>JAYKKT010000090.1:21952500-23402500 GCA_036023115.1 Brasenia schreberi
CTATAGAGAAGGGGATTTTAGTCAAAGGGGACTCGATCTACATTGGGTATTTGTCCTAAACATGATTATGCATGGATGACTTTGCATGGTGTGTGATGCATGTAAACACCCCGAAATCCCACGAATTTCTCAAAATCCATCTGGTTTTATACAAGCAGCCCCAAAGGGCCATTTTGAGTTTGGAAACCCAGGAGCCTTCCAAACAACCCTGTATATATGTTTAAAACTTTATCTTTCAAAAACATATGATATAGCTTTTGAAAACCCTTTTAAGACATGTTTTGAAACCCCGAAGTGGCTTGGCCCGATCAAGACAGGACCAGGAGAGCCAAGAAGAGCCCGGAACCGGAGCACCTGTCAAGCCCGGCGCAACAACTCTTGTATCTGATTCACACCCCAGGATCTCGAACGTCCAAGACCCTGTTCTTATCAAAATAGCATTTGAAGTCATCTCCGGAAGGCAGAAACGGAGGCGGACGACTATGTTGGCGAAGACCCAACGCAGACGGAGTACTGATGCTGTCAGGCCCCGCACGAATCGTCCGTTTCGAACCCAGCTCGAAGGAGTCAGAGTTCAGTTTGGATTGGATCTGGACCATATATATCCAGATTCCAATCCAAACCCATATGTGGACTTGGATTTGGATTTGGATCCAGAGATCCAATCCAATATCCATATCCATGGCCCACATCACCTTCTCATAAATGGAGGTGGGGCCCACTTGAAATTCACGTGGGATATTGGGCATGAGAGAGAGTGGGGTTGAAAAATATCAAGAGTGTTGTATTAAGCTTGACTTGTGTGTCAAGTTTGGGTTTAATCTTGTGGGTTAGCCTAATTGAGTGGGTTTAAGCTTGTAATTAGCTAAAACCTAACCTAGGGCTGCACCAACATGGGGTGATCAAGGTCTATGGGCCATGCTAAGGGAGCTCCTTCACCTAAACCTAACCCAAAATGCCTAAACCTAGCCTAAACCCCTAATCCACCCCTAATCTGAACCTAATCACCTAACCCACTTCCCTAATCCCGGCCTAATCCCAACCTAATTACCTAACCCACTCCCCTAATCCTTCCCTAAACCTAGATTAATTCCCCTAATCCTAGCCTAAACCTAGCCTAATCACCTAACCTAGCTCACTAAACCTCACCCTAAAACCCAACCACCTAACCTAGCCCTAAACCCCTAAACCACCCTTAGCCCACGATTTATCAAAACACCTAGTTTTAAAATATCTGGCCCAACCCCATCCAGCCCACCTTATCTACATACTACCCTACCTAAACCACCTAACCACTACCCACAACCCAGCCCTAACCGACCTACCCATCCCCTATTTAAACCCCCCTCATTGTGGGCGGGTTTTCCAAGTGGGAACCACCCCTTCCATCCAGCCGGGCCCTCTCCTTCTCCCATTTCTCATCCAGCCGTGACCACTCCCCAGCAGCTCCAACTCCTCCACCAGCCGCCACCTGCTCCGCCACCTTCCCTCTTCCGTCCACCACCACTGCCCCCCAGCCGGACACCACCACCTCACTCAGCCGAACTCCCATCAACACTCGGCTTCCCTCTTCATCCACTCGCCACTCCACCCCATCCGGTAAGCCTTCTTTAACCCTACTTAAACCCTTCTCTACCACCTCTCCACTCCCAGCCACCCACCACACCATCACCTTACTCACCCAACAGCCCTTCACCGCCACCACTCCCCACTCGGCCAAACCTTAGCCGCCTCAACCGTTTGCTTCCTACCTAACTCACATTAACTATACCCGGCCACCCTATCAGATTTCCTAAGACTTGCCCGTGGCACTACCTTAAACCCACTATTCCCACTATTACCTAGTCCCATCCCCTAACTGGCCACCTTCCCATACTCCAGCCTTAGTCACCCTAGCAGCCCGCCACCACCATTTTAACTTAGCCGAACCTAGCACAACCCAAACCGCCGGCCACTACTCCCCCCCCTAGGTGTCCTATTTGGCCTTCCCACTAGCTCACCTTTTAGGTCCAGTTTCCCTAAGTACCTAACTTCCCTAGTGACCCTAAGACCCACTTATTCAGCCACTCTAAACTCCCTACTTGGAGGCGCCGCCTACTTGCCACCGGCCCCCTTCGAGGCGTCTATCCCGCGCCCCACTTGCAGCCGGCCAGCACTCTTGATCACCTACCTTCGCGGAGCTCCCACTTGCAGCCCAAGGCCAAGGCCACGCTCAAGCAAGACCTCTACGGACCAGCTACTCGTAAGTGTCTAAACTCGGTCTTTAGTCATACACTTGCTTGAAATTCAATTTGATACGGGGTTGTAATAACGGAGCATAGTCTCCCCCCGCTTGTAATAACGTGGCTTGGCACAACCACACACGTGCACTCTCTTAGTCATGCACAATTTTGAACACACACGGGCCTAATCAGCCCCTAATATATAAGTGTACGTATATATTTCATTTCCGAAGGGTTTTGTTTAAGTTGGGTGCGTTGTCTTTCAATTCGAACACTCTCACACACATTGAGCTTTCGCTCTTATTTTGAAAGACCCAAGTAAGGGCCGACCTATACTATTTGGGTTTCATTTCATGTCGTGTGAGTAAGTCTTTCAATTCAAACACTCTCACACACATTGAGCTTTCGCTCTTATTTGAAAGACCCAAGTAAGGGCCGACCTATACTATTTGGGTTTCATTTCTTGTCGTGTGAGTAAGTCTTTCAATTCAAGCACTTTCACACACATTGAGCCTTCGCTCTTACTCCCAAGACCCTAGTAAAGGCCTTATTGCAGTTATATTTGGGTTTCATTTATGTCATGTGTGTAGTACTTCAATTCAAGCACTCTCACACACATTGAGCCTTCGCTCTTACTCCCAAGACCTTAGTCAAGGCCATACTGCAATTTATATTTGGGTTTTATTTCATGTCGTGTGTGTAAGTCTTTCGATTCAAGCACGCACCCACATTGAGCCTTCGCTCTTATTTGCAAGACCCGAGTAAGGGCTCATATACATAAGATATATACGTATTTCCCTTCGGTTATTTCCCTTCTGTTATTTCCCTTCAGTATTGTCTTTACATTTCGGGTTTTCCCTTTGGAGTAGCGTGAGTTTGCATTGCATCTACGCCATACCACGAGGTAGGACGCATATTGCATCGAAGCAACCCCCGCTCGAATTCGCCCATGTAGTGGAGTGTTCATAACACACAAACTAGGCGACCCAAAAAGGGATAAAAGAAAAGACTTAGGCACGTACAAATCCACGTGATCTAAAACATGCAATCGCATCTTAAAGACCCGAAATAGACACCTCGAACCGTTTCGTAGACTTTCTCCCCAAAACTCGATTTTTTGCAAAAGCGTACAGACTGACCCTTGCGCATCGGTGCAAGAAGGTCTGCGACGACAAGAGCTCACTTGCTCACAGTCGCCACGTTTAGAAGTCAGTGTTAATATATCTTCGCTAGCTTAAGTAAGCTAGCTGGCACGCCCTATTTGTATACATAGGCCTTAGACGCACGATAAGATCCACTCCAAGCCACGAAAGAGGCAAAGAGGCGGGGATTTTCGCGCGTCTACAGAGATTGGCACGCCCGGTGGGACGTGAGCCTTTTCAAAAAAAAAAAAAAAAAAATCGAGTTTACTTGTAGAAATCTTGCGAAAATTTTATAAAGGTGTCGTTTTAACTTGTTTTCTTTGACTTTTACTTAGGAAATTTTGAAAAAAGCTTGAAAAGAATGTCAAAATCCAATCCAAGTGAAGTGTCGAGCCAAGGCTCATGCGCATCAAGTTCTCACTCTAGGAGGATTTTCAAAAACAAAATAAAACTAGATGAAATCGAGGACTTGAGAAGGGAATTTGAGGCCAAAATCGATGCTCTCAGCCAAGAGGCTGAAGTAGGCGATTCGTGTTCATCAAACGGTGAACAAAGGCCTAAAAAGAAAATTGAAAAACCTCGCAAGCAAAAAGAGGCCTCCGTAATGGAAGGCAACCAATACCACGAGTCCTTCACACAAAAGGACCGTAAAGCCCTACAGCAACTGCTGAAAGGGCAAAATAAAGAGAAAAGAAGCTACGCCCTGTCTGATTTCCTTCCTATGGATTACGAAACAGACAGTGACGATGAAATACCGAACTTCCATCGGTATGATGGCATGGGAGACCCTAGGTCTCACTTACAGCTTTTCTCACGTCGAGCCCATAAGAAGAAAAAGGACTCGATGAAATGGGTGTATTGGTTCCCTCTATCCCTTAAAGGCACAGCTGCCAAATGGCTGGCTTCCTACGACTTAAGCCAGTTCGCTACTTTTGAAGAGTTAGCGAACTGCTTCATGCAAAGATTTGCACACAACGTGGAAGTCACGCCAACCCTGAATACCTTAAGGGATACAAAGCAAGGCATGAACGAAGACGTACATGCCTTCATTATAAGATGGAGGTCTCTTTTGGGCCAAGTGCGAGAGCCTATATCCGAAGGATGCGCAGTGATGCTCATCTTGGATAATTTCAAAAGCGAGTTAAAAACCCTTCTCTCGCTCCATGAGATTTCAACTTTCCATAAGTTGATCAAAAAGGCCTCCCTTTTCGAAACCAACTTGCGAAAAGGAACATACGACCACTTATGGAAAGGAAGTGCCGTTCCCAAAACACGTGTGGAGAAGCCCATCGCATATGGGCTGCCCACAACGGACAAAGGGGCAAAGCCCCATAAAATCGCCAATGTCCGGGTAGACCCAGGCATGGCGGGCACTTCTAAAAATTTTGAAAAAATAGAAAATAAGAGAGAACGCAATTTTTCAAAACCAATTGAAAAACGGGAGTACACTCCACTGGGGCAACTTGTGTCGGAGGTCCTAGACCTCCTACTTGCCCAGGGCATGATCGAACTCCCTGAAATCCCCGAAGGAGTCACGTCCAAAGGGGGGTATTTAAACCGATTTTGCAAGTATCATCGGCTCAAAGGCCATGATACCAAACGGTGCTTCTCTCTTCTAAATAAAATTGAGAACTTGATAGCGGAGGGCCGGCTCCAGGTCACTGCGGAATCTGAGCCACCTCAAGCTATCTTCAAGGAACCCTTTCCCAAACACGCCAGTGGCAGTGGGAAAGGAAAGGAGGTATGTACCCTCACCATTTCCAAGGAACTAGCGCGAAAGCCCGAACCTGGTCGACTTGCTTGTGCGCCCATCCTTGTATTATACAAGAGGCCCGCCCAAGTCGTCATTCGGGGACCATCAAAAGTGGAAACCCCGGCAAAGCCAGTTTTTAAAATCCAAGGTTCTCCTCAGCTCATCCTTAGAGCCAAGTCTAGCGCAAACCCTAGGCTGGTCGTGGGGGAAGTCACTAGATCCGGGAGGATCTACCAACCCCCGCACCTTCAAGGTGCTCAAAAGGTGGTCAGTGTGCCTGGCCCCTCAAAAGCATGTATCCCTAGTGGTCTGCCGAAAGCAGATAAGGACAAAATCATCCTAAATCCTTATGATTTCGAAAACCACCTTTCAAAGATTCCTATTCACATGTCTATCCTAGAGCTTATCAAAACCTCGCCTAGGCATAGACTTGTCTTAGAGAAAATTCTAGAAAGGGCCAAGGTTGATTCGAACATAAGTCCGGAATCCTTGTCTGCCCAAGTGGCTTTATTAGGAGCAAAATCGCCCATCACCTTTTCGGAAGATGATGTAGATAGACCCTACGAAACCCATAACCAGGCCCTGCATATCGAGGTGGTTCTAAACAACCACTCTCTGGACAGGTGCCTAGTCGATGGTGGAGGAGGGCTCAACATCCTTCCACTTCACGTGGCGTATAAAATTGGAGTCACCTTGACTTCAGTGAACCCAAGCCCCATCGTTATCACTGGATACGATGGGAATGCGTCTAGGCCTTTAGGATCCATCGAACTCCCAATGGAAACGGGAGGGATCGAACACACGGGGGTGTTCCATGTCTTGGACATCCACCCCCATTATAACCTGTTGCTGGGAAGACCCTGGATACACAGTTTGTGCGCTGTGCCATCCACCTTCCACAAGTGTGTCAAGATCCCTTTTAGGGACCAAGTCGTAGTGATCCTAGGTGAGAGTCACCCACAGCTTCAGGGGATCATAAACTCCCCTTGTTTATCGAGCTCCCAAGCCCATGAGGCTAAGCTGGGGCAAATTATGGTTGAGCCACCTCGGCTCATGTTGAACAACCCTAGGAAGGTTGTATGTGTGAAGGGGCCGCCCAAAGCAAGCCCCCTCCCGACTCTAATCCTCCTAGGAAAACCCAAACGTTCCCTATTTCCAAAACCCCTGGACAAAAGGCCCTACGAGCCTAATATGGACGATAGCATGTTCCAGGACCACGACTTATATCCCATCTTTTCAAAAAACAAAAGGTCGTGGAACATGTTATTGAACATGGGCTACACGCCCTACAAGAGTCTAGGGGCACAAAACCAGGGTCTCCTAGAGCCCATCCTTCCTAGGGCCAACCCAAGCCGATATGGGATCGGCTATACTCCCCGAATACCGCCGGAGCCACCCCCTGTGACCACCTGGGTCAAGGGTGCCCCGAAGCCTGTCTTAGAAGAAACCTATGGTTTAGACCTCCTGTTCCAAGTCTAACCCATAGTGTTTTCCCTTTGTAGGTATGACGGAAGATCCCTTTTTCTAAAAATACCAAAAACATTTGAAAACTTAAAATAAAAAAAAATCGAAAAACAAGAAAAACCAAAAACAATGGAAAAGCAAAAACTCGAAAAAAGTGTGCTTTGTATAGTTCCCAAAGTTCTTGTTTTACAAAAACCCAAAAAAATCGAAAATTTGGAAAATACCAAAAAGATTTTGTACATAGCCGCTCCTGGTAGGGCTTTGGCGAAAGAAAAGGATTTCGAAAGAAACGTCGTCTGCATAGCCAGACCAAAAATTTCGAAATCACTTGAAAATCCAAGTACAAAACCAGGTTATTTTGAAAATCACGCATCCAGTTCCCTCGGGTCTATAGCCCACGAGAATGATCAAAGCCCAGAAGTGGATCCCCTTGAGGAAGATCCCACTTCTGAGCTCCCAGAATTTCATAGAATTCTCGATTTTGAAAGACCTTCCCAATCAGTAGGAGGAGATTTCGTAGAGGTGAACCTAGGGGATGATTCCAATCCCAAAACCATCAAAATAGGCGCATGCTTGCATGAAATTGAAAAGTTAGCATTCATTGCATTTCTACGAACCTATTTAGATGTGTTTGCATGGACGTATGAAGACATGCCGGGCATAGATCCCAGCATAGTCGAGCATCGTCTTCCCTTAGATGTAGGTGTAAAACCAATAAAGCAGAAGCTTAGGAAAATACACCCGAATGTACACACGCAAGTCAAAGAGGGTTTAGAAGATCTGCTAAAAGCCGGATTTATAAAACCCATTGCGTATTCTGATTGGTTGTCAAATATCGTTGTAGTTCGAAAAACCAATGGGAAAATTCGAATATGCATCGATTTCAGAAACCTGAATAAAGCCACTCCAAAGGATAATTATCCTTTACCAAACATAGATTTGATAGTCGATAGTACTGCAAATCATGAAATGTTTTCATTCATGGATGGCTATTCAGGCTATAATCAAATCAAACTAAGCCCACGAGATCAGGGTAAGACCGCCTTCACAACCCCATGGGGCACGTACTGCTATACAGTCATGCCCTTTGGTTTGAAAAATGCCAGCGCAACATACCAACGAGCCATGAACACGATCTTCCATGATCAAATTCACGAGCTTGTAGAAGTGTATGTAGATGATCTCTTGGCGAAATCCAAAACCCGATGCACCCATATCGAATGTTTACAAAAGATTTTCGAAAGGCTTAGGCTTTACAAAGTAAAGCTAAACCCTCAAAAATGTGTGTTCGGGGTAGAATCAGGAAAGCTTCTAGGCTTTATGGTAAGCCAAAGGGGAATAGAAGTCGACCCCTCTAAGTGTTGAGCCATCATAGACATGGCTCCACCCTCCAATCTCACCCAAGTCCGTAGCCTCCAGGGTCGATTACAATCTGTGCGCCGATTCATATCGAATCTGGCAACTAGATGCGAACCCTTCAACAAACTGTTGAGGAAGGGTACGAAATTCTTATGGGATGACGAATGCCAAAAGTCCTTCGAGAGACTAAAGGCATACTTGGTTAATCCCCCTGTTTTGAATCCTCCAAAGCAAGGAAAACCGCTTTTATTATACATCTCCGTGCATGTAAACGCTTTAGGAGCCCTGTTGGCTCAATACGAGGATGACACCCATAAGGAGTATGCCATCTACTATATTTCGAAAACTCTCTTGGCTTATGAACGAAATTATCAAGCCATGGAGAAGACGTGCTTGGCCCTAGTCTGGGCCTGCCAGAAATTCAGACACTACTTCCTAGATCATGAAATCTGGATAGTGTCCAAGCTTGATCCAATCAAGCACTTGTTCGAAAAACCCATTCTCACGGGTAGATTGGGCAAATGGCAACTCCTTCTAATGGAGTATGATCTGAAATACCATCACCAGATCTCCGTTAAGGGGCAAGCCCTAGCAGATTACGTGGCTGACTTCCCCTTGGAGGACGCATATCCCACTCTTGTCGAAATGCCTGATGAAGGCATATTGCAAAACCATTTTCAAAACCACATTTTGGCAAATTCTTTCGAAAACCAAGTGTGGAAGATGCACTTCGACGGGGCACGAAACCAACGAGGGGCTGGTGCTGGGATCATCCTAATCTCCCCTGAAAAGGGCGAGATTCCCATAGCAGTCCGCTTAGATTTCGAATGTTCCAACAACGTAGCTGAGTATGAAGCACTCATACAAGGCTTAAGGATTTCGAAAACTCTAGGGGCATCATGCATCGAGGTCTTTGGAGATTCGCTCCTTGTCATAAACCAGGTTTTAAAAATTTGGCAAGTACGTAATGAGAAACTGCTTCCATATCACGAGTTGGCCACTCGATTGGTCCAATCCTTCCAGTCGTGTAAGCTCACACACGTGGGAAGAGAGGACAATGGCATTGCCGATGCCCTCTCCTCCTTGGGTTCAGCCCTGAAGGTCGATCCTATTTCAGGGACCAGATCTTTGGAAATATGGCATGCGCCCCATCCATCCACACACGACTTGGATATTTGCCAAAACAATCCAGAGTCTATTGAAAAACCCTGGTTCTATGACATAAAACAATTTTTAGAAAATGGGGATTCACCGAGGATGCCACATCCAAAGATAAGGCATTCATTCGTAAGATTTCGACCCGATACACCATTCTGGGTGGGGTCTTATACAAAAAGAGTTTTACCGGCATTCTGCTTAGGTGTATCGACCTAGAGGAGGCTAGGATAGTAATGCACGAGTTCCACGACGGAGAATGTGGAGGTCATGTTAATGCCAACATGATGGCGATGAAAATACTTAGAGGGGGTTATTTTTGGTCCACCCTGAAAAGGGATTGTCACGATCATGTTAGAAAGTGTCATCCATGTCAAGTGCATGGGCACGCCATTCATATCCCTTCATCTACATTGCATTCCGTGGTCAGCCCCTGGCCATTTACCATGTGGGCGTTTGACATTGTAGGCCCCATATTTCCAAAGGCCTCGAATGGGCATCGTTTTATTTTAGCAGCCACGGAGTATTTCTCCAAGTGGGTGGAAGCCATTTCCCTAACGAATGTAATGGGGCAACATGTGGTGGCTTTCATCCGGAGGAATATCTTGGCTCGATTTGGGGTTCCACGAGACCTTGTGTCTGATAATGGTACCCCATTCAAGAACGAGCGGATGGTTAAGTTGTGCAACACGTATGGCATAACTCACCACTTCTCCTCGCCCTACTACCCTCAAGGCAACGGCCAAGCCGAAGCCACAAACAAGACTCTCATTGGTATCATTGAGAAAACCTTAGAGAAGGGTAGGAGGTGGCATGAGAAGCTGGATGAAGCCTTATGGGCTTATAGGACTTCCATCCGGACTCCCACGAATGCCACGCCATTCGAATTGGTCTATGGCACAAACGCCATTCTTCCCATTCATACCCAACTGCATTCATTCCATACATCCATTGCACTCGACCTCCCCCTAGAGACGCTCCAGCATGCTAGGATGGCCGAACTAGATTTGCTAGATGAGAGGCGACTCCTTGCCATGGATCATGCTCGTGCATACCGGCAAAGGATAGCCCGACATTATGGCAAACACATGAGACCTCGCCACTTTGAAGTGGGAGATCTGGTCTTAAAAACCATCCACCATCGTGGCCCACACCCCCTAGGCAAGTGGCGCCCCAACTGGGATGGACCCTATGTTGTACGAGCAACCACTACGAACAATTCGTATTGGTTGATCGATGTAGAAGGTAGGAATTTAGCAGATCCTATCAATATTCAATACTTAAAGAAGTATCATGTGTAGGATCTGGATTAAATTCCAGTTTTCGAAAATTTTATAGGGATAGCTGCCCTGAGACATGTGAATAAGGTGCAAAGGCAAACTCGTGTGACCCTAAGTGAGAGAATTCGCACTTGTGAAATAGTGGAGTTTTCAAAATCGTGGTTGCAGTTCAAAATCCTTCTTCTTACAAAGAAAGGCCTAGTTCGACATAGCAAGATACTTGCAAGTAGTACGTGCTATTTCTAAATAGGCTGATCTGGAATGGATCGAGTGTAGGCTTGGGATAAGTCCTCCCCTCTTCTCTTCTCCTTCCAAAAGGAAAACGAAGGCCCAAATCAAAAGGGAATTCCCCATTTAAAGTCTCTTTCCAAAAGAAAGAAACCAGACTTGAAAAAGAAAAATCGATTCTCTTATGAAAAAGAGGGATTAAAGAAAAAATACTCCCAAAGGGAGACCCTCTATGAAAAAAGGAAAAAGAGGCCAAAAAGCTCAAAAAGAGCAGTTTTCCGCCTTCTATGCCTTAAACCACGGGACACTTCAGAAGGGACCGTGGTATCTCTTTCCCATCCCTGGCTTATCCCAAGCTAATGCATGGCTCATTTCGAGGAATCCTAAAGTAAAAATAGGAGTTACTTACTTGAATTTCATCTTGTTTGAGAATTCGACGTTTCGAGTAAGGCGTAGGAATTTGAAATGAAGCTTGTTTTCTTATAAAACCTCCGCTAAATAAGCGAGTGTTAAGACTCAAACAAGGGCAAGCACGAAGAGCTCGAGATCCTTAGGATCGAGACTCAAGACAGTTGTCCCTTTTGTAAATAGCTTTTGTAAATAAGTTTTGAAAACCGAACATCGAACAGCATAGGATTTTTGCTCACTTGGAGCAGTAGGCCTTGTAAGTCTCTAGAGTTCGACCACACCTGGTCTCTGGGAGGTCGCCACTCTTGGCACCACACCCATGTCATTTGCATTCCACGCATGGTACTTGCATGAACATGATCCCATTTAGGACCAGATTCCATAAGTAAACCCTTTGGCATGATATCTCCTCCTACCAGAGTTTGTAAAATTGAGATTTTGCTAAAATGGGACGATCCCATATTCTTCGTGGCTAGATCTAGGGAGACATTAAAAGGGGTGTTTGACATCTTTGCCCTTATCCAAATTTATTTGGACAAGGCCAAAGAGGGGCATCTGTAAACACCCCGAAATCCCACGAATTTCTCAAAATCCATCTGGTTTTATACAAGCAGCCCCAAAGGGCCATTTTGAGTTTGGAAACCCAGGAGCCTTCCAAACAACCCTGTATATATGTTTAAAACTTTATCTTTCAAAAACATATGATATAGCTTTTGAAAACCCTTTTAAGACATGTTTTGAAACCCCGAAGTGGCTTGGCCCGATCAAGACAGGACCAGGAGAGCCAAGAAGAGCCCGGAACCGGAGCACCTGTCGAGCCCGGCGCAGCAACTCTTGTATCTGATTCACACCCCAGGATCTCGAACGTCCAAGACCCTGTTCTTATCAAAATAGCATTTGAAGTCATCTCCGGAAGGCAGAAACGGAGGCGGACGACTATGTTGGCGAAGACCCAACGCAGACGGAGTACTGATGTTGTCAAGCCCCGCACGAATCGTCCGTTTCGAACCCAGCTCGAAGGAGTCAGAGTTCAGTTTGGATTGGATCTGGACCATATATATCCAGATTCCAATCCAAACCCATATGTGGACTTGGATTTGGATTTGGATCCAGAGATCCAATCCAATATCCATATCCATGGCCCACATCACCTTCTCATAAATGGAGGTGGGGCCCACTTGAAATTCACGTGGGATATTGGGCATGAGAGAGAGTGGGGTTGAAAAATATCAAGAGTGTTGTATTAAGCTTGACTTGTGTGTCAAGTTTGGGTTTAATCTTGTGGGTTAGCCTAATTGAGTGGGTTTAAGCTTGTAATTAGCTAAAACCTAACCTAGGGCTGCACCAACATGGGGTGATCAAGGTCTATGGGCCATGCTAAGGGAGCTCCTTCACCTAAACCTAACCCAAAATGCCTAAACCTAGCCTAAACCCCTAATCCACCCCTAATCTGAACCTAATCACCTAACCCACTTCCCTAATCCCGGCCTAATCCCAACCTAATCACCTAACCCACTCCCCTAATCCTTCCCTAAACCTAGATTAATTCCCCTAATCCTAGCCTAAACCTAGCCTAATCACCTAACCTAGCTCACTAAACCTCACCCTAAAACCCAACCACCTAACCTAGCCCTAAACCCCTAAACCACCCTTAGCCCACGATTTATCAAAACACCTAGTTTTAAAATATCTGGCCCAACCCCATCCAGCCCACCTTATCTACATACTACCCTACCTAAACCACCTAACCACTACCCACAACCCAGCCCTAACCGACCTACCCATCCCCTATTTAAACCCCCCTCATTGTGGGCGGGTTTTCCAAGTGGGAACCACCCCTTCCATCCAGCCGGGCCCTCTCCTTCTCCCATTTCTCATCCAGCCGTGACCACTCCCCAGCAGCTCCAGCTCCTCCACCAGCCGCCACCTGCTCCGCCACCTTCCCTCTTCCGTCCACCACCACTGCCCCCCAGCCGGACACCACCACCTCACTCAGCCGAACTCCCATCAACACTCGGCTTCCCTCTTCATCCACTCGCCACTCCACCCCATCCGGTAAGCCTTCTTTAACCCTACTTAAACCCTTCTCTACCACCTCTCCACTCCCAGCCACCCACCACACCATCACCTTACTCACCCAACAGCCCTTCACCGCCACCACTCCCCACTCGGCCAAACCTTAGCCGCCTCAACCGTTTGCTTCCTACCTAACTCACATTAACTATACCCGGCCACCTTATCAGATTTCCTAAGACTTGCCCGTGGCACTACCTTAAACCCACTATTCCCACTATTACCTAGTCCCATCCCCTAACTGGCCACCTTCCCATACTCCAGCCTTAGTCACCCTAGCAACCCGCCACCACCATTTTAACTTAGCCGAACCTAGCACAACCCAAACCGCCGGCCACTACTCCCCCCCCTAGGTGTCCTATTTGGCCTTCCCACTAGCTCACCTTTTAGGTCCAGTTTCCCTAAGTACCTAACTTCCCTAGTGACCCTAAGACCCACTTATTCAGCCACTCTAAACTCCCTACTTGGAGGCGCCGCCTACTTGCCACCGGCCCCCTTCGAGGCGTCTATCCCGCGCCCCACTTGCAGCCGGCCAGCACTCTTGATCACCTACCTTCGCGGAGCTCCCACTTGCAGCCCAAGGCCAAGGCCACGCTCAAGCAAGACCTCTACGGACCAGCTACTCGTAAGTGTCTAAACTCGGTCTTTAGTCATACACTTGCTTG
Source organism: Brasenia schreberi (assembly GCA_036023115.1). Classification (NCBI taxonomy): domain Eukaryota; kingdom Viridiplantae; phylum Streptophyta; class Magnoliopsida; order Nymphaeales; family Cabombaceae; genus Brasenia; species Brasenia schreberi. Next base: position 21,966,250 of record JAYKKT010000090.1, read on the forward strand.
AAATTCAATTTGATACGGGGTTGTAATAACGGAGCATAGTCTCCCCCCGCTTGTAATAACGTGGCTTGGCACAACCACACACGTGCACTCTCTTAGTCGTGCACAATTTTGAACACACACGGGCCTAATCAGCCCCTAATATATAAGTGTACGTATATATTTCATTTCCGAAGGGTTTTGTTTAAGTTGGGTGCGTTGTCTTTCAATTCGAACACTCTCACACACATTGAGCTTTCGCTCTTATTTTGAAAGACCCAAGTAAGGGCCGACCTATACTATTTGGGTTTCATTTCATGTCGTGTGAGTAAGTCTTTCAATTCAAACACTCTCACACACATTGAGCTTTCGCTCTTATTTGAAAGACCCAAGTAAGGGCCGACCTATACTATTTGGGTTTCATTTCTTGTCGTGTGAGTAAGTCTTTCAATTCAAGCACTTTCACACACATTGAGCCTTCGCTCTTACTCCCAAGACCCTAGTAAAGGCCTTATTGCAGTTATATTTGGGTTTCATTTATGTCGTGTGTGTAGTACTTCAATTCAAGCACTCTCACACACATTGAGCCTTCGCTCTTACTCCCAAGACCTTAGTCAAGGCCATACTGCAATTTATATTTGGGTTTTATTTCATGTCGTGTGTGTAAGTCTTTCGATTCAAGCACGCACCCACATTGAGCCTTCGCTCTTATTTGCAAGACTCGAGTAAGGGCTCATATACATAAGATATATACGTATTTCCCTTCGGTTATTTCCCTTCTGTTATTTTCCTTCAGTATTGTCTTTACATTTCGGGTTTTCCCTTTGGAGTAGCGTGAGTTTGCATTGCATCTACGCCATACCACGAGGTAGGATGCATATTGCATCGAAGCAACCCCCGCTCGAATTCGCCCATGTAGTGGAGTGTTCATAACACACAAACTAGGCGACCCAAAAAGGGATAAAAGAAAAGACTTAGGCACGTACAAATCCACGTGATCTAAAACATGCAATCGCATCTTACAGACCCGAAATAGACACCTCGAACCGTTTCGTAGACTTTCTCCCCAAAACTCGATTTTTTGCAAAAGCGTACAGACTGACCCTTGCGCATCGGTGCAAGAAGGTCTGCGACAACAAGAGCTCACTTGCTTACAGTCGCCACGTTTAGAAGTCAGTGTTAATATATCTTCGCTAGCTTAAGTAAGCTAGCTGGCACGCCCTATTTGTATACATAGGCCTTAGACGCACGATAAGATCCACTCCAAGCCACGAAAGAGGCGAAGAGGCGGGGATTTTCGCGCGTCTACAATGCACATGGAGTGTGAGGTTTTAGAGACTCACCTAAGATGTGAATGAGCTTGAGGAGAAACCTATGAAGGCCGGCTACCCCAAGTAGGATAATCCCATGTCATTTTGACATTTTGGGTTTTCAAAATTCATTTCGAAGGGAACTCCTTTTAGTTTCTATGAAAAGGACTTCCAATTTTTCATATTTCTCCTCATTTGGGTTGCAATACCCACTACTTAATAGAGGTTTTGTAGGAAATTTTGGAAAACATTTCAAAATTTCATTTTCCACACAACAAAGTCTAATTCTCAAACAAAATGAAATCCAAATAAGTAGATTCTATTTCTACTTTAGAATTTTTATAGATAAATCTTTTTTCATTGGGATAAGTTGTCGGAATTTGGGAAAAGAGTTACCACGGTCCCTTTTGAAGCGTCCCGTGGTTTAAGGTAAAAGAGATGAAAAATTGCTCTTTTTGAGCTTTAGTTTTTTCTTTTCTATAAACATAGAGGGCCTCCTTTTCTTTTTCTTTTTGGAGGATTTTTTTCGTATTTCCTATCTTTTTTTCTTTTTCATTCAAAGAGAAGACCTCTTTTGGAGGAATTTTTGTATTCCTTCTTTTTATTTAAAGGAAGACCTCTTTTTGGAGGAGTTTTTGTATTCTCCTTTTCTTTTGATTTTGTCAATTTTCCTTTTGGAGAGAAGTAAAATGGGGAGACTTATCCCTTTGGTTACTCGATTTAACCAAGATCATCCTATTTCATAATAGCATCTACCATTTGAAAATATTTTAATATATTGAACAAGGCTCCATTTTGTAAGCCAAAGATTTTTTAAAATGTTACCACATGATTTTAAAAACTTTACTTTTCATAAAGTATCAATTCCCTTATTCAAGGTCATACAATCAACCTTAATCCTTCTTTCAAGAAGTTCAAAGGAGATCCATTTTAAAATCTTTTTCAAAGAAATCTAACATAGACCCTATACATAATATTTTTTTAAGTACCGGGCATTTATAGGGTCTACTAAATTTCTACCCTCAACATCAATCAACCAATATGCATTGTTGGTGGTTGTTCCCTTTACAACATAGGGACCATCCCACTTGGGCCGCCACTTTCCAAGTGGATGTGGGCCACGATGGTGGATGATTTTCAATACAAGGTCTCCCACTTTCAAGTGGCAAGCCTTTATATGCTTTTCATAATGTCGGGTTATCCTTTGCCGGTATGCATGAGCATGATATATAGCAAGGAGCCTTTTCTCATCTAACAATCAAGCTCAGCCATTCTAGCATGTTGCAAAGTCTCTAGTGGTAGGTTGAGTGCAAGTGATGTATGGAATGAGTGCAATTTGGTATGAATGGAGAGTATGACATTTGTACCATAGACCAACTCGAATGGTGTGGCATTTGTGGGTGTTCGGATGGAAATTCTATAAGCCCATAAGGCTTTATCAAGCTTTTCATGCCATGTCCTACCCTTCTCTAAGGTTTTCTCAATGATGCTTATGAGAGTTTTGTTCGTGTTTTCAGCTTTGTCGTTGCCTTGAGGGTAGTAGGGCAATGAAAAGTATTGAGTTATGCCATAGGTATTACTTAACTTTTCCATCTTCTCATTCTTGAAAGGGGTGCCATTATTAGACACTAGGTCTCTTGGAACTCCAAATCGAGCCAAGATATTTTTCTTAATGAATGTAACTACATGTTGTCCTTGGACATTGTCAAGGAGGTAGCTTCAACCCATTTAGAAAAATATTCGGTGCTTCTAATATGAACCTATGCCCATTGGATGCAGTTGGGGAGATTGGTCCTATGATATCAAATGCACATAGTGAAGGGCCATGGACTTACAATGGAATGCAAGGTAGCCGATGGGATATGAATGGCATGTCCATGCACTTGACATTGATGACATTTTCTAACATGATCATGGCAATCTTGTTTAAGAGTGGACCAAAAATAACCGGCCCTAAGTATCTTCATGGCCATCATATTTGCATTGACATAACCTCCACATTCTCCATCGTTGAATTCATGCATTATGGTCCTAGCCTCATCAAGGTCTACACATTTCAACAAGATGCCGGTAAAACTCTTTTTATAAAGAACCCATCCCAAAATCACATATCGGGTTGAAATTTTTCGAATAAAAGCTTTATCTTTGGAAGAAGCAAATTTGAGAAATCCTCCATTTTCTAAAAAGTTTTTAATGTCTTGAAACTAAGGTTTTCAATTGAATTTTGGTCATTTTGGAAAATCTCCAAATCATGAGTGGATGGAGTGGGTGAGTGTCAAAGTTCCCATGGTGGGATCGACCGCCTTAGAGATGAACCTAGGGATGAGAGGGCATCTGCTATGGTGTTATCCTCTCTTTCTATGTGAGTGAGTGTGCATGATTTGAAAGAATCGACCAATCTAGTGGCCAACTCGTGGTAGGGTGAAGTTTTTCATTTTTGACTTGCCAAATTTTCGAAACTTGGTTTATAACAAGTAAGAAATTGTAGGCGTGAATTTATTTCAAATCGTTTATGATCCGAAATCAAATTCTCAGACTACGTCTTGTTGCGTGAGCGTGTCAGTTAGTTTGTTAAAACTAACAAATTCTGATTTTCTGACTTCTAAAGACGATTGTGGACAAGTGAGATCTTTTCGACATAGGCCTTCTTAAACCGACACTCAAGGGTCAGCCTAGACGCTTGAAAAGTGTTTGAATATGTTAAACTCGAAAAAGGAAAAACCATATTTTACAAAGTTTCAGATTTGTGCCTAAGTTCTTGATTTCTGAAAAATTTCAGATTCTGAAAATTACAGAATCTGTTCAGTTTCAAAGACCTATTATCTGAATTTTTAAAAATACTTAAAGTTCTTAAAAAATTCTAAACATTTTACAGAAGCAAAATCAGAATATATTTTTATTTTGTGATTTTGTTCTGTAATTTATGAGAATTAAATCCAAAACTAGAGACTGTTATGAAACTCGGAACAGTTCTATTTCTGTGAGTCAAAGGCTCATAAAAACAGTCATATCTCTGCACTCAAATATCCAAATTCGACAAAATTTATTTTTTTAGAAAGCTACGGATGTTAGATTTCCAGAAAATAAAATTTCATAAAATTCCACTGAGTGGTTGCAGAGATATGAATGAAAGAACAGGGGTCTGTTTCTAAACGTTCTGTTTTTATAAAATGCAATCTGATTTTTACAAAACTTCACGGATTTAATTGGCTAAGACAACGATTATAAAAATTCCTTAAAATTTTATATAATGATTTATTATATATCTAGATTAGACGTGCAAAATTTAGCATCAATTGGATTAGCCGTTTGTTCAGAATAATTCTGTGATACGACGTGTGTGCACAGACAGTTTCAGAAATCAAAGTTGCAGAAAATTTTATGACGTTCCTAACTTGGTTTGGAACGATGTTCAACCTGTATTCAGTCCTAACAAAGCATGGAAATCATTCAAACATGGATTTTTGTTTCATTCTTGAAGGAATTACGCATATTTGTATTGATATAGATCACGAACATAGGCTTGTAGATTCGATTCTTATACAAGTCTGCAGAATCTGTAGTTTTTCAGATTTGCATGAATTAAAACTACTTTGTGAAAGGATTCCAACCTATATAATGGAGAGGGAACGTGGAGGAACTTCTTCGGACGATTGTTGGATGTCGGAACTGGGCCGGCTTGGCTTGGTCTGATCCCTCTTAGTTTCTGAATTAGGCCAGAGAATTGGATGAGGCTTGGTGTGATTTGACATGGTAAGTTGGCAGCTGTACATAGCAAGTGGACCTTCCATCGATCAACTGCTGTGGGGACTGAAATCGGCAACTGTGTTGCCCTCGCAAAAGCTTGTTGTTATTCACGTTGAATGGTAAGTGGGTGCTGTTGGCGGTAACTGTACAGGGCAGAAGGAGTTTGCTTGGCTCGTTTTTGTCCAGAAGTTGGCTTTGGCACTTACCAAGGAAAGATCAGCTGTCATCGACTGAAGTTAGTTCTAGCTAAAAGAGGTAAGTTGACGCTGTTGAATTTGGAATCAGGATCTGTTCATCGGCAAGGTGAGTTGCTGCTGTTGTCCTCCTTCCAGATCAGGCCAAGCGTCATTTAACTCTCAGTAAAATTGAGAAGGTCTTGCCAAATTCCTAGGCGAACATTTCCTGGCCATGGACGAGTTCACCAAGAAGCAGGAACGCTTGCTCTTTGCCCTGCCTTTGACTTGTGTCGAAGTGCCGCGTGGGAAGCCATCTTCAATCCCTCTGCGTCTTGACGATGAAAGGGAGGAGCTGATCAACATTGAATATGAGGCCAGGGTGGTCTATTATGAGATCTGCGGATCCACTTATCATAGAAGCGGAGTGTGAGCTTTATGGTATCAAAGAGTCCATTGTATCCAACTCCGATCAATGTGGAAAAAGGCTTGGTTGTTGCTGTACCACTACTATACTCTTTAACTGTTAATATGGAAGAAGGTCAAGGCTCGATAGAGCTCTGGCATTAAGAATGCATATGGCCAACTCAGAATTGCTTTGTTTTGATTCTGGTCCTGCAATATTCAATATAGTTTGCTGTTTTCCTTGCCTTGATCGACTTTGCGTTCATTTGCAGGAAGAACAGCTTGCTGGATTCAACCAAGGTTGTCGAAGCATTTGAAGTTGTTGAACGTCATCTGCATCTTATCTTATCCACATTGGACGATCGTGATCTTCAGCCTTCATCCTTCTTTGAAGCTGTTATCTATAATTTGTATGCAGAGCATTTGACGCCAACTTGGATTGTTGCTTTCGAACCTCAGATGGTGGAAGTGGAACTCTCCCAGAATGACTTTTCTCTTCATGCTTAGCTGCAACATCCTAGTTATGGGGGTTGCCACTCTCACCCAGAGTTTCTTTTCCTTCTCATTGATCGACTGCTCCCAATCCTGGTGGTCTTGGCTTCGGCAGAAACATTAGATAGAGATTTGTTCCCTGGGCTCATCCTCCGAAAGAATGATATTAGGGGAATACAAGCCCAAGCATGACTAGATCTTGAAGGGTAAACTGGCGGGACACAAGCATCATGGACCAAATCAGCACACATTATGTCAGCAACTTTTACAGCAGCATTAGCAATTTCATTTTCAGCGGACAAATTAATCAGCTTGTTCACTGCACCTTCCACGTTCTCCTGAGCATTCTGAACTTCCACCTACATACTTGCTGTAACAGTGGTTATGTTACATGTTACAGTTACATGCTCACCTATTATGCAAAGTATCCGAATAGGCCTATGTTACTTTTTTGAAAATCAACTTTCATGCTCGCTAGATTTCCCCCATGAGTGTTAAAAACATTAACATTGTTCTTAACATAAAAGTAATATAACAGTAACAGATGACAATGCAAAACTAATGCATATCAATACACTAATTACCTCGACAACCAAACATAACGTGGACACATTACGAAAGGCATTCGATACCAATCCCTTTTTTTTGGAAGCTATCGTTTTTGCTTCCATCTTTCCTTTCCTTTGGCGATACCAACTTTCCCCTCTGGAAATTGATTTATTTCGGAATATGAGTTTTTCTTTATGGGAAGCTCACTTCCCCTTTTAAACGTCAGCTTTCCTTTCCCGAGTGTCGGCTTTCCTTTCTTGGTGCCGACCTTCCTTTTTAAGAACCTGAGACTAAAAATGACGCTTCTCAATCAGGCGAATTTCTGAGGTCTGGTTTAAATTTAACTTGTTTTTGAATATCAGGGATTTTGAAATTTCATAAATTTATAATTTGCAAACATTTTTGGGTTTGATTCCCAATGTTACCTTTTTCATTTGTTTATAAAAGGAATTGCTTGAAATCATGCTTTTTTTGAAGGCAATTGCTTAAAAAGGCAAAATCCTGCCAATTTGGTCATGAAGGCAAAATCATCATTTTCATAAAATTTTATCCAAATTCAAATTTTTCTTAAAGGGAAGCAACATTCCATCATTTTTAGGCTTCCATAAAATTTTGATGTCAAAACAAGCTCATTTAGTGCCTTTTTCATTCGAAAACACAAAATTACCAAAAATAGCTACTTTCCTAAAAAGATAAAAATTTTAAAAGAAAATTTTGGGTGTTTATAGGAATCTCCAAAGACTTCACTACATGCCCCTAGATTTTTCAAAATTTTTAGGCCTTGTATAAGTGTTTCATACTCGGCTACATTATTTGAGCATGCAAAATCTAGTCGAATGGCAATTGGGATTTCCCCTTTCTCGGGAGATATAATGTTGATTCCCACAGACCCTTGTTGATTCTTTGCCCCATTAAAATACATTTTCCATACCTTATCTTCATTAAAACAATTTGCTAAAACATGGTTTTGAAATTCGTTTGCAAATATGCCTTCATCGGGCATTTCATCAAGTATGGGATATGTATCCTCAAGAGGCAATTCGGCCACATGATCAGCTAGGGTTTGTCCCTTAATGGAGGTTTGATGATGAAATTTTAAATGATACTCCATTAAGAGGAGCTGTCATTTACCTAGCCTACCCGTTAGGATAGGTTTTTCAAACAAGTGCTTGATTGGATCAAGCTTAGACACTATCCAAATTTTAAGATCTAGGAAATAATGTCTAAACTTTTGGCAAGCCCATACCAAGGCCAAGCACGTTTTCTCCATGACTTGATAATTTCGTTCATATGCCAATAGTGTTTTCGAAATGTAGTAAATAACATACTCCTTAAGACTATCATCCTCATATTAAGCAAGTAAAGCACTCAATGCATTCACATGTATGGAAATGTAAAGCAATAAAGGTTTTCCTTGCTTTGGAGGTTTTAAAATCGTTGGATTTACCAAATAAGTTTTCAATCTTTCAAAAGCTTTTTGACAATCATTATCCCATTCAAATTTAACCCCTTTTCTCAAAAGCCTATTGAAAGGTTCACATCTTGTTGCTAAATTGGAGATAAATCTCCTAATTGCTTGGAGTCGACCTTGAAGGCTTCGGATTTGGGTCAAGTTGGAGGGTGGAGGCATATCTATGATGGCTCAACACTTAGAGGGGTTAACTTCTATGCCCCTTTGGCTTACCATAAACCCTAAGAGTTTTCCCGATTCCACTTCAAAAACACATTTTTGAGGGTTTAGCTTCACTTTATAAAGCCTAAGCCTTTCAAAAACTTTTTGCAAAGATTCTATGTGTGTGCATCAGATTTTTGATTTTACCAAAAGATCATCCACATATACTTCCAAGAGCTCATGGATTTGATTATGGAAAATAGTAGTCATGGCTCTTTGGTATGTGGCACCGGTATTTTTCAAACCAAATGGCATAACCATGTAACAGTATGTGCCCCAAGGTTTAGTAAAAGCAGTTTTTGCCTGATCTTTTAGTGCTAACTTGATTTGGTTATAACCCGACTAGCCATCCATAAAAGAAAACATTTCATGATTTGCAGTGCTATCCACTATCAAATCAATATTTGGAAGAGGAAAATTATCTTTTGGAGTGGCTTTGTTCAAATTTCTAAAATCAATACAAATTCAAATTTTTCCATTGGATTTTCGAACCACACAATATTTGAAAGTCATTTGGAATACGCAATGGGTTTTATAAATCCGGCTTTTAAAAGATCTTCTAAACCCTCTTTTACTTGGGAGTGAACATCAGGATGGATTTTTCTAAGCTTTTGCTTCACGGGTTTGATAAGGGTAGATGATGCTCTATGACCTTTAGGCTAAACCCGGCATGTCTTCATAGATCCATGCAAATATATCCACATATAAATTCAAAAATACAATGAATGATGCTCTTTCATGCTCATGCAAACATGCACCTATTTTGACACACTTTGGGTTAGACTCACCCACAAGATTGATTTTTATAAAATCCCCTCCTACGGAATTTAAAGGTTTTTCCAAGTCAAGGATTCTATGAAATTCGGGAAGCTTGGAGGCTTGATCCTCCTCATGAATGAGGAGATCTTCCTCCTTGCTTTAATCATTCTCAAGCACTTTAATTTCTAAGGAAGTGCTAGGCAAGAGAGTAGGGTCGTGCATGACAAGCTTGGACGATTTTGGTTTGGAAATATATACAATTTTGGAAGAAATAGAAATTGGGCTTTGTACATGGCCAATATTTTTGGAATTTTTCAATTTTGTCTTTTTCAAAGCAAAGACTAGGAGGCTATAGAAATTGGACTAGAAGGACGAATATACAATACTTTCTTTTTGGGATTTTCATATTTTTTAATTTTTTTGGCTTTTTCGAAACAAAGACTAGGAGATGGAATATAAACAACTTTCTTTTTGAAATTTTCAAAATTTTCAAATGTTTTTGGGTTTTGAGAGTTTTCTAAATTTTTTTGGCTTTTGCAAATATATAATTTTTTTGGATTTTTGGATAAGGAGGGGTCTTCCATCAAACCTACAAACAAAACACCATGAATTAGACTCTAAACAAGAGGTCTAAGCCATAGGTGTCGGTATTAGTGGGTCCTAGGGCACCCTTGACCCAAGTGTCTTAGGTGGTGGCTCAGGGGGTATGGATGGGGTATAGCTAAATCCATATCGACTTGGGTTAGGTGTAGGTAGAGTGGGCTCTAACCTACCTTGGTTATGGGCTCCTAGACCTTGGTAAGGTGTGTATCCCATATTCAACATCATGTTCCAAGGCTTCTTGAGCTTTGAAAATTTTTTATACAATGGATGGCCTTAGAATATAATGTCGTCCATGTCATATATGTACATACGTTTAGACTTGGCTAGGGTCTTGGAGACATAGGCGATGGAGGACTTGGGTTTACCTAAGATGTACACGACCCTAGAGGAAGGAAGGGGTTTTACTTGGGGATGGCTTGGGTTTCCCTAGAAGGTGAATGACTCCTAAGTGGTGGTCGACTAAGGGAAACTCGACTAAGGGAAACTTGACTAAGGGTGGGAGAAGCTCCCCCACGACTTCTTCATAGGATGGATGACTTTATATGTAAGGAAAATTCTGGATTTCCTTAAGTTGAAGATGGTCTTCTCCTAGAATCACCACTACTTGGTTTTCATATAGGATTTTCACACACTTATGAAATGAGGAAGGAACGGCCCAGAGGCTATGGATCCATGACCTTCCTAACAAGAGGTTGTAGTAGGGGTTTATGTCTAAGACATGAAATAGCTCCGTGTGTCAAATATTTCTGACTTTCATGGGTAATTCTATGGCTCCTAAAGGATGGGATGCATTATCATCGTATCCCGTGATAACGATGGAACTTGACTCTAAACAAGACATGGTAACTCCAATTGAAAGGCTATATGCAATGGAAGGATGTTTAGACCTCCTCTCCCATCGACGAAGCACTTGTCTAGAGTGTAGTGATTCAAAACCTCCTCTATATGCAAGGCTTGGTTATGAGCCATATATGGTCTTTCCAATTCATCCTCCTTAAACACGATGGGGGCCTTAGCACATATTGGGGAGACCAAGAAGGATAAGGACTCGGGAGTGATGGATGGGTTAACCTTGTCCCTTTTTAAGATCCCTTATAAGACTCGTCTATGTCTAGATGAGGTTTGGATCAACTCTATGATAGACATGTTTATGGGAATTTTCGAAAGGTGAAGTTCAAAATTATAAGGGGTTAACACCACGTTTTTACCCTTGTCCATGTCATGCGATACATTAGGAATGTATGCTTTTGAAGGGCCAGGTAAAACGACCACTTCCTTGCTAGGATTCTTAGCTAAATGTGGGGGCTGATAGATCCTTCCAGACCTAGTCACCTCACCCACACCTTCCCTAAGGCTCACTCCTATCTTGGCTCTATTTTGATGCTTTGGAGTACCACAAATTTCTAATAAGGCTCTAACGAAGAGCGGGACTCTAAGCACTCCCCGAATCACTACTTGCTTGTTTTTTTTTTATTACGAGAGTAGGTGGTGTGTGGCAAGTAGTGTATATCGTATGCAATGCATGCTCCATTCCATGAGCCATAAGTGGGAGAAGGCATACCTCTTTTTCCTTCTCGCTGGTACTTGCATGATTCGGGAAAGGTTCCTTTAGAACCGCTTGGGAGGGCTCCGATTCTTCCGTGACATGGAGCCTTCCTTGCTCAATCAAGTCTTCAATTTTGTTCAAAAGTGTGAAACATTTATTTGTATCATAGCCTTTGAGCCTATGATACTTATAAAACTCATTCAAAAATTTCCCTTTAAAGAGTGTCCCCTCGAGAAAAGTAGGGAGAGTGACCAGTCCTTGGGCTAGAAGGAGGTCTAGGACTTCCGTGATAGGTTGTCCCAATTGAGTGAACTCCCTCTCTTCGAAATTCCTTTAAGGCTTTTTGGCATGTTTTCATTTGGAATTCTTAGAAGGATCAGCAGGGCTTGGTTCCATGTGAACATTTGCAATCTTTTGGGGTTTTAACCCATTGTCCACCATGGGTGGTCCATATGCTCCTTGTTTTTCAAATTGATTCTTTTGAAAAGTTCTCCCCTTCCATAAGTCCTCGTAAACTCCTTTTTTCAAATTGGCTTTGAAGAGCGAAACCTTTTTTATAAGTTTTTGAAATGTTGAGATTTCATGGAGGGAGAGAAGAGTCGTCAAATCAGTTCTAAAGTTTTCAAGGATGAGCATCACGGCACATCCTTCGGAAATGGGCTCCCTTACTTGCCCTATGAGCAACCTCCATCTAACGATGAATACATGGGCATCCTCGTTAGGTGCTTGTTTTGTATCCCTTAAGGTATTCAAAGTGAGAGTGACTTCCACGTTGTGAGAAAAATATTGCATGAAGCAATTTGCCAACTCCTCGAAGGAGGCAAATTGGCTTAAATCGTAGGAAGCCAACCACTTTGAAGCATTTCTCTTGAGGGAGAGGGGAAACCAATAAATCCATTTTGTTGAATCCTTTTTCCTTTTGTAAGCCCTACGGGAAAAGAGTTGAAGGTGGGATCTAGGATCTCCACTTCCGTCATACCGATAGAAGTTCGGTATGTCTTCGTCACTATTGGTTTGATAGTCGGATGGTAAGAAATCCGATAGTGCGTATGGCCTCTTTTTCTTTGTTTGGCCTTTCAACAATTGTTGTAAGTCTTTTCTATCTTTTAGAGTAAATGATTTATGTTCTCGATCCCCTTCTACTATTGAGGTCTCCTTGGGCTTCTTTGATCGATTTGACTTTCTATGAGCCCTTGCTTGTTTCCCATGAGAAGAGCATGATTCGACCGCCTCGGCCTCTTGGCTTAAGGTAGCAATCTTCTCTCCTATGAGCTTGAAATCCCTTCTTAGAGAAATAAGCAAATGCTCTCGATTTTTGTAATACATTTTTGAAAACTTTTTTGAAATACGACTTCATGAGCATAAAGTCCGGCTCGATACTTCACACGATCCTTCTGAACTAGACATGTCTTGAAATGCTTTGATATAAGTAAAAACCTGTGCACAAGTGAGAAATTAACACCACGATTTTGAAATATTGGAATTGGAAAAGTTCACCTAAGCTTAGATTCCCACAAAACTCGAGTCCCATCGGATGTGCCAATTCTATAGACATGAAATTTTCACTCCAAGCCTATGTAGAGACTTGGAATAAAACTCTCAACTCTACTTGATGTGCGAGCGTGCTAGCTAGTTTTCTAAAAATTAGCAAAAGTTAAATCTGACGGGCGATTGTAGCTAAGCAGACTCTTTTCGCTTTAGACCTTCTTGAACCTATGCTCAAGGGTTAGTCTAAGCGCTTAGGGATTCCAACTAAATAGGTGAGACTTCCAAATTTACGTAAAAAGCAAAGGTGTTGATAATGGAAACATATGCACTAGATTCAAGTTTCAAAATGAACAAGTTCTGAAAAACAGAAAACTCTGTTTTCAAGACTTGTTTCCTGAGTCCTTTTGAATGCCTTTTAGACCTCCAAAAATCATCAAAATTTTACAAGCCTAATCTTGAGATGTGTCGAGCTTGGGGCATCTTTCAGATCTTGATTCGGAGTTGTGTTGTTGCAGAATTAAACCTAAGAAATACCTCTACTCAAGCATCTTGAACTGTTCTATCATAGAAATATAGAGACTCAAAGATAAGCCTTTATCTCGGCGTTCAGAGCTCCAAATTTAATGAATTTGATCTTAATGAAAAGATATGGATGTTATTCCAATGGATCAAAATTCATTGATTTTGGATACCCACAAACAAGGTTATGGGATGAATACCCAAACTCTATTGCAGAAAAACTCGTTGGACAAACAGTTTACAAAAACTTTCTTGATTTTGCACAATTTTAATTACGATGTTTTAAGGCCCGAAAATTCTTACAAATTTTATTTAAAGTGGGCCTGTGTGTGTAGAAGAAGTCGGAACAATTGGAGCAGAGGTTCGGGAATTAAAAATCAAGCAATTCATGTATGTAGAGATGATGAAATCTAGATTTCAGGTTTTTAGAATCATACATGATGCAAACTCACATGAATTGAAAAGCAACAACCCAACATCACGAATCAAATTGCTGAAGGAAAATAAATTGAAATATACTTAATAGCTTAAGCATAGAGGGGATTATAGAATATAGAGTGTTTATAGAATATAGAGAGCTAGAATCAAGAAATCAAACACATAGAGTGCATAATGAAAGAAAGGGAAATTTCAGCAACATCTACTTCTATTACATCATGGGTGAAGACAAAGCTCCATTAATACAACCCTTTTTTAATTGAATTTGAAGAAGAGATGTAAAAGAATGAATTGGAGTAGCACTTACCCGGACTTATACAATAGATCGTCCTCAAAGGTAATGGCCGGCCATCCCCTTGCACCCTTTCTCCTTTTCTTGATCACTCAAACTCTCTCTCTAAGCCTTGGCCTAGATGCTACACTCCCTTCCCTCTCTAATGCTCTTCCCTAGCAGCTCTCACAACTCTCACAACTCTCAAAGTGCAGTACCTTTGATGGCCTCCCTTAGTCTCTCCAAGATGCCTCAGGCCCCTATCCTTGGCCTCAATTTATAGGCCAAGGGTGGATCTTCTAGTGTTTTCCTTGGGGCGGGTTATCCAAGGTCCAAACCCAGCCCCAAGGCCTTCCAATTCATGTGACCTTCGTGGTCCCTTGTGGTCAAAGTTGGACCAGTCCCATGTGGTATGGTTTAGTCTTGAGTCCCATGCCTTGGTCCTAGCCGATTGGACTTGAAGGCACTCGGCTACGCTTGATCAACCTCTTGTGTAGCTCGTCTTGACCTTGCTCGATCTTAATTTGATATATGGGCTGGTGTAAACACCCCAAAATCCCACGATTTTCTCAAAATTACCTGGTTTTGCAAAAGTAGTCCCAAAGGGCTATTTTGAGTCTGGAAACCTAGGAGCCTTCCAGACAACCTTGTACATATGTTAAAACCATATATGTTTTAAAATATATACATACAACTTTTTAAAAACCTTAAAAAGGCATTTTGAAACCCCAAAAAGCAACTTGGCCTGATGAATGTAGGACCGAAGAAGCGAAAGAGAGCCCGGACCCGGAGCATATTTCAAGCCCGGCACATCAACTCTTGTATCAAAATCATCCCCAAAATCTCGGACATCCAAGCCCTTGTTATCAACAAATTTGTCAAAATGATCTTCGGAAGGTGAGAAGAAGAGCGAACGACAATGTTGGCGAAGACCCAACGTAGGACGGAGTACTGATGCTGTCAGGCCTCGCACAAACCGTCCATTTCGAAACGCTATGAAGGAGTCAGAAAATCAGATTTGGGCCGGATTTGGACCTTATATATCCAGATCCAGACCCAAACATGCATTTGGATTTGGATTTGGATCCAAAGATCCAATCCAATATCCACATCCATGGCCCACATCACCTTCTCATAAATGGAGGTGGGGCCCATAGAGAATTCACGTGAAAAGCTTGGGTATAGGGAGAGAATGGGATGATAAAGTATGAGTGAGAAAGTTGGTGGGCTTGACTTTAGTCAAGGGTGGGTTAACCATGTGGGTTTAGCGAGTGTGGGTTTAAGCTTATATGCACCCACACCTAACCTGGGGCTGCACCAACATGAACCTGGCTGCAACTAGGTCCATGGATCGAGGCTAAGGGGATGCTTCTAAAACCTAGCCCTAAGCTAACCCACCTCACCTAGCCACTCCCCCCTAAACCTGACCCAATCCTAGCCACCCTCACCCAAAACCACCCCCAAACCATACCTAGCCGACCTCACCTAGCTCACCCCACCTAACTATACCACCTAGACCCTAGCTAGACTAAACCTAATCCTACCTTAACCCACCTAATTAGACCCTAACCCTCAAATCCCAGCCACCCTAACCGACCTACCCTAAACCACCATACCACTCCCTCCTAGCCGACCTACCCAAACCACCCCACCACAGCCCACCATATCCTAAATATCTACCCCATACCACTCCCAACTGACCCTAGCCCTTGCCTATAAAACCCCTTCCTTTTTGCATGGAAAGGATCCCTCTCTCTCCTCTCTCACCTACCCTATCTCCACCCCATCTCACTCCATCACCTCCAGCTAAACCACCTCCACCGCCATTCCACCCGGCTGCACCTTCCACCTCCACTGCCACTCCACTCGGCTGCACACTTCACTCGGCTGCCATCTTCTTCCAACTCCATTCGACTGCCACTCCCTTCCACCACCTCTGGCCACCACCTCAGCAACCACCTCCGGTTAGTACCCCATCTCAACCCCATCTCACCTATCTTCCTCTCCCCTTCTTTCCCAGCCACATGCTCCATCACCCGCCACCACAGCCTTCTCCCTTACACCCAGCCACTTCACACCCCACCTTACCCCCTTCCCTTAGTCACCCATTTCTCAGCCCCTAGCTAAGCCTTCACCCTTAACCTTCCACCACCTAGCTAAGATCCTAACCTACCACAACCCCACCTAACATCCCCACTTGCTGCGCCTACCACCCGGCCTTCATCAAGTCTTCATTCGGCTAAGACCCTACTTGTCGCCCACACGCATCCAAGGAGCTCCCCTTCAGTTGTCCAAGGCAACTCACTAGGCCAAAGCCAAGCAAGTTACACCCGGACCAGCTACACGTAAGTGCCTAACTCGGTCCTTATTATGAACTTGCTTATAATTAATTAAATTTGATACGGAGTTGTAATAATGGAGCGTTGTCTCCCCCCGCTTGTAACAATGTGGTTTGGCACACCCACACACACGTGCACTTGAGCCTATTCCGCTCTTAGCTGCACACAATTTTTGCACACACACGGGCCTAATCAACGCTTAAGATATAGTTATACCTATATGATTTAAGTCGCGTGGGTTTTAATTCAAGTTGTGTGCGTGGTCTTTCAATTTCCACACTCACACACATTGAGCTTTCGCTCTTATTCCCAAGCCCTAGTAAGGGCCATATTGCAATTTCCCTTGGGTGTTTTAATTCAAGTTGTGTGCGTGGTCTTTCAATTTCCACACTCACACACATTGAGCTTTCGCTCTTACTCCCAAGACCTTAGTAAAGGCCATATTGCAATTTCGTTTTGGGTGTTCAAATTCAAGTGGTGTGCGTAGCATTTCAATTCTAAACTCACACACATTGAACTTTCACTCTTACTCCCAAGACCTTAGTCAAGGCCATATTGCAATTATATTTGGGTTTACATTACAAGTCGTGTGAGTTGTCTTTCCATATACATACAACACCCATGCACACATTGGTGACCTTCAGGCCCATATATATTATAAGTATTTCCCTTCGGCTATGTCTTTAAGATTTGGGTTTTAAGGTTCAGCTATGTGCGTAGTCTTTCCATATATACACTACACACACTTGCATAATTGAGCCTTTTCGTTCTTAAGATATAGCCATATATCCCTTTTGCAATTTCCCTTTTGCAATTTACATTAAGTCATTTCCCTTCCGCATTGTCTTTCAATTTGGGGTTTCCCTTTGGAGTTGTGTGAGTTTGCATTGCATATACGCCATACCACGAGTTAGGATGCATATTGCATCAAAGCAAACCCCACACTCCCGTTCAAAAATCGCCCAACTTAGGTCACTTGTGCACACACCTAGTTGGCCCTAAAAAGCATAAAAAGAAAGACATAGGCACGTGCAAATCCCACGTGTAATAAAAATTACAATCGTACATACAAAGCCCAAACACTTCGGGTATTTTTCAAAGAGGTTTGAATTTTAAAGACTTTGCCAAGCGTACAGACTGACCCTTGCGCATTGGTGCAAGAAGGTCTGCGACGAAAAGAGCTCACTTGCTTACAATCGCCTCGATAGAAGTTAGATTTTAAAAACTTTCTTCGCTAGCTTAAGCAAGCTAGCTGGCATGCCCTTTTGTTAAATACGACTTAGACACACGAAAAGGTTCACTTCAGGCCTAAGAACCAGAAGTGGGAATTTTTCATGTCTACAGCTGGATAAAACTTTGATAAACCTTTGAAATCAGCCCCCAAGTTCAACCATTTTCAATTTGCATAAGCGGGCCAATCTTTATGAAAAGATTCCATTTGATTCGAACAAAATCTTGATTTGCTTTAATACACCACTCGAGCTGCTTTGATGCTGACTCATTTTATTTGATTTGTTGATGAAGATATATTTTTCACATGGTCCACTCCTCTACTTCCAGGATTGAGCTCGATCATGGATTGAATTGGGCCCCACCTGTTCGCCTGATTTGCTCGAATCATTTGAGCTTTTTAACTTCAATTTTAAACCTTTAATTTGAAATATTTTTAAAGGATTTGACTTTTCATTTAAAGCAAAAAGGTTTTAAATCATTTGGATTTTCAAAATTGGGAGTGTTACGATTTTTTTTTTTTTTATTTAGGGTCTTTACACACATCTACGGTCTTCCATCAAACCTACAAAGAAAACACCATGAATTACACTCTGAACAAGAGGTCTAAGCCATAGGTTTTGGTGTTAGTGGGTTCTAGGGCACCCTTGACCCAATTGGTCTTAGGTGGTGGCTCAGGGGGTATGGATGGGGCATATCCCAATCCATGTCGACCTTGGTTAGGTGTAGGTAGGATGGGCTCTAACCTTCCTTGGCTCTTGGCTCGTAGACCCTTATAGGGTGCATATCCCATGTTCAACATCATATTCCGAGGCTTTTTGAGTTTTGAAATTTTTTTATAAAGAGGATGGCCTTGGAATAATGTGTCATCAATATAGTCATACACAGGAGTTGGCTTGGGTTTGCCTAAGAGTTGGAAAGTATGGGTGATGGAAGGCTTGGGCTTCCCTAGGAGACACCCGATCCTAGGGGAGGGTGGCTCTAGGTGGTTGGGGGTTTGTAGGAGATGGACTGTTCTATGGGGTTCGGGCTCTCCTAGGGGATGGACGGTTCTATGGGATTGGGAGTCTCCTAGGGTGTACACGATTTGAGGCGTCTCCATGGCCTTCTCACTTGATGGATGACTCGATAGACAAGGGAAGTATTGTATTCCCTTAAGGTGGAAATAGTCTCCTCCAAGGACTACCACCACTTGGTTATCCCATGAAATCTTCAAGCATTTGTGAAAGGTTAAAGGGACGGCTAAGAGGCTATGTATCCAAGGCCTTCCTAACAACAAGTTATAATGGTGGTTTATCTCTAAGACATGAAAAAACCCCATATGTGGAATATTTTCTACTTCCATAGGTAACTCGATGGCTCTTAATGGATGAACTTGTTTAGCTAAGTATGGGGGTTGATAGATTCTTCCAGACCTAGTCACCTCACCTATACTCTCCCTAAGACTTGTTTCTAACTTAGCTCTACTTAGATGCTTTGGAGCATCGCAAATTTTTATAAAGGCTCTAGCAAGGGGCGGGACTCTAAGTGCTCCCTAGATTACTACTTGCTTGTCTTTTTTTATTATGATAGAGAGTGGTGTGTGACAAGTAGTGTAAACCGTATGCAATGCATACTCAATCCCACGAGTTTGAGGAAGAAGGTGTACTTCTTTTCCTTTCCTACTTGTACTTGCGTGATTGGGAAAGGGCTCTTTGATTATCACTTGGGAGGGCTCTGATTCCTCCAAGATGTGGAGCCTTCCTTGGTCTATCAAGTTCAATTTTGTTTTTAAGAGCAAAACATTTGTTTGTATCATGGCCTTTGAGCCTATTATACTTGCAAAAATCATTAAAAAATTTTGTCCTAGGGGGTGCCCCCTTAGGATTGGCCAGGAGATTGACGAGACCCTAGGTTAACAAGATGTCTAGGACTTCCGTGAGTGGTTGTCCTAGGTGAGTGAATTCTATTTTTTCAAACTTTTTTTGATCTTTTTTGAATGATTTTTGTTTGGAGGGTTTGGAGGGTCCGATCGAGCTTAGCTCTACTCGGACGTTTGCCACTTTTTGGGACTTCACCCCACCTTCTGGTGCGTGTGACCCGTATGCCTTGGGTTTTTCAAATCGGAGTTTTTGAAAACTTCTTCCTTTCCATAGATCTTCATATACTCCTTTTTTCAAATTTGCTTCAAAGAGTGAAGCCTTTTTTATCAACTTTTGGAAAGTTAAGATCTCATGGAGGGAGAGGAGGGCTTTTAAATCCGTTTTAAAATTTTCTAGGATGAGCATTACTGCACACCCTTCGGATATGGACTCTCTAACTTGGCCCAAAAGTGACCTCCATCTAACGATGAATGCGTGTGCATCCTCGTTAGGTGCTTGCTTTGTGTCTCTCAAGGTGTTCAAAGTTGGGGTTACTTCGACGTTGTGTGAAAATCTTTGCATGAAATAATTCACCAAATCTTCAAAGTTTGCGAATTGTCTCAAGTCATAAGAAGCCAACCACTTTAATGCATTTCATTTGAGAGAGAGGGGGAACCAATATATCCATTTTGAAGAGTCCTTTTTCTTTTTATAGGCTCTTCGAGAAAAAAATTGGAGGTGAGATCTAGGATCTCCACTTACATCATATCGATGAAAATTCGGTATATCATCATCACTATCAATTTGATAATCGAAAGGTAAAAAGTCTGATAGTGCATAGGCTCTTTTCTCTTTTGCTTGCCTTTTTAGCAACTGTTGTAGAGCTTTCTTATCCTTAATAGTAAAGGACTCCAACCTAGAGGCCATTTTGGTTTTCTTCACATGAGGGGGTCTTTTATGATCCCTCACTTGTTTTCCATGAGAGAAACAAGACTCAACCGCTTTGGCCTCTTGGCTTAGAGCGACGATTTTTTTCTCTATGTATTTGAGTTCCCTTCTTAGGGAAACAAGCGATTCGTCCCGATTTTTGAAATGTGTTTTTGAAATGCGACTTGAAGAGCACGAGGCTCGACTTGAGACCTCATATGAACCTTCCGAACGTGACATTATTTTAAGAAAATAGTAGACCTCTGCAGAAAAAATAGATTAAACACCAAAACTTTTCAAATGAGTGAATTTTGGAGAAATCGACACCAAGCTTAATAAATCCTCAATGACCCGAATCCCACCGGCTGTGCCAATTCTATAGATGTGAAAAAATTTACTCCAAAGCCTATGTAGAGACTTGAAATAAATTTTCATTCCACTTCGTTCTTGCACGAGCGTGCCAACTAGTTTCACTTAAGCTAGCAAAATTATACTTCTGACTTCATTGGGTGATTGTGGAGAAGCGAGATCTTTTCGTCTTAGGCCTTCTTGAACCAATGCTCAAGGGTCAGCCTAGACGCTCTGAGGATTAATTTTGAGCAAGGTGTGTATTTTCAAAATTCACTTGAAAGACAATTTTAATCAAACAAGTCGTGCACTTGGTCTAGAGAATGAAAAATTTTCATGTTCTGAAAAACAGAAAATTATTCTATTTTCAAAGCTTGTTTCTGGATTTTTTTGAATAGCTTAGAGATCTCCAAAATTCATAAAAACTTTACAACATATAGAGTAGAATGTGGAGATTCTAAGACTATTTTTATTTTATTTTTATGTGCTGTGATTTTACAAAATTACATTCGAGAAAGGCCTCTACTCTGGTGTTTCAAAACATTCTATTACAGAAATACAGAGGTCTAAAGAAACCTCTATATTTTGGTGCATAGAGCTCTAACTTCTATGAATGTAGTTAGAAATCTATGAATGTCAGCTTTCTAATGAGACTAGTTTCACCAGATTTGGCTCACTATAGACAAAGTTATGGGAAGATTACCCAACCTCTGTTGTAGGAAATCTAGACTGGACAGGATTGACTATGAATTTGCTCAATTTTCTTCTATTTTATTTACGATGCTACATGACACTAAAATTCTTCAAAATTTTGTTATGAGTGGTCATGTGTGTGAAGATTCGGAGCAAAGGTTTGGAAATGAAAAATACAGCAATAGACGTATGCAGGATGTTAAAAGCAAAATTTCAGTTTCTAAAGTATATGTGAATGCATTCATCCGAAATTAAAATCTAATCACAGCTAATTCAAAGTAAATGAGTGAAAGGAAACAAATGAAAATATATTTATAGCTTAAGCATAGAGGGGATTAGGAGAAATAAAATGGTATAGCATATAGAGAGGTAGAGATACATGAAATCAAACAAGTAAAATACGTAAATGTAAAAGAAATGAAACAGGCATCATTTTTACTCTATTATAACATAGGGGGAGACTAATGCTCCATTAATACAACCTCTTTTGAATTGAATAAGAAGAAGAAGGGATTAAGATTAGCAAAGAGGAAGAATTACACTTACAATTCCTCCAATGAACACGGTTTCAAGAAATGGGACAATTCCCTTCTCTCCTTCTCTCACTCTCTCTTTCTTTCTCTCTTTCTCTCTCTTTTTACAACACTTGCTCTCTCTCTCCTAGGCCCTAAGCTCCTCCTTCAATGCTGGAAACATCCTCCCAAGGCCTCTATTTATAGACCAAGGAGGGGGGGAGCTCCTAGAGGCTTCCATAAGGTGGATCGAGTGGAGCCTTCTTGGCCCAAATCTGGACCCAATTTTGGGGCTGGTTCACATGGCCTCCACATGGTCCTTTTGTGGTCCCCCTTTGGTGAATTCAGCCATCTTTGATATGGCCCATTTCAGCCCAGCCAAGGCTCACCTAGCCAAGGTGCAGCCCATTGCTTCGAGGTGAGTCCGGCTAGGTAAGGTGCGGTCCCTTGCTTCAATTTGGCATGGTCCGGCTAGGTGTGCTTGTTGAGCCAAGTGAATCACAATTGAAGAAGGTGTCAACCCTAATCCCTTCACGTGCTTGGGCTAGGTGCATGGTTAATCCAAGGTAAGTTGGGTCTAGGTAATTTGGTTAGGTCAAGGTCAAAAAGATCAAAGCGGGTTTAACCAAGGGAGTTCGGTCAAGGCTTGGTCAAGCAAGACCAATGTGGCTCAATCAAGGTTGGCAAAGGGGTTTTGGTTGAGGTTTGTCAAGGTCACTTGGTCAAACTCAAGCCAAGGTGGTGTGGTCATGCACAGTTAAGGTGGGTTTGATCAAGGAGTATCCGGCAAAAGAGGTGTGCTCTACCAAGTGGGCTTGGTGGGACTTGTTCTGGTGGTCAGTTGGATGCACCTTGATATGGCCCTACCAAGTTCATCTTGGGACAACTTTGGCCTATGATTGGTGAAGCCTTTGCTCAGTTGGCTCCACGTTTTTTATCTTCATGGCTTGATTCATACGAGCTTGGTCCTGACTTGATGCAGGCTTGACTCAACTGTCGCCTTGATCCTCGCTCTCATCTTGATTTGTTCCTATCCTTGATTTGATATGGCTCTCATCCGTTCCTCGCTTTAAACTTCTGCTAGGTCGGGCCCTAAGTCTTTGGCATTGCTTTCGCTCATTGGTTTTTTATCTGTATTGCATTTCCTCAGCCTCTCTTTCTCAAACTTGATTTCAAACTTCAAAATCCTTTGAATTTCAAAACATTTAAAATATTTGCTTTTATGAAAATTTGTAAGCTGTATTAAATTCAGAATTTTGAAAACAAGCTTATTGTTTTGAAAAGTCTGAAGCAGGCTGGGCGATATTTCAAAAACATTTTGGGTGTTTACAATCATCATTCTTTTGGGAGAAAGTTGTAAACACCCCAAAATCCCATGACTTTCTAAAAACATACCTGGTCTTACAAAAGTAGCCCCTAAGGGCCATTTTGAGTCTGGAAACCCACAAGCCCTCCAGAAACCTTATACATATTCGAAAACATGTACATACTGTTTTAAAACTCTGCACATATTGTTTTTAATCTTGTAAATAGTATTTTGAAGCCCTTTATCAAATAGGAGTTTTTGAAACCCGGGCTCAGCCCCATTTTCCCAAAAGCCAAAGGCAAACAGGTGGAGCATACGAAGACAACACCTGATCCAGAAACAGCCCAGCAAGCCGGGCACGAAGGTCAATACCAAAAACAGCTTCAGAAGTCTGTTTTGAAGCCTAGAAGTGTAACCTGGCCTGATAAAAGTCAGGTTTGAAAGGCGAAAGGAAGGCCCAAGCACGAAATAGATGGCAAGCCTAGAGCACCAGAAAACTAGATCAATTATTCTCACTCAAGCATCCTGAATTTGAACCAGGAAGACCGAAAATGAGCAAAAACGAAGTTCAAAAGGTAGAAAGGAGTCCGGACGACACAGATTGGGGAAACCCAACACCAGACGGGTCACTGATGAAACCAGGGCCCGCACAAATCGTTCGTCTTGAGAAGCCAAGAAGGACTATCCAGAGAAATTTTGATTTGGATCTAGACCATAAATATCCAGATTCAAATCCATATAGTGAATAGTGTTTGGATTTGGGCCAATCCAAATAGTGTTTGGGTCAATCCAAATAGTGTTTGGATTGGATCAGATCTGGACCAAAATATCCAGATCCATATCCATATAAAATGTTGGATTTGGATCGGATACGGATCTCAAAATATCTGAGATCCATGATCCAGATCTAAATAGTGTTTGGATTTGGGTCTAGATCTAGATCTCAAACCCAAACCCAAATTCAAGACCCACCTCAAATGCCTATAAATAGAGGTGAGGGGGTCCATTGTAAGGGATTCACGTGAAATTCAAGGGAGGAGAGAGAAGGTCCAAGGTGAGTGCTTTAGCGCTTTCTTTGTTTAGGGTTTTATTAATTGTAGTTTAGTGTGGGATTAGTTAAGGGCTGCCCGACCCTAATTGAAGGGTTGATATTGCTTGGACAAAGAGGCTTAAGGTGGCTAATCGGAGCTCAAGCACACCCTCAACCGTTGTTAAAAGGTAAGACCCTAATCCTCCCTAAACCACTCTTCCTAATCCCTCTAAACCACCTAACCGACCTCTCCTAATCCCACTTAGGTTAACCTAACACCCCAGCCCACCTTAAACCTAAACTACCCACACATCCCCTAAGCACCCGAACCGACCTACCTTCCAATCCGCACCCCCGCACGCCCTGCGCACCGTAGTGTGCCACTCGCGCGCCAAGCAGGTGCACCGCACCCTGCATGCGTCCTGTCGCCCTGCCAACCGCTTGGCGCCTAGCGCCTGGCGTCCCCCCCTTTAGCCGACCGACTTCCTGCCACTACCACCGACCTCCCTACCACTCCATCGACACCAGCCACTATCCACCACCACCACTACCTAGCCTAACCGACCTACCCCCTGTCCTAACCGAATCATCCTAGCTAGACACTCCTTTATCATACCCTTCCACCTACCTAGTGTCGTGATCACTTGCTTAGCCGACCCCGGCCCAACCTATCCTAGTTAACACTCCGCACCATATCACACGAACCTACCCCATCCGTGACCCATATCGTCCCATATACCTCACAACCAAAACCAACCTCAGCCGTGACCTTACCCCAACTACCTAACGCCCCAACTCCATATCCCATCCCACACCATACACTCCCATCCGTGGCCCATATCATCCCATACACCTCCCAGCCGAACCCAACCTCAGCCGTGAACCTCACCTCTCAAGCACAAACCCGCCACTCTTTAGTGTTGTGAACCTCATCCCTCAAGCCAAACCCTCAAGCTTGAAGGCTCCATTTAGCCATCTTTCGCTTCAAGCTTCAAGGAAGACTCATCCGTGGGTGTGAAACCAAGCAAACTCGTGAAAATTGGAGTGGACAAACATCCGAATCATGTAATTGTTTTAATTCGGTATTTCATATCTCCTTTCTACGCTTTGATTCAATTCGGATACGGGGTTGTATTAACGGAGCCTTGTCTCCCCCCGATTGTAATAACTTGGTTTGCTACACAAAGCACACACGAGCACTTGAGCCTTAGCTCTTACTCGTACACAAGCACCCACGTGCACCATTGAGCCTTCACTCTTACTCCTAAGACTCTAGTAAGAGCTGCGTGAGTTTGTCTTTAAATTTTATACACTCACACACGCATGCATTGAGCCTTCGCTCTTATTCTATATATGTATTTCAATTCAGCTGGGTTGTTACATTAAGTCGTGTGAGTTTGTCTTTCATTTACACACTCACACACAAAGAACACCTGAGTGCTTGCTCGTGCACCTCACGCACCATTTTGGCCTTGACAGCCGCTAAGATATAGTCCTATTTCTATACTTTCCGCTGCGTTTTCCCGGTTCAACTGCATGTGTTTGTCTTTCCATTTACACACCAACACAACACGCGCACGTTGGCGACCTTCGAGCCCATATATATATAGTTGTATTTCCCTTCAGCTATGTCTTTAAATTTTGGGTTTTAAGGTTCAGTGGTGTGAGTTGCATTTCAATTTATACACGGCATACACTTACACAATTGAGCCTTTCCGCTCTTAAGATATAGCTACATTTCCCTTTTGCAATTTCCCTTTTTGTAATTTCCCTTCGGCTATGTCTTTCAATTTCAGGTTTTCTCGTTCAGTTGTGTGAGTTTGCATTGCATATCCACCACACCACGAGTTAGGGTGCATACTTGCATCAAAGCAAACCCCATACACCCGTGCAAAAATCGCCCATAATTAGGCACTTGATGCACACATCACACGCCTAAATTGGCTAAAACCCGAGACATAGGAAACGTGCAAATCCTACGTTGATAAAATCTGTAACAAGACAAGTGAAACCGATCAAACGCTTTGCATACTTTTCAAAAGGGTTATGTTTGCTCAAAATCGACTTTTTAAAGCATACAGACTGACCCTTGCACATCGGTGCAAGAAGGTCTATGACGAAAAGAACCCACTTATCCATAGTCGCCCCAAACCAGTTAGATCTTTTCAAAACTTATTTCGCTAGCTTGAGTAAGCTAGCTGGCACGCCCTTTTAGCGACTTAGACATATGAAAAGGTTCGCTCTAGGCCCTAAGAAGCCCAGGGTCAGAAATTTCTGCGTGTCTACAGATTTGGCACGCTCGGTGGGACGTGGGTCTTATAAAAAATCGATCCATACAAACAAACCTCATGAAAAAATTTCAACGGAAAGTGCTTTAACTCTTTGTTTGTTGCATTTCATACATAAGATTTTGAAAGCATTAAAGCATGTCGAGTCCAAGCTCCCAAGAAGTGTCTAGCCATGGCTCATGCACATCAAGTTCTCATTCTAGGAAGTTTTTGGAAACTCAAGATCAAAGAGAAGAGATCGAGGAGTTGAGAAGGGACTTCGAGGCCAAAATCACTGCTCTTAGACAAGAGGCTGAAGCAGCTGATTCGTATTCGTCACTGTAAACACCCCAAAATCCCACGATTTTCTCAAACATGCCTGGTTTTACAAAAGCAGCCCCAAAAGGCTATTTTGAGTTTGGAAACCCAGGAGCCTTCCAAACAACCCTATACATATTTTAAACCTGTACATACGTTTTAAAACTCTATACATATGCTTTTAGACTATAAATAGTGTTTTGAAGCTCCAAAAGCCTCCTGGCCTGATAAAAGTAGATCAAAAAGGCAAAGGAGAGCCCGGACCCGAAGCATACTTCAAGCCCAACATATCAACTCTCATATCAAAAGCATCCCCAAATTCTCAGACATCCAAGCCCCAAATATCATAAAAATGATCAAAATGAAATCCTGAAGGTGACAAAGAGATCAGACGATAATGTTAGCAAAGACCCGACGCAAGACAGAGTACTGATGAAGTCAGGCCCCGCACAAACTGTCCGTCTCGAAACGCCATGAAGGAATAAAAATCAAATTTGGGTTGGATCTAGACCATATATATCCAGATCCAAACCCAAAATATATTTGGATTCGGATTTGGATCCCAAGATCCAAATCCAATATCTGTATCCATGGCCCACTTCACCTCCCCATAAATGGGGGTGAGGGGCCCACAAAGTTTCACGTGAATGGCCTTGGAAGGCTTGGGTAGAGAGAGAAAGGGGGCCATAAAGTAAGAGTGAGAAAGTTGGTAGGCTTGACTTTTGGTCAAAAGTGCGTTAGCCTTGTGGGTTTAACCAAGAGTGTGGGTTCAAGCTTGTATGCACCTACACTTAACCTAGGGCTGCAACAACTTGGATATGGCTGCAACTAAGCAATGGACCGGTGCCAAGGGGTGGTTCCTAAACCTAGCCCTAAGCTAGCTCACCCCACCTAGCCATTTTTCCTAAAACCTAACCTAGACTTAGCCCTTCTCACCCAAAACCACACCCACTTCACCTAGCTAACCTCACCTAGCTGGACCACTTAGACCCTAACCAACTAAGCCTAAGCTAACCTTAATCCACCTAACTAAGCCCCAACTCACCTAACCGACCTACCCCCAAACCATGTCCCAGCCCACCAAAATAAATATCTGGCCCACCAACCGACCTAAGCTCCCTTATCCCAGCCACCAATCCCTAGCCAACCTATATAAACCCCACCCTTCCACCTACGGGTTCCCTCTCTTCAGGCCCACGGGACTAGCTGGACACCCTTCACTCTCGGGACTCCCTTGATTCGGCCAGGACCTGCTGCACCCGCCACCTTCTTCCACCCGGCCACCAGCAGCTCCATCCTTCCCAGTTAGTACCACTCCCCCTTCCCCAAAACACCAGCTCCTCCTTCATTCCCAGCCCAACTCCCAACACCACCTGCCCAGCCGACCTGCACCACCTGCCCTTCTCTCTTCCTTCCAGCCGAGCACCACCTGCCACCCCTAGTCGCCCAATTTCCAGCACCCTTTCATCATTTCCCAACACCTTCACTTCCAGCCGAGCCCTACCTGCCCCTAAATTTATCCCAACTCCTAGCACCACACCTTAGCTCAACCTATCTTCCCTAAAACATCTCAACATCAGCCGGCTAGCACTCCTACCTGCCGCAACCATCCACCTAAGGGACTCCTCTTAGCTGCCCAAGGCGGATCACAAGTCCAAGTCCACGCAAGTTGAAGATGGACCAGCTACATGTAAGTGCCTAAACTTGGTCCATTATATGAACTTGCTTTATATTCAATTAAATTTTGACATGAGGTTGTAATAATGGAGAGTAGTCTCCCCCCAAGATGTAATAACTTGGTTTGACACACAAGCACCCATGTGCACTTGAGCCTTTCCGCTCTTAGTTGCACACCTTTTGCACACACACGGGCCTTAACAACCCCCCTAAGATATAGTTTTATTTATATAAGTTCAGCTGTGTGTGTTTACATTTAAGTCATGGGTGTTGTCTTTCAATTCCACACTCACATACATTGAGCTTTCGCTCTTACTCCCAAGACCCTAATAAGGGCCATATTGCAATTTAATTCGGGGTTTTCATTCAAGTTGTGTACGTGGTTTTTCAATTCCACACTCACACACATTGAGCTTTCGCTCTTACTCCCAAGACTCTAATAAGAGCCATATTGCAATTCTATTTGGGTTTTACATTACAAGTCATGTGAGTTGTCTTTACATATACACACAACACCCACGCACACGTTGGCGACCTTCGGGCCCATATATATATAGTTGTATTTCCCTTTTGCTATGTCTTTAAGATTTGTGTTTTAAGGTTCAGCTGTGTGAGTAGTCTTTCCATATATACACGACACACACTTACACAATTGAGCCTTTCCGCTCTTAAGATATAGCCATATTTCCCTTTTGCAATTTCCCTTACGCAATTTCTCTTAAAGCATTGTCTTTCAATTTCGGGTTTTCCCTTGGAGTTGTGTGAGTTTGCATTGCATAATTCACCATACTATGAGTTAGGACGCATATTGCATCAAAGCAAACCCTATACACCCGTGCAAAAATGGCCCAACTTAGGTCACTTGCACACACACCTAGTTGGCCTAAATAGCATAAAAATTGAAAGACATAGGCACATGCAAACCCCACGTGAAATAAAATCTGCAACAATACAAACAAAACTCAATCAAACACTTCGTACATTTTCAAAGAGGTTCAAAATCGACTTTGCTAAGCGTACAGACTGACCCTTGCACATCGGTGCAAGAAGGTCTGCGACGAAAAGAGCTCACTTGCTCACAATCGCCCCATACGAGTCAGATTTTCAAAACTTACTTCGCTAGCTTGAGTAAGCTAGGTGGCACGCTCTCTTTTATAAAAAGTGACTTAGACACACGAAAAGGTTCACTTCAGGCCTAAGAACCAGAAGTGAGAATTTTCCGTGTCTACAGAGAATTGGCACCCCCGGTGGGACCTGGGCCTTGTGCAAAGTCAAATCATAAAAAGAAACCTCATGAAAATTTTTCAAAGAAAGTGTTTTAACTTTTGTTTGTTGCATTTCATACTTAGGATTTTTGAAAGCATTTGAAGCATGTCGAGTCCAAGCTCCCAAGAAGTGTCTAGCCACGGCTCATGCGCATCAAGTTCTCATTCTAGGAGGTTTTTGAGAAAACAAAACAAACTAGAAGAGATTGAGGACTTGAGAAGGGATTTTGAGGCCAAAATCGCTCCTCTTAGCCAAGAGTCTGAAGCAGCTGACTCATGTTCGTCAAATGGCGAACCAAAGGCCAAGAAAAAGTTTGAAGAAACTCGCAAACATAAAGAGACTTCCGCAATGGAAGGCAACCAATACCACGAGTCCTTCACACATAAGGACCGTAAAGCCCTATAATAGCTGCTCAGAGGGCAAAACAAAGAGAAAAGGAGTTACGCCCTGTCTGATTTCTTACCTGTGGACTATGAAACAGACAGTGACGATGAAATACCGAACTTCCATCGGTATGATGGCATGGGAGACCCTAGGTCTCACTTGCAACTTTTCTCTCGTCGAGCCCATAAGAAAAAGAAGGACTCGATGAAATGGGTGTATTGGTTCCCTTTGTCCCTCAAAGGCACAACTGCCAAATGGCTGGCTTCTTACGACCTTAGCCAGTTCGCAACTTTTGAAGAGTTACCGAACTGCTTTATGCAAAGATTCTCGCATAACGTAGAAGTCACGCCGACTTTAAACACATTGAGGGATACAAAACAAGGTATGAACGAAGACGTATATAGGTTTATCGTTCGTTAGAGGTCTCTCCTAGGACAAGTGCAAGAGCCAATATCCGAAGGATGCGCAGTCATGCTCATCTTGGATAATTTTAAAAACGAGTTAAAAACCCTTCTCTCCCTTCACGAAATCTCAACTTTCCACAAGTTGATAAAAAAAAACATCCCTTTTCGAAACAAATTTGAAAAAAGGGATTTATGATCATCTGTGGAAAGGAAGCGTGGTTTCAAAAACTCGCTTGGAGAAGCCCAACACTTATGGGCTACCCACCGTGGATAAAGGGGCAAAGCCTCACAAAATCGCCAATATCCGGGTGGATCCAAGCCCGGCAAGTGCTTCAAAAAATTTTGAAAAAATAGAAAATAAAAGGGAGAAAAGTTTTCAAAAACCCTTTGAAAGACAGGAGTACACTCCGCTGGGGCAACCTGTGACGGAGGACCTAGACCTCCTACTTGCCCAAGGAATGATCGAACTCCCCGAGATTCTCGAGGGAGTCACTTCCAAAGGGGGATTTTTAAACCGATTTTGCAAGTATCATCGGCTTAAAGGTCATGATACAAAGCGGTGTTTCTCCCTCCTAAATAAAATCGAGAACTTGATAGCAGAAGGTCGGCTCCAGGTCGCGGAGGAACTTGAGCCTGCCCAAGCTATCTTCAAAGAACCCTTCCCCATGCACGCAAGTACCAGTGGGAAGGGAAAAGAGGTATGCGCTCTCACGATTTCGAAGAATCTAGCGCATGCATATGAGTTGGGTTTGTCTACTTGTGCATCTACTCTCATACTTCACAAAAAACCCACCCAAGTAGTCATCCGGGGACCACCAAGAGTTCCATCCCCGGTTAAACCAGTTTTGAAAATTCAAGGTGCTCCAAAACTTTCGATTAGAGCCATGTTAAGTGCGAACCCTAGGTGGATCGTGGGGGAGGTGACAAGATCCGGGAGGATCTACCAACCCCCACATCTGCAAAATGCTAAAAAGGTGGTCAGTGTGCCTGGCCCCTCAAAAGCATGTATTCCTAGAGTTCCGCCGAAAGCAGACAAAGGAAATATCGTGTTAAAATTATATGATTTCGAAAACCATCTTTCAAAGATTCCTATCAACATGTCCATCCTAGAGCTAATACAAACTTCGCCTAGGCATAGACTCGTGTTAGGGAAAATTCTAGAAAGAGCAAAGGTTAGTTCGAACATAACCCCAAAATCCTTGTCCAACCAAGTGGCATCCATAGGAGCTAAAACGCCCATCGTATTCTCGGAAGACGACGTAGAAAGACCCTACGAGTTCCATAACAATGCCCTACATATCGAGGTGGTTCTAAATAACCACTCGCTGGATAGGTGCCTAGTCCATGGGGGAGGAGGGTCTCAACATCCTTCCACTTCATATGGCGAACCAAATCGGAGTCACCTTGACATCCGTAAACCCAAGTCCCATCGTCATCATTGGATACGATGGGAATGCCTCTAGACCGCTAGAATCCATCGAACTCCCCATGGAAACGGGAGGGATAGCACACACGGGGGTGTTCCATGTCCTAGACATCCACCCCCACTATAACCTGTTGTTGGGAAGGCCCTAGATACACAGCCTATGTGCTGTGCCATCCACCTTCCACAGGTGTGTCAAAATCCCTTTCAGGGACCAAGTTGTAGTGATCCTAGGTGAGAGTCATCCTCAACTTCAAGGGGTCATAAATTTCCCTTGCTTGTCGAGTTCCCAGACCCATGAGGTAAATCTCGGGCAGACCCTGCTCGAGCCACCAAGGCTCACATTGAAAAGCCCTAGGAAGGTCGTATATGTGAAGGGGCCACCCAAGGCTGGCCCCCTCAAAATCCTGACCATCCTAGGAAAACCCAAAAATCCCCTATTTCCAAAACCCCTAGACAAAAAGCCCTATGTGCATAACATAGACGACAGCAAGTTCCAGGACCACGATTTATATGAAAATTTCTCTAAAAACAAAAAATTGTGGAACATGCTGTTAAATATGGGCTATTTGCCACACAAAAGTCTAGGGGCACAAAATCAGGGTCTCCTAGAACACATACTGCCTAGGGAAAATCCAAGCCGATATGGGATCGACTATACTCCTAGAATACCACCAGAGCCACCCCCTATGATCACCTCGGTCAAGGGTGCCCTGGAGCCTACCTTAGAAGAGACCTACGATTTAGACCTCTTGTTCAGAGTCTAACTTATAGCGTTTTCCCTTTGTAGGTATGATGGAAGATCCCTCAATCAAAAATACAAAAACATTTGAAAAACTTGAAATCCAAAAAATGAAAAAGTTATAAAAGCCAAAAACACTTGAAAATGAAAAACTTGAAAAAAGATTAGTCTGTATAGTTCCCAAAATTCTCGTTTTACAAAAACACAAAAAAATCGAAAATTTACAAAATTCTAAAAAGATTTTGTACATAGCTGCTCCAGGTAAGGATTTGGGAAAAGCAAAAGATTTTGAAAGAAACGTTGTATGCACAACCAGACCAAAAATTTCGAAATCCATAGAAATTCTAAGTGTAAAACCAGGTCTTTTAAAAATCCATGCATCAAATTCCCTATGATCTATAAACCTCGAGAATGATCAAGGCCCAGAGGTGGATCCCCTTGATGAAGATCCCACTTATGAGCTCCCAGAATTTCATAAAATTCTCGATTTTGAAAAGCCTTCAAATTCAGTAGGAGGAGATTTCATAGAGATAAACCTAGGGAGTGATTCAAAGCCCAAACTCATTAAGGTAGGCGCATGTTTGCATGAACATGAAAGATCATCATTCATTGCATTTCTAAAAACCTACTTAGATGTGTTTGCATGGACGTATGCAGACATACCGGGCATAGACCCGAGTATTATCGAGCATCGTCTTCCCTTAGACGCGGATGTAAAACCCATAAAGCAAAAGCTTAAGAAAATACATCCGAACGTACACGCCCAAGTCAAAGAGGGTTTAGAAGATCTGTTAAAAGCCAGATTTATAAAATCATTGTGTATTCTGATTGGTTATCTAATATAGTTGTTGTTCGAAAAACTAATGGGAAGATTCGAATATGCATCAACTTTGGAAACCTGAATAAAGCCACTCCAAAGGATAATTATCCTTTACCAAACATAGATTTGATAGTCGATAGTATTGCAAATCACGAAATGTTTTCATTTATGGATAGCTATTCAAGGTATAACCAAATCAAACTAAGCCCATGAGATTAGTGTAAGACCGCTTTCACAACCCCATGGGGCACGTACTGCTATACAATCATGCCCTTTGGTTTGAAAAATGCCGGCGCCACATACCAAAGAGCTATGACCACAATCTTCCATGATCAGATTCATGAGCTCATAGAGGTATATGTGGATGATCTCTTGGGCAAATCCAAAACTCGATGCACTCATATCGAATGCTTACAAAAGATTTTCGAAAGGCTTAGACTTTACAAAGTAAAGCTAAACCCTCAGAAATGCGTGTTCGGAGTAAAGTCCAGAAAGCTCTTAGGCTTTATGGTGAGCCAAAGGGGTATAGAAGTCGACCCATCTAAGTGTCGACCCATCATAGACATGGCTCCACCCTCCAATATCATGCAGATTCGTAGCCTCCAAGGTCGATTACAATCCATTCGCAGGTTTATCTCAAATCTGGCAACTAGATGCGAACCCTTCAACAAGTTGTTGAGAAAGGGCACAAAATTTTCATGGTATGACGATTGCCAAAAGTCATTTGAAAGACTAAAGGCATACTTAGTTAATCCCCTTGTTTTAAATCCTCCAAAGCAAGGAAAACCTCTTCTACTTTATATTTTCGTTCATGCGAATGACTTGGGAGCCTTGTTAGCTCAATACGAGGATGACACTCACAAGGAGTATGCCATATACTATCTTTCGAAAACTCTCCTAGCTTATGAAAGGAATTACCAAGCCATGGAGAAGACGTGCTTGGCCCTTGTTTGGGCCTACCAGAAATTTCGACATTACTTCCTAGATCATGAGATCTGGATAGTATCCAAGCTTGATCCGATCAAGCACTTGTTCGAAAAACCCATTCTCACTGGTAGATTGGGCAAATGGCAACTCCTTTTAATGGAGTATGACCTAAAATACCATCATCAGATCTCCATTAAGGGGCAAGCCCTAGCTGACTACGTGGTTGAGTTCCCCCTAGAGGACGCATATCCCAGACTTAATGAAATGCTTGATGAAGGTATATTGCAAAACCAATTTCAAAACCACATTTTGGCAAACTCTTTCGAAAACTAAGTGTGGAAAATGCACTTAGATGGGGCACAAAACCAACAAGGGGCTGGTGCCGGGGTCATCCTCATATCCCCTAAAAAGGGTGACATCCCCCTAGCAATTCGCCTAGATTTCGAATGTTCCAATAACATAGCTGAGTATGAAGCACTCATACAAGGTTTAAGGATTTCGAAAACTCTAGGGGCATCATGCATCGAGGTCTTTGGAGATTCACTCCTCGTTATAAACCAAGTTTTAAAAATTTGGCAAGTTAGAAACGAAAAGCTTCTTCCATATCACGAGTTGGCCACTCGATTGGTTGAGTCCTTTGTAGACACCGAAAATTCTCACTTCTGGTTTTTAGGCCTAAAGTGAACCTTTTTGAGTTCTACTTCGCTTTATATGGGCATGCCAGCTAGTTTGCTTTAAAACTAGCAAAGTTTTAAAATATCTGACTTTTTTTGGGTGATTATGGGCAAGCAGGATCTTTTCATCGCAAACCTTCTTGCACCGATGTGCAAGGGTCAGTTTGTACGCTTATGGACTTTAATAAAACGGTTTTGACTCTTGAAAACGTAAGTGTTTGAAAATACGGATTCGATTCATGTTTGTGTTTGCAAGTTTTATATACATGGGTTTGCACGTATCTGTCTTTCAATTTTATGCTGTAGCTCCTGTAGGGCTCCGAGCTCCCATTGCTTTGGTAGGTCTTGGACTTCATCTGCCAAGCCCATGGGTGTGCAACACTCGTTCTCTCTTGTGTATGAAATGGTGCTCGTGGGAATGGAACCCATCGAAGCAACTGGTTTTGAAAAGTTTTGGGTGGTGCGTGTGAAGTGACTCCCATGTCCCAGTCCATTTGTGCACTTAGGGATGTGAACTTTCTTTTCTTTTTTGCTTTCTTGAATTCCAAATTTTTTATTTTCAAATCTCTTTTGAAAAATTTCCAAAGTTTTTGAAATAGGAAACTTTTTTGGTTTTTCTATGTGCAAAGGGGTTTTTGGATATTTTGAACGGTTAGCTGATTTGATTTGGACTCTCGCCTCATTTCCAACCTCGTATCTCTCATCGATTTTCGACCTTGGTTGGGCTTTTCGAGTATGAATTTTCTCTCCACATTCACAAGATAGGTTTCCATGGTAGATCTTAGCCTCTAAGGCCTCAAGTTTCCTTCTAGCTTCAGTTGCTTTCTTTGTAAGATAAGCAATTTTTTCTTGAGAAAGTCTTTCTATGGTTTTGGAAAACTGGTTTTGAAAATCAGATAAAGTTTTCTTTGAACGGCTTGATTTCCTATGTTTCTTACCATGGGAGGAGCAAGATTCCTCTTCTTCTGCTTTTAGAGCAGTTATCTTTTCTTCTACTTTCATCATTCCCCTTTTTAGGGAAGCCAGCGCGTCTTTTGCAATCCTATTTGAAATTCTGCTCTTATGGCATGAACCCCGCCTTGGCATTTTGGAAGATGCTTCTGAACTTGACATGATCCACCTGTATACAAGAACTTACCACAAATCTAGAAACTTTGTTAGTGTAACAGATTTCAAACAATTTTCTAAGTCCCAATTCCCAAATCTGAAACCTTGATTGTAATGGATTCCAAACAACTTTCTAAGTCACAAGTCCCACCGGGCGTGCCAATTCTGTTTGGGAAGCCCGGTTGGATACCTCGTAGGATCCTTCGAAGCTTGGCACGATCACCCTGTTTAAGCCAACTTATCACAAACCTGAAAATTGAATTAGTATAATGGATTCAAACAAAATTTCAAAGTCTCAAGTCCCACCGGGCGTGCCAAATCTGTAGACATGATTTTATTTCAAATCGTGGGATTCGAAATCAAACCCTCGAACTACGTCGGGTTGCACGAGCGTGCCCGTTAGTTTATCAAAACTAACAAATTCTTATTTTCTGACTTCTAAGAACGATTATGGACAAGTGAGATCTTTTCAACTTAGGCCTTCTTGAACCGACGCTCAAGGGTCAGCCTAGACGCTTGAAATTTGTTTGAATCCTTTAATTCGAGAAAGGAAAAACCAGATTTTCCAAAGTTTCAGATTTGTGTTTAAGTTCTTGATTTCTGAAAATTTTCAGATTATGAAAGTTGCAGAATCTGTTCAGTTCCAGAGACCTGTTTTCCGAATTTTTAAAAATACTTCTGGTTCTCCAAAAATTCTGAAACTTTTATAGAATAACGATACACGTGTGTAGAATCAAAATATATTTTTATTTTATAATTTCATTTTTTATTTTCTGATAATTAAATATAGAATCAGAAACTATTATAAAATTTGGAACAGCTCTGTTTTTATGAATCAAAAGCTCAAAAAAATAGCCATATCTCAGCACTCAGATATCCAAATTGAAAGATTTGCTTTTTATCTAGAAAGCTACGGATGTTATCTTTCCAAAGAATCAAATTTTATGAAATTTCATTCAGCGGTTGCAGAGATATGAGCAAAAGAACAAAGGTCTGTTACTGAACGTTCTGTTTCTGTAAAACGCAATCTCAATTTTATATAAACTTCACGGATTTAATTGACTAGGAAATCGTTCATGAAAATTCCTCAAAATTTTATCTAATCAAGTCTGATATATTTAAATTATTCATGCAAAATTTCGAATCAATTGGCTTATCCGTTTGCCCCCAATAATTCTGTGATCAGACATGTACGCACAGACAGTTTCAGAAATCAGTTTTTGCAGAAAATTTCAGAAGGTTCCTAATATGCTCCTAAAATGAAATTCAACCTGTATCAGTCCTAATGATGCATGGAAATCACCTAAACATGGATCTTAAGTTCAATCATGAAGGAATCATGCATGTTTATATCGATTCAAAGGAAGAACATAGGCTTGAGGCCTTGATTTGCATACAAATTTCCAGAATCTGTAAATTTCAGATTCTCATGAAATAAAACGAACTTGTGCAAGGATTCCAACTTGTATGAGTGAAGAGAGGACGTAGGAGCCTCGTCGGACAATCTCCGGACGTCGGAAATAGGCGGGACCTCCCCCTTCTCCTTCTTCTCGTCCTTTCTCTCTTCCTCTCTCTCTCTTTTTCTCAAATTCGGACTAAATGTTCTGGGATGCTGGTTGATCGTTCCCTGTTCCGGTTGATCATTGATCGTCGGTTCCTCCTTCCTTCCTCCTTCATGGTTGATGCTTGATCTGTTGATTCTCTCTGCAGGACCTGGGAGAACCCTTTTATAGGCCCACAGATACCTGTTTGTTGGGATTTGGATTAGCTTGATCTTGGTTGTTTTGATAAGATCTCATTTGGTACTTGATTTCATATGATCTTAAACGTGATCTGCACATGATCTGTGTTGCTGAACTTTATGTTGAACGTTACTTTGTAATTTGAATATCATATGCATCTGATCTCTTGTGAATTGGTTGGGACGTTATCTGCAGTTGATAACGTTATCTGCATTTGATGATTCCTTTATTTGGTAAGCTTTGAATCGTTATTTGATTAGGCTTTGATTTCATCTGAGTTAGGTAAGTCCTGAACTTTATCTGATCAAGATCTTCTGTATTTGATTCCTTTTGAGTTGCTGGTCACGATCTGTAATCTTTATCTTCATTTAATCTCATCGTGATCTTCAGGGCTTTTATCCATTTGTTACAGATATGCTGCAGGGTTGAAGGT
Source organism: Brasenia schreberi (assembly GCA_036023115.1). Classification (NCBI taxonomy): domain Eukaryota; kingdom Viridiplantae; phylum Streptophyta; class Magnoliopsida; order Nymphaeales; family Cabombaceae; genus Brasenia; species Brasenia schreberi. The sequence continues at coordinate 22,004,608 of JAYKKT010000090.1, forward strand.
TTGTGACGGGTTGTTGAGCTTGTTGACAGGATGCAGCCACATCAGCAACTTCAGAATTTCCTGCATCTTCCATGTTCTCCACCATGAGCATTCTGAACTTCTACCTGCATACTTGCTATGAAAATGGTTATGCAAATACATATTACATGCCTTTCTACTATGAACGTATTTTATTAAGCCCATGTTACGTTTTTGAAAAACCATCTGTTTATGCTCACCGAATTTCCTTCATGAGTGTTGGAACACTAACATTACTCTTAACATCAAAGTGACATAACAGTGATGGATGATAATGCCAAACTGGTGCATATCAATACTTAATTACCTTAATAACCAAGCATAACATGGATATGTTAAGAAATGCTTTCGATACCAAACCTTTATTTTTGGAAGCAATCGTTCTTGTTTTAGTCTTTCCTTTCTTTTGATAATACCGACCTTACCCTCTGGAAATTGATTTCTTTCCAAATGTGAGCTTTTCTTTCTAGGAAGCTCACTTTCCCTTTTTAATACCCGTTTTCCCTTTCTGGGAGTCCACCTTTTTTAGGTGTCAACTTGTCTTTTCAATGCCTTTTTCTTTTCAAGAGGAAATCTTTCAACATATTTTTCGTCGTAAATCTTTTAAGGAAACAAAATCCTGCTTTTCCAATGCTAAGGGCAAAATCGTCATTTTCCTCAATTTTGTCAAAATTCGAAATTTTCAGAAAGGAATGCATTCTTTCAACATTTTAAAGCTACCATAAAATTTTGATACCGACATAAGCTCGTTTAGTGCCTTTTTCATTCGAAAACCTAAAATTGCCAAAAATAGCTATTTCCCTAAAAAGGTAAAAATTTTATAAGAAAATTTTGGGTGTTTACAGCATCCATCTGAGTCTGGTCGATCCACTTCTGCGTCTACTCTTGTACTTTACAAGAAACCCTCCCAAGTAATCATCCGGGGACCACCAAGAGTTGAATCCCCGGCTAAACCAGTTTTAAAGATTCAAGGTGCTCCAAAACTCACGGTTAGAGCCATATTAGGTGCGAACCCTAGGTTGGTCGTGGGGGAAGTAACAATATCCGGAAGGATCTATGAACCCCCGCACCTACACAGTGCTAAAAAGGTGGTCAGTGTGCCTGGCCCCTCAAAAGCATGTATTCCTAGAGTTCTGCCAAAAGCAGACAATGGGAAAATCATTTTAAACCCTTATGATTTCGAAAACCATCTTTCAAAGATTCCTATCCACATGTTCATCCTAGAGCTAATACAAACTTCGCCTAGGCATAGACTCGTGCTAGAGAAAATTCTAGAAAGAGCTAAGGTTAGTTCGAACATAACCCGTGAATCCCTGTCTGACCAAGTGGCGTCAATAGGAGCAAAATCGCCCATTACCTTCTCGGAAGATGATGTAGATAGACCCTACGAATCCCATAACTAGGCCCTACATATCGAGGTGGTTCTAAATAACCACTCTCTGAATAGGTGCCTAGTCGATGGGGGAGGAGGGCTCAACATCCTTCCACTTCATGTGGCATATCAAATCGGAGTCACCTTGACTTCTGTAAACCCAAGTCCCATCGTTATCACTTGATACGATGGGAATGCGTCTAGACCATTAGGATCGATCGAACTCCCTATGGAAATGGGAGGGATCACACACATAGGGGTGTTCCATGTCTTGGACATCCACCCCCATTATAACCTGTTATTGGGAAGACCCTGGATACACAGCTTGTGTGCTGTGCCATCCACCTTGCACAGGTGTGTCAAGATCCCTTTCAGGGACCAAGTCATGGTGATCCTAGGTGAGAGTCACCCTCAGCTTCAGGGGATCATAAACTCCCCTTGTTTGTCGAGTTCCCAGGCCCATGAGGCTAACCTGGGGTACACCATGGTCGAGCCGCCAAGGCTCACATTGAAAAATCCTAGGAAGGTCGTATGCGTCAGGGGACAACTCAAGGCTGGCCCCTCAAAATCCTGACCCTTCTAGAAAAATCCAAACATCCCCTATTTCCAAAACCCCTAGACAGAAAGCCCTATGTCCATGACATAGACGACAGCAAGTTCTAGGACCACGACCTATACTCAGACTTTTCTAAAAACAAAAAGTCGTGGACCATGCTGTTGAACATGGGCTATGCGCCCTATAAAAGTCTAGGGGCACAAAACCAGGGTCTCCTAGAACCCATCCTTCCTAGGGCCAACCCAAGCCGATATGGGATCGGCTATACTCCCAAAATACCACCAGAGCCACCCCCTGTGGCCACCTGGGTCAAGGGTGCCCTGGAGACTACCATAGAAGAAACCTACGATTTGGACCTCTTATTCTGAGTCTAACCCGTAGTGTTATCCCTTTGTAGGTATGATGGAAGATCCCTTTCACAAAAATACAAAAACATTTGAAAAATTCAAAATGAAAAAATTGCAAAAACCAAAAACATTGGAAAATCAAAAACTCGAAAATAGAGTAGTTTGTATAGCTCCTAAAGTTCTTGTTTTGCAAAAACACAAAAAAATTGAAAATCTATAAAATACCAAAAAGATTTTGTACATAGCTGCTCCTAGTAAAGCTTTGGAAAAAGAAAAGGATTTCGAAAGGAACGTCGTCTGCATAGCCAGACAAAAAATTTCGAAATCAATTGAAATTCCAAGTGTAAAACCAGGTCTTTTGAAAATCCACGCATCAAATTCCCTCGGGTCTATAACCCACGAGAATGATCGAAGTCCAGAAGTGGATCCCCTTGAGGAAGATCCCACTTCTAAGCTCTCAGAATTTCATAAAATTCTCGATTTTGAAAGACCTTCCAATTCAGTAGGAGGAGATTTCATAGAGGTAAACCTAGGGAGTGATTCCAATCCCAAACTCATTAAAGTAGGCGCATGTTTATATGAGCATGAAAGATCAGCATTCATTACATTTCTACAAACCTACTTAGATGTGTTTGCATGGACGTATGAAGACATGCCGAGCATAGATCCCAGCATTGTCGAACATCGTCTTCCCTTAGATGCGGATGTAAAAACCATAAAGTAGAAGCTTAGGAAAATCCATCTGAATGTACACACACAAGTCAAAGAGGGTTTAGAAGATCTGCTAAAAGCCGGATTTATAAAACCCATTGCGTATTCTGATTGGTTGTCAAACATCGTTGTGGTTCGAAAAACCAATGGGAAAATTCGAATATGCATCGATTTCAGAAACCTGAATAAAGCCACTCCAAAGGATAATTATCCTTTACCAAACATAGATTTGATGGTCGATAGTACTGCAAATCACGAAATGTTTTCATTTATGGATGGCTATTCAGGGTATAATCAAATTAAATTAAGTCCACGAGATCAGGGTAAGACCGCATTCACAACCCCGTGGGGCACGTACTGCTATACAATCATGCCCTTTGGATTGAAAAATGCCGGCGCAACATACCAGAGAGCCATGACCATGATCTTCCATGATCAGATTCATGAGCTCATAGAAGTGTATGTAGATGATCTCTTGGCAAAATCCAAAACCCGATGCACTCATATCGAATGTTTGCAAAAGATTTTCGAAAGGCTTAGACTTTACAAAGGAAAGCTAAACCCTCAAAAATGTGTATTCAGGGTAGAGTACGGAAAGCTTCTAGGCTTTATGGTGAGACAAAGGGGTATAGAAGTCGACTCCTCTAAGTGTCGAGCCATCATAGACATGGCTCCACCCTCCAATCTCACACAAATTCGTAGCCTCTAGGGTCGATTACAGTCCATTCGCTGGTTTATATCAAACCTAGCGACTAGATGCGAACCCTTCAACAAACTGTTGAGGAAGGGCACGAAATTTTCATGGGATGACGACTGCCAAAAGTCCTTCGAGAGACTAAAGGCATACTTGGTTAATCCTCCTGTTTTAAATCCTCCAAAGCAAGGAAAACCTCTTTTGCTTTACATTTCTGTGCATGCGAATGCTTTGGGAGCTCTATTAGCTCAATACGAGGATGGCACCCATCAAGAGTATGCCATCTATTATATTTCGAAAACTCTCTTGGATTACGAAAGGAATTATCAAGCCATGGAGAAGACGTCTTAGCCCTAGTCTGGGCCTGCCAGAAATTTGGACACTATTTCCTAGATCATGAGATCTGGATAGTGTCCAAGCTTGATCCAATCAAGCACTTATTCAAAAAACCCATTCTCACTGGTAGATTGGGCAAATGACAACTCCTTCTAATGGAGTATGACCTAAAATATCATCACCAGATCTCCATTAAGGGGCAAACCTTAGCTGATTACGTGGCTGAGTTACCCCTAGAAGACACATATCTCACATTTGATGAAATAACTGATGAAGGCATATTACAAAATCATTTTCAAAACCATATTTTGGCAAACTCTTTCGAAAACCAAGTGTGGAAAATGCACTTTGATGGGGCACGAAACCAACGAGGGGCTAGTGCTGGGGTCATCCTTATATCCACTGAAAAGGGTGAGATCCCCATAGCAATTCGCCTAGATTTCGAATGTTCCAACAACATAGCTGAGTATGAAGCACTCATACAAGGCTTAAGAGTTTCGAAAACTCTAGGGGCATCATGCATCGAGGTCTTTGGAGATTCGCTCCTTGTTATAAACCAAGTTTTAAAAATTTGGCAAATGCGAAATGAAAAACTTCTTCCATATCACGAGTTGGCCACTCGATTGGTTGAGTCGTTCCAATCGTGTAGACTCACACACGTAGGAAGAGAGGATAATGGCATTGCCGACGCCCTCTCCTCCTTGGGTTCAGCCCTAAAGGTTGATCCCATTTCGGGAACTCGATCCTTAGAAATATGGCATGCACCCAACCCATCCACACACGATTTGGATATTTGCCAAAATAACCCAGATTCTGTTGAAAAACCTTGGTTTTACGACATCAAATGTTTTCTAGAAAATGGGGGATTCACCGAGGATGCCACATCCAAAGATAAGGCATTCATCCGTAAAATTTCAACCCAATATACCATTCTGGTTGGGATTTTGTACAAAAAGAGCTTTACCGACATCCTACTAAGATGTGTCGATCTAGAGGAGGCTAGGATTGTTATGCATGAGTTCCAAGATGGAGAATGTGGAGGTCATGTAAATGCCAACATGATGGCAATGAAAATACTTAGAGCAGGCTATTTTTGGTCCACCCTGAAAAAGGATTGTCACGATCATGTTAGGAAGTGTCATCCATGTCAAGTGCATGGGCACGCCATTCATATCCCATCATCTGCATTGCATTCCGTGGTCAGCCCCTGGCCATTTACCATGTGGGTGTTTGATATCGTAGGCCAGATCTTTCCAAAGGCATTGAATGGGCATAGATTCATTTTAGCAGCCACTGAGTATTTCTCCAAGTGGGTGGAAGCCATTTCCCTGACCAACGTACAGGGGCAACATGTGGTGGCTTTCATTAGGAGGAATATCTTGGCTCGATTTGGGGTTCCACGAGACCTTATGTCTGATAATGGCACCCCATTCAAAAACGAGTGGATGGTTAAGTTGTGCAACACGTATGGCATAACTCACCACTTCTCCTCGCCCTACTACCCTCAAGGCAACGGCCAAGCCGAAGCCACGAATAAGACTCTCATTAATATAATTGAGAAAAGTTTAGAGAAGGGTAGGACATGGCACGAGAAGCTGGATGAAGCCTTATGGGCTTATAAGACTTCCATCCGGTCTCCCACGAATGCCACACCATTCGAATTGGTCTATGGCACAAACATCATTCTTCCCATTCATACACAATTGCATTCATTCCATACATCCATTGCACTCGACCTCTCCCTAGAGACGCTTCAGCATGCTAGGATGGCCGAACTAGATTTGTTAGATGAGAGGCGACTCCTTGCTATGGATCATGCTCATGCATACCGGCAAAGGATAGCCCGACATTATGACAAACACATGAGACCTCGCCACTTTGAAGTGGGAGATCTAGTTTTGAAAATCATCCACTATCGTGGCCCACATCCACTTGGAAAGTGGTGCCCCTGTAGACACGGAAAATCCTCGTCTACGGGTTTCATAGGTCTGAAGCGAATCTTTTTGTGCTTACGTCGCTTTAAAAGGGGCGTGCCAGCTAGCTTTCTCAAACTAGTGAAGTAAGTTTTGAAAATGTATCTGACTTTTGGGGCGACTGTGGACAAGTGGGTTTTTCTTTTCGTCGCAGACTTTCTTGCACCGGCGCGCAAGGGTCAGTCTGTACGCTTTAGGAAAAACTTGATTTTAAACAAACACGACTCTTTTGAAAATTCGAAAGTGTTTTATCGATTGGTTTTGTCAAAATTGCAACTTTATGCATGGGATCTATGCGTTCCTACGTCTCTCGGGTTTTAGCCAATTTTGGCGTGTAGTCGTGTGCATCCAGTGCTCGATTTCGGGCAAGTTCTACACGATTTGATCAATCTGGTTCGATGCAAGTATGCTCCCTATCTCGAGTGTGACAGATATGCAATGCAAACTCACACAACTTGAAGGGAAAACCCAGAATTTAAAGACATAGCAGAAAGGGAAATATGGCTATATCTTAGATGCGGAAGGAAAAATATATATAGCTATATCTTAAGAGCGAGAAGGCTCAATGTGAGTGAGTTCTTTGAGTGTATAAATTGAAAGGCAACTCACACGACTTGAACGTTAAAAACCCAGCTGAAAGGGGAAATACGTATATATATGTAAGAGCGAAAAGGCTCAATGTGAGTGAGTGCTTTGAGTGTATAAAATGAAAGACAACTCACATGACTTGAACCTTAAAACCCAGCTGAATGTATATAAATAGAGCTATATCCTATGGGCTGTTGAGGCCCGTTTTGTGTGCAAAAGGTGTGCAGATAAGAGCGGAAAGGCTCGAGTGTACGTGTGTGATTCGTGTTTCAAACCATAATATTACATCTCGGGGGGAGACTATGCTCCATTATTACAACCCCGTATCAATTTTAATTGAATTTGAAACAACGTAAAGAACTAGGTTCGAGCACTTACACGTCGTTTGTTTGGACTTCCTTTATCAGCGAAAGCTGACCTTGGATATAGCCGTTGGATGGACCTTTCTCTGCAAAACGACCAGCTGCGTGGAAGGTTGATCCTAGATCGTGACCTGGGCTAGGTTGACACACTAAGGTGCTAGGGGTTTTGGACTTAGACACGATAGATCTAGGGTGAGAACTAATGGATCTAGGTCAGGTCTAGGCGGGTTGTTTTGGTTGAAAGCTAGACCAAGGTCCTAAGGGAAAAACCCGACCAGCTAATGGTCGAGTTAGGTGGTGTTTATGGGATTTGTTTTAGGTGAGACGCTATGGAATGCTCGGCCAACTAATGGCCGAGCTTGGTTGGGGATTAGTGAATGGTCTTAGGGGAGATCCTAAGGTGAGCTCTAGGGTAATGCTCGACCAAAGGGTGGCCGAGCTGGGCAGGTTTTTGGAGGAGGATTAGGTAGGATCTAAGTTTGAATCCTAAGGAAAGAGCTCGGCTAGATGGTGGCTGAGTTTTGGCTGATGTTAGGTGGTTGATCTCGGGTGAGATCCTAAGGGAGTGGCTCGGCCAAAGGGTGGCCGAGCTAGGTAGGTTTAGAGTGGGTTTTTAGTTAGGATCTAACTTAGGTAGTGGTTTAAGGTTAGGGATAGACCTAAGATGAGCTCGGCCAATATGGGCCGAGCTAAGTGGGTGAGGATGGGTTCGACAAGAGGAGGGAACTGAGTGTTTTAGACACTCGGTTTGGCCAGGTCTTTGGGAGTAGTTTTGAGTTAGGAAATAGCTTAGGTAGCGGTTTTGATGTTAGGATTTTCGTTAGGACAGATCTAAGGTGAGCTCGGCCAGCCAATGGCCGAGCTGGGTATGGTCCTAGGTTAGGATGGTCTTAGGTAGAACTAGGTCAGCTCCTTTAGTGAAGTTCGGCCAGCTCCTTGGCTGGACTTTGCTGCGTCTTTTTGTTAGTGGTCTAGGTGGTTTAGAGAGGTGAGAAAAGAAGAGGTTTGGGCAGGAACTAGGGGACTTACCTTGACAACGTTTCAACCATTTAGTTCTTGGTTCCCATGCAGCCAATCCTAACCAAGCAAGGGCCATCCAATGCCGCCAGATTTTTTTCTTTTCAGCCATGTACAAGACGTGAACTAAAAGCTCCAGCCCACCCACAACTTCAACCCACAATCTCACCAAAACAAGAGGGGAAGGCCAGCCCCTTTTGTTGACCTTCCTCTCTCTCTCTCTCTCTCTCTCTCTCTCTCTCTCTCTCTCTCTCTCTCTCTCTCTCTCTTTTCCCCAAGTGGAGAGGCGTGAAATGCTGGAAAACGTCAACCCCAAAAGCCAGCCCTCTCATGTCCTTTTATAGGCCTCTTATTTGGATATGGATCCTTGTTGGGTTCTGAAATCCGAATCCAATTCAAGCCTTGTTTGGATATGGATCTTGGATCTGGATCTAGATATTTGGATCCAGATTCGATCCAATTTTTTCTCTTCTTCAGTCCTTCCTGGCGTTTCGAGCTGGGCGCTTCGTGCGGGTCCTGAGTTCATTAAGATTCCGTCTTATGCTAGGTTTTTCCCAATTTCGTCGTCTGAGCTTCTTTTCGTCTTTCTAGACTCTGTTTCAACTGTTTCTTTTGTTTTTGACTTTGATTGCTCGTGATTTCAGATGTGCTTTTGGCTTGGCCTTCGATGCTTCAGTCTTGAAGTACACTCGTGGCTTGGGCTCCTTTTTCGTCTTTGAAATTCACTTTTCATCAGGCTGGGCTTGACCTTTGAGCTTTTTGAAGCTTTTGCAACTGTTTTGAGCCAGGCTTCATCTGTTCGTCTAGTCTTTCGTAAAAATAGGACTTTCGTCTACTTTCAAGATTTTTCATGTTTCGAACAAGGTTGGAAAATAGAGTTTTGAAGCTTTTGAGTTCCTCAGTTTTCGAAATCTCCAAACTTGGCTTTTTGAGCTGATTTTCGAACCAGGCATTTGGTTTTGGAAAATATTTGGATTTTGGGGTGTTTACAGATGCCCCTCTTTGGCATTATCCAAATTGATTTGGATAATGGCGAAGAAGATAACACCCCTATTTGTTTTCTCCCGGATTTGATCTTGAGAATATGGGATCGTCCCAGTATTTGAGAAAAACATTTCCTTTTAAGCCTGATAGGAGGAGATTTTTCGCCAAAAGGGGACTTTCTATGGATCTAGCCCTAAATGAAGATCATGTATGAGGTGCTCATGCGTGGATATGCAGAGTGTGTGACATGGCTGAAGTGAAAGAAAAGGGGCGACCTCCTAGAGACCAGATTATATGGTCGAACTTTTGAGACTTTATGAAAAACCTGCTGCTCCAGGTGAGTGGGCCTTACGTATGCTCGATGTTCGAGTTTTTTTGAAATTCATTTTAAGAGAGAAGACTTTTCTAAACCATCGATCCTAAGGACCTTCAGCTCCTTGTGTTCACCTTTACTCGAGTCTCGACACTTGCTAATCTAGCAAAAGTTTTATGAGAAAACAAGCCACATTTCAAAATTTTTACGCCTTACTCAAAACGTCGTATTCTCAAACAAGACGAAATTCAAGTAAGTAAATCCTATTTTTACTTTAGGATTCCCTGAAATGAACCATGTTTCGCTCGGGATAAGTCATAGGGATGGGAAAGAAGTACCACGGTCCCTTCTGAAGTGTCCCGTGGTTTGAGGCAAAGAAGGCGGAAAACTGCTCTTTTTGAGCTTTTTGGCCTTTTTTCTTTCTTTTTTCCATAGAGGGTCTCCCTTTGGGAGTATTTTTTCTTTAATCCCTCTTTTCCATAGAAGACTCAAATTTTCTTTTTGATTCATTTTTCTTTCTTTGGGAAAGAGCTTTTTGGCGGGGATTTCCCTTTGTTTTGGCCAAGTTTTCCTTTTGGAAGGAGAAGAGAAGAGGGGAGGACTTATCCCAAGGTCATACTCGATCCATTCTAGGTTAGCCTATTTAGAAATAGCACGTACGACTTGCAAGTATCTTGCTATATTGAATTAGGCCTTTCTTTGTAAGAAGAAGGATTTTGAAATGTAGCCACGTATTTGAAAGCTCTGCTTTTTCACAAAATGTCGATTCTTTCATTCAGGGTCACACCACTTACCTTTGATCCTTGGTTTCAAAGTTTCAAAGTAGTTTTCCCTAAAATATTTTCACAAAAGGGGAATTTAACTCAGACCCTATACATGATATTTTTTCAAATACTGATTATTGATAGGATATGCTAAATTCCTACCCTCGACATCGGTTAACCAATAAGAATTGTTCGTGGTGGTTCTACGCACGACGTAAGGGCCATCCCACTTGGGCCGCCACTTTCCAAGTGGATGTGGGCCACGATGGTGGATGATTTTCAAAACGAGCTCTCCCACTTCAAAGTGGCGAGGTTTCATATGTTTCTCATAATGTCGGGCGATCCTTTGCCGGTATGCGTGAGCATGGTCCATAGCAAGGAGTCGCCTCTCATCTAATAGATCTAGTTCGGCCATCCTAGCATGCTGAATCGTCTCTAGGGGGAGGTCGAGTGCAATGGATGTATGAAATGAATGCAGACGTGTATGGATGGGGAGAACGACGTTTGTGCCATAAACCAACTCAAAAGGCGTGGCATTTGTGGGAGTGCGGATGGAAGTCCTATAAGCCCATAAGGCTTCATCCAACTTCTCGTGCCATGTTCTACCCTTCTCTAAGGTTTTCTCAACAATGCTGATGAGAGTCTTGTTGGTGGCTTCGGCTTGGCCGTTGCCTTGAGGGTAGTAAGGAGATGAGAAGTGATGGTTTATGCCATATTTGTTGCACAGCTTGACCATCCGCTCGTTTTTAAATGGGGTGCCATTATCGGACACGAGATCTCTTGGAACTCCAAATCGAGCCAAGATGTTTTTCCTAATGAAAGCCACCACATGTTGCCCCTAGACATTTGTCAGGGAGGCGGCTTCGACCCACTTGGAAAAATACTCAGTGGCTGCTAGAATGAACCTGTGTCCATTTGAGGCCTTTGGAAAAATTGGTCCTACGATATCAAACGCCGACATCGTGAATGGCCAGGGGCTGACCACGGAATGCAGTGATGATGAGGGGATATGAATGGCGTGACCATGCACTTGACACGGGTGACACTTTCTAACATGATCGTGGCAATCCTTTCTCAGGGTAGACCAAAAATAACCTGCTCTAAGTATTTTCATCGCCATCATGTTGGCATTGACATGACCTCCACATTCTCCATCGTGGAATTCATGCATAACAGTCCTAGCCTCCTCTAAGTCGACGCATCTTAGTAAGACACCAGTAAAACTCTTTTTGTACAGAACCCCTCCCAAAATTGTGTATCGGATGGAAATTTTTCGGCTGAATGCCTTATCTTTAGATGTGGCATCCTCAGTGAATCCCCCATTTTCTAGAAAATTCTTTATGTCATTGTAAACACCCCGAAATCCCATGAATTTCTTAAACAAACCTGGTTTTGTAAAAGCAGCCCCAAAGGGCGATTTTTGAGTCTGGAAACCCAGGAGCCTTCCAGACAACCCTGTATATACGTTTTAAACTTCATATTTCAAAAATATGTAACATAGCTTTTGAAAACCTGTTAAAACACATTTTTGAAACCCCGAAGTGGCTTGGCCCAATCAAGACAGGACCAGGAGAGCTAAGAAGAGCCCGGAATCGGAGCTCATGTCGAGCCCAGCACAGCAACTCTTGTATCACATCCACACCCCCAGGATCTCGAACGTCCAAGACCCTGTTCTTATCAAAATATCATTTGAAGTCGTCTCCAGAAGGCAGAAACGGAGGCGAACGACCATGTTGGCGAAGACCCAACGCAGACGGAGTACTGATGCTGTCAGACCCCGCACAAATCGTCCGTTTCGAACCTAGCTCGAAGGAGTCAGAGTTCAGTTTGGATTGGATCTGGACCATATATATCCAGATCCCAATCCAAACCCATATGTGGACTTGGATTTGGATTTGGATCTAGAGATCCAATCCAATATCCATATCCATGGCCCACATCACCTTCTCATAAATGGAGGTGGGGCCCACTTGAAATTCACGTGGGATTATGGGCATGAGAGAGAGTGGGGATGGAAAATATCAAGAGTGTTGTAATTAAGCTTGACTTGTGTGTCAAGTTTGGGGTTAATCATGTGGGTTAGCCTAATTGAGTGGGTTTAAGCTTGTAATTAGCCAAAACCTAACCTAGGGTTGCACCAACATGATATGGTTAAAGTCTATGGGCCATGCAAAGGGAGCTCCTCCACCTAAACCTAACCCAAAACACCTAATCCTAGCCTACCACCCTAATCCACCCCTAATCTGAGCCTAATCACCTAACCCACTTCCCTAATCCCGGCCTAATCCCAACCTAATCACCTAACCCACTTCCCTAATCCTAGGTTAATTTTCCTAAACCTAGCCTAAACCTAGCCTAATCACCTAACCTAGCTCACTAAACCTCACCCTAAAACCCAACCACCTAACGTAGCCCTAAACCCCTAAACCACCCCTAGCCCACAATCTACCCAAACCACTAGTTTTTAAAATATCTGGCCCTACCCTTTCCAGCCCACCTTATCTTCATACCACCCTACCTAAACCACCTAACCACTACCCCAAACCCAGCCCTAACCGACCTACCCAACTCCCTATATAAACCCCCCCTCTTGGGGCGGGTTTTCCTAGCTAGAACCCCTCACCAATCCCAGCCGGGCCCTCTCTTTCCTCCACTTCCCCAGCTGCTCCAGTTGCTCCACCTGCTCCGCCTGCACCACCACCATCCCTCCATTCCACCACCACTTGCACCGCCATCTCCACCACCTCCCGGCCGAGCCTCACAACCTGCCCATCTTCCTTCCAGCCGAGCACCACCTTCTCCCCATTCGGTAAGTACCCCACACTCTACCTAGCTCCTTCTCTACTCCCTCTCCACTCCTAGCCACCCACCATACCACCACCTTACCTACACATCATCCCTTTGCTGCCACCATTCTCACTCAGCCGAACCTATCACAACCTAAACTACCGGCCACTACCTAACTACCCCAACTACACCCGGCCAACCATTTCTTTTCCCCTAGGACCCCCATTCGGCCTTCCCTTAAACTCCCCTTAGGTCCATATTCCCTAACACTCTATACTCTCCATTCGTGACCCTACCTACATACTTGGCCCAGCCCCTTTAATCCCCCACATCAAGGCGACACCCACTTGCAGCTGGCCACCTTCAAGGCGCCTATCCCGCGCCCCACTTGCAGTCGGCCAGCACCCTTTGTCATTCACCCTCGCGGAGCTCCCGTTTGCAGCCCAAGGCGAAGGCCAAGCCCACGCTCAAGCAAGGCCTCTACGGACCAGCTACTCGTAAGTGCCTAAACTCGGTCTTTAGTTGTATACTTGCTCGAGATTCAATTTGATACGGGGTTGTAATAACGGAGCATAGTCTCCCCCCGCTTGTAATAACGTGGCTTGGCACACCCACACACGTGCACTCTCTTAGTTGTGCACGATTTTGAACACACACGGGCCTAATCAGCCCCTAATACATAAGTATATATATATATACTTTCATTTTCAAAGGGTTTTTGCTTAAGTTGGGTGCGTTGTCTTTCAATTCAAGCACTCTCACACACATTGAGCTTTCGCTCTTATTTGAAAGACCCAAGTAAGGGCCGACCTATACTATTTGGGTTTCATTTCATGTCGTGTGAGTAAGTCTTTCAATTCAAGCACTCTCACACACATTGAGCTTTCGCTCTTATTTGAAAGACCCAAGTAAGGGCCGACCTATACTATTTGGGTTTCATTTCATGTCTTGTGAGTAAGTCTTTCAATTCAAGAACTCTCACACACATTGAGCTTTCGCTCTTATTTGAAAGACCCAAGTAAGGGCCGACCTATACTATTTGGGTTTCATTTCATGTCGTGTGAGTAAGTCTTTCAATTCAAGCACTCTCACACACATTGAGCTTTCGCTCTTATTTGAAAGACCCAAGTAAGGGCCGACCTATACTATTTGGGTTTCATTTCATGTCGTGTGAGTAAGTCTTTCCATTCAAGCACTTTCACACACATTGAGCTTTCGCTCTTATTTGAAAGACCCAAGTAAGGGCCGACCTATACTATTTGGGTTTCATTTCATGTCGTGTGTGTAAGTCTTTCAATTCAAGCACTCTCACACACATTGAGCCTTCGCTCTTACTCCCAAGACCTTAGTCAAGGCCATACTACAATTTATATTTGGGTTTAATTTCATGTCGTGTGTGTAAGTCTTTCAATTCAAGCACGCACCCACATTGAGCCTTCGCTCTTATTTGCAAGACCCGAGTAAGGGCTCATATACATAATCTATATACATATCTCCCTTCGGTTATTTCCCTTCGGTTATTTCCCTTCGGTTATTTCCCTTCAGTATTGTCTTTACATTTCGGGTTTTCCCTTTGGAGTAACATGAGTTTGCATTGCATCTACGCCATACCACGAGGTAGGACGCATATTTGCATCAAAGCAAGCCCCGCTCGAATTCGCCCATGTAGTGGAGTGTTCATAGCACACAAACTAGGTGGCCCGAAAAGGGATAAAAGAAAAGACTTAGGCACGTGCAAATCCACGTGATCTAAAACATGCAATCGCATTTTAAAGACCCGAAATAGACACCTCGAACCGCTTCGTAGACTTTCTCTCCAAAACTCGATTTTTGCAAAGCGTACAGACTGACCCTTGCGCATCGGTGCAAGAAGGTCTGCGACGACAAGAGCTTACTTGCTCATAGTCACCACGTTTAGAAGTCAGTGTTAAAAATATCTTCGCTAGCTTAGGTAAGCTAGCTGGCACGCCCTGTTTGCATACATAGGCCTTAGACACACGAGAGGATCCGCTCCGAGCCCTGAAAAGGTGAGAGGCGGGGATTTTCGCGCGTCTACAAAGATTGGCACGCCCGGTGGGACGTGAGTGTAAACACCCAAAATTTTTTCAAGTATTTTCAAAAACTCCTAAATTTTGAAGGCCAATTTAAAGCCTTTATGAACTTTTAAATTCAAAATCCCCAAATTTTAAAGTTTAGACCTTCTGGGAGAATATTTCAAAATAAAGGTTTTAAATCCAAATAGCCCATGAGTTTCGAAGCAGGCGGAGACCCAATCCAGGCCTCGATTCCCGGAAAGAAGATAAAGTGTATCAAGATACGGATCAAGTTAAATCAGATTGATTCCCAAAAGTGGAAGATTGAAGCATATCAAGTTCAAATTCAACAACTTATCCAAATGGAAGGTCAAGACCGATCAAATCCAAGTTTGTCCGATCAAGATGGGGCCAACTTGGAACCAAGACTCGAGGCCATGGTAATAAGCTCATTCAATTCTAGAAGATTTCAAGTGTAACTCAAAAGCAAAAGGTGGGAGCCGAATCAAGGAAAGAAGTGAATTCAAGTGGGTCGAAGTTTAAAGAAATCAGCCCAAACAAAACATGTTGCACATTGTAAGGTTGTTTAAAGCCAACCACATGCTCTAGGGCTACACCAAGCCATGGCACCTATACCAGCCCATATGGGCTGGTCCGAATCGACTCAATGAAGAACTACAAGAAGCCGGTTTGGAGCGGATCAAATCCACCAAGCTAAAGCTCCAACCCGCCCCACAAGAAACCACTAGAACCAGCCCCCCTTAGCCTATAAAAAGGCCCAAGAGGGGGGGGCGGGTTCCATAACTTGAGATTGGAGAGAGAAGAGAGACAAGAGAGAGACCTTGGGTGGTGTGTGCTAGACTAGGTGCAGAAAATTCCAGCAAAGGGGGGACGTCTTCTAGTGAAGGGGAAGCTAGGTGAGAGCTTGTAGGAGTTAAGAAGGAAAGCCATCAAGAGGAAGACCGGCTTCATCATTGAAATCCGGTCCTTCACGTCCAAAACTCGTGTAAGACCTTTCTTACTTAATCTAAGTTTTATTCTCTTCCATTCAATTCATTAAATGGGGTTGTATTAATGGAGTTTCATCTCCCCCCGAGTTGTAATAATCTAGCTTTGCTGCCATTTCAATTTCGTGGATGAAACACTATACACCCACATGCACGCCAAGTGTTTGCTTTAATGCTTCTCCCTTCCTATATGCTATATACCCTCTATACTTCTAACCCCCTCTATGTCTAAGCTATAAAGTACTTTCCATTCATTTATATTCCAGCAAATTTGCTTTAAGGGTTGTCACATTTTAATTTCGTGTGGGTTATGATCATTACATTTATAAAACAGAAAACCGGATTTCAGCATCTCTGCATATGTCTGTTTCCGCAATTTTAATTTTGTGATGATTACTCCGATTGTCTTGAAATTTGGCACACTGATTCCACACACATTGGGACACTCTGTATAAAATTGGCAAGATTTTAGGGCTGCTCAGACACGTAATAAAAGCATATTAAGAACGACCAGATTTCTGCACCACTGTCTGCACAGTGGGATTTCCTGAAATAGAGGTTGGGTAAAAGTCCCATATCTCTGTCCACAGGAGTCCAAATTGGTTGATTTTTGATGCATTGGAAAGCTAACATCCATAGATTTCCAGCAACATCAAAATCATAAAAATCGGAGTTCTGAGCAGAGAGATACAGACTCATCTTTAAGTTTCTGTATTTCTGAAACAGAGCTGTTCCGAGTCAGTGAGGTGGTCCGAGTAGATTATTTGTTTCTGATTCAATACTGCTCCAAAGGCAGATTTGAAAAAGACTACAGTCTCTCCACACTACCAGATTCCTCTGGTAAAATTTTGATAATTTTTGGAAGTCTGTAACACCTTGAAAACTCCCCTAGAAAACAGCTCTGAAAACAGAATTCTCTATTTTCAGCAACTTGTGTTTTTCCAAGTATTGAATCCGAGTGCACAAGTTCAACAAATTTTTCAAAGACACTTGTTTATGTAAAAGGGAATCATGTTTGCTGTAAAATGAAATTCCTAAGCGCTCAACACTGACCCTTGAGCATCGGCTCAAGAAGCTGTGAGTGAAAAGATCCCGCTTGCACACAATCGCTTAGAAGTCTTACAAACATTTGCTAGTTTTGAACTAGCTGGCACGCTCGCGCAAGCGTAGGGGTGGAAAGTTTCATTTCAAGTTTGTTTCATAAACTTTGGAATGAGAATTTTCATGTCTACAGTGAGCCTTTCAAAAATCGAGTTTTTAAGTAGAAGTCTTGCGAAAATTTTGAAAATGTGTCATTTTTAACTTGTTTTTTTTGCTTGTACTTAGGATATTTTGAAAAAGCTTGAAAAGCATGTCAAAATCCAATCCAAGTGAAGTGTCGAGCCAAGGCTCATGCGCATCAAGTTCTCACTCTAGGAGGATTTTCAAAAACAAAATAAAACTAGATGAAATCGAGGACTTGAGAAGGGAGTTTGAGGCCAAAATCGATGCTCTCAGCCAAGAGGCTGAAGTAGGCGATTCATGTTCATCGAACGGTGAACAAAGGCCTAAAAAGAAATCTGAAAAACCTCGCAAGCAAAAAGAGGCCTCCGTAATGGAAGGCAACCAATACCACGAGTCCTTCACACAAAAGGACCGTAAAGCCCTACAGCAGTTGCTGAAAGGGCAGAATAAAGAGAAAAGAAACTACGCCCTATCTGATTTCCTTCCTATGGATTACGAAACAGACAGTGACGATGAAATACCGAACTTCCATCGGTATGATGGCATGGGAGACCCTAGGTCTCACTTGCAGCTTTTCTCACGTCGAGCCCATAAGAAGAAAAAGGACTCGATGAAATGGGTGTATTGGTTCCCTCTATCCCTTAAAGGCACAGCTGCCAAATGGCTGGCTTCCTATGACTTAAGTCAGTTCGCTACTTTTGAAGAGTTAGCGAACTGCTTCATGCAAAGATTTGCACACAACGTAGAAGTCATGCCGACTCTGAATACCTTAAGGGATACAAAGCAAGGCATGAACGAAGACGTGCATGCCTTCATTATAAGATGGAGGTCGCTTTTGGGCCAAGTGCGAGAGCCCATATCCGAAGGATGTGCAGTAATGCTCATCCTGGATAATTTTAAAAGCGAGTTAAAAACCCTTCTCTCGCTCCATGAGATCTTAACTTTCCATAAGTTGATCAAAAAGGCCTCCCTTTTCGAAACCAACTTGCGAAAAGGGACATACGATCACTTATGGAAAGGAAGTGCCGTTCCAAAAACCCATTTGGAAAAACCCATCGCATATGGGCTACCCATGACGGACAAAGGGACAAAGCCCCATAAAATCGCCAATGTCCGGGTGGATCCAGGCATGGCGGGCACTTCCAAAAATTTTGAAAAATTAGAAAATAAGAGGGAACGCAATTTTCAAAAACCGGTTGAAAAACGGGAGTATATTCCGCTGGGGCAACCTGTGTCGGAGGTCCTAGACCTCCTACTTGCCCAGGGCATGATAGAACTCCCTGAAATTCCCAAAGGAGTCACTTCCAAAGGGGGGTATTTAAACCGATTTTGTAAGTATCATCAGCTCAAAGGCCATGATACCAAACGTTGCTTCTCTCTTTTAAATAAAATTGAGAACTTGATAGCAGAAGGCTGGCTCCAGGTCACTGCGGAACCTGAGCCACCTCAAGCTATCTTCAAGGAACCCTTTCCCAAACACGCCAGTGGCAGTGGGAAAGGAAAGGAGGTATGTACCCTCACCATTTCCAAGGAACTAGCGCGAAAGCCAGAACCTGGTCGACCTACTTGTGCGCCCATCCTTGTACTATACAAGAGACCCGCCCAAGTCGTCATTCGGGGACCACCAAAAGTGGAAACCCCGGTAAAACCAGTTTTAAAAATCGAAGGTTCTCCTCAGCTCATCCTTAGAGCCAAGTTTAGCACGAACCCTAGGCTGGTCGTAGGGGAAGTCACTAGATCCGGGAGGATCTATCAACCCCTACACCTTCAAGGTGCTCAAAAGGTGGTCAGTGTAACTGGCCCCTCAAAAGCATGTATCCCTAGTGGTCTGCCAAAAGCAGATAAGGACAAAGTCATCCTATATCCTTATGACTTCGAAAACCACCTCTCAAAGATTCTTATTCACATGTTTATCCTAGAGCTTATAAAAACCTCGCCTAGGCATAGACTTGTATTAGAGAAAATTCTAGAAAGGTCCAAGGTTGATTCGAACATAAGTCCGGAATCCTTGTCTCCCCAAGTGGCTTTATTAGGAGCAAAATCGCCCATCACTTTTTCGGAAGATGATGTAGATAGGCCCTACGAAACCCATAACCAGGCCCTGCATATCGAGGTGGTTCTAAACAACCACTCTCTGGACAGGTGCCTAGTCGATGGTGGAGGAGGGCTCAACATCCTTCCACTTCATGTGGCGTACAAAATCGGAGTCACATTGACTTCAGTAAACCCAAGCCCCATCGTTATCACTGGATACGATGGGAATGCGTCTAGACCTTTAGGATCCATCGAACTCCCAATGGAAACAGGAGGGATCGAACACACGGGGGTGTTCCATGTCTTGGACATCCACCCCCATTATAACCTATTGCTGGGAAGGCCCTGGATACACAGTTTGTGCGCTGTGCCATCCACCTTCCACAGGTGTGTCAAGATCCCTTTTAGGGACCAGGTCGTAGTGATCCTAGGTGAGAGTCACCCACAGCTTCAGGGGATCATAAACTCCCCTTATTTATCAAGCTCCCAGGCCCATGAGGCTAACCTGGGGCAAATTATGGTTGAGCCACCTCGGCTCGTGTTGAACAACCCTAGGAAGGTTGCATGTGTGAAGGGGTCGCCCAAAGCAGGCCCCCTCCCGACTTTAATCCTCCTAGGAAAACCCAAGCATTTCCTATTTCCAAAGCCCCTGGACAAGAGGCCATACGAGCCTAATATGGACGATAGCATGTTCCAGGACCACGACTTGTATCCTACTTTTTCAAAAAACAAAAAGTCGTGGAACATGTTGTTGAACATGGGCTACATGCCCTACAAGAGTCTAGGGGCGCAGAACCAGGGTCTCCTAGAGCCCATCCTTCCTAGGGCCAACCCAAGCCGATATGGGATCGGCTATACTCCCCGAATACCGCCGGAGCCACCCCCTGTGACCACCTGGGTCAAGGGTGCCCCGAAGCCTATCTTAGAAGAGACCTACGGTTTAGATCTCCTATTCCGAGTTTAACCCGTAGTGTTTTCCCTTTGTAGGTATGACGGAAGATCCCTTTTCTAAAAATACCAAAAACATTTGAAAAACTTAAAATCAAAAAAATCGAAAAACAAGAAAAACCAAAAACAATGGAAAAACAAAAACTCGAAAAAATAGTGCTTTGTATAGTTCCCAAGGTTCTTGTTTTACAAAAACCCAAAAAAATCAAAAATTTGGAAAATACCAAAAAGATTTTGTACATAGCTGCTCCTGGTAGGACTTTGGCAAAAGAAAAGGATTTCGAAAGAAACGTCGTCTGCATAGCCAGACCAAAAATTTCGAAATCACTTGAAAATCCAAGTACAAAACCAGGTCATTTTGAAAACCACGCATCAAGTTCCCTCGGGTCTATAGCCCACGAGAATGATCAAAGCCCAGAAGTGGATCCCCTTGAGGAAGATCCCACTTCGGAGCTCCCAGAATTTCATAGAATTCTCGATTTTAAAAGACCTTCCCAATCAGTAGGAGGAGATTTCATAGAGGTGAACCTAGGGGATGATTCCAATCCCAAAACCATCAAAATAGGAGCATGCTTGCATGAAACTGAAAAGTTAGCATTCATTGCATTTCTACGAACCTATTTAGATGTGTTTGCATGGACGTATGAAGACATGCCGGGCATAGATCCCAGCATTGTCGAGAATCGTCTTCCCTTAGATGCAGGTGTAAAACCCATAAAGCAGAAGCTTAGGAAAATACACCCGAATATACACACGCAAGTTAAAGAGGGTTTAGAAGATCTGCTAAAAGCCGGATTTATAAAACCCATTGCGTATTCTGATTGGTTATCAAATATCGTTGTAGTTCGAAAAACCAATGGGAAAATTCGAATATGCATCGATTTCAGAAACCTGAATAAAGCCACTCCTAAGGATAATTATCCTTTACCAAACATAGATTTGATAGTCGATAGTACTGCAAATCATGAAATGTTTTCATTTATGGATGGCTATTCAGGCTATAATCAAATCAAACTAAGCCCACGAGATCAGGGTAAGACCGCCTTCACAACCCCATGGGGCACGTACTACTATACAGTCATGCCCTTTGGTTTGAAAAATACCGGTGCAACATACCAACGAGCCATGAACACGATCTTTCATGATCAAATTCATGAGCTTGTAGAAGTGTATGTAGATGATCTCTTGGCGAAATCCAAAACCCGATGCACCCATATCGAATGTTTACAAAAGATTTTCGAAAGGCTTAGGCTTTACAAAGTAAAGCTAAACCCTCAAAAATTTGTGTTCGGGGTAGAATCAGGGAAGCTTCTAGGCTTTATGGTGAGCCAAAGGGGAATAGAAGTCGACCCCTCTAAGTGTCGAGCCATCATAGACATGGCTCCACCCTCCAATCTCACCCAAGTCCGTAGCCTCCAGGGTCGCTTACAATCCGTTCGCCGATTCATATCGAATCTGGCAACTAGATGCGAACCCTTCAACAAACTGTTGAGGAAGGGTACGAAATTCTTATGGGATGACGAATGCCAAAAGTCCTTCGAGAGACTGAAGGCATACTTGGTTAATCCCCCTGTTTTGAATCCTCTAATGCAAGGAAAACTGCTTTTATTATACATCTCTGTGCATGTAAATGCTTTAGGAGCCCTGTTGGCTCAATACGAGGATGACACCCATAAGGAGTATGCCATCTACTATATTTCGAAAACTCTCTTGGCTTATGAACGAAATTATCAAGCCATGGAGAAGACGTGCTTGGCCCTAGTATGGGCCTGCCAGAAGTTCAGACACTATTTCCTAGATCATGAGATCTGGATAGTGTCCAAGCTTGATCCAATCAAGCACTTGTTCAAAAAACCCATTCTCACGGGTAGAATGGGCAAATGGCAACTCCTTTTAATGGATTATGATCTGAAATACCATCACCAAATCTCCATTAAGGGGCAAGCCCTAGCAGATTATGTGGCTGAATTCCCCTTAGAGGACGCATATACCACTCTTGTCGAAATGCCTGATGAAGGCATATTGCAAAACCATTTTCAAAACCACATTTTGGCAAACTCTTTCGAAAACCAAGTATGGAAGATGCACTTCGATGGGGCACGAAACCAACGAGGGGCTGGTGCCGGGGTCATCGAAAACTCTAGGGGCATCGTGCATTGAGGTCTTTGGAGATTCACTCGTTGTCATAAACCAGGTTTTAAAAATTTGGCAAGTACGTAATGAGAAACTACTTCCATATCACGAGTTGGCCACTCGATTGGTCCAAACCTTCCAGTCGTGTAAACTCACACACATAGGAAGAGAGGACAATGGCATCGCCGATGCCCTCTCCTCCTTGGGTTCAGCCCTAAAGGTCGATCCCATTTCAAGGACCAGATCTTTGGAAATATGGCATGCGCCCCACCCATCCACACACGACTTGGATATTTGCCAAAACAACCTAGAGTCTATTGAAAAACCCTGGTTCTATGACATAAAACAATTTTTAGAAAATGGGGGATTCACCGAGGATGCCACATCCAAAGATAAGGCATTCATTCGTAAGATTTCGACCCGATACACCATTCTGGGTGGGGTTTTATACAAAAAGAGTTCGTGGAACTCATGCATCACTACCCTAGCCTCCTCTAGGTCGATACACCTAAGCAACAGCTTACCTACCTGTCCTTCACCTTCCCCTGCCATACCCAACCACCACCAGCCCTACCTGTCCTTTGCCTTCCCTTGCCGTACCCGGCCACCATCAGCCCTACCTGCCCTTCACCTTCCCTTGGCATACCCCAGCTCCCTAGCGCCTTGACACACCCTAGCGCCACACACCCTCCAACCTGCCGACCTACCTCAGCAGCAGCACCCTTCAGCCGTGACTTAGCCCCAAACTACTTGGCTACCCCCAAACGAACCCAAGCTCCAATCTCACGTCGCCCCACTCCCAACCGACTTGACTTAGCTCTCCTTGGTTGAAACCTTTCACCCATCTTGAACTTGGCTGAACTCCAAGACTTGAGTCGACTGCACCATAGGAACCTACCTCGGCTGCAACAACTTGACCACAGCAAAAGGGGTTGAACTACTTCAAGGTGGACTTGCACAAATTGAACCCAGGCTCAGCACAAAGAAGGTGGACACGACCTAGCCAAAATCCCGACTTTAAAAGTGTAAGTCTTTCAAAATATATATCAAGTTGCTTTTCCCATTCAAAGTAAATTCGATTTGATACGGGGTTGTAATAACGGAGCGTAGTCTCCCCCCGAAATGTAATATTCATGCTTGCTACACGAAGGACACACGTACACTTGAGCCATATTGCTCTTAGACGTACACAAGACACCCACATGCACTCGAGCCTTTCCGCTCTTAATTGCACACTATTGCACACACATTGAGCCTTCGCTCTTAAGCTAAAGACTTTAGTGAAAGCCGTGTGAGTTGCAATTCAATTCGGGTTGTTACATTCATGTCATGTGAGTTTGTCATTTAAAATTTCACACTCGTACACAAGTACTCCAGCACTCGCTCTACACTCTCACGCACATTTTGAGCCTTTGTTGCTCATAAGATATAGCATATCTATATACTTTCCAACTGCATGAGTTTTACATTAATGTCGTGTAAGCACTTACATTTTTGGGTGGTTCAATTCATGTCGTGTGAGTTTGTCATTTAAATTTCACACTGCACACACGCATGCATTGAGCCTTTCTGCTCTTACTATATACTTATATTTCAATTTCGACAAGTTCAATTCAAGTTGTGTGAGTTGTCTTTCCATTTATACACGACAACACACACTCACATTGAGCCTTTCCGCTCTTAAGATATAAGTATATTTCAATTCTGCTATTTACATTCAAGTCGTGTGAGTTGCTTTCAAGTTAGGGTATTTCCCTTAAGCTGCGCGAGTTGCACTTTCATTCGGGTATTTACATTAAGTTGTGTGTGTGAGTTGCTTTCAATTCGAGCCTAGCTCACATCATCATATCAAACCCGAAAAACTTTTGTGCATTCTTGCATTCGTACGCTTTCGAAAAAGCCCTGAATCTATGCTCAAACTCGCTGAAATTAGGCCACTTGTGCACACACATATCCGGCCTAAATAGCTAAAACTCAAAGACTTAGAATCATACAACCCTCGTACATAAGATTTGCAACGTAGGCACGAATCAAATCCATATTTCAAACACTTATATTTTCAGAGTTAAAATTGTTTTTATCGAAGTCTATAAGCACTTAAACTGACCCTTGAGCATCGGTTCAAGAAGGTTTAAAGCGAAAAGATCCCGCTTTCTCACAATTGCACAAAAGTCAAATATTTTCAAAAACTTCGCTAGTTTAAGTAAGCTAGCTGGCACGCCCTTAAAGCGATGTAGATACGAAAAGGTTCATTTCTGGTCTTATAAATCGGGAGTGAGAATTTTCGTTGTTTACAAGCCCAAGAGAGAGAGTAAGTGTTGTAGCAAGAGAGAGAGGAAGAGAGGGAGAGAAAGAGAGAGAGAGAGGATAAGAGAGAAGGAAGGAAGGATCGATCCCATCCTACCTCATTCAAGGTCGGCATCCATTGAAGCCCGATTCTAAGGTTAATCCTACTCCTTTACTTGCCTAAATTTCTTCTTATTCTCATTCAATTCAAAAGGGGTTGTATTAATGGAGCATTAGCCTCCCCCCATGTTGTAATAGTGTAGTAATATTGTCAATTTCATTCCTTTACATTTATGTATTCTATTTGTTTGATTTCAAGTTTCTCCTACTTCTTTATATGAAATTCAGATTTAAGTTTGTCTTATCTATAGGAAGTTCGGACAAATTCAGAACCAAGTATGTCCTGTCTGTGTTTCTTGCAATAGATATTGGGTAATAATCCTATAACTTTGTCTACAATGAGTCAAATCTATTGAAACTAGTCTCATTAGAAATATGATATCCATAGCTTTCTAACAAGACTAAATTCATAAAAATCAGAGTTTTGTGCACCAAAATACTAAAGTTTCTTTAGACCTTTATATTTCTATAACAAATCGGTTTCGAACGGTTGAGTAGAGGGCTTTCTTAGATTTAATTTTGCAAAATCACAACACACAAAAATAAAATAAAATAAAAATAGTTCCAAGATCTCCACATTCTCTTTTACATACTTTAAAATTTTCATGAATTTTGGAGATCTTGAAACTATTTAAAAAAATCTAGAAACAAGCTCTAAAAATAGAACCAGTTTCTATTTTTCAGAACTTGAAAAGTTTTCAATTCTTATATCAAGTGCACATTTTGTTTGATTCAAATTGACTCTAAATTGAATTTTGGAAACACACACCATATTTAAATCAATCCTCAAAGCATCTAGGCTGACCCTTAAGCATCGATTTAAGAAAGCCTAAAACGAAAAGATCTCGCTTCCCCACAATCGCTACTCGAAGTCAGAAATACAACTTTGCTAGTTTAAATGAAACTAGCTGGCACGCTCGCGCAAAGCAAAGTAAATTGAAAAATTACTTCGAGTCTCTATATAGGCTTTAGAGTAAAATTTTCACATCTATAGAATTGGCACGCCCGATGGGACTCGGGTCTTTGAGGATTTATTAAGCTTGGTGTCGATTTCTCCAAATTCACTCTTTTTGAAATATTTTGGTGTTTAATCCATTTTTTGTGCAAAGGTCTATTCTTTTCTTCAAATAATATCAAGTTTGGATGATTTCTTTCAAAACATGTCAAGAAAAGCCTCATCACATTTCCCAAATTGGTTTTCCAAAACCATAAAGAAATCCTCTAAAACCTTAAATGAAGAATTTGCCTCTTTAAAGGAAAAGCAATAAAACTTGAAACGGAAATCGAGGCCCTAAGCCAAAATGCCAAGGCACATCGTTTCCATGAAAAATCATCTCGGGTACATAGAGAGAAAAACCATACTGGAAGACAAAACTGAGCTCAAAATCCAATGAAAGAAATGAGGCCACAAATGCAGCAAGTGTTGAGATTGAATCATCTAACCTTGTTAATCATCCAAACACCCCTTTTTCCATTGAAAAGCCAAAAAAATTCTTCATTTAGAAAAATCAAACAAATCTGAAAAATCTTCAAAAATAAAAAATAATTAAAAATTAAAAAGTTGAAATTGTGAAAATCGAAAGTGAAAATGAAATCTACATTCCTAGGCAAACAAACGAAGTGGGGCATGAGATTCACTTCACACAAATCAACCCAAATGTTTCAAAATCATACGCTCCGATGGATTCCATTCGCATGAGCACCACTTCACACACTTTAGAGGTTTCCACTCATAAAGAAACAAACACAAAGGATGAGTGTTGCACACACATAGGCTTGAAGGATAAAATTCAAGACCTACAAAAGCAATGTGAGCTCGAAGACACATAAGAGCTTGAGCCATTTTGGGATGCCAACAAGGAAGATTGATCTCCCGTGGTTTAAGGCAAAGAGATGGAAAATTGCTCTTTTTGAGCTTTAACTTTCCTTTTTCTTTTCTTTCAAAGGGAAGACCTCTATTTTGGAGGTTTTTGTTTTTCCTTTTCTTTTTGTAAGACCTCTATATAGGAGGTTTTTGTTTTCTTTCTTTTTCTTTTGATTTTACCAATTTTCCTTTTTGGAGAGAAATCAAGTGGGGAAAACTCATCCCTTTGGATACTCGATTCAGCCAAAGACCATCCCACTTCCTAATAGCATCTAGCATTTGAAAATATTTTGCCATTTTGAACTAGGCCTCATTCTGTACGCCAAAGATTTTTGAAATGTTACAAAATGATTTTGAAAACTCTACTTTTCATAAAGCATCGATTCCCTCATTTAGGGTCATATAATCCATTATGATCCTTCTTTCAAGAAGTTCAAAGGAGACCTATTTTAAAATCCTTTCGAAAGAATTAAACATAGACCCTACAAATAATATTTTTTCAAGTTTTGGGCATTTATAGGGTCTACTAAATATCTTCCCTCAACATCAATCAACCAATATGCATTATTTGTGGTTGTCCCTCTTACAACATTGGGACCATCCCACTTAGGCCGTCACTTACCAAGTGGATGTGGGCCACGATGGTGGATGGTTTTTGTAGACACAAAAAATTTTCACTCCGGGTTCTTAGGCCTGAAGTGAACCTTTTCGTATGTCTAAGTCGCTTTTATAAAAAGGGCGTGCCAGCTAGCTTACTCAAGCTAGCAAAGTAAGTTTTTGAATATCTGACTCATTTGGGGCGATTGTGAGCAAGTGGGCTCTTTTCGTCGCAGACCTTCTTGCACCAATGCGCAAGGGTTAGTCTGTATGCTTAGCAAAGTCGAAAATGTAACCTCTTTGAAAATATACGAAGTGTTTGATTTGAGATTTGTTTGTATTGTTGTAGATTTTATTTCACATGGAATTTGCACGTGCCTATGTCTTTCAATTTTACGCTATTTAGGCCAGCTAGGTGTGTGCACAAGTGACCTAAGTTGGGCGATTTTTGCACGGGTGTATGGGGTTTGCTTTGATGCAATATGCGTCCTAACTCGTGGTATGGCGAATATGCAATGCAAACTCACACAACTCCAAGGGAAAACCCGAAATTGAAAGACAATGCTTAAGGAAAATTGCGTAAGGGAAATTACCAAAGGGAAATATGGCTATATCTTAAGAGCGGAAAGGCTCAATTGTGTAAGTGTGTGTCGTGTATATATTGAAAGACTACTCACACAGCTGAACCTTAAAACCCAAATATTAAAGACATAGCGGAAGGAAAATACAACTATATATATATGGACCCGAAGGTCGCCAATGTGTGCGTGGGTGTTGTGTGTATATGTAAAGGCAACTCACACGGCTTGGAATGTAAAACCCAAATTGAATTGCAATATGGCTCTTATTAGAGTCTTGGGAGTAAGAGCGAAAGCTCAATGTGTGTGAATGTGGAATTGAAAGACCACGCACACAACTTGAATGAAAACCCCAAATTGAATTGCAATACGGCTCTTATTAGAGTCTTGGGAGTAAGAGCGAAAGCTCAATGTGTGTGAGTGTGGAATTGAAAGACAACACCCACGACTTGAATATAAACCCACACAACTGAACCTATATAAATAAAGCTATATCTTAGGGGCTATCAAGGCTCGTGTGTGTGCAAAAAGGTGTGCAACTAAGAGCAAAAAGGCTCAAGTGCACGTGTGTGCTTGTGTATCATACATCAATATTACATCTTGGGGAGAGACTACCTCTCAACGTGACCGGTGCTCGACCAACACAGGTCAAGCCAGCCTCCAAGGATCTCACAAGTGCAGCAGAATTACTTGTTCAGACGGCCTCCGATAGGGAATGTGACCCCGGATGTAAGGCCTGGAATGGAACTTGGCATAATCACACCACAACACGGCAAAAATAAAGACACAATACTTGCAAAGCCATACGGCAAAAGCTTTATTGATAGCAGAAAGGAGTGCGCGGCCCCGGCGCGCTACACTGGGTAAGTTGGGGCGTCTTCCCTCTACGAGGGTTTATGAATGGAGTTGCCAGGGTGGTTCCCACGCAGGGGCCCTGGTTACACAACCATGGCACTAGTTCGCGGTAAAGGGGTTACATTCTCCCCCACCTAAACTCTTGACGTCCTCGGCAAGATCCACGGTGATGCTTCTGCAACTCTGAAGCTCTTGGCTCGTTCATCGGCTTCTCCACCCGCTGTACCTTCATCTTCTGCAGCTCCGGTTGTCCTCCAGGGCGCAGGTGCCCGTAGTAGCTACGGCCTGCACGTTCCACATCCGCATTTTGGGAAACTGGCGAGTGTGGCCATGTTTCCGAAGACGATGCCATGAGTGGTGGCATCACAAACCGGAGGATGTGGAGGCTAATAGACCAAGTTTAGACACTTACATGTAGCTGGTGCATCTTCAACTTGCGTGGATTTGGACTTGTGATTCGCCTTAGGCAGCCAAGAGGAGTCCCTTAGGTAGCTTGTCACGGCTGGTAGGAGTTTTGGCCGGCTGATATTGAGGTGTTTTAGGGAAGGTAGGTTGATCTAAGGTGTGATGTTGGGAGTTGGGATGAGTTTAGGGACAGGCAAGGGTGCTCGGCTAGGTGGAAGGGAGGTGCTGGCTGGGTGGAAGGGAGAATGGCAGGTGGATGGGAATGCTGGCAGGTGGTGCAGGTCGGTTGGGCAGGTGTTGGGTTGTTGGTCTAAGGCGTGGTGTTGGGAGTTGGGCGACTAGGGGCGGCAGGTGGTGCTCGGCTGAGAAGGAAGGTGGCAGATGTTGTTGGTCGGCTGGGAGCTAAGGTGACAGGTAGGTGGTGCTGGCCTGGGGTATGGTGAAGGGGTGTTGTTGCTTTGGGGAAGGAAGAGTGGTACTAACCGGGAAGGAGGCGGCAGGTGGTGTTGGTGGCCGGGTGGAAGAGGATGGCTGATGGTGGCCGGGTGGAAGAAAGGATGGAAGGTGCGGTTGGCCGGGTGGAAGGGAAGTGATGGAGTTGGCCGGCTGAGAGTGAAGGAAGATGATGGAGTCCACTGGAGCTCCTCGCCGAAGGTGGGAGGATGGCAGGTGTTGCTCGGCTGGGAGTGGAGAGGATGAAGAGAGGATGAAGCCAGGAGCTGGCCGAATCCAGCGAGTGAAGAGGGAACCTGTAGGTGAGGGATGGGGTTTATATAGGCTGGCTAGGGATTAGTGGTTGGGATAAGGGAGCTAGGTCGGTTGGGCTGGGCCAGATATTTTCATTTTGGTGGGCTGGGATATTGTGGGCTAGATATTTTTATTTAGGTGGGCTGGGTTTAGTTGGTTAGGGACTTAGTTAGGTGAACTAAGGTTAGCTTAGGGCTAGTTGGTTAGGGTCTAGGTGGTCCAGCTAGGTGAGGTCGGCTAGGTGGAGTGGGTGCGGTTTTGGGTGAGAAGGGCTAAGTCTAGGTTAGGTTTGGGTTAGGTTTTAGAAAAAATGGCTAGGTGAGGTAAGCTAACTTAGGGCTAGGTTTAGGAACCACCTCTTGGAGTCGGTCCATTACCTTAGTTGCAGCCATATCCAAGTTGGTGCAGCCCTAGGTCAAGTGTAGGTGCATACAAGCTTGAACCCACTATAGACACTAAAAATTCTCACTTCTGGTTCTTAGGCCTGGAGTAAACTGTAGACGGGCGAAAATCCCCGCCTCTTCGCCTCTTTCAGGGCTTGGAGCGGATCCTCTCGTGTGTCTAAGGCCTATGTATGCAAACAGGGCGTGCCAGCTAGCTTAGTTAAGCTAGCGAAGATATTTTTAACACTAACTTCTAAACGTGGCGACTGTGAGCAAGTAAGCTCTTGTCGTCGCAGACCTTCTTGCACCGATGCGCAAGGGTCAGTCTGTACGCTTTGCAAAAATCGACTTTTTGGAGAGAAAGTCTACGAAGCGGTTCGAGGTGTCTATTTCGGGTCTTTAAGATGCGATTGCATATTTTAGATCACGTGGATTTGCACGTGCCTAAGTCTTTTCTTTTATCCCTTTTCGGGCCACCTAGTTTGTGTGTTATGAACACTCCACTACATGGGCGAATTCGAGCGGGGCTTGCTTCGATGCAATATGCGTCCTACCTCGTGGTATGGCGTAGATGCAATGCAAACTCACGCTACTCCAAAGAGAAAACCCGAAATGTAAAGACAATACTGAAGGGAAATAACCGAAGGGAAATAACCGAAGGGAAATATGTATATAGATTATGTATATGAGCCCTTACTCGGGTCTTGCAAATAAGAGCGAAGGCTCAATGTGGGTGCATGCTTGAATTGAAAGACTTACTCACACGACATGAAATAAAACCCAAATATAAATTGCAGTATGGCCTTGACTAAGGTCTTGGGAGTAAGAGCGAAGGCTCAATGTGTGTAAAAGTGCTTGAATTGAAGTACTACACACACAACATAAATGAAACCCAAATATAACTGCAATAAGGCCTTTACTAAGGTCTTGGGAATAAGAGCGAAGGCTCAATGTGTGTGAAAGTGCTTGAATTGAAAGACTTACTCACACGACATGAAATAAAACCCAAATAGTATAGGTCGGCCCTTACTTGGGTCTTTCAAATAAGAGCGAAAGCTCAATGTGTGTGAGAGTGCTTGAATTGAAAGACTTACTCACACGACATGAAATAAAACCCAAATAGTATAGGTCGGCCCTTACTTGGGTCTTTCAAATAAGAGCGAAAGCTCAATGTGTGTGAGAGTGCTTGAATTGAAAGACAACGCACCCAACTTAAACAAAAACCCTTCAAAAATGAAAGTATATATATACACTTATGTATTAGGGGCTGATTAGGCCCGTGTGTGTTCAAAATCGTGCACGACTAAGAGAGTGCACGTGTGTGGTTGTGCCAAGCCACGTTATTACAAGCGGGGGGAGACTATGCTCCGTTATTACAACCCCGTATCAAATTGAATCTCAAGCAAGTATACAACTAAAGACCGAGTTTAGACACTTACGAGTAGCTGGTCCGTAGAGGTCTTGCTTGAGCGTGGGCTTGGCCTTCGCCTTAGGCTGCAAACGGGAGCTCCGCGAAGATAGGTGATCAAAGGGGCTGGCCGGCTGCAAGTGGGGCGCGGGATAGGCGCCTCAAAGGTGGCCGGTGGCAAGTGGATGTCGCCTCAAGGTGGGGGGTTAAAGGGGTTGAACAAGTGAGTTTTTAGGGTCACTAGGGGAGTTAAGTGTTTAGGGAAACTAGACCTAAAGGAGAGTTTGTGGGAAGGCCGAATGGGACACCTAGGGGAATGGTGATGACTGGCCGAATGAAGGAATAGTCGGTTGGAGTGGCCGACTAGGAAGATGTGGTGGTGGCGGGCAGCTAGGGTGACTAAGGTTGGAGTATGGGAAGGTAGCTAGTTAGGTGATGGGGATAGTAGGTTTAAGGGAGTGTTATGGGCAGGTCTGAGGAAATCTAATAGGGTGGCCGGGTGTAGTTGAGGGGATTTCGGTAGGGGCAAACGGCTGGGGCGGCTAAGGTTTGGCCGAGTGGGAGTGGTGGTGGCGAAGGGCTGTTGTGTAGGTGAGGTGATGGTATGGTGGGTGGCTGGGAGTGGAGAGGGAGTAGAGAAGGAGCTAGGTAAAGTTAGAGAGTGCTTACCGGATGGGGAGAAGTGGCGGATGGAAGAGAGAAGCCGGGTGTGGATGGGAGCTCGGTTGGTTCGGTTGGATGAAGGTGGTGGCGTCCGGTTGCGTGAGGTGATGGAGAGTGGAAGAGGGAAGGTGGCGGTGCAGGTAGTGCTGGTGGAGCAGGCGGAGAGTGGAGCAGGCGGGCAGGTGATGGAGAGTGGTCCCGGCTAGGTGAGGGAATGGGAGAAGGAGAGGGCCCGGCTGGGTGAGGTGAGGGTTCCCACTTAGAAAACCCGCCCCCAAGGGGGGGGGTTTAAATAGGGGATGGGTAGGTCGGTTAGGGCTGAGCTTGGGGTAGTGGTTAGGTGGTTTAGGTAGGGTGGTATGTAGATAAGGTGGGCTGGAAAGGGTTGGGCCAGATATTTTGAAAACTAGTGGTTTGGGTAGATTGTGGGCTAGGGGTGGTTTAGGGGTTTAGGGCTAGGTTAGGTGGTTGGGTTTTAGGGTGAGGTTTAGTGAGCTAGGTTAGGTGATTAGGCTAGGTTTAGGCTAGGATTAGGGAAATTAATCTAGGTTTAGGGAAGGATTAGGGAAGTGGGTTAGGTGATTAGGTTGGGATTAGGACGGGATTAGGGAAGTGGGTTAGGTGATTAGGTTCAGATTAGGGGTGGATTAGGGGTTTAGGCTAGGACTAGTCATTTTGGGTTAGGTTTAGGTGAAGGAGCTCCCTTAGCATGGCCCATAGACCTTGATCACCTCATGTTGGTGCAGCCCTAGGTTAGGTTTTAGCTAATTACAAGCTTAAACCCACTTAATTAGGCTAACCCACATGATTAAACCCAAACTTGACACACAAGTCAAGCTTAATACAATACTCTTGATATTTTCCATCCCCACTCTCTCTCATGCCCAATATCCCACGTGAATTTCAAGTGGGCCCCACCTCCATTTATGAGAAGGTGATGTGGGCCATGGATATGGATATTGGATTGGATCTCTAGATCCAAATCCAAATCCAAGTCCACATATGGGTTTGGATTGGAATCTGGATGTATATGGTCCAGATCCAATCCAAACTGAACTCTGACTCCTTCGAGCTGGGTTCGAAACGGACGATTTGTGTGGGGTCTGACAGCATCAGTACTCCGTCTGCGTTGGGTCTTCGCCAACATGGTCGTCCGCCTCCGTTTCTGCCTTCCGGAGACGACTTCAAAGGATATTTTGATAAGAACAGGGTCTTGGACGTTCGAGATCCTGGGGGTGTGAATCAGATACAAGAGTTGCTGTGCCGGGCTCGACGTGTGCTCCGGTTCTGGGCTCTTTTTAGCTCTCCTGGTCCTGTCTTGATCGGGCCAAGCCGCTTCGGGGTTTCAAAACATGTTTTAAAAAGGTTTTAAAAGCTATATTGTATGTTTTCGAAATATAGAGTTCAAAACGTATGTACAGGGTTGTCTGGAAGGCTCCTGGGTTTTCAGACTCAAAAATGGCCCTTTGGGGCTGCTTTTACAAAACCAGGTTTGTTTTAAGGAATTCATGGGATTTCGGGGTGTTTACATAAACCTTTTCGCAATCTACATTCGCTTTTAGGGCGTGCCAGCTAGCTTACTCAAACTAGCAAAGTATGTTTTAGAATATCTGACTTTTAAAAGGCAATTGTAGGCAAGCGGGATCTTTTCGTCACAGACCTTCTTGCACCGATGCACAAGGGTCAGTTTGTACGCTTAGAGACTTCGTTTAAAACAAGTTAAAACCTCAAAATCGATTTTGAACAAATAGGTGTTTTGAAATCCTTTTGAAATCATGCACTTGGCGACTTTTTGATTTTACGAGGGTTGGGCAACCCTAAGTCTTTCAATTTTTAATCTACTTAGGCACGATGTGCGTGCATCAAATGGCCTAAGTCTTGGCGTGTTTGCATGATTGGTTCGGGGTTTGCTTTGATGCAGGTATGCACTCTAGCTCGAGTATGGCGAGTATGCAATGCAACTCACACAACTTGAATATAAAACCTGAATTTGAAAGACATAACAGAAGGGAAATTTGCGTTAAGGGAAATTGCAAAAGGGAAATTGCAAAAAGGGAAATATGGCTATATCTTAAGAGCGGAAAGGCTCAATTGTGTAAGTGTATGCCGCGTATAAATGGAAAGACTACTCACATAGTTGAACCTTAAAACCCAAATCTTAAAGACATAGCGGAAGGGAAATACAACTATATATATATGGGCCCGAAGGTCGCCAACATGTGCATGGGTGTTGTGTATATATGTAAAGGCAACTCACACGACTTGGAATGTAAAACCCAAATAGAATTGCAATATGGCTCTTATTAGAGTCTTGGGAGTAAGAGCGAAAGCTCAATGTGTGTGAGTGTGGAATTGAAAGACCACGCACACAACTTGAATGAAAACCCCAAATTGAATTGCAATATGGCCCTTATTAGGGTCTTGGGAGTAAGAGTGAAAGCTCAATGTGTGTGAGTGTAGAATTGAAAGACAACACACACGACTTGAATATAAACCCACGCAGCTGAATATATATAAATAGAACTATATCTTAGGGGCTATCAAGGCCGTGTGTGTGCAAAAAGGTGTACAGCTAAGAGCGGAAAGGGTCAAGTGCATGTGGGTGTTGGTGTGTCAAACCAAATTATTACAATCGGGGGGAGACAAAGCTCCTTTACTACAACCCCGTATCAAAATTTAATTAAATACCAAATGTAAGGACTTACAACTCACCTAGCCCGCTATGTGGGGTGTGTCTAGGACGTGTACGCCTTGCTTGTGGAGCTCGGATCACATGGAAGTGGAACCGGATAGCTTGGAGGCTTGGGAACCCTTGAGGAGTTGGGAGAGGTGTTTGAGTGGGCTTGTGTGGGCTTTGTATGGGCCTGGTTTTAGGATGACTCGAGCCAAGGCCGCTCGAGTTGGGTTTGAGGTGAGCTTGGGACAACTCGGGCTGTCTTGGTGCAGCCCGGGTTTTGACCTTGCAGGGGTGTCTTAGGATGACTCGAGCCAAGGTGGCTCGAGTTGGGTTTTAGGGGAAACCCTAACTAGGTTAGGTTTAGTTGGTCAAGGCCAGGGTAGGCAGGCCAGGGCTGAGCTAGGGCTCGGCCTGGCTGGGTGCTGGTCAGGCTTTAGTTGAGGTAGGTCTAGGGAAAAGCCAAGTTAAGTCGGCCAGGTATAGTGTCTTGGGCGCGGGCTGGCTAAGGGGAGTCACGGCCAGGGGTAGGTGGCCCAAGGAAACAGCCTGCCTTGTGGCAGGCCGGGGGCTTTTGTAGTGTGGATGATACACGGCCTCACCAGCAGGCCGTGGGCTTGGGGGTGAAGGAAGGACACGGCCTGCTCTAGCAGGCCGTGGGCTTGTAGGTAGAGGGCCTGCCGAGTGGCAGGCCTTTGCGGTTTTTTTTGGTAAGAAGTGGCCTGCCGAGTGGCAGGCCCTGGCTGGGTTTGGATGAGGCATGGCCTGCACCAACAGGCTGTGGGTTTTCTAAAGAGGATGGCCTGCAAAGGAGCAGGCCATTGGGTTTGGTTTGGGGCGATGGATGGTGGCGAAGTGGGGTTCGGTTAAAGGCAGGTTGGGGGTGGCGGTTTTAGGTGGTGGTAGGCTAGTCGGTGCAGGTCAAGGAGGGAGCCGGCTAGGCTGGGTTCGGCTAGCTAGGGCAGGTCGATTGGTGTCAAAGTGGGGTTCGGCCAGCACTTGGCTGTGCTTACTTATGGCGGTTTAGGGTGGTGGTAGGGTTAGTTAGGTGTAGGTGGGTTCATATGGCTAGAGAGAAGGGCTAGGTTTAGTTTAGGCTTACCTTAGGTGTAGTCCACTAGGTCCAGCCATCTCCACTCTGTCCAGCCCACTTCCACGCCCGCGGTCCACATCTTGGTGCAGCTAGGTTCAAGTTGGTGCAGCCCCTTGATCTAGCCTTGGCCAACATGGCTCAAGCCCACTTCACTCGTGAGCCCACATGGTTAGGTCTATCACTCCCTCTCTCTCCTCCCAAGCATTTGCATGAACCCTTTACATGGACCCCCTCAACTCTATTTATAGACATTTGAAGTGGGTCTTGGATTTGGGTTTCGGTTTGAGATTTGGATCCAGACCTAAATCCAAACACTATTTAGATCTGGATCGTGGATCTCGGATATTTTGAGATCCGTATCTGATTCAAACCCAACATTTTTATGGATATGGATCTGGATATTTTGGTTCAGATCCAATCCAATCCAAATCCAAATACTATTTGGATCGACCCAAACACTATTTGGATTGGCCCAAATCCAAACATTATTCATTATATGGATTTGGATCTAGATATTTATGGTCCAGATCCAAATCAAAATTTCTTCGGATAGTCCTTCTTGGCTTCTCGAGGCGAACGATCTGTGCGGGCACTGGCTTCATCAGCGCTCCGTTTGGTGCTGGGTTTTCCCCAACTTTGTCATCCGGACTCCGTCTCGCCATTCTGGACTCCGTTTTGCTTGATTTTGAGCTTTTCTTTAAACGGGCTCTGCTTTCTCTTCTTTTTGATGAGAGAGTGGCTTTTCGAGACTCCGGGCTTGAATTCTTCTTCTTGCCGGGGCTCTCCTTTTGCCTTTTGTACCTGTTTTTGCATTTAAAACAGTTTGTCATTTTGGCTCAAACGAGCTTCTTGTGTTTTTGAGAGTTTTTTGAATTTTGGAAAATTCGGTTTATTTACACCCACACTCTTGGTTAAACCCACAAGGCTAACCCACTTTTGACCAAAAAGTCAAGCCTACCAACTTTCTCACTCTTACTTTATGGCCCCTTTCTCTCTCTACCCAAGCCTTCCAAGGGTATTCACGTGAACTTTTGTGGGCCCCTCACCCCCATTTATGGGGAGGTGAAGTGGGCCATGGATATAGATATTAGATTTGGATCTTGGGATCCAAATACAAATATATTTTGAGTTTGGATCTGGATATATATGGTCCAGATCCGATCCAAATTTGATTTTTTGATTCCTTCGTGGCGTTTCGAGATGGATGGTTTGTGCGGGGCCTGACTTCATTAGTACTCCGTCTTGCGTTAGGTCTTCGCCAACATTATCGTCCGATCTCCTTCTCACCTTCAGGATTTCATTTTGATCATTTTTCTGATATTTGGGGCTTGGATGTCTGAGAATTTGGGGATGCTTTTGACATGAAAGTTGATATGTCGGGCTTGAAGTATGCTTTGAGTCCGGGCTCTCCTTTGCCTTTTCGATCCACTTTTATCAGGTCAGGAGGCTTTTGGGGCTTCAAAACACTATTTATAGTCTAAAAAGCAATATGTATAGAGTTTTAAATCATATGTAAAGGTTTTCAAATATGTACAAGGTTGTCTGGAAGGCTCCTGGGTTTTCAAACTCAAAATAGCCCTTTGGGGCCGCTTTTGTAAAACCATGTATGTTTGAGAAAATCGTGGGATTTTGGGGTGTTTACAGTTTTGAAGACAAGGTCTCCCACTTTAAAGTGGCGAGCCTTCATAGGCTTTTCATAATATCGGACTATTCTTTGCCAGTATGCATGTGTATGATCCATGACAAGGAGCCTCTTTTCACCAAGTAAATCAAGCTCAGCCATCCTAGCTTGTTATAGGGTCTCTATGGGCAACTCGAGTGCAAGAGATGTATGAAATGAATGCAATTTGGTATGAATGGGAAGTATGGCATTTGTACCATAGACCAACTCAAATGGTGAAGCATTTGTGGGTGTAGGGATGGAAGTCCTATAAGCCCATAAGGCTTCACCTAACTTCTTATGCCATGTGCTACTCTTCTCTAAAGTTTTCTCAATGATGCTTATGAGGGTTTTGTTTGTGGCTTCGGATTTGCCGTTTCCTTTAGGGTAATAGGGCGATGAGAAGTGTTGAGTAATGCCATAGGTATTACATAATTTTTCCATATTCTCATTCTTGAAAGGGGTGTCATTATCCGACACTAGGTCTCTTGGAACTCCAAATCGAGCCAAGATATTTTTCTCTAAAGTTTGCCACTACATGTTATCCTTGACATTATTCAAGGAGGTAGCTTCAACCCATTTAGAAAAATATTCGGTAGCTCCTAAGATGAACCTATGTCCATTTGATGCAGTTGGTGAGATGGGTCCTATGATGTCAAATGCCGACATGGTGAAGGGCCAAGGACTTACAATGGAATGCAAGGTGGATGATGGAATATGAATGGCATTTCCATGCACTTGACATTTCCTAACATGATCATGACAATCTTGCTTCAAGGTGGACCAAAAATAACCCGCTCTAAGTATTTTTTATGGCCATCATATTTGCATTGACATGACCCCCACATTCCCCATTGTGGAACTCATGCATAATAGTCCTAGTCTCGTCAAGATTGACACATCTTAACAAGATGCCGGTAAAACTCTTTTTGTAAAGAACCCTTCCTAAAATCACATATCGGGTTGAAATCTTTTGAATAAAAGTTTTATCTTTAAAGGAAGTAAATTCAAGAAATCCTCCATTTTATAAAAAGTTTTTAATGTCTTGAAACCAAGGTTTTTCATTGTATTTTGGTCATTTTGGTAAATCTCTAAATCATGGGTGGATGGAGTAGTCAAATGTAGGATTTCTAGGGATCGAGTGCCCATGGTAGGGTCGATCCTTAGAGATGACCGTAAAGAGGAGAGAGCATCGGCTATGGTGTTGTCCTCTCTACCTATGTGAATGAGTGTACATGATTTGAAAGAATCGACCAACTAGGTGGCCAATTCGTGGTATGGAATGAGTTTTTCATTTTTGACTTACCAAATTCTCGAAACTTGGTTTACAACAAGCATGGAATCTCCAAAGACTTCAATACATGATGCCCCTAGATTTTTCAAACTTTTAGGCCTTGTATGAGTGCCTCATATTCAGCCACATTTTTTGAACATGGAAAATCTAGTCGGAATGCCATTGAGATTTCTCCCTTCTCGGGAGATATGAGAATGATTCTCATGCCTGCCCCTTGTTGATACTTTGCACCATCAAAGTATATTTTTCATACTTGATCTTCATTACAACAATTTGATAAAACATGGTTTTGAAATTCATTTGCAAAGATGCCTTCATTGGGCATTTCATCAAGTATGGGATATGTATCTTCAAGGAGTAGTTCAGCCACATGATCGACTAGGACTTGTCCCTTAATGGAGCTTTGGTGATGGAATTTCAGATCATACTCCATTAAAAGGAGCTATCATTTACCTAGCCTTCCCATTAGGATAGGTTTTTCAAAGAGGTGCCTGATAGGGTCAAGTTTAGATACTATCCAAATTTCATGATCTAGGAAGTAATGTCTAAACTTTTGGCAAGCCCATACCAAGGCCAAGCACGTTTTCTCCATGGCTTGATAATTTCTTTCATATGCTAATAGAGTTTTTGAAATGTAATAAATAGCGTTCTCTTTTAAACTATCATCCTCATATTGAGCAAGTAAAGCACTCAATGCATTCACATGAATGGAAATGTAAAGCAATAAAGGTTTTCCTTACTTTCGAGGTTTTAAAATTAGAGGATTAACCAAATAAGTTTTCAATCTTTTAAAAGCTTTTTGGCAATCAAAATCCCACTCAAATTTAACCCCTTTTCTCAAAAGCCTATTGAAAGGTTCGCATATTGTTGCTAAGTTGGAGATGAATCTCCTAATTGCTTGGAGTTGACCTTGGAGGCTTCAGATTTGGGTCAAGTTGGAGGGTGGAGGCATATCTATAATGGCTCGACACTTAGAGGCGTCAACCTCTATGCACCTTTGGCTAACCATGAACCCTAAGAGTTTTCCCAATTCTACTCCAAAAACACATTTTTGAGGGTTTAGTTTCACTTTATAAAGCCTAAGTCTTTCGAAAACTTTTTGCAAAGATTCTATGTGTGTGCATCGGGTTTTTTACTTTACCGAGAGATTATCCACATATACTTCCAAGAGTTCATGGATTTGATCATGAAAAATAGTAGTCATAGCGCTTTAGTATGTGGCACCAGTATTTTTCAAATAAAAAGGCATAATCGTGTAACAAT
This sequence comes from Brasenia schreberi, assembly GCA_036023115.1. Lineage (NCBI taxonomy): Eukaryota > Viridiplantae > Streptophyta > Magnoliopsida > Nymphaeales > Cabombaceae > Brasenia > Brasenia schreberi. The sequence continues at coordinate 22,044,699 of JAYKKT010000090.1, forward strand.
ATGTGCCCCAAGGTGTAGTAAAAGCAGTTTTTGCCTGATCTTTAGTTTGATTTGGTGATAACCCAAATAGCCATCCATGAAAGAAAACATTTCATGATTTGAAGTGTTATCTACTATCAAATCAATGTTTGGAAGTGGAAAATTATCTTTTGGAGTGACTTTGTTCAAATTTCTAAAATCGATGCAAATACGAATTTTCCCATTGGATTTTCGAACTACAACAATATTTGAAATCCATTAAGAATAGGCAATGGGTTTTATAAATCCGTCTTTTAAAAGATCTTCTAAACCCTCTTTTACTTGGGAGTGAACATCGGGATGGATTTTCTAAGATTTTGTTTCACGGGTTTTGCATTTGGTTCTAAGGGTAGATGATGCTCTACAATCCTTGGGTCTAAACCCAACATGTCTTCATAGGTCCATACAAACACATCTATGTAAGATTTCAAAAATGAAATGAATGATGCTTTTTCATGCTCATGCAAACAAGTACCTATTTTGACACGAGTTAGACTCACTCCCTAGATTGATTTCTAGAAAATCCACTGCTACGGAATTTGAAGGTTTTTCCAAGTCAAGGATTCTATGAAATTCGAGAAGCTCGGAGGCTTGATCTTCCTCATGAATGAGGGGATCTTCCTCCTTGCTTTGATCACTCTCAAGTGCTTTGATTCATAGGGAAGTATCATGCAAGAGAGAGAGATTATGCCCAAGAGAACTATTTACAATGACATGAAATGATTTTGGTTTGAATATGCACATGGGCTTTGTAAAAACTGAATGGTTTTGCAAATCAAGATTTTTGGGGTTTTCATATTTTTCATTTTTTTTGCCTTTTTCTAAATAAAAGCTAGAAGGATGAATGTAAAAGGCTTTCTTTTTGGGATTTTCAGATTTTTCAATTTTTTTGGCCTTTTTCAAAGAAATGCTAGGGGAGTGAACACAAAAGACTTTCTTTTTGGAATTTTTAGATTTTTCAAATGTTTTTGGGCTTTGAAAGTTTTGTAGATTTTTTTGGTTTTTCCAAATATATACTTTTTTTAGATTTTTTTCTAGAGAGGGGTCTTCCATCAAACCTATAAAGAAAACACCATGAATTAGACTCTAAACAAGAGGTCTAAGCCATAGGTTTCGATTTTAGTAGGTTCTAGGGCACCCTTGACCCAATTGGTCTTAGGTGGTGGCTCAAGGGGTATGGATGGGGTGTATCCCAATCCATGTTGACCTCAGTTGGGTAGAGGTAAGATAGGTTCTAACCTACCTTGGTTCTTGGCTCCTAGACCTTTATAGGGTGTATATCCTATGTTCAACATCATATTCCAAGGTTTTTTGAGTTTTGAAATTTTTTTATAAAGAGGATGGCCTTGGAATAATGTGTCATCAACCTCATGGTTATACACCTGATTTTGCTTGGGTTTTCTTAGGAGTTTAAAGGCTTGGGTGGGAGAATATTTTGGTTTCCCTACGATACACACGGCCCTAGGAGTGGGTGGCTTTGGATGCTTGGGGGTTCCTAGGAGATGGATGATTTTATGGGATTTGGGCTCTCCTAGGGTGTACACTGTTTTGGGTGAGTTGGGCATCTCTATGGCCCTTTCACTTGATGAGTCACTTGACATGTGTAAACACCCCAAAATGAGAATGTTTTCAACAAACTCCTGAATTTTGAAAACCAGCTCACAGCCTTTTGAACTTGTAAAACCCTGAAGTTTTGAAGTTTAAACCTTTTCAGAAAATATTTCAAAAATAAAGGTTTTGAATTCAAGACAAAAACCCAAGGATTGCAAAGCAGCACAAACAAACAGGTGAAACCCGATCCAAAATCCAACTAAAGATCGGGTCAAAAATAAAGGAGAGGCTCAACCCATCCGGATAAAAACGAGATAGAGAATCAAAACTAGCATCCATGTCAAAATCAAAATTCAGCTCCAAAATACAAAAGAAGAAGCCAAGACCCTGATGAAGTCTGTCCGAGATCAAGCACCAGGCCTGTCAAAACGAAAATCAAAAGTACGCTGGAAAATCCAAGATTGACCTCATCCAAAACAAATCTTGAGACGGGACCAGACAGATCAAAACCAAACGTCAAAAAGTCCTGAAAGTGAGAAATTGGTCAGTCAAAAGGATTGGAAAAAACCCAGCTTAAAATCGGGTCAACAAGGAACCGTGGCCCGCTCAAAAACCGCCCGTTTCATGCACCAAAGGAGGACTCAAAAATGAAAGTTTTGATTGGATTTGGACAAAAAAATCCAGATCCAGGTCCATTTGGAGTTTGGATTGGGTTGGATCATAAGATCCAAACCCAAAACCAAGAACCACCCTTGGCCTATAAATAGGGCCAAGGGGGTTCACATGAAGAAGTTTGGCAATTTGGAGCTTGGGGAAAGGAAGAGAGAGAGGGAGTGAAAGTCAACAAAGGTGGGCTTGACCTAGGGCTAATGGGTTGCAACCTTGTGACCTTGACCTAGGGGGTGGGCTGCAACCAAAGTGGATCGACTTGAGCTTGTGGGCTTGACCTAGGCTAAGGTAGCTGCAACAACATGAAGGCTTGACCAAAGGTGGCTGCAACCAAGGGCTCTTGACCAACAAAGGTGGGTTGCAACCAAGGTGGACTGGCTTCACCTTGAACCAAGCTTGACCAAACACAGTTGCAACGAGGTAAGCCTTAACCGAGCCCACTGGGGTGGCCCGGCTACACTCCTTGGCTGCATCACTTGGGCTGCTCTAAACACCCCAAAATAAGATTATTTTCAAACAAAACACCTGATTTTCAAAAACCATTTTAAAACCAATTTTGAACATTCAAAACCCCAGAGTTGCGAAGTTTTAAACTTTTGTCTGAAAATCCTTTAAAATAAAGGTTCTTAAACCCGGGCCAAAACCAAAATTTTGTAAAGCAGCTAAAACAAGCAGGTGGAACCTGATCAAAAAGCAGCTCCAAAACAGGTCAAAAAGCAAAAATTCAGCCCAACTAGGTGAAAATAGGGCCGAAAAGCAAAAGGAGCATCCATGCCAGAAGTAGACTTCAGCCCCAAAATGTGAAATACAAAGCCAAAGCATCGATGAAATTGTCAGAAATCCAACCCCAAGCTTGAAAAATCAGAAATCAGACAAAACAAAGTTTGGAAGGTGAGAAGATGGTCAGAAAAGAAGGCTGGGAAAAACCTAGCCCAAAACGGAGCATTGAGGAAGCCAGGGCCCGTGTAAAACCGCCCGTCTCAAAACATCAAGAAGGACTGAAGAAAGAAGATTTTGGATTGGATCTAAACATAAATATCTAGATCTAGACCTAAATAGTGTTTAGCTCAGATTTGAATCTCAAAACCTAAATCCAAGATCCAAACCCAAGACCCACCCCTTGGCCTATAATCAGGACCAAGCGGGGGTGAAAAAGTAGAGGTGAACTTGCTTGGGAGCCTTGGGAAGAGAGAGAGTGAGTGGGTGCAAAAGTCAACATTGGTGGGCTATAGCCATGTGGGCTCAATAAAGGGGGAGGTGGGTTCAAGCCTTGTTGATCAAGACCTAGTTTGGGGCTACAACAACACGGCTGCAAATGGCGTGGACATGGGCTGCACAAGGTGGACTCAGCTCCAAGAGGTAGGTCCCTAAACCTAACCCTGACCTAGCCACTAAACCTAACCCAAACCTAGCCTAGACTTAGCCCACTTCACCTAACCGACCTAATCCATCTACCATTAAACCTAACCCTAACTAGCCCTAAACCGACTCCACCTAACTAGCCACAAACTACCCTAAAACGGCCCCAAACCGACTCCACCGACTCCACTTGACCTAGCCCAAACCGACACCAAACCAACTCCACTCTAACTAAACCCACTTCACCTAAAACCTAACCACTACGCAACCTACATACCACCAAATCTAACCTACCTAACCCAACCAAACCAGAACCGAGTGCACTTGGCACTCGGTCTGCCCTCGTTCAGCCAAGGCCCTCTACCGCACCTCACATGCCAAGCTTCCCCTACCGTGCCTCATCCCTGCCGTGCTTCACCCCTGTTGTTACGCCCCGACCTGCACTCCAACAGCGCCCTTGCCACACAAAACCCAACAGCGCCCCGGCCTGCACACCTTGCCGCATCCCTGTCGCACCCTAGCCATGCCCTAGCTGCGCCCCGGCCTACACACCTTGTCGCGCCCTAACCTGCACCTTAGGACCTACCGTGGTTCGAGCCACCTTTGGCTTGACCTACCCCCTCTAAATCCTAACCAAGCTAGGTGCTGGCCGCACCTAGCTCATTCCCATTTTCCTAAACCAAAGCCTAGACCTAGCTAGGACCATACCCACCATATCCTAAACCTAACCCCTTGGTCGAACCCAGTCAAGACTAAGTCCAAACCCATTTGGTCATACCCAAGTGAATCCACACCCAAGCCTCATGTCGAAACCCACCTAAAGGGACTTACCTCGTGGCTGCCAAGAAGGATAGACCCGAGCGACTCGAGAGGCAAAACTGACCACTTGTAAGTGTTATTTACATTCGGTTTTACATTACTCGTTTAAAGTAAATTCAATTCGGAATGGGGTTGTAATAATGGAGCGAAGTCTCCCCCTGAAATGTAATATTTGTGTATGATACACAACCACACACGTGCACTTGAGCCTTCTCGCTCTTAATTGCACACAAAGGACACCCACATCCACTTGAGCCTTTCCGCTCTTAAGCTAAACGTATATACTTCAATTTGGGTATTTACTTTAGTGAAAGCTGTGTGAGTTGCAATTTAATTTCGGGTGGATTTACATTCAAGTCGTGTGAGTTACAATTTCAATTTCACACAAAGATACCTACGCCCACTCGAGTCTTTCCGCTCTTCACACTAACACACATTGAGCCTTTCCGCTCTTAAGCTAAACGTATATACTTCAATTCAGGTATTTACTTTAGTGAAAGTTGTGTGAGTTGCAATTTAATTTTGGGTGGATTTACTTTAAGTTGTGTGAGTTGTCATTTAAATTTCACACGAGAAGCACCCACAAAGCACTCGAGCCTTTCCGCTCTTTACACTCACACACATTGAGCCTTTTCGCTCTTAGGATACAACATATTTATATATTTTCAAGTCGTGTGAGTTTACTTTAAGTCGAGTTGCATTTCCCTTTGTGTGGATTTACATTCAAGTCACGTGAGTTGCACTTCAATTTTGGGTATTTACATTAGTGAAAGTTGTGTGAGTTGCACTTTCAATTCGAGCCTAGCTCACATCATCACTTTAAAAATATAAAAAAGATTTCTTCACCATTGCATTCGCTCGCTTTCAAAAGAAGCCCCGAATCCTCACACAAACCACATTGAAAATAGGTCACATATTCACACACATATCAGGCCTGAATAGCTAAAACTCAAAAGACTTAGGGCCGTCCAAAAGTCGTAATAAAATCTGCAAACAAGGCATACATCGAGATTCATCAAACACTGGTCTTTTTCAAAGTTTGTATTTGATTTGAAAAATCAAAGTTTCTAAGAGTTTAAACTGACCCTTGAGCATCAGTTCAAGAAGGTTTAAGCGAAAAGATCCCGCTTTCCCACAATCGCCAGAAAGTTAGAATATTTTCAAAAACCTTTGCTAGTTTGAGTAAGCTAGCTGGCACACTAGTAGAAACGACTTAGGCGCGAAAAGGTTCATTTCCGGTCTCAAAAACCAGGAGTGAAAATTTTCACGCTTACAGCTGCCCCTTGACTTGGCGCTGCACCAAAGCCAACCTAGCTGCCCTTTGACTGAACCCAGTTGGCTGCAACTGAACCAAGCCTGGATGACATAAACCTGGCCGAACCACACCTTGACTGAACCTTGGGTTACACCTGCCTTGAACCGACCTACACCGCCTTGAGCTTTGGCTGAACCCACCTAGCTCACCCCTTGATTGAACCACACAACTGCAACCTTGGGTGGACTGCACCACGGCTGCAACAAGTTGGCCGAACCTTGCACCGCCTTGAACCCTTAAACCCACCTAGCTCATGGTTGAACCCAACTGAACCTGGCCGAACCTTGGGCTAACTGCACCTTGGCCTAATCGCCTTTGACCTTGCTCGGTTGGACCCATTTGCTGCACCTAACCCAACCAAATGAAGCCACCTTGGGCCGCATCCCTTGACCAACCTAGCTTGAACGACCTTGGCCAACCTAGCTTGAACCACCTTGCTGGCTGACTCCCTTGGTTGAACCCAGCTGAACCGAACCCTTGGACTGCACCTCGAACCTACCTTGGCTGCACCACTTGAGCAACCACTTGGTCGAACCTTGGGCTGCATCACTTGGGCTGAACCACCTTGGGCCGACCTACCTTGGTGGCACCACTTGGCCGAACCTTGCACTGCATCACTCGGGTTGAACCACCTTGAAGGTTGCACCTTGACCCAGCCAAATCATGAGCTTGATCGAAGGGAAAAGTGTAAGTTCTTTTAAACTTTTAATTCAAAACGCTTTTTTCTTTTAAATTCAATACGGAACGGGGTTGTATTAATGGAGAGAAGTCTCTCCTTGGGTTGTAATATTTGTGCATGAACACGATCGCACCCACGAGCACTTGAGCCTTTCCGCTCTTAACTGGTGGATGAACACGATCGCACACACAAGTACTTGAGCCTTTTCGCTCTTAAACTGGTGGTTGAATACGATCGCACCCACAAGCACTTGAGCCTTTTCGCTCTTTTCTGGTGGATGAACACGATCGCACCCATGAGCACTTGAGCCTTTTCACTCTTTACACTCACATGCACTTGAGCCTTTCCGCTCTCTCCCCCAATATACAATTATAAAAATTCTATACTTCGAGCCCCTTTTGTTCTTAAGCAAGTATATGTATTTCAATTAGCGTGAGTTTTACTTTCGCGTAAGTCGTGTGAGTTGCACTTAAATTCGCGTGGGTTTACTTCATAAAAGTCGTGTGAGTTGCACTTAAATTCGTGTGGGTTTACTTCATGAAAGTCGTGTGAGTTGCACTTCAATTCGCGTGGGTTTACTTCGTGAAAGTCGTGTGAGTTGCATTTAAATTCGTGTGGGTTTACTTCGTGAAAGTCGTGTGAGTTGCTCTTAAATTTGCGTGGGTTTACTTCGTGAAAGTCGTGTGAGTTGCACTTAAATTCGCGTGAGTTTACTTTCGTGAAAGTAGAGTTGCAATTTCAATTTGCATTGGTTTACTTCATGAAAGTTGAGTGAGTTGCACTTAAATTTGTGTGAGTTTACTTTCGTGAAAGTAGAGTTGCAATTTCAATTCGCATGGGTTTACTTTTGTGAAAGTCGAGTGAGTTGCAATTTCAATTCGGGTGAGTTCGCATCATCGTTCTCGAAAACCCAAAATAAGATTTATAGCATCTCTGCATCAGCTCATTACGGCAAAGCGCTCGAACCCTCACCCAAACCATGCTGAAAATAGGCAACACATTCCACACACACATCAGGCCTAAATAGATAAAACTTGCAAGAAAATTAGGGACGCTCAGCCCAGTAATAAAATTTGCAAAGAGTGCACGAACCAGATTCGTCAAAAACACTTATCATTCGAAGTAAATACTTGTTTGAAAAATTAAAGTTTCTAAGCGCTTAAACTGACCATTGAGCATTGGTTCAAGAAGGTTTAAAGCGAAAAAAGTCCACTTGCCTACAATTGCTAAAGTCAGAAAATCATTTCAAAAACCTTCGCTAGTTTGAGTAAGCTAGCTGGCACGCTCGCACAAGCGTAGGCACAGAAAGGTTCACTTCGAGTCTTATAAACTGGGAGTGAAAATTTTCATGTTTACAATATGCAAGGGAAGGTTTGTACTCCCTTGAGGTTTGGTTTGTCTTCTTCGACGATCACCACTACTTGGTTATCCCATGAAAACTTGTTGTGGAAGGTTGAAATGAGGCTTTCTTGGGCTCTTGTTCATTCAAGGCAGCCAGAGGATGTGCAGCGTGGAATTGCTATGTTAGAAGGTGATAGTATCATTCACTCATTTAAGGCACAACTTCTGAAGTCGTAATTGTTTCCTTTTTTTAAGAATCCTTCTAAGTCCTTTTGATTCTCTCTTTTATGATTCATGGAAATATTGTCATCTTTAGATGATTGAACTTTGAAGTCTTGGGGACTTAAAAAGTAGCTTTTGATTTTTCAGCTGCTCTGGATAGCTCAAGCAGTCCCCTCCAACAAAGGGTAAAGCTTTACCTTTTGGCTGTTGGATACTATAGAAGTGGTGACTACCCCCGAAGCCCTATTCTTCTCGATCAATCACTAGAGGTATTGGTGTTTTTCCATTAGAAATAGTAAATTCATCATTAGCCATGATCTGTGTGAAGGAAGAAATTGCATTTAGGGCCTTTAATTGTGTATTACTAGGAGTCTAGTGAAATTTACTTAAGGATGCTTCATCTTTCTCACTTTAGTAACAAAAGTAAAATTATCAGCAAAATTTCTCCTTTTCCAATCACATACTGCTGTTGAATTTTGAGTTTTATCAGTGTAACAGTGTTATGTCGACTCTGTAGTAGAAATCTAGTGTTCGTTGCAATGTTTACATTAACAGTAGATCATCCGAAAGGTTTCCATGTTGCTATCATGGGATGTGGATGCCAAAGATGGAATATCAGTCGGTGGTGTCACATGATATGCATATATCCATATGCTTGATCTACATTAGTAAGCACTATTAGTGTTCTGAGGTACTCATAACTGACATAACCTAGCTTTGTAGGAGTCAGGACCCTTTCCTAATAATGTAAAGCGTGTTTGCAAGCCTTTGCTTCTGTAACCTCATAACCTTCATTTAGACAACTAAGACAAGATGTTGCTTGTTGAGTTTGAAGTTCTTTACTTTTCATGAACTTTCCTACGTGCACTTGCATCAGAGAGACAGTCGTTCTATTCTTTAATGTGATCTACTTGACCCTTCGAAATGATAGGAAGATAGACCTCGATACTGTAGAAATGCCAATGGACGAGCTTGTGTTAAGCCATTTTATTTTGTGGTAATTTTTACCCTATGCATTTTTTGCATTGTCTATAACGATGGAGATGGATGATCGCATTTTCTTTTGTATGTTGTTTTATTTCAAGTTTTTGGTATCTGTTTTGCCTAAAATCTAGTGGCGCTATGGATTTTCAGATTGCTCCCGATTTTCGTCAGATATTGATTCTCAAAAAGGTGGTTGAAGAAAGAATAGCCAAAGGTGAAGTTCTCTGTCATATTCAGATTTTATATATGATGTGGTGTATCAAATATACTCCCGAATGAATCTTCATCTGTTTCAGCCAACTGTTGTGGTAATCCAAATTTGGGTGCATTTCATTTAACGTACCATGCTAAATAAAATGCGACATAGAACAAGGATGCCTACTTTGTAGTTCCTAATTTTGTGAATGCATTGAGTTAAGCATGGGTTTAGGAAGCCTTATTAAATGTAATGTTTCATGAATGAAAGCGGATGAATCACCACAGCTTTTGTACAGCAGAGAGACTCGATTAAAGATCAGAAGCATGTAGTCCATGACTCCACTGTATCATCGCTATTTTGTTTGTGTTGAAGCATGACAATTTCGAACAAACTAAACGAATAATGTGCTTTCAACAGATGGTATTATTGGAATTGGGATTGCTGCTGCTGCGGTAGGACTTGTGGCTCGTGGCGTTGCTGCTGCTTTGGCTCGTAAAAATTGATCGACGCATGTGCGTTAAGCAGACTACACTAGGTAAATAAAAGGGAAATCAGTGAACAGAATGGAAGTTGAATTATAGCTTGAGCCTCTTCTGTAATGGACAGAAAACTCATGAACACGGCTGATTAGACTCTGTACAGGTTGCTACTACTGAACCGTTTTCTGATGAGTTGTTTCTGAACAAGGCAGTGTTTTGTCCTTTTGGAAAGGAAAAAGTTTCACTATTTTTATTGATCTTCCATATTCGTTAGCTTTTGTTTTCTCATAGATTCTATGATATTGAATTTGCCTTATGGGATTTCGACATTCTCACGCGCAAATATAATTGGTTGAGTTCCTTCTATAGTTCTTTAATAACAATGATGCCAGTCAAATTGGAATGTTTATGTGGATGCATTGTCTCTCAAACATGGTCCATATGTAGGCCGGAGTAGGCGTTGGGTTTCCTGTTAAATCTATCTATCTATCTATATATATATATATATATATATATAGAGAGAGAGAGAGAGAGGAGCTGCTAGACATTATTTGAATCACCATCTAATCAATCAGATGGTTATAATCAAGGAACACATTTTATATCATTGTATTAAATGGCATCGATTTTCGTATTGATGATAATGGTAGATTTGATATGTATCGTTCATGTGATCGTACGAAAGGTGTAGATCAACTAGTACAATTTGGTATGGGAAATAGAGATGTCAAAATAGGATCATCATCACTATTCGTTTGATCTTTTGGATGTGTCATTGCATTAAATAACATTGATTTTTGTATTGATTGTTGATGGTAGGTTTGATTTGTATTGTTCATGTGATTGCACGAAAGGTATAGATCATCTATTAGAGTTTAGTATGGGAGATAGAGATGTCAAAATGGACTTGGCCCGAAGGGTCAACTCCTCAGCCATGGAAAAATGCAGAGCGAGGCCAGATAATTTCAGAGGTCAAATCACTAAGCTCATATGGCCTTGGGAGCCGATGTGCAGGGCCAAACTAGGCTGGCCTATAGGGCTATAGGTCTATTGGATATTAGTTCGAGTCTATGAAACCTTATTCAAATATGTTTGAAATCCAAATCCAACCATAACAATGTTTTAGGTTTTCACAAACCATATACATATATATATATAAAAAAACTATATATATGCACATACATGTAATAAAATATATATACTATATATATATATATTTATACATATATATATATATATATATATATATATATTTATACATATATATATATATATATTTATATATATATATATATGTAATGGAAAAACTATACATACATATAGTTATATGTATGTATATAGTATAATAAAAAACTATACATCTATACATGTAATACCATATATATACATGTAAATACATAATTGAAAAACTATATATTTATATATATGTGAGTCGAGCCAGCACTTTAGAGGCCCATATAAAATGTATGTGGCCTGGCCCAGTGCAGCCCATATTGACATGTCTAAAGAAAGTGTTTAGCAACTTCCACTTTTCTATATATATATATATATATATATATATATATATATATAGCGATGTTTGCCTTCAAGTTTCTTGTGTGAATCAAAAGTCGGTGGGTAAAGCAGAACTAGAAGCAACTCATGATTGATGAATGACACAGGATAGCTGACCTCTTTGTGACTCATCGATCAATTCAATGTGCTTGTAGCGTAAGTTGAACATGCTTGGTTTCAAGCATGATTTACCCACTTGGATTCCGAATCTGAGGTATATGATTCACCTAGTCGGGTTCCAAAACTGAGGTATATTATTATCACCCATTTTGATTGCAAAATGCAAGGCACTTCCTTTCATCTTGCATAATATGAGTAGCTTGTACTTAACATGAGACAACTCCTGTTTGAACAAAACCAATCCATTTCATAAACAAAGATTGGAGGGCTGTGTGTATGTGTGTGAGAGAGGCAATTAATTGCGCAGATCACTTGCTTATAGATGCATGCCAGTCATCGCGTCAATGCTTATTTGAAGTTATTTCGCTATGGACTATAAATCAAATGACTACCAAAGCTCCCACCAGACCTGCTTGAAACAAACAGCTAGAAAGGAAATAAAACTAGTAATAATGCGTGTGCTAATATTCCCCGCTTCCAAGCAAGCCGAGGAGGAAGGTCTTGTAATCACCAGAAGTTGCCTTCCGAATGGATTCATCCAGTGCAATGCTGTTTCTCTTGTAAAATACTTCTTCTATTCCCTTTAGGTCAAACTCGGCACGTGTCACGATCACCCGTGCCAGTGCATCTTCATCAACAATGTTTAATGCTTGACGCAGCACCTGCACATATTGTTCATGTGAGTGCATAAGTTCTATACTGGCACATGGATGCATCTTTTACGATATCCTATTTAGCCAACTCCAATTAGTGCTGGACGAAACTTGGCTTTGATTTTGGTTTGGTATGTACATTAAATGGAGGATAGTCATTGAGCTGAGGCTCCGCCCCACCAGAATTTTAGAAAATTAACCAGTGCGAAATAGGCCATGGTTAAACCCCTAATTACAAAACTCACCGACTTATTCACCCTCCCGCCTCGAAAGATTTCTTAGAACCGCCACTGCCATGAACTGAAGTTTGTATTGTTTGAGACGAGGTTTACAACGCGAAGACACACCATTGTTATTGTTTGAAGGACACTGGACACTTAAAAATGATACGTCCAGCAACTGAAAAGGTTGGTCCCCATTAAATTTCTATGCTGGAGATGCCAGATGAAGCAACGAGTACCTTGGCGAAGTATCTATGAGGGTCATTGATGGATCTGATTGCTGCCCGGACTGCTGTGAGGAACTCATCATCTGGGTTGGGCTTGATCAAGTCCTGGAAGATGTATCTATCAACCTTCTTTCCTTTCCGTATGGAGAGAGAGAGAGAGAGAGAGAGAGAGAGAGAGACCTTAGTGAGGGACTGACCATAGTCATCCCTGTATTTGTTAAAGGTGGCACTGAGTTGTTCCTTGCTTCTTGTTGTTATAATGCGGATTAAATCTTCATGGTCGCCGGCGTTCCCGTCTATGGTATCCTTGAGTATCTTGGCCTCAAATTTTGCGAGGGTAGCATCCACCTCTCCACCTTCATACCTATATGAACTCACCAGTGCTACCAGAAGCTGCATCACAACCAACTTTCTGGTTAGGCATAGTTGTACACACACGCATGCACGCACGCGCACACACCTTTCGAAGATCTCCGGTCGAATGAGCAGCAACATCTTCCTCAAGAGAGCATTTGTAGCGGGCATGATAAGCCTGCCTTATTTTCAACAATTCATTTGACGACCGAGTGGAAGCAATCTCCACTAAGACCTTGTAGTCTATCTCTTTGCTCACTGCTGTGTTCGCCATGACGGCTTCGCGGTGGAACGGTTCGAAGATCCACCAATAAACAGCCGTCTGTAAATTTTCAAATCCAGTATTGTGTAAATTGAATTCTAAAATTACGATAGAGTCGTTCAAAGATACGTGGAGTTAGTATACCTCGAAGTGGCCGGAGAGTTCGGATTGTAGGCGTCCGATGAGATCCTCACCATAGATTTGCTGGTAAGTATCTATTATGCTGCTGCGCTGGGCAGCATCCCTGTGTGCCAATAAAGATATGATGGCTTTCCCATCCGCACCCCATCCTGCATGTTCGGTTATGTATTCACTGATTAGACAAACTTCTTTTTTATGGGCTGGGTAAACATGGTCATAGATTTCGCTTCGTAGACTGGCTTCCATATCGTCGCAAACACTGCACGGGCCTCACTGTGGTAGGTGCAAGTATTTAGCATCCTACCAGACATATAACAAGCAAGACCATCGAGTGTCAGTTTTGCACGTAGAACATTCCCATGAGGAAAATCTTATTCTTTCCAACGAACGAACGGGAAGATGCTGAAATGTGAAGGGCAAAATTTAGAAGCGAATAGCTCATCCTGACGGACAGGCTTTTGCTCTATTGGGTAGTCAAGGTTCAATTCCGACAGATGCTGCCTTGTTAAAGCTACCCAGTAAAGGACATGGAAGGTGAGTCGTTACAACTCTGCAAAAGGCTGTTTCACTGAGTTATCCTCTTTTTATGACAGTTTCACCGAGTTATCAATGGATGATCTGACTAGCACTTGCCGTAAAATGGATGATCTGACTACAGACTTCAATGCCAGTGTCATGTTTCCGGCCTCATCCCCTACATGAGGAGCGCTAGCCTCCTGATTTCAGTAGCAAAGGCGGGAAACGGACACACGCTAAAATCAGTCTGGTGGCCAATTTTGTCGTCATTGGCAAATGCGAGTCTGTACACCAATTGTGTGTATGTGTGTGGTGAACGTGTCTGTGTGAGAGAGATAGAGAGAGGCAACCTTGAAAAGCCGTGTGAAGCCGCTCAGCGTCCTCTGCTGGTGAAGGGAAAAGCTCAGAAATAGCAAGGGTAGCCATCTCTCTCTCTCTCTCTGCGCATAATATGGCCTAACGACGGGGACCTTTATAGAGCAGAAGAAGCGAATATACCTGATCCTTCTGTTTGCAAGGTAACGTTCTCAGTAGTAACACCCCACAAAAGAATGCGTTTCTTTCCATGTAGGTCTAAGAAGTTAGAACCTTAATGCATTTTCAATGCTAGTTTGACTACCGCAACATTAACGATTTTGCAGTTATAAATGTGCCTTCTAGGATACGAATGGTTACATCCAAGCTTACGCAGAAAATCTAATTCACGTGATATATATATATATATATATATATATATATATATATATATATATATATATATATATATATATATATATATATATATATATGTGGATATATATAAAGAGAGAGCCGATGTTTGGTGCATAAATCTTGCACAAACATCTTAACTTTTCAGAAAAAGTAGCAATATTCCTAAGTCTGACAGACAATCCCTGCCATCTATGAGTTACACTATGTTCCGATCTGGAACTGTTCCAAGCGAAGGGGTTTAAATTTATCAGATTTAGACTGGAAGTGACTTTATCGAATCCGACCAATCAAATACCGGCGTAGTTTGATTTAGTCATGTTTGATATGAACGTAAAGGCCAAAACTGAATCTTGAAAGCAACCAGCTAATTCATATATACTGATATTATGTTCAGCACACCTAACCTCCATATATTATGCCAAATAAGCATTTCCACCCATTTCAATGAAGAACGATTTTCACCTTTGGTTTATGAAATGTGGTCAGTCCACCACTAAAGAAGGATGACCTCTTTGATAGATCAGCACTTAATTTAGGCCCCAAGAGCGTCTAATAACATGGGCAGCTAAAAGTAACTTTCTTCAACGTTGGTCATTGAACAATGTGGACGCCACGAGTAGTTTAGAATCGGACTTTGATTGGTTCAGGCACTTGGGGGTGGTTATCGTGTATCATTGGCCTTAACTTATCTCCAGCTCATTATTTTAGCCGAAGGTATATGATAGCACCAAATAGCATCTTTTCGATTTGGCAATTCGATATATGATTTCTAATTCATGGACTTTGATAAGATCCTTTTATTTAACAGCACCTTATGATGGCATAGCCTTGACGTTAATGACAAGATAACGAGGAAAGATTTATGTTAGGCACCCAGATGAGGAAGGGCGTAGCAAGAGATGAATTGCCACTAAGTCAGTTATTCCTTTTTCTGTAAACTTATCTTGAACCCTGCATGCCCACAATCGGATTGGAATGAGAATGCGAAGATTTGACTTATTTTTCCATGCTTAGATTCCTCAAAAATCTCAATCCAACTTTCTACTTTCACCTTTTTTTTTACAACAAAAAGCTGAAGCCTAACACACGCAAACACACACGCCATGCATGCCTTGAATCGAGCTGACCGCCTGCAACATCGGAGTTAGAGAGCACTGCCAGATGTGCTAACGCCCGGAGTGCAATCCTTCAACTTCTTTGCTTCTGTCTGTCACCCTCTTGTAGTAACTCGAACTTCCTCATCTACAAACACTAGACCCTGCACCAAAGGATATAACTTCCAAAAACCTGAGGAACTGACAAATCCAATCTTCGACATGAGATGGTAGTGAACCATTAGCATCAACAACTCTGATTCACACAATGAATACGTGAAATTTATCGACACCTCCTAGCATCAGGAATCCTCAATCGATTCGAAGTAGACCATTGAAGCACAAAATGATCACCAATGCAAGAATCACAATACGGCATTTGGGATTCTATTCATCGCAAGTAAACAGAATTATGTAATAGACAGAACTTAATCTGATGATAACTATACGCTGTTGAAGCACACCAGCAATAGAAGCCATTTAACGACGCACTTGACTAGGTTGTGTATGCTTTCGGTCAACACAAACCAGAGAGTAGAACCTTATCACATGAAACAAAGCCTTTTGACGTGCAACACAAGGACTTCCTAGGACACTCATTCCTGGTGTAATTCTCGCTCAAACATGCTATCGATGAGATTCAGTGGAAAGCGCTCTGCAGTTTCAATTCAGACAGTTTTCTGCTGGCCGTCAGCTTCCCTATGAAGCCTCCACTAATCAGGTTTAAGGTCAATGTTGCAAGAGCGGTTTCTCATCATGTGAGAATGTGGATCTTGGAATATCAAACATAAAATTCCTTCAACATATCTAGGAATTCCTGAAGAATTAGTACATTGCACTCTTTTACAGAATGCCTAATTGAAACCCATCTACCCGTGGCTCGAAGGGAATCATTTCGAGAACTAAAAAAAGGCCTGCATAGATTTCGAGGTACCAACATCATCATTGCTCAGTAACTGTGTAGCAATATTTTCAAAACAAGATTAACCATGACCTTTAACTGCTACGCATATCTCGAAGGCCTTCCACTACAACGCAAGGTGTAAAACATAAGGTCGAATGGAGCTGACCCGTTAGCTGGGTGTGACCCAGATGACTGAGACCTAGATAAATGAGTGCTCAATCTATGTGTCAGTGTCGCCGATGATGATGTCATAAATGTGCATCGCATAACAGAAACCCCCGACAAGATATTCTCATGTTGCCCCATGACTAATTCAGGTTCAAATTATCTGATTTCATCTAATTTATAACCACAAGCAGGAGAAAAAATAACCTACTGAGGTGTTTGTGTACTACCTCCTGCTGTTTGCAGTCTTGGTCTTACTCAAATTGGCTAGCTCTTCTATCAGCTTCCTTTCATCAGTGCTGAGCCTCTTCGGGATCTCTACCTGTACCCGCACAAGCTGATCACCTCGAGTATTTGGCTTGCCAAGAGACGGGACACCCTTCTTTGCCATAACCAAGGTGGTGCCTGGCTGAGTTCCAGCAGGTATCTTGAAATCAACCATTCCGTCCACTGTTGGCACCTTCGTCGTCGTGCCAAGAATAGCATCTATGTAGGAAACTTTGCATGTGTACATTATGTTAGTACCATCCCGTTTGAGTACCTGATCCGCAAGCACCTCAATGAAGACGTATAAGTCTCCAGGAGGTCCACCTCTTCTGCCAGCATTTCCTTCAGAACGCACCCGCAGCCTGCTTCCTGAATCAACACCAGCAGGAACTTTCAGACTGATTCGTTTTGTTCTGCGAACCCGGCCATCACCACCACACGTGTTGCACGGTGTTGAGGACTCTCCAACTCCGCCACATGCAGAGCATGTAGAGACTTGTTGGAACACACCTAGTGGGGTCCTGGCTGATGAGACCACCTGTCCCTGACCTCCACAAGTAGTACATGTGGTTGGCTTTGTACCAGGCTTAGCTCCAGATCCGTTACAAGTGTTACAGCTCTCAAGTCGAGTAATTTCTATCTCTTTGTCAACCCCAAAGACAGCTTCTTTGAAATTCAAAACGAGATTGTAGGTCTCATCCTCACCCTGCATTGGCCTGTTTCTAGAAGCTCGCCCTCCCCCCATACCTCCAAGATCAAAGAGAGACTCGAAGAGATCAAATGGACTGCTGAAATCCTGCCAAAAAGAAAAATAAGAGAAGAGGGTGAGATGCAGCTCTATGTAGCATGTCTCCGTGCATTAATAGCACCGTGCTTTTCCCTTAAGATCAGCTCCTAGTTAGAGAGCTCACCCCCATGCCCATGCCAGCGCCTTTCAGACCAGCCTCTCCATATTTATCATACAAAGATCGCTTCTCGTCATCAGACAAGACCTGCGGCACATTGGCATTCAGCAACTTAATCAAACCATGTCCTTGCTAGTGCATAGTTTTTTTTTCTCTTTTAGACAATCAATGGAACCAAAATACCTCATAAGCATTACTAATATCTTTAAACTTCTGCTCGGCTCCAGGCTCCCTGCACTAGCAAGAACAAGAGGGAATTATGCCTAATTCAACTCATGTACATAGAAATATAAAGTAAAATGAACATATAAGAGAAGAGGCCAAATGGACATTACAAAAAACGACTTCAATGTGATATTACAAAGAAATAATTGCATTCAAGAAAACGGTCCCTGAGTATGATAGTGTAGAAGGGAAGCACTTAGTAAGAATAAAAAGCCTCATATATTTAATTTTCCTGTCAAAGATATGCATGGCTTCAGATGACTTTCACCACCCCGAAGTGGGCAAGGCAGATGCAATCGGTTCTTACCATCATAAAATAGGAAGAGTAGGAAAAACACAAGATCTGGATATTACAGTAACTTTCTTTTCAAATTTCAAAGTTTGCTATTGTTGTATGCGAATTCCTAACAATACATTATCCAGATGGACGTTCTATTTTACCTCAGGAAGAAGATTAGTCTAAAGCACCAATCCCAAGTTTATACAGGAGACTTGAACAAGTGATAACCACATTCATGTATTTCAAATAATATAGCATGACAACTGCAAGAATTAACTCCGCCCATGTAAGGATTACCCTTGCATTGCCGGTCTCAAGCCCGGATAAAGGAGGGGGGTTGTGTTAGGCTTCCGACAGCCAGCGTAAAACATCGTCGGATTTTTATAATGAGTATTGCTTTGGGGCGTCCCCGCCTAGCGACGTGCTGCAGAGCCCAAATGCAGTAAGAAGTAAGCAAGGGCTACTACATTTTCGCCCGAATGTAGTGAATCATTTACAGAGAGGGTTCCCACATCATGGATGGGTGTGGGTAAAGAAGTTAGTCCCGCTACATTGCCGCCCGAATGTAGTGAAAAATTTTCAGAGAAGGTCTCCGCATTTTAATTATGGACGGATGCAGGGGGTAAGGATGTTAGTCCTAAATAATAAGATTCGTATTGGTTCTTGGAATATCGGAACATTATCCGGTAAGCTAATGGAGGTGGTAGATACTATGATTTGGAGAAAGATTCATATTCTATGTTTACAAGAGACAAAATGGGTTGGAGAAAAAGCAAAGGAGATAGAGGATAAAGGTTTTAAATTATGGTACTCAGGTAAAGAAAAGGCTCGAAACGGAGTTGGTATTATCATAAATAAAGATTTAAAGGAGAGTAGTAGACATACAACGATTTGATGACCGAATCATAACGTTGAAATTAGTGTTAGGACCAGAGGTTTTGAATATAGTTTGTGCATACGTATCCCAAGTAGGACTAGAAGATAGTATAAAGACAGTTTTTTGGGAAGAGTTAGATAAGGTGTTTCAAAAGATTCCACAAAGGGAGATGATTTGTTTAGGAGGAGATTTAAATGGACATGTCGGTAAAGAGGCATTAGGATATCAAGGGATTTATGGAAACTTTGGTTTTGGAGATATAAATGAGGAAGGTAGGGAGATTTTAAATTTTGCTATGGCATTTGATCTCTTTATAGTCAATACAATCTTCAAAAAACGAGATGAACATTTAATTACTTATAAGAGTGGCTTATCACAAACACAAATTGATTACTTTATTTGTAAAAAAAAAGATAGAGCGTGTTGTAAAGATTGCAAGGTAATGCCAGGAGAAAGCTTAACCACCCAACATCGACTTTTAGTTATGGATTTACAAATAAAAAAGTGGACAAAGAAGAAAAGAGTGCATCGAGCTATTCGGACTAAATGGTGGAACCTCAAAAGCAAGAAAGAAGATATATTTAAACAGAAAGTCCTGCAAGGAGATGTTTGGAATTATGTTGGCACACCCTCTGATATGTGGAACAATATGGCTATACATATTAGGAAAGTTACGAAAGATGTGTTAGGGGTATCTAAGGGAGGTGTACCGGTACAAAAAGAAGCTTGGTGGTGCAAAATAAAATCAAGGCAAAGAGGGCATGTTACAAATTACATTATGCTAAGAAAACTAGTGAAACTTTAGAAGCTTATAAGAAAGCAAAAAAGGTTGTTAGTGAAGCAAAAGCTAAGATTTGAGAGGAATTATATAAAAAACTCAACTCAAAAGAGGGTGAAAGAGATATTTTGAGGATAGCTAGGGCTAGAGATAAGAAAACTAAAGATCTTAATTATGTTAGATGCATAAAAGACGAGGATGAAAAAATTCTAGTGGCAAATGATGATATAAGAAATAGATGAAAAAACTATTTTTATAATCCTTTTAATAAAAATAAAGATGTTAGTATTAGTTTAGGAGATTTAGCCAAGTCAGAAAAGTATATAAACCACAATTTCTACCGACGTATTCAAAAGAATGAAGTCAAAGAGGCTCTTAAACATAAGAAGGGTGGTAAATAGGTAGGACCAGATAATATTCCTATAGAAATAGGAATAGGAATCACTTGGCTCACAAGACTATTTAATGAAATATGGAAAAACAAAAAGATGCTCGAGGAATGGAGAGCAAGTACACTTATACCCATATATAAGAACAAGGGAGACATTCAAAATTGTGCGAATTATCGAGGTATCAAGTTAATGAATCATACTATGAAATTATGGGAAAGAATTATCGAACGTAGGTTAAGACAAGTATCAAGTACAATAGAGAACCAATTTGGGTTCATGCCAGGCAGATCTACTATTGAAGCGATTCACCTTTTGAGACGTCTTATGGAACATTTTAGAGCAAAAAAGAAAGACCTTCATATGATATTTATTGATCTAGAAAAAGCTTATGATAGGGTACCGAGGGAGGTTCTTTGGAGAACTTTGGAAAAAAGAGGTATCCCATTGACATATATTAACCTTATAAGAGACATGTATGATGGTGCAAAAACATGTGTGAGGACTCATGAAGGAACGACAAACTTCTTTGAAGTTAATATTGGGTTACATCAAGGATCAACTTTAAGCCCATACTTATTTATAATGGTGATGGATGAGTTAACAAAACATATTCAAGATGAAGTACCTTGGTGTATGTTATTTGCTGATGACATTGTATTAGTGGAGGAGACTAAGGAAAAAGTTACTAGAAAATTGGAACTATGGAGAGAAACATTAGAAAGCAAAGGCCTCCGACTTAGTAGAACAAAGACAGAATATATGGAATGTAAGTTTGATCATTTGGTTACTTCAGAGGACATAGAAATTAAAATAGGCACATATTGCATTCCTCAGAAGGAAAGTTTTAAATACCTAGGGTCAATTTTTCAGAGTGATGGAAGAATTGATGGAGATGTTACGCATAGAATTAAGGCTGGTTGGTTAAAATGGAGAGGAGCATCAGGTATTATTTGTGATAAGAAGATACCGTTAAAATTAAAAGGTAAATATTATAGAGTAGCAATTAGGCTTGCCATGTTTTATGGTTCTGAGTGTTGGTCAGTTAATCATCAACATGTACAAAAGATGTCTGTGACAGAAATGAAGATGTTGAGATGGATGAGTGGTCGTACAAGAAAAGACCGTATACATAATGTGGTTATTAGAAACAAAGTAAGAGTGGCACCAATAGAGGATAAAATGAGAGAACATCGTTTAAGATGGTTTGGACATATAGAAAGAAGATCAAAAGAAGAACCTATAAGAAGGTTAGAAAAACTAAATTTGGAAAGTATTACAAGAGGTAGAGGACGACCACAAAAGTGTTGGAAAGAAACAATAAAGAACGACCTAGCTTATTGGGAGTTAACTGCTAACATGGCACAAGATAGGGATCTGTGGAAACAAAGAATCCATGTAGCCGACCCTGTCTAGTATGGGAAAAGGCTTAGTTGTTGTTGTTGTTGTTGTTGACAACTGCAAGAATTACTACTTGTATATTGTATGCTTTCCAATTTGATTTGTCAAATATCAACCAATGCAATACTCAGGACATGGGTTTACAAAATATATACTTACCCAACAACTGTCGACCCAGTCGATACAATTCTTTAAATCAAAAGTCTTACAGGATGTCAAATTCTGCTCTCGTTATACCAACTCACTGAAACAGAATCTGACTGCAAGAATTATTGTGTGTATATTGAACGCCTTCCAATTTGGTTTGCCAAATATCAATCGACATGATGCTCAGGACATGGGTCTAAGGTAAAGATATATTTAACCGGTAAACTGGGCAATTGGCATGCTCTCATTATTTTCAGAATTCATACTCCAGCTTTATTTGAGTGTTTTACTTAAAAATATAATAAAGAAAGAGTTCTCCATCTTCCGTCTTTTTTATGCGAGGAGCATTATGCTTTAAACTCAATGTTGATCTCTCATGGCAGAGTTATCCATATTGCTCTATTTTTATAAAAAAAAATCTTTTCTTGTTTAAAATAGATAAGAATTGAACTTTGAGACATCTTACTTTAAAGAGTGACCTCACAATAATAACAATAAGGACCAGTGTTATCCATATCGCACCGTACGTATCGTATCGTGGTGGCGGGCGATACGCCCTGGGACCCTTGGGTCCCGGGTCGACCGAAACCCACGATTTTTCTCGGGTTTCCTCTCTCCTTTTGGGTTTCTCAAGCTCCCTAAGAGTTGGTTTTCACCTCCTTAGTATTCAAAGCTCTAAAATCGTGCCCTACGGTGTCCGTGCAAGCTTCCAAACTCGGATTTAGGTATATTTTTTATGTTTTTTCCCATTTTTTTCCTTTATATTTGTTGTTTTTTTATGTTATTTCGTTTTTTTTTTAATGACAAAATATGAAGTTATTAAGTGTGTGTATACGATTTTTATTGCATTCATGAAGTGGGAGACACTCCATTTGAGTGTTATTTGAAGATTGAGGATTTACAAAGTGCTTTTATTTTCAGGTTTTTGTTTGAATTAAGTACTCCATTGAGATGGCAGGAAGGGGTGGTAGAGACTCCCATTATCGGTCTGATGATCCGGCATGGCAGTGGGGTATACCAGTTGAGGGTTCCAGGTTAAAAATTATATGCTTATTTTGTGAAAAGGTGGTTAGTGGTAGAATTTCAAGGTTGAAACACCACCTAGCAAGAACCAGGAAAGAAGTTGCTCCATGCACAGGCAGAGTTAGAAGTGTGCCAGAAGGTATTAAATGGCAATGCTTGCAGATGATTGAGAGCGTACAGAAAAGGAGACAACAAAAAGATGATTTTTAGATGTGTGAAGAAGCTGATGATGCTACTGCTACTGGAGTTGGATTCACTGATAGTTTGCCTTCAAATATTAGAACAGAGATTAATAGTAGCAGTTCGCGAGCACCTAGTAGGGGAAAAAGGGTTGCAGCAAAGACTTTGGAGGTGGCAGAAGAGGAAGTTCAGGAAGGAGTAGAGAAAGAACTTCTTCTACCATACATTTGTTCTTTCCTCCTTCCACTACACCTGGTGCTCAACCTTGAATTCGTGCTTCTATGGCTTCAGAACAATTGCATGATCAAGCAGACCTTGCAGTGGGAAGATGGTTTTATGATGCATGCATTCCATTTAATGTAGCAAACAGTTTTCATTTTCAAGCAATGGCAGATGCAATTGCTAACATTGGTCCAGGATACAGGATGCCCTCTTATCAAAAGTTGAGAGGGAAGATATTAGATCAGACCGTTGAAGTGCAGCAATATTGTTCGGCTTTGAGACAATCGTGGAAGGAAACGGGATGCACTATCATGGCAAATGGATGGACCGATAGGCGAGGAAGGACATTGCTAAACTTTCTTATATATTTTCCTAAAGGACTCATGTTTTTGAGATCTCTAGATATGTCAGAGGAGAGGCACACTACAGAGATCCTACGACAGGAATTTGATAAGGTTATACAGGAGGTTGGACTAGAAAATATAGTCCAATTGATTACAGATAATGCAGCAAACTACAAACCAGCGGGGAAGGAGTTAGCTGATATTTATGGGACTTTCTACTAGACACCATGTGCAGCCCATTGTTTAGATCTCATCCTCGAGGACATTGGTGAGATGGATGAAATAAAGGCAGCAGCTGAGTGTTGCCAAGATATTACAAAATTCATTTATAATCATGCATTTGTTTTGTATATGATGAGGAGATACACAGGAGGTGCAGAGCTTCTTCGTACAACTGCAACTCGGTTCGCAACAAACTTCTTATTTGTACCGTATATTGTGAGACAAAAGCAAGCTTTAAAGAGAATGTTCTCCTCAGATGAGTGGCAACAATTTGCAGAGTTGCCTCAAAACAAAAGGAATAGAAAGTTATATGAGATTGCAGAAACAGTTTTAAAAGTTCATTTTGGAATGCATGTGTTAGATTATTAAAAATTACCTGTCCTTTAGTGAAAGTTTTGAGATTGGCTGACAGCGAAGAGAAACCATTTATGGGCTACCTTTATGAAGCCATGGACAGGGCAAAAGAAGCGATCAGAAATAACTTTAATGGAAAAAAGAGAGATTATGTACCCGTGTGGAAAATAATTGATAGTAGATGGAATAAACAATTGCATCAGCCTATTCATGCAGCAACCTACTATCTAAACCCATCATTCAGGTACTCAGCAACCTTCAAAAGGGACGGTGAGGTTAATCGAGGAATCATTGAATGTATCAACAATTAGTCCCAGATGAGAGCATAATAGATGCGATACATCGAGAGATGGAGATATATGATAATGCTCTTCACTTGATGGGTTTGCCTGTTGCAATTCGCAACCGCACTACGATGCGTCTAGGTAAATTGTTTATTTTCATATTTAAGTTTCATCTTACATTACAGTAGATTATGTCTATAATGTTTGTCTTTTTCTACAGATGTTTGGTGGAACAGATTTGGAACTGATTGTCCAAACCTTAAAGATTTTGCAGTGAGAGTCTTAAGCCAAACCTATAGTGCAACAGGTTGTGAAAGAAATTGGAGTGTTTTTGAAAACATCCATACAAAGAAGCGCAACAGGTTAACACAAAAGACTAAATGATTTAGTTTATATTCGTTGTAACATGCGTCTTCATGAAAGGTAATGTTGTATTACTTTCAAATTTTCGATTCAATATTGTTTAACTTTAGTCTTCAATTGTTAATATTATTTACTAATTGTTTATCTTTGTTTGTCGTAGGCAATTAAAAAAAGTAAATAGAGAAGAAAGTCAGTTCGATCCAATAAGTTTGGATAATTTTGATATATTAGAAGATTGGGTTATGGAAAACACTGAAGAAAATGCCCTCCTAACTGAAGAAGACGTTGCTTGGATTAATTTGAAAGGAGCGCAACAACAACATCAAGGAGATGAAGAATTTGATTTCCAAGAAGGTGTCGCTGATGATGATGAGGAGGATCTACAATAAGAAGAAGATGAAGATTATTTAGTTGATGATCCTGATTACAATTTGTAAAATATAACTGTGTCTGTAATCTGTATTTCATTTTTTGGATTCAAAATATGTAAATTTGGATGCAATTGTTCAATGTTGAATGCTCAATCTGTACTAAACTTACAGTATATGAATTTAAAGAAATTACCAAATTTTTCTTGATTTTTTTTTATTTTTTTCGGATTTTTACTAATTTTTATTGATTTTTACAGCAATACACGATACGATACGTGTCAGACAACACTGATAAGGACCATACAAATAAGCAATTTTCAATGTTTTCAAGAATAGAAAAAGTAATTTTCTTCAATAATTTACCAATTATGATCATGTCCAGCATTAGTAGGGTTGCAAAATACAACTATCTTACCTTAAGTGACTTCCAAGAATAACAATAAGAACCATAAAAAATAAGCAGTTTTTAAGAATGAAACAGTCAATTTCCTTCAACAACTTACCAATTATGACCACGTTCAACATTGGTACCAGTGTTGTCTGACGCGTATCGTATCGTGTATCGCTGGGCTCCACGATACGGGCGTATCGTATCGTATCGTATCGTATCGTATCGTACTTTAATATTAAAATAATGTAAAAATAATTAAAAATTAATAAAAAATCAAAAAAAATCAAAAAAAATCAAGAAAAAATCAGGAAAAATCTGATAATTGCTTTAAATTCATATAATGTAAGTTTAGTACAGATTGAGCATTCAACATTGAACAATTGCATCCAAATTTATATATTTTGAATCCAAAAAATAAAATACAGACATAGTTTACACTTTACAGTACACTACAGTTACATATAATGTTACATTTTACAAATTGTAATCAGGATCATCAACTAAATAATCTTCATCTTCTCCTTGTTGCAGATCCTCATCATCATCAGCCACGCCCACACCTTCTTCTTCAAAATCAAATTCTTCATCTCCATAATGTTGTTGCGCTCCTTCCAAATTAATCCAGGCAACGTCTTCTTCTGTTAGGAGGGCATTTTCTTCAGTGTCTTCCATAACCCAATCTTCTAATATATCAAAATTATCCAAACTTATTGGATCGAACTGACTTTCTTCTCTATTTACTTTTTTTAATTGCCTACGACACAAACAAAGATAAACAATTAGTAAGTAATATTAACAATTGAAAACTGAAGTTAAATAATATCGAATTGAAAATTTGAAAGTAATACAACATTACCTTTCACGAAGGCGCATGTTACAACGAATATAAAGCAAATCATTAAGCCTTTTGTGTTCCAACCTGTTGCGCTTTTTTGTATGGATGTGTTCAAAAACACTCCAATTTCTTTCACAACCTGTTGCACTACAGGTTTGGCTTAAGACTCTAACTGCAAAATCTCTAAGGTTTGGACAATCACTTCCAAACCTGTTCCACCAAACATCTGTAAAAAAAATATAAACATTAGAGACATAATAATCCACAGTAATGTAAGATGGAACTTAAATATGAAAATAAACAATGTACCTGGACGCATCGTAGAGCGGTTGCGAATTGCAACAGGCAAACCCATCAAGTGAAGAGCATTATCATATATCTCCATCTCTCGATGTATCGCATCTACTATGCTCTCATCAGGGACTAATCTGTCGATGCATTCAATGATTCCTCGATTAACCTCACCGTCCCTTTTGAAGGTTGCTGAGTACCTCAATGATGGGTTTAGATAGTAGGCTGCTGCATGAATAGGCTGATGCAATTGTTTATTCCATCTACTATCAATTATTTTCCACACGGGCACATAATCTCTTTTTTTTCCATTAAAGTTATTTCTGATTGCTTCTTTTGCCCTGTCCATGGATTCATAAAGGTAGCCCATAGATGGTTTCTCCTCGCTGTCAGCCAATCTCAAAACTTTCACTAAAGGACAAGCAATTTTCAATAATCTGATACATGCATTCCAAAATGAACTTCTAAAAACCGTTTCTGCAATCTCATTTAACTTTCTGTTCCTTCTGTTTTGTGGCAACTCTGCAAATTGTTGCCACTCATCTGAGGAGAACATTCTCTTTAAAGCTTGCTTCTGTCTCACAATACTCTGTACAGATAAGAAGTTTGTTGCGAACCGAGTTGCAGCTGTGCGAAGAAGCTCTGCACCTTCTGTGTATCTCCTCATCATACATAAAACAAATGCATGGTTGTAAATAAATTTTGTAATATCTTGGCAACACTCAGTTGCTGCCTTTATTTCATCCATCTCACCGATGTCCTCGAGGATGAGATCTAAACAATGGGCTGCACATGGTGTCCAGTAGAAAGTCCCATAAATATCAGCTAACTCCTTTCCGGCTGCTTTGTAGTTAGCTGCATTATCTGTAATCAATTGGATTACATTTTCTAGCCCAACCTCTTGTATAACCTTATCAAATTCCTCTCGTAGGATCTATGCAGTGTGCCTCTCCTCTGACATATCTAGAGATCTCAAAAACATGAGTCCTTTAGGACAATATACAAGAAAGTTTAGTAATGTCCTTCCTCGCCTATCGGTCCATCCATCTGCCATGATAGTGCATCCTGTTTCCTTCCACGATTGTCTCAAAGTCGAACAGTATTGCTGCACTTCAATCACGGTCTGATCTAATATCTTCCCTCTCAACTTCTGATAAGAGGGCATCCTGTATCCTGGACCAATGTTAGCAATTGCATCTGCCATTGCTTGAAAATGAAAACTGTTTGCTGCATTAAATGGAATGCATGTATCATAAAACCATCTGCCCACTGCAAGGTCTGCTTGATCGTGCAGTTGTTCTGAAGCCATAGCAGCACGAATTCCTGGCTGAGCACCAGGTGTAGTGGAAGGAGGAAAGAACGAATGTATGCTAGAAGAAGAAGCTCTTCCTCTACTCCTTCCTGAACTTCCTCTTCTGCCACCTCCAAAGTCTTCAGATGCAACCCTCTTTCCTCTGCTAGGTGCTCGCGAACTGCTACTACCAATATTTGTTCTAGCATCTGAAGGCAAACTATCAGTAAATCCAACTCCAGTGGCAGTAGCATCATCAGCTTCTTCACACATCTGGAAATCATCCTTTTGTTGTCTCCTTTCCTGTATGCTCTCAATCATCTGCAAGCATTGCCATTTAATACCTTCTGACACACTTCTAACTCTGCCTATGCATGGAGCAACTTCTTTCCTGGTTCCTGCTAGGTGGTGTTTCAACCTTGAAATTCCACCACTAACCACCTTTTCACAAAATAAACATCTGATTTTTAACCTTGAACCCTCAACTGGTATACCCCACTGCCATGCCGGATCATCAGACTTTGAATGAGAGTCTCTACCATCCCTTCCTGCCATCTCAATGGAGTACTTTAATTCAAACAAAAACCTGAAAATAAAAGCACTTCGTAAATCCCCCAATCTTCAAATAACACTCAAATCGAGTGTCTCCCACTTCATGAATGCAATAAAAATCGTATACACACACTTAATAACTTCATATTTTGTCATTCAAAAAAAAAAACCCGAAATAACACAAAAAACAATAAATATAAAGGAAAAAAAGGAAAAAAACATTAAAAATATACCTAAATCCGAGTTTGGAGGCTTGGACGGACACCGTAGGGCACAATTTTAGAGCTTTGAACACCAAGGAGGCGAAAACCGACTCTTAGGGAGCTTGAAGAACCCAAAAGGAGAGAGGAAACCCGCGAAAAATCGCGGGTTTCCCTCGGGCCGGGACCCTTTATAAGGGTCCCAGGGCGTATCGCCCGTATCGTACGATACGGTGCGATACGCCCGCACCTGCGATACGGGGGCCCGTATCGTATCGTGGTGGCCCACGATACGATACGTATCGCGGTGCGATACGGACAACACTGATTGGTACCACGAATTAGGAAACTAGTCTAACTTAGAATCTAAGTTGCACGGGTATGCCATTTTGGGCAGCGTACCGGTATCCGATATGTACCAAGTACGAGTACACGTATGGGTACATCTGATACGTACCCATACCACGAATGGCGTATCGATACGTATGTATATATACCGGTACACATACCCAAATTTGAGTACATCACGTATCGGTACCGGGTACTACATGGATCGGGTTGACCCATTCAGATATGGGTCAACCCAATTCAAAACTAAAAATATAAAAGCTCCAAGCCCTAATCCCCAATCCTGCGTGTGTCTCGTGCATCACGTTCATCCTCCGTCTCAGCCCATTGTTGGGACGATGAACGATGGCTGGTCTAGTGGATTTCCGGCTATTTTGTGCATCACTCCAAGCGTAAGTGGCAAAACCTTTATTCTGATAACTCGTGTTAATGGCCATCCTTCATCAACAAAACAAGATGTTGGCAGCAGATAAACGGAGATAGTGTGTGTACTCTAGCTGTGAGAGAGAGTACATGTTGATAACTCGTCTTAATCAATCACCACCTTTTCACGCATTTCTATACCGAAACACTCCTTTTCTTGTTACTCCTTCCACTCAATCAAGACCACAACTTCTAACTGCTTAAGATATCCTTTTATGAAAGCCATCCCATTGGAGATAAACCAAAAAATCTTTTCCTCTTCTTGCATTCCTACACTTTGTCTTAAGTTGTTGATGCTTTTGAGTTCAGGCAGTTTAGAGAAGAGTTTCTGCTCCTCCCCTTTCTTGTCCCATCCAAATTTGTATTATGGTACAACCACAGCGCATCGATCGATATTTGCCTGTATTAGACTTCTAATATGATACTTCATCTTTTCTCATATGGCACAGCTTGTATTGTATATATGAGGTGTACTTCTTATGATATACAGAAAAAAATGTATCATACATGTATCTTAGCATCTTAAAATTTTCTTTTCAAGTTACCTTACCTACGCATTTAGTTGGCCAGCCTCATTATAACATATGATGCAATAAGGAAGAGGGCTTCTTTCCGTATTGTATGAAATCACAAAATGAATGACACTATTAAGATGAAAGAATTCTTTGGGGAGTCTCCTCTTTTACTCGTTTTACATGTTTTAAGAGGAATAAAATTACATGAGCATCGTGATTATGCTTCTTAAACAGGGTTGTCCAATCCTCTCATTTCTTTTTTTTAAAAAGGTTTATAAGAATCTATTTAGTTAGGAATAATGCAATATTTTTTTTGTTTATTTAGTTAGGAATAATGCAATCTTTTTTTTTAATCCACCTAGTTAGGAATCATGCAATATTTTTTTGCTTAATACTTGTGTATCTATTTTTGTTTATTGATAGTTAAATATTGTTTATTTTCATATGTCTAATACGTCTTCTACTAGTAGTACTTCGTCTACTTCTATCACAAGTAAATTTGTATTTGGAAGACCCGAAAAAGGTTGCCCGCTTTGGGCATATATATCCTTGTTGAAAGATAAAAAGACAGGAGGCAGAAATGAAAGTTGGCGGTCTAACTACTTTGGTTTAACTTATAAAGGTTCTTATTTTAGAGTGAAGTGTCACTTATTAAAGGAAAAAGAAAATGACAGTTGTTTGTTATGGTGTTACTGATCAATATCTTTCAGATATGAGATAAATTGAGAGAGAAGCACATGAAAAAGTTAGACAATTGCAAGTTCCCTTACCTATTTGAACTACAAGTTTGAATCCACTCACATTTGAATTGTTTCATGGAAGTAAGAGAAAAAGAGTAGGTGAAAGTCAATTGGCAAAAGCATTTAACAATGAAGCAAGGGATCACTTAACATGTGAAATAGCAAGATTATTTTACTCTGTGGGTATGCCTTTTAATGTAGCTAGAAACCCTTACTATGTTAGTGCATTCAAATATGCTTTTAACAGCTCAATTTCGGGTTTTACTCCACCTAGTTACAATGCTATTAGGACTACACTATTGTAGAAAGAGAAAGTTCATTTAATAGATTGCTTCAACCTATTAAAGATACTTGGCCAGAAAAGGGAGTAAGCATAGTTACAGATGGATGGACTGATGTACAAAGAAGACCTTTGATTAACTTTATGGCTATTTCAAATGCAAGCCCTATGTTTTTAAGGTCTATTGATTACTCTAGTGAGGTTAAAGATAAGAACTTTATTGTGAATGAAATTATGAAAGTTATTAATGAGATTGGATCTCAAAATATTGTGGAAGTTATAACAAATAATGCACATGTTTGTAGAGCAGTTGGGATGATTATTGAATCAATTTATCCTAATATTTTTTGGATACCATGTGTAGTCCATACATTAAACCTTGCTTTGAAAAATATTTGTCAGCCTAAGAACTCTATAAATAATGAAGTTCCTTATAACAAGTGTTATTGGATAACAGATGTTGCTGATGATGCCATTGCTATTAAAAACCTCATACGTACAAGGTGAGATAAAAATTGGAGTACATATTCCTTCATCCATTCTTATTAGAAGAAATAAGTTAAAGCCTCAAAGAAGTGAAGATTTGGTTTTTGTTCATACAAATATTCGTCTTCTTTCATGAAAGAGTAAGTATTACGTGCAAGGTGAGACAAAAATGTAGGATGTTGGTGGAGATGATTGGGATCCATTTGAGGGAGAAGGAATTCTTGAAGTTGTATCATTGTCTCTTGATGAACCAAATATGAAAGTAGTCCTTTTTATAAATGATAGTGAAGGAAATACTAAGATCAAGACTATTGGAGTTTGAAACTTAATATATTTAGATTCAAAGATATTGTGTTTAGAATATGAATTTTGATATGCATTGCAACTTTTTTGTGCTGATATGAATATATAATATTCTCTTGGAATGATATTATTTCATTGTATCCAAGTTTGTGTTTGGTGAACTATGTAATACGAGTTTGTTGTGAGTTTATGTAATATGTAGGAAGACTGCACTACGAAGTATGTATTGGTCAACTATGTAATACAAGTTTAAAACAGTGTGTATATCATAATCAGTCTCTGTTCGCACACTGAATAGACCTTCTTTACCATATCAATTGGAAGTACATATTGAATATAGTTCCCTGAAGCCTCAATATCTCATATGTGGTAATTGATGCCATGCAAAAGAAACACTGCAATCTTCTGCAATTGAAATGTATCCTTTTTATCGTATCACCTTCATTTGATTATACCTTTTTCATTGATTTTGAGCTAACTTCATGAAAATCGTTCAGATATTAAGATGGATGTGCGAGACATGCATAGCTTTGAATCTAGTTCATTTGATGTTGTGATTGACAAAGGTCTCTATTTCTTGATTACTTCTTTTTGCATATGTTGGTCTTGCTTATATGTTGATGTGACTTCATTATTCTGATTTATGTTATTCTTGAAATGATGCTTCTTCAGGGACTCTGGATTCTCTTATAGTAAGCACTGCAATGATGGGGATCGCCTTTTATGCTACACAAATTGCTGAAGTGATTGTTGTTCGTGTTTTGTAGTGTGGACACAACTCACAATCAAATGCTGGGAAGATGCTTGAGGAGACATGGAGGTGTTTAAAATTAAAAGTTGTTTATGTTTGGTGAATTTTGTGGTTGTTGGCCAACTTGTCTTCCATGATTAGTATATCATCCACTTTATTATTTGTTTATCTATTTTTTGAAGAACTTGTAAATGGTCCATTGAACAGTTACTGATTGAATATTAGGGTTCTGAAGGATAAGGGAGTTTACTTTCTCGTAAGTTTGGTAGCTCCTGGAAGTGCTACCTTCTTTATAACATTTGTGGCTTTGAAGTGAGTATTTACTTGTCCAGATTTTCAGTTTCCATCAGATTCATCAGCCATGTTTGTTGTCTCTTTAATGGTGATTGTCGTTTTGATTTGTTTGAACAGTTACTGATTGAATATTAGGGTTCTGAAGGATAAGGGAGTTTACTTTCTCGTAAGTTTGGTAGCTCCTGGAAGTGCTACCTTCTTTATAACATTTGTGGCTTTGAAGTGAGTATTTACTTGTCCAGATTTTCAGTTTCCATCAGATTCATCAGCCATGTTTGTTGTCTCTTTAATGGTGATTGTCGTTTTGATTTGTTCAGGTGTTGGTTATGGGCTTGAGCTCTCCCATCTAGTCCCTCTTATTATTTACCACCTTAAAAGGAGGTTTCTCTGCAAAACTGAAGCGGAGCTTAAGGAAGCTTGGGCCCCAGGTGATATTGGTTATGCAACTAAACTGCCAAACGATATGCTGATAGTAACAATTGTACTTTGTTACTCAGTAATTGCTCCAATAATAATTCCCTTTGGTGTTCTATATTTTGGAATTGGATGGGTTGTGCTGAGAAATCAGGTGAGACTTTTTTCATTGGCTATTACCTTCTATTTCTCCTTTATTTTAATTCCTAATCCTAGAGATCTTGCTTAGTCCTGTAGTTCTCAGAGCACCTAAATGTATACAAGTTCCCAAAAACATGCCACTCAATGACGTTTGTGCATTTGAACTTAGAGTTAACATTATTGCGTCCATGCCTATTTACGTTCCCCTCATTGATAGTTTTATTCATTAGTAGTCTTTCTTAGTTCTTAGGATTACATCTCCTATAATGGACGTGATATTTTCCTTGAAGAACATTCATGAACATATTTTGATGACTTGATTACTCATATGTGATGTTATCTGCAAGACTGCAACATGTTATAGATTAATCACCTTCATGGCAAACAACACACTTTAACAAATAATTTCTACTGTTCTCTATACTTCTATTTATGCTATGTTGCACGGGTATGCCGTTTTAAAACAGGTGCATATTTTGTTCTCGTTCTGTCCAAGCTTTAAACATTTTGTTTGGTAAACTATGTAATACGAGTTTATGAAGGTATGTGTTTACCACATAAAGATTCTTTCAAAGGGATATGGGATGCAGGAAGACTACACTGCGAAGAGAACAAAATGCAGAAAATCGACAACTTCTGGTATGTGTTCGTTGTTTAATTGTTCTTACTTTGAAGAAGAATATAAATGGCATTCTCATAGTTAGAACTTAGAATAAAATTATTCTCAAACACTAGAATGCTCTATATAATTGTATATATATATATATATATATATATATATATATATATATATATATATATATATTTATGTAAATTTATTTTCTTATTATGTTTTTTAATAGTGGCGTACCCGTACCTTAGTTTTTAAAAAAATTACGTATCCCGTACCGGGTACCGTACCCATATCCATGCAACATAGCTTAGAATAGTTCTTGATTTTTACTAATCTTTTAATTTCTCTTGATTTTGAAAATATTTATAAAAAAATTATGATGCACTTGCCTCATAGAGGGAAAAGATACATGATATGGTACAAACAACACTTCTCTCTGGAGGCTTGCATAGGTACTCCATGAAACCTAACATCCCAGGTGGTATGATTTCTTTCAATTAGGGATGGCAATTTCGACCCGACTCGGAGTATATATATACATACATTTTAGAGTAGGGTTTCTAAGTGTCTCTTTCATTCTTGTCGTCATCATTATCGTGTTGACGAGTTTATGTTTTCGATATATGAGTTCTCTTCTTGTTCTTGTTGTCGTGGCTGTACTTTGGATTTTATTTTGTCTTTTCTTGGTTGCATTGTTTGTTTCTAAGTTTTTTATGAGAAACGACGTTGGTGAATGCAGGCTTGGGCTGATAGTTTTTCTTCCTTTTGCTTAATTATATCGCTTTCAATGTGTTTTAAGGTTTGGAGATATCAAATCTAGTGAATACAAGGAATATTTGGGGTGGAAGCGATCGATTTTTAGGGGAGTTATCTCATTGATTAGGGTCTCCGATGGAGATGGTTTGATGTGATATTGTGGTTTATCTCGTTCTTTAGTACAAATTTGGTTATTCATCTAGACATTGTAGGAGAAGGACAAAAATCTTGTATGATGTTAAAGATTGGTCTTGTTGCAATCTTTGTTTGCGGTTTACTTGTTTTACCGCTAAATTACTAGGAAAAGATGAGGAGGATAATCTGTTTAGAAATGGAAAATATGTATATTTTCTCAATGATTTTATAGTTAAAAGGTAAATATTATCCAGCAGAAAGTAGATGGTTGATGTGCAAAAGATGTCCGTAAGAGAAATGAAGATGTTGAGATGGATGAGTGGTAACAAAGCAAGACTGTATACATAATGATGATATTAGAAACCAATTGGGAGTAACACCAATAGAGGATAAAATGAGGAGAAATCGCTTAAGATGGTTTGGACATGTAGAAAGACGATCCAATGACACTCCTATAAGAAGATATGAAAAATTAGATTGTGAAAATATTAAAAGAAGAAGAGGTTGACCACAAAAGTGTTGTAAAGAAACTATAAAGAATGATCTAGTTTATATTGAGTTAACTACTAGCATGGCATATGATAGGGCTATGTGGAAACAAAGAATCCATGTAGCCGACCCCATCTAGCATGGGAAAAGACTTTGTTGTTGTTGTTGTTCTCGATGATTTTATCTTTCAAGTTTTGTCTTTTCAATGCATCAATCTATCTTCATTGTTTTTTTGTGGATTTCAAGTTCAGTGGAAATTATGAAATCTTACACCTATTCTTTCAGCAATAGGAACTTCGCCCATTGAGAACTAGTCAAAGAGTTAGTTTCTCTTTCCTTCCTAAATCACATTTGGCATCAATGAAGTTTTAACCATTACAGTGTTGCGTCATTGACCTCCTTCAACCTAAATAACATTCGATGAACTTCTACCATCGACCCTCCCCTTTAAGAGAGAGAGAGAAAACCCTTCTTCATCTTCCTCTATAGCAGGTGACCCACCAGGGCCGCTATAGAGGTCCATTATAGCACAGTTAGTGCACATATACTATTTTGGATCGGGTCAATCCACTTGAATCGACCCGATCCAAATGGAAAAAATAACCTAGAATATGAACGTCTCTCTCTCTCCCGCGGCTCCTAACTATGCAGACTCTCTCTCTCCCATGGCTCCACCCCTGTTGTCCCCCTCCCGCATTCAGAAAGATGTTGCCCTTATTTGTGATGCTTCTAGATGCTTTTTTGAGGTATTTTGTTTTCTCAAGATATGTTTCCTAGTTCAGTAATGACTAAGACATGTGGGTTCATTTGATGCTTTTATTCTGGTGATTATTTCAAATTTTATCAGGTTGTGTCCCCCTATGTTGCAACAGTTTTGTCCATCTATTCTACTGGTTCATTTATCTCAGCTGGTGATGTATTTGGTAGTAGTGAGCAATCAATGGTTATAGAGGAAGCATACCATTGCAAGACAGAGTACCAACATTATTTTATTACTTTGTCTGCATCAATAAGTCTAATTAATAGTGAGACTTGTGGCAGCCGGCTTAATGAAGTAGATGATGTAACTTTTACCACATCGAGTGCTGTTTTGAAATCACATCCTGAGGGAAGTGGTATTTGCTCTATGGTTCACGGTAAAGTATCATTGGTTTCTTACTTGAAGGGATTGACCTTTTTCTGTAAGCCATTCGAGGAGTATGTTCGAAAAGAATGGAAACATATGAGCACGAAGGAGGAAATGTTAAGCTCTGGAAACATAATTCATATCCTTGACACCTTATGAGCAAATTTAGGCAAATCTACTTTCTCTTAGGTTGTTTTCTTTATTTGCTTTTCTTTCTTCTCTAAGGCAACTTCTTGTTATATTGCCTTGTTGCAGTTTCTTGCATGTTCATGATCTTGCTTACATGTTAGTGGAATCAGGAATGTCTTTTGGTGCTTATAGAATTAGATGATGTCATTGCAGTGACTTACCTGTAAAAGACCGAGAGAGAATGAGTAATGGATTTTTTTTGTGGCGAAGGCTGCTTTGAAGATCTCTTTTATATCATATACACTTTTGGAGGTTTGAAGTCCTTTCTTTTCTTTTTTGATTCGATATATGGGGTTAGGCATATCCCTACCAGATTTGCATGCACAGTTATAAAGTTAGAGCCTTCAACTTGAAAGTCCTTTTAAGTTTCTTCCGTAGCCAAGAGAATGTGGTTCCTCGTGCTTGGAGGTTTGAAGTTTAATGGGGACATGGCTTGTTACTATCAATTTAGCTTGAGTAGTACAGTGAATACATGTTAGGTGACTTTTTTCAGGAAACCTTGAATTGTATCAAATGTATAGTTTCAAAAGATTGGATCCAACCACAAGAACTCAAGTTTCTCATCTTAACTCTCTATGGTGTTGGCTTTTCAAAATATAAGGATAACCAATTGGACAAGGTAATATATTTGTGATGGTCTTGAGGCTGTCTGGTTTGAATTTTATATATGTTGATGCAAGTTCTTTGCAGTTCAAAATGGAAGGCCTTCAAAGTAGCATAAAGGTTTTATCCGAGACAATTTCTGTACTTGTGAGTGATTTCTCGTTCATTATCTTTTGTACTAAATATCCTTTTCATGTTTCTCTCAAAATCAATCCTTATTATGACTTTCCCTAACTTCTTACTGATGAATAGAAGCATAAATGTGATTAGGTGCATGCACATGGTGATGACTCTATACATCATCTGTTAGCTTTAACATATTGCTTGTGTGCGCTTTTTAGAAGTGAAGCAGATAGTAGCACAGAGGTAAGACTGTTGTCCTCTTCTCTTGAATAAAACGTGTTAAGATTTTTTAAAAAGCCTTTGATTTTTTTATTTTCTTTAGTATTCAAGAACATTTAAAATTAAAAGCATTATTTGTTTTGTTTTCTTCATTTACAGTTTCTCTTACCTTTCAAAACAGGTTTTTTTGTCAGACATTTGTGTTGCGCTAAAGTTATGGTAAAAAATGGTAGTTTCAAAGTTAAGCTTTTGTTGCAACCAATTTCAGTTAGTGATCGTTAGTGAGCTCCCTTTGTTGTATCATACTGTTGATTTATTAGCTACAAAGGTGATTTGTGATTGAATTGGATGATAGTTACCACACTTCAACAAGCATATCCTTTCACTTTATAGGTTGCATGTTGCGTGATTCTTAGAATGCTTCAACTTCAATATCAACTTTTTGAGTTTTTCTTCTTGGTGCACGTCAGGGTCTTTGGCGTTTCTCTTCATTCATCATTATCAACGGCATTTGCTCTTCAGCATGAAGCAAATAATCACACCAGAGCAGGTATGTGCACCGCATGTTCTATGTTTGTTGTATGGTGGATGTTGAAACAATAAGAGCCAAAGTAAATAGGCTTTAGAGGGAGGAGTGAAATGTAGGCAACCTTGAAATGCCTATGATTTGCTCCTACTATTTGGCTGAAATTAGTTAAGTTAGTGTTGTAAATAACATAGCAGCAGACATATCTGAAAATGACAGGAATAAGCACTTCATTCTTGTTTCTTAGATGAAATCATTGCAATCGAGTTTGTATTCGTGTTTCTTTCTTGAGAAGAATGTTTAGTTTCATGTAAATGTGTCTATTTATTTAGCTATAAAGACAATCACATGAGGATAATTATCAAGTATGATCTGTTTAGTGAATTATTTTCCTCTTTGTTAGTCGAATGACGATCGGGAAGGTGATAGAGCTTTTGGGAGGCAAGGCTGGGGTTTCAACTGGGAGATTCTTTTATGGCAGTGCATTTGGTGAGCCGAGTGGCCATGCAGATAAAGTTGAAACCATAAGGTAAGCTGTGACTATTAGCACCTCTTTGTAGTTAGTTAAGCAACACATGTAATTCTCTACATAACTCCTTATCCTACATAACTTAGTCTTGGGTGGGTGTTGGGTACTGCGATTGAATTCAAACCGTTTCTTTTTGTTGCATTTTTGGGGTACAGATTCAATTTTCTTTTTGTTGAATTTCTTTATCAACTTGATGAATATACCAACATTTGTCGATATGCTAAATTACATGTTATACTATCCTAAACACTAGAAATTTAGTGTTGCTTATTAGGATTAAAATGAAAGCTCCAGCATTAGTTTGTGAGTGATCTAGAATAGGACAGTTACATATTGCTCTTTATTCATTGAAACTCAACAATGTTTTGATTACTTCTATCATTAGTTTTATGTGTCCTTTATAAGAAAAAAGGGTCAATACCTTACCATTAGTTGTCACTTTCTTTGATCGTTCTTTAGAGTTGCATGATATATTGCCATTTGGATATAAAAATGCACCACGTAGATTTCAACAATTTATGGATACACAATTTAATGGATTAACAAATTGCATTATTTACATAGATGATATATTATTATATTCTAAAACTGAACAAGAACATCTACAAATTATTAGAAGATTTTTTATATTATGCAGAAAAAGCAGGAGTTAGTCTTAGTAAGAAAAAAGCAGAAATATGTAAACAACAGATAGAATTCTTAGGAATTGAAATAGATAAAGGAGGAATAAAGATGCAAAATCATATAATACAAAAGATAGAAGAATGTGAAGAATTATTAGATACTAAAAAGAAATTACAAGCTTTTTTAGGATTAGTTAACCAAGTAAGAGAGTATGTACCAAAGTTAGCAGAATATTGTTTACCTTTGCAAAAGAAATTGAAAAAAGATATAGAATACTTATGGACAGATTCAGATAAACAATACATAGAAAAAATAAAACATTTATGTAAAGAATTACCTAAGCTAGAATTTCCAAATGAAACAAAGTCATTTATTTGGATTATAGAAAGTGACACAAGCCAAAATAGTTATGAATCAGTACTTAAATACAGATATGAAAATAAAAAAAAAAACTGAATAGATTTGTAGATACCACTCAAGATCATTCAAAGATAACGAAAAGAAATGGAAATTAATAGAAAAGAATTAGTAGCAGTTTTATATGCTATTTTACATTTTGAGATATATGTAGTATATACTAAGTTCATACTTAGAATAGATAATACACAAGTTATGTACTGGTTGAATCATAAAATAAGAGATAGCATCATACAGAAAGAAATATCTCTTGTTTGCTCGTGTCTTGTTCCTTTGTGTCGTATCTCTTGTTTCACCGTGTCTTCATTGTCGTCACATCGTACCTAAGGATGACATCGGTTATCTCTGCCTGTTCATTCTAGCAATTTCTACAGTGGTGTTCTTCTATCTGGGCAAAACTTTTGCAATACTTTTGACTGGTAGCTTCTGAAGTTATCTTTCTTCTGGTTGCTCTTGTTCTGGGTTGATCGTCTGGCTTAACTAGTGTTATCAACCACTTCTCTAATTCTTCCTGTGTACCTGGTTTCATTGTAATTGACTGGGAGTACATTAAAGTATTACCTCCTGAGTAGTACATCCATAAGGGGTTGTTGTTGCAGTAATTATTGAGTAGTTCTTCAAAGATTATCTTTAAATTCCTTACCCTCTTATCTCTTTAAGAGTTCTGGTAACTCTATTGGTTTTAACTCTGGTTGTACTTGAACCTCTTGTAGTAACATGTAGGTTGTGATTCCCATCTTGACAACTGTAATTGGTGGTAAAATTTCTTCTGCTGTTACTTCCGTTAGGGCACTAAATATCTTGATGTATATCAGGGATGCTTTTGTAATTCCAATGTAAGTTTTGGCTGCTCTGTACACTTCTGGTAATTCTTGTAATTCTGATGCATCTTCTGTGTAAATTGTGTGTAAAAGGCCATAGTTGAAGGCTGTTTTACCTAGGTGTGGACTTGTTTTTGGTAAAGCAATAAGCTTGTTATAACTAGGTAGGCATTGTGTTGCATATCCTTGGGTAGTTGGCATATTTTCTTGTCTAGGTTTGGTATTGAGAAAGTTTATGATCTGTGCTAGGTTTTGTAAATAGGTTTGGGTAAAAATATGGTTTTGACTAGCTTTCTTTTGGTTTTTCAAGGCTTCATTATAGGTTTGTAATTGTGGGGGCATAAATGGAATAGGTTTTGTTTCTCGCTTACGTAGGATAAATCGAGAATTTAGGCTTTGGTCTTTGTAGGTAACTTGAGTTTTAGCTAGCTGGCTTGAAGTTGAACCAAGAGTCTGTTGGTTCTCCTTACTATTTTGTTCAATGGTTTTCTGAACGGCTATCTGAGATGTCTCTGGTTTTGCTGATTACTCAGCTTGGGATATTATATCCTGAGTACTCTCTATATTTTGTATAGACTTATTTATTATCTCTTTTTTCATATCCGTCAAGGTTATATCCATGAGGGTTATCTTTTGTTTCAGTTGGGTAACATCTTCGGTTAGGAACCTCAACTGGTCTAATATCTTTTGCATTGTGGCTTCGCCACTAACTTTTGTGGTACCTGCTTCAGTTATCTGTACAAAAGTAAACTCAGTATTAAAATCTGTTTTTGGAAAATTCGTTTAGAAATTTCCTTCATCTTGTAATGTAACTGGGAGACTTGGCACTTTCTTCTGCAACCCATTTACATTAATAGATTCATCCATAGCTATATCTGGTTTCCTTGATAATGCATCTGCAGAGTAATTTTCGTCAGTTTTCAATAATTCTACAGTAAATTCAAACAATCTAATTTCTGTAACTAACCTTCTTATTTTATGATGCTATCTCTTATTTTATGATTCAACTAGTACATAACTTGTGTATTATCGGTTCTAAGTATGAACTTAGTATATACTACATATATCTCAAAATGTAAAATAGCATATAAAACTGCTACTAATTCTTTTCTATTAATTTTCCATTTCTTTTCGTTATCTTTGAATGATCCTGAGTGGTATCTACAAATATATTCAGTTTTTCATTTTCATATATGCATTTAAGTACTGATCCGTAACTCTTTTGACTTGCATCACTTTCTATAATCCAAATAAATGACTTTGTTTCATTTGGAAATTCTAGCTTAGGTAATTCTTTACATAAATGTTTTATTTTTTCTATGTATTGTTTATCTGAATCTGTCCATAAGTATTCTATATCTTTTTTCAATTTCTTTTGCAAAGATAAACAATATTCTGCTAACTTTGGTACATACTCTCTTACTTGGTTAACTAATCCTAAAAAAGCTTGTAATTTCTTTTTAGTATCTAATAATTCTTCACATTCTTCTATCTTTTGTATTATATGATTTTGCATCTTTATTCCTCCTTTATCTATTTCAATTCCTAAGAATTCTATCTGTTGTTTACATATTTCTGCTTTTTTCTTACTAAGACTAACTCCTGCTTTTTCTGCGTAATGTAAAAAGTCTTCTAATAATTTTAGATGTTCTTGTTCAGTTTTAGAATATAATAATATATCATCTATGTAAATAACGCAATTTGTTAATCCATTAAATTGTGTATCTATAAATTGTTGAAATCTATGTGGTGCATTTTTATATCCAAATGGCAATACATTCCATTCATAATACCCATTAGGTGTTGTGAAAGCCGTAAGTTGCTTACTATATTCTTCTAACTTTAAATGGTACAATCCACTTTTGCAATCAAATTTACTAAAGTAATTATATCCTATACTTGTTTAAGTTTCAAAACTTTATTTGGAATAGGGTAATTATATGTCTTAGTTTTTGCATTTAAATTCCTGTAACCTATAACCATTCTTGTTTTTCTTCTCTTTTGCTCACTATGTTTTTTAACTATAAATACGGGACTACTATGTTTTGAATTAGATGTTCTAATATATCCTGCTTCTAATAACTCTTTAATATGCATATCAAATTCTTTTAAATCATTAGGTACATATTTTAATGGTGGTTGTTGAATAATACTATCTGCATTAATTAGTTCTATCTTCACATAGCTTTTGTGTTTTTCCCAATAAGCAAGTGGGTTTTCTGAGTATATATTTTCTAATTTATTTTTTATTGTAGTCATGTAATCAATGCTATAAATATGTAAGCTTACTAAATTTATCTTTTTTTTTGCTTTTAACTTTTGTGTTATCTTTTCATCTCCTTTGATCCATGGAGTTTCTTTTTTTTCTCTATGTTATGGGTTATAAGTGCTTAGATTCTCTGTGTGAAGTATAAATATGTAGTTGTTATTGTTATGGTTAAATAAGCATTTAGGAATGGTTGTCCTAAAATGATATCTTTACCTTGTATTTCAAATGCATAGATTTCATTTATCTTTAATACTTTATCCCATATTTGTATTTCTATATCTTTAGCTCTCTATAAGTTCTGTTCTTAACTTTTCCCATTTTATATCTGGTAAACAATTTTTCTTACAGATGTTTATCTTTGCTCCCGTATCTATATAAGGTGTATAATATCTATTATTATATATCTTTCTATTTTAATTTTTGCTAATATATATATATATATGAATTTATTTCTATCCATTTATCCTTGGAATGGCTAGTGTCTTATCTTGGTATTTCAATTCTCATAAGTGTTTTTCTATTTTATAGTTTGTCATCATATCTAACCATTGCATACCTAGTATTATATCTAACTGATGATCTATTCTTTCTTTCTGTATTTCAAAATTAACATTAAATATATGTTGTTCTATTATAACTTGTACTATAGTTATTCCATTACTTAAATATAAATTTCCTTGTAAATCTTTATATCTATGAGTACTTGGTATTATTATCATCTCTTAATACATTTTGTGTTATATAATTGTTACTTGTTCCACTATCTATTAGGATTGGATATGTCTTGTCATTTATAATTCCTTGTATAAAGAATTGCTGTGAGTTTTGTTCATTAACTTGTAATCTATCTATTATTTCTGAAGTACTTGGTTGTTTCAACCTTTGTTCTATTATTGTTAATTCATTATCATTATTTTCTGTATAACTCTTATCTTCTGTATCTACTATTGTTATTAGTTCTTTAAAAGGATTATCTATAGGTACTGTATCTATCTTACGTGATCATGTTATATGATGTTTATTACTTATAACATATAAGCTTTTACCCTTAATTGTCATTACTTTGCTTCCTGGTTTAAGTTGTATACCTCCTAGTTTCCAATATAAAACTAGTGATTTGTCTATATTCCCATATGTTATAGATATTGTACAATTAGGTGCTATTGTAAATTTTATCTTTTGGTAAATTAAGTTTCCTTTCATCTTAGCTATTATTTCTTTTTCTTTAGGATATATAATTCTATCATCTGCTAAATAGTTCTAATGGTATATCTATACCTTTTTAAAACAAGCTTTTATCATTATTTCTATACCTCCAAAGTATATAAATCTCATCTTTTCTTTATTTTTTAATTTACTTAACTTTTGTTTTATACCTTGTTTACTAACTAATGGTACTTTAGTTTGTCCAATAGCTTCTTTTATATCTATACTATGTTTTCTTTTATTAAGTATATAATATTCTTCTACTTTTTTAAACATATTTTTTATATTAGGTATGGTGAATATTTTATCTTTATTTATATTTAAATATTGCTTCCCTATATGTTTAAATAATTTTGTATCAAATATTATTCTTTGGTTAAGACTTGTATCTGTTGATTCTTCTTCATAATTTATATCTTGTAATTTTTCTATCTCTTTGCCACTCATCATTATCTGATATACTATCTATCTCTGAATTTATAGTTTCTGTATCACTTTCACTTGTGTAATAAATTGTATCATTATCTAATAATTCTATTTGTTCAATTTGTGCAATTTCTAATTCTATATATTCTTGTTCATCTATTAGTTGAATTTCTTTAGTCTTAGGTAACTTACAGTCTCTAGCTATATGTCCTATCTTTCCACAATTATAGCATTTGCATGCTGTTGGTTTCTTGTTATATTTTTTAACATACT
The DNA here is from genome assembly GCA_036023115.1 of Brasenia schreberi. Classification (NCBI taxonomy): domain Eukaryota; kingdom Viridiplantae; phylum Streptophyta; class Magnoliopsida; order Nymphaeales; family Cabombaceae; genus Brasenia; species Brasenia schreberi. The sequence goes on from JAYKKT010000090.1 coordinate 22,089,487, forward strand.
TTTTTTTTATAAAATATCTTTTATTTGGTCTTCTATATTTATATCTACTTTTCTTATATATCTTTCTTTTCTTATGTTGTTTAAATTTTTTCTTAGTTGTCTTTCTCGGATATTTCTTGCTACATCCTAACTTGGGTACTTCATATTTGTTACAGCATTTAAGTTGTGTATTAATCATATACTTCATTTTTCTTTCTTCTTTTATTTTCTACATGTATCTGAATACCATTGTTTTAAATATTTAATTCTTGTTCCTAACGTATCTGTTTTAGGTTGTAATCCATAACTATGTATTAACTGATCACTAAATGGTTTAGGTAACTTTTGATAAAATAAGTTATGTATATTTGGTTTCTCTTCTTTACTTAATCTAGCTTGATAATAATATCTACTGAAAGCACATATATAATCTTCTATATAGTACATGTCACATATGACTAATTCTATTAACGCATTTCTTGCTAATGTTTTTTTGTTGTTCTACATAGTTTGTGTCTACATTAGTGTTTAAGAATTCACATTTTATTAAATATTCATACTTTTCTAATATATCTAAGTTTTTACTTGTTGCTTGAGCAGCCTTATTTGTTGCTTTTCTAAGTGCTTCTTTTATGTCGTTTTCTAATTGTTCAAACCATAAATGTACATTACCTATAAATGACGTTTCTATATATTGAGTATCTGTAGTATCAATTTTAGCTTCTAGTAAGTGTCTACTTAATTCTGCTGCCCAACATTCTATAGCTTTTAATTTATCTTTTGTACAATCTAAGTCTAATATTCCTAGTTCATGTTTAGATTTTTTTCAATACATTTTTCTCTAATCTTTTCTTCCATAACTGTTGTTCTCTATATTTTCTTCCATGGGATTGGTAGTTATATTCTTCATACTGATTTTGTTTATTAGATTTTCTCTGTGTTACTGTTGAGCGTGCAGTACTTGATGATGCTTCGTCTTGTACAGGTTCTCGAGTGTATTTATCTGAGGTTCTATAGGTTCTACTATATTCATCTTCTGAGATTTGTTAATAAGATCTGTATATGTTATACTATTACCTGTTTCACTATCAGTGTCTTTATTGTCTGAAACATTATCTATTGCGTTTAACTCTAAGTGTTTAAATTGCTCAACTAAATTCATACTATCTTTTCCCCCTATTTTTGCAGTTTCAATAGTTGTTGGAACTGGATTATGTATTTTATTTTCTATTTTTTCAAGTCTATCATTTGTATTTTTAAGTTGCATCATTACTTCTTGAAACATATGTTTTACGTTTCCCTCAACTGTTGTACCCCATTACCATGCCGGATCATCAGACCGAGATTGGGAGTCTCTAATACCCCTTCCTGCCATCTCAATTAAACACTTCAATCCAATAAAAAACATGAAAATAAAAGCACTTCATAAATCCTCAATCTTCCCATAACACTCAAATAGAGTGTCTCCTACTTCACGAATGCAATAAAAATCATATCCACGTACCTCATAGCATCATATTTTGTCATTCAAAAAAAGAAAAACGCAAATAACTCCAAATACAAAGAAAAAAATTTAAAAAACACAAAAAATATACCAAAATCCAGATTAGGAGCCTAGCACGAACGTAGTAGAGCACTTTTTTGAAGCCTTGAATACCAAGGAGGGGGAGAGCCACCGGAAGGAGCCTTGAAAGAAGCTGAAAACCCACAAAAAATGGGTTTCTATTTGGCCATGAATCATTTAAAAGAGTCCTTGGCCACATCGCCCGTATCATACGATACGAGCGATACAACACGATAGGCAGCACTTCTATAATACGAAACATATCGCACCGTATCATACGATACAATGCGATACAGATAACATTGGAAATGAGTGAAAGGTCATGCGACTAAGAGGAGGAATTGATATTGTCGCTCCTTCGCAAAAATGTCTCATTGCAAACGAGCATTTTCAGTGTCCTAAACACAAGCGTCGACGGTAGGAAGAAGATCATGTTCGCTCTAACCTCCATCAAGGGTATCGGTTGGAGGTTTGCCAACATTGTCTGCAAGAAGGCCGACATCGACATGAATAAGAGGGTTGGGAGTGTTAAGGATGTTAAATAAAATCGTGTTCTGTATGTCTTAGGTCTCTTTTGTTATAGTTAATACTTATTAGAGGTAGATTAGGAAGTTAAGTTAGATAGGGTATAAGTAAGTCATTAGGGTTAAGTTTCTAAATAAGAAGAGAAGTTGAGGGACGGCTGCCCAAGTGGAGCCACAGGAGCAGATTGGAGGAATGCCTCCAATCTGCATCTTCTTGTAAGTTGACTGTGAATTTCATTATTGAAGATTATGTTTCTTAAGATGGTATCAGAAGTCCACGGTTCTTTCGGCTTATTCACCTTGTGAGAGGCATTTTTTTTTTGCATCCTTGGCGTCGTCTCTTCCCTCGACAGGCCTCTTGGCCACAGCGCATGTTCAGAGGCTTTTTCTGTGCACTGCATACATATCTGGAGTTATCTAACCAGAAGACGGAGGATAGCTAAATCATTTGGGAGAATCACAGGCCACGGTGGACTTATTACAAAAAACTGTTTCTCAGAATCCACAATCTTTCTGCTAGCCGCAAAAGGTGAGGTAAAACAACCATTTTCGTCACAGGGCTGTACTTATTTGGGTTGCGCAAGTACTCGTACAAGGTTGATTCTTCCGCACGACAGCCAACCTACCTGTCTTTCCCCATGCCACCTAGCTTCCGTTTTTTTTTGTCTTACCACTTTTTCGCCTCCATGGCTAGCAAAGGTAAAGCCATTGACAGCTTATTTCCTACGGGCGACCATTCTGGCTTGTTTGAAAAATCCGAAAATCTTCAGATTACCTCCACGAAATTCGATGGCAGAAATTACATGGAATGGGCTCGCTCTGTGGAACTTGCTATTGTCGCTAGGGGGAGATGGGCTCATTTAATGGGTCACACGTCCTTTCCAGAACCTCAAGATAGTCATTATTCTACCTGGAAACGCGAAGATGCATTAATCTCCTCGTGGTTGCTATAGTCCATGCTTCCCTCCGTTGCTAAAACTTTTATGTTTTTAGAATCCGCTCATGAGATTTGGTGTGCCGTAGAAGAAGCTTATTCCAGAAAAAAGAATGTTGCCAAAGAATATGAGATTCAGGAGAGAATCCGAAAGTGCATTCAAGCACATCGGTCTATCAGTGAATATTATGCAGATCTACGCGGCCTTTGGGATGAATTACTGTCCTATACGACTATCAAGTGTTCTGCTTGCCATCGTGAGCGCACCGCTGAACTTGAAAAGAAGAAAGTGTTTGATTTATTGTGGGGTGTCAATCCAGAATTTGAATCCGTCAAAGTGAACATCTTGGGCAGAGAGGAGCTTCCTCCTTTGGGCACTGTTTATTCCTTATTAATTCGAGAAGAAGATCGGCAGAATCTTGAGAAGACTCATGTTATCAGTACTGATCAACATGCCCTTCATGTCCGAGGTGACAGTTCTCATTCCCGTGGTAGAGGCGGACACCCGAGTCGTGGTCGTGGTCGAGGCCGCTTTACTTCTGAAGATCGCGAGAAACTTGTTTGCTCCCATTGTGGCAAACCACATCATACCAGAGATCATTGTTGGGAATTACATGGCACACCAGAATACTATCGCAGTCGCAATCCCTCCGTCCATTCTGCAGAGCCTTCCACTACCGATACTGATGGCATTCACGCGATTATAAAAAGACTCGAGGGTCTCGAACAGAAATTCTCTGAACAATCATCTACTTCTTCCAGCAAAGCTACAGTGGCTCAAGCTACACATATCGTACAAGGTAATCACTCCTCTACCTCTAGTTCTAAAACATGGATTATTGATTCAGGGGCTACAGATCATATGGTCGGGGATTTCGCACATTTTTCCCACTACAAGCCTCTTCCGGTTCAGTAACCTATTAAATTGGCAGATGGCTCCTTCACTTATATGATTGGACAGGGCAGTGTATCTACCAGTATTTCTCCTTTATCCTCCGTATATCATGTTCCCAGTTTTCCGATCAATCTTCTTTCTGTCAGCTCTCTCACACGTGCATTGGATTGTTCTGTAACCTTTCATCCTACTGGTTGTGAATTTCAGGATCTGAAGACGGGGAAAACCTTTGGACATGGTAAACTGCAGAACGGCTTATATATTCTTGAAGACTATTCACAACCTTCCACCTCTTACCGAGTTTCCGCACCATCACCTCCAACTGCAGATCTTCGTCTTTGGCATTATCGTCTTGGTCATCTTCCCGTATCCAAAATTCCTTATGTTGTTCCTCAACTTAGAGTTCCGTCCAATAAATCTCAGTTTGAATGTGAAGTCTGTCAACTTGGGAAACACCAAAGGACATCTTATCCTCTAAGTGCTTCTCGCAGTTCTACACCTTTTGAACTTGTTCATTCTGATGTATGGGGTCCCAGTCCAGTCCCGTCTTTGTTTGGTCACAAGTATTTTGTCTCGTTCATTGATGATTGTACTCGTCTTACCATTGTTTATTTAATGAAAACAAAGTCTGAAGTTGCCTCTATTTTTCTCATTGTGCATAAATTTATCTGTACTCAATTCAATACATCGGTTAAGATTCTTCGGTCAGATAATGGGGGAGAGTACATTGGGACTCCCTTGGCTACTTATTTACAAACACAGGGGATTGCTCATCAGACGACATGTCCATATACCCCTCAGCAAAATGGCCTTGCTGAAAGAAAGAATCGTCATATTCTAGAAGTCGCTTGCACACTTCTTATTCAGAGTCATGTTCCCAAATCCTATTGGGGCGATGCTGTCCTCACTGCTATTTATCTTATCAATCGAATGCCCAGTAATACCATTCAGGGGGAGAGTCCTCTTCATCATCTTAGTATACCCTCAAAACCATTTCACATTGTTCCTCGTGTCTTTGGGTGTACCTGCTTCGTTCATCTCCCACCTTCCCACCGTGACAAACTCGATGCCAAGTCCAATAAGTGCATCTTTCTTGGCTATTCGCCCTCTAGCAAGGGATACAAATGCTATGATCCAGTGCTTAAAAAACTATATGTTTTAATGGATGTCACTTTCTTTGAACATACTCCTTATTATTCTCCTATCCTGGACTCTACTCCACCTCCTTCCTGCATCCTTCCACTAGTTCCTAGTGAGGGGGAGTATCCTGAGATAGTTGATCCTCGGAGTGAGACCACACAACCGTCGAAAGAGATTATGACATACAAGAAAGGACAGCGGAATATTGTTTACTCTCATGAAGAACCATGTGCTAAAGAGCTTTCCCCTGAATCAGATCCTCCAATGCAAATGGACAGTGACCTTGAGATTCCTATTGCAGCTCGCAAAGGTAGGCGTACATGTGCAAGATATCCAATCTCGAATTATATTTCATATGCCAACACTTCTTAGAGTTATCAGAACTTCATTATGAATGCTGAAAAACATAAGACTCCTTCGAAGTTTGAAGAAGCAATAAAGTGCCCCTTATGGAAAGCTGCGATTGAAGAAGAACTGAATGCACTGGAAAGAAACAATACCTGGACCATCACTGAGTTGCCCTCTGATAGGAATACTGTAGGATGCAAGTGGGTCTTTACTATTAAATACAAGGCAGATGGAACAGTGGAGAGATATAAAGCAAGATTGGTTGCTAAGGGATACAATCAGTCATATGGCATTGATTATACAGAAACTTTCGCACCGGTGGCTAAACTTACATCAATCAAAATACTTCTCAATATGGCAGCAAACTTGGGATGAAATCTATAGCAATTGGATGTTAAAAATGCTTTCTTACAGGGAGATTTAAATGAAGAAGTGTACATGGAAATACCTCCCGGAATGAGCATACAGTTATCACCTTCTACTAGAGTGTGTAAACTCAATAAAGCAATATATGAGTTGAAACAGTCTCCTAGAGCTTGGTTTGATAAATTCAGTAAAGCAGTATGCAGTCTGGGATACAGTAGAAGTCTCAATGATCATACAATATTCTTCAAGAAAGAGACAAAAATATCTATTCTTACAGTTTATGTTGATGACATTATTGTTACAGGAGATGATCTCGAAGAAATATCAAAGTTGAAAAAGAATCTTCATAAATTATTCGATATTAAGGACATGGGCAGACTTCACTACTTCTTGGGCATAGAAGTTCTCTACTCTGACAAAGACATCTTCTTAACTCAGCGGAAGTACCTAATGGATCTTCTTGAAGAAACTCAAATGCTTGAATGCAAACTAAGTGACACTCCTATGGAGGTAAACCAGAAATTCTTTAATGGTGACAGTGAAGGGTTCAAGGACATCCACAAATATCAAAAACTAGTTGGAAAGCTCATATATTTGACCATTACCCGACCAGACATTGCTTATGCAGTTGGAATTGTGAGCAGATATATGCACTCTCCAACAAAAAATCAGATGGATGCAGTGTATAGAATTCTTCGTTATCTGAAATCAACTTCAGGAATGGGTTTACTTTATTCGAAATCATCAAAGTTAGAGATTGAACTTTATTCTTATGCTGACTGGGCTGGTTCTTATGATGACAGAAAGTCAACTACAGGCTATGTTACTTTACTTGGGGGGAATATTATATCTTGGAAGAGTAAAAAGCAGACTGTGGTTGCAAGATCTACAGCAGAAGCTGAATATAGAGCTATAGAACAAGCTATGTGTGAAGGAAAATGGATATCATCATTGATTAGTGAATTGGGTTATTCTCTTAACCACCCTATACCTCTATATAGTGACAGCAGTGCAGCAATTCAGATGGCATCAAATCCAGTATATCACGAAAGGACTAAGCATATAGAAATTGACTGTCACTTTATCAAGGAGAAGATTTCTAATAAAGAATTCCAGCTAGAGTATGTTCATTCTATCAAACAGAGGGCTGATTTCTTGACTAAAGCTACTACCGGCAAACTATTAAAAGAAACCTTGTCCAAGTTGGGTGTCACCAACATTTTCCTCCCAACTTGAGGGGGAGTGTTAAGGATGTTAAATAAAATCGTGTTCTGTATGTCTTAGGTCTCTTTTGTTATAGTTAATACTTATTAGGGGTAGATTAGGAAGTTAAGTTAGATAGGGTATAAGTAAGTCATTAGGGTTAAGTTTCTAAATAAGAAGAGAAGCTGAGGGACGGCTGCCCAAGTGGAGCCGCAGGAGCAGATTGGAGGAATGCCTCCAATCTGCATCTTCTTGTAAGTTGACTGTGAATTTCATTATTGAAGATTATGTTTCTTAAGAGGGAGAAGGATTACAAGGATGGGAGATTCTGTCAATTTGTTTCAAATGCACTGGAAATGAAGCTAAGGGATGATTTGGAGTGTTTGAAGAAGATTAGGAACCACCATGGCCTCTGTCGCTACTGGGGCCTTTGTGTCTGTGATCAACGATGGTCATGCAGAGTCAATGTTGAAAATGCATTTATTGTTATCTTGATAACCTTTTACTTGATACAAGTATTTGAAAATAATGCATAAAAAGAGTTTTGCCTTGAGTATTGACAATTCATTTGGTATATTTTGAGCATTTTGTGCGAGTAATAAAGATTGCATTCAAAGAATTCTTGCTCTTTTAGACAAACATTTTATTTTCAAATGATTCTTGAAAAATATTAAGTTTATTATAAATCTTTTTGTATATATTTAAAACATATTTTGATCATCTTGGTGGATTATCTTATCCTTGGAATTATAAAATCATGTTTGTGATTGTGAGTTATTAGGCCTTGGCATTTGATTGTTTTGGAGGGTTTGAGCTTAGCCTTAAAGCTCCGGTTTGAGCTTTAGCCTTAAATCTTGTTTGGTATACGAAAGTCTATCATGAGTTTGTGGTGATTCATAAACTTATTTGTTATATTTGACAATCCTACTTAGATGATCAATGTTTTCTATTGAAGAACTTATTTGAAAAACACAGGTTCTTCGAGGTATTAAAATAAAGAATTGCAAAACAAATGTAAACTTGGGCAAAGAAACAAAAAGAAAAGCATTAGAGAGAGAGATAAAGCTTGAATCACACTCTAGCAAACTGTCAATTAATACTGTCAGTTTGAGGGGAGGTGTTAAGAGGTTTGAGGAGAGGTGTTAAGAATGAGGTATGAAGACTCAGCCATGTTAAGACAAGGCATGTCATCAATAGAAAGGAGAAGACTAAATGGTCAGCCAGGACAGGAGAAGTCTAAACGGTCAGCAGGCAGCCAAGATTCCCAACAGCTGGATTTGTACCCATGGAGAGAACTGTAACAGCTAGATGGTGTCCAACAGGTAGTCTTCCAGTCGTTGGATACCAGCTTATACTTATATAAAAGCACCACTTTGGTGCTATGTAAGATATCGAAGGCCAATGGCCTGACTCTGTAAAAACCCTCTCTTTTGAGAGGTTCACTCAATAAAATTTCACTTGAATTCATTTTCTTACAATTTCATCTGATTAGTATTGATTCAATGACAACAATTTTTGTTGCAGGGACTTTGGCCTGGACAAGTTGGTCTTTATGTCAAAGGGGCTACCTGATGGGACTGAAGTGGCAAACCATGCCTGTGGTTAAATGTTAATTATTGTTGATATCTTTTTGACTTGTCATTCTTTTCTTTTGTGCAGAGATTACTTGAAGGATATAAACAAGGATTTAGCATATTCTGTTATTGTTGTAACACCAAGGTACTTGATATATTCTCTATGATGCATGCACACGTGTACGGCAAATGTGTAGCAAAATCCCAGACTGACTATGCTTCAAGAGTTCATTTTCAGGTCAGTCCCTCTCAGGTTGAAGCTTATGCTGGCTGGGAATCTCATCGTGAACCATGAGTTCCTATGATATAGCTAGCTTATTTTACTTTGTAGTATATCATATGTTATTCTTATGCATTTAAGGTGCTTTATATTACACATACCTACACATATGTACATCAGATAGGGTTTCCCTTCAAGAGTTGGCAATTTATTAACAAAAGGTTGGAAGAAATCTGCTAATCAGGATGATCTATGTACCATTTGTGGAGATGGTGGGGACCTCTTCCTGTGTGAAGATTTTGAACTATGACGACCTCTGGGTTCATCAACCACCAACCAATACCTATGCTACTTGGTTCATCAACCAAAATGATACAGGCATCTTGTTATAGCTGTATAAGATACTATCAGTTATATCAAGTACCATAGATAATTTATATATCAATGTATTCCCATTGATGATGGATGTGTCTGTAAACTATCAGGAGATGTATATTTCCCTAAACTGAAAAAAGGAGTTCTGTTTCAATGAGTCTAAACCATCTCTCGCATATAGACAAACAGTAATGGACAAGCTAGAAAGTTTTGTGAATCTAAAACAGTATGAATTATTTCATAACCTTGTCGCTTTCGCTGTTGATTCAAAGAAATATATTTATGAGAAAATCTAACATGAAGCCCCTGTTGCAGAGTCAAGCAAGTGCTAACTACTAGCAACGAGCAAGCTTTGTCTCCAGGATTGTCTCCCTTTCATATGTCCGCTTTCTGTGAGTCCATAATAGAACTTCAAACATCTAGCCATGTTAATTCTGCTTTCGTTGGCGTTAACTCTTAAAAAATGACAGTAATGAACATACACTTTACGGGAAAAAACACATACATATTCAATCGTCATGCCTATGAATTTATAAGATAAGAAGTGTAAACAAATATGAGAGATATGTCCAAGACATGGACAAAGTTTTGGACATAGTAAAAATGGATTGGTAAAATGCCAGAATTTGTGAAGAAGATGATAGAATTCAACCTTTTGTGTACATGTAACAAAAGAATCATGAAAATTGTCATAAACCAAATTCTTGAATTATGGTTGCTAAGCTATTGTGGTGAGTGATTATTTGATCAATCTATGTTCTATTTTAAAGATACTGTAAACTGGTACAAACTTTAAAGAAAATATAAGACAAGACAAAAGTCACAAATCTAAAAGACAAGTTAAAGGAGTCTGTTTCGTCTGTGCCTAAGGCAGGTTTGACCATTATGTGTCAAGATGTTAAAATGTATAGGGCAGGCCACTAGGGCCTGCGATTTTATCTTTTTGTTCTGTAAGTAATAGGTGTTAGAAGGACAGTTTCCCACCACCACTATGACCGCCCACTGCCACCTGATACCTCCATCACCTGCCCGTTGCTGGGCCAGCCGTTGCAGCCAGCCAGCACACTAGCCGTTGGGTGCTGGTCCTCCTTCCTCCTCTCTCTTTCCTCATTTCTTCTTACTCTTTCTTTCTTCTCTCTTCTTATAAATGTTGTACATTTGCTCTATAAATAGCCTTTCACAACATCAATAATAAGTTGTTCTTTGACAGCATTTTGATATGTAGTTTTGATTTGTTCTTGATTTGGAATACCCATTCTAGGGTGTATTTGTATTCGACTTGTTGGTTTGACACTTGATCATATGTGATCGGGCTGCTTCCAAATATGAATATCGACATTTGTTTATATGGTATCAAAAATCAAGCACATTTGGAAACATTTCAACTTGGAAAAATCTACGACTTTTGATTTTTGACATTTCAAAGTTCAAGGTAACTTTAGAAAATTTACTTGTTTTGAAAATTGAAATAAAAGAACGAAGTTCTCAAGTGATTCTGTGATTATGTTGTCTTCATAGAAATTTTGGAATTTCTTATAAATTTAGTCTTCTATTGAATCTTGTCAGTGTGTCTTGCCATTATGACATTGTGTTTAGAGGTGTTCACTTATAAAAAATTTCTTAGTAATATATGATTAGCATTTTTTTTAGTATGCATGCTTCTAGTGTTTTCGAACTTGATCTTTTGATTTTAACGAAAGATTCTTGGCTAAAATATTTTTTTAGCCATGTTTGATGCTTAATATGTTCGAAACTTTGGAAAACTTAGTTTTTGTTGGACCTCTTAGATGCACTAAGTAAGACATGATGTGTGCTTTCAATTAGATGCTTTAAGTTTTAAAGATCACTGTACTTTTAAAAAAGACACGAGTTAGTCTAGTGTGTTTGACATTCTCATTTTTTAAAGTTGTGTAGTATCATTCAGAGTTATCTATATCGTATTGCTTTGTATCGCAACTCATAACTTATGAGGCTTTATTGTGCGATACGGCCACAGACCTTTATAAAAGGTCCGTCGTTGAACAGAAACCGTGTTTCTGTGAGTTTTTGGTGTATGTTGAAAGCTCCCAAGGTACTCTCCAGTGGCTCTTAAGGTGTTTAAGGCTCAAAGGTGCTTTACGACGTTTCTGAAAGCCTTCTAACCCGAGTTGTGGTATATTTTTTTAGTTTTCTAGAAGTTTTTCTTTATATTTATTGTTTTCTATTTTATTTGTATTTTTATTTTTTTGAGTGACAATATATGAAGTTATGAAATGCGAGGATATGATTTTTATTGTATTCAATATTTTATTTGATTGTTAAGTGAAAATTGGGGATTTATGAAGTGATTTTATTTTTATGTTTTTTATTAGATTGAAGTGTTCAATTGAAATAGCCAGAAGGGGTGTTAGGGACTCCCAATCTCGATCCGATGATCTGGCATAGCAGTGAGCATCATCTAGCAGAGACTAGGATAGAGGGTGCTCTTTTCACGGGCGAGTTATGAAATTATCAGAAGCTATTAAATGGCAATGTCTACATGTGATTAAGAGCATACTTTAGAGGAGACAAGAAAATGATGATTTAGAGATGTTTAAGGAAGAGGATGATGTTGTTCAATTGGGTGATTATTTCTTCTGATGGTAGAATAAATATTGGTAGTAATAGTTCTCAACAACAAACTAGGGGAAAGAGGATTGTTGAAGATGTTAAAAGTAAAAGTGGTGGAAGAGGAAGGAGTAGAGGAAAAGCTTACTCTCGAATATAGTCATTTTTTCTTCTTAGCACTACACATGATGCTCAACCTTTAATTTATATTGCTATGATTTTAGCGCAATTGTATGAGCAGACAAACCTTACAGTAGTGGGTAGATTGTTTTATGATGCATGCATTCTATTTAATAGAATAAACAATTTTCATTTTAAAACAATGACAGATACAATTGCTAATATTGGTCTAGGGTATAAAATGTCTTCTTATCAAAAGTTAAGAAGAAAACTATTAAATAAGATTGTTCTTCAAGTTTAGGAGCATTATTCCACTTTGAGAGAGTCACGGAAGGAGACAAGATGTACTATTATGGCAGATAGATGAAGAAAAACTTTATTAAACTTTTTTATCTTTTATCCCGAAGGACTTATGTTTTTGAGATCCCTAGACATGTCAAAGGAGAAGCATATTGTAGAGGTCCTAAGGCAAGAGTCTAATAAGGTGATATCTGAGCTTGGGCTAGAGAATATAGTCTAATTAATTATAAATAATGTAATTAACTATAAAACAGTTGGGAAGGAGTTAACATATAATTATGGATCTTTCTATTGGACACCATGTGGTGCAACCCATTGTTTAGATCTCATCTTTGAGGATGTTGGTAAGATGGATGAGATAAAAGCAACAACTAAGAGTGTTGCCAAGATATCAACAAATTTATCTACAATCATGTTTTTGTATTATATATGATGAGATATACAGTTGGTGCAGAGCTCCTTCGTATAGCTATAACTTGGTTTGCAACTAATTTTTTATATGTTTAGTGCGTTGTAAAAACAAAAACATGCTAAGAGAATGTTCTCAGATGAGTGGCAGGAATTTGCAGAGTTGCCTCAAAATAAAAGAAACATAAAGTTCGAATGAGATTTTAGAGAAAGTCTTTAAGAGTATATTTTCAGAACTCCTGTGTTAGGCTACGGAGGATTACATGTCTTGTACTAAAAGTTTTGAGATTGGCTGACAGTGAGGAGAAATCATCCATGGATTATCTTTATGAAGCCATGAATAGGGCAAAAAAGCCATTAGAATTAATTTTAATAGAAAAAAAAAAGATTATGTGCGCATGTGAAAAGTTTTGAAATTGGTTGACAACAAGGAGAAACCATCTATAGATTATCTTTATGAAGCCATGGATAGGGCAAAAAAGTCATTATAAGCAATTTTAATGGAAGAAAAAGGGATTACGTGCTCAAGTGAAACATTATAGGTAATATATGAAACAAACAATTGTATCAACCTATTCATGCAGCAACTTCTTACCTAAACTCAGCGTTAAGGTATTTTGAAAGCTTTAAAATGAATGGTAAGGTAAACCGAGGTATCATTCATTGTATAGACATATTAGTCTCCGATGAGAGTAGAGCAAATGTTATACATCGACACATGAAGATATATGATAATGCTCTTCACTTGATGGACTTGCTTGCAGCCTTCGCAATCGTCTTAATACATGCCTAGGTAAACTGTTTATCTTAATATTTAAGTTTCTTAAATCTTATATTTATTATGGATTAAGTCCCTCATGTTTGTCATTTTCTATCACATATTTGGTGGAATAGGTTTGAAAGTAATTACTCAAACCATAGAGATCATGGAATAATAGTTTTGAGTGAAACCTTAGTGCAACGGGTTTTGAAAGGAATTGAAGTATCTTTATACACATCCACATAAAAAAGCGCAAAAGGTTGGAACATAAGCGGCTCAATGACTTAGTTTTAATCCATTGTAATATGCGACTCTTGCAGAGGTAATCTTGTATTAGTTACTACTTAAATATTCAATTCAATATTTTATTTTACTTAAATTGTTAACGTTATTTGTTGTAAATCCACCAACACACCTTATAAATAAGAATAAATCAACAGGACGAAAGAAATCTACATAAAGAGGAGGTCGGTTCCCTCATGGTTGTCATAGTCTCTCTCTTCTTATTTTCTTGCTTAACCTAATGGTTACACTTAGGAATTATTTATACATATTTCTAACTTAAAAGATAGAAATGTCCTTGATTAGTAAAGTTAATTATACTCGGTTCTCAATGGATCATATTATGATTGGGATCCATACGACCCAATTACACAAACCTAAGTACAAAAACATAGAAACATGAATATAGAAACTCTTTACCACGCCCCCTCAAGTTGGATCTTGAAGACTTTAAACACCCTACTTACCGAGAGTTTGTTAGAAAATGGGCCCAAGTGGCCCAACCAGACAGGCCCTGGCAGGCCGGGCCCGCAGGGCCACTAGCCGTTGGGAGCTGGCTGTGACCGGCCCCCCTTTCCCTCTTCTCCTCTCTTCCCCTTTCTCTCTTCTCTTCTTCTTCGTTCGTTCCTCGTGCATTTATTTATCAAGCTTTTAATATTTGTATTTTATTTTAAAAAAGAGGTTTTGTGAAAAGTTTTTATACTCAATTCACCCCCTCTTGAGTACTGGAAGCCACTTGGTAACAAGTGGTATCGTAGCTAGACTCTTGTATAACAGATGAAGAAATTTTCAAGATAGTATATGGCTTCTTCAAATGGTTTTTCGTAAGGATCCTCCATAAACCGATCTACACCTTTTCATTAATGGGGATGGTTTACGCATATTGGAAGCGGAAAGAATGAAAAATCTTCATCGAAGCTATTGATCTAGATGTTTGGGATGTCGTCGAAAACGGGCGCTTTTATACCCAACACACGAGGTCGACGGCGTAAAGGACTCCGAAACACCACGAAATAAAATGGTCCGATAAAGACAAAAGAAAAGTTCAATTTTTAATTTAAAAGCCAAAAAATATTATCACTAATGCGTTTTGGAATATGGTGAGTTTTTTAGAATTTCAAATTGTAAACCGAAGCTAAAAGAAATGTGATACACTTTGCAAGTTACCTACTTATAGGCACTAAAGGAGTGTTAAGAGTGTCGAGAATCAATTCTCTAACTTGTGAATATGAACTTTATTCAGAATGAACCAAGGAAAAAGCATATCGTAAAGTAATGCAAAAGAGGTTCACCCACATAGTTAATCATCTTGCATCTTTAGGCAAAAGTTTTTCTAACGAAGATTCCGATTAACAAAGCCAGATGTCTTACAGGAGTGGGCCTAGATGTCTTAGCAGGATTTGGCAACCTGACTGCACAAATGCCCATATCGTAATCAAGTGGATTTGTCCACAATGACTTTAGCTGCTACCCTACTTTGGAAAACTTCATGAGCATGAACTCTGAACCGAGTAGGTATTAAGCCAAAGCAAAGAGAAACGATAAAAAGAAAAGGGAATAGCGTCAAAGCTACTTCATCAACATTCGAATAAATGATGATGAAGAAATGAAGAGTTGTGCTGCCCGTAGAACATCGAGGTAAGTGAATAAAATCTAAGTTTGCTAGTTAAAAAAGTTTGGTACCCCTCAGAAAGTGGAACACAAAGAAGACCTCCCTTCCTCCCGAAAAAGACACACTTTAAAGGCGGCCGAGAGCTTCATCGACTCCAACCTCGCGGCGAACGTGGCAAACCCGGTCACATGAAAACGAAGTGCCCAAATTTTTTATCAAAAGCAAGAAGCAAGGAGAAATTTTGAAAAGTTAAGCCCTTCAAGGAAAGAAAAGGAAAGAAGCCTACATAAGCATGTGGGATGAAAAAGAGCTATTCAAGGACTCATGACAAAAGACTCAACTCGACTATATAGTAAATTTCAGAGCAAAATGCGAAGTTAAGCTCAACCTTTGTGTGTCTCATGGCAAAAGGAGATGAAGAAGAAAGTGAAAACGAGGTAAGTTCTAATACTACTTTATTACCTTTCTTACTTGATGAGTTACAAGATGCTTTTGAAGAACTACATGTAGAATCGCTAAAACTCACAAAATTATTTCTTCTTCTAAGAAAACAATTTCTTCTTTAGAAAATCAAATTCTTGTTTTAAATAAAGAAATAGAAGAATTGAAAATTGAAAATGAAACTTTGGGAATCATTGATGCAATGCACAAATCAGTTCCTCACATGCTTCTACTTCTTCATCTTGTTCTTTCATGTCATATACTTGAAAAAGAAATTGGAAGACTTAAAGAACACTCTTTCTAAATTCACCTTGGAAGGGATAACTTAAATATTTTATTAGAAGACAAAAAGTGATTTTTTCAAAAGTCGGATAGGTTATAACCCGAAAAATCAACAAAGTCCGAAAAATCTTTGTATTCTAGTGTTTCAAGTTGCTCTATAAAAATTTCTTTGTATTCAAAGTGCTTAGTAGTCATTCTTTTATTAAATGTTTTTATTGTGGAAGGCGGACACATAGTGCTTCAAACTTTAATGCAAGGGAAAAACATAAATACAAAAGTTGGAACAAAAATGGTTTGGGTTCCCAAGGGTACTATACCCAAAATCGACACACAAGGACCCAAGAAAAGTTTGGGTACCAAAAGTTAAAACTAAACTTATGTTGTAGGTGCTTGAAAGCCGGAGTTCAAATTGGTATCTTGATAGCTACTGCTCCAAGCACATGACCAAGGGGACGACTCAAAATTCACCATGCTTATTCCCAAGAATCATGGACACACGTCACTTATGGCTGATAACAACAAGGGTAAAATTCTTGAATCGGCAAAGTCGGTAAGAACCCTAACTCCTCTATTGAAAATGTCTTCAACTTGTTGAAGGTTTGAAACATAACTTGCTTAGTATTAGCCAATTATGTGATAAAGGAAATAAAGTTATATTTGATTCAAACTGTTGCATAATTGAAGATAAAAATGACAATGACAAAGTAATGTTAAATTCATTGGTCATAGAGTAAACAACATCTATATGATTAGTCTTGATGATATATCTTCAAATGATGCGTAAATGCCTTTTAAGTAAGAATGATGATTCATGGCTATGGCATAGAGAATTGCACACATTCACATGGATCACTTAAAGAAGTTGGTCTCTAAAGAGCTAGTAATTGGACTACCCAAGCTTAATTTTTATAAAAGATAAATTATGTGATGCATGTCAAAAGGGTAAACAAATGAAAAAGGTCTCTTTTAAAGCAAAAAATATAGTTTCAACTACTAGACCTTTACAACTTTTGCACATGGATCTGTTTGGACCTTCTAGAACTATGAGCTTTGGTGGGAATTACTATGCTTTAGTGATTGTGGATGATTTTTCTAGGTTTACATGGACTTTATTTCTTGCAAATAAAAATGATGCATTTCTAGCTTTTAAAAGACTTGCCAAAGTTATTCAAAATGAAAAAGGTTTTCAAATCTCTTCTATAAGAAGTGATCCATAATTTGAAAACAATGTTTTTTGAAAAATTACTGTGATGAACATGGCATTAATCATAATTTCTCTCACCCCTAGAACTCCGTAACAAAACGGAGTTGTAGAAAGAAAAACTGTTCTTTAGAAGAAATGGCGAGAACTATGCTTAATGAGGCTACTTCTTCCTAAATACTTTTGGGCGAGATATGTCAAAGTACAGCTTGTTATGTTAATGAACCGAGGCCCTTATAAGGCCTATTTTAAAGAAAACCCATATGAATTGTATAAGGGAAGAAAGCCAAATGTCTCACACTTTCATGTTTTTGGTTGCAAATGTTTTGTTTTAAACAATGGAAAAGATAATTTAGGCAAGTTTGATGCTAAGTCCGATGAAGGTATATTTCTTTGGCTATTCAAATCATAGTAAAGCTTTTCGTATATATAATAAAGAACTATGACTATACTGAAGAATCTATACATGTTGCATTTGATGAAACCGACCCAATGGATCGAGAAAGGATCTTGTTGTTGATGATGTTGCGTGTAAATCTTGGCGCTAAACACATTTGATTATGAAGAAACCTATGCACCCGTAGCTAGATTAGAAGCTATTAGAATGTTACTTGCTTATGCTTGCATCATGGATTTCAAATTATATCAAATGGATGTCAAAAGTGCTTTTCTAAATGGTTTTATTCAAGAGGAGGTATACGTTGAACAACCTCCAGGTTTTGAAAATCATGAACTACCCAACCATGTTTTTAAACTTAAAAAGGCTTTATATGGTTTAAAGCAAGCTCCTAGAGCTTGGTATGAAAGGTTGAGTAAGTTTCTTTTAGAAAATGGTTTTTCAAGAGGAAAAGTCGATACTACCCTTTTTATTAAAAATAAAAAGCATGACATTCTTCTTGTGCAAGTATATGTGGATGATATTATCTTTGGTGCTACTAATGAATCCCTTTGCAAAGAATTTGCTAAGTCAATGCAGTAATGAATTTGAAATGTCAATGATGGGAGAATTGAATTTCTTCCTCGGACTTCAAATCAAACAAACGAAGGGACTTTCATAAGTCAAACCAAATACAAGGAATCAAAGGAATTGCTCAAGAGATTCGAAATGGAAAACGCTAAACACATGGCCACTCCGATGGGCACGTCTTGCTACTTGGACAAAGATGAAGGAGGTAAATCAAGTAGAAATAACGAAATATAGAGGTATGATTGGATTCTCCTTTATCTTACCGCTAGTAGGCCGATATATGTTTAGTGTATGCATGTGTGCTAGATATCAAGCAAACCCTAAGGAATCTCACTTAAGTGTTAAACGAATAATGAAATACCTAGTAGGCACTTCACAAATGGGCTTGTGGTACCCTAAGGGTGCCTCTTGTAGCCTAATAGGCTATTTCGACTCGATTTTGCTGGGTGCAAATTGAAGAGAAAAAGTACTAGTGGGACATGCCACTTGCTTGGTAGTTCTTTAGTTTCTTGGCATAGCAAGAAACAAAATAGTGTGGCTTTGTCTACGCCGAGGCCGAATATGTTGCAGTTTGCCGGGAGTTGTTGTGCTCAAATCCTATGGATGAAGCAACAACTTTTAGACTACGGTCTTCACTTGATCACATCCCGATAAGATGTGATAACACTAGTGCAATAAATATCTCTAAGAATCCCATACCGCATTCTAGAACAAAGCATATAGAGATAAGACATCACTTTATCGTAGATCACGTACAAAAAGGGGATTGCATTCTTGAATTTGTTGAAACATCTAAGCAACTTACAGATATCTTCGGTGTGCCCCCGTTGCACTCGACTATAGCCTTTTCTAAGGCTTTGTGATAGGTACATTGTGGTGATATTTATTCATCGATCTTCTACTGCTATATTGGAGCATCGTCTTCATTACAGAGTTTTCTTTAACCCACTTGCAGCTACTGGTTTCGTAAGAATATCAACCAACTGATCTTCAAAACGAACATGAATAATGTTGAAAATTCTTTGGGAAACTTTCTCTCTATTAAAGTGACAGTTAACTTCAATATGCTTTGTCCTCTCATGGAAGACTAGATTAGAAGTTATTTAAAGAGTCATTTTACTATCAGTGAAGAAGTTAATTGGAATGATCCTCCCAGGTCAATTTCTTGTAATAGTGATAAAATCCATAAACCTTCACACATACCGAGAGCAATTGTACGATATTCTATCTCTAGACTTAACCTAGTCACTACAGATTGCTTCTTACTCTTCCAAGACACCACATTGTCTCCTAGGCATACCATATAACCTGAAGTAGACTTCCTTTCTACTTTGGAGCTAGCTCAATCGGCATCTGAATAAATCTCTATATCAAGTGATTAATGTGGGGCATATAGTAGACCATATGTGATACATGACTTCAAGTATCTCATGATGTGAGAAACCGAACTTATGTGATGCTTAGATGGGAATGCATCAATCTACTTACATAGCCTACTGCAAAACTGAAAGACCTGGTAATAGTAATATATATAAGTTTTCCCACCAATCTCTGATATCTACTAATATTTTCAAATGGTTCAGCTGAATCGTCATTATCTTCTTTTTGAATGTCCATGGAAATAGAGCATATCCGACAATCCTCCATTGAAATAGAGCATCCGACAATCCTCCATTGAATGTCCATGGAAATAGAGCATATCCGACAATCCTCCATTTTTGGCTCTTTCAGTAAGTCTAGGATATATTTTCTAACTTAGGAATAAGCAGTATTTGCTCTGTATAATTTTAATCCTCAAGAAATAATGTAATTTGCCCATGTCTTTCAAATCAAATAATGCATATAGTTGTCTTTTTAGGGTGACAATTCCTTTTGTATCGTCACATGTAATGATGATGTCATATCCATATACCAATAGCAAGATGGTTTTCTTTTCTTGTTTGATGAATAATGTATGATCACTAATACACTATTTGAAATCCAAACTCAAAATACCATCATTAAACTTTTTAAATCATGCTCTTGGTGATTGTTTCAAACCATAAATTGATTTCTTTAGTTTGCATACCTTGTTTGACTTCTTCCCTTATCATAACCAGGTGGTAGGTCCATATAGATATCTTTCATAAGGACTACTTGAAGGAAGGCATTCTTCAAGTCCAACTATCATAAGTTTCATCCTTGATTTACTGTCACACTTAGAATAATTCTAATAGTATTCATTTTTGTCACTGGTACAAATGTTTTTATATAGTCAATACCATATGATTGACTATAACCTTTAGCTACTAATTTGGCTTTGTACCTTTTTATATTCTCATCGGCCTTATGCTTCACTGAATACACACATTTGCATCCCATAGTTTTCCTTGTTGTAGTAAATTTATAAGTTCTCATGTCTTATTTTTTCCTAGTGTTCTAATTTCTTCTTTGATTGCTACCTATCACTATGAATTTTGCTCAGCGTCTTTAAATGTTTTTAGAATATAAGTATTATCTGGATTCAGCACAAATAACTGATACTCTTTAGGATAATTAGTATATAAGACAATCTTCTACAGTGAATATCTTGCATTCTCACGCTTTCCCTTTCGAAGTAGAATAGGTAAATTATCAAAATCACTAGTAGAGTTTAGAAGAGTTACCTAAGTAAGAATCATATCTGCTTCAGGGTGAGGATTATGATCTAGGGTACCCGACTAATACAAGAGGAAGGCCTTCCTTTCACCTCTAGTGTAAGTCAACCATTTCTTTTCCTTTGAGGGTGAACCTCTTTTTCTTCTTTTTCAACTAAGGTTGATCTTCAATTTGTGGAATAGGTAACACGGTAGGTGAATCTAAATATGATTATTCAACTCCTTTATTCCTATAAAATGGTATATCTTCATGAAAAGTAATATCCATATTAACATATGATCTTTTTTTAAGATCATAACATTTAAACCTTTTTTTTAGTAGAAGAATATCCTAAGAAGATGCATTTAACAACTCTAGTATCCAATTTATCTCTCATACAACTGTGTATATATACAAAGCAAGTACACCCCAAACACTCTTGGAACAGTGTTGGAGATAGATGAAATTGTTTATGGAAAGGACATAAGGAGCGAAATGGAGTATTACCATTTAGAATCCTGCTAGGCACGATTTATGAGAAAAATTGTTGTTAAGACTGCTTTTTCCCAATAAATTTTTGGAACATTGTAACCAATCAAAAGGATTCTAGCAACCTCTAAAATGTGTCTTTTTTTTCTTTTAGAAACACCATTTTGTTGTGGAGAATATGAATATGAGGTTTGATGCAAAATTTCATGGTTAAGAAAATATAAATGTAGTGATTGAGACATAAATTCACTTTCATTATCACTACAGAAAATTTTAATGGTCCATTGAAATTGTGTATGAATAAACTAGCAATATATGGGTAGAATATATCTTACCTCATCTTTGGTTTTCATGAGATATATCATGGTGAATCTTATACAATCATGAATGAATGAAATAAAGTACTTATGGCCATGTAATGAAGTAATAAAACATGTGCCCCAAACATCACAATGGGTAATCTTAAATGGTTTAGAAGATTTTTCTTTATTCAAAGGAAATGAAACACGACGGTGTTTAGCCTTTTGGTAGGTTTCACAGTTTAAAGTTAAATCAGTAAAATGAAAAATTTCAGGCAATAACATCCTAATTTTAGGTAGAGGTAAATGTCCTAGTGTAGGTAGTTCTTCCTTTTGCCTTTCTGTGATTACGGTGGACTGCATTGTTGTTCCGTTGACTTTCTCGTAGAAATAAAGATCTCTCCTCATGCTAGCCTTACCAAAGATCCTCCTTCCAGTAAAATAAAAAATTTCATGACATTTTAGATCTTATGACATGACAAAAACTGATAATAGATTGACTGAAATATTAGGAACATGTCTTCAATATCCAAAAGGTATAATGAGAGTAATACTTCCTTTTCTAACAATAGGAGTGAGTGATCCATCGGCCAATCTAATATTAATTTTTCCTTGAGTAGACTGATAATCATCAAAGAAATCTTGTCGTCCAACCATGGGATAGTAGCTTGAGAGCAAAATATGGATGACCTATATCCTAGAGTGAGAAAAAAATACATTACCCTTAGCCATCAACGAGAACAAATATGTCATAGTAGCTTGAGAATCAACATTAGATGATATGAATGCAGTTTGCGAGTCACCCAGACGAGCCTTAAGCATCTCAATTTCTTTCTTCATATTGACCAACGAATTTGCATTATTTTTTGCATTTTGTTTTTCACTTTGGTCACTAATGAAATAGGCTTTATTAGGCTTGTTTTGATTATAAATAGGTTTACCACCTATTCTCAATGTGTCTCCTTTGTATGACGTGATTTTCCACAATGAGAGGAAGTCAACTTGTCGTTCTCTTTAGAAGTAAGTAGTGGTCTACCTTTGCCACATCCATATCCTCCTCTACCACGAGAAAATGATCAATTGGTAATATTTTTGCCCATAAACGCAGTGGTCTCTGAACCAATTTTGGTTTCCTTCTCTAAATGCCTTCGATCTTCTTCCTGCAGTAATAGAGAATATATTGTGCTTAAGGAGGAAAGCTCTTCTCTACTAAGAATGTTTTTTTACTGCCTCATACTCAAAAGAGATCCCCGCAAAAGATAAAACACTTTTCATGCTTCAAATTCATCGTTCATTTTCTTCATACAATTTTGGCATTTAGTTTTGGAATAAAATTGCCGCTCTTCCTATAAACCACAGAGTTCAACATAATAGTTACTTAGTGACCTTCTACCTTATATGCATTTTTTTATCTTCTCTATAATCTCATATTTCTTCGCCATGTTTTTTCGTTGAGATATGCATCCTGAATAGCCAGCAAAATATCTTTACTAGATTTCAAAAATATAAAAGTGTTGCCTATGGATGTTGCCATGGATTGGATATGCCATGGATTGAATAAGCCATACAGCGACTAAGGCATTTTCCTTACGCCATCTCGGATAAGAAAGAACAATTACATCAGGCATGGAATATCTCCAACTAAATATTCTCCCCTTGCCATCACGTTAGTTCGATAGATCTAGCCTAGTGGAGATAATTTCTCCCATCTAACTTCAAATTTGTGATATGAAATCCTTCACCTTTATCTGAAGTGATAATTTCCTCATTGTCTACCATTTTTTCTTTGTCGTACATGGTAATCGCCCCCTCTTTCTAAGGCAGATATATCACTTTTTTTATTTTTTATAAAATCCATTTCTATTTTATTGTAATTTATTTTTTAAAATGAATTATCCTTAAGGTATCACTAACCTTAACCAATACTTTTTGGGTTGCAACTGATGAACTCTGCCCTAATCACGTTTTTTCTTAAAAATGGTTGCAAACTTACGTTAATCTTGCAAGCGAGGCTCTGATACCATGTGAATCTATCGACACACCTTAGAAATCAAAATAAATCAATAAGATGAAAGAAATCTGCATAAAAAGGAGATCGGCGCCCTCATGGCTGCCGTAGCCTCTCTCTTTCTTTTTATTTTCTTGCTTAACCTAATGATTACACTTAGGGCATTATTTCTAACTTGAAAGACATAAATGCCCTTGATTAGTAAAGCTAATTATACTCGGCTCCCAATGGATCAAATTCTGATCCATTGGGATCCATATGACCCAATTACACGAACCTAAGTACATAAACATAGAAACATGAATATAGAAACACTCTTCAACATTATTTACTAATTACTTATCTTTTTCTCTAAGAAAGAAAACCAATTTTATCCAATAAGTTTGGATAATTTTGATATATTAAATGAGTGGATTAGTCGACCCCGTCTAGTATGGGAAGAGGCTTCGTTGTTGTTGTTGTTAGAGGAATGGATTATAAAAGATAATAAAGCAAATACACTTCGAACCGAAGAAGATATTGCATGGATTAATTTGGAAGGAGCACAACAACAATATCATAAGGAGATGATGATTTTGATTTTGAAGTAAAAGGTGATTGAGGATCTTAAGCAAGGAGAATATTACGATTATTTACGTGATAATCCTAATTATAATTATAAAAGTTGTATTTTTTCTAAGGATGTAATGTACTACTTCAAAATATGTAATTTCTTTTTTAATTATTGAATGGTGAATGATGAATATGTACTAAATTTTTGCATTATATGAATTCTTTGCAATTATCATATTTTTTTCGTTTTTCTTATTTTTTATTTTTACCAAATTTTTTGTATTAAATTATGATATGAGACGGTACGATATGTATCGAATCGTGGACAAAAACGATACACGATATGATATGTATCGTGTCGTGGACAAAAATGATACACGATACGATGAGCATCAAACAACACTGATTTAAGGGCCTTTAGAATTGTATGTACGTAGGTTTTAAGTTTTGCCTTAAAAAGCTTGTTTGATTTCGAGTTTGTCCTTAAAACTCGAGTTTTTAGCTTAACCTTAAAAAACTTGTTTGACTTAAAGGTTTTTAGTTTTGCCTTAAAAAGCTTATTTAGGTTCGAGTTTGTACTTAAAACTCGAGTTTGAGCTTAGCCTTAAAGCCTGTTTGATTAGGCGGGTTTTGAGTTTAACTTTAAAAAACTTTTTTGACTTAATGGCTTGAGCTTTGTCTTAAAAAGCTTATTTTATATCAGGGTCCTTTTATAATATCACAAGTTTGTGGTGATTCATGAACCTATTTATTATAATAGACAATTTTATTTCGATGATATTCAAGATGAAGTACCTTGGTGTATGATATTTGCAGATGACATTGTATTAGTGGAGGAGTCTAAGGAAAAAGTTAATAGAAAATTGGAACTATGGAGAAAAACATTAGAAAGCAAAGGCCTCCGACTTAGTAGAACAAAGACAGAATATACAGAATGTAAGTTTGATCATTTGGTTACTTCGGAGGACATAGAAATTAAAATTGGCACACATTGCATCCCTCAAAAGGAAAGTTTTAAATACCTAGGGTCAATTTTTCAAAGTGATGGAAGAATTGATGGAGATGTTACACATAGAATTAAGGCTGGTTGGTTAAAATGGAGAGGAGCATCATTTTTTGTGATAAGAAGATATCATTAAAGTTAAAAGGTAAATATTATAGAGCATCAATTAGGCCTGCCATGTTTTATGGTTCTGGGTGTTGAGCAGTTAATCAACAACATGTACAAAAGATGTCTGTGACAGAAATGAAGATGTTGAGATGGATGAGTGGTCATACAAGAAAAGACCGTATACATAATGAGGTTATTAGAAACAAATTAGGAGTGGCACTAATAAAGGATAAAATGAGAGAATATCGTTTAAGATGATTTGGACATATAGAAAGAAGATCAAAAGAAGAACCTTTAAGAAGGTTAGAAAAACTAAATTTAGAAAGTATTAAAAGAGGCAGAGGCCGACCACAAAAGTGTTGGAAAGAAACAATAAAGAATGATCTAGCTTATTGTGAGTTAACTGCTAACATGGCACACGATAGGGATATGTGGAAACAAAGAATCCATATAGCCGACCCCGTCTAGTATGGGAAAAGGCTTAGTTGTTGTTGTTGGATATCAATGTTTTCTATTAAATGACTTTCTTATATTGGTGCAAATCAATTTCATGAACTTATTTGATTTGTTTTTTGTTTGTCTTTTGGATTATTTATATATCATAAATTGTCTTATTGGTTTAAGAGATTGAACAAATGTTTGCATTATTATTGGTCTTCATGCATGATGAAAAATGAATTGATACCTTGATTGTGGAAAGATGATCTAGAGTTGTTTTGAAGGAAGTTGTGGTAACTTGGATACTATTATTTTGAAAATTTTTGTCACAAGCAAACACAAGAATTGAGCTTTATTTGAGTTATGATCTTGTTAGACAAACTTCTACTGTAAATTTGAGGGGGGGTGTTAAAATATATAGGGCAGGCCACTAGAGCTTGAGATTTTATGTTTTTGCTATGTATGTAATAGGTGTTAGAAAGACTGTTGCCCAACACCACTAGCGCCACCGCTGCCAGCTGATACCTCCATCACCTGCCAGCTGCTGGGCCAGTCGTTGCAGCCAGCCAGGCAGCCAGGCAGCCAGGTGTGTCTAACTTTGTCTTGGTTTACACCAGGCACTTACGCTGAGTGAAACGGCATTCGCTGTTTGAAGATTGAGTCCAAACCATATAGCCACTGAAGCTTTATCTGAAAACGCTAGTACATCTTTGCAAGTTCTATCTTGAAGAAATGTAAAAGAATTTTATTTGGAATATGCTCTGTGGAATCATCTAGCTTTTTGGTTAAGGTTTTTAATTTGTCATGTGCTTCTAAATAATGCCGACCCCATCTAGTATGGGAAAAGGCTTAGTTGTTGTTGTTGTTGTTGTATGTGCTTCTAAATATAGTTTCTCTTCAAGTAAATACCAGCTTTCCACAATTCGGAAGTCAAACAAAAATTACTTCCATTTGGGAATTTGGCACAGTTTAGGGAAGAGTACAGGTCTTCCTGGTAATTACTATTTCTATAACAAAATTACCATAAAAACAACATAGGCACCATGATCTCAATAAAAAAACATCATACAAGTAACGCATCTCAACCATAAAACAATATACTCACTTGTTCACATCTGGATGGTAACTCCTTGCAAGTTTACGATAAGCTGAAAGGCAAACCAACAAACTTCTTCAACTTTAATTGATGATTCAATGGATAAAAGGTAGTATCGTTGCGATTGACCAAAAAGGAAAAGTATATGTTCAAGAAGCAGTAAAGAGGATTGGAGAAACAAATATATAATGAATTTGGACACACTAGCTACCAAATTTAGTGGTGACCTTTCCTGAGCAGAAAGCGCCAAATTTATTTTTATGAAGCATGTCGATAAAGCATTCTAATGCACATCAATTGTCAACTAATGCCAAAACATAAGGTCACAGTTGACACGAAATCCTTCTGAAGGACATACTATAAATACTGCATCAAATTTCATCAGCAAATGACTTTTTCTCTCTATATTCTTCTTTGGTTCTTCATCAAATCCATCAGAAATAAAGGAAAAGGCTTGAGGCAGCCTAGAAATGTGCTATGGTAACAGCTATAGACTATAACTAAATGGTCAAAACTTAACAAAAAAAGGAACTGCAGGATGGAGGAAAAAAATTACCGCTTTTTATCTCAGATTTACTGGCACCTTTTGATACCCCAAGCACCGCATAATAATCCTGTTTCGGCAGTAACCAGGAAATAAAATATAACTCAGTGACCATTCAGAACTGAAACCGCTGGTGCTTACATTGAATTTATTTTGGTACTCACAGAATCAGCTCTAACAACAAAACGTGATCCCCTACGGCGATAGATATTGGCTGACCCAGAAGCCACCAATGAAGAGAGAGAATCTTGGGAAAGAAAGCTTGTATATGATGATCTCAAATGGTTTTCCCTATTTGGAACACTGTAGAGTATACTATCATATTAGCGTTTGCATACTAATCATTGACGGTATAATTTAAATAGTTCCAAACATATACTTGCATGGTTTTATTGAACTGCAACTGGCAAACAGGAAAGCAAAAATCAAATGTGGCATGTGTTCTACTGAAAAAAATTGTGGCAAATACAATCATAAAGATGAAAGGATTCTGCAAGAAGATCTGCACCTGGATGATTGACATAGAAGAATCAGAAGACATCATATGAGATATAACATAGACCACCATGATATTATTTCTAAAATTTGTAAGATTCAGCACATATATCCTTGCAGGTGTTAACCTCCAAGAACCTTACAATAGAGTAACACCAGAGGCATTTGGCAATATGCCGAATTACTAGTACTATCCAAATCTCCCCATCTCTACCTCAAAATCAAAATACTTCTGGAAGCCCCTGTGGCATCTAATCCACACAGTATAAAAGGCTTGCTTTGCGTATAACATATAAGCCACACAAACCTCATCAGTGGAAAAAAAATGTAAAAATGCAGACTGACATTACAACAAGAGGAGAAAAGGAATGGACAAAAGGCTTTGGTAAAGGTTTAAGCAGATTCCATCGGTTGGGAAGAACATCTGAAAATGCATCAGAACAAAAACCAAGGAAAATAAAAGGAGGGAGGAAAGGGCCTTGGCAAGTGTTAACAAGTTTCCAATCTCTTACGCATTTTGATGCTGGGATCTTATATTATTTGTGGAATAATAAATCGGTTATTTTTGTTCCCTTCATAAAAAACAAGCATTCAACACCAACCAAGAAAGCCGTCATTCAAATAAATCAGTTTTTCATCCATTACTTGTATATCATGCTAAATGCTCCCTACATCCAATGCCCTATGCTAAAATCTGCACTATATGGAGGAGGCTCAGCCAATCCCATCTAGTATGGGAAAAGGCTTTGTTGTTGTTGTTGTATATGGAGGAGGCTGAAACAAGTGAAGAGTGCACCAATATTACATTACTGTTGAAGAATATGAATATCTGTTGTTTTTAATATCAGTTTAGTATTTTTGATGTTTTAGGTATTATTGTAATTGCCCATAGTACTAAGGGTATTTTGGTAATTTTGTATTTAACAACCCATTATATACGGGCTAGACTTCTTGTATTAGGGTTAAGAGACTGAAATTAAGAAAGACAAAAAAAGAGGGAGCGGCCTTCATTGGAGGGCCTGTCCCCTCCTCTTATTTACATATTTTCTCTTTGTCGTTCTTGTGTGTGATTTGATATTCCGTTGCTCTACTCATGTTTTCTAACATGGTATCAGAGGGATGCAGCCCCTTCCCCCCACAATTGCAAGCGTTCTAGGGTTTTATTATTTAATGTGTCCTTCGTTCTCAAAGAAATCATAGAATTGCCCATTCGAGATAAAGGAACACGGTAAGATTCTTAAGGGAGAACACTCCCTATCAATCGACGACTACGCAGGAGCAATCTACACTCTGCAACTTGCTCTTCTTGACAGGATTTCAAGCAAGAACAAGCTTCTTGCTGCCGGATCCCTTCTCTCTTAGAGCGACTACGAGGACGTTATCATTGAGAGAACGATCGTGAATCTCCACAGCCAGGCTTTTGTCGAAACGCTAAATGCAGAGCGATGCATGGATTTGAACCATGAGAAGGTTTCATGAGTGTTGAGTCTGTTCAGAGAGGGCAGCACGGAGGAGGAGTGCTACGGGTGTGAGAGTTAAAAATATTGGAGAAATTGGATGTTAATGACAAAGGAGATGTTTTTGTGCAGGATTGGATGGGCTCGTTCGATGCGATTGAAGGTTACGTGCCTCAGAAGGAACAGAAAAAACCTTCGTTCTCATGCTCGAAGAAATCAAATGAAGGTTCCAAGAATAATGTTAAGGAGAGTGTCAACAAAGAGAAGAGAAAAAAGTGTTGAAGAATATATGTATATGTTGTTTTTAGTATTAGTTTTGTAATTTTTGATATTTGGGTATTATTATAATTACCCGTAGTACTAAAGTCATTTTGATCATTTTCTGTTTTAAAGCCTATTATATAAGGGCTGGACTTTTGTATTAGGGTTAGGAGTTTGATTAATAAAAAGAGAGAAAGAGGGGGGGCGACATCCATTAGAGGATCTGCCCCCTCCTCCAATCTTCACTTCTACTCTTCATTGTTTCTTAATCATTTTCATTATCGATTATCCGCTATGCTTCCTGTGAATTTCAACATGGCATCAGAGCCATAAGATCGACGGGAGCATCGGGTTGCAAGGGTAATACAAAGGATATGAAAACTTGGAAGTACGGCACTCAGACAGCCATAGAGTTGTTGATCAGAGGTCGGGTGACAAAGTTCACCCTAGAGATAATAAAAAAGGTCAATAATAGATAATAAAAAAGGTCAATAATGATGAGCAAAATCTTGGTAGATCAATGGAGAAAGTCATGGATCAGCCTGATAAATCCCATGGTAAAGATGCCTGTCCAAACAAATCTAGGGATCGATCTATTGAGAGACATGTTAGGGAAAAGTCAATTGACAGGGTGCAAGAAAGAGGAGCTGATAGAAGTCGTTGCTTGATCTGTTCACTGTGGAAAGAGTTAAGTGAATTGTTCTGTTGTGAGGTACCATCATGGATTCTTAATTTGCCAAGAAGAGGAAACACAGGCCACAACAAGATTCCATATCTATGGGCCCATACTGTGCATCTTAAAGGAAGGTGCGTTCACTAAATTTCTATTTTGTATCACAAATGATCTGGTCACTTTTTTGCTTTTTCAAACAAGAATATTGTTTCCTTGGACATCAAAGATCCAAAGTGCCACATAGAGCTTATAGCCAATCTATGTTTTTTTTTTCCTGGTCGCTTTGTTAGAAAGTGAAAGTAGTTGTCGATGTTGATTAAAAAATGTTTCACTGCCATCAACCGTTTCATGGTTGTCTATTCATGAGCAAGAGGTTGAAGACGTTTGAATATGATGATGGAAAGATCGAATGGTGGTTGACCTATTCTTTCCAAATTTTTCAAAAGGAGGTTACACGAAATCCTAGAAAGGAAGATTTAAACTCTTTTGAAAAAGGCAATTTCATTTTTTGAATATCAAATGCTAGAAAAGTAAGTTACAAATTACTTTCCAGATTTTGGGGGAAAGCAAACCAGAAAGGTAGTTATGAAAATCACTTTCTTGATTTTGTGGGAAAGGAAGCGAGAAAAGTGATTATGAAAAATCACTTTCCTGATTTTGTAGAAAAGAAATCCAAAAGTAATTGTTGCCCATCATCTGTATAAAGAAAGTGGTTGCAGAAAAAAGAAGGATAGAAAATATAGTCCATTCCAAATTTTATGGGTTGAGCTAAAAAAGGAAGGGCCTTGATGATGATACATTGGCATACCATCCATGAAGTCTATTGCTGTTACTATTGGAGGAGTGTGATAAGATGTGTTGCTGAACGGATGGTGGCACGTGACTTTGCCATAGTAATTAAACATTTGGATTTTGAGGAGAGCTATTATGATTCTCTACTAACAGCAGAATTAAATTACGGAGATGGAGGTGACATATATGTGGTCTTTAATGTGCACCATCATTTTGGGAAAGTTGCTTTGCCTGAGCTACCTCATAAGTGGCAGTTGTTCAGAGTGGTGAAACTGAGGATCCATCTCCAAGTTCATTGCATTCCCGCCAAATAAAGAATTTCCATTTGGCTTTGATGGTGTCACAGGGAACATCAATGATATTAATGGGAGATGAATATGGCCACACTCGTTATGGTAATCACAATAGCTATGGACATGATACCCTGATGAATCACTTTCAATGGGATAAGTTGGAGTCTAGGAGAGAGTCATTTTCGTTTCTTCTCGGAGATGATAAAATTTCGTAAAAGACACCATTTGTTGGGATGTGAGAACTTCCTTACTAAGAATGATATTGCTTGGCATGAGGATAACTGGGACAACAATGATAGCAAATTTCTTGCCCTCACGCTCCATGATTCACATATTGGAGCTAACTTCTCCAAGTGTGCAAACTGAAATATTAAGTCTCCACATTGTCCTGTACAGATTCTTATTTCTCGTGGAAATTGGATGATCATCCCAAGCTCCCTAAGGAGAAGGATTTAAAGACACCATGCTAGTGAAAATGGTGTCAAACTCTTGAGAATGACCTTGTTCAGTTAAGTGAGAAAGGTATTGATGCACAGACGATTCATAAAGTGCTGCAAGAGGCAGTGACGAAGAAGATGACAAAGATAATGCTTGGGAAAATTCAGCGCTTATATAAACAAAGTTTATCCTTGCGAGGATCTTAGTGATGAAGAAATATGAACTGTCATTCAAACTGCAGATTTTTCATTAACAAATTGTTGAAGATCTTTATTATATCATAATGCATGATGCATGAACATTATGAGACCTGGAGCCGTATATCCAAAGCAAGGAGTGAAGGACCTCCTGTGTAGATGATGCTAATAATGCAGGATTCGGCCCAAATGCACAAGTTGGAATAAGTGGGATTGCACAAGGACAGTATGCTCCTGTTGTGCCTGGCAGCACATCAGGAGTTTGGACAGAGTTGTGATGACGGTGCAGAAGGGAGAAGTAGGTTTAGTAACGATTCCTCCTGAATATATTTTTTTTTGTTTAGAACCACTCCAAGAATTAATCATTGTGTCTGCAAAATCTACATTGAGTTATGAAGTGGAGCTCGTCTCATTTGTTAAGAAAAAGAAATTATGGGATTTGAAAAACACCAGAGAAGTGCAGGGCTTAAGAATGAGGAAGGCAATGTAAAGTTTGTTGCTTTTCCTCACACATACACCAAGAGTTGAGCACTACGACTGCATGGTGGATCTCCTTGGTCGTGCAGGACTTGGAGTTTGTTCAATTTGCACCCATGGATCAGCAAACATCCAGTTTTTCACACAAGTTGCTCTTCAAATTCTTGTTGAAGTTGAAAACATGGCTTCGATGCTTTTGAGGGAAGACAGATCCATTGCTGCTGAAAGTGCTCCCTTTTATTGGTTAATTAATTGCCCACATATGTAGATGTGGTTCAAAACTCCGCCCATGTAAGGGATCACCCTTGCATTGCCGGTCCCAAGCCCGGATAAAGGAAGAGGGTTGTGTTAGGCTTCCGACAGCATGCGTAAAACTTCGTCGGATTTTTACAACATGGATTACAAAAATTATGAGCATTGCTTTGGAGCGTCCCCGCCTACGACGTGCTGCAGAGCCCGAATGCAGTAAGAAGTAAGCAAGGACCACTACATTTTCGCCCGAATGTAGTGAATCAATTGCAGAGAGGGTTCCCACATCATGGACGGATATGGGTAAAGAAGTTAGTCCCGCTACATTGCCGCCCGAATGTAGTGAAAATTTTTCAGAGAGGGTCTCCGTATTTTGATTATGGACGGATGCGGGGGGTAAGGAAGCTAGTCCTAGATAATAAAATTCGTATTGGTTCTTGGAATATCGGAACATTATCGGGTAAGCTAATGGAGGTGGTAGATACTATGATTCGGAGATAGATTCATATTTTATGTTTACAAGAGACAAAATGGGTTGGAGAAAAAGCAAAGGAGATAGAGGATTCAGGTTTTAAATTATGGTACTCAGGTAAAGAAAAGGCTCGAAACGGAGTTGGTATTATCATAAATAAATATTTAAAGGAGTGTAGTAGACATACATCGATATGGTGACCGAATCATGACGTTGAAATTAGTGTTAGGAGCATAGGTTTTGAATATAGTTTGTGCTTACGCACCCCAAGTAGGACTAGAAGATAGTATAAAGACAATTTTTTGGGAAGAGTTAGATAAGGTGTTTCAAAAGATTCCACAAAGGGAGATGATTTGTTTAGGAGGAGATTTAAATGAACATGTCGGTAAAGAGGCATTAGGATATCAAGGGATTGATGGAAACTTTGGTTTTGGAGATATAAATGAGGAAGGTAGGGAGATTTTAAATTTTGCTATGTCATTTGATCTCTTTATAGTCAATACAATCTTCAAAAAACAAGATGAACATTTAATTACTTATAAGAGTGGCTTATCACAAACACAAATTGATTACTTTATTTGTAGAAAAAAAGATAGAGAGTGTTATAAAGATTGTAAGGTAATTCCACGAGAAAGCTTAACCACCCAACATCGACTTTTAGTTATGGATTTACAAATAAAAAAATGGACAAAGAAGAAAAGAGTGCATCGAGCTATTCAGACTAAATGGTGGAACCTCAAAAGCGAGAAAGAAGATATATTTAAACAGAAAGTCCTTCAAGGAGATGTTTGGAATTATGTTGGCACACCTTGTGATATGTGGAACAATATGGCTATACATATTAGAAAAGTGGCGAAAGATGTCTTAGGGGTATCTAAGGAAGGTGTACCGGCACAAAAAGAAGCTTGGTGGTAGAGTGAAGTACTACAAAATAAAATCAAGGCAAAGAGGGCATGAAACTTTAGAAGCTTATAAGAAAGCAAAGAAAGAAGCGAAAAAGGCCGTTAGTGAAGCAAAAGCTAAGATTTGGAATGACTTATATAAAAAACTCAACTTAAAAGAGGGTGAAAGAGATATTTTTAGGATAGGCAGGGCTAGAGATAAGAAAACTAAAGATCTTAATTATGTTAGATGCATAAAAGACGAGGTTAAAAAATTATAGTGGCAAATGATGATATAAGAAATAGATGGAAAGACTATTTTTATAAGTTTTTTTAATGAAAATAAAGATGTTAGTATTAGCTTAGGAGAGTTAGCGAAATCAGAAAAGTATATAAACCACAATTTCTTTCGACGTATTCAAAAGAATGAAGTCAAAGAGGCTCTTAAACATATGAAGGGTGGTAAATCAGTAGGACCAGATAATATTCCTATAGAAGTTTGGAAAATACTAGGAGAAATAGGAATCACTTAGCTCACAAGACTATTTAATGAAATATGAAAAAACCAAAAGATGCCCGAGGAATGGAGAGTAAGTACACTTATACCCATATATAAGAACAAGGGAGACATTCAAAATTATGCGAATTATCGAGGTATCAAGTTAATGAGTCATACTATGAAATTATGGGAAAGAATTATCGAACGTAGGTTAAGACAAGTATCAAGTACAACAGAGAACCAATTTGGATTCATGCCAGGCAGATCTACTATTGAAGCGATTCACCTTTTGAGACGTCTTATGGAACATTTTAGAGCAAAAAAAAAAGACCTTCACATGATATTTATTCATCTAGAAAAAGCTTATGATAAGGTACCGAAGGAGGTTTTTTGGAGAACTTTGGAAAAAAGAGGTATCCCATTGACATATATTAACCTTATAAGAGACATGTATGATGGTGCAAAAACATGTGTGAGGACTCATGAAGGAACGACAAACTTCTTTGAAGTTAATATTGGGTTATATCAAGGATCAACTTTAAGCCCATACTTATTTATAATGGTGATTGTTGAGTTGACAAAACATATTCAAGATGAAGTACCTTGGTGTATGTTATTTGCTGATGACATTGTATTAGTGGAGGAGACTAAGGAAAAAGTTACTAGAAAATTGGAACTATGGAGAGAAATATTAGAAAGCAAAGGCCTCCGACTTAGTAGAACAAAGACAAAATATATGGAATGTAAGTTTGATCATTTGGTTACTTCAGAGGACATAGAAATTAAAATTTGCACACATAGCATTCCCCAAAAGGAAAGTTTTAAATACCTAGAGCCAATTTTTCAAAGTGATGGAAGAATTGATGGAGATGTTACATATAGAATTAATGCTAGTTGGTTAAAATGGAGAGAAGCATCAAGTATTTTTTGTGATAAGAAGATACCATTAAAATTAAAAGGTAAATATTATAGAGCAACAATTAGGCCTGCTATGTTTTAGTAGTTAATCATCAACATGTACAAAAGATGCTTGTGACAGAAATGAAGATGTTGAGATGGATGAGTGGTCATACAAGAAAAGACTGTATACATAATGAGGTTATTAGAAACAAATTAGGAGTGGCACCAATTGATGATAAAATGAGAGAACATCGTTTAAGATGGTTTGGACATATAGAAAGAAGATCAAAAGAAGACCTGTAAGAAGGTTAGAAAAACTAAATTTGGAAAGTATTAAAAGAGGTAGAGGACGACCACAAAAGTGTTGGAAAGAAACAATAAAGAATGATCTAGCTTATTGGGAGTTAACTGCTAACATGGCACACGATAGGGATCTGTGGAAACAAAGAATCCATGTAGCCGACCCCGTCTAGTATGGAAAAAGGCTTAGTTGTTGTTGTTGTTGTTGTTGTTGTTAATGATGATGAAGCATATGGGATCCTTCAAATGCTTTTCTCTGAGGCGCATAAACTCAACTGAGCAACCAAGAGATGCTAAGGATGCTGAAATTGCAGTCATGAGGACTACAGAAATACCTTTATTTGCAGCCAATGAGTTTGCACGAATTTGCAGCTATGAAAGACTGGAAAAACATCCTTGAAGCTGTTGAAAAAGGACAGCCATAAAGGCTGAATTGGAGAATTGTTGCAGTAAAAAAGCTACTAAAAATTATCGTAGCCATAAAGTTGATGGAGATGTACAGCCATGAAGGCTGAGTTGAAAAGTGTTGCAGCCAGAAGGTTGCTTTAAAATGGACAGCTAAGAGGGCTGTAAAATTCAGAAAATATGCATAAAATATGAAGTCAAACGTAGTGAGTGTTTTCTTATTTGGTCAAACAGCAAAAATGCAAATAGAAAAAAAAGGCATAGTTTAGAAAATATGTTTTCTTGTCACCACATATGCTGAAAATCAACTCAGAGAAGAGGCAGATGTATTATTCCTTATAGAAGGTGACAGTATCACCAAAAAGCATAAAGATTAAGACCTTAAGTCAGGAGGGCTGAAAAAGCGGCTACAGTCACCATGTAAAAGGGCTCAGACCGACTAGTATGAGCAGAAGTGTGTATTCTACTATTTGAGTGGTAGAAAGAGGACACCCAACCAACATACCGGCAACAGCCACCATGTGAAGGGGCGCAGGAAAAGCCGTTTTAAGTGTGTATGGTGAAGATTGTACCTCCTACCATAAAAGATCACCTTTCTCAAAAGGAGAAAACAAGATTTTTTGAAGTGTAGCTGCCTAATCACTTCATTAAGAAGAAAGAAGAAGGAGCAATCGACATCCATCTAAGGGTCGTGTGCTACCCATGTGTTCTTGATTATTCAAGTTGATTTAAAAAAGCCTCATAAAGATCATTGGTGCAAGTGTGGTGAAGAGAACCAGTTTTTTCTGCAAGTTTAGAGTTCGAAGTATCTCACTCCCAACTTAAGGGAGGGTGAATATATGTATATGTTGTTTTTAGTATTAGTTTTGTAATTTCTGATATTTAGGTATTATTGTAATTGTTCGTAGTACTAAGGGTATTTTGATCATTTTCTGTTTTAAAGCCCATTATATAAGGGCTGGACATTTTTATTAAGGTTAGGAGTTTGATTAATAGAAAGAGAGAAAGAGAGGGGGGTGACCTCCATTGGAAGGCATGCCCCTCCAATCTTCACTTCTACTCTCTATTGTTTCTTAATCATTTTCATTATCGATTATCCGCTATGCTTCCTACGAATTTCAACAAAAAGAACAGTGCTACAAATAAGCGTAAGGATGCAATCGGAATTTCAATTGATTTCACTAGTGAAATCATCATTGGACAGCAGTTCAATAATCCTTCTGCAAATCTAGGTGATGTTAGTAGTATGAAAGAGGATCAGGATACAGGAATCAAGAGCTAATCAACTGTCACAATCTCAAGGCCTCAGCGATCAAGTCTTCTTTCAGGTTGGAGATGCACTGACTCAGCCTTTTCCTAATGGGCAGTTCGATCTAGTTTGGTCCATGAAGAGTGGAAAGCACATGCCTGACAAGAAGAAGTTTGTGAGTGAGCTAGCCCGAGTTGCACCACCAGGGCCACCATTATCATTGTCACATGGTGCTAGAGAGACGTGTCATGAGATGAAGAATGTTTGTAGCCGATTATGTTAAGATAGTTGAATCCCTCTCCCTCGAGGATATTAGGACTGCAAATTGATATGAGTATGTTGCACCTTTACTGTCTATGGTGTTTTTTAGGGTAAGTTGTTGATGAAATGCTCAAGAAGAGATGATTAACCTGCACATCAAGTATTTGATTCAATGCCCAAGAGAGATATTTACCTACGCATCAAGTGTTTGATGAAATGTTCAAGAGGGCTCAAAATTCAAAAATATATATATATTTGCAGAAGATAGGCAGTAGTAGTACATGATGATTGTTTCCATTGGAAAAATGGCAGAATGCATATAGAAGAAAAGATAGAGTGCAGAAAATCATTTTTTTATCACCACATATGTTGAAAATCAAATCAGAGAAGAGGCATAATATTGTTTCTTATGGAATGTGGCAGTATCACCAAGAAGCATGAAAATTAAAACCTTGAGTTGCTGAAGAGAATAGTCAAGAGGGCTGAAAAAAACGGTTGTAGTCACCATGTGAAGGGGCGCATACCGACTAGTGTGAGCAGATGTGTGTATTCTGATATTTGAGTGGTAGGGAGAGGACAGCCAGGGAACACACCACCAGCAGCCACCATATAAAGGGGAGCAGAAAAAGTTGTTTGAAGTGTGTATGGTGAAGATAGTATCTCCTACCATAAAAATCAATTTTCTCAAGAAAAAAAAACTTTGGAAGTGTTGTTGCCTAGTCACTTTATTGAGAAGAAACAATAAGAGGAGCTACCGACACCCATAGAAGGGTCGTGCGCTACTCAAGTATGATCTTAATTATTCAAGTTGATTTAAAAAAGCCTCAAATAGATCATTGGTGAAAGTGTAGTGAAGAAAGAACCAGTTTTTTTGCAAGTTCGGAATTTGAAGTATCTCACTCCCAACTTGAGGGGGTGTTGAAGAATATGATTATCTATTGCTTTTAATATCAATTTTAGTATTTTTGATATTTTAGGTAGACTAGACTTCTTGTATTAGGGTTAAGAAACTGAAATTAAGAAAGAGAGAAAGAGAGGGGGGCGGCCTTCAATGGAGGGTCTGCTCCCTCCTCTTATTTTCATATTTTCTCTTCGTCGTTCTTATGTGTGATTTGATATTCCGCTACGTTACTCACGTTTTCCAACAATTACTAGTGCCAAAAAAGTAAGCATGAAATTCTATGGCACAATTATTGATGTGAAAAAGATTAGCACCAGCATAAGGATAATACAAAGATGCCCTCATGCAGTTAACATGACAAAACCATCGCAACCAAGATTACAACTGAAGAGCACACCAATATTACATTACAAGTGTCAAAAAAGTAAGCATGAAATTCTATGGCACAACTATTGATGTGAAAAAGAATAGCACCAGCATAAGGATAATACAAAGATGTCTTCATGCAGTTAACATGACAAGACAATTGCAACCAAGATTTAGGCACAAAAAATATGTCGAAAGGGAAACATGGAATACAATATCGTGTAAGTTATATTACTCGGGTACATTTAGATAACATTATAACCAAGATAATCCACATGTTGCAAGATGCCTAAACTACAAGCAAAATAAGAATATAACAAAGTAAGATGTATGAACCAGTGTTGTCTGACGCGTATCGTATCGTGTATCGCTGGGCTCCACGATACGGGCATATCGTATCGTATCGTATCGTACTTTAATATTAAAATAATGCAAAAATTAATTAAAAATTAATAAAAAATAGTAAAAAATCGAAAAAAATCAAGAAAAAATCAGGAAAAATCTGATAATTGCTTTAAATTCATATAATATAAGTTTAGTACAGATTGAGCATTCAGCATTGAACAATTGCATCCAAATTTACATATTTTGAATCCAAAAAATAAAATACAGACATAGTTTACACTTTACAGTACACTACAGTTACATATAATGTTACATTTTAGATCATCAACTAAATAATCTTCATCTTCTCCTTGTTGCAGATCCTCATCATCATCAGCCACGCCCACACCTTCTTCTTCAAAATCAAATTCTTCATCTCCATAATGTTGTTGCACTCCTTCCAAATTAATCCAAGCAACGTCTTCTTCTGTTAGGAGGGCATTTTCTTCAGTGTCTTCCATAACCCAATCTTCTAATATATCAAAATTATCCAAACTTATTGGATCGAACTGACTTTCTTCTCTATTTACTTTTTTTAATTGCCTACGACACAAACAAAGATAAACAATTAGTAAGTAATATTAACAATTGAAAACTGAAGTTAAATAATATCGAATTGAAAATTTGAAAGTAATACAACATTACCTTTCACGAAGGCGCATGTTACAACGAATATAAAGCAAATCATTAAGCCTTTTATGTTCCAACCTGTTGCGCTTTTTTGTATGGATGTGTTCAAAAACACTCAAATTTCTTTCACAACCTGTTGCACTACAGGTTTGGCTTAAGACTCTAACTGCAAAATCTCTAAGGTTTAGACAATCACTTCCAAACCTGTTCCACCAAACATCTGTAAAAAAAATATAAACATTAGAGACATAATAATCCACAGTAATGTAAGATGCAACTTAAATATGAAAATAAATAATGTACCTGGACGCATTGTAGAGCGGTTGCGAATTGCAACAGGCAAACCCATAAGTGAAGAGCATTATCATATATCTCCATCTCTCGATGTATCGCATCTACTATGCTCTCATCAGGGACTAATCTGTCGATGCATTCAATGATTCCTCGATTAACCTCACCGTCCCTTTTGAAGGTTGCTGAGTACCTCAATGATGGGTTTAGATAGTAAGCTGCTGCATGAATAGGCTGATGCAATTGTTTATTCCATCTACTATCAATTATTTTCCACACGGGCACATAATCTCTTTTTTTTCCATTTAAGTTATTTCTGATGGCTTCTTTTGCCCTGTCCATGGCTTCATAAAGGTAGCCCATAGATGGTTTCTCCTCGCTATCAGCCAATCTCAAAACTTTCACTAATGGACAAGTAATTTTCAATAATCTGACACATGCATTCCAAAATGAACTTCTAAAAACTGTTTCTACAATCTCATTCAACTTTCTATTTCTTCTGTTTTGAGGCAACTCTGCAAATTGTTGCCACTCATCTGAGGAGAACATTCTCTTCAAAGCTTGCTTCTGTCTCACAATACTTTGTACAGATAAGAAGTTTGTTGCGAACCGAGTTACAGCTGTGCGAAGAAGCTCTGCACCTTCTGTATATCTCCTCATCATACACAAAACAAATGCATGATTGTAAATGAATTTTGTAATATCTTGGCAACACTCAGTTGCTGCCTTTATTTCATCCATCTCACCAATGTCCTCGAGGATGAGATCTATACAATGGGCTGCACATGGTGTCCAGTAGAAAGTCCCATAAATATCAGCTAACTCCTTCCCAGCTGCTTTGTAGTTAGCTGCATTATCTGTAATCAATTGGACCACATTCTGTAGCCCAACCTCCTGTATAATCTTATCAAATTCTTCTCGTAGGATCTCTACAGTGTGTCTCTCCTCTGACATGTCTAGATATCTCAAAAACATGAGTCCTTTAGGACAATATACAAGAAAGTTTAGCAATGTCCTTCTTCGCCTATCGGTCCATCCATCTGCCATGATAGTGCATCCTGTTTCCTTCCACGATTGTCTCAAAGTCGAACAGTATTGCTGCACTTCAATCACGGTCTGATCTAATATCTTCCCTCTCAACTTCTAATAAGAGGGCATCCTGTATCCTGGACCAATGTTAGCAATTGCATCTGCCATTGCTTGAAAATGAAAACTGTTTGCTGCATTAAATGGAATGCATGCATCATAAAACCATCTGCCCACTGCAAGGTCTGCTTGATCGTGCAGTTGTTCTGAAGCCATAGCAGCACGAATTCCTGGCTGAGCACCAGGTGTAGTGGAAGGAGGAATGAACGAATGTATGCTAGAAGAAGAAGCTCTTCCTCTACTCCTTCCTGAACTTCCTCTTCTGCCACCTCCAAAGTCTTCAGTTGCAACCCTCTTTCCTCTGCTAGGTGCTCACGAACTGCTACTACCAATATCTGTTCTAGCATCTGAAGGCAAACTATCAATGAATCCAACTCCAGTGACAGTAGCATCATCAGCTTCTTCACACATCTGGAAATCATCATTTTGTTGTCTCCTTTCCTGTATGCTCTCAATCATCTGCAAGCATTGCCATTTAATACCTTCTGGCACACTTCTAACTCTGCCTGTGCATGGAGCAACTTTTTTCCTGGTTCCTGCTAGGTGGTGTTTCAACCTTGAAATTCCACCACTAACCACCTTTTCACAAAATAAACATCTGATTTTTAACCTTGAACCCTCAACTGGTATACCCCACTGCCATGCCGGATCATCAGACTTTGAATGAGAGTCTCTACCACCCCTTCCGGCCATCTCAATGGAATACTTTAATTCAAACAAAAACCTGAAAATAAAAGCACTTCGTAAATCCCCCAATCTTCAAATAACACTCAAATCGAGTGTCTCCCACTTCATGAATGCAATAAAAATCGTATACACACACTTAATAACTTCATATTTTGTCATTTAAAAAAAAAAACCGAAATAACACAAAAAACAATAAATATAAAAGAAAAAAGGGAAAAAACATTAAAAATATACCTAAATCCGAGTTTGGAGGCTTGGACGGACACCGTAGGGCACGATTTTAGAGCTTTGAACACCAAGGAGGCGAAAACCGACTCTTAGAGAGCTTGAAGAACCCAAAAGGAGAGAGGAAACCCGCGAAAAATCGCGGGTTTCTCTCGAGCTGGGACCCTTTATAAGGGTCCCAAGGCGTATCGTACGATACGGGCGATACGCACCGTATCGTGCGATACGGTGCGATACGCCCGCATCTGCGATACGGGGCCCCGTATCGTATCGTGCCCCGTATCGTATCGTGATGGCCCACGATACGATACGTACGATACGGTGCGATACGGACAACACTGGTATGAACAGTGAAAGCAAGCAACATAACAAGAAAGGGTATATCACACTAGCTAATACCATGCTCGATAAAGTAACAAATAATATGCATTTAGATATTTTGTTATATTACTCAAGTACATTTAGATAACATTATAACCAAGATAATCCACATGCTGCAAGATGCCTAAACTACAAGCAAAATAAGAATATAACAAAGTAAGAAGTATGAACAGTGAAAGCAAGCAGCATAACAAGAAAGGGTATATCACACTAGCTAATACCATGCTCGATAAAGTAACAAATAATATGCATTGCTCACCATTGAGATGCCCACGATTTGTGTCTCTCACAAATCGCCATGGTACGTGTAAATGAACTTCTCATCATACATTGTGGGCGACCTCCCAATTGCACAACCCATGTACCTCCACAAGGTACTAACGCCATTGCCTATGTCCCTGAAAGGTGAATAGTCCTCTAAACACGTACTGCCACCAGCTTGTCCAGCAGCTGCACATAACATAATATCTAATAAGTTAATTCATGTACGAGAGTCAAAAGGTGGAAAGCATTTATCAGGCCAGCCAAACAAATTGTTCGCCCAATTAACCATGAATCACCATCATGAAGGAGAAATATAAATTCTCATGCAAGACCAAGAACACAAATCTACAAAAGGAAAGAGTGGTTTATCAAAAGATATGGAAATTTAAAAGCAAAGAGGAGTAATCTTATCTGAAATTCAGAAGGTAGTCAAAGACAGACTAATCTTTCACTTAATTTACTACAGGAGTTCATTAATCATCAAGATACTAGAACCCTGATAAAGACTAGACCAGGCTTAAAAGTATAACCAAAGGAAAACTAGACATAGTAAGCTGTATC
This sequence comes from Brasenia schreberi, assembly GCA_036023115.1. Taxonomy (NCBI): domain Eukaryota; kingdom Viridiplantae; phylum Streptophyta; class Magnoliopsida; order Nymphaeales; family Cabombaceae; genus Brasenia; species Brasenia schreberi. The sequence continues at coordinate 22,132,856 of JAYKKT010000090.1, forward strand.
CACATAAACAGAACCGTTATCAAGAGTAACCAGAAGACCATAAGGACAATGACAAACCATAATAAGAATAACGTGGACTTTTAATGCTAACCATAGATAAAGAAAATAAAAAGTGAAGAGCATTCATCGTATAGAAGTGATAGGTTAACGGATAAAGGCCTTCAGAGAAAGTGAATGACTACTTTAACTACCGCCTGGGCTCAAGAACATAAATTGTGCAAGCCAGATATTGGACAACTGACCTCATCACACTTTGCTCCAAGAGTGAAACACAGCTGATTGTTCTATCAATCACCGAAGCAGCATTAGAACAACTAATGGGTTTTAAATACTCACTTTGCTATGGGAAGCTTCTCTCTCATTTTCCTTTAGAATTTTTTTGTTAAAAAACTGCAAAGAAAAATGAGATAGCAGTTTTTAAAGGATATATCATAGTATCAGATCAGAAAGAACGCCTCGGAAGAGGATAAAAGAACAAACACAAGATGCAGTGAGATTAGCAAAGTGAGTATTTAAAATTAGATTAGGTTCTGAAATGAATCAACCGACCGTATTTAATTTATCAAGATAAGTGGTTGCATCCAGGTAGCAACCAAAGTCCCCTCGAATCGGACTCCTTAACCAGAAAATGAGATAAAACTGGATATTGCATTGAGGACAACTGAAATATCCCAAAACCTAAAGGAATGAGAGAAATTGGGATATTACATGAAATGCAGTACACAAGGACAATGTGATTGGACACAGAGAGTTATCCAGAAGAAGAAAAAACAGAATGAGCAAGAAGCCTATTATTTTGCTCCCCAATCCGTCTCAATAGTTACACAGCACTCGAGGAGATACCAGTTTTTTTTCAATTTATTACTTGAAGAAACCGCCTTGCAAGGGGTAGGAAAACCAACATAAAGCTCTGAGGCTACAATCCCCTCGTCGACGTGCTCAAAGCGATGCAATTGACAAGTAAAATATTGTAATTCAGATGAAAACAAAACAGGAACCTACACTTCCGGATGATGGACGAAATATAGGGTCAACTCCCAAACCAAATGCTAACAATTTCCACATCCAAGATTACAGAATCCAATTGAAACTAGCGATGGTTACACAAATGAAAAATAACAGTCCCCAGCGAAGCAAATATCGTGAACAGATGATTCAAGCAAAAAATGCATATAGATTGTTGGTGAATGGAGGAACGATTGGCGAAGTGGCTTACCTAGTTTCTTCCCTCTAACTTTCACCTTGTTTTGCTATCAAGGTGGAGTGTGCCTAAGAGAGAGGCGGGAGGTACGGGTCCTGCTCCTCTCCCTTTCTTAGCTCGCCGAAAGAGGATAAGCGAGAAGGACTAAGGACAATTCTGGTTCTAAGGCTTGACCCACAGAAGAGAGGGAGGTGGGGGCTGTGGAGAGTGAATAAGCGTAGGCTTTCCTGGGTGGAAAAAGTATTCAAAGCTCCTGATAAGGGATCCCTGCCCTTCCCTCATTAGGCATATGGAGGTTTATAGATGGCCCTTTTGTCTTTACAAAGGGAGGCCGACACGCATGCCCCGGGAAATGGAGTCAAGCTACTAGCGAAGCTTGCCTGAGAAGGGTATCATCCCCAACCCGGTAGGCTCTACCTTATAGTAATAGTAAGATGTCAAAAGGAATTAAAGCAGCTTATTTGGCGCATGGATCAAAGACTCAAGAAACAGGTTCGCCTTCGGCTAATCTTAGATGGTGGTAGGTTTTGCAGCATGGGAGTTAAGAGTCCTCCCATTGAGCTGACGCTCTGCGTACGTTTTATTTTCTTATTTCTAACGCTTGTTTAGTTACTTGTATAGTATATGAATCTTATACATATATCACCTTAAGAAAAGAATTTCCAATCATTTGAGAAATTTTAATTGGTGAAGATGGATAAAGGATAACGTGTTCAGCCTCTTGCTGACATATGGGATATAAAGGTTGAAGAAACCTCGACAGGGAGAATAGAATGACTAGCAAATTATTTTGTAGCATAACTCGTAGAAGAAACTTCAGAAGCTGATTTGATTAGTTCTTTGACAGCAGCCTTCAAGGTCAACCTCATATACGACCAGTTTCAATTGATGTCAGCTCGTGCACATTTTCTTATGTTTGTTTCAAAAAATCGTGGCCATGGCCAAACTAGCAAAGTTGGGCAGAGAAAAATCGTGAAAGGATCATCCGGTAAATGGTTCCTGCATATGATCCGTACATAAATTAGTAGGGGTATGCCTAACCCCACCTGTCTTTAGGAAAAAAACATCAAAGAGAACACATACGAGCATTATTATCTAAACACTCCTTTTACTATTAATATAACTCTTTTTTTTCTTCGACGATCGTTTCTCATCCGATTTTCATTTATTAATAAGTGTTATATGATTATTTGCAACCAACTATCTTCAATTGGTTACTTAAGAACCTAGTTAGAATCAAACAAACCAAGAAACAAGAACAGAAAAAGAAAATCGAAGAAACGATCAATCCACTCATTTTCTCATTTTTTTAAATTTCAAAGGTTGGTTTTTACTACAATCATTGTATTTTCAGTGCTTTCCTTGAAATCTTTCGATTTTCCAAATATTTGAAGATGATTTTTTTATTTTGGGCAAAATTGGAGGGGTGGTTGGAACCGCAAAGGAAAACGTGGATAGGCACATAGGACGCACTTAGATTGCATCTCTCATAGTTGGGAGACGTGGTTCTGCTTCGTCCCATTCCTTAAGAGAGATGCAGTCTTGGTATGTTTCCTTTAAAGAGGGAGAGGTTGCAGAACCGTGTCTCCATTGAAGATGGAGACGTGCTTATCCCGCGTCTCCTTAAATGAATAGTTTTTTCCTTAATATTTGATATCTATGTTTTTATTGTAAAATGACAAACAACTCAAATGAAAGCACTCACGATACCAACGACTTAGAGAAGATTTTGATTGATCAACATACTTATCATACAATGACTAAGGATTGTAATAGTGGTTTAGTGCACCTGATGATGTATTTGTTGGTTGGTTGGTTGGTAGAAGAGGTAGAGGATGAATTTATTGATTATGATAATGATGAGCTAGACTATTTTCTTGTGTTTATGACTGATGATTTGCTTAGGAGTCGTAATGAACTTATTGACTATGTAAGACTAGGCTAGAGGCAGCATAGCATTGTGACGGTTATTAGTTATTCAAAGAGAAAAGACGCAATAAGGAAGGTATGACTTGCATGTGAAAATAGTGATAAGTATAGGCAAAATATAATATTGATGTTGAAAGTACTAGGTGGACGGGTACTAAGAAGGTTAGTTGCCCTTTTTATTAAAAGTAGAGGGTGGACTGGATGGATATTGGAAGTTACATGTAATGAATGGGACACATAATCAACCTTTAGTATTGTATATTGAAGGATATGCTTTTGTAAGAAGATTAAGTAGCTCTCAGTACATAACAAAAGACCTCACATAAAGTTATTATAAACCAAAGTATATTCTAGCGCATTTAAAGTTGTGGACATTGGAAATATAAGTACAACAAGACAATTTTATAATATAAGGATGAAAATCAGGAAGGAAGATCATGGTTCTTGAGGTGTTTTACAACAACTACTATACGATCTAGACGTTAACTATTATCATACATGGCGTCGTAAAGTCCCTTATACAAATATTGTTAGTGACATTTTATATGCATATCCACGTTTCATGTACCTACTTCATACATTTTTATAGATATTCAAATATAACAATACATATAAAAAAAACATTTAAGTGTCTTATTGTTGTGTAATAATGTTTATCCTATGTTATTATCATTAACCATTATATATTTTTAATATTTTTTATAAGTATAAGATGTTTTTCCTTGAGACTGTTGGGTTCACATCAACCTCTAAAAACTTCTCCATAGCCTTATAAGTATGAAAAAATAAGAGAACTATGTTTGAATGTTGAGCTGTGTGAGAGATTTTTGTACTCCAAACAAAATGACACGTATTATCTATAGTGATCATGATTTTGCTTTAGTAAATGTTAATCAAATAATTTTTATAGATGTAAAATATTTTTTTTGTGGATGACACATAGCCAAAAATATTGAAGCTTTTATTATAAAGTTTACAAGAAATAAAGATATGGCAAGTGCGTTTGTTGTAAGTTGGAGGAAAGTCATATGCGACGAATAGGGTCACTAGTCATCTCACTGGTAGTGGTCATGATGTCAACATAGGTAATATTGACAAGGGTGAATTATCTTTCTCTCTATCAATACAAAGGGGGTGTCCTGCACCCACTCACTGATACTCTAAGTTGAACTGACTCTGATATCAACGTTGTGACGCCTCGACATTAGAATTACACAACTCAAAACACTCTATCAGAGCTAGATTGCGTATAACTTAAAGACTGATAATTGAGAGAGTTGATTGTGAGTAATAGAAAAGAAACTATTATGGTAGTGTCCCATCCTAACGCATAACATACTTATATCTCTTGTGTGAGACTCTTATTAAATACGAAAGCAAAAGGTGGACCCTCATTATGGTAGTGTCCCATTCTAACGTACTAGAGTTGTCAAGTAGTTCTCACTCAAGCACCTAGTTATACAACTATCATTAAGAGTCTACAGTCAAAGGATCGCATTAAGACTAATGATTGGGAGAGTCGATAGGGAGTAATAGTAAGAAAACTTAAGTATAAATAAGAAAGCAATGTAAGTGTATTGGTAACAAACAAAAGTGTATATCCCACGACATGCTTATAACTCAAGTACAAGACTCTTATTAAGCACAAAAACAAAGATGCCCCTTCACTATGACAAGGCCTTATCCTAACGCACTAGAGTTGCTAAGTAGTTCCCACACATGAGCTTGATTATACAATCATGATTAAAGATCCATAGTCGAAGGGTCACATTCTTTCGCCTAAACGTTTGACATCCACGACAAACTACCATGTAAATAGTATTACATCTGCCTTAGAAACTATCATATGGTGGGCTTCTTCTCTCAGCTTGCATCAACTTCGTCGTATCCTTCTTACTTGATTAGGTAACACAGAATGTGTCCTCTTTTATCCTCCATGTGGTCGAGGATATGTTTAACTTCTTTTGCTCCTAGGGTCCTCAATGGCGTAGGTGCCCACACTAGTTGGTTTCAGGTTGCATCTTCTATGTCAACATGATAAGCCTTAATGTTATTCATATGAAAGACAAGATGCGTACGGATGTGGTCTTGAATATCTAGTCGGTACACCTAGTTTTCCACTCTTTTGGTTATAGTATAGGGACCGTCGTACTTACGATTTAGCTCAGCATGCTGCTTTGTATTTGCTTAGGGTACAACTTTAAAAGGACTTGATCACTGACTCCAAACTCGACAACACGCCTCTTCATGTTTGCCCACTTTTTTTATACACTTTGTTGCCTTCACAAGGAGAGCATGGGCAATATCATGTTACTCTTGTAGATCAGTACAAAAGGTGTGTGTGATTGGGGTCTTGCCTTCATATTGTGTTGCGAGTGTATAGTGTATGCGGATGTTGTATTGTTGCCATCTCAAAGGGCTTTTCTCAGTAGACCTGCTATGATATAATTATACAAGATTTGAGTGATATCAAGCCATTTTGTCTAACCCTTTTAGTTGAATCTCACATTGTACCTTAGAGAATCCTCAAGCAAGAGATTCATTTGTTCCATCTAACCATCTTTCTGGGTATGACAACTAGTTGAGAAAAATAATTTGAACCAAGTAACCGAAAGATTTTCTGTCAAAAATTGCTTGTGAATCATGCATTCCTATCACTAATAATATTGGTTAGTAGTCCCCAATGTTTGATTATGTTTTTAATGAAAAGCTTTGCAATCTTCTTAGTTGTGCAGTTCATGGGATTGCTAAAAACACCTCATACTTGAGGAATGTATCTACCACCATGAAGATAGATTGACTTCCGTTGAACTTCTGCAGATTCAAAATAAAGTCCATCAATACACTTTCTCATAATTACTTAGGCACCAACAAAAGCTCCAATAAACCTGTTGGACGTTAATTGTCAACCATGTCCTGCTCACATATCAAACAAGTCCATACATAAGTCTTTACGTCAAATCCTATTTGAGGCCAATAATAAGCACGTTGCACCAAAATGAGTGTGCATTCCATTCTAGGATATCTTGCCCATGGAAAATCATGACATTCTCATAAAATGTCCTTTCGTAAGTTGTTTTTGCAAGGTACCTAGATATGTCCACTTTTAGTCAATAATAATCTATCCTATTTCTAAAAGTGTTCGGTCTTACCCTAATCAACTAGTGCTTACAATTGCTTTATCATATCGTCACTCTCCAAGCGAGTGCAGATGCAATCAAGAAGATCACTCCAAGTTTGATGCGTATGTTCATGAGTGTCTGCTTAAGTAATATTGAGATAATTCAGCTTCTGACTTAATGCATCAATGACAAAATTCATATTTGCTAACTTATACTCTATAGTCATGTCAAATTCAGCTAAAAATTGTTGCCACCTCGCCGACTTAGTGGTCAGATGCTTTTGAGTAAAAATAACTAGTAGCAACATTATTGTCTTCACAATGATCAATGTTCCCAAGAGGTAATGATGCCAAAGACGAAGGCAGTGCACTACAATTGTTATTTCCTTATCGTGCATGAGATACCTTTGCTCCAGGTCTTTCAACTTATAACTCTCATAGGCGATGGGGTGCCCCTATTGCATAAGCACTCCACCCAAGGCAAATTTGATGCATCTGTTTGTACTTTAAAGGCTTTGTATGATCAGGAAATCTTAGAATTGACTCTCATGTGAGTCATCTTCAATTGATTAAATGCATACTAACAACTCTCATTCCAATCCTGGCATTGACTCTTCTTTAGCAAAATCATTAGAGGCGCTACTATAGCAGCATAACCCATGATTAGACCTCTGTAGTAGTTTGTCAATCCAAGGAATGATCTAAGTTCCATCAGATTCATAGGAGGATCTCACTCTTCAATTGTCGTAATCTTTTTCACATCCATATGGAGTTTTTCATTACCAATAATATGCCCTATGAAATCAATCTCTCATTTGCCAAATAGATATTTCTCCTACTTGATGTATAACTCATTATCATGCAAAACCTTGAACATAATACAAAGGTAGTGATTGTGTTGTGGTATAGAGGCATTGTACACCATGATGTCATCTAGATATATCATCACGAATTGATCCAAGTATGAGTAGAAAATCTTATTAATCAAATTCGAGAAAGTAGGAGGGGAGTTCGTCAAGCCGAACAACATGACTAGAAACTCATATGCACCATACCAGGTGATGCATGTCGTCTTCACCTCATCCCCATCCATAATACACACTTTCCAATAACCCGATCAAAGATCTAGCTTCGAAAATACTCACTCTTATCCCAATTGATCAAACAAGTTTGCTATAAGGAGTAGCAGATACTTGTTCTTAACAATCACTTTGTTAAGGACTCGATAGTTTATGGATAATCTCTTTAATTAGTCATATTTGGATTGAAATAATATTGGTACTACAGATGTGAAAATTTACTCCAAAGTTTATGTAGAGACTTGAAATAAGTTTTTACACACTACGTCGTGCACGAGCATGCCAGTTAGTTTACTCAAACTAACAAAGAGTGCTTTTTTTTACTTTAATGACGATTATGGGGAAGTAGGATCTTTTCGACTTAGGCCTTCTTGAACCAACACTCAAGAGTCAACCTAGACGCTTTGAGGATTGGTTTGAATCAAATATGTTTTCAAAATTGACTTAACCAAATTCGTGGGCTTAGGTCTTTGGAAAAAAAAAATTCTAAGTTCTGAAAAACAGGAACTGATTTTGTTTTGAAAACTTGTTTTCAGATTTTTTTAAATAGCTTCTGAATCTGTAAAAATCACGAAAATTTTACAATGAATAAAGGATCATATGAAGGTTCAAAAAATATTTTTTATTCTAATTTTAGTTTTGTGACATCTTCAATTAAATTAGGGAATGACTCTTGCTCAGAAGTCCGAAACAGTTTTGTGATAGAAATACAGAGGTTTAAAAAAATGTCTGTATCGCGGTGCACAGAGCTCCGATCTTTATAAACTTGGTCTTGTTGGAAATCTATGGATATCAGCTTTCTAATTAGATATTTCAATAAAATTGGTTTACTACAGACAAAGTTATGGGATTATAATCTAAGCTCTTTTTCAATAAATACAAGTTTTACAGATTCAACTATAGATTTGTCCAATTTTCCCAAATTTTAATTATATGGCTGAAAGATCCTAAAATTCTTGAAACTTTTATGAGAAGTGGGATGGTATGTGAGGATTTGGTGTAAAAAGTCTTAGATCATTCGGAGAAGATGATAGAAATTAAAAATAAATCATCAGACAGATACAAGATATTTAAAACAGATTTTCGTGTTTAGAAAATACATGAATACATCTCATCCGAAATTTAAAAGACAAATCACAACTATTGGAATGTAAATGACTGAAGGAAATGAATTAAAATATATCTATAGCTTAAGCATAGAGGGGATTAGGAGATATAAGGGAGTATAATGTATAGAGAAGCTGATGAAACTTAAAGTCAAACAAGTAATGAGCATAAATATAACGAAATGAAATGGGCAACATATCTATCTATTACATCATGGTGGGAGTCAATTGCTCCATTAATACAACCCCTTTTTAATGAATGAAAGTGTAAATGTAAAAATTTTATTCCAAAGCCTATTTAGATACTTGAAATAAACTTCTCAACCTACTTCGTTTTTGCGCGAGCATGCTAGCTAGTTTCACTAAAACTAGCAAAATTATACTTCTAACTTCATCGAGCGATTGTGGCAAAGTGTGATCTTTTCGTCTTAGGTCTTTTTGAACCGATGCTCAAGGGTCACCCTAGATGCTTTGAAGATTAATTTGAGTTGGGTGTATGTTTCTAAAATTTACTTTAAATCCAATTTAAATTAAACAAGTCATGCACTTAGTCTAGAGAATGAAAAATTTTCAAGTTTTGAAAAACAGAAACTGGTTATGTTTTCAGAGTTTATTTTCAGGTTTTTTATGAACAGCTTAGAGATCTCCAAAATTTATAAAACATTTATAGCAAACAGAACCAAATGTGAAGATTCTAAGACTATTTTTGTTTTATTTTTATGTATTGTGGTTTTACAAAATTAAATCCGAGAAAGGACTCTACTTAGGCATTTCAAAACGTTCTATTAGAAAAACATAGAGGTCTAAAGAAACCTCTATATTTCGGTGCACAGAGCTCCGATTTTTATGAATTTAGTCTTGTTGGAAAGATATGAATGTCAGCTTTCCAATGAGACTAGTGTTGCCATATTTAGCTCATTACAAACAAAGTTATGAGAAGATTACCCAACCTCTATTGGAGGAAATCAAGATTGGATAGGCTTGACTCTAGATTTGCTCGATTTTTCTTTATTTTATTTATGATACTACACAGCCCTAAAATTCTTGAAAATTTTATTATGAGTTAGTTAATGTGAAGATTTGGTATTCCAAATTTTAGATTATTCAAAGCAGCGGTTCGAAAATGAAAAATGCAATAAGAGACGTATGTAGGATGCTAAAAACAGAGTTTCGGTTTTTAAAACTTACGTGAGTGCATTTATCTGAAATTAAAAGCAAACCGCAGCTAATTCAAAGTAAATGACTGAAGTGAAATGAATGTAAATGCATATTTAGCTTAAGCATAGAGGGGATTAGGAGATATAAGAGTGTATAGAATATATAGAGGTAGAGGAACATAAAATCAAACAAGTAGAATGCATAAACATAAATGAAATGAAACGGGCAATATTTCTACTCTATTATAACATGGGGGGAGACTAAAGCTCCATTAATACAACATCTTTTGAATTGAATAAGAGGAAGAAAGGATTAAGATCAACAAAGAGGAGGAAACACACTTACACTTCCTCCAATGGTTCACGACTCCAAGGAAGGGGACGACTCCCTTCTTTCCTTATTCTCTCACTCTCTCTTTACAGTACCTACTCTCTCTCCTAGGCCCTAAGCTCCTCCTTCAATCTTGAATATCCCTCTAATACTAGAAATGAGCCCCCAAGAGCCCCTTTTATAGACCTAAAGGGGGGAAGGCCTAGAGCCTTCTATTGTTTGGATTGGGTGGCTCTTTGGAACTCCATTCTCGATCCAACTCCAAAGAGACATGGCTGCACATGGCTTCACGTGGGATTGTGGTCCCCTAGGTTATGGTGAGTCCAACATATTGGTATGGGGCAACCTTTGGTGCAGCCTTTGACTCGAGTAGGTGTAGTCCTTGGCTCGAGTTGGTGCAACTAGGTGAGTCCCTTGGTTGGAATTGGTGCATCCCGCCCCTTTGCTTGGCTCGATTTGGTTGGTGCTTAGTGTGGCTTGCAACTTATCACTTGGTGCATGAATGGGCCTTTAACTTAGCTCTTTTGGCTTTGACTTTGACCCTTCTTGGCTTGATGTAGCTCGTGACTTATCACTTGTCCTTCTTGGTGCCACTTTTGACTAGACCTTGATCTTGATATGTCTTAGCCGGTTTGGTGTACCCTTTAACTTGATTAAATTTACATTTGTCTTGTTTTTGGGTATGCGCTAGTTCCATGTGTCACCCAATTTGATTTGAGTTAGATTTGATTTGATCCATTTATTGGAAGACCTACATTTCTTTAGGGCTCTCTTGCTTTCACCTTAGCCTTCAAGAATTCTCCTTTGTTTGATTCTCTTTTTTGTTTAATATTTATGGTTTCAAATATTTCCTTGCTGATTATTTAAAACCATTTTGTTTGAGGTATATTTAAAAACAACGAGTTCTTATCGAAATTTTCAAATACTTTTGAAAACAATTAAGTTTCATTCTTAGTGTTTGTTTGCACGAGCGACCTGCTTTCGCTCAATGAGTTAGTCTTTACCGTTTCAACCACTTTAACCCTTTGTTGGGTGTAGGGTGTCAGACCACTTTAACCCTTTCGATGGGTGTAGGGTTTCAAACCTCTTTAACCCTTGGTTGTTTGGTTTCATATCGCTTTAACCCTTTGATGGGTATAGGGTCCCGAAGTAGGACTATTCTCAATCGTGCGAGTTTTTGAGGTCTGATTTGAATTTAAAAGATTTTTGGTAAATTTGATATTTTGGAAATATTTTTGAGTTTGGTTTCCAATGTCTCATTTTCATTTGTCTCTTTGAAGAAACTTGTTTGAAACCATCATTTTTTTGAATGAAATCATTTGAAAATACAGAATCCTGCCAATTTGGGTTTGAGGGCAAAGCAGACATTTTTTGGCTCTTTGTCAAAATTAGAATTTTTTGATAGGAGTGCTATTTATCCTTATTTTGAGGTTGCCACGAAATTTCGGTGTGGAAATGAGTTTGTTTAAGGTGTCTTTATTTGAAAACTCTTAAAACACTCAAAACCGTAATTTTTTCTTAAAAAGGCAAAATTTCTAAAAATCAAAGGTTTTGAGAAATTTTTTGGGTGTTTATAGAAAGTAAGAAAGAAGAAATTAAAGAAGAAAGAAAAAGATCGACCTTGTAAAGGAGCCCTCCATGGCACCGAATGTGGAAGGATTGACTCCTCCTTCTTCCTCTCTTCTCTCTCCCTCTCTCTCTCTCTCTCTTTCTTTTCCTCTCTCTCTCTCTTATTGCATCTCTCCCTCTCCGTCTTAGGCTATTTCCCACCTTCCTTCAATGTTAGAAACCAACTGTCAAGGTGCCTATTTATAGGCCACAAGGGAGGAAGGCCTAGAGCCTTCCACGATTTGGATGTGGATGGGCTTTTGGAACCCCAAACTTGATCCAACTTCATTACTGGTCACATGGGCTCACGTGGGCCTTAGAGTGGTCCCTCTTGGGTCAGGGTGGGTGGATTAAGTTGGCCAAGGTATGTGTGTCCACCTAAGTGAATTTGGTCACAATCGACTAACATGTGTTGAGTCAAATGGCTGGTTCGGTCAAGTAAAAAAAAAAGTAGGTTCGATCAAGGTATGTATGTTCAAGCCTAAAGAAGAGTTTGCATATATAATATGAACAATATAGTAAAGGTGAAGAGTCATGTCATGATTTTTTTTTACTCTTGGGCTTGGAAGGGATGGTGCTTGATGGACCGAGTCCCAAATGTTCAAAAGGATTGCTTTGGTTCCATGCCCCAAGTAGTATAGCCATGACATTTTGCTAACTCCATCTTGATCTTTTCCACTCTCTTTTGGGCCTCTTTTGCTATTGCTCATGTTAAAGTCGACCCAAACTTATTTGACTGATTTGAATTGGCCTGGAATTCTTCACTTGATCTGAGCTTATTCCATATGATCTGAGTTGATCGTGTCTTGACTCATTCATTGCTTAGGTTTTTGCTGGCCCTGAATCCTTGGCATTACTTTCGCACACTCATCCTTATCTGCTTTTGATCCATGCTTCGCTTCCTCAACATCTCTTTGATTTTCAAAACTTGAACTTCAAGTTTAAAAACCTTTGTTTTATGAAATTCGCATGTTGTATTCAAATAAGGGATTTTAGAAAACAAGCCCATCGTTTTGAAAATTCTAAAACATGTTGGGATATATTTTAAAAAGCATTTTGGGTGTTTAACACTGAAATGAGCTTTAAAGGGTCGAATGATCCCTGAAGCCGGTATCGCATCCAACTACCTCCTCAACTCTTTCAATTTTGAAGGGACCACGCGATATAAAACCATAATGGGTGGCTTTGCACCCAACACTAACTCTATATGATGATCTACCTCCCGTCTAGGGGGTAGCTTTCTTGAGAATTCGTTGGGCATGACATCTACGAACTCCAGTATAACATCAATCTCAGGGGACACTGCCTCGTAAGGTGCCGCTTGTTCAACTTACTGCAAAGTCACCAAGAATGTAACTTCACCCTATTTTAAGCCCTTTTTCAATTGGAGGGTTGAGCACACATGCATATGTTCATCGCCAACATACTTGAATTGAACAATGAAGGGAGTTGGTTATTTACAATCTCCATAGCATTGTAGTGGGGTCAAAGTTTCCATTTACTCTCATGCATGAATTCTAGTCCCAAAATGACTTTGTAATCATTCATAGTACTCATGGTGAAGCTAGTGATACAGTCCAATTTCCTAGCTTGGTTGATACGTTGATAGCTTCACCCTCAATAGGCTTAGCTTCTAAATTCACAACTTTCATCCCACATTCTCTTGGCAGCACTTGCAACCTCAAATGCCTTGTCTCCCTAATTATAGATGAGGATCTCAGGTTAGCGAGATACATCCATTCACTCATGTACAATCCATGTTGCCACATACACAACCCAATACAATTCTATAAATAGGTACACTTAGTAAAGATAGAAGAAGGTTGACGCTCTTATAAGATCGCTCGAGGCTACGAGAGTATGAAGGCATGACACTAGTGTTGGGTGGTAGTCCATATAGACGGTTCAGCTCAACGATCAACATGTAACATATCTCTCCTGCCTGATAAAGAAATCATCTTCAAGGTCTTATGGTAGGAACATATTAAGTATTGCCAAAGATATATGAAAGGAACCTACAAGTTATCTTCTTCTAGATGAAAAACCCACTTCACCAAGTAGAGACTTTCATCTAAACCCTCTACCTTCAACCCGATGATCCATGATGCTCTCTACCTGATCAATATCATCTCACAACTGGAGGTGGGTGTTAGGTAGTGCACTCTAAGTCTTCACAATAATGTTTCAACTATGAAACATAAAGAATGGGGTGGATCTTGAGTCTCTTGGGTAACTCAAGTCAATAAACTGCCCTTTCAATCCGTTCAACCATGGTGAAAGGCCCACCAAATCGTGGTTTAAGGCTAAAATGAATGCCTTTACAATCTTGCCTCCACATGTACTTTGTAACCTTCAAATAAACCCATTCCTATATTGAATTCCCTTGGACACTAGTGGCAATCGACAAACTTCTTCACTTTTGTTTGGGTGCACATAAGAGAAGCGCAAGCATCATTATATAGTTTTTGTCCATCACAAACCTCCTGTAGGGTGTGAGACATCTACTCATGGCTTCATGTTGAGCAAAATATGTAGGAGATACTGGCTACCATTTCAATGTAATCTCAAAGGGGCTAGCACCCTAGTATGCATCATAACTGAATTGGGTCATTTTCCACAAAGATACCTAATTCATTTAACTATCACCCACATAATGTTGAGGGTAGTCTTCAAGAAGAGCATTTATAAGTTCATATTGCTCATTTGTTGGGGGTGATGAGTAGATGAAAACCATAGATGTATGCTCATAATACTAAAGAGTTTTCTCCAAAATTTGCTTGCGAACCTTATATCCCTCTTTGGTCACTCATAATTGGCCAAAGAATTTGACACATTGGAAGAAGAGTTTGGTTGTCTCCTTAGCATTGCACTCCTTTGGAGTAAGTATGAAGATGGCATACTTGGCAACATAGCTTCACAACCATCTACCTTCAAAAACCTATAAATAAAGTCCATAAAAAAATTTTGCAAAAAAATAGCTTCTCGTGAACCACCAACGGTTGTAGCAATCCAGCTGCATAAGCATGCTTAACTTTGGGTTATTGACAAAAGGGGTAAACTTTAACATACCTAGTAACATATCTTTTCATTCAAGGTAAATAGCAGTTCCGAAAAAGTAAAGCTAATGTATGCTTTGCACTTGGGTGCCTGGCATACTCCGTGTCCTGGACTTCATAGATGAGAGTGTGATGAAGATCCCCGGTGTCGAGTATGAGGAGTTGATGCTCTCACATTCATACAATGTCGTCTTTGACCTTAAAATGGTGCATCAAGCCTTCAAGCACCTATTGGCGGCATTGAGCACACCTTGAGTCTTTCTCCATTCAACTACGGTCATGGTGGAGCATGTCACCCTTCAAATGGGTAACAATCATAATCATGTCCACTACATGTTTTTTACTAAGAGCATCAACCACTGCATTATGTTCACGTGGTTGATATACTCATGAGAAATCGTACTCCTCCAGGAACCCTATTTAGTGACAACCATTAACAGGAAGGCAATGCACCATGACAAGCAACTTCTCATGCACCAGATACCATGCTTTGGTGTCCTTAAGCTTCTCACTTGCAAAGGCGATTGAATGTTCATCATAGGCTTCACTGCTAATAGAATTTTTCAATGTGATGAAGGCGTCACAAGCTTAGACCATGTCTAGGACGAACTCTTCTTCAAGAGTTTAGTGAGAAGAGTGGTCATACCTGAGAAGTGTTGGATAAACTTTAAGTAATATTAGTTGGTTAAACCAAGAAAACTCTTCAACTTACCTATAAAATGAGAAGTCTCCAATCCCTGATGGTTCTCACCTTAAATGGGTCCATCAAAACAACTCCACCTCCAATGATGTGTCTAAGGAAAGAGATGACCTTTTGGGCAAATTTATACTTCTTTATTTTAATGTGAAGAGAGTGTCTCCCATATTAGAGAAAGGTATTGGGCATGCTCTCCAAGGATCGACTATAGACGACAATATAGTCTATGTAGACCATGACAAACTCATCCAACAATCCTTTTAACACCTTGTTTAAATGAAACGTAGCAGGAGAATTACTGAGGCCAAAAGGCATCAAGAGAAATTCGTAAGAGCCATATCGTGTCAGCGTGACCATCTTAACTTCATCACATGTGTAATTCGTACTTACCAATATCCCAACCTTAGGTCCAATTTGATAAACCATTGGGCCATGCTCAACCTATCAAATAAATCTGCTATCAATGGAAGAGGATACCAATCTCTCACAGTAAGTTTGTTGAGTGCTCGATGATCAACACATTCAGAGAGGTTCATAAGTCTTCTTTTGAAACAATACACGAGACCCAAACGGAATCTTGATGACTGAATCAGTGGTATCCAAGAGCACTCCAAGTTGACGCTGTAACTCGGTAAGCTCAACTAGGGACATCCTATATGCAGGTCAACATGGAGGTTTTCAGCTCGAAATGAGCTCAATATGATGATCAGTGTCTCGACATGGAGGTAGACACCGAGGCAATTCATCCGGTATTATATCAGCATACCAATTCAATACGTCCTGGATGATACCCATTATGTCACCTTCTTTGAACTCTGGCGCTAGCTCCATGCACACCAGCTCTAGCACTGTTGTTGTCCTTTGTCGAGGCCATCTTTCAGCGGTAGTACCGAAAGAAGGAGGCACATTGAGGAAGAGGCCCGTAACCGGGTAGGCATCGGGGCACAAATCCGGTTGGCACTCGTCGGTCACAATAATACCGCCAAGTTGAGGGGCCATTAATGCTTTAGCCATCCGAATCAAATTGATGCCAAGCACCATTGGGAAGTCATCCGAGGCACATTGAGGAAGAGGCCCGTAACCGGGTAGGCATCGGGGCACAAATCCGGTTGGCACTCGTCGGTCACAATAATACCGCCAAGTTGAGGGGCCATTAATGCTTTAGCCATCCGAATCAAATTGATGCCAAGCACCATTGGGAAGTCATCCATCTCTGAGGCCTAGTATTCGCGACCAGCACCCCACGTTCAACTTGCCCTTAGAGGAAACTCTGGAGATAGGAGACGTCGTGGCATTCACTGTCGCTAACTTTTGGTGACGAGGTAATGCATAGCCATATAGAGTTTGCCAACTTCACCGAGGGGAGCTCCACCAACCACCGTAGCCCTTATCTCCCTAGGACCTATCGAAGAAACTACATACACCAGCTAATTTTTGTTGTCTTGATTACAAGTTAGAGCACTTGGAATTTGAAATGGGGAAGCATGGACTCATTCTTTAGCTAGCGCCTTCATTGGCTACCACGTTGAGTTTAACCTTCTTAGGGCACTTTCGGATATTGTGTGGTCCTTCACAAAATAAGCATCGGCGGGTCTTGGTGGTATTCGGCTGATAACCACCCTTCTTGTCGTCATTGTTGCTGCCTGAAAATTTTTATACTTGTGTAGAAGAACCAGCTTTTAACCGTCTCCTTTGCTTTTCAACTTTCATCTTCCGGTTATTCTTCCTAAACTTCTTCTTTTGACCATTGCTTAAGCTGATTGGTCCTTTTTTTTTGCAGGTTGGGACTTCAAATTGCTTTCGGAAGTCCACAAATATTTCAGCCACCTCAATGGCTTCATAGACATCACTCGGTTTAGCCTCCTCAACTCAGCTTAGGCCCACGATTGAAGGCCGCTATGGAATTGATATAACTTATCTTTCGTCATATTTTTCACTTGAAGGAGTAAGGCATTAAACTTCCAGATGGATTCCTGCAAACTGGAAGTATGCTCGAGTTGTTGAAGTTGTTTTGCTTGCCAACAAAAGTTAGTGGGCAAGAAATACTTCCGAAGCTCCGTTTTCATTTCCAGCCAACATGAAATGCCTGGTATCTTTTGTTCGGCTGCAACAGCATGCTTAGTGTGTCACCAAGGCTTGGCATGACCAGCTAGATAAAGAGAAGCTGTCAATACTTGATCATTTTCAGGTACATTAGCGGCCTAAAAAAATGTCTTAATATCCCATATAAATTTTCCCAAGGATTTACTTTCTCTTCGACCATCACAATTCTTTTATTCGGGAACTTTAAGACATTTTTCTGAAGTATTAGGAGGATGAGCAGCACTAGAAGCTCAAGTTCTCAGAGAGACCGATTCAGTCTCAATTAGGGCCATCCTCTCTTGATCATCAAGCTGCCTTTTAACTTCATAGAGTCAAATTCTACGTCAACTACATCAATGACCGTTCCAAGAAGTGCATTCGAACTTTTCCAGTTGGCCGTCCACTTGCAACGTCTGCATGGGCCGTGGATGATTGACCTCATGCCATGTTAATAACAAGAAGTTAGAATGGAATTAAATAAGACTGAACCGGACTGCAGCTATTTGCTGTAATGCAATTGCATAAATGAAGGTAAACAAATTTTCTGTTCAAGACTGAACAAAGTCGTTGAACAACCTGCTGAACTAATTCTTGAAGTCAGAGCACTTGTTTAACAATATTTCTAGATGTTAAAGAGTTCAAAACTGCATTCTGTTTAGAACAGAAACAGAAAGGATTCTTTGTTTCCACAGATCCCTATCGTGTGCCATGTTAGCAGTTAACTCACAATAAGCTAGATCATTCTTTATTGTTTCTTTTCAACACTTTTGTGGTCGTCCTCTAGCTCTTTTAATACTTTCTAAATTTAGTTTTTCATACCTTCTTACAGGTTCTTCTTTTGATCTTCTTTCTATATGTCCAAACCATCTTAAATGATATTCTCTCATTTTATCCTCTATTGGTGCCACTCCTAATTTGTTTCTAATAATCTCATTATGTATACGGTCTTTTCTTGTATGACCACTCATCCATCTCAACATCTTCATTTCTGTGATAGACATCTTTTGTACATGTTGATGATTAACTACCCAACACTCAGAACCATAAAACATGGCAGGCCTAATTGCTGCTCTATAATATTTACCTTTTAACTTTAATGTTATCTTCTTATCACAAAGAATACCTGATGCTCTTCTCCATTTTAACCAACCAGCATTAATTCTATGCGTAACACACATGTGCACAACTTGCAAATAAGTCAAGAACCTTAAAACGCCTCAAGAGTCCATGCACGAATCGGTTCATCATTCTTCTTTTACCAATATGATGAAATATATTAATATAGATATGTATATCTCTAATCCAAAAAAGAAGTCCTCAGCCCTTGGCCAAGTTAAAAATGAATTCGTATGGTAGATTTTAAAATGTTGGTTGGAAGTTTACTCAGTCATGGCATTTAAATTGAAATGCGGTAGCTATTTTTATTTGTATGATGCTTCGTGCATATCTAATTTCATTTTCATTTTGTAAATGAAGCGATGTATATAGGTTATCATTGTTCATCTCTGTTAAAGAGTATCTGAGTCTTTGCAAGTGCATGCAGAAACTGATTTATCTATGATTTTCTCTTGTGTTTATTCAGATGCGGCGGATGTTACAGGCAGATGCAGTAGCACGATATTATGCCCTTGAACCTGGCCAAGTTGTCAAAGTAACTTATGACGTTGCTCTTACTAAGTCACACTTCACATATCGTTGCGTTGTATGATAAGTTGTAGGAGTTGACATCCTTTTGGGCTTTCTTTGATATGTACTCTTTGATCATGTATATAAGGGTGGTCCTTTGTTATTGTTCAAGCAATCATGTGTAGTTGGGTTTTTTTGTATATGAAAGACTTGGATGGACTCGAGGAAACTACAGGTACATCGATAGTCATGAAAGCTTACGACTTCCATTGATACTCCCCCTCAAGTTATAACAACAATCTGATGTTGTGAACATGCATTCTTTTTCTTTCTTCCATGTGTCATGTTTTGCAGTTTCGGCTGTATCGGTACCTGATGAAGCAGGTTTCTTAGCAGCCAGCTAACTACAAAGTCATTATAGAGTCAGTCCGTTTCTTTGAAGCTTAAGAAACACCGTTTTCATCAATGTTGAAGATCCAAGTGCTTGTACGTGAAGACTTAATTGCTTGTAGAAGCATGATCTTTTAAATAGTTGATCCAACTTATATGAAATCAACACTGACAACCTGCTAGTGATTATTCTGAATTGCTTGTAGACCTTTTGTCTTTATCCTGTCGCATCAATTTGTCCTTTGAATAGCCTCCAGGGGAGGAGAGGGTGGTCCCTTTCAAATTGTCAGTTCTCCATAAACATACTCCCCTTTTCTCAATTGGCAAGACCTCCCTTGATTGTTACTGTTAGGGATTCATTAATTGCTCTCTCTACAATTAGTTTGTGGGGTATGTGCGCTAAAAGTTGAGCTCAATGGCTATTGCAGTTTGAACCCTAAACATACTGCATTTTCGCTTGAAGACCAACGCACTCCCCGTTACGTGAAAGCCTCCTAAAAAAAACTTGGAGCACCCTTTTTAGTTTGTGACAGAAGCACAATATACGAACTTCAAAAAAAAGGATGATTGTGAAGATCGGTGTCTCTTGATGAGACGGGAGGGTGCAATGCAGGAAGAGAAGAGCAAAGAGCTACCTGTAAGCTGCAGGAAATAGAATTGAAGCTGCTGGCTGCTGTTGGAATAAGAATAATAGTGAATGAATAGATGGATTCCAAGTTAGGCCATTGTGAAATATTAGAATTAGATGTTTGTCGCATGATATCACGCTTGTGAAAAGTCTATGAACCGACATAACATGTATTCACCGTTGTTTGAGTGAAATACTTTCATAGGAAAATGGAATTAAGTTTCAATAAACTATCATAGAAACTTCATATCTAGGCATTTAGATAAATCAAAGTAAAATGAGTAAATCATCGATAAAGGAAATACAATATTTATAACCACGGAGAGAAGTAACAAGAGGAGACTTGATTGACTATCAACTGACCACTACATATGCAACATCAAGTTGAGTACATGTCATCGCGTACATCAAGATCCAATCGCGATCACATTGGTATAATTGCTTAACTAGATATTCTTCATTTGGTAAAGTCTAGTAATGCAATCAAAAGGAGTATAAACAAGAGAACAATCAAAGGCATCAATTTTTTTCAACAATTTTTTATATCTTTTATATCTTTGATGTCACATACTCTCATATCTTTATATCTTTCATGTCAAAGTTATCTTAATGTTAATCTCATGTGAAAACACCTTTTTCATTTTGACATTTGCTATACACATATTTATTTGATTTATTAATTTTGAAATCATTAAGAAGAATAACTTGGTCAAACTTTTTATATCATTCCTTAGGGACTTGTTTTACATAAAGTGATTAATTTGTAGGTTTCAATGCAAATTTTGGTTTTGCAGAACCTCGATTTTCAAATACAAATCTGCTTCTAAAGATGGAACAAGTTAGAAATTAAGTCCCTAGGAACTTACCTCTATCATTTAATGTGCGTTGTAGGCCTGTTTCGGTTACCTTTATAGAAAATCCTTTTCTCCTACCAAACAAGATTAATCTCCTGTGCTAACAATTTTGTTGGTTCAAGCTGAAAATTTCTGCACACTTGTGGAGAAGTGAGTTCAAAAAGAGATCAACTTGCTTGTTGTTCAAGAATGGAGAGGTTTTCTAAGCCTGGTTTGATTTAATTGGGAGGCAGAATGGTTATGGTAAAATGGTTTCTAGAATTATTGAGCTAAGGGTGATTGGGTGTTTGTGCTATTTATTTTGTTGGGCAATTGGTTGAACAGGTGACACTGGATTGCTTTCGATTTTAGTTGAAATAGGGCCAAGTTTTGGTTTTGAGTTAGTAGGGTTTTGCTACGAAGATCTAGGCTAGCTAGGAATTGCTACGACTGATTAGTTATAAGGCTATGACTTGGTTTTATCAGGAGCGAGACTGGTTATATGAGAGGGAGGCAACAAGTAGCACGTAGAATCGGCGTGCAGGATGAAAAATGCAAGCAAGGTTATGCAATTATGATGGCTTCAATAACTAACACGATTGATGAACAAAGGTCGATGCATGTATGATATGAGATGTGAATTAACATATCTATTATTGCTGTAACAGATGAATAATTCAGGGTACGGAAAATAATGGACTAAAATAGGCTATATTAATCATTTGGTTACAAAATGAAATATGTGCAATGAAAAAGGTAACTTATTAATAATGAATTATGTGAGTGATAGAGCAACGAAAAGGATGACTAACTTGGGATGATTAATATGAGTGCAATGGATGATTAATGTAACGATGCAATGTGAGAAACCAATATGAACAACTAATAATGCAATATTAGCTATAATATGAATTACGGTGGATGGCTAATATATGGAACTTGCCTAATAAAGATAACCATATGCCTATGGTGAAAACTAATTTAAGAAACTAATTCAATTAATGCATACTAATATGTACGTGTATGCTAAACAATTAATACGAAATATTATGCATGCAAACTAATAGTCCAATGCAAATTAACGACATGAAGAATATTAAGAAGAGAATTAAGATAATATGGAATCTAACATGACTGTTGCTAATTGCTATGGATACTAAATAAACAAAAAGGCCAAGATCTAAGAGGACGTGACACAATTAGGAGTGTAAGCTGAACGATTAATATATAACCTATCAAATAAAATTAACTAATATATATAATGCAGAATTAATGGAAGACTGAATATGAAACTAATGAAGGATGTCATGCTAAATATGATGAACTAAAAAAAGAGTCAAGAATCAGAACTTAATAAAACCTTGTGAGCCATTGAAGAAATTGAAGTCGCCGATCCCCTCTTGACCGAGCACTCTCACAATTACACACCAAAAGAAAAAGGAGAGAAACAATGTTCTTGAATTAGAATTGCTGGGATTTTTTTAGGGATTCATTACAAGGAGGGCTTTGAGGCTAGTTATAGTTTTCCACAGCCGAATGTTGACACACTCAAATGTAACAAGCGATTTGCAAAAGATTGAAAAAACTCGAAACAAATAGATTCTTTTTATAGGTGGACTAAGCTATCATTTCAATTTCTAACTGTTGGCACAAACCTGAGTCAAAGAGTGCTTGTTTTGGGCGATCCACATTTAATGGCGGACTGAGCTATCATTTCACGCATAAATCATTGAACCAGGTTATGCAATGAGATTTAGAGGAACCGTCTTTTACCTGAGTCAATCCATTGAGGTTTTGGGTCACATATGCTCAAGGTCATAATAGGATTGATTAAGCCAAGTCAAGGATCAAGTGAACTGAACTGAACTTTGGTCAAGGTTGAGTGCGTTTGAACTAAGCTAGGTGAGCTTGTCGATTTCAAATACACTTGATTTATATATTATCTATTTTATATAAGGTTTTATAAATATGTAACACATACATATATAAATATAGAACCATTTATTAGGCCGTAGGTTTCCAAATGAGTGCAATATAAGGACTTTTTCATAATCAGCATACTGAAGAAATTTCAAATGCATGTTTTGGCTGATCAAAGTTGTAGAACTCCGTAAACACCTAAAAATATTTTCAAAGGTATATCCAAGAATGCTCTCGAGTTTTCGAAACAGTGGGTTTGTTTTAATCCCTGATTTAAATGCAACCTACGAATTTCATAAAATAACAAAAGCAATCCTTGAAATTAAAGGGTTTTAAACTTGAAGTTACAAAATCAAGTTTTAAAAACCAAAAAGATCCTGATTCGCTCAAAGATGGAGGAACTAAAGCTGGGTCAAGAAGAGATGAAGATGAACTTCCAAAAGCCCGCCCGAGGATTCAAGAAGAAAGCTCGATGTAAGGAATGGGTCAAGGCCCACGGCCAAGTCAAGCGACCACACACATCAAGCATGGACCAAGGCAAGGGATCGAGTCTCAGGTGAGCTAGGGAAGGTGAAACCAACATGTGCTAGACCACATCCAAAGTGGAAGCTCGAGTCAAGCTACTATGGGCGAGCCAGGCGAGCTAGGGTGGGTTGAGCCCACCTAACTGAGCCCAAGAAAAGATGCAGCTCATGTGGGTTGCACCAAGCCCACATGGGCTAAGAAGGGAACACCCTCCCAGCCCATGTGCATCAAGAGAAGACCTTGGAACATTGTGAAGTAGGGCGACACCAAGAATGGCACCCGACTGCACCAAATTGAGCCTAGGGCAGCATCATGCCTAGCTGAAATCACACCAAAGGCTGCACCACCTCGAGCCGACTTGCACCCAGCAGCACCTCAACATGGGCTGGACTCACCTTGACCTAAGGGGGACTACCATGAGCCCATGTGAGGCCATGTGACTAGCAAGTGGGTTGGATCAAACATTGGGCCAAGAAGCAATCAATGCCCAACTCGAGATCCACTTGAAGCCTATAAATAGGCACCTTGGGGGCTGGTTTTCCAGTATTGAAGGAGGTGAAGAAAGAGAGGAAGAGCTGCAAAGAAAGAGAGAGAGAGGGAGAGAAAAGAGGAGGAAGAAGGAGGAGCTGCCCCTTCCAAGGCCTTCTCCATCTGGTGTTAAGAGAGGCCGATCACAAGGTCGATTTCTTGCCTCTCATTTGCCTTAATCCTCTCCTTCCATTCATTTAATTTAAGGGGTTGTAATAATGGAGCAATTGACTCTCTCCATAGATGTAATAGCTAGTTATGCTGCCCATTTTATTTCATTACATTCATGCCTATTACTCTTTTGATTTCAAGTTTTCCTACATCTCTATACATTATAATCCCTTATATCTTCTAATCTCCTCTATACTTAAGCTATAGATATGTTTCAATTAATTTCTTCTAGTCATTTACATTCAAATAGATGTGATTTGTCTTTCAATTTTGGATGAGATGCATTCATGTATTTTTTAAACACCAAAATCTGTTCTAAGCATCCTACATCCATATGATGATTTATTTTTAATTTCCTACCCTCTACTCCAAATGATTTGAAGCTTTATACACCAAATCCTCACAAGCCATCCCACTTCTCATAAACTTTTCAAGAATTCTAGGGCCAGAAAACCATGTAAATCAAATCAAGGAAAATCGGACAAATAAAAAACTGAATCTGTAAAACTTGTGTTTCTTGCAATAAAGCTTGGTTATCATCCCATAACTTTGTAAGTAATGAACCAATTTTACTGAAACATATCTCATTGGAAAGCTGACATCTATAACTTTCTAACAAGATCAAGTTCATAAAGATCGGAGTTTGTGCATTGAGATACAAATATTTTTCTATACCTCTGTATTTCTATCACAGAACTATTTGAGATGTCTTAGCAAGGGTCATTCCCTGATTTAATTTCATCACAACACCAAAAATTAAAATAAAAAATAGTCTCTAAGCCTCCATATGATCCTCTATTCACTATAAAATTTTCGTGATTTTTAGAGATATATAAGCTATTTAAAAAAATTTGAAAACAAATTCTCAAAATAGAACCAGTTTCTATTTTTCAGAACTTAGAAAAAATTTCTTCAAAGACCTAAGCCCACGAATTTGGTTAAGTCATTTGGGTTTTGTAAACACCCGAAAATAAAAATATTTTTGAAACATCTCAAAAAGGTTCATCAAACTTTAAGGCCAATTCACAAAGGTTGTTTCAAGGTTCAAAACGTGAAATACAAACTTGTTTGAAGTTTTAAAACTTACAAGTTTTAATCAATTCGAAACCCTATGTTTTGAACTAAAACCCATTTTTAAAATCAAGATCAAACCCAACCCAAATACCATCATATGAAGGAATACAAAATGCAGCAAGCATCTCTCGATAATGGAACAAGAGTCAAGTCCTATGCCTAGCTCGGATGAAGCACATACTACCAAGGACACGATGTTGAAGTTTTCAAGTTCAAGCCAAGGACTGAAGGTGGAGTTTGATTCGGCCAAATACGAACCGGAACATCACATGGAAGATGCATGTCAAGGCCTACTTCACCAAAGGCACACACACTTGATGGAAGTGGTTCAAAGACCAGCCCATACAAGATTAAGATTGGAAGCAATTCATCCATGTGAGTTCAAGCCACGAAGAAGGTCGAAACCAAACAAAACCGAGGACATCAATCAAGATATGGCCTAAGCCAACACATGACTGTGTGAAGCACCAAGGGATGTGACCTGGTTTAAGTCACGGGCCGAGTACATGGGGCTTAGTTCATCAAAATTCAAAGCAACTCGGTCAAGACAAATGCTGAGTAGAACAAACATTGGCTGGTCATCTCAAGTTCAATCGAGCCCAAGGCTAGGGCTAGGCGCACATGGAAACCAGCCCACATGGGGCTGGTTCAAGTCCACAAAGGGGACCACATATGGTTGGACCAAAGTGGATCACGAACCCACAAGAAACTGGTCCAACCTGCCCCATGGAAAGGGCTAGAACCAACCCTCCCTTGGCCTATAAAAAGGGGCAAAGGGGGGGGGGGGCGTGGAGGATGATCTTGCAAGAGAGAGAGAGAGAGGCTATCTCAAGGGGGTGTGTGCTAGTTTAGGTGTAGGACATTTTCAGCAAAGGAGGACGTCCACTTCCAAGTTTGGGTGAAGAAGAGGGTAGGTAGGTGTGTGCTAAGGAGTTTGGGTAAAGAAGAAGGAGCCAAAGGGGCCAGAGTTCACTCTTGAATCTCTGGTTTATCGTGCTATCTCGTGTAAGTACATTTTGATTCAATTTCAATTCATCTTTTTCATTCAAATTCAATTAAATGGGGTTGTAATAATGGAGTTTCATCTCCCCCCACGTTGTAATAGTTAGATTTGCTGCAAGTTTAATTTCGTGGATGAAACACCATACACACACATGCACACTAAATGTTTGTTGATAAACTTCTACCCCAATATACTCTATAATCGTCCTATACTTCTAATTCTCTCTATGCTTAAGCTATAAAATACTTTCAATTCATTTACATTCCAGTAATTTGCTTTGGGGATTTAAGGGTTGTTGCATTTTAAATTCGTGTGAGTTTGCATCATTATATTCATAAACACAGATAACAAGATTTCAGCATCTTTGCATTTGTTTGTTCCTGCATTTTTAATTCCTTGATGCTTGCTCCGATTAGTTTAAAATTTGGTATAGTTACTCCACACACCTTAAGGCACTTAAATAAAATCAGCAAGATTTTTAGAGCCACCTAGCCATGTAATAAAATTGGATAAAGACCGGCTTAGTTTCTGTACTTCTGTTGCACAGTCAAATTTCCTAAATAGAGATTGGATAAAAGTCCCATATCTCTGTTCACAAGAATTCAATCAATCTGATTCTTGATGCATTAGAAATTTAACATCCATAGCTTTCCAAAAACATCAAAATCAGCAAAATCAAAGTTCTGAGTAGGGAGATACAGGCTCATCTTTGAGTCTCTGTATTTCTGAAATAGAACTGTTCCGAGTCAGTAAGTCAGTCTAATTCAATTATTTAATTCTGGTTCAATACTACTCCAAATTTAGATTTAAAAAGGGCTATAGGCTCTCCATACTACCAGCTTGGTCTGGTAAAATTTGAAAGATTTTTGGAGATATGTAACGTATTGAAATCCCTTTTAGAAATAAGCTCTAAAAACAGAATTTTCTGTTTTTTAGCAGCTTGCACATTTCAAGTATTGAATCAAAGTGCACAAGCTCAAAACTCTTTCAAAAACACTTGCTCACATGGAATGGAGTTGCATTTGCTATCAAATTGAAATTTCTAAGCACTCAATACTGACCCTTGAGCATCGGTTCAAGAAGGATTGAGTGAAAAGATCCTGCTTGCCTACAATCGCCTATGAGTCTAAAGTTTTCAAAATAGTTGCTAGTTTTGAACTAGCTGGCATGCTCGCGCAAGTGTAGGTATGAAAACTTTCATTTCAGGTTTTTCTCATAAACTTCGGAATGAGAATTTTCATGTCTATAGGTTTGAAAATAAACTTTGCTAGTTTAAGTAAACTAGCTGGCACGCTCATGCACTCATAGTGTGTTAGAAATTATTTCAAGTCTTTACATAGACTTTAGAGTAAAATTTCCACATCTACAGAATTGGCACACTCGATGAGACTTGGGTCTTTAAGGATTGATTGATTCGGTGTTAGTTTTCAAATTTACTTTTTAAAAACTTTGGTGCTTAATCCATTCCTTTTGCATAGGTCTACTTTCTTCAAAATAATGTCGAGTTCGGAAGGGTCTTACGAGGTTTCAAGCCAAGCCCCATGCTCTACAAGTCGACTTTCAAAATTTTTTCAAAAAGATGTTTCAAAAATCGAGAAGAGTCGCTTGCCTCTTTAAAAAGAGAGCTAAAAGGCATAGAGGAAAGAATCGCTGCATTGAGCCAAGAGGCCGATACGATCGAGTCATGTTCCTCCCATGGCAAGCAAGCGAGGGCTCACAAGAGACCCCCCCACATGAGAAAAACCAAGGTGACCTCTAGGTTTGAGGAGGAACTAGAACCAGAATCATTTAATATTAAAGATAGAAAGTCCTTGCAAAAGTTGTTAAAAGAACAAGCTAAGGAGAAAAGAGCATACTCACTATCAGATTTTCTACCTTTTGATTATCAAACCGATAGTGATGAGGAGATACCGAATTTTCATCGGCATGACAGGAATGGAGATCCTAGATCCCATCTCCAACTCTTTTCTCGAAGAGCCTACAAAAAGAAAAGGAACTCTTCAAAATGGGTCTACTGGTTCCCCCAATCTCTTAAGAAAAATGCTTCAAAATGGTTGACTTTCTATGACTTGAGCCAATTCGCTAACTTTAAGGATTTAGCGAATTGTTTCATGCAATGATTTTCACACAATGTAGAAGTCACCCCTACTTTGAAAACCTTAAGATATACAAAACAAGGTCTTAACAAGGATGCACTAGCATTCATCATTAGATGGAGGTCACTTCTAGGCAAAGTTAGGGAGCCCATTTCTAAAGGATGCACCATGATGCTTATCCTTAAAAAATTTAAAACAGATTTAAAAGTACTCCTTTCCCTACATGAGATATCCAATTTTCAAAAATTGATTAAAAAGGCCTCCCTATTTGAAGCAAATTTGAAAAAGGGAGTCTACGAAGATCTTTAGAAAGAAAAAAGTTTTCAAAAACTAAGATTTGAAAAACCCGGGGCATGTGGGACACATGCACCAGAAGGACAAGTGAAGGCTCAACAGGTGGCCAATATCCGAGTAGAGCCAAGCTCGATCGGACCCTCTAAGCCGTCTGAACAAAGACCCCTTTGAAAAAACAAAAAAAGTTTGAAAAAAGGCAATTTACTTCACTAGGACAACCACTTACGGAAGTCCTAGACATCTTGTTGGCGCAAAGCCTAATAACTCTCCCATCCATTGTTAAAGGGGCATCCTCTAAAAGAAAATTTCTAAATGATTTTTGCAAGTATCATAGACTCAAAGGCTATGATACCAATAAATGTTTTTCACTACAAAATAAAATAGAAGACTTGATAGAGCAAGGTAGGCTCTAGGTATCGGAAAAACCGGAGCCCTCTGAAGCTATACTTAAAGAGCTCTTCCCGAATCACGCGAGTATAAGCGGGAAGAACAAAGAGGTACGTCATCTTCCAAATCCAATCAGTGGGATTGAGCATGCAATACATATGGTTCACACTATTTTTCACACACCATTCTCTCTCGTAATAAAAAAAGACAAGTAGTGATTTGGGGAGCGCTTAGAGTCCCGCCCTTGTTAGATCCGTTATAAAATCCGTGGTGCTGCAAAGCATCAAAATAGAGCTAAGCTAGGATCCAACCTTATGGAAAGTGTAGGGGAGGTGAC
Organism: Brasenia schreberi; assembly: GCA_036023115.1. Lineage (NCBI taxonomy): Eukaryota > Viridiplantae > Streptophyta > Magnoliopsida > Nymphaeales > Cabombaceae > Brasenia > Brasenia schreberi. The sequence continues at coordinate 22,162,035 of JAYKKT010000090.1, forward strand.
TAGATTCAGAAGGAGCTATTAACCCCCACACTTAGCTAAACAAGCTAGCAAGGGAGTGGACGTTTTTCCCGGCCCTTCGAAAGCATGCATCCTTAATGCATCTCATGGCATGGATAAGGGTAAAAGTGTAGTGTTAATCTCATATGATTTGAAACTTCATCTTTCAAAACTTCTCATAAACATGTCTATTTTAGAGTTGATACAAACTTCACCTAAACATAGACAAATCTTAGAGGGAATCCTAAAGAAAGTCAAGGTTAACACTACCATAACTCCTAAGTCCCTATCGTTCTTGGTCTCTCCCATATTTGCCATGGCTCCAATCGTGTTAACTGAGGATGAATTAGAGACCTGATATAACCCACAACTAAGCTTTGCACATAGAGGTAGTATTGAATCACCACACTCTCAACAAGTGCTTCGTTGATGGGGGAGGAGGTCTACACATTCTTTCTCTTCATGTGACCTTCCAAATAGAAGTACCCATCTCTAGGCTTGAACCAAGTCCCATCGTTATCACTAGATATGATGACAACTCATCCCATCCCTTAGGATCCATCGAGTTACCTATGGAGGTTGGTAATATCCCACATGTGGGGCTGTTTCATGTTTTAGACATAAATCCCATTACAACTTGTTGTTAGGGAGGCCTTGGATACATTCCCTACGAGCCATCCCTTCAACCTTCCATAAATGCCTCAAGTTCTCATGGGATAACCAAGTGGTGGTAAACCTTGAAGAAGACAACCCACACCTCAAGGGAGTACGAACCTTCCCTTGCATATCAAGTGACCCATGAAGTGAGAGGGCCATGGAGACGCCCAACTCATCGAAAATCGTCTACCCCATAGGAGAGCCTAAGTCCCATCCTTGCAAAATCGTCCACCTACTGGGAGCCCTCAAGTCATCCAAAACATCCAATTCTAGGGTCGTGTGTATCTTAGGGAAACCAAAGCCATCCACCAACCAAACCTTACATCTCCTAGGCAAACCCAATAAAACTAGAGTGCATAACCATGTTGTTGATGATAGACTATTCCAAGACCATTCTCTTTATCAAAATTTTTCAAAACTCAAAAAGCCTTGAAATATGTTATTGAACATGGAATATGCACCCTACAAGGATCTATGAGCCAAGAACCAAGGTAGGTTAGAACCCATCGTGCCTCTTCCTAACCTGGGTCAACATGGCTTGGGGTACAACCCAACCATGCTCCTTGAGCCACCACCTAAGACCAATTGGGTCAAGGGAGCCCTAGAATCAACTAAAACCGAAACCTATGGCTTAGACCTCTTGTTTAGAATCTAATTCATGGTGTTTTCTTTGTAGGTTTGATAAAAGACCCCTCTTTAGAAAAAAATCCATTTTTTTTTTAAAAACCAAAAAAATCTATAAAACTTACAAAACCCAAAAACATTTTAAAAATCTAAAAATTCCAAAAAGAAAGTCTTTTTTGTTCATCCTTCTAGCTTGTGATTAGAAAAAGGCAAAAAAATTGAAAAATGTGAAAACCTCAAAAATCTGGGTTTTCAAAACGGTGTACAAACCCCAAAATTGGTTTTGATAAAGCCTATGTACATTCTTAAACCAAAATTGTCCGATGCCATTTTGAATAAATCCCTTATGCATAAATCTTATCTCTTGCTTGATACTTCCCTAGAAGTCAAAACACATGAGAGTAATCAAAGCGAGGAGGAAGATCCCCTCATCCACGAGGAAGATCAAGCCTCTGAGCTTCCCGAATTTCAAAGAATCCTTGACTTGGAAAAACCTTCAAATTCTGTAGGAGAGGATTTCATAGAGGTTAATCTAGGGAGTGAGTCTAACCCTAAGTGTGTCAAAATAGGTACTTGCTTGCATCAACAGGAGAATAAATCATTCATTGCATTATTAAAATCACACATAGACATATTTGCATGGACCTATGAAGACATGCTGGGATTATACCCTAGGATTGTAGAGCATCATCTACTCTTAGAATCAAATGTAAAACCCGTGAAACAAAAGTTTAGGAAAATCCATCCCTATGTTCACTCCCAAGTAAAAGAGGGTTTAGAAGATCTTTTAAAAGCCGTTGCCTATTCTGAATGGATTTCAAATATTGTGGTAGTTCGAAAATCCAATAGGAAAATTCGTATTTGCATTGATTTTAGAAATTTGAACAAAGCCACTCTAAAAGATAATTTTCTACTTCAAAACATTGATTTGATAGTGGATAGCACTGCAAATCATGTAATGTTTTCTTTCATGAATGGCTATTCAGGTTATAACCAAATCAAGCTAGCACCAAAAAATCAGGCCAAAATTGCTTTTACTATACCTTGGGGCACATACTGCTACATTGTTATGCCCTTTGGTTTGAAAAATGCCAGTGCCACATACCAAAGAGCCATGACTACTATTTTCCATGACCAAATGAATGAGCTTTTAGAAGTATATGTGGATGATCTTTTGGTTAAGTCAGGAACCTGATGCATACAAAATCTTTGCAAAAAGTTGTCGAAAGACTTAGGCTTTATAAAGTGAAACTAAACCCTCGTAAATGTGTTTTTGGAGTAGAATCAGAAAAACTCTTAGGGTTCATGGTTAGCCAAAGGGGCATAGAGGTTGACCCCTCTAAGTGTCTGTAAACATGAAAATTTTCACTTCTGGTTTTGAAGTCGGAAATGAACCATTTCGTATCAACGTCGTTTCTAAGGGCGTGCCAGCTAGCTTGATCAAGCTGTAAACACCCCGAAATCTCACAAATTCCTCAAATCAACCTAGTTTTGTAAAAGCAGCCCCAAAGGGCCATTTTGAGTCTGGAAACCCAAGAGCCTTCCAGGCAACCCTGTACATACGTTTTTAACTTTACATATTTCAAAAATGTATAATACAGCTTTAAAAACCTTTTAAAACACGTTTTTGAAACCCCGAAGCAGCTTGGCCTCATCTAGACAAGACCAGGAAAGCTAAGGAGAGCCCGAAACCGGAGCACATGTCAAGCCCGGCACAACAACTCTTACATTGAACCCACCACCAGGATCTCGAATGTCCAAGACCCTATTATCATCAAAACATCATTTGAAGTCATCTCCGGAAGGCGAAAACAGAGGCGAACGATCATGTTGGCGAAGACCCAACGCAGACAGAGTACTGATGCTGTCAGACCCCGCACAAACCATTCATTTTGAATATAGCTCGAAGGAGTCAGAGTTCAGTTTGGATCGGATCTGGACCATATATATCCAGATCCCAATCCAAACCCATGTATGGACTTAGATTTGGATTTGGAGTCAAAAATCCAATCCAATATCCATATCCATGGCCCACATCACCTTCTTATAAATGGAGGTGGGGCCCACTTGAATTTCACGTGGGATTATGGGCATGAGAGAGAGTGGGGGAGGATAAGATCAAGTGTGTGTTGTAATTAAGCTTGACTTGTGTGTCAAGTTTGAGGTTAATCATGTGGGTTAGCCTAATTAAGTGGGTTTAGCTTGTAATTAGCCAAAACCTAACCGAGGGCTGCACCAACATGATATGATTAGGGTCCATGGGTCATGCAAAGGGAGCTCCTTCACCTAAACCTAACCAAAAACACCTAATCCTAGCCTTCCACCCTAATCCGGTCCTAATCTGAGCCTAATCACCTAACCCACTTCCCTAATCCCAGCCTAATCCCAACCTAATCACCTAACCCACTTCCCTAATCCTTCCCTAAACCTAGGTTAATTTCCCTAAACCTAACCTAATCCTAGCCTAATCACCTAACCCACCTCACTAAACCTCACCCTAAAACCAACCCACCTAGCTAAACCCTAAACCTCTAAACCACCCCACCTAAACCTAGCCCACAACTTACCCAAAACCCCTTGTTTTTCCAGCCCACCTTACCACCATACCACCACCCCTAGACCACCTAACCACTACCCTAATACCAGCCTCAACCGCCTCTTGCAGCCCTATAAACCCCCCCCCTAAGGGGCGGGCTTTTCCAAGCTCCAAGGATCCTATCTCATCCCCTCTCCAGCCCAGCCGACTCCAACCTTGCTCCACTTGCCCCACAGCCAGCCACCACCTGCGCCACTACCTCCCAGCCGAGCACCACCACCACCACCACTCCAGCCAAGGTCCACATCGCCACCATTCCGTCCGGCCGAATCCCATCCTGCGCATCCAAACCACCCGGCTGCTCCCCTTCCATCCGCCACCGCCTCTTCACTCGGTTAGTACCCCGCACTCCACCTTACTCCTTCTCCACTCCCTCTCCACTCTTAGCCACCCACCATACCACCACCTTACCCTAATACCAGCCACTTGCCGCCACCACTCCCACTCGGCCAGGCCATAACCACCCTAACTACCCGCCACTACCTAGACACCCTAGCTACACCTGGTCACCCCATCCAACTCCCTAAGACCTGCCCATATTACCTCCCCACATCCACCACTACCTTACCCCATCTCCTAGCTAGTTCCCTTCCCTTCCACCACTCCTAGCCACCCTAGCAGCCCGCCACCATCAAGTTCCCCTAGTCGGCCACTCCAACCGACTGTCGCTTCCATTCGGCCAGCCACATCCTTCCCTTAGGTGCTCCATTAGACGCTCCCTTAGGCTCCCCTTAGTGTCATACTCCCTAACCTCACAACCCTTCCTTAGTGACCCTAGATACTCACCTTAGTCCCACACGCCAAGGCAACCCCTTCCCAAGTAGCCTTCAAGGCATCTCTTCCGCGCACCTAAGGCACCCAGCCAGCAACCCCTTGCCGTTCAATCCCGCGGAGCTCCCTCTTGCAGCCCAAGGCGAAGGCCAAGCCCACGCTCAAGCAAGGCTTCTTCGGACCAGCTATTAGTAAGTACCTAACTCGGTCCTTAGTTGTATACTTGCTTAAGATTCAATTCGATACGGGGTTGTAATAACGGAGCATAGTCTCCCCCCGCTTGTAATAACGTGGCTTGGCACACCCACACACGTGCACTCTCTTAATTGTGCATGATTTTGAACACACACGGGCCTAATCAGCCCCTAATACATAAATATATATATGTACTTTAATTTTCGTAGGGTTTTGCTTAAGTTGGGTGTGTTGTCTTTCAATTCAAGCACTCACACACATTGAGCCTTCGCTCTTATTTGAAAGACCCAAGTAAGGGCCGAGCTATACTATTTGGGTTTTCATTTCATGTCGTGTGTGTAAGTCTTTCAATTCAAGCACTCACACACATTGAGCCTTCGCTCTTATTTGAAAGACCCAAGTAAGGGCCGAGCTATACTATTTGGGTTTTCATTTCATGTCGTGTGTGTAAGTCTTTCAATTCAAGCACTCACACACATTGAGCCTTCGCTCTTATTTGAAAGACCCAAGTAAGGGCCGTATTATACTATTTGGGTTTAATTTCATGTTGTGTGTGTAGTACTTCAATTCAAGCACTCATGCACATTGAGCTTTCGCTCTTATTCCCAAGACCTTAATCAAGGCCATACTGCAAGTTATATTTGGGTTTTATTTCATGTCGTGTGTGTAAGTCTTTCAATTCAAGCACGCACCCACATTGAGCCTTCGCTCTTATTTTCAAAGACCCAAGTAAGGGCACGTATATACCCTATATACATATCTCCCTTCGGCATTTTACATTACAAGTCATTTCCCTTTGGTTATTTCCCTTCGGCATTGTCTTTACATTTGGGTTTTCCCTTCGGAGTAGCGTGAGTTTGCATTGCATCTACGCCATACCACGAGGTAGGACGCATATTGCATCGAAGCAAGCCCCGTATTCCCGCTCAAAATTCGTCCCATGTAGTGAAGTGTTCATAACACACACTTAGGAGGCCCATCAAGGGATAAAAAGAAAGACTTAGGCACGTGCAAATCCACGTAATCTAAAAAAATCTGCAATCGTATCTAAAAGACCCGAATTAAACACCTTGAACTGCTTCGTAGGCTTTCTATACCCTAAAACTCGATTTTTCAAAGCGTATAGACTGACCCTTGCGGATCGGTGCAAGAAGGTCTGCGACGACAAGAGCTCACTTACTCACAATCGCCATGATTAGAAGTCAACTTAAAATATATCTTCGCTAGCTTAGGTAAGCTAGCTGGCACGCCCTGTTTATATAAATAGGCCTTAGACACACGAGAGGATCCTCTCCAGGCCTTGAGAAGCCAGAGGCGGGGATTTTTGCGCGTCTACAGAGATTGGCACGCCCGGTGGGACGTAAGCCTTTCAAAAATTGAGTTTTAAGTTAGAAGCTTGCAAAAAATTTTGATAAAAAGGTGTCATTTTTAACTTGTTTTCTTTGCTTGTACTTAGGAAATTTTGAAAAAGCTTGAAAAGCATGTCAAAATCCAATCCAAGTGAAGTGTCGAGCCAAGGCTCATGCGCATCAAGTTCTCACTCTAGGAGGATTTTCAAAAACAAAATAAAATTAGATGAGATTGAGGACCTGAGAAGGGAGTTTGAGGCCAAAATCGATGCTCTCAGCCAAGAGGCTGAAGTAGGCGATTCGTGTTCATCAAATGGTGAACAAAGGCCTAAGAAAAAATTTGAAAAACCTCGCAAGCACAAAGAGGCCTCCATAATGGAAGGCAACCAATACCATGAGTCCTTCACACAAAAGGACTGTAAAGCCCTACAGCAGTTGCTGAAAGGGCAAAATAAAGAGAAAAGAAACTACACCCTGTCTGATTTCCTTCCTATGGATTACGAAACAGATAGTGACGATGAAATACCGAACTTCCATCGGTATGATGGCATGGGAGACCCTAGGTCTCACTTGCAACTTTTCTCGCATCGAGCCCATAAGAAGAAAAAGGACTCAATGAAATGGGTGTATTGGTTCCCTTTATCCCTTAAAGGCACAGCTACCAAATGGCTGGCTTCCTACGACTTAAGCCAGTTCGCTACTTTCGAAGAGTTAGTGAACTGCTTCGTGCAAAGATTTGCACACAACGTAGAAGTCACGCCGACTCTGAACACTTTAAGGGATACAAAGCATGGCATGAACGAAGACGTACATGCCTTCATTATACGATGGAGGTCACTTTTGGGCCAAGTGCGAGAGCCCATATCCGAAGGATGTGCAGTCATGCTCATCTTGGATAATTTTAAAAGCGAGTTAAAAACCCTTCTCTCGCTCGATGAGATCTCAACTTTCCATAAGTTGATCAAAAAGGCATCCCTTTTCGAAACAAACTTGAGAAAAGGGACATACGATCACTTATGGAAAGGAAGTGCCGTTTCTAAAACCCGCTTGGAAAAGCCCATCACTTATGGGCTACCCATGATGGACAAAGGGGCAAAGCCCCATAAAATCGCCAATGTCCAGGTGGATCCAGGCGTGGCAGGCACTTCCAAAAATTTTGAAAAACTAGAAAACAAAAGGGAGCGAACCTTTCAAAAACCGATTGAAAAACGGGAGTACACTCCGCTGGGGCAACCTGTGTTAGAGGTCCTAGACCTCCTACTTGCCCAAGGCATGATAGAACTCCCCGAAATCCCCGAAGGAGTCACTTACAAAGGGGGGTATTTAAACCAATTTTATAAGTATCATCGGCTCAAGGGCCATGATACCAAATGCTGTTTCTCCCTTTTAAATAAAATTGAGAACTTGATAGCGGAGGGCCGGCTCCAGGTCACTGCGGAACCTGAGCCACCTCAAGCTATCTTCAAAGAACCCTTTCCCAAACACGCCAGTGGCAGTGGGAAAGGAAAGGAGGTATGTACCCTCACCTTTTCTAAGGAACTAGGGCAAAAATCAGAGTCTAGTCGACCCACTTGTGCGCCCACTCTTGTACTGTACAAGAAGCCCGCCCAAGTTGTCATTCGAGGACCACCAAAAGTGGAATCCTCGACAAAACCAATTTTGAAACTCCAAGGTGTCCCTCAACTCATCCTTAGAGCCAAATTTAGCGCGAACCCTAGGCTGGTCGTGGGAGAAGTGACTAGATCCGGGAGGATCTATCAACCCCCGCACCTTCAAGGTGCTCAAAAGGTGGTCAGTGTGCCTGGCCCCTCAAAAGCATGTATCCCTGGTGTTCTGCCAAAAACAGATAAGGACAAAGTCATCCTAAATCCTTATGACTTCAAAAACCGCCTTTCAAAGATTCCTATCCACATGTCTATCCTAGAGCTTATACAAACCTCGCCTAGGCATAGACTTGTGTTAGAGAAAATTCTAGAAAGGGCCAAGGTTGATTCGAACATAAGTCCGGAATCCTTGTCTGCCCAAGTGGCTTTATTAGGAGCAAAATCGCCCATCACTTTCTCGGAAGATGAAGTAGATAGGCCCTACGAATCCCACAACCAGGCCCTGCATATCGAGGTGGTTCTGAATAACCACTCTCTGGACAGGTGCCTAGTCGATGGTGGAGGAGGGCTCAACATTCTTCCACTTCATGTGGCGTATAAAATCGGAGTCACCTTGACTTCTGTGAACCCAAGCCCCATCGTTATCACTGGATACGATGGGAATGCGTCTAGACCTTTAGGATCCATCGAACTCCCAATGGAAACGGGAGGGATCGAACACATGGGGGTGTTCCATGTTTTAGACATCCACCCCCATTATAACCTGTTGCTGGAAAGACCCTGGATACACAGTTTGTGCGCTGTGCCATCCACCTTCCACAGGTGTGTTAAGATCCCTTTCAAGGACCAGGTCGTAGTGATCCTAGGTGAGAGTCACCCACAGCTTCAGGGGATCATAAACTCCCCTTGTTTATTGAGCTCCTAGGCCCATAAGGCTAACCGGGGGCAAATTGTGATTGAGCCACCCCGGCTCGTGTTAAACTACCCTAGGAAGGTTGTATGTGTGAAGGGGCTGCCCAAAGTAGGCCCCCTCCCGATCTTAACCCTTCTAGGATGATCCAAGCGTTCCCTATTTCCAAAGCCCCTGGACAAGAGGCCATATGAGCACAATATGGACGACAGCATGTTCTAGGACCACGATTTGTACCATGCCTTGTCAAAAAACAAAAAGTCGTGGAACATGTTGTTGAACATGGGCTACACGCCCTACAAGAGTCTAGGGGCGCAGAACTAGGGTCTCCTAGAGCCCATCTTTCCTAGGACCAATCCAAGCCGATATAGGATCGGCTATACTCCCCGAATACTGTCGGAGTCACCCCCTGTGACCACCTGGGTCAAGGGTGCCCCGGAACCTGCCTTAGAAGAGACCTACGATTTAGATCTCCTATTCCGAGTCTAAAGTGGTGAGAGTCAAATGGCGTGGTATTTGTGGGAGTTCGGATGGAAGTCCTATAAGCCCATAAGGCTTCATCCAACTTCTCATGCCATGTCCTACCCTTCTCTAAGGTTTTCTCAATAATGCTTATGAGAGTCTTGTTGGTGGCTTCGGCTTGGCCGTTGCCTTGAGGGTAGTAGGGCGATGAAAAGTGGTGAGTTATGTTATAAGTATTACATAACTTTACCATCCTCTCGTTCTTGATGGGGGTGCCATTATCAGACACTAGGTCTTTTGGAACTCCAAATCGAGCCAAGATATTTTTCTTAATGAACGCCACTACATGTTGCCCCTGGACATTAGTCAGGGAGGTAGCTTCAACCCATTTAGAAAAATACTCAGTGGCTACTAGGATAAACCAATGTCTGTTTGATGCATTTGGAAAAATTGGTCCTATAATGTCAAACGCCCACATGGTGAATGACCATGGGTTGACCACGGAATGCAAGGTTGATGAGGGAATATGAATGGCGTGTCCATGCACTTGACATGGATGACACTTTCTAACATGATCATGATAATCTTGCTTTAGAGTGGACCAAAAGTAACTGGCTCTAAGTATTTTCATTGCCATCTTGTTTGCATTTACATGCCCTCCACATTCTCCATCATGGAATTCATGCATTATTGTCCTAGCCTCTCTAAGTTCTACACACCTTAATAAGATGCCAGTAAAACTCTTTTTATAAAGAATTCCTCCCAAAATCATGTATCGGGTTGAAATCTTTCGAATAAAAGCTTTGTCTTTAGACGAAGCGAATTCTAAAAATCCTCCGTTTTCTAAGAAATCTTTAATGTTTTGAAACCAGGGTTTTTCAGTAGAAGTTTGATTGTTTTGGCAAATCTCCAAATCGTGAATGGATGGAATGGGTGAGTGCCATATTTATAAGGATCGAGTTCCCAAGGTGGGATCGACCCTTAGGGTTGAGCCTAAGGATGAGAGGGCATCAGCTACACAATTGTCCTCTCTTCCTATGTGTGTGAGTGTACATGATTTGAACGAATCAATCAGTTTGGTGGCCAATTCATGGTATGGAAGGAGTTTTTCATTTTTGACTTGCCAAATTTTCAACACTTGGTTAATGACAAGTAAAGAGTCTCCAAAGACTTTGATGCATGATGCCCCTAGAGTTTTCGAAATTTTCAAGCCTTGTATGAGTGCTCCATACTCGACTGTATTGTTAGAGCACTCAAAATCTAGGCGAATAGAAATGGGGATTTCTCTCTTTTTAGGGGATATGAGGATGACTCCCACACCAGTCCCTCTTTGGTTTCGTGCCCCATCAAAGTGCATCTTCCACACTTGGTTTTCGTTTAAATAGTTTGCTAAGATATGGTTTTGAAATTGATTTAGAAAGATGACCTCATCGGGCATTTCATCAAGTATGGGATATGAATCCTCTAAAGAGAAATCAGCCACATAATCAGCTATGGCTTGCCCCTTAATGGAGGTTTGATGGTGGAATTTTAGGTCATATTCCATTAAGAGGATCTGCCATTTACCTAGCCTACCCGTGAGGATAAGTTTTTTAAACAAATGCTTGATTAGATCAAGCCTAAACACTATCCAGATCTCATGATCTAAGAAGTAATGTCAAAATTTCTGGTAGGCCCATACCAAGGCCAAGCACGTCTTCTCCATGGCTTGATAGTTTCTTTCATAAGCCAATAGAGTTTTCGAAATATAGTAAATAGCATACTCTTTATGGGTATCATCCTCATATTGAGCTAATAAAGCGCCCAAGGCATTCGCATGCACAGAAATGTAAAGTAAAAGTGGTTTTCCTTGCTTTGGAGGGTTTAAAACTGGAGGATTAACCAAATAGGCTTTTAGTCTTTCGAAAGCTTTTTGGCAATCGTCGTCCCATACAAATTTCACCCCTTTTTTCAAAAGCTTGTTGAAAGGTTCGCATCACGTTGCGAGGTTTGAAATAAACCTTCTAATAGATTGGGGGCGACCTTTGAGGCTTCAGATTTGAGTTAAATTGGAGGGTGGAGACATGTCTATGATGGCTCGACACTTAGAGGGGTCAACTTCAATGCCCCTTTGGCTTACCATAAAACCTAAAAGCTTATTGGATTCTACTCCGAAGACGCACTTTTGAGGGTTTAGTTTCACTTTGTAAGGCCTCAGTCTTTCAAAAACTTTTTGAAAAGATTCGATATGTGTGCATCGGGTTTTTATTTCACCAAGAGATCATCCACATACACTTCTAAAAGGTCATGAATTTGATCGTGAAAGATTGTTTTCATGGCTCTTTGGTATGTGGTGCTGGTATTTTTCAAACCAAAAGGCATGACTGTATAGCAGTATGTGCCCCAGGGTGTGGTAAAAGCAGTTTTAGCCTGATCTCTTGGGGCTAACTTGATTTGATTATAACCCGAGTAGCCATCCATAAAGGAAAACATTTCATGATTTGCAGTGCTATCGACTATCAAATCAATATTTGGTAAAGGGAAGTTATCCTTTGGAGTGGCTTTATTCAAATTTCTGAAATAAATGCAAATTCAAATTTTCCCATTGGATTTTTGAACTACAACAATGTTTGAAAGCCAATCATAATACGCAATGGGTTTTATAAAACCAGCTTTAAGCAGATCTTCTAAACCCTCTTTCACTTGAGAGTGTATGTTCAGATGGATCTTTCTAAGCTTTTGTTTTATGGGTTTTGAATCTGAATCTAGGGAAAGACAATGCTTTGCAATTTTTGGGTCTAGACCCGGCATGTCTTCGTATGTCCATGCAAAAACGTCTATGTAGGCTTTTAGGAATGCAATGAATGATGATTTTTCATGCGCATGCAGACATGTGTCTATCTTAACACGTTTTGGTTTTGCTTCACTCCCTAGGTCAATTTCTATGAAATCCCCTCCTACAGAATTCGAAGGTTTTTCCAAATCGAGAATTTTGTTATACTCGAGAAGCTCAGAGGTTTGATCCTCCTCAGGGAGAAGGGGATCCTCCTCCGTGCTTTGATCATTCTCGAGAATTTTGAATCCTAGGGAATTTGGAGTTAATGCATAGTTTTTACAAACACCTGGTTTTGGTTTTAGAATTTCTATAGGTTTTGAAGATTTTGGTCCTTTTATGAAGATGATTTTTTCTTCAAAATCCTTGGCTTTTTCCAAACTTCTATTAGGAGCTGGTATGTACAAGATTTTTTTGGTATTTTCATAATTTTTCAATGTTTTTGGGTTTTTGCAAATTTGTAATATTTTGTTTAAAGAGGGGTCTTCCATCACACCTACAAAGAAAACGCCATGAATCAGTCTCTAAACAAGAGATCTAAGCCGTAGGTCTCAGTTTTAGTAGGCTCTAGGACACCCTTGACCCAAGTGGTCGTAGGTGGTGGTTCTGGGGGTATGGTGGGAATATAGCCTATCCCATACCTATTTGGATTTGGATTTGGGAAGAGAGGTGTAAACAACGAAAATTCTCACTTCTAGTTTTGAAGCTGGAAATGAACCTTTCCATATCTACGTCGTTTCAATGGGCGTGTCAGCTAGCTTGCTCAAGCTAGCGAAGATTTTGAAATATCTAACGTTTTAAGGCAATTGTGAGCAAGCGGGATCTTTTTGATTTAAATCTTCTTAAACCGATGCTCAAGGGTCAGTTTAAGCGCTATAAATACCCCAAAATCCCACGAACTTCTCAAATCAACCTGGTTTTGTAAATGCATCCCCAAAGGGCTATTTTGAGTCTGGAAACCCAAGAGCTTTCCAAGCAACCCTGTACATATGTTTAAAACTGTATATGCTTTAAAATATGTATAAAATGTTTTTAAAACCTTTTAAAAGACATTTTGAAACCCCCGAAGCGGCTTGGCCTGACGCAAGCAGGACTAGAAGAGCTAAATAGAGCCCGGAACCGGAGCACATGTCGAGCCCGGCACAACAACTCTTGTGTTGAATCCACCCCCAGGATATCGAACGTCCAAGACCCTGTTATCATAAAAAATCCTTTGAAGTCATCTCTGGAAGGTGAAAATAGAAGCGGACGATCATGTTGGCGAAGACCCAATGCAGACGGAGTACTGATGCTGTCAGACCCCCCACAAACCGTTCGTTTCAAACACAGCCTTAAGGAGTCAGAATTCAGTTTGGATTGGATCTGGACCATATATATCCAGATCCCAATCCAAACGTATGTGTGGATTTGGATTTGGATTTAGATCTAGAGATCCAATCCAATATCCACATCCATGGTCCACATCACCTTCTCATAAATGGAGGTGGGGCCCACTTGAAATTCACGTGGGATTATGGGCATGAGAGAGAATGGGGAGGATAAGCATGAGGGGAATTGTAATTAAGCTTGACTTGTGTGTCAAGTTTGGGGTTAATCATGTGGGTTAGCCTAATTAGTATGGGTTTAAGCTTGTATTAGCCAAAAACCTAACCTAGGGCTGCACTAACATGATTCAATAAGGTCTATGGGTTATGCAAAGGGAGCTCCCTAACCCAATCCTAAGCCAAAACCCCTAATACTAGCCTTTTACCCTAATCTCGGCCTAATCCTAGCCTAATCACCTAACCTACTTCCCTAATCCCGGCCTAATCCTAACCTAATCACCTAACTCACCTCACTAAACCTCACCCCAAAACCAACCCACCTAGCTAAGCCCTAAACCACCCCACCTAAACCTAGCACACCATATCCCTAAAACCCCTTAAAGCAAAATATCTGGCCCCTCCTCAAAACCAGCCCACCTTATCACCACACCACCACCACCTAACCACCTTACCACCCTCTAAAAACCAGCCCCAACCGCCCTTTGAAAAATCTATATAAACCCCCCCCTAGTGGGCGGGTTTTCATCTTCTCCCATCCAGCCCTTGGGCCAGCCGAGCCCCCTTCCAGCTTGCTCTCTTCTTCCACCTGCACCACCATTAACCCTGGCCAGCTCCACCTCGCGCCACCACTACCTCCTGGCCTGCTCCACTCCACGCTGCCACCTTCATCACCCGACTGCCTTTTTTCCATGCACCAACTCCCCTCACCCATCCGGTTAGTACCTCAACCCAACTCCACCTCCTCTTCACTCCCCCTCCACTCTCAACCACCCATACCACCACAACACCTCGCCAACACCACCTTCCCGCCACCCTTACCCATTCGGCCAGACATAACCCCTTTACATCACCCGATCCTATACTTTCCCCTAGTGACATCCCGGCCACCCTACCTTACTCCCTAGGACCTGTCCTTTCCACTTTCAACCAACCTATGCCTCCACCTTCCACAGCACCCTAGCTAGCTCCCTCGCCATTCCCAACTACCCCTAGCTACCCCAGTCGGCCACCACTAAAACTGCCCCTAGTCGGCCAGTCACAGCCGACTGCACCCAAGTCAGCCGCGGCCTTACTCCTTTCTCCCTAGACATCCCCCTTTAATCACCCCTTAGTGCCACCTTCCCTAGCACCATCCCTACACCTTAGTGACCCTCCTAAACCACTTCAGCCCAAAAACATCACGACATCACCCCTCTAACAGCCGGCAGGTCTCCAAGGCGCCACACCCGTGTTCCTTTGTCACCCGGCCAGCACACCCCTTTGTCGTGCCATTCCAAGGAGCTCCCTCTTGCAGCCCAAGGTGAAGCCCAAGCCCACGCTCAAGCAAATCACCTCCGAACCGGCTATAAGTAAGTGCCTAACTCGGTCCTCATTTGCAGACTTGCTTAAGCTAAATTAAATTTGATACGGTTTATAATAACGGAGCATTGTCTCCCCCCGCTTGTAATAACGTGGCTTGGCACACCCACACATACGTGCACTTGAGCCTACCTCGCTCTTAGTTGTGCATGATTTTGAACACACACGGGCCTAATCAGCCCTTTAGATATAAGTTTATTTATATACTTTAAGTTGCATAGGGTTTTTGCTTGAGTTGTGTGTGTTGTCTTTCAATTCTCGCACTCACACACGTTGAGCTTTCGCTCTTATTTGCAAGACCCAAGTAAGGGCTGTGTTATACTTTCCTTGGGTGTAATTTCATGTCGTGTGTGTAGTACTTCAATTCTAGCACTCACACACATTGAGCTTTCGCTCTTACCCCCAAAACCTTAGTTAAGGCCATATTGCAATTTATATTTGGGTTTAATTTCATGTTGTGTGCGTAGTACTTCAATTCTAGCACTCACACACATTGAGCTTTCGCTCTTACTCCCAAGACCTTAGTTAAGGCCATATTGCAATTTATATTTGGGTTTCATTTCATGTCGTGTGTGTAGTACTTCAATTCTCGCACTCACACACATTGAGCCTTCGCTCTTATTTGCAAGACCCAAGTAAGGGCCCATATATAGTATATACGTATTTCCCATTTGGCTATGTCTTTAAGATTTGGGTTTTAAGGTTCAACAGTGTGCGTAGTCTTTACATATATACATGGCACACACTTGCACTATTGAGCCTTTCCGCTCTTAAGATATAGCCATATTTCCCTTTTGCAATTTTCCTTCGGCAATTTACATTTACAAGTCATTTGCCTTCGGCAATTTCCATTACAAGTCATTTCCCTTCGGCATTGTCTTTGAAATTTGGGTTTTCCCTTTGGAGTTGCATGAGTTTGCATTGCATATATGCCATACCATGAGTTAGGACGCATATTGCATCAAAGCAAACCCCATACTCCCGCTCAAAGTCGCCACATTTTAGTGGAGTGTTCATAACACACACTTAGTTGGCCCAAAAAGGGATAAAAAGAAAGACTTAGGCACGTGCAAATCCACATGAAATAAAATCTGAAAGTCATACAAAACAACTCGAATCAAACACCTCAAACTGCTTTCGTAGGTTCTTACACTCAAAAACTCGATTTTAAAAGCGTACAGACTGACCCTTGCGCATCGGTACAAGAAGGTCTGCGACGACAAGAGCTTGCTTGCTCACAGTCGCCACGTTAGGAGTCAGGTTTAAAATATATCTTCGCTAGCTTAAGTAAGCTAGCTGGCACGCCCTGTTTGTTTAATAGGACTTAGACACACGAAAAGGTTCGCTTCAGGCCTAAGAACCAAGAACGAGAATTTTCTGCGTCTACAAGCGCTTGTGGACTTTGATAAAACAATTTGGACTCTGGAAACGAGACAAGTGTTTTGAAAACTCGAGTTTTGCCTAAGTTTACAAATTTTATGTACAGGGGCTAGATGATTCCAAGTCTTGGAGTTTTAGCTATTTTAGGCCGGATATGTGTGTGCACAAGTAGCCTAATTTTAGTGTGTTTGAGAGTAGATTCAGGGTTTCTTTGAAAACGCATGAATGCAAGGATGCACAAATATTTTTCGGGCTTGAGATGATGATGTGAGCTAGGCTCGAATTGAAAGCAACTCCCACAACTTAATGTAAATACCTGAATGGAAGTGCAACTCACGCAGCTTAAGGGAAATACCCGAATTTGAAAGCAACTCACACGACTTGAATGTAAATTGCAAAATTGAAATATACTTATATCTTAAGAGCGGAAAGGCTCAATTGTGAGTGAGTGCTTCATGTATAAATGGAAAAGACAACTCACACGACTTAAATTGAACTTGCCGAAATTGAAATATAAGTATATAGTAAGAGCGGAAAGGCTCAATTGTGAGTGAGTGCTCTTGGTGTGTAAATGTAAATGACAACTCACACAACTTGAATTAAACCCACCCGGAATGTAAGTGTGTACATGACCTAATGTAAAACTCACGCAGCTTGAAAGTATATAAGTATGCTATATCTTATGAGCAACAAAGGCTCAAAATGTGCGTGAGAGTGTAGAGCAAATGCTCGAGTACTTTTGTGTGTGAGTGTGAAATTTAAATGACAAACTCACACAACGTGAATGTAACAACCCGAATTGAATTGTAACTCACACAACTTTCACTAAAGTAAATACCCAAAGAGAAATATATACTTTAGCTTAAGAGCGAAAAGGCTCAATGTGTGTGCAATCGTGTGCAATTAAGAGCGGAAAGGCTCAAGTGCACGTGGGTGTTCCTTGTGTACGTCTAAGAGCAATATGGCTCAAGTGTACGTGTGTGTCTTGTATATCAAGCACAAATATTATATTTCGGTGGGAGACTACGCTCCATTATTACAACCCCGTATCGAATTGAATTAAATTTCAAATGAGTAAGGTAAAAACCGAATTTAAACACTTACAAGTGGTCGGCTTTTCCTCTCAACTTGCTCGGGTCCGTCCACCTTGGCAGCCAATAGATAGATCTCCCTGTAAACACCCCGAAATCCCACGAATTTCTCAAATTCATCTGGTTTTGTACAAGCAGCCCCAAAGGGCCATTTTTGAGTCTGGAAACCCAGGAGCCTTCTAGACAACCCTGTACATATGTTTTGAACTCTATATTTCAAAAATATGTAATATGACTTTGAAAACCTTTTTAAAACATGTTTTGAAACCCCGAAGCAGCTTGGCCTAATCCAGACAAGACCAGGAGAGCTAAGAAGAGCCCGGAACCGGAGCACATGTCAAGCCCGGCACAGCAGCTCTTGTATCACATCCATACCTTCAGGATCTCGAACGTCCAAGATCCTGTTCTTATCAAAATATCATTTGAAGTCATCTCCGGAAGGCAGAAACGGAGGCGGACGACCATGTTGGCGAAGACCCAATGCAGACGGAGTACTGATGCTGTCAGGCCCTGCACAAATCGTCCGTTTCGAACCCAGCTCGAAGGAGTCAGAGTTCAGTTTGGATTGGATCTGGACCATATATATCCAGACCCCAATCCAAACCCATATGTGGACTTGGATTTGGGTTTGGATCCAGAGATCCAATCCAATATCCATATCCATGGCCCACATCACCTTCTCATAAATGGAGGTGGGGCCCACTTGAAATTCACGTGGGATTATGGGCATGAGAGAGAGTGGGGATGGAAAATATCAAGAGTTTTGTAATTAAGCTTGACTTGTGTGTGAAGTTTGGGGTTAATCATGTGGTTTTGCCTAATTGAGTGGGTTTAAGCTTGTAATTAGCCAAAACCTAACCTAGGGCTGCACCAACATGAGGTGGTTAAGGTCTATGGGCCATGATAAGGGAGCTCCTTCACCTAAACCTAACCCAAAACACCTAATCCTAGCCTACCCCCCTAATCCACCCCGAATCTGAGCCTAATCACCTAACCCACTTCCCTAATCCTTCCCTAAACCTAGGTTAATTTCCCTAAACCTAGCCTAATCACCTAACCTAGCTCACTAAACCTCACCCTAAAACCCAACCACCTAACCTAGCCCTAAACCCCTAAACCACCCCTAGCCCACAATCTACCCAAACCACTAGTTTTCAAAATATCTGGCCCTACCCTTTCCAGCCCACCTTATATTCATACCACCCTACCTAAACCACCTAACCACTACCCCAAACCCAGCCCTAACCGACCTACCCATCCCTATATAAACCCCCCCCCTTGGGGGCGGGTTTTCCAAGCTGGAACCCCTCACCAATCCCAGCCGGGCCTCTCTTCCCCCACTTCCTCACCCAGCCGAACCTACCCCAGCTGCTCCACCTGCGCCGCCTGCACCACCACCATCCCTCCATCCCACCACCGCTTGCACCGCCATCTCCACCACCTCCCGGCCAAGCCTCACTGCCTTCCCCAAGCCCAGCTGAGCGCCATCTTCATTCCATTCGGTAAGTACCCCCCCCACTCTACCTAGCTCCTTCTCTACTCCCTCTCCACTCCTAGCCACCCCCCATACCACCAACTTACCTACACATCAGCCCTTTGCTACCACCATTCTTACTTAGCCGAACCTATCACAACCTAAACCACTGGCCACTACCTAACTACCTAACTACACTCGGTCAGCCATCTCTTTTCCCCTAGGTGTCCCATTCGGCCTTCCCTTAAACTCCCTTTAGGTCCATACTCCCCAACACTCTAGACTCTCCTAGTGACCCTACACACTCACTTGGCCCAGCCCCTTTAATCCCCCACATCAAGGCGACACCCATTTGCAGCCGGCCACCTTCGAGGCACCTATCCTGTGCCCCACTTGCATCTGGCCAGCACCCTTTGTCATCCACCCTCGTGGAGCTCCCGTTTGCAGCCCAAGGCGAAGGCCAAGCCCCCGCTCAAGCAAGGCCTCTACGGACCAGCTACTCGTAAGTGCCTAAACTCGGTCTTTAGTTGTATACTTGCTTGAGATTCAATTTGATACGGGGTTGTAATAACGGAGCATAGTCTCCCCCCGCTTGTAATAACGTGGCTTGGCACACCCACACACGTGCACTCTCTTAGTTGTGCACGATTTTGAACACACACGGGCCTAATCAGCCCCTAATACATAAGTATATATATGTATATACTTTCATTTTCGAAGGGTTTTTGCTTAAGTTGGGTGCGTTGTCTTTCAATTCAAGCACTCACACACATTGAGCTTTCGCTCTTATTTGAAAGACCCAAGTAAGGGCCGACCTATACTATTTGGGTTTAATTTCATGTCGTGTGAGTAAGTCTTTCAATTCAAGCACTCTCACACACATTGAGCCTTCGCTCTTATTCCCAAGACCTAAACTACGCCTTGTCTGATTTCCTTCCTATGGATTACGAAACAGATAGTGATGATGAAATACCGAACTTCCATCGGTATGATGGCATGGGAGACCCTAGGTCTCACTTGTAGCTTTTCTCGCGTCGAGCCCATAAGAAGAAAAAGGACTCGATGAAATGGGTGTATTGGTTCTCTCTATCCCTTAAAGGCACAGCTGCCAAATGGCTGGCTTCCTACGACTTAAGCCAGTTCGCTACTTTTGAAGAGTTAGCGAACTGCTTCATGCAAAGATTTGCACACAACGTAGAAGTCACGCCAACCCTGAATACCTTAAGGGATACAAAGCAAGGCATGAACGAAGACGTGCATGCCTTCATTATAAGATGGAGGTCACTTTTGGGCCAAGTGCGAGAGCACATATCTGAAGGATGCGCAGTAATGCTCATCCTGGATAATTTTAAAAGCGAGTTAAAAACCCTTCTCTCGCTCCATGAGATTTGAACTTTCCATAAGTTGATAAAAAAGGCCTCCCTTTTCGAAACCAACTTGCGAAAAGGGACATTCGATCACTTGTGGAAAGGAAGTGCCGTTTCAAAAACCCGCTTGGAAAAGCCCATCGCATATGGGCTACCCACGACGGACAAAGGGGCAAAGACCCATAAAATCGCCAGTGTCCGGGTGGATCCAGGCATGGCGGGCACTTCCAAAAATTTTGAAAAATTAGAAAATAAGAGGGAACGCAACTTTCAAAAACCGATTGAAAAACGGGAGTATACTCCGCTGGGGCAACCTGTGTCGGAGGTCCTAGACCTCCTACTTGCCCAGAGCATGATAGAACTCCCTGAAATCCCCGAAGGAGTCACGTCCAAAGGGGGGTATTTAAATCGATTTTGTAAGTATCATCGGCTCAAAGGCCATGATACCAAACGCTGCTTCTCTCTCTTAAATAAAATTGATAACTTGATAGCAGAAGGCCGGCTCCAGGTCACTGCGGAACTTGAGCCACCTCAAGCTATCTTCAAGGAACCCTTTCCCAAACACGCCAGTGGCAGTGGGAAAGGAAAGGAGGTATGTACCCTCACCATTTCCAAGGAACTAGCGCGAAAGCCAGAACCTGGTCGACCTACTAGTGCGCCCATCCTTGTATTATACAAGAGGTCCACCCAAGTCGTCATTCGGGGACCACCAAAAGTGGAAACCCCGGTAAAACCAGTTTTCAAAATCCAAGGTTCTCCTCAGCTCATCCTTAGAGCCAAGTTTAGCGCAAACCCTAGGCTGGTCGTGGGGGAAGTCACAAGATCCGAGAGGATCTATCAACCCCCGCACCTTCAAGGTGCTCAAAAGGTGGTCAGTGTGCCTGGCCCCTCAAAAGCATGTATCCCTAGTGGTCTGCCAAAAGCAGATAAGGACAAAGTCATCCTAAATCCTTATGACTTCGAAAACCACCTTTCAAAGATTCCTATTCACATGTCTATCCTAGAGCTTATAAAGACCTCGCCTAGGCATAGACTTGTATTAGAGAAAATTCTAGAAAGGGCCAAGGTTGATTCGAACATAAGTCCGTAATCCTTGTCTGCCCAAGTGGCTTTATTAGGAGCAAAATCGCCCATCACTTTCTCGGCAGATGATGTAGATAGACCCTACGAAACCCATAACCAAGCCCTACATATCGAGGTGGTTCTAAACAACAACTCTCTGGACAGGTGCCTAGTCGATGGTGGAGGAGGGCTCAACATCCTTCCACTTCATGTGGCGTACAAAATCGGAGTCACCTTGACTTCAGTGAACCCAAGCCCCATCGTTATCACTGGATACGATGGGAATGCATCTAGACCTTTAGGATCCATCGAACTCCCAATGGAAACGGGAGGGATCGAACACACGGGGGTGTTCCATGTCTTGGACATCCACCCCCATTATAACCTGTTGCTGGGAAGGCCCTGGATACACGGTTTGTGCGCTGTGCCATCCACCTTCCACAGGTGTGTTAAGATCCCTTTTAGGGACCAGGTCATAGTGATCCTAGGTGAGAGTTACCCACAGCTTCAGGGGATCATAAACTCCCCTTGTTTATCAAGCTCCCAGGCCCATGAGGCTAACTTGGGGCAAATTATGGTTGAGCCACCTTGGCTCGTGTTAAACAACCCTAGGAAGGTTTTATGTGTGAAGGGGCCGCCCAAAGCAGGCCCCCTCCCGACTTTAATCCTCCTAGGAAAACCCAAGCGTTCCCTATTTCCAAAGCCCCTGAACAAGAGGCCATACGAGCCTAATATGGACGATAGCATGTTCCAGGACCACGACTTGTATCAAACCTTTTCAAAAAACAAAAAGTCGTGGAACATGTTGTTGAACATGGGCTACACGCCCTACAAGAGTCTAGGGGCATAGAACCAGGGTCTCCTAGAGCCCATCCTTCCTAGGGCCAACCCAAGCCGATATGGGATCGGCTATACTCCCCGGATACCGCCGGAGCCACCCCCTGTGACCACCTGGGTCAAGGGTGCCCCGGAACCGGCCTTAGAAGAGACCTATGGTTTAGATCTCCTATTTCGAGTCTAACCCGTAGTGTTTTCCCTTTGTAGGTATGACGGAAGATCCCTTTTCTAAAAATACCAAAAACAATGGAAAAACAAAAACTCGAGAAAAGAGTGCTTTGTATAGTTCCCAAAATTCTTGTTTTACAAAAACCCAAAAAAATCAAAAATTTGGAAAATGCCAAAAAGATTTTGTACATAGCTGCTCCTGGTAGGACTTTGGCAAAAGAAAAGGATTTCGAAAGAAACGTCGTCTGCATAGCCAGACCAAAAATTTCGAAATCACTAGAAAATCCAAGTACAAAACCAGGTCATTTTGAAAACCACGCATCAAGTTCCCTCGGGTCTACAGCCCACGAGAATGATCAAAACCCAGAAGTGGATCCCCTTGAGGAGGATCCTACTTCTGAGCTCCCAGAATTTCATAGAATTCTCGATTTTGAAAGACCTTCCCAATCAGTAGGAGGAGATTTCATAGAGGTGAACCTAGGGGATGATTCCAATCCCAAAACCATCAAAATAGGCGCATGCTTGCATGAAACTGAAAAGTTAGCATTCATTGCATTTTTACGAACCTATTTAGATGTGTTTGCATGGACGTATGAAGACATGCCGGGCATAGATCCCAGCATTGTCGAGCATCGTCTTCCCTTAGATACAGGTGTAAAACCCATAAAGCAGAAGCTTAGGAAAATACACCCGAATGTACACACGCAAGTCAAAGAGGGTTTAGAAGATCTGCTAAAAGCCGGATTTATAAAATCCATTGCGTATTCTGATTGGTTGTCAAATATCTTTGTAGTTCGAAAAACCAATGGGAAAATTCGAATATGCATCGATTTCAGAAACCTGAATAAAGCCACTCCAAAGGATAATTATCCTTTACCAAACATAGATTTGATAGTCGATAGTACTGCAAATCATGAAATGTTTTCATTTTTGGATGGCTATTCAGGCTATAATCAAATCAAACTAAGTCCACGAGATCTGGGTAAGACCGCCTTCACAACCCCATGGGGCACGTACTGCTATACAGTCATGCCCTTTGGTTTGTAAAATGCCAGCGCGACATACCAACGAGCCATGAACACGATCTTCCATGATCAAATTCATGAGCTTGTAGAAGTGTATGTAGATGATCTCTTGGCGAAATCCAAAACCCGATGCACCCATATCGAATGTTTACAAAAGATTTTCGAAAGGCTTAGGCTTTACAAAGTAAAGCTAAACCCTCAAAAATGTGTGTTCGGGGTAGAATCAAGGAAGCTTCTAGCCTTTATGGTGAGCCAAAGGGGAATAAAAGTCGACCCCTCTAAGTGTCGAGCCATCATAGACATGGCTCCGCCCTCCAATCTCACCCAAATCCGTAGCCTCCAGGGTCGCTTACAATCCGTTCGCCGATTAATATCGAATCTGGCAACTAGATGCGAATCCTTTAACAAACTGTTGAGGAAGGGTACGAAATTCTTATGGGATGACGAATGCCAAAAGTCCTTCGAGAGACTGAAGGCATACTTGGTTAATCCCCTTGTTTTGAATCCTCTAAAGCAAGGAAAACCGCTTTTATTATACATCTCCGTGCATGCAAACGCTTTAGGAGCCCTGTTGGCTCAATACGAGGATGACACCCATAAGGAGTATGCCATCTACTATATTTTGAAAACTCTGTTGGCTTATGAACGAAATTATCAAGCCATGGAGAAGACGTGCATGGCCCTAGTCTGGGCCTGCCAAAAATTCAGACACTATTTCCTAGATCATGAGATCTGGATAGTGTCCAAGCTTGATCCAATCAAGCACTTGTTCGAAAAACCCATTCTCACGGGTAGATTGGGCAAATGGCAACTCCTTCTAATGGAGTATGATCTGAAATACCATCACCAGATCTCCATTAAGGGGCAAGCCCTAGCAGATTATGTGGCCGAATTCCCCTTAGAGGACGCATATCCCACTCTTGTCGAAATGCCTGATGAAGGCATATTGCAAAACCATTTTCAAAACCACATTTTGGCAAATTCTTTCGAAAACCAAGTGTGGAAGATGCACTTTGATGGGGCACAAAACCAACGAGGGGCTGGTGCTGGGGTCATCCTAATCTCCCCTGAAAAGGGCGAGATCCCATAGCAGTCCGCTTAGATTTCGAATGTTCCAACAACGTAGCTGAGTATGAAGCACTCATACAAGGCTTAAGGATTTCGAAAACTCTAGGGGCATCATGCATCGAGGTCTTTGGAGATTCACTCCTTGTCATAAACCAGATTTTAAAAATTTGGCAAGTACGTAATGAGAAACTACTTCCATATCACGAGTTGGCCACTCGATTGGTCCAATCCTTCTAGTTGTGTAAACTCACACACATAGGAAGAGAGGACAATGGCATCGCCGATGCCCTCTCCTCCTTGGGTTTAGCCCTGAAGGTCGATCCCATTTCAGGGACCAGATCTTTGGAAATATGGCATGCGCCCCACCCATCCACACACGACTTGGATATTTACCAAAACAACCCAGAGTCTATCAAAAAACCCTGGTTTTATGACATAAAATAATTTTTAGAAAATGGGGGATTCACCGAGGATGCCACATCCAAAGATAAGGCATTCATTCGTAAGATTTCGACCCGATACACCATTCTGGGCGGGGTCTTATACAAAAAGAGTTTTACAGGCATTCTGCTTAGGTGGATCGACCTAGAGGAGGCTAGGATAGTGATGCATGAGTTCCACGATGGAGAATGTGGAGGTCATGTTAATGCCAACAAGATGGCGACGAAAATACTTAGAGGGGGCTATTTTTGGTCCACCCTGAAAAAGGATTGTCACGATCATGTTAGGAAGTGTCATCCATGTCAAGTGCATAGCCACGCCATCCATATCCCTTCATCTGCATTGCATTCCGTGGTCAGCCCCTGGCCATTTACCATGTGGGCGTTTGACATCGTAGGCCCAATATTTCCAAAGGCCTCGAATGGGCATCGATTTATTTTAGCAGCCACGGAGTATTTCTCCAAGTGGGTGGAAGCCATTTCCCTAACCAATGTAATGGGGCAACATGTGGTGGCTTTCATCCGGAGGAATATCTTGGCTCGATTTGGAGTTCCACGAGACCTTGTGTCTGATAATGGTACCCCATTCAAGAACGAGCGGATGGTTAAGTTGTGCAACACGTATGGCATAACTCACCACTTCTCCTCGCCCTACTACCCTCAAGGCAACGGCCAAGCCGAAGCCACAAACAAGACTCTCATTAGTATTATTGAGAAAACCTTAAAGAAGGGTAGGATGTGGCACGAGAAGCTGGATGAAGCCTTATGGACTTATAGGACTTCCATCCGGACTCCCACGAATGCCACACCATTCGAGTTGGTCTATGGCACAAACGCCATTCTTCCCATTCATACCCAACTACATTCATTCCATACATCCATAGCACTCGACCTCCCCCTAGAGACGCTTCAGCATGCTAGGATGGTCGAACTAGATTTGCTAGATGAGAGGCGACTCCTTGCCATGGATCATGCTCATGCATACCGGCAAAGGATAGCCCGACATTATAGCAAACACATGAGACCTCGCCACTTTGAAGTGGGAGATCTGGTCTTAAAAACCATCCACCATCGTGGCCCACACCCCCTAGGCAAGTGGCGCCCAAACTGGGATGGACCCTATGTTGTACGAGCAACCACTACGAACAATTCGTATTGGTTGATCGATGTAGAAGGTAGGAATTTAGCAGATCCTATCAATATTCAATACTTAAAGAAGTATCATGTGTAGGATCTGGATTAAATTCCAGTTTTCGAAAATTTATGGGATAGCTGCCCTGAGACATGTGAATAAGGTGCAAAGGCGAACTCGTGTGACCCTGAGTGAGAGAATTCACACTTGTGAAAGAGTGGAGTTTTCAAAATCGTGGTTACATTTCAAAATCCTTCTTCTTACAAAGAAAGGCCTAGTTCAACATAGCAAGATACTTGCAAGTGGTACGTGCTATTTCTAAATAGGCTGATCTGGAATGGATCGAGTGTAGGCTTGGGATAAGTCCTCCCCTCTTCGCTTCTTCTTCCAAAAGGAAAACAAAGGCCCAAAACAAAAGGGAATTTCCCATTCAAAGTCTCTTTCCAAAAGAAAGAAACCAGATTTCCAAAGAAAAATCGAATCTCTTGTGAAAAAGAGGGATTAAAGAAAAAATACTCCCAAAGGGAGACCTGTAAACACCCCGAAATCCCACGAATTTCTTAAACGAATCTGGTTTTATACAAGCAGCCCCAAAGGGCCATTTTTGAGTTTGGAAACCCAGGAGTCTTCCAAACAAACCCTGTGTATATGTTTTAAACTTTATCTTTCAAAAACATATGATATAGCTTTTGAAAACCCTTTTAAAACATGTTTTGAAACCCCAAAGCGGCTTGGCCCGATCAAGACAGGACCAGGAGAGCTAAGAAGAGCCCGGAACCGGAGCACCTGTCAAGCCCGGCGCAGCAACTCTTGTATCTGATTCACATCCCAGGATCTCGAACGTCCAAGACCCTGTTCTTATCAAAATAGCATTTGAAGTCATCTCCGGAAGGCAGAAACGGAGGCGGACGACTATGTTGGCGAAGACCCAACGCAGACGGAGTACTGATGCTGTCAGGCCCCGCACGAATCGTCCGTTTCGAACCCAGCTCGAAGGAGTCAGAGTTCAGTTTGGATTGGATCTGGACCATATATATCCAGATTCCAATCCAAACCCATATGTGGACTTGGATTCGGATTTGGATCCAGAGATCCAATCCAATATCCATATCCATGGCCCACATCACCTTCTCATAAATGGAGGTGGGGCCCACTTGAAATTCACGTGGGATATTGGGCATGAGAGAGAGTGGGGGTGAAAAATATCAAGAGTGTTGTATTAAGCTTGACTTGTGTGTCAAGTTTGGGTTTAATCTTGTGGGTTAGCCTAATTGAGTGGGTTTAAGCTTGTAATTAGCTAAAACCTAACCTAGGGCTGCACCAACATGGGGTGATCAAGGTCTATGGGCCATGCTAAGGGAGCTCCTTCACCTAAACCTAACCCAAAATGCCTAAACCTAGCCTAAACCCCTAATCCACCCCTAATCTGAACCTAATCACCTAACCCACTTCCCTAATCCCGGCCTAATCCCAACCTAATCACCTAACCCACTCCCCTAATCCTTCCCTAAACCTAGATTAGTTTCCCTAATCCTAGCCTAAACCTAGCCTAATCACCTAACCTAGCTCACTAAACCTCACCCTAAAACCCAACCACCTAACCTAGCCCTAAACCCCTAAACCACCCTTAGCCCACGATTTATCAAAACACCTAGTTTTAAAATATCTGGCCCAACCCCATCCAGCCCACCTTATCTACATACTACCCTACCTAAACCACCTAACCACTACCCACAGCCCAGCCCTAACCGACCTACCCATCCCCTATTTAAACCCCCCTCATTGTGGGCGGGTTTTCCAAGTGGGAACCACCCCTTCCATCCAGCCGGGCCCTCTCCTTCTCCCATTTCTCATCCAGCCGTGACCACTCCCCAGCAGCTCCAGCTCCTCCACCAGCCGCCACCTGCTCCGCCATCTTCCCTCTTCCGTCCACCACCACTGCCCCCCAGCCGGACGCCACCATCTTTTCCCAACTCCACCAGCCGACAGCCACCTGCCCGCCACTCTCCCACTCCATCCGCCACTCCTCCCCATTCGGTAAGTCCCCCTAACTCCCTCAAAGCCACACTCTACCACCTCTCCACTCTTAGCCACCCATCTTCCCTTCAGCTCAGCCCCTTTGCCGCCACCACCTAAGCCTAGCCGAACCTAGGATAACCCAAGTGGCTGGCCACTACTTAGCCACCATCTCCCATTCGGCCAACCCCCCTAGGTGTCCTCTTTGGCCTTCCCACTAGCTCACCTTTTAGGTCCAGTTTCCCTAAGTACCTAACTTCCCTAGTGACCCTAAGACCCACTTATTCAGCCACTCTAAACTCCCTACTTGGAGGCGCCGCCTACTTGCCACCGGCCCCCTTTGAGGCGTCTATCCCGTGCCCCACTTGCAGCCGGCCAGCACCCTTGACCACCTACCTTCGCGGAGCTCCCACTTGCAGCCCAAGGCCAAGCCTACGCTCAAGCAAGACCTCTACGGACCAGCTACTCGTAAGTGTCTAAACTCGGTCTTTAGTCATACACTTGCTTGAAATTCAATTTGATACGGGGTTGTAATAACGGAGCATAGTCTCCCCCCGATTGTAATAACGTGGTTTGACACACCCACACACATGCGCACTTGAGCCTTTCCGCTCTTAGTCGTACACTTTTTACACACATGCGGGCCTAACAAGCCCTTAATATATAGTTATATTTATATATTTTAAGTCAAGGAGGTTTTTAATTAAGTCGTGTGTGTTGTCTTTCCATTTTCCACACGCACACACATTGAGCCTTCGCTCTTACTCCCAAGACCTTAGTAAAGGCCTTATTGCAGTTATATTTGGGTTTCATTTATGTCGTGTGCGTAGTACTTCAATTCTACACTCACACACATTGAGCTTTCGCTCTTACTCCCAAGACCTTAGTCAAGGCATACTGCAATTTATATTTGGGTTTCATTTATGTCGTGTGTGTAGTCTTTCAATTCAAGCACTTTCACACACATTGAGCCTTCGCTCTTACTCCCAAGACCTTAGTAAAGGCCTTATTGCAGTTATATTTGGGTTTCATTTATGTCGTGTGTGTAGTCTTTCAATTCAAGCACTTTCACACACATTGAGCCTTCGCTCTTACTCCCAAGACCTTAGTCAAGGCCATACTGCAATTTATATTTGGGTTTTATTTCATGTCGTGTGTGTAAGTCTTTCGATTCAAGCACGCACCCACATTGAGCCTTCGCTCTTATTTGCAAGACCCAAGTAAGGGCTCATATACATAAGATATATACGTATTTCCCTTCGGTTATTTCCCTTCGGTTATTTCCCTTCGGTTATTTCCCTTCTGTTATTTCCCTTCAGTATTGTCTTTACATTTCGGGTTTTCCCTTTGGAGTAGCGTGAGTTTGCATTGCATCTACGCCATACCACGAGGTAGGACGCATATTTGCATCGAAGCAACCCCCGCTCGAATTCGCCCATGTAGTGGAGTGTTCATAACACACAAACTAGGCGACCCAAAAAGGGATAAAAGAAAAGACTTAGGCACGTACAAATCCACGTGATCTAAAACATGCAATCGCATCTTAAAGACCCGAAATAGACACCTCGAACCGTTTCGTAGACTTTCTCCCCAAAACTCGATTTTTTGCAAAAGCGTACAGACTGACCCTTGTGCATCGGTACAAGAAAGTCTGCGACGACAAGAGCTCACTTGCTCACAGTCGCCACGTTTAGAAGTCAGTGTTAATATATCTTCGCTAGCTTAAGTAAGCTAGCTGGCACGCCCTATTTGTATACATAGGCCTTAGACGCACGATAAGATCCACTCCAAGCCACGAAAGAGGCGAAGAGGCGGGGATTTTCGCGCGTCTACAGAGATTGGCACGCCCGGTGGGACGTGAGCCTTTTCAAAAAATCGAGTTTACTTGTAGAAATCTTGCGAAAATTTTATAAAGGTGTCGTTTTAACTTGTTTTCTTTGCTTTTACTTAGGAAATTTTGAAAAAGCTTGAAAAGAATGTCAAATCCAATCCAAGTGAAGTGTCGAGCCAAGGCTCATGCGCATCAAGTTCTCACTCTAGGAGGATTTTCAAAAACAAAATAAAACTAGATGAAATCGAGGACTTGAGAAGGGAATTTGAGGCCAAAATCGATGCTCTCAGCCAAGAGGCTGAAGTAGGCGATTCGTGTTCATCAAACGGTGAACAAAGGCCT
Source organism: Brasenia schreberi (assembly GCA_036023115.1). Taxonomy (NCBI): domain Eukaryota; kingdom Viridiplantae; phylum Streptophyta; class Magnoliopsida; order Nymphaeales; family Cabombaceae; genus Brasenia; species Brasenia schreberi. Next base: position 22,192,148 of record JAYKKT010000090.1, read on the forward strand.
AAAAAGAAAATTGAAAAACCTCGCAAGCAAAAAGAGGCCTCCGTAATGGAAGGCAACCAATACCACGAGTCCTTCACACAAAAGGACCGTAAAGCCCTACAGCAACTGCTGAAAGGGCAAAATAAAGAGAAAAGAAGCTACGCCCTGTCTGATTTCCTTCCTATGGATTACGAAACAGACAGTGACGATGAAATACCGAACTTCCATCGGTATGATGGCATGGGAGACCCTAGGTCTCACTTGCAACTTTTCTCACGTCGAGCCCATAAGAAGAAAAAGGACTCGATGAAATGGGTGTATTGGTTCTCTCTATCCCTTAAAGGCACAGCTGCCAAATGGCTGGCTTCCTACGACTTAAGCCAGTTCGCTACTTTTGAAGAATTAGCGAACTGCTTCATGCAAAGGTTTGCACACAACGTGGAAGTCACGCCAACCCTGAATACCTTAAGGGATACAAAGCAAGGCATGAACGAAGACGTGCATGCCTTCATTATAAGATGGAGGTCGCTTTTAGGCCAAGTGCGAGAGCCTATATCCGAAGGATGCGCAGTAATGCTCATCCTGGATAATTTCAAAAGCGAGTTAAAAACCCTTCTCTCGCTCCATGAGATTTCAACTTTCCATAAGTTGATCAAAAAGGCCTCTCTTTTCGAAACCAACTTGCGAAAAGGGACATACGACCACTTATGGAAAGGAAGTGCCGTTCCAAAAACACGTGTGGAAAAGCCCATCGCATATGGGCTGCCCACAACGGACAAAGGGGCAAAGCCCCATAAAATCGCCAATGTCCGGGTGGATCCAGGCATGGCGGGCACTTCTAAAAATTTTGAAAAAATAGAAAATAAGAGAGAACGCAATTTTTCAAAACCAATTGAAAAACGGGAGTACACTCCGCTGGGGCAACCTGTGTCGGAGGTCTTAGACCTCTTACTTGCCCAGGGCATGATCGAACTCCCTGAAATCCCCGAAGGAGTCACGTCCAAAGGGGGGTATTTAAACTGATTTTGCAAGTATCATCGGCTCAAAGGCCATGATACCAAACGGTGCTTCTCTCTTCTAAATAAAATTGAGAACTTGATAGCGGAGGGCCGGCTCCAGGTCACTGCGGAACCTGAGCCACCTCAAGCTATCTTCAAGGAACCCTTTCCCAAACACGCCAGTGGCAGTGGGAAAGGAAAGGAGGTATGTACCCTCACCATTTCCAAGGAACTAGCGCAAAAGCCCGAACCTGGTCGACCTGCTTGTGCGCCCATCCTTGTATTATACAAGAGGCCCGCCCAAGTCGTCATTCGGGGACCATCAAAAGTGGAAACCCCAGCAAAACCAGTTTTGAAAATCCAAGGTTCTCCTCAGCTCATCCTTAGAGCCAAGTTTAGCGCGAACCCTAGGCTGGTCGTGGGGGAAGTCACTAGATCCGGGAGGATCTACCAACCCCCGCACCTTCAAGGTGCTCAAAAGGTGGTCAGTGTGCCTGGCCCCTCAAAAGCATGTATCCCTAGTGGTCTGCCAAAAGCAGATAAGGACAAAATCATCCTAAATCCTTATGATTTCGAAAACCACCTTTCAAAGATTCCTATTTACATGTCTATCCTAGAGCTTATCAAAACCTCGCCTAGGCATAGACTTGTCTTAGAGAAAATTCTAGAAAGGGCCAAGGTTGATTCGAATATAAGTCCGGAATCCTTGTCTGCCCAAGTGGCTTTGTTAGGAGCAAAATCGCCCATCACCTTCTCGGAAGATGATGTAGATAGACCCTACGAAACCCATAACCAGGCCCTGCATATCGAGGTGGTTCTAAACAACCACTCTCTAGACAGGTGCCTAGTCGATGGTGGAGGAGGGCTCAACATCCTTCCACTTCACGTGGCGTACAAAATCGGAGTCACCTTGACTTCAGTGAACCCAAGCCCCATCGTTATCACTGGATACGATGGGAATGCGTCTAGGCCTTTAGGATCCATCGAACTCCCAATGGAAACGGGAGGGATCGAACACACGGGGGTGTTCCATGTCTTGGACATCCACCCCCATTATAACCTGTTGCTGGGAAGACCCTGGATACACAGTTTGTGCGCTGTGCCATCCACCTTCCACAAGTGTGTCAAGATCCCTTTTAGGGACCAAGTCGTAGTGATCCTAGGTGAGAGTCACCCACAGCTTCAGGGGATCATAAACTCCCCTTGTTTATCGAGCTCCCAGGCCCATGAGGCTAACCTGGGGCAAATTATGGTTGAGCCACCTCGGCTCGTGTTGAACAACCCTAGGAAGGTTGTATGTGTGAAGGGGCCGCCCAAAGCAGGCCCCCTCCCGACTCTAATCCTCCTAGGAAAACCCAAACGTTCCCTATTTCCAAAACCCCTGGACAAAAGGCCATACGAGCCTAATATGGACGATAGCATGTTCCAGGACCACGACTTGTATCCCATCTTTTCAAAAAACAAAAGGTCGTGGAACATGTTATTGAACATGGGCTACACGCCCTACCAGAGTCTAGGGGCACAAAACCAGGGTCTCCTAGAGCCCATCCTTCCTAGGGCCAACCCAAGCCGATATGGGATCGGCTATACTCCCCAAATACCGCCGGAACCACCCCCTGTGACCACCTGGGTCAAGGGTGCCCCGGAGCCTGTCTTAGAAGAGACCTATGGTTTAGACCTCCTATTTCGAGTCTAACCCATAGTGTTTTCCCTTTGTAGGTATGACGGAAGATCCCTTTTTCTAAAAATACCAAAAACATTTGAAAACTTAAAATAAAAAAAAATCGAAAAACAAGAAAAACCAAAAACAATGGAAAAGCAAAAACTCGAAAAAAGTGTGCTTTGTATAGTTCCCAAAGTTCTTGTTTTACAAAAACCCAAAAAAAATGAAAATTTGGAAAATACCAAAAAGATTTTGTACATAGCCGCTCCTGGTAGGACTTTGGCGAAAGAAAAGGATTTCGAAAGAAACGTCGTCTGCATAGCCAGACCAAAAATTTCGAAATCACTTGAAAATCCAAGTACAAAACCAGGTTATTTTGAAAACCACGCATCAAGTTCCCTCGGGTCTAAAGCCCACGAGAATGATCAAAACCCAGAAGTGGATCCCCTTGAGGAAGATCCCACTTCTGAGCTCCTAGAATTTCATAGAATTCTCGATTTTGAAAGACCTTCCCAATCAGTAGGAGGAGATTTCGTAGAGGTGAACCTAGGGGATGATTCCAATCCCAAAACCATCAAAATAGGCGCATGCTTGCATGAAACTGAAAAGTTAGCATTCATTGCATTTCTACGGACCTATTTAGATGTGTTTGCATGGACGTATGAAGACATGCCGGGCATAGATCCCAGCATTGTCGAGCATCGTCTTCCCTTAGATACAGGTGTAAAACCCATAAAGCAGAAGCCTTAGAAGAGACCTATGGTTTAGATCTCCTATTTCGAGTCTAACCCGTAGTGTTTTCCCTTTGTAGGTATGACGGAAGATCCCTTTTCTAAAAATACCAAAAACAATGGAAAAACAAAAACTCGAGAAAAGAGTGCTTTGTATAGTTCCCAAAATTCTTGTTTTACAAAAACCCAAAAAAATCAAAAATTTGGAAAATGCCAAAAAGATTTTGTACATAGCTGCTCCTGGTAGGACTTTGGCAAAAGAAAAGGATTTCGAAAGAAACGTCGTCTGCATAGCCAGACCAAAAATTTCGAAATCACTAGAAAATCCAAGTACAAAACCAGGTCATTTTGAAAACCACGCATCAAGTTCCCTCGGGTCTACAGCCCACGAGAATGATCAAAACCCAGAAGTGGATCCCCTTGAGGAGGATCCTACTTCTGAGCTCCCAGAATTTCATAGAATTCTCGATTTTGAAAGACCTTCCCAATCAGTAGGAGGAGATTTCATAGAGGTGAACCTAGGGGATGATTCCAATCCCAAAACCATCAAAATAGGCGCATGCTTGCATGAAACTGAAAAGTTAGCATTCATTGCATTTTTACGAACCTATTTAGATGTGTTTGCATGGACGTATGAAGACATGCCGGGCATAGATCCCAGCATTGTCGAGCATCGTCTTCCCTTAGATACAGGTGTAAAACCCATAAAGCAGAAGCTTAGGAAAATACACCCGAATGTACACACGCAAGTCAAAGAGGGTTTAGAAGATCTGCTAAAAGCCGGATTTATAAAATCCATTGCGTATTCTGATTGGTTGTCAAATATCTTTGTAGTTCGAAAAACCAATGGGAAAATTCGAATATGCATCGATTTCAGAAACCTGAATAAAGCCACTCCAAAGGATAATTATCCTTTACCAAACATAGATTTGATAGTCGATAGTACTGCAAATCATGAAATGTTTTCATTTTTGGATGGCTATTCAGGCTATAATCAAATCAAACTAAGTCCACGAGATCTGGGTAAGACCGCCTTCACAACCCCATGGGGCACGTACTGCTATACAGTCATGCCCTTTGGTTTGTAAAATGCCAGCGCGACATACCAACGAGCCATGAACACGATCTTCCATGATCAAATTCATGAGCTTGTAGAAGTGTATGTAGATGATCTCTTGGCGAAATCCAAAACCCGATGCACCCATATCGAATGTTTACAAAAGATTTTCGAAAGGCTTAGGCTTTACAAAGTAAAGCTAAACCCTCAAAAATGTGTGTTCGGGGTAGAATTAGGAAAGCTTCTAGGCTTTATGGTGAGCCAAAGGGGAATAGAAGTCGACCCCTCTAAGTGTCGAGCCATCATAGACATGGCTCCACCCTCCAATCTCACCCAAGTCCGCAGCCTTCAAGGTCGATTACAATCTGTGCGCCGATTCATATCGAATCTGGCAACTAGATGCGAACCCTTCAACAAACTGTTGAGGAAGGGTACGAAATTCTTATGGGATGACGAATGCCAAAAGTCCTTCGAGAGACTAAAGGCATACTTGGTTAATCCCCCCGTTTTGAATCCTCCAAAACAAGGAAAACCGCTTTTATTATACAACCTAAACCACTGGCCACTACCTAACTACCGAACTACACCCGGCCAGCCATCTCTTTTCCCCTAGGTGTCCCATTCGGCCTTCCCTTAAACTCCCTTTAGGTCCATACTCCCCAACACTCTAGACTCTCCTAGTGACCCTACACACTCACTTGGCCCAGCCCCTTTAATCCCCCACATCAAGGCGACACCCACTTGCAGCCGACCACCTTCGAGGTGCCTATCCCGCTCCCCACTTGCAGCCGGCCAGCACCCTTTGTCATCCACCCTCGTGGAGCTCCCGTTTGCAGCCCAAGGCGAAGGCCAAGCCCCCGCTCAAGCAAGGCCTCTACGGACCAGCTACTCGTAAGTGCCTAAACTCGGTCTTTAGTTGTATACTTGCTTGAGATTCAATTTGATACGGGGTTGTAATAACGGAGCATAGTCTCCCCCCGCTTGTAATAACGTGGCTTGGCACACCCACACACGTGCACTCTCTTAGTTGTGCACGATTTTGAACACACACGGGCCTAATCAGCCCCTAATACATAAGTATATATATATACTTTCATTTTCGAAGGGTTTTTGCTTAAGTTGGGTGCGTTGTCTTTCAATTCAAGCACTCACACACATTGAGCTTTTGCTCTTATTTGAAAGACCCAAGTAAGGGCCGACCTATACTATTTGGGTTTAATTTCATGTCGTGTGAGTAAGTCTTTCAATTCAAGCACTCTCACACACATTGAGCCTTCGCTCTTATTCCCAAGACCTTAGTAAAGGCCTTATTGCAGTTATATTTGGGTTTCATTTATGTCGTGTGTGTAGTACTTCAATTCAAGCACTCTCACACACATTGAGCCTTCGCTCTTACTCCCAAGACCTTAGTCAAGGCCATACTGCAATTTATATTTGGGTTTAATTTCATGTCGTGTGTGTAAGTCTTTCAATTCAAGCACGCACCCACATTGAGCCTTCGCTCTTATTTGCAAGACCCGAGTAAGGGCCCATATACATATTCTATATACATATCTCCCTTCGGTTATTTCCCTTCAGTTATTTCCCTTCGGTTATTTCCCTTCGGTTATTTCCCTTCTGTTATTTCCCTTCGGTTATTTCCCTTCAGTATTGTCTTTACATTTCAGGTTTTCCCTTTGGAGTAGCGTGAGTTTGCATTGCATCTACGCCATTCCACGAGGTAGGACGCATATTGCATCGAAGCAAGCCCCGCTCGAATTCGCCCATGTAGTGGAGTGTTCATAACACACAAACTAGGTGGCCGGAAGAGGGATAAAAGAAAAGACTTAGGCACGTGCAAATCCATGTGATCTAAAACATGCAATCGCATTTTAAAGACCCGAAATAGACACCTCGAACCGCTTCGTAGACTTTCTCTCCAAAAAACTCGATTTTTGCAAAGCGTACAGACTGACCCTTGCGCATCGGTGCAAGAAGGTCTGCGACGACAAGAGCTTACTTGCTCACAGTCGCCACGTTTAGAAGTCAGTGTTAAAAATATCTTCGCTAGCTTAGGTAAGCTAGCTGGCACGCCCTGTTTGCATACATAGGCCTTAGACACACGAGAGGATCCGCTCCGAGCCCTGAAAAAGGCGAGAGGTGGGGATTTTCGCGCGTCTACACTCCCTAGGTGGGTTTAGACGTGAGAGTTTAGGCTTAGGGTGTGCTTGGGGGCAGCCAAAGGCTTAGACTTAGGAGGGGCTAAGTTCGGCCAAGACGTGGGTTGGCTAAAGGAGGTCACGGTTTAAGTGGGGCTTGGTGCTAGTCGACCCTAAAGAGGTGGGATGCAGCTGGCCGGGTCTCAGCTAAGGTAATAGTTGGGAATCGGCAGTGGCAGGTAGGGGCTGGTATGACGGGGTGTGGTGCGTCAGGCTACAGGCGCGGAGGCTGTGGCAGGGCACTGGAGTGGTGCTAGGGACAGGCGGCAGGTGCACCTGGGCACTACGGCAAAGGCTGTGGCGCTATGGAATGGCAGGCGGTAGGGAGAGGGTGCAGGCGGCAGGTGCACCTGGTAGGGGCTGTGGTAGTGTGTGTTGCGGCAGGAGGTGGATGGCTGGTGGGAGGTATGCAGGTCAGGTGTTGGGGGTTGTAGTGGGTGGTCACGGCAGGTAGGGTGTTAGGGATCGTGGTAAGAATGGAGGTGGCCGGGTGCTGTTGGTGGGGCAGCCGAGTGATATAGGTGGGGCACCAAGGAGATGGGAGCCGGATGGGGTTTGGGCTAGACTCAAACCGAGTGCAGCTGCACTCGGTTAGGTTTAGATTTAGGTCGGTGGGGAAGTGGGTTAGGTTAGGTTGGTCGGCTAGGGCTAGGTTAGGTTGGTTTAGGGTGAGTTTGAGCGGCTAGGCTAATGTTAGGTTGAGAGACCTACCTCTTGGAGCCGGTCCACCTCGTGTAGCCTTCTTGTCCACGCCTTGTTGCAGCCCTCCATCATGTTGGTGCAACCCTAGGTCGAGTCTAGGTCCATACAAGGCTCAAGCCCACCCTCTTGATCAAGCCCACAAGGCTAGCCCACCTTGACCAAAGTCAAGCCTACCAACCTTCTCTCTCTTACTTTATGGCCTCTCTCCCTCTCTCCAAGACTTCGAAGAGAATTCACGTGAACTTTTTGGCCCCCCCTCACCTCTATTTATAGGCAAGGGGTTGGGTCTTGGGTCTTGAGTTTGGATCTTAGATTTGGATTTTGAGATCCAAATCCGATCAAAACACTATTTGGGTATGGATTTGGATATTTGGGTGCAGATCCAATCCAAATTTTCATTTCTTCAATCCTTCTTAGCGTTTCAAGACAGACAGTTTTTGCGGGCCCTGGCTTAATCAGTGCTTCGTCTTGGGCTGGGTCTTCCCCAACCTTTTTGTCCTAACTCCTTCTCACCTTTCTAGACTCCGTTTCGGTTGATTTTTGATGTTTTAGGCTTGGGCTTGGATTTCTGATGATTTGGTTGATGCTTTTGACTTGGTATTTGATGCTTCGGGCTTGAAGTCCACTTCTGGCCTTGGCTCTTCTTTTGCCTTTTTATCTTGCTTTTATCAAGCCAGGCTGAATTATGGGCTTTTGAACCTGTTTTTGGGGCTGCTTTTGATCCTGCTTCACCTGTTGGATTTGACTTTTTACAAAATTGAGACTTGGCCCGAGTTTAAGAAATTTACAATTCGAACGGGTTTTCAAACAGAAGTTTAAAGCTTTTGCAACTCTTGGGTTTTCGAAAACTCAAAATTTGGTTTTGAAATGGATTTTTCAAACCAGGTGTTTGCTTTGGAAAATCATTTGATTTTGGGGTGTTTACAAATGCCCCTCTTTGGCATTATCTAAATTTATTTGGATAATGGCAAAGAAGACAACACCCCTATTTGACTTCTCCCTGGATTCGTCCTCGAGAATATGGGATCGTCCCTGTTTTGAGAAAAACTTTTCCTTTGTGCCCAGTAAGAGGAGATTTTTGCCAAAGGGGACTCTACCTAATGCGGTGCTGGTCCTAATTGGGATTGTGTAGATGTCTATGCGTGCACATGTGAGTGAATGAAATGGAATGATATGCTAGGAAGTATGGTTTCCTAGAGACTTAATGGAATGGTCGAACTTGGGAGTCTTTTGAAGACCTGCTGCACCAAGTGAGCTGGTCTTATGTTGCTCGATGTTCGAGGTTTTCTCAATTCATTTTGAGAGAGGAAAACTCTTTTTAGCTACAATCCTAAGGTTTTTCAGCTTCTCGTGTTTCCCTTTACTTGAGTCTTAACCCTTGCTAATCTAGCGGAGGTTTTATAAGAAAATCAAGTAATATTTCAAAATTTCTACGCCTTACTCAACAACGTCTAATTCTCAAACAAAATGAGAATCAAGTAAGCAAATCCTATTTTTACTTTAGGACTGCTTGAAATGAACCTTTCTTCACTTGGGATAAGTCGTAGGGATGGGGAAAAAATTACCACGATCCCTTCTGGAGCGTCCCGTGGTTTGAGGCAAAGAGGTGAAAAAATGCTCTTTGGAGCTTTTGGCTGCTTTTTTCCTTTTTTTTCATAGAGGGTCTCCCTTTTGGGAGTATTTTTTCTTTGTTCCCTCTTTTACATAGAAGAAACTATTTTTCCTTTTCAATTCAGCTTTCTTTTGGAAAGAGACTTCACCCCCCCATAAATGGGGGTGAGGGGCCCACAAAGTTTCACGTAAAATGCCTTGGAAGGCTTGGGTAGAGAGAGAAAGGAGCCATAAAGTATGAGTGAGAAAGTTGGTAGGCTTGACTTTTGGTCAAAAGTGGGTTAGCCTTGTGGGTTAGACCAAGAGTGTGGGTTCAAGCTTGTATGCACCTACATTTGACCTAGGGCTGCACTAACTTGGACATGGCTGCAATGGACCGGCACTAAGGGATGGTTCCTAAACCTAGCCCTAAGCTAGCTCACCTCACCTAGCCCTTTCTCCTAAAACCTAACTGTAGATACTGAAAATCCCCGCGTCTGGTTCTTAGGCCTGAAGCGAATCCTTTCGTGCGTCTAAGTCCTATTTAAGCAAAAGGGCGTGCCAACTAGCTTGCTTAAGCTAGCGAAGAAATATTTTGAAATCTGACTTCTATCGTGGTGACTGTGGGCAAGCAAGCTCTTTTCGTCGCAGACCTTCTTGCACCGATGCGCAAGGGTCAGTCTGTACGCATAGAAAATCGAGTTTTAGACATGATAACCTAGGAAAATGTTTGAGGTGTTTGATTCGGGCTGATTTGTATGGTTTCAAATTTTATTTTCACATGGATTTGCACGTGCCTATGTCATTTCCCTTTTGCAATTTCCCTTTTGCAATTTAGGTGGTTGGTCAGCTAGGAATAGCCATATTTCCCTTTTGCAATTTCCCTTCGGCAATTTACATTTACAAGTTATTTCCGTTCGGCAATTTCCATTACAAGTCATTTCCCTTCGGCATTGTCTTTGAAATTCGGGTTTTCCCTTTGGAGTTGCGTGAGTTTGCATTGCATATACGCCATACCACGAGTTAGGATGCATATTGCATCAAAGCAAACCCCATACTCCCGCTCAAAGTCACCACATTTTAGTGGAGTGTTCATAACACACACCTAGTTGGCCCAAAAAGGGATAAAAAGAAAGACTTAGGCACGTGCAAATCCATGTGAAATAAAATCTGAAAGTCATACAAAACAACCCGAATCAAACACCTCAAACCGCTTTCGTAGGTTCTTACACTCAAAAACTCGATTTTAAAAGCGTACAGACTGACCCTGGCGCATCGGTGCAAGAAGGTCTGCGACGACAAGAGCTTGCTTGTTCATAGTCGCCATGTTAGGAGTCAGGTTTAAAATATATCTTCGCTAGCTTAAGTAAGCTAGCTGGCACGCCCTGTTTGTTTAATAGGACTTAAACACACAAAAAGGTTCGCTTCAGGCCTAAGAACCAGGAGCAAAAATTTTTTGCGTCTACAGCTATTTGGTATGCCTGGTGGGACGTGGGTCTTTTAAAAATCGAGTTACTCTAGGAACCTTGCGAAAATTTTTCAAAAAGGTGTTGTTTTAACCTTTTTCTTTACTTGTACTTAAGAATTTTGAAAAAGCTTGAAGGCATGTCAAAATCCAACCCAAGTGAAGTGTCGAGCCAAGGCTCATGTGCATCAAGTTCTCACTCTAGGAGGATTTTGAAAAATAAGATCAAACTAGACGAGATAGAGGACTTGAGAAGGGAATTCGAGGCCAAAATCGATGCTCTCAGCCAAGAGGCTAAAGTAGGCGATTCATGATCATGGAATGGTGAACAAAGGGCCAAGAAAAAAGCTGAAAAACCTCACAAGCACAAAGAGGCCTCCGTAATGGAAGGCAACCAATACCACGAGTCCTTCACACAAAAGGACCGTAAAGCCCTACAACAGCTGCTGAAAGGGCAAAATAAAGAGAAAAGGAGTTACGCCCTATCTGATTTCCTTCCTATAGATTACGAAACAAACAGTGATGATGAAATACCGAACTTCCATCAAGACGATGGCATGGGAGACCCTAGGTCTCACTTGCAACTTTTCTCGCGTCGAGCCCATAAGAAGAAAAAGGACTCAATGAAATGGGTGTATTGGTTCCCTTTATCCCTTAAAGACACAGCTGCCAAATGGCTGGCTTCCTACGATTTAAGCCAGTTCACTACTTTTGAAGAGTTAGCGAACTGCTTCATGCAAAGATTTGCACACAGCGTAGAAGTCACGCCAACTTTAAACACTTTAAGGGTTACGAAGCAAGGCATGAACGAAGACGTACATGCCTTCATTATTCGATGGAGGTCCCTTTTGGGCCAAGTGCGAGAGCCCATATCTGAAGGATGCGCAGTCATGCTCATCCTGGATAATTTTAAAAGCGAGTTAAAGACCCTTCTCTCGCTCCATGAGATCTCAACTTTCCATAAGTTGATAAAAAAAGCATCTCTTTTCGAAACAAACTTGAAAAAGGGGATATATGATCACTTATGGAAAGGAAGTGCCATTTCCAAAACCCGCTTGGAAAAGCCCATCACTTATGGGTTACCCACGATAGACAAAGGGGCAAAGCCCCATAAAATCGCCAATGTCCGGGTGGATCTAGGTGTGGCAGGCACTTCCAAAAATTTTGAAAAGCTAGAAAACAAAAGGGAGAGGAATTTTCATAAACTAATTGAAAAACGGGAGTGCACACCGCTGGGGCAACCTGTGTCGGAGGTCCTAGACCTCCTACTTGCCCAAGGCATGATAGAACTTCCCAAAATCCCTGAGGGAGTCACTTCCAAAGGGAGATATTTAAATCATTTTTGCAAGTATCATCGGCTCAAAGGCCATAATACAAAATGTTGTTTCTCCCTTTTAAACAAAATCGAGAACTTGATAGCGGAGGGTTGGCTCCAGGTCACTACGGAACCTGAGCCAACTCAAGCTATCTTCAAAGAACCCTTTCCCAAGCACATCAGTAGCAGTGGGAAAGGAAAGGAGGTATGTACCCTCACCTTTTCAAAAGAACTAGCGCACTCATCTGAGTCTCGTCGACCCACTTGTGCGTCTACTCTTGTACTTTACAAGAAGCCCGCCCAAGTCGTTATCCGGGGACCACCAAGAGCTGAATCCCCAGCTAAACCAGTTTTAAAACTTCAAGGTGCTCCTCAACTCATAATTAGAGCCAATTCTAATGCGAACCCTAGGTTGGTCGTGGGGGAAGTGACTAGATCCGGAAGGATCTATCAACCCCCACACCTGCAAAGTGCTAAAAAGGTGGTCAGTGTGCCTGGCCCCTCAAAAGCATGTATTCCTAGAGTTCTACCAAAAGCAGACAATGGGAAAGTCGTCCTAAACCCTTATGATTTCGAAAACCATCTTTCAAAGATTCCTATCCACATGTCCATCCTAGAGCTTATACAAACTTCGCCTACGCATAGACTCATGCTAGAGAAAATTCTAGAAAGAGTCAAGGTTAGTTCGAACATAAGTCCGAAATCCCTATCTGACCAAGTGGCATTAATAGGAGCAAAATCGCCCATCACTTTCTCGGAAGATGATGTAGATAGACCCTACGAGTCCCATAACCAAGCCCTGCATATCGAGGTGGTCCTAAATAACCATTCTCTAGACAGGTGCCTAGTCGATGGGGGAGGAGGGCTCAACATCCTTCAACTTCATGTGGCGTATAAAATCGGAGTCACCTTGACTTCTGTGAACCCAAGCCCCATCGTTATCGCTGGATACGATGGGAATGCTTCTAGGCCTTTAGGATTGATCGAACTTCCGATGGAAACGGGAGGGATCACGCACATGGGGGTATTCCATGTCTTGGACATCCACCCCCATTAAAACCTGTTGCTGGGAAGGCCCTAGATACACAGCTTGTGCGCTGTTGTAAACACCCCGAAATCCCACGAATTTCTTAAACAAATCTGGTTTTGTAAAAGCAGCCCCAAAGGGCCATTTTTGAGTCTGGAAACCCAGGAGCCTTCCAGACAACCCTGTATATATGTTTCAAACTTTGTCTTTCAAAAACATATGATATGGCTTTTAAACACCTTTTAAAACATGTTTTGAAACCCCGAAGTAGCTTGACCCGATCAAGACAGGACCAGGAAAGCTAAGAAGAGCCCGGAACCGGAGCACACGTCGAGCCCGGCATAGCAACTCTTGTATCTGATTCACACCCCAGGATCTCGAACGTCCAATACCCCGTTCTTATCAAAATAGCATTTGAAGTCATCTCCGGAAGGCAGAAACGGAGGCGGACGACTATGTTGGCGAAGACCCAACGCAGACGGAGTACTGATGCTGTCAGGCCCCGCACGAATCGTCCATTTTGAACCCAGCTCGAAGGAGTCAGAGTTCAGTTTGGATTGGATCTGGACCATATATATCCAGATTCCAATCCAAACCCATATGTGGATTTTGATTTGGATTTGGATCCAAAGATCCAATCCAATATCCATATCCATGGCCCACATCACCTTCTCATAAATGGAGGTGGGGCCCACTTGAAATTCACGTGGGATATTGGGCATGAGAGAGAGTGGGGATGGAAAATATCAAGAGTGTTGTATTAAGCTTGACTTGTGTGTCAAGTTTGGGTTTAATCATGTGGGTTAGCCTAATTGAGTGGGTTTAAGCTTGTAATTAGCTAAAACCTAACCTAGGGCTGCACCAACATGAGGTGGTCAAGGTCTATGGGCCATGCTAAGGGAGCTCCTTCACCTAAACCTAACCCAAAATGCCTAATCCTAGCCTAAACCCCTAATCCACCCCTAATCTGAACCTAATCACCTAACCCACTTCCCTAATCCCATCCTAATCCCAACCTAATCACCTAACTCACTTCCCTAATCCTTCCCTAAACCTAGATTAATTTCCCTAATCCTAGCCTAAACCTAGCCTAATCACCTAACCTAGCTCACTAAACCTCACCCTAAAACCCAACCACCTAACCTAGCCCTAAACCCCTAAACCACCCCTAGCCCACAATCTACCCAAACCCCTAGTTTCAAAATATCTGGCCCAACCCTTTCCAGCCCACCTTATCTACATACCACCCTACCTAAACCACCTAACCACTACCCCAAGCCCAGCCCTAACCGACCTACCCATCCCCTATTTAAACCCCTCCCCTTTGGGGGCGAGTTTTGAAAGTGAAAGGCCTTCACCTCAGCCCAGCCGGCTCCACTCTCCACCTGCCCGCCTGTTCCACTCTCCACCTGCTCCACTCTCCACCTGCTCCACCAGCTCTACCTACACCGCCACCTTCCCTCTTCCATCCACCACCATTCCCCAGCCGGACGCCACCACCTTCACCCAACCGAACCAGCCGAGCTCCCATCCACACCCGGCTTCTCTTTGCCTTCCACCGCCTCTCTTCATTCGGTAAGTACCCTGCACTTTACCTAGCTCCTTCTCTACTCCCTCTCCACTCCCAGCCACCCACCATACCATCACCTCACCTACACAACAAGCCCTTCGCCACCACCACTCCCACTCGGCCAAACCTTAGCCGCCCCAGCCGTTTGCCCCTACCTAACTCCCCTCAACTACACCCGGCCACCCTATTAGATTTCCTAAGACCTGCCCATAACACTCCCTTAAACCTACTATCCCCACTATCACCTAGCCCCATCACCTAACTAGCTACCTTCCCATACTCCAACCTTAGTCACCCTAGCAGCCCGCCACCACTACATCTTTCTAGTCGGCCACTCCAACCGACTATTCCTTCATTCGGCCAATCATCACCCTTCCCCTAGGTGTCCCATTCGGCCTTCCCACAAACTCTCCTTTAGGTCCAGTTTCCCTAAACACTCAACTCCCCTAGTGACCCTAAAAACTCACTTATTCAGCCCCTTTAACCCCCCACCTCGAGGCGACATCCACTTGCCATCGGCCACCTTTGAGGCGCCTATCCCGCGCCCCACTTGCAGCCGGCCAGCACCTTTGATCACCTATCCTCGCGATGCTCCCGTTTGCAGCCCAAGGCGAAGGCCAAGCCCACGCTCAAGCAAGACCTCTACGGACCAGCTACTCGTAAGTGTCTAAACTCGGTCTTTAGTTGTATACTTGCTTGAGATTCAATTTGATATGGGGTTGTAATAATGGAGCATAGTCTCCCCCCGCTTGTAATAACGTGGCTTGGCACAACCACACACGTGCACTCTCTTAGTCGTGCACGATTTTGAACACACACGGGCCTAATCAGCCCCTAATACATAAGTGTATATATATATACTTTCATTTTCGAAGGGTTTTGTTTAAGTTGGGTGCGTTGTCTTTCAATTCAAGCACTCACACACATTGAGCTTTCGCTCTTATTTGAAAGACCCAAGTAAGGGCCGACCTATACTATTTGGGTTTCATTTCATGTCGTGTGAGTAAGTCTTTCAATTCAAGCACTCTCACACACATTGAGCTTTCGCTCTTATTTGAAAGACCCAAGTAAGGGCCGACCTATACTATTTGGGTTTCATTTCATGTCGTGTGAGTAAGTCTTTCAATTCAAGCACTTTCACACACATTGAGCCTTCGCTCTTACTCCCAAGACCTTAGTAAAGGCCTTACTGCAGTTATATTTGGGTTTCCTTTATGTCGTGTGTGTAGTGCTTCAATTCAAGCACTCTCACACACATTGAGCCTTCGCTCTTACTCTCAAGACCTTAGTCAAGGCCATACTGCAATTTATATTTGGGTTTAATTTCATGTCGTGTGTGTAAGTCTTTCAATTCAAGCACGCACCCACATTGAGCCTTCGCTCTTATTTGTAAGACCCGAGTAAGGGCTCATATACATAATCTATATACATATCTCCCTTCGGTTATTTCCCTTCAGTTATTTCCCTTCGGTTATTTCCCTTCAGTCATTTCCCTTCAGTATTGTCTTTACATTTCGGGTTTTCCCTTTGGAGTAGCATGAGTTTGCATTCAATCTACGCCATACCACGAGGTAGGACGCATATTGCATCGAAGCAAGCCCCGCTCGAATTCGCCCATGTAGTGGAGTGTTCATAACACACAAACTAGGTGGCCCGAAAAGGGATAAAAGAAAAGACTTAGGCACGTGCAAATCCACGTGATCTAAAACATGCAACCGCATCTTAAAGAACCGAAATAAGACACCTCGAACCGCTTCGTAGACTTTCCTCCAAAAAACTCGATTTTTGCAAAGCGTACAGACTGACCCTTGCGCATCGGTGCAAGAAGGTCTGCGACGACAAGAGCTTACTTGCTCACAGTCGCCACGTTTAGAAGTCAGTGTTAAAAATATCTTCGCTAGCTTAAGTAAGCTAGCTGGCACGCCCTATTTGCATACATAGGCCTTAGACACACGAGAGGATCCGCTCCAAGCCCTGAAAAAGGCGGAAGAGGCGGGGATTTTTGCGCGTCTACAGAGATTGGCACGCCCGGTGGGACGTGAGCCTTTTAAAAAATCGAGTTTG
Source organism: Brasenia schreberi (assembly GCA_036023115.1). NCBI lineage: Eukaryota > Viridiplantae > Streptophyta > Magnoliopsida > Nymphaeales > Cabombaceae > Brasenia > Brasenia schreberi. The sequence goes on from JAYKKT010000090.1 coordinate 22,208,507, forward strand.
CTTGTAGAAGTCTTGCGAAAATTTTGTAAAAAGGTGTCGATTTAACTTGTTTTCTTTGCTTGTACTTAGGACATTTTGAAAAAGCTTGAAAAGCATGTCAAAAGCCAATCCAAGTGAAGTGTCGAGCCAAGGCTCATGCGCATCAAGTTCTCACTCTAGGAGGATTTTCAAAAACAAAATAAAACTAGATGAAATCGAGGACTTGAGAAGGGAGTTTGAGGCCAAAATCGATGCTCTCAGCCAAGAGGCTGAAGTACGCGATTCATGTTCATCGAACGGTGAACAAAGGCCTAAAAAGAAATCTGAAAAACCTCGCAAGCAAAAAGAGGCATCCGTAATGGAAGGCAACCAATACCACGAGTCCTTCACACAAAAGGACCGTAAAGCCCTACAGCAGTTGCTAAAAGGGCAGAATAAAGAGAAAAGAAGCTACGCCCTGTCTGATTTCCTTCCTATGGATTACGAAACAGACAGTGACGATGAAATACCGAACTTCCATCGGTATGATGGCATGGGAGACCCTAGGTCTCACTTGCAGCTTTTCTCACGTCGAGCCCATAAGAAGAAAAAGGACTCGATGAAATGGGTGTATTGGTTCCCTTTATCCCTTAAAGGCACAGCTGCCAAATGGCTGGCTTCCTACGACTTAAGCCAGTTCGCTACTTTTGAAGAGTTAGCGAACTGCTTCATGCAAAGATTTGCACACAACGTAGAAGTCACGCCAACCCTGAATACCTTAAGGGATACAAAGCAAGGCATGAACGAAGACGTGCATGCCTTCATTATAAGATGAAGGTCGCTTTTAGGCCAAGTACGAGAGCCCATATCCGAAAGGATGCGCAGTAATGCTCATCCTGGATAATTTTAAAAGCGAGTTAAAAACCCTTCTCTCGCTCCATGAGATTTCAACTTTCCATAAGTTGATCAAAAAGGCCTCCCTTTTCGAAACCAACTTGCGAAAAGGGACATACGACCACTTATGGAAAGGAAGTGCCATTCCAAAAACCCGTTTGGAAAAGCCCATCGCATATGGGCTGCCCATGACGGACAAAGGGGCAAAGCCCCATAAAATCGCCAATGTCCGGGTGGATCCAGGCATGGCGGGCACTTCTAAAAATTTTGAAAAATTAGAAAATAAGAGAGAACGCAATTTTCAAAAACCGGTTGAAAAACGGGAGTATACTCCGCTGGGGCAACCTGTGTCGGAGGTCCTAGACCTCTTACTTGCCCAGGGCATGATCGAACTCCCTAAAATCCCCGAAGGAGTCACGTCCAAGGGGGGGTATTTAAACCGATTTTGTAAGTATCATCGGCTCAAAGGCCATGATACCAAACGCTGCTTCTCTCTTTTAAATAAAATTGAGAACTTGATAGCAGAAGGCCGGCTCCAGGTCACTGCGGAACCTGAGCCACCTCAAGCTATCTTCAAGGAACCCTTTCCCAAACACGCCAGTGGCAGTGGGAAAGGAAAGGAGGTATGTACTCTCACCATTTCCAAGGAACTAGCGCAAAAGCCAGAACCTGGTTGACCTACTTGTGCGCCCATCCTTGTACTATACAAGAGGCCTGCCCAAGTCGTCATTCGGGGACCACCAAAAGTGGAAACCCCGGTAAAACCAGTTTTAAAAATCCAAGGTTCTCCTCAGCTCATCCTTAGAGCCAAGTTTAGCGTGAACCCTAGGCTGGTCGTGGGGGAAGTCACTAGATCCGGGAGGATCTATCAACCCCCGCACCTTCAAGGTGCTCAAAAGGTGGTCAGTGTGCCTGGCCCCTCAAAAGCATGTATCCCTAGTGGTCTGCCAAAAGCAGATAAGGACAAAGTCATCCTAAATCCTTATGATTTCGAAAACTACCTTTCAAAGATTCCTATTCACATGTCTATCGTAGAGCTTATAAAAACCTCGCCTAGGCACAAACTTGTATTAGAGAAAATTCTAGAAAGGGCCAAGGTTGATTCGAACATAAGTCCGGAATCCTTTTCTGCCTAAGTGGCTTTATTAGGAGCAAAATCGCCCATCACCTTTTCGAAAGATGATGTAGATAGACCCTACGAAACCCATAACCAGGCCCTGCATATCGAGGTGGTTCTAAACAACCACTCTCTAGACAGGTGCCTAGTCGATGGTGGAGGAGGGCTCAACATCCTTCCACTTCATGTGGCGTACAAAATCGGAGTCACCTTGACTTTAGTAAACCCAAGCCCCATCGTTATCACTGGATACGATGGGAACGCGTCTAGACCTTTAGGATCCATCGAACTCCCAATGGAAACGGGAGGGATCGAACACACGGGGGTGTTCCATGTCTTGGACATTGTAAACACCCCGAAATTCCACGAATTTCTTAAACGAATCTGGTTTTATACAAGCAGCTCCAAAGGGCCATTTTGAGTTTGGAAACCCAGGAGCCTTCCAAACAACCCTGTACATATGTTTTAAACTTTATCTTTCAAAAACATATGATATGGCTTTTGAAAACCCTTTTAAAACATGTTTTGAAACCCCGAAGTGGCTTGGCCCGATCAAGACAAGACCAGGAGAGCCCAGAAGAGCCCGGAACCGGAGCACATGTCAAGCCCGGCACAGCAACTCTTGTATCTGATTCACACCCCAGGATCTCGAACGTCCAAGACCCCGTTCTTATCTAAATAGCATTTGAAGTCATCTCCGGAAGGCAGAAACGGAGGCGGACGACCATGTTGGCGAAGACCCAACGCAGACGGAGTACTGATGCTGTCAGGCCCCGCACAAATCGTCCGTTTCGAACCCAGCTCGAAGGAGTCAGAGTTCAGTTTGGATTGGATCTGGACCATATATATCCAGATCCCAATCCAAACCCATATGTGGACTTGGATTTGGATTTGGATCCAGAGATCCAATCCAATATCCATATCCATGGCCCACATCACCTTCTCATAAATGGAGGTGGGGCCCACTTGAAATTCACGTGGGATATTGGGAATGAGAGAGAGTGGGGGTGAAAAATATCAAGAGTGTTGTATTAAGCTTGACTTGTGTGTCAAGTTTGGGTTTAATCATGTGGGTTAGCCTAATTGAGTGGGTTTAAGCTTGTAATTAGCTAAAACCTAACCTAGGGCTGCACCAACATGGGGTGATCAAGGTCTATGGGCCATGCTAAGGGAGCTCCTTCATCTAAACCTAGCCAAAAATGCCTAAACCTAGCCTAAACCCCTAATCCACCCCTAATCTGAACCTAATCACCTAACCTAGTTCACTAAACCTCACCCTAAAACCCAACCACCTAGCCTAGCCCTAAACCCCTAAACCACCCTTAGCCCACGCTCAAGCAAGACCTCTACGGACCAGCTACTCGTAAGTGTCTAAACTCGGTCTTTAGTCGTACACTTGCTTGAAATTCAATTTGATACGGGGTTGTAATAACGGAGCATAGTCTCCCCCCGCTTGTAATAACGTGGCTTGGCACAACCACACACGTGCACTCTCTTAGTCGTGCACAATTTTGAACACACACGGGCCTAATCAGCCCCTAATATATAAGTGTACATATATATTTCATTTTCGAAGGGTTTTGTTTAAGTTGGGTGCGTTGTCTTTCAATTCAAGCACTCTCACACACATTGAGCTTTCGCTCTTATTTGAAAGACCCAAGTAAGGGCCGACCTATACTATTTGGGTTTCATTTCTTGTCGTGTGAGTAAGTCTTTCAATTCAAGCACTCTCACACACATTGAGCTTTCGCTCTTATTTGAAAGACCCAAGTAAGGGCCGACCTATACTATTTGGGTTTCATTTCATGTCGTGTGAGTAAGTCTTTTAATTCAAGCACTTTCACACACATTGAGCCTTCGCTCTTACTCCCAAGACCTTAGTAAAGGCCTTATTGCAGTTATATTTGGGTTTCATTTATGTTGTGTGGGTAGTCTTTCAATTCAAGCACTCTCACACACATTGAGCCTTCGCTCTTATTCCCAAGACCTTAGTCAAGGCCATACTGCAATTTATATTTGGGTTTAAATTCATGTCGTGTGTGTAAGTCTTTCAATTCAAGCACGCACCCACATTGAGCCTTCGCTCTTATTTGCAAGACCCGAGTAAGGGCTCATATACATAAGATATATACATATTTCCCTTCGGTTATTTCCCTTCAGTTATTTCCCTTCGGTTATTTCCCTTCGGTTATTTCCCTTCTGTTATTTCCCTTCAGTATTGTCTTTACATTTCGGGTTTTCCCTTTGGAGTAGCGTGAGTTTGCATTGCATCTACGCCATACCACGAGGTAGGACGCATATTGCATCGAAGCAAGCCCCGCTCGAATTCGCCCATGTAGTGGAGTGTTCATAACACACAAACTAGGCGACCCAAAAAGGGATAAAAGAAAAGACTTAGGCACGTGCAAATCCACGTGATCTAAAACATGCAATCGGATCTTAAAGACCCGAAATAGACACCTCGAACCGCTTCGTAGACTTTCTCCCCAAAACTCGATTTTTGCAAAAGCATACAGATTGACCCTTCCGCATCGGTGCAAGAAGGTCTGCGACGACAAGAGCTTACTTGCTCACAGTCGCCACGTTTAGAAGTCAGTGATAAAAATATCTTCACTAGCTTAAGTAAGCTAGCTCGCACGCCCTATTTGTATACATAGGCCTTAGACGCACGAGAAGATCCACTCCAAGCCCCCGGAAGGGACGAAGAGGCGGGGATTTTCGCGCGTCTACAAACATCCACCCCCATTATAACCTGTTGCTGGGAAGGCCCTGGATACACAACTTGTGCGCTGTGCCATCCACCTTCCACAGGTGTGTCAAGATCCCTTTTAAGGACCAGGTCGTAGTGATCCTAGGTGAGAGTCACCCACAGCTTCAGGGGATCATAAACTCCCCTTGTTTATCAAGCTCCCAGGCCCATGAGGCTAACTTGGGGCAAATTATGGTTGAGCCACCTCGGCTCGTGTTGAACAACCCTAGGAATGTTGTATGTGTGAAGGGGCCGCCCAAAGCAGGCCCCCTCCCGACTCTAATCCTCCTAGGAAAACCCAAGCGTTCCCTATTTCCAAAACCCCTGGACAAAAGGCCATACGAGCCTAATATGGACGATAGCATGTTCTAGGACCACGACTTGTATCCCATCTTTTCAAAAAACAAAAGGTCGTGGAACATGTTATTGAACATGGGCTACACGCCCTACAAGAGTCTAGGGGCACAAAACCAGGGTCTCCTAGAGCCCATCCTGCCTAGGGCCAACCCAAGCCGATATGGGATCGGCTATACTCCCCGAATACCGCCGGAGCCACCCCCTGTGACCACCTGGGTCAAGGGTGCCCCGGAGCCTGTCTTAGAAGAAACCTATGGTTTAGACCTCCTATTCTGAGTCTAACCCGTAGTGTTTTCCCTTTGTAGGTATGACGGAAGATCCCTTTTTCTAAAAAAACCAAAAACATTTGAAAAACTTAAAATCAAAAAAATCGAAAAACAAGAAAAACCAAAAACAATGGAAAAACAAAAACTCGAAAAAAGAGTGCTTTGTATAGTTCCCAAAGTTCTTGTTTTACAAAAACCCAAAAAAATCGAAAAATTGGAAAATACCAAAAAGATTTTGTACATAGCTGCTCCTGGTAAAACTTTGGCAAAAGAAAAGGATTTCGAAAGAAGTGTCGTCTGCATAGCCAGACCAAAAATTTCGAAATCACTTAAGAATCCAAGTACAAAACCAGGTCATTTTGAAAACCACGCATCAAGTTCCCTCGGGTCTATAGCCCACGAGAATGATCAAAGCCTAGAAGTGGATCCCCTTGAGGAAGATCCCACTTCTGAGCTCCCAGAATTTCATATAATTCTCGATTTTGAAAGACCTTCCCAATCAGTAGGAGGAGATTTCATAGAGGTGAACCTAGGGGATGATTCAAATCCCAAAACCATCAAAATAGGCGCATGCTTGCATGAAACTGAAAAGTTAGCATTCATTGCATTTCTACGAACCTATTTAGATGTGTTTGCATGGACATATGAAGACATGCCGGGCATAGATCCCAGCATAGTCGAGCATCGTCTTCCCTTAGATGCAGGTGTAAAACCCATAAAGCAGAAGCTTAGGAAAATACACCCGAATGTACACACGCAAGTCAAAGAGGGTTTAGAAGATCTGCTAAAAGTCGGATTTATAAAACCCATTGCGTATTCTGATTGGTTGTCAAATATCGTTGTGGTTCGAAAAACCAATGGGAAAATTCGAATATGCATCGATTTCAGAAACCTGAATAAAGCCACTCCAAAGGATAATTATCCTTTACCAAACATAGATTTGATAGTCGATAGTACTGCAAATCATGAAATGTTTTCATTCATGGATGGCTATTCAGGCTATAATCAAATCAAACTAAGTCCACGAGATCAGGGTAAGACCGCCTTTACAACCCCATGGGGCACGTACTGCTATACAGTCATGCCCTTTGGTTTGAAAAATGCCGGCGCGACATACCAACGAGCCATGAACACGATCTTCCATGATCAAATTCATGAGCTTGTAGAAGTGTATGTAGATGATCTCTTGGCGAAATCCAAAACCCGATGCACCCATATCGAATGTTGACAAAAGATTTTCGAAAGGCTTAGGCTTTACAAAGTAAAGCTAAACCCTCAAAAATGCGTGTTCGGGGTAGAATCAGGGAAGCTTCTAAGCTTTATGGTGAGCAAAAGGGGAATAGAAGTCGACCCCTCTAAGTGTCGAGCCATCATAGACATGGCTCTACCCTCCAATCTCACCCAAATCCGTAGCCTCCAAGGTCGATTACAATCTGTGCGCCGATTCATATCGAATCTGGCAACTAGATGCGAACCCTTCAACAAACTGTTGAGGAAGGGTATGAAATTCTTATGGGACGACGAATGCCAAAAGTCCTTTGAGAGACTGAAGGCATACTTGGTTAATCCCCCCGTTTTGAATCCTCCAAAACAAGGAAAACCGCTTTTATTATACATCTCCGTGCATGTAAACGCTTTAGGAGCCCTGTTGGCTCAGTACGAGGATGACACCCATAAGGAGTATGCCATCTACTATATTTCGAAAACTCTCTTGGCTTATGAACGAAATTATCAAGCCATGGAGAAGACGTGCTTGGCCCTAGTCTGGGCCTGCCAGAAGTTTAGACACTATTTCCTAGATCATGAGATCTGGATAGTGTCCAAGCTTGATCCAATCAAGCACTTATTCGAAAAACCCATTCTCACAGGTAGATTGGGCAAATGGCAACTCCTTCTAATGGAGTATGATCTGAAATACCATCACCAGATCTCCATTAAGGGGCAAGCCCTAGCGGATTACGTGGCTGAATTCCCCTTAGAGGACGCATATCCCACTCTTATCGAAATGCCTGATGAAGGCATATTGCAAAACCATTTTCAAAACCACATTTTGGCAATTCTTTTGAAAACTAAGTGTGGAAGATGCACTTCGACGGGGCACGAAACCAACGAGGGGCTGGTGCCGGGATCATCCTAATCTCCCCTGAAAAGGGCGAGATCCCCATAGCAGTCCGCTTAGATTTCGAATGTTCCAACAACATAGCTGAGTATGAAGCACTCATACAAGGCTTAAGGATTTCGAAAACCCTAGGGGCATCGTGCATTGAGGTCTTTGGAGATTTGTTCCTTGTCATAAACCAGGTTTTAAAAATTTGGCAAGTGCGTAATGAGAAACTACTTCCATATCACGAGTTGGCCACTCGATTGGTCCAATCCTTCCAGTCGTGTAAGCTCACACACGTGGGAAGAGAGGACAATGGCATCGCCGATGCCCTCTCCTCCTTGGGTTCAACCCTGAAGGTCGATCCCATTTCAGGGACCAGATCTTTGGAAATATGGCATGCGCCCCATCCATCCACACACGACTTGGATATTTGCCAAAACAACCCAGAGTCTGTTGAAAAACCTTGGTTCTATGACATAAAACAATTTTTAGAAAATGGGGAATTTGCCGAGGATGCCACATCCAAAGATAAGGTATTCATTCGTAAGATTTCGACCCGATACACCATTCTGGGTGGGGTCTTATACAAAAAGAGTTTTACCGGCATTCTGCTTAGGTGTATCGACCTAGAGGAGGCTAGGATAGTAATGCATGAGTTCCACGATGGAGAATGTGGAGGTCATGTTAATGCCAACATGATGGCAATGAAAATACTTAGAGGGGGCTATTTTTGGTCCACCCTGAAAAAGGATTGTCACGACCATGTTAGGAAGTGTCATCCGTGTCAAGTGCATGGGCACGCCATTCATATCCCTTCATCTGCATTGCATTCCGTGGTCAGCCCCTGGCCATTTACCATGTGGGCGTTTGACATCATAGGCCCAATATTTCCAAAGGCCTCGAATGGGCATCGATTTATTTTAGCAGCCACGGAGTATTTCTCCAAGTGGGTGGAAGCCGTTTCCCTAACAAATGTAATGGGGCAACATGTGGTGGCTTTCATCCGGAGGAGTATCTTGGCTCGATTTGGGGTTCCACGAGACCTTGTGTCTGATAATGGTACCCCATTCAAGAATGAGCGGATGGTTAAGTTGTGCAACACGTATGGCATAACTCACCACTTCTCCTCGCCCTACTACCCTCAAGGCAACGGCCAAGTCGAAGCCACAAACAAGACTCTCATTAGTATTATTGAGAAAACCTTAGAGAAGGGTAGGACGTGGCACGAGAAGCTGAATGAAGCCTTATGGGCTTATAGGACTTCCATCCGAACTCCCACGAATGCCACACCATTCGAGTTGGTCTATGGCACAAACGCCATTCTTCCCATTCATACCCAACTGCATTCATTCCATACATCCCTAGCACTCGACCTCCCCCTAGAGACGCTTCAGCATGCTAGGATGGCCGAACTAGATTTGCTAGATGAGAGGCGACTCCTTGCCATGGATCATGCTCGTGCATACCGGCAAAGGATAGCCCGACATTATAGCAAACACATGAGACCTCGCCACTTTGAAATGGGAGATCTGGTCTTAAAAACCATCCACCATCGTGGCCCACACCCCCTAGGCAAGTGGCGCCCCAACTGGGATGGACCCTATGTTGTACGAGCAACCACTACGAACAATTCGTATTGGTTGATCGATGTAGAAGGTAGGAATTTAGCAGATCCTATCAATATTCAATACTTAAAGAAGTATCATGTATAGGATCTCGATTAAATTCCAGTTTTCGAAAATTTTATGGGGATAGCTGCCCTGAGACATGTGAATAAGGTGCAAAGGCGAACTCGTGTGACCCTAAGTAAGAGAATTCGCACTTGTGAAAGAGTGGAGTTTTCAAAATCGAGGTTACATTTCAAAATCCTCTTCTTACAAAGAAAGGCCTAGTTCAACATAGCAAGATACTTGCAAGTAATACGTGCTATTTCTAAATAGGCTGATCTGGAATGGATCGAGTGTAGGCTTGGGATAAGTCCTCCCCTCTTCTCTTCTATTTCCAAAAGGAAAACAAAGGCCCAAATCGAAAGGGAATTTCCCATTTAAAGTCTCTTTCCAAAAGAAAGAAACCAGACTTCAAAAAGAAAAATCGGTTCTCTTATGAAAAAGAGGGATTAAAGAAAAAATACTCCCAAAGGGAGACCCTCTATGAAAAAATGGAAAAAGAGGCCAAAAAGCTCAAAAAGAGCAGTTTTTCGCCTTCTATGCCTTAAACCACAGGACGCTTCAGAAGGGACCGTGGTATCTCTTTCCCATCCCTAGCTTATCCCAAGCTAAAGCATGGTTCATTTCGAGGAATCCTAAAGTAAAAATAGGGTTTACTTACTTGAATTTCATCTTGTTTGAGAATTCGACGTTTCGAGTAAGGCGTAGGAATTTGAAATGAAGCTTATTTTCTTATAAAACCTCCGCTAGATAAGCGAGTGTTAAAGACTCAAACAAGGGCAAGCACGAAGAGCTCGAGATCCTTAGGATCGAGGCTCAAGACAGTTGTCCCTTTTGTAAATAGCTTTTGTAAATAAGTTTTGAAAACCGAACATCGAACAACATAGGATTTGCTCACTTGGAGCAATAGGCCTTGTAAGTCTCTAGAGTTCGACCACATCTGGTCTCTGGGAGGTCGCCACTTTTGGCACCACACCCATGTCATTTGCATTCCACGCATGGTACTTGCATGAACATGATCCCATTTTAGGACCAGATTCCATAGTACACCCTTTGGCATGATATCTCCTCCTACCAGAGTTTGTAAATTGAGATTTTGCTAAAAATGGGACGATCCCATATTCTTCGTGGGTAGATCTAGGGAGACATTAAAAGGGGTGTTTGTCATCTTTGCCCTTATCCAAATCGATTTGGACAAGGCCAAAGAGGGGCATCTGTAAACACCCCGAAATCCCATGAATTTCTTAAACAAATCTGGTTTTGTAAAAGCAGCCCCAAAGGGCCATTTTTGAGTCTGGAAACCCAGGAGCCTTCCAAACAACCCTGTATATATGTTTCAAACTTTGTCTTTCAAAAACATATGATATGGCTTTTAAAAACCTTTTAAAACATGTTTCGAAACCCCGAAGTGGCTTGGCCCGATCAAGACAGGACCAGGAAAGCTAAGAAGAGCCCAGAACCGGAGCACACGTCGAGCCCGGCACAACAACTCTTGTATCTGATTCACACCCCAGGATCTCGAACGTCCAAGACCCCGTTCTTATCTAAATAGCATTTGAAGTCATCTCCGGAAGGCAGAAACGGAGGCGGACGACTATGTTGGCGAAGACCCAACGCAGACGGAGTACTGATGCTGTCAGGCCCCGCACAAATCGTCCGTTTCGAACCCAGCTCGAAGGAGTCAGAGTTCAGTTTGGATTGGATCTGGACCATATATATCCAGATTTCAATCCAAACCCATATGTGGATTTTGATTTGGATTTGGATCCAGAGATCCAATCCAATATCCATATCCATGGCCCACATCACCTTCTCATAAATGGAGGTGGGGCCCACTTGAAATTCACGTGGGATATTGGGAATGAGAGAGAGTGGGGATGGAAAATATCAAGAGTGTTGTATTAAGCTTGACTTGTGTGTCAAGTTTGGGTTTAATCATGTGGGTTAGCCTAATTGAGTGGGTTTAAGCTTGTAATTAGCTAAAACCTAACCTAGGGCTGCACCAACATGAGGTGGTCAAGGTCTATGGGCCATGCTAAGGGAGCTCATTCACCTAAACCTAACCCAAAATGCCTAATCCTAGCCTAAACCCCTAATCCACCCCTAATCTGAACCTAATAACCTAACCCACTTCCCTAATCCCGTCCTAATCCCAACCTAATCACCTAACTCACTTCCCTAATCCTTCCCTAAACCTAGATTAATTTTCCTAATCCTAGCCTAAACCTAGCCTAATCACCTAACCTAGCTCACTAAACCTCACCCTAAAACCCAACCACCTAACCTAGCCCTAAACCCCTAAACCACCCCTAGCCCACAATCTACCCAAACCCCTAGTTTCAAAATATCTGGCCCAACCCTTTCCAGCCCACCTTATCTACATACCACCCTACCTAAACCACCTAACCACTACCCCAAGCCCAGCCCTAACCGACCTACCCATCCCCTATTTAAACCCCTCCCCTTTGGGGGCGGGTTTTGAAAGTGAAAGGCCTTCACCTCAGCCCAGCCGGCTCCACTCTCCACCTGCCCGCCTGTTCCACTCTCCACCTGCTCCACTCTCCACCTGCTCCACCAGCTCTACCTACACCGCCACCTTCCCTCTTCCATCCACCACCATTCCCCAGCCGGACGCCACCACCTTCACCCAACCGAACCAGCCAAGCTCCCATCCACACCCGGCTTCTCTTTGCCTTCCACCGCCTCTCTTCATTCGGTAAGTACCCTGCACTTTACCTAGCTCCTTCTCTACTCCCTCTCCACTCCCTGCCACCCACCATACCATCACCTCACCTACACAACAAGCCCTTCGCCACCACCACTCCCACTCGGCCAAACCTTAGCCGCCCCAGCCGTTTGCCCCTACCTAACTCCCCTCAACTACACCCGGCCACCCTATTAGATTTCCTAAGACCTGCCCATAACACTCCCTTAAACCTACTATCCCCACTATCACCTAGCCCCATCACCTAACTAGCTACCTTCCCATACTCCAACCTTAGTCACCCTAGCAGCCCGCCACCACTACATCTTTCTAGTCGGCCACTCCAACCGACTATTCCTTCATTCGGCCAGTCATCACCCTTCCCCTAGGTGTCCCATTCGGCCTTCCCACAAACTCTCCTTTAGGTCCAGTTTCCCTAAACACTCAACTCCCCTAGTGACCCTAAAAATTCACTTGTTCAGCCCCTTTAACCCCCCACCTCGAGGCGACATCCACTTGCCATCGGCCACCTTTGAGGCGCCTATCCCGCGCCCCACTTGCAGCCGACCAGCACCTTTGATCACCTATCCTCGCGGAGCTCCCGTTTGCAGCCCAAGGCGAAGGCCAAGCCCACGCTCAAGCAAGACCTCTACGGACCAGCTACTCGTAAGTGTCTAAACTCGGTCTTTAGTTGTATACTTGCTTGAGATTCAATTTGATACGGGGTTGTAATAACGGAGCATAGTCTCCCCCCGCTTGTAATAACGTGGCTTGGCACAACCACACACATGCACTCTCTTAGTCGTGCACGATTTTGAACACACACGGGCCTAATCAGCCCCTAATACATAAGTGTATATATATACTTTCATTTTCGAAGGGTTTTGTTTAAGTTGGGTGCGTTGTCTTTCAATTCAAGCACTCACACACATTGAGCTTTCGCTCTTATTTGAAAGACCCAAGTAAGGGCCGACCTATACTATATGGGTTTCATTTCATGTCGTGTGAGTAAGTCTTTCAATTCAAACACTCTCACACACATTGAGCTTTCGCTCTTATTTGAAAGACCCAAGTAAGGGCCGACCTATACTATTTGGGTTTCATTTCATGTCGTGTGAGTAAGTCTTTCAATTCAAGCACTTTCACACACATTGAGCCTTCGCTCTTACTCCCAAGACCTTAGTAAAGGCCTTATTGCAGTTATATTTGGGTTTCCTTTATGTCGTGTGTGTAGTACTTCAATTCAAGCACTCTCACACACATTGAGCCTTCGCTCTTACTCCCAAGACCTTAGTCAAGGCCATACTGCAATTCATATTTGGGTTTAATTTCATGTCGTGTGTGTAAGTCTTTCAATTCAAGCACGCACCCACATTGAGCCTTCGCTCTTATTTGTAAGACCCGAGTAAGGGCTCATATACATAATCTATATACATATCTCCCTTCGGTTATTTCCCTTCGGTTATTTCCCTTCGGTTATTTCCCTTCAGTCATTTCCCTTCAGTATTGTCTTTACATTTCGGGTTTTCCCTTTGGAGTAGCGTGAGTTTGCATTCAATCTACGCCATACCACGAGGTAGGACGCATATTGCATCGAAGCAAGCCCCGCTCGAATTCGCCCATGTAGTGGAGTGTTCATAACACACAAACTAGGTGGCCCGAAAAGGGATAAAAGAAAAGACTTAGGCACGTGCAAATCCACGTGATCTAAAACATGCAACCGCATCTTAAAGACCCGAAATAAGACACCTCGAACCGCTTCGTAGACTTTCCTCCAAAAAACTCGATTTTTGCAAAGCGTACAGACTGACCCTTGCGCATCGGTGCAAGAAGGTCTGCGACGACAAGAGCTTACTTGCTCATAATCGCCACGTTTAGAAGTCAGTGTTAAAAATATCTTCGTTAGCTTAAGTAAGCTAGCTGGCACGCCCTATTTGCATACATAGGCCTTAGACACACGAGAGGATCCGCTCCAAGCCCTGAAAAAGGTGGAAGAGGCGGGGATTTTCGCGCGTCTACAGTTGTGCCATCCACCTTCCACAGGTGTGTCAAGATCCCTTTCAGGAACCAAGTCGTGGTGATCCTAGGTGAGAGTCACCCTCAGCTTCAGGGGATCATAAACTCCCCTTGTTTGTCGAGCTCCCAGGCCCATGAGGCTAACCTGGGGCAAACCATGGTCGAGCCACCAAGGCTTGTGTTAAACAACCCTAAGAAGGTTGTGTATGTGAAGGGGCCGCCCAAAGCAGGCCCCCTCCCAATCCTAACCCTTCTAGGAAGGCCCAAGCATCCCTTATTTTCAAAACCCCTGGACAAAAAGCCATACGAGCACGATATGGACGACAACAAGTTCCAGGACCACGATTTATACTCTATATTTTCGAAAAATAAAAAATCGTGGAACATGATGTTGAATATGGGCTATACCCCCTATAAAAGTCTAGGGGCACAAAACCAGGGTCTCCTAGAGTCCATCCTTCCTAGGGCCAACCCAAGCCGATATGGGATCGGCTATACTCCCAAAATACCACCAGAGCCACCCCTTGTGACCACCTGGGTCAAGGGTGTCCTGGAGCCTACCCTAGAAGAGACCTACGATTTAGACCTCTTATTCCGAGTCTAACCCATAGTGTTTTCCCTTTATAGGTATGATTGAAGATCCCTTTCATAAAAATACAAAAACATTTGGAAAACTTAAAATCAAAAAAATCGAAAAAGAGGAAAAACGAAAAACAATGGAAAATCAAAAACCCGAAAATAGGGTAGTCTGTATAGTTCCTAAAGTTCTTGTTTTACAAAAACACAAGAAAATCGAAAATCTACAAAATACCAAAAAAATTTTGTATATAGCTGCTCCTGGTAGGACTTTGGAAAAAGGAAAGGATTTCGAAAGGAACGTCGTCTGCATAGCCAGACCAAAAATTTCAAAATCAATTAAAAATCTGGGTACAAAACCAGGTCTTTTAAAAACTCACGCATCAAATTCCCTCGGGTCTATAACCCACGAGAATGATCGCAACCCAGAAGTGGATCCCCTTGAGGAAGATCCCACTTCTGAGCTCCTAGAATTTCATAAAATTTGTGATTTTGAAAGACCTTCCAATTTAGTAGGAGGAGATTTCATAGAGGTGAACCTAGGGAGTGATTCCAATCCTAAAACCATCAAGATAGGCACATGTTTGCATGAACATGAAAGATCAACATTCATTGCATTTCTACAAACCTATTTAGATGTGTTTGCATGGACGTATGAAGACATGCCGGGCATAGACCCCAGCATTGTCGAACATCGTCTTCCCTTAGATGCGGATGTAAAACCCATAAAGCAGAAGCTTAGAAAAATACACCCGAATGTACATACGCAAGTCAAAGAGGGTTTAGAAGATCTGTTAAAAGCCGGATTTATAAAACCCATTGTGTATTCTGATTGGTTGTCAAACATCGTTGTAGTTCAAAAAACCAATGAAAAAATTCGAATATGCATCGATTTCAGAAACTTGAATAAAGCCACTCTCGAAGGATAATTATCCTTTACCAAACATAGATTTGATAGTCGATAGTATTGCAAATCATGAAATGTTTTTGTTTATGGATGGCTATTCAGGCTATAATCAAATCAAACAAAGTCCACGAGATCAGGGTAAGACCGACTTCACAACCCCATGGGGCACGTACTGCTATACAGTCATGCCCTTTGGTTTGAAAAATGCCGGCACAACATACGAGAGAGCCATGATCACAATCTTCCATGATCAAATTCATGAGCTCGTAGAAGTGTATGTAAATGATCTCTTGGCAAAATCCAAAACTCGATGCACTCATATCAAATGTTTGCAAAAGATTTTCGAAAGGCTTAGGCTTTACAAAGTAAAGCTAAACCCTCAAAAATGTGTATTCGGGGTAGAATCTGGGAAGCTTCTTGGCTTTATGGTGAGCCAAAGGGGTATAGAAGTCGACCCCTCTAAGTGTCGAGCCATCATAGACATGGCTCCACCCTCCAATCTCACCCAAATTCGTAGCCTGCAGGGTCGATTGCAGTCCGTTCGTCGATTTATATCAAATCTGGCGACTAGATGCGAACCCTTCAACAAGCTATTGAGGAAGGGCACAAAATTCTTATGGGATGACGACTGCCAGAAGTCCTTCGAGAGACTAAAGGCATACCTGGTAAATCCCCCCATTTTGAATCCTCCAAAGCAAGGAAAACCGCTTCTACTTTACATTTCCGTGCATGCAAATGCTTTGGGAGCCCTATTGGCTCAATATGAGGATGACACCCATAAGGAGTATGCCATCTACTATATTTCGAAAACTCTCTTGGCTTATGAATGAAATTATCAAGCATTGGAGAAGACGTGCTTGGCCCTAGTCTGGGCCTGCCAGAAATTCAGACATTATTTCCTAGATCATGAGATCTGGATAGTGTCCAAGCTTGACCCAATCAAGCACTTGTTCGAAAAACCCATTCTCACGGGTAGATTGGGTAAATGACAACACCTTCTATTGGAGTATGACCTAAAATACCATCACCAAATCTCCATTAAGGGGCAAGCCCTAGCAGATTACGTGGCGGAGTTCCCCCTGGAGGACGCGTATCCCACACTTCATGAATTGCCCGACGAAGGCATATTGCAAAACCATTTCCAAAACCACATTTTGGCAAACAATTTCGAAAACCAAGTGTGGAAGATGCACTTCGATGGGGCACGAAACCAACGAGGGGCTGGTGCTGGGGTCATCCTCATCTCCCCTGAAAAGGGCGAGATTCCCATAGCAATCTGCCTAGATTTCGAATGTTCCAACAACATAGCTGAGTATGAAGCACTCATACAAGGCTTAAGGGTTTCGAAAACTCTAGGGGCATCATGCATCAAGGTCTTTGGAGATTCGCTCCTTGTTATAAACCAGGTTTTGAAAATTTGGCAAGTACGTAATGAAAAACTACTTCCATATCATGAGTTAGCCACTCGATTGGTTGAGTCGTTCCAATCGTGCAGACTCACACACGTAGGAAGAGAGGACAATGGCATTGTCGATGCCCTCTCCTCCTTGGGTTCAACCCTAAAGGTCGATCCCATTTCAGGGACCCGATCTTTAGAAATATGGCATGCGCCCAACCCATCCACACACGATTTGGATATTTGCCAAAATAACCCAAACTCTATTGAAAAACACTGGTTTTACGATATCAAACATTTTCTAGAAAATGGGGGATTCGCCGAGGATGCCACATCTAAAGATAAGGTATTCATCCGTAAAATTTCGACCCGATACACCATTTTGGGTGGGGTTCTATATAAGAAAAGTTTTTCCAGCATCCTACTTAGGTGTATCGATCTAGAAGAGGCTAGGATAGTAATGCATGAATTCCATGATGGAGAATGTGGAGGTCATGTTAATGCCAACATGATGGCAATGAAAATACTTAGAGGGGGCTATTTTTGGTCCACCCTGAAAAAGGATTGTCACGATCATGTTAGGAAGTGTCATCCATGTCAAGTGCATGGGCACGCCATTCATATCCCCTCATCTACATTGCATTCCATGGTCAGCCCCTGGCCATTCACCATGTGGGTGTTTGACATCGTAGTCCCTATATTTCCAAAAGCCTCGAATGGGCATCGATTCATTTTAGCAGCCACGGAGTATTTCTTCAAGTGGGTGGAAGCCATTTCTCTGACCAACGTGCTGGGGCAACATGTGGTGGCTTTCATTAGGAGGAATATCCTGGCTCGATTTGGGGTTCCACGAGACCTTGTGTCTGATAATGGTACCCCATTCAAGAACAAGCGGATGGTTAAGTTGTGCAACACGTATGGCATAACTCACCACTTCTCTTCGCCCTACTACCCTCATGGCAATGGCCAAGCCAAAGCCACAAACAAGACTCTCATTAGTATAAATGAGAAAACTTTAGAGAATGGTAGGACATGGCACGAGAAGCTGGATGAAGCCTTATGGGCTTATAGGACTTCCATCTGGACTTCCACGAATATCACACCATTCGAATTGGTCTATGGCACAAACGCCATTCTTCCCATTCATACTCAACTGCATTCATTCTATACATCCATAGCACTCGACCTCCCCCTAGAGATGCTTCAGCATGCTAGGTTGGCCGAACTAGATTTGCTAGATGAGAGGCGACTCCTTGCTATGGATCATGCTTGTGCATACCGACAAAGGATAGCCCGACACTATGGCAAACACATGAGACCTCGCCACTTTGAAGTAGGGGATCTGGTCTTGAAAATCATCCACTATCGTGGCCCACATCCACTTGAAAAGTGGCGCCCCAAGTGGGATGGACCCTATATTGTACGTGCAACCACCACGAACAACTCGTATTGGTTGATCGATGTAGAAGGTAGGAATTTAGCAGATCCTATCGATATTTAATACTTAAAGAAGTATTATGTGTAGGATTTGGATTAAATTCCCCATTTTTGAAAATTTTAGGGATAGCTGCCATGAGACCTAAAAATAAGGTGCAAAGGCAAAATCGTGTGACCCTGAGTGAGAGAATTCGCACTTGTGAAAGAGTGGAGTCTTCAAAATCATGGTTACATTTCAAAATCCTTCTTCTTACAAAGAAAGGCCTAGTTCAATATAGCAAGATACTTGCAAGTAGTACGTGCTATTTCTAAATAGGCTGATCTGGAATGGATCGAGTGTGAGCTTGGGATAAGTCCTCCCCTCTTCTCTTCTCCTTCCAAAAGGAAAACAAAAGCCCAAATAAAGGGAATTTCCCATCCAAAGTCTCTTTCCAAAAGAAAGAAACCAGAATTCAAAAGAAAAATTGATTCTCTTGTGAAAAAGAGGGATTAAAGAAAAAATACTCCCAAAGGGAGACCCTCTATGAAAAAAAAAAGGAAAAAGAGGCCAAAAAGCTCAAAAAAAGCAGTATTCCGCCTTCTGTGCCTTAAACCACGGGACGCTTCGGAAGGGACCGTGGTATCTCTTTTCCATCCCTGGCTTATCCCAAGCTAAAACATGGTTCATTTCGAGGAATCCTAAAGTAAAAATAGGATTTACTTACTTGAATTTCATCTTGTTTGAGAATTCGACGTTTCGAGTAAGACGTAGGAATTTGAAATATAGCTTGTTTTCTTATAAAACCTCCGCTAGATAAGCGAGTGTCAAGACTCAAACAAAGGCAAATACGAAGAGCTCGAGATCCTTAGGATTGAGACTCAAGACAGTTGTCCCAATTATTAAATAGCTTTTGTAAATAGATTTTGAAAAATCGAACATCGAACAACATAGGATTTGCTCACTTGGAGCAGCAGGCCTTGTAAGTCTCGAAAGTTCGACCATATCTGGTCTCTGGGAGGTCGCCACTCTTGGCACCACACCCATGGCATGCATCTGCATTCCACGCATGAACATTTGCATAACATGATCCCATTTTAGGACCAGATTCCATACATATCCCTTTGGCGTGATATCTCCTCCTACCAGGGTTTTTAAAAGTGAGATTTTGCTAAAGATTGGGACGATCCCATATTTTCGTGGTTGGATCTAGGGAGACATTGAAAGGGGTGTTTGTCATCTTTGCCATTATCCAAATCAATGCCAAAGAGGGGCATCTGTAAACACCCCGAAATCCCACGAACTTCTCAAATCAACCTGGTTTTGTAAAAGCAGCCCCAAAGGGCTATTTTGAGTCTGGAAACCCAGAAGCCTTCCAGGCAACCTTGTACATATGTTTAAAACTGTATATGCTTTAAAATATGTATAAAATGTTTTTAAAACCTTTTACAACACATTTTGAAACCCCCGAAGCGGCTTGGCCTGACGCAAGGAGGACCAGAAGAGCTAAAGAGAGCCCGGAACCGGAGCACATGTCGAGCCCGGCACAACAACTCTCGTGTTGAATCCACCCCCAGGATCTCGAATGTCCAAGACCCTGTTATCATCAGAAATCCTTTGAAGTCATCTCCGAAAGGTGAAAACAAAAGCGGACGATCATGTTGGCGAAGACCCAACGCAGACGGAGTACTGATGTTGTCAGACCCCGCACAAACCGTTCGTTTCAAACACAGCCTAAAGGAGTTAGAATTCAGTTTGGATTGGATTTGGACCATTTATATCCAGATCCCAATCCAAACGTATGTGTGGATTTGGATTTGGATCTAGAGATCCAATCCAATATCCACATCCATGGCTCACATCACCTTCTCATAAATGGAGGTGGGGCCCACTTGAAATTCACATGGGACTATGGGCATGAGAGAGAATGGGGAAGATAAGTGTAAACACCCCGAAATCCCATGAACTTCTCAAATCAACCTCGTTTTGTAAAAGCAGCCCCAAAGGGCCATTTTGAGTGTGGAAACCCAGGAGCCATCCAGGCAACCCTGTACATATGTTTTAAACTTTATATGTTTTAAATATGTATAATATGTTTTAAAAACTATTAAAATATGTTTTGAAACCCCACAAAGCAAGCTTGGCCTGATCAAGACAGGACTAGAAGAGCTAAAGAGACCCGGAACTGGAGCAAAAGTCGAGCCCGGCACAACAACTCTCGTGTTGAGTCCACCCCCAGGATCTCGAACGTCCAAGACCCTATTATCAGCAAACATCACTTAAAATTATCTCCGGAAGGTGAAAACAGAAGCGGACGATCATGTTGGCGAAGACCCAACGCAGACGGAGTACTGATGCTGTCAAACCATGAACAAACCGTTCATTTCGAACACAGCCTGAAGGAGTCAGAATTCAGTTTGGATTGGATCTGGACCATATATATCCAGATCCCAATCCAAACCCATGTGTAGACTTGGATTTGGATTTGGATCCAAAAATCCAATCCAATATCCACATCCATGGCCCACGTCACCTTCTCATAAATGAAGGTGGGGCCCACTTGAAATTCACGTGGGATTATGGGCATGAGAGAGAGTGGGGGAGGATAAGATTTAGGAGTGATTGTAATTAAGCTTGACTTGTGTGTCAAGTTTGGGGTTAATCATGTGGGTTAGCCTAATCGGCATGGGTTTAAGCTTGTATTAGCCAAAACCTAACCTAGGGCTGCACCAACATGATGCAATTAAGGTCTATGGGTTATGCAAAGGGAGCTCCCTAACCCAATCCTAATAAAAAACCCCTAATCCTAGCCTTTTACCCTAATCCCATCCTAAACCTAGCCTAATCACCTAACCCACTTCCCTAATCCCGGCCTAATCCTAGCCTAATCACCTAACCCACCTCCCTAATCCTTCCCTAAACCTAGCTTAATTTCCTTAAACCTAACCTAATCCTAGCCTAATCACCTAACCCACCTCACTAAACTTCACCCCAAAACCAACCCACCTAGCTAAACCCTAAACCCCTAAACCACCCCACCTAAACCTAGCACACCATATACCTAAAACCCCTTGTATTAAAATATCTGGCCCCTCCTCAAAACCAGCCCACCTTATCACCACACCACCACCACCTAAACCACCTTACCACCTCCTCAAAACCAGCCCCAACCACCCTTCACCAACCTATATAACCCCCCCCCCCCCTAAGGGGCGGGTTTTGCAAGGACTCCCAACCGACCTTGGCCAGCCACCTCCCAGCCGAGCTTTCCACCTTCCTCCACCTGCGCCACCACTGCCTCCCCCGGCCAGCTCTACCTGTGCCACCACTGCCTCCCGGTCTGCTTCACTCCACATCGCCACCACTTCCATCTGGCCGAACCCCATCCACTTCAACCACCCGGCTGCTCTTCTTCCTTGGACACCAACTCCCTACCAGCCGGTTAGTATCTCAACCTAACTCTACCTCTTCTTCACTCCCCCTCCACTCTCAACCACCCACACCACCACAACCTCCCGCCAACACCACCTACCCGTCATCCCTACCCATTCGGCCAGACCTCCACCTTACATCACCCGCCTTGAACCACTTCCCCTAGTGATACCCAGCCACCCCACTTGGTTCCCTAGGACCTGCCCATACCCCTTTCCACCAGCCCTTAGCTCTACCCTACACAACACCCTAGCTAGCTCCCTTCCCATCCATAATATCCCTAGCCACCCTAATAGCCGGCCACCACTAAGCTCCCCTTAGTCGGCCACTCCAACCGACTGTACCAAATCCATTCCGCCAGCCATACATTTCCCTTAGGCATTCCCTTAGGCTCCCTTTAGCACTATCTTCCTTAATACCAGCCCATCCTTTAGTGACCTTCCTTAGTCACCTTAGCCCAAAGCACCAAGGTAGCACATCCCTAGTAGCCGACCAGCTTCAAGGCACCCTTTTCCGCGCATCCAAGACACCCGGCCAGCATCTCCCCTTGCCGTTCAACTCCGAGGAGCTCCCTCTTGCAGCCCAAGGCCACGCTCAAGCAAGTCATCTTCGGACCAGCTATAAGTAAGTGCCTAACTCAGTCCTTAGTTGTAGACTTGCTTAAATTAAATTTGATACGGGGTTGTAATAACGGAGCATAGTCTCCCCCCGCTTGTAATAACGTGGCTTGGCACATCCACAAACACGTGCACTCTCTTAGTTGTGCACGATTTTGAACACACACGGGTCTAATCAGCCCTTTATATATAAGTTTATGTATATACTTTAAATTACGTAGGGTTTTGCTTAAGTTGGGTGTGTTGTCTTTAAATTCTCGCATTTACACACATTGAGCCTTCGCTCTTATTTGTAAGACCCAAGTAAGGGCCGTATTATACTATCTTTGGGTTTAATTTCATGTTGTGTGCGTAGTACTTCAATTCAAGCACTCACACACATTGAGCTTTCGCTCTTATTCCCAAGACCTTAGTTAAGGCCATACTGCAATTTATATTTGGGTTT
Organism: Brasenia schreberi; assembly: GCA_036023115.1. Lineage (NCBI taxonomy): Eukaryota > Viridiplantae > Streptophyta > Magnoliopsida > Nymphaeales > Cabombaceae > Brasenia > Brasenia schreberi. The sequence continues at coordinate 22,231,126 of JAYKKT010000090.1, forward strand.
AATTTCATGTTGTGTACGTAGTACTTCAATTCAAGCACTCACACACATTGAGCTTTCGCTCTTAGTCCCAAGACCTTAGTTAAGGCCATACTGCAATTTATATTTGGGTTTAATTTCATGTTGTATGCGTAGTACTTCAATTCAAGCACTCACACACATTGAGCTTTCGCTCTTATTCCCAAGACCTTAGTTAAGGCCATACTGCAATTTATATTTGGGTTTAATTTCATGTTGTGTGCGTAGTACTTCAATTCAAGCACTCACGCACATTGAGCTTTCGCTCTTATTCCCAAGACCTTAGTTAAGGCCATATTGCAAGTTATATTTGGGTTTCATTTCATGTCGTGTGTGTAGTACTTCAATTCTCGCACGCACCCACATTGAGCCTTCGCTCTTATTTGCAAGACCCGAGTAAGGGCCCCTATATACCATATATACGTATTTCCCTTCGGCAATTTTCATTACAAGTCATTTCCCTTCGGCAATTTCCATTACAAGTCATTTCCCTTCGGTCATTTCCCTTCGACATTGTCTTTAAATTTGGGTTTTCCCTTTGGAGTAGCATGAGTTTTCATTGCATATACGCCATACCACGAGTTAGGATGCATATTGCATCAAAGCAAACCCCATACTCCCACTCAAAATCGCCACATTTAGTGGAGTGTTCATAACACACACCTAGGTGGCCCCAAAGAGGGATAAAAAGAAAGACTTAGGCACGTGCAAATCCACGTGATCTAAAATCTGAAACCATACAAACAAAGACCCGAATCAAACACCTCGAACCGCTTTCGTAGGTCCTTATATCTAAAACTTGATCTTTAAAAGCGTACAGACTGACCCTTGCGCATCGGTGCAAGAAGGTCTGCGATGACAAGAGCTTGCTTGCTCACAGTCGCCATGTTAGAAGTCAAGTTCTAGAATATATCTTCGCTAGCTTAGGTAAGCTAGCTGGCATGCCCTGTTTATTTAAATAGGACTTAGACACACGAAAAGGTTCGCTCTAGGCCTAAAAGCCAGGAAAGCGGAGATTTTCTGCGTCTACAGTAGTTTGGCACGCCTGGTGGGACGTGAGTCTTTTAAAAGTTGAGTCATTCTAGGAACTTGCGAAAAGATTTTCAAAGAAGTGTTGTTTTAACTCTGTTTTCTTTACTTGTACTTAGGAATTTTGAAAAAGGCTTGAAAGCATGTCAAAATCCAACCCAAGTGAAGTGTCGAGCCAAGGCTCATGCGCATCAAGTTCTCACTCTAGGAGGATTTTGAAAAACAAGATCAAACTAGACGAGATAGAGGACCTGATAAGGGAATTCGAGGCCAAAATCGATGCTCTCAGCCAAGAGGCTGAAGTTGGTGATTCGTGTTCGTCAAATGGTGAACAAAAGGCCAAAAGGAAATCTGAAAAATCTCGCAAGCACAAAGAGGCCTTCGTAATGGAAGGCAACCAATACCATGAGCCCTTCACACAAAAGGACCGTAAAGCCCTACAGCAGATGCTGAAAGGGCAAAATAAAGAGAAAAGGAGTTACGCCCTATCTGATTTCCTTCCTATGGATTATGAAACAGACAGTGACGATGAAATACCGAACTTCCATCGGTATGATAGCATGGGGGACCCTAGGTCTCACTTGCAACTTTTCTCACGTCGAGCCCATAAGAAGAAAAAGGACTCGATGAAATGGGTGTATTGGTTCCCTTTATCCCTTAAAGGCATAGCTGCCAAATGGCTGGCTTCCTACGACTTAAGCCAGTTCGCTACTTTTGAAGAGTTAGCGAACTGCTTCATGCAAAGATTTGCACACAACATAGAAGTCACGTTGTAAACACCCCGAAATCCCACGAATTTCTCAAATTCATCTGGTTTTGTAAAAGCAGCCCCAAAGGGCTATTTTGAGTCTGGAAACCCAGGAGCCTTCCAGACAACCCTGTACATATGTTTTAAACTTCATATTTCAAAAACATATATAATATGGCTTTTGAAAACCTTTTAAAACATGTTTTGAAACCCCGAAGTGGCTTGGCCCGATCAAGACAGGACCAGGAGAGCTAAAAAGAGCCCGGAACCAGAGCACACGTCGAGCCCGGCACAGCAACTCTTGTATCTGATTCACACCCCCAGGATCTCGAACGTCCAAGACCCTGTTCTTATCGAAATATCATTTGAAATCATCTCCGGAAGGCAGAAACGGAGGCAGACGACCATGTTGGCGAAGACCCAACGCAGACGGAGTACTGATGCTGTCAGGCCCCGCACGAATCGTCCGTTTCGAACCCAGATCGAAGGAGTCAGAGTTCAGTTTGGATTGGATCTGTACCACATATATCTAGATCCCAATCCAAACCCATATGTGGACTTGGATTTGGATTTGGATCCAGAGATCCAATCCAATATCCATATCCATGGCCCACATCACCTTCTCATAAATGGAGGTGGGGCCCACTTGAAATTCACGTTGGATCATGGGCATGAGAGAGAGTGGGGATGGAAAATATCAAGAGGGTTGTAATTAAGCTTGACTTGTGTGTCAAGTTTGGGGTTAATCATGTGGGTTAGCCTAATTGAGTGGGTTTAAGCTTGTAATTAGCCAAAACCTAACCTAGGGCTTGTAGACACGGAAAATTTTCACTTGCGGGTTCTTAGGCCTGAAGTGAACCTTTTCGTGCTTACGTTCGCTTTTAGGGCGTGCCAGCTAGCTTACTTAAACTAGCGAAGTAGTTTTTGAAATATCTGACTTTTGAAAGGCAATTGTGGACAAGCGGGATCTTTTCGTCGCTGTAGACGCGCGAAAATCCCCGCCTCTTCGCCTCTTTCGTGGCTTGGAGTGGATCTTATCGTGCGTCTAAGGCCTATGTATACAAATAGGGCGTGCCAGCTAGCTTACTTAAGCTAGCGAAGATATATTAACACTGACTTCTAAACGTGGCGACTGTGAGCAAGTGAGCTCTTGTCGTCGCAGACCTTCTTGCACCGATGCGCAAGGGTCAGTCTGTACGCTTTTGCAAAAAATCGAGTTTTTGGGGAGAAAGTCTACGAAACGGTTCGAGGTGTCTATTTCGGGTCTTTAAGATGCGATTGCATGTTTTAGATCACGTGGATTTGCACGTGCCTAAGTCTTTTCTTTTATCCCTTTTTGGGTCGCCTAGTTTGTGTGTTATGAACACTCCACTACATGGGCGAATTCGAGCGGGGGTTGCTTCGATGCAATATGCGTCCTACCTCGTGGTATGGCGTAGATGCAATGCAAACTCACGCTACTCCAAAGGGAAAACCCGAAATGTAAAGACAATACTGAAGGGAAATAACAGAAGGGAAATAACCGAAGGGAAATAACCGAAGGGAAATACGTATATATATCTTATGTATATGAGCCCTTACTCGGGTCTTGCAAATAAGAGCGAAGGCTCAATGTGGGTGCGTGCTTGAATCGAAAGACTTACACACACGACATGAAATAAAACCCAAATATAAATTGCAGTATGGCCTTGACTAAGGTCTTGGAGTAAGAGCGAAGGCTCAATATGTGTGAAAGTGCTTGAATTGAAGTACTACACACACGACATAAATGAAACCCAAATATAACTGCAATAAGGCCTTTACTAAGGTCTTGGGAGTAAGAGCGAAGGCTCAATGTGTGTGAAAGTGCTTGAATTGAAAGACTTACTCACACGACAAGAAATGAAACCCAAATAGTATAGGTCGGCCCTTACTTGGGTCTTTCAAATAAGAGCGAAAGCTCAATGTGTGTGAGAGTGTTTAAATTGAAAGACTTACTCACACGACATGAAATGAAACTCAGATAGTATAGGTCGGCCCTTACTTGGGTCTTTCAAATAAGAGCGAAAGCTCAATGTGTGTGAGAGTGTTTGAATTGAAAGACTTACTCACACGACATGAAATGAAACCCAAATAGTATAGGTCGGCCCTTACTTGGGTCTTTCAAAATAAGAGCGAAAGCTCAATGTGTGTGAGAGTGTTCGAATTGAAAGACTTACTCACACGACATGAAATGAAACTCAAATAGTATAGGTCGGCCCTTACTTGGGTCTTTCAAATAAGAGCGAAAGCTCAATGTGTGTGAGAGTGTTTGAATTGAAAGACTTACTCACACGACATGAAATGAAACCCAAATAGTATAGGTCGGCCCTTACTTGGGTCTTTCAAAATAAGAGCGAAAGCTCAATGTGTGTGAGAGTGTTCGAATTGAAAGACAACGCACCCAACTTAAACAAAACCCTTCGGAAATGAAATATATACGTACACTTATATATTAGGGGCTGATTAGGCCCGTGTGTGTTCAAAATTGTGCACGACTAAGAGAGTGCACGTGTGTGGTTGTGCCAAGCCACGTTATTACAAGCGGGGGGAGACTATGCTCCGTTATTACAACCCCGTATCAAATTGAATTTCAAGCAAGTGTATGACTAAAGACCGAGTTTAGACACTTACGAGTAGCTGGTCCGTAGAGGTCTTGCTTGAGCGTGGCCTTGGCCTTGGGCTGCAAGTGGGAGCTCCGCGAAGGTAGGTGATCAAGAGTGCTGGCCGGCTGCAAGTGGGGCGCGGGATAGACGCCTCGAAGGGGGCCGGTGGCAAGTAGGCGGCGCCTCCAAGTAGGGAGTTTAGAGTGGCTGAATAAGTGGGTCTTAGGGTCACTAGGGAAGTTAGGTACTTAGGGAAAGTGGACCTAAAAGGTGAGCTAGTGAGAAGGCCAAAGAGGACACCTAGGGGGGGGAGTAGTGGCTGGCGGTTCGGGTTGTGCTAGGTTCGGCTAAGTTAAAATGGTGGTGGCGGGCTGCTAGGGTGACTAAGGCTGGAGTATGGGAAGGTGGCCAGTTAGGGGATGGGACTAGGTAATAGTGGGAATAGTGGGTTTAAGGTAGTGCCACGGGCAAGTCTTAGGAAATCTGATAGGGTGGCCGGGTATAGTTAATGTGAGTTAGGTAGGAAGCAAACGGTTGAGGCGGCTAAGGTTTGGCCGAGTGGGAGTGGTGGCGGTGAAGGGCTGTTGGGTGAGTAAGGTGATGGTGTGGTGGGTGGCTGGGAGTGGAGAGGTGGTAGAGAAGGGTTTAAGTAGGGTTAAAGAAGGCTTACCGGATGAGGTGGAGTGGCGAGTGGATGAAGAGGGAAGCCGAGTGTTGATGGGAGTTCGGCTGAGTGAGGTGGTGGTATCCGACTGGGGGGGCAGTGATGGTGGACGGAAGAGGGAAGGTGGCAGAGCAGGTGGCGGCTGGTGGAGGAGCTGGAGCTGCTGGGGAGTGGTCACGGCTGGATGGAAGATGGGAGAAGGAGAGGGCCCGGCTGGATGGAAGGGGTGGTTCCCACTAGAAAACCCGCCCACAATGAGGGGGGTTTAAATAGGGGATGGGTAGGTCGGTTAGGGCTGGGTTGTGGGTAGTGGTTAGGTGGTTTAGGTAGGGTAGTATGTAGATAAGGTGGGCTGGATGGGGTTGGGCCAGATATTTTAAAACTAGGTGTTTTGATAAATCGTGGGCTAAGGGTGGTTTAGGGGTTTAGGGCTAGGTTAGGTGGTTGGGTTTTAGGGTGAGGTTTAGTGAGCTAGGTTAGGTGATTAGGCTAGGTTTAGGCTAGGATTAGGGAAACTAATCTAGGTTTAGGGAAGGATTAGGGGAGTGGGTTAGGTGATTAGGTTGGGATTAGGCCGGGATTAGGGAAGTGGGTTAGGTGATTAGGTTCAGATTAGGGGTGGATTAGGGGTTTAGGCTAGGTTTAGGCATTTTGGGTTAGGTTTAGGTGAAGGAGCTCCCTTAGCATGGCCCATAGACCTTGATCACCCCATGTTGGTGCAGCCCTAGGTTAGGTTTTAGCTAATTACAAGCTTAAACCCACTCAATTAGGCTAACCCACAAGATTAAACCCAAACTTGACACACAAGTCAAGCTTTAATACAACACTCTTGATATTTTTCACCCCCACTCTCTCTCATGCCCAATATCCCACGTGAATTTCAAGTGGGCCCCACCTCCCTTTATGAGAAGGTGATGTGGGCCATGGATATGGATATTGGATTGGATCTCTGGATCCAAATCCGAATCCAAGTCCACATATGGGTTTGGATTGGAATCTGGATATATATGGTCCAGATCCAATCCAAACTGAACTCTGACTCCTTCGAGCTGGGTTCGAAACGGACGATTCGTGCGGGGCCTGACAGCATCAGTACTCCGTCTGCGTTGGGTCTTCGCCAACATAGTCGTCCGCCTCCGTTTCTGCCTTCCGGAGATGACTTCAAATGCTATTTTGATAAGAACAGGGTCTTGGACGTTCGAGATCCTGGGGTGTGAATCAGATACAAGAGTTGCTGTGCCGGGCTCGACAGGTGCTCCGGTTCCGGGCTCTTCTTGGCTTTCCTGGTCCTGTCTTGATCGGGCCAAGCCACTTCGGGGTTTCAAAACATGTTTTAAAAGGGTTTTCAAAAGCTATATCATATGTTTTTGAAAGATAAAGTTTAAAACATATATACAGGGTTTGTTTGGAAGGCTCCTGGGTTTCCAAACTCAAAAATGGCCCTTTGGGGCTGCTTGTATAAAACCAGATTCGTTTAAGAAATTCGTGGGATTTCGGAGTGTTTACAGTCGCAAACCTTCTTGAACCGACGCTCAAGGGTCAGTTTGTATGCTTAGAGACTTCGTTTGAAACAAGTTAAACTCAAATTCGATTTTTGAATGAACAGGTGTTTGAAAACTTCAGAAAGCATGCATTTGGCGAGTTTTTGCTTTTACTGGGTTTGGGCGACCCTAAGTCTTTGAAATTTATCTGCCTTAGGCATGGAGTGTGTGCATCAAGTGCCTAAGATGGGCGTTTTGCACGATTTATTCGGGTTTTTTCGATGCAGGTATGCAACCTAGCTCGAGTATGGCGAGTATGCAATGCATCAAATACAAGAAGTTGAAAATCTTTCTTTTCAAAGCCATATGTAGGGTTATATTTTTGAAATTTTGATCCCTTTTGAGAAAGCAATTTTGGGAAATCCTCCCTTTGTGTATGAAGATGGTTTTATACCAGCCCTTTTGATTTGAAATATGTTTCCTATACTTGATTTTGGTCAAGCAGGGTTTTTGGAATTCATTTTGAAAATTCGTGCCTTCATGGGGCATTTGATCAAGTATGGGGAGTGTGTCTCACAGAGGTACTTCAGCCACATGATACAGGGCTTGTCCATTAATTGAGTCTTGAGTTTTGAAACTCATACTCTATTGAAAGGGGCTACCATTTTGCCTACCTGTTTAAGATAGGGTTTTCAAATGAGTGCTTCAATGAATCATTCCCCTTTTCATGGGAGATGATGTCTCGAATTTTTAGGGCCTACAGCAAGGCCAAGCACGATTTTTCTTTTGGCTTAGTGATTCCTTTCACATGCCAAAAGAGTTTTCGAAAATGTATGGCACATTTAGTATGAACAACATCTTCATTTGATCAAGTCAAGCAGACAATGCATGAATTGCAATGCATGGAAGGTTTTTATCAAAAAGAATTTTTGAAAAGGCTTTTGTGAAATGCTAACCCTTTTTCAAGATTTTCATTTCTTTTGAAATTTGCCTTGAAGGTGTTGGATTTGATTCGTATGGAGACTTGTCTACGAAGGCTCGAAACTTAGGGGGTCGACTTTCATTGCCCCTTTGGTTTCACAAAACCCAGAATTCGAGTTCTAAGATGATGTCTAGACTCGATGCACATGTATGATTTGAGAGTGTGATGCATGATGCTTATGCACACACTATGGTTTAAGCTTATTTCTAAAAATCCCCAATCTTTGCATAAGTCAAGTATCTTGCGAATTTCAGGAAGTTCGGAGGTTTTTATTCCTCCTAGCTTTGGTGATTCTCGAGCTTTTCATTTTGAAAAAGCTCTAGACAAAAGGGTGTTCAAGATAAGCTTTTTGGATTTTTTTTTGGTTTTTGGGAGTTATATACAATTTTCGAAAAGCATTTTTTTACAATTTTCGAAAATGGACTTTGTATATGGCCAAAGGCTTTAAAACAAATTTCTTTTTAGAATTTTCATTTTTCCAAATGTTTTTGAGATTTTGTTTTGGGTTTTCATTTTTTTGGTTTTTGGCAAATATATGATTTTTTGGCTTTTTCAAAAAGGAGGGATCTTCCCATGAACCTACAAAGAAAACATTCATGAATCAGACTCTAATTAATAGGTCTAAGACATGGGTTAGAGGTTCTATAGGGCACCCTTGACCCAGATGGTCTTAGGTGGCGGTTCTGGGGGTATAGGTGGGCTGTAGCCCAATCCATACTTTTGTCGATTGGCCTGAGGTAGGACAGGTTCGAGCCTACCTTGGTTTTGGGTTCCTAGGCCCTGGTAGGGCTTATATCCCATATTTAGAATCATGTTCCAAGACTTCTTGTTTTTTGAAAAGTTTTTGTATAAATCATGGCCTTGGAACAGGGAATCGTCCATGTCGGGGATATATACCCTTTTGGATTTTGGGATTTTGGATTCTGGGGTGATGGAAGACTTGGGCTTCCATGCAACCCTGGTTTGGGAGGTTTGTTTCTCAAGCGAAGCTGTGCTTGGTCCCTCGAGGAGTTTTGGATATTTCGGGGCAATGGAAGACTTGGGCTTCCACGCAACTTTATTTTGGAAAACATGTTTCTCGAAGAAAACCAGGCTTGGTTCTTTGAAAAACTTTGGATTTTTCAAGATGGTGAAAAACTTGGGTTTCCACACGTCCTGGGTTTGGGAAACATATTTTTCAAGGGAAGCCAAGCTTGCTCCCTTGAGATTTTTGATCTGCTCCCTAGGTGCAACTCGTGATGCCCCTAGGGATGGATTTTTTTGTTTCAAAGTCCTAATCTTGGTTCCAGGGTACAAGACTAGGCTCGAAGAAGTGGGTTTTTCTATGGCAGGGTTATGAGCTCCTAAGATGTCGATGCATGCATTAGGGGTCTCCATGTCTACCATTTTTTCAACTTCTTTTTGTTTTTGTTTTTGAAATTCTTTTGGCTGGTGCGGGATATTTGGCGCACCTTGAAAATTCTCTAACCTAGGCACATTTTGTGGGTTTGTGTGTGCAGAGGGGTTATCCAATGCATCTGATGACCCTATATGAAGAAGAGAGTTTTGAGAAGGATGGGTTTCAGGCATACCTCTTTGTGGCTTGTCTACCTTATCATGGTGAGAGCAGGCCGTTTTCCTGGGTAACTCTGTTTTGAGCCCCCGGGGTTTCACGAGGCGTTCCTTTTCGAAACCTACCTGTTTTCCACTCTCATCTTTTTGTGGGGTGTGGGTTTTATGTCCCACTGTGTGTGTATGCCTAGATTTAGGAATTTCACTTGAACTTTTCGAAATTTCAAAGTTTGATTTTTCAATTTTTTTGTCTTTTTGAAAGTTTTCAAGATTTTTTTGATTTTTTGAAACAAAAACAACTCTTTTTAAATTTTCTTTGGAATTTTCGAATTTTGGATTTGTGGGAGTGGAGGACTCGCCCCTTTCTGGGTTTTGGCCTTTTACCTCAATTCCTTCGTCGATTTTGATTTTGGTTTTCTTTTCACAATCTTTATGCGCCCGAGAAGAGCTGCTATGGGATTTATGGGTTTTAAGCTCCTTGCTTAAAACGTCCATTTTTTTGAAAGTTACCCATATATCAGCTAGCATTTCTCGTTCTTTGGCTGTTTTGAAAACCACTTTTGATTTACTGAACGAGGATTTTGGAAGTGTGGGAGTGGAGGACTCGCCCCTTTCTGGGTTTTGGCCTTTTACCTCACATCCTTCGTCGAGTTTGAATTTGGTTTTCTTTTCACAATCTTTATGCGCCCGAGAAGAGCTACTATGGGATTTATGGGTCTTAAGCTCCTTGCTTAAAACATCCATTTTTTCTTTGAAAATCGCCTGTATATCAGCTATTGCTTCTCGTTTTTTGGCTTTTTTAGAAACCTCTTTTGATTTACTCGACGAGGATTTTGGCTTTTGCTCCATTTTCTACAAATTTTCTAAGTATGCACGATTTTTTGGAAAATACCTTTTTTTCAAAAATTTGAGTGTAACTTGTTTGTTTGAAGTCTACTTAAGTCCCGAGTCCCACCGGGCGTGCCAAATCTGTAGACACAGAAAATTTTCACTTGCGGGTTCTTAGGCCTAAAGTGAACCTTTTCGTGCTTACGTTCGCTTTTAGGGCGTGCCAGCTAGCTTACTCAAACTAGTGAAGTAGTTTTTGAAATACCTGACTTTTGAAAGGCAATTGTGGACAAGCGGGATCTTTTCGTCGTAAACCTTCTTGAACCGACGCTCAAGGGTCAGTTTGTACGCTTAGAGACTTCGTTTGAAACAAGTTAAACTCAAATTCGATTTTTGAATGAACAGGTGTTTGAAAACTTCAGAAAGCATGCATTTGGCGAGTTTTTGCTTTTACTGGGTTTGGGCGACCCTAAGTCTTTGAAATTTATCTACCTTAGGCGTGGAGTGTGTGCATCAAGTGCCTAAGATGGGCATTTTGCACGATTTATTCGGGTTTTTTCGATGCAGGTATGCAACCTAGCTCGAGTATGGCGAGTATGCAATGCAACTCACACAACTTGAATGTAAAACCCAAAATTTAAAGACTTAACAGAAGGGAAAACCCAAATTGAATGCAACTCACACGACTTGAATGTAAATTGCAGAAATTCAAATATCTCTATATCTCAAGAGCGGAAAGGCTCAATGTGTGCATGGGTGTTGTGTATAAATTGAAATGCAACACACGCAACTGAACCGTAAAACGCAGCAGAAGGGAGATATAGATATATGTAAGAGCGAAAAGGCTCAATTGTGGTGTGTGTATGTGTATAAATTGAAAGACAACACACACGACTGAATTTAAATCCCAGAATTGAAATGCGTACACAACTGAACCGGGAAAACTCACGCAGTAGAAAGTATATTATCTTAGCGGCTTCTGAGGCCAAAATGTGCGTGAAGTGTTTGAGCAAACGCTCGGGTGTTTCTTGGGTGCGAGTGTGTAATTGAAAAACAAACTCACACGACTTAATGTAACAACCCATCTTAATTGAAATACGTACGTATAATAAGAGCGAAAAGGCTCAATTGTGTACGTGGTGCTTGTGTACGAGATAAGAGCGAAAAGGCTCGAGTGTACGTGTGTGTCTCGTGTGTCCAGCACTATTATTACATCCGGGGGGAGACGATGCTCCGTTATTACAACCCCGTATCAAATTGAATTGAATACGAAAAACAACTTGATATATATCAAAATAAACTCATATTTTCCAGATTCTTGAGTTATGCTTGTACAAGAGGCGAGTCCATCATCATTACATGGAGTCCGGGGCACGTGGGAGCGAAGCCGGAGAGCTTGAGAGCTTGGGGAGACTTGGAGTTCCGAGAGCTGCAAATTATACCGGGTTTAGGGCCGCTTGGGGCTGGTTTGGGTAAGGGATGACTCGAGCCACCTTGGCTCGAGTGATAGGCTTTTTGGTTTAGGATTTGGCCAGCATTTGGCCTTAGGTTTAGTGAGGTTTAGACTTAGGATTAGGCCAGCACTTGGCCTTGGTTTAGGTCGTGTTTAAGTTTAGGATTAGGCCAGCACTTGGCCTTGGTTTAGGTCATGTTTTGGACCTGGTATTAGGCATGACTCGAGCCAAGGTGGCTCGAGTGATAGGATATGGTTTAGGTCTTGTGAAACTCGAGCCAAAGTGGCTCGAGTGATAATTGTTTGCTCTAGGGTTCGGCCAACATTTGGCCTTGGTTTAGATCTTGTGAAACTCGAGCCAAGGTGGCTCGAGTAAGAGTGGTATTAGGGTGTAGTTGGTCCTAGTCTAGGTGCTGAAGATGGGACACGGTTAAGCTAGGGATGATACATGGCCAGGTTTAGGTAGGGTTCACTAGGTTGCCAAGGTGAGCTTAGGGGCTGGTTCACGGCCAGCCCTTAGCCTAAGGTTTTGGGCTGGGATGGCCTGCCTTTAGGGCAGGCCTTAGTTGATTGTAGGTGGGACACGGCCTGCTCTAGCAGGCCGTGGGTCTTAGGTAGGTGGGCTGGCTAAGGCCGGCCAGGTTTTTGGCAAGAAAAACTAGGAAGCCCGGCCACCTTTGGCCGGGCTGTTTTAGGTAGTTGGACGGGGAAAACCAGCCACGGGCTGGGCTGGTTTTTAGGTAGTTGGCCTGCCTTTAGGGCAGGCCACTTTGGGTAGGAAAAGGGGACACGGCCTGCTGGTGCAGGCCGTGGGTTTTTGGGGAAAAAGGACTCGAGCCAAGGTGGCTCGAGTTAGGTTGAAGTTCGGCCAAAGCTGGCCGAACTTGGTTGGGTTGAAGGGGGGGAGTTCGGCCAAGTGGTGGCCGAACTAGGTTTAGGTCTTGGAGCAGCCTAGCTAGGTGGTTGTCTAGGGTAGATGTTTTGGGAAAAATTGGCCAGGACTTGGCTGTTTAGGTAGTGTTTTTAGGGGCGGTTCTTGGTGGTTGATGGGTGGTCTAGAGAGGTTAGGGAAGAGGTGGGTTAGATTAGGTTTTTAAGGCTTACCTAGGGTGCAGCTCCGCTCCAGCCACCACTCACGCCGCCAAGCTCCACCATGCAACGTTCCCAGCTTTGAAGAAGAGGCTTCTACCATTGGTGCAGCCCTTGGCCAATCCCCATCTCAAACAAAAAACATTTTGGGCATATGAGCCACTTTCTCTCTCATCCCCCCCCTCTTTATTTCATGTGAAGTGGGTTTCCTGGACTTCACGTGAATGATTTCCAGCCCACTCAACTCTATTTATAGAGGTTTTAAGTGGGTCTTGGATCTTGGGTCCTGGATTTGGGTCTGGCTATCCGTTTCCAATCCAAACCTTGTTTGGATCTGGATCATGGATCTCGGATATTTTTGAGATCCAGATCCAATCTAAATATTTATTTGGGTTTGGATCTCGGATCTTGAGATCCAGATCCAATCCAATCCAAACACAATTTGGATCTGGATCTGGATATTTTGGGTCCAGATCCAGTTCGAACTTTTTCTTCTGCTCCTTGGTTTTCTGGTCCTTTTTGGTGCTTTTCACCGTCGGTTTTGAGCGGGCTTCGATTCATCGGACGCCCAACTCTGGCTTGGGTCTTCCCCAAGTCTTTGTTCCAACCGGTGTTCTGCTTTTCAGGACTTTTTCGGCGTTTGTTTCGGTCCGCCGTTTTGGTTTTTGGCCGGTTCCTGTTGATATCGAACTCAGATTGCCGCACAGATTCCGTTCTTCATTCTGACGGGACGTGTCTTGGACTTCTGTCGACTTGCTCAGGTACTAAGCTTCTTTCTGCATTTTGGAGTTGCTTTGTGCTTTTTCTTTGACCCAAATTACATTTTTACCCTTCTATCGAGCTTTTCTCCAAACGAGCTCTTTTTTCTTCTGTTTTTGAATAGGGGGTGGCTTCTGAAATTCTGGGCTTGAATCCTCTTCTTGCCTGGGCTTTTCTTTTTCCTTTTGTACCTGTTTTCACATTTTAAAACAGGTTATCGTTTTGGCTCAAACGAGCTTTTTTGTATTTTTGACAGTTTTTTATTTTTGGAAAATTCGGGGTGTTTACAAGGCTGCACCAACATGATATGGTTAAAGTCTATGGGCCATGCAAAGGGAGCTCCTTTACCTAAACCTAACCCAAAACACCTAATCCAAGCCTACCCCCCTAATCCACCCCTAATCTGAGCCTAATCACCTAACCCACTTCCCTAATCCCGGCCTAATCCCAACCTAATCACCTAACCCACTTCCCTAATCCTTCCCTAAACCTAGGTTAATTTCCCTAATACTAGCCTAATCACCTAACCTAGCTCACTAAACCTCACCCTAAAACCCAACCACCTAACCTAGCCCTAAACCCCTAAACCACCCCTAGCCCACAATCTACCCAAACCACTAGTTTTCAAAATATCTGGCCCAACCCTTTCCAGCCCACCTTATCTACATACCACCCTACCTAAACCACCTAACCACTACCCCAAACCCAGCCCTAACCGACCTACCCATCCCTATTTAACCCCCCCCCCCTTGGGGGCGGGTTTTCCTAGCTAGTGGCTTCACCCATCCCAGCCGGGTCCCTTCCTTCCCCAAGTCCAGCCGAGTCCCACCATCTCCCACCTGCTCCACCTACACCGCCACCTGCTCTCCATTCCACCACCATCTCCCAGCCGGACGCCACCACCATCTCCTAGCCGGACGCCACCACTTGCTCTCCATCCCAACCACCCGGCTTCTCTCTTCCATCTGTAAACACCCCGAAATTCCACGAATTTCTTAAACGAATCTGGTTTTATACAAGCAGCTCCAAAGGGCCATTTTGAGTTTGGAAACCCAGGAGCCTTCCAAACAACCCTGTACATATGTTTTAAACTTTATCTTTCAAAAACATATGATATGGCTTTTGAAAACCCTTTTAAAACATGTTTTGAAACCCCGAAGTGGCTTGGCCCGATCAAGACAAGACCAGGAGAGCCCAGAAGAGCCCGCAACCGGAGCACATGTCAAGCCCGGCACAGCAACTCTTGTATCTGATTCACACCCTAGGATCTCGAACGTCCAAGACCTTGTTCTTACCAAAATATCATTTGAAGTCATCTCCGGAAGGTAGAAACGGAGGCGGACGACCATGTTGGCGAAGACCCAACGCAGATGGAGTACTGATGCTGTCAGGCCCCGCACGAATCGTCCGTTTCGAACCCAGCTCGAAGGAGTCAGAGTTCAGTTTGGAATGGATCTGGACCATATATATCCAGATCCCAATCCAAACCCATATGTGGACTTGGATTTGGATTTGGATCCAGAGATCCAATCCAATATCCATATCCATGGCCCACATCACCTTCTCATAAATGGAGGTGGGGCCCACTTGAGTTTCACGTGGGATATTGGGCATGAGAGAGAGTGGGGGTGAAAAATATCAAGAGTGTTGTATTAAGCTTGACTTGTGTGTCAAGTTTGGGTTTAATCTTGTGGGTTAGCCTAATTGAGTGGGTTTAAGCTTGTAATTAGCTAAAACCTAACCTAGGGCTGCACCAACATGGGGTGATCAAGGTCTATGGGCCATGCTAAGGGAGCTCCTTCATCTAAACCTAGCCAAAAATGCCTAAACCTAGCCTAAACCCCTAATCCACCCCTAATCTGAACCTAATCACCTAACCCACTTCCCTAATCCCGGCCTAATCCCAACCTAATCACCTAACCCACTTCCCTAAACCTAGATTAATTTCCCTAATCCTAGCCTAAACCTAGCCTAATCACCTAACCTAGTTCACTAAACCTCACCCTAAAACCCAACCACCTAGCCTAGCCCTAAACCCCTAAACCACCCTTAGCCCACGATTTACCCAAACCCCTAGTTTTAAAATATCTGGCCCAACCCCTTCCAGCCCACCTTATCTACATACCACCCTACCTAAACCACCTAACCACTACCCACAGCCCAGCCCTAACCGACCTACCCATCCCCTATTTAAACCCCCCTCCTTGTGGGCGGGTTTTCCAAGTGGGAACCACTACCTCACCCAGCCGGGCCCTCTCCTTCTCCCTTCTCTCACCCAGCCGGGACGACTCCCCACCTTGGCCTGCTCCAGCTGCTCCACCAGCCGCCACCTGCTCCGCCACCTTCCCTCTTCCATCCACCACCACCACCCCTCAGCCGGACACCATCATCTTCACCCAACCGAACCAGCCGACAGCCGCCTACCCGCCACCTTCCCACTTCATCCGCCACCTCTCCCCATTCGGTAAGTACCCTGCACCTTACCTAGCCCCCCTCTCTACCACCTCTCCACTCTTAGCCACCCATCCTACCTTCATCTCAGCCCTTTTTTCGCCACCACCTAAACCTAGCCGAACCTAGTATAACCCAAGTTGCTGGCCACTACTTAGCCACCATCTCCCATTCGGCCAATCCCCCTAGGTGTCCTACTCGGCCCTCCCACCAGCTCACCTCTTAGGTCCAGTTTCCCTAAACTCCCAACTCCCCTAGTGACCCTAAGAACCCACTCATTCAGCCATTTAAACCCCTTACCTTGAGGCGCCATCTACTTGCCACCGGCCACCTTCGAGGCGCCTATCCCGCGCCCCACTTGCAGCCGGCCAGCACCCTTGATCACCTACCTTTGCGGAGCTCCCGTTTGCAGCCCAAGGCCAAGCCCACGCTCAAGCAAGACCTCTATGGACCAGCTACTCGTAAGTGTCTAAACTCGGTCTTTAGTCGTACACTTGCTTGAAATTCAATTTGATACGGGGTTGTAATAACGGAGCATAGTCTCCCCCCGCTTGTAATAACGTGGCTTGGCACAACCACACACGTGCACTCTCTTAGTCGTGCACAATTTTGAACACACACGGGCCTAATCAGCCCCTAATATATAAGTGTACATATATATTTCATTTTCGAAGGGTTTTGTTTAAGTTGGGTGCGTTGTCTTTCAATTCAAGCACTCTCACACACATTGAGCTTTCGCTCTTATTTGAAAGACCCAAGTAAGGGCCGACCTATACTATTTGGGTTTCATTTCTTGTCGTGTGAGTAAGTCTTTCAATTCAAGCACTCTCACACACATTGAGCTTTCGCTCTTATTTGAAAGACCCAAGTAAGGGCCGACCTATACTATTTGGGTTTCATTTCTTGTCGTGTGAGTAAGTCTTTCAATTCAAGCACTCTCACACACATTGAGCTTTCACTCTTATTTGAAAGACCCAAGTAAGGGCCGACCTATACTATTTGGGTTTCATTTCATGTCGTGTGAGTAAGTCTTTTAATTCAAGCACTTTCACACACATTGAGCCTTCGCTCTTACTCCCAAGACCTTAGTAAAGGCCTTATTGCAGTTATATTTGGGTTTCATTTATGTTGTGTGGGTAGTCTTTCAATTCAAGCACTCTCACACACATTGAGCCTTCGCTCTTATTCCCAAGACCTTAGTCAAGGCCATACTGCAATTTATATTTGGGTTTAAATTCATGTCGTGTGTGTAAGTCTTTCAATTCAAGCACGCACCCACATTGAGCCTTCGCTCTTATTTGCAAGACCCGAGTAAGGGCTCATATACATAAGATATACACATATTTCCCTTCGGTTATTTCCCTTCAGTTATTTCCCTTCGGTTATTTCCCTTCGGTTATTTCCCTTCTGTTATTTCCCTTCAGTATTGTCTTTACATTTCGGGTTTTCCCTTTGGAGTAGCGTGAGTTTGCATTGCATCTACGCCATACCACGAGGTAGGACGCATATTGCATCGAAGCAAGCCCCGCTCGAATTCGCCCATGTAGTGGAGTGTTCATAACACACAAACTAGGCGACCCAAAAAGGGATAAAAGAAAAGACTTAGGCACGTGCAAATCCACGTGATCTAAAACATGCAATCGCATCTTAAAGACCCGAAATAGACACCTCGAACCGCTTCGTAGACTTTCTCCCCAAAACTCGATTTTTGCAAAAGCGTACAGACTGACCCTTGCGCATCGGTGCAAGAAGGTCTGCGACGACAAGAGCTTACTTGCTCACAGTCGCCACGTTTAGAAGTCAGTGATAAAAATATCTTCGCTAGCTTAAGTAAGCTAGCTGGCACGCCCTATTTGTATACATAGGCCTTAGACGCACGAGAAGATCCACTCCAAGCCCCCGGAAGGGACGAAGAGGCGGGGATTTTCGCGCGTCTACACCATCCACCGCCTCTCCCCATTCGGTAAGTACCCCCCACTCTACCTAGCTCCTTCTCTACTCCCTCTCCACTCCTAGCCACCCACCATACCACCATCTTACCTACACATCAGCCCCTTGCTGCCACCATTATCCCTTAGCCGAACCTAGCACAACCTAAACTACCGGCCACTACCTAACCATCCCATCTACATCTGGCTACCCTATAAGACTCCCATTCGGCCTTCCCTTAAATCCCCTTTAGGTTCATACTCCCCAATACTCTAGACTCTCCTAGTGACCCTACACACTTACTTGGCCCAGCCCTTTAATCGCCCACATCAAGGTGACACCCATTTGCAGCCGGTCACCTTCGAGGCGCCTATCCCGCGCCCCACTTGCAGCCGGCTAGCACCCTTTGTCATCCAAGTGGGTGGAAGCCATTTCCCTAACAAATGTAATGGGGCAACATGTGGTGGCTTTCATCCGGAGGAATATCTTGGCTCGATTTGGGGTTCCGCGAGACCTTGTGTCTGATAATGGTACCCCATTCAAGAACAAGCGGATGGTTAAGTTGTGCAACACGTATGGCATAACTCACCACTTCTCCTCGCCCTACTACCCTCAAGGCAACGGCCAAGCTGAAGCCACAAACAAGACTCTCATTAGTATTATTGAGAAAACCTTAGAGAAGGATAGGACGTGGCACGAGAAGCTGGATGAAGCCTTATGGGCTTACAGGACTTCCATCCAGACTCCCACGAATGCCACACCATTCGAATTGGTCTATGGCACAAACGCCATTCTTCCCATTTATACTCAACTGCATTCATTTCATACATCCATATCACTCGACCTCCCCCTAGAGACGCTTCAGCATGCTAGGATGGCCGAATTAGATTTGCTAGATGAGAGGCGACTCCTTGCCATGGATCATGCACGTGCATACCGGCAAAGGATAGCCCGACATTATAGCAAACACATGAGACCTCGCCACTTTGAAGTGGGAGATCTGGTCTTAAAAACCATCCACCATCATGGCCCACACCCCCTAGGCAAGTGGCGCCTCAACTGGGATGGACCCTATGTTGTACGAGCAACCACTACGAACAATTCGTATTGGTTGATCGATGTAGAAGGTAGGAATTTAGCAGATCCTATCAATATTCAATACTTAAAGAAGTATCATGTGTAGGATCTGGACTAAATTCCAGTTTTTGAAAATTTATAGGGATAGCTGCCCTGAGACATGTGAATCAGGTGCAAAAGCAAAGTCGTGTGACCCTGAGTAAGAGAATTCGCACTTGTGAAAGAGCGGAGTCTTCAAAATCGTGGTTACATTTCAAAATCCTTCTTCTTACAAAGAAAGGCCTAGTTCAACATAGCAAGATACTTGCAAGTAGTACGTGCTATTTCTAAATAGGCTGATCTTGAATGGATTGAGTGTAGGCTTGGGATATGTCCTCCCCTCTTCTCTTCTCCTTCCAAAAGGAAAACAAAGGCCCAAAACAAAAGGGAATTTCCCATTCGAAGTCTCTTTCCGAAAGAAAGAAACCAGAATTTAAAAGAAAAATCGATTCTCTTATAAAAAAGAGGGATTAAAGAAAAAATACTCCCAAAGGGAGACCCTCTATGAAAAAAAAAAGGAAAAAGAGGCCAAAAAGCTCAAAAAGAGCAGTTTTTCGCCTTCTGTGCCTCAAACCACGGGACGCTTCAAAAGGGACCGTGGTATCTCTTTCCCATCCTTGGCTTATCCCAAGCTAAAGCATGGTTCATTTCGAGGAATCCTAAAGTAAAAATAGGATTTACTTACTTGAATTTCATCTTGTTTGAGAATTCGACGTTTCAAGTAAGACATAGGAATTTGAAATGAAGCTTGTTTTCTTATAAAACCTCCTCTAGATAAGTGAGTGTTAAGACTCAAACAAGGGCAAGCACGAAGAGCTCGAGATCCTTAGGATCGAGGCTCAAGACAGTTGTCCCTTTTGTAAATAGTTTTGTAAATAAGTTTTGAAAACCAAACATCGAACAGCATAGGATTTGCTCACTTGGAGCAATAGACCTTGTAAGTCTCTAGAGTTCGACCACATCTGGTCTCTGGGAGGTCGCCACTCTTGGCACCACACCCATGTCATTTGCATTCCACGCATGGTACTTGCATGAACATGATCCCATTTAGGACCAGATTCCATAGTAAAACCCTTTGGCATGATATCTCCTCCTACCAGAGTTTGTAAATTGAGATTTTGCTAAAATTGGGACGATCCCATATTCTTCGTGGCTAGATCTAGGGAGACATTGAAAGGGGTGTTTGTCATCTTTGTCCTTATCCAAATCGATTTGGACAAGGCCAAAGAGGGGCATCTGTAAACACCCCGAAATCCCACGAATTTCTCAAATTCATCTGGTTTTGTAAAAGCAGCCCCAAAGGGCTATTTTGAGTCTGGAAACCCAGGAGCCTTCCAGACAATCCTGTACATATGTTTTAAACTTCATATTTCAAAAACATATATAATATGGCTTTTGAAAACCTTTTAAAACATGTTTTGAAACCCCGAAGTGGCTTGGCCCGATCAAGACAGGACCAGGAGAGCTAAAAAGAGCCCAGAACCAGAGCACACGTCGAGCCCGGCACAGCAACTCTTGTATCTGATTCACACCCCCAGGATCTCGAACGTCCAAGACCCTGTTCTTATCGAAATATCATTTGAAATCATCTCCGGAAGGTAGAAACGGAGGCGGACGACCATGTTGGCGAAGACCCAACGCAGACAGAGTACTGATGCTGTCAGGCCCCGCACGAATCGTCCGTTTCGAACCCAGCTCGAAGGAGTCAGAGTTCAGTTTGGATTGGATCTGGACCATATATATCTAGATCCCAATCCAAACCCATATGTGGACTTGGATTTGGATTTGGATCCAGAGATCCAATCCAATATCCATATCCATGGCCCACATCACCTTCTCATAAATGGAGGTGGGGCCCACTTGAAATTCACGTGGGATCATGGGCATGAGAGAGAGTGGGGATGGAAAGTATCAAGAGGGTTGTAATTAAGCTTGACTTGTGTGTCAAGTTTGGGGTTAATCATGTGGGTTAGCCTAATTGAGTGGGTTTAAGCTTGTAATTAGCCAAAACCTAACCTAGGGCTGCACCAACATGATATGGTTAAAGTCTATGGGCCATGCAAAGGGAGCTCCTTCACCTAAACCTAACCCAAAACACCTAATCCAAGCCTACCCCCCTAATCCACCCCTAATCTGAGCCTAATCACCTAACCCACTTCCCTAATCCCGGCCTAATCCCAACCTAATCACCTAACCCACTTCCCTAATCCTTCCCTAAACCTAGGTTAATTTCCCTAATACTAGCCTAATCACCTAACCTAGCTCACTAAACCTCACCCTAAAACCCAACCACCTAACCTAGCCCTAAACCCCTAAACCACCCCTAGCCCACAATCTATCCAAACCACTAGTTTTCAAAATATCTGGCCCAACCCTTTCTAGCCCACCTTATCTACATAGCACCCTACCTAAACCACCTAACCACTACCCCAAACCCAGCCCTAACCGACCTACCCATCCCTATTTAACCCCCCCCCCCCTTGGGGGCGGGTTTTCCCCATCCCAGCTGGGTCCCTTCCTTCCCCAAGTCCAGCCGAGTCCCACCATCTCCCACCTGCTCCACCTACACCGCCACCTACTCTCCATGCCACCACCATCTCCCAGTCGAACGCCACCACCATCTCCTAGCCAGACGCCACCACTTGCTCTCCATCCCAACCACCCGGCTTCTCTCTTCCATCCACCGCCTCTCCCCATTCGGTAAGTACCCCCCACTCTACCTAGCTCCTTCTCTACTCCCTCTCCACTCCTAGCCACCCACCATACCACCATCTTACCTACACATCAGCCCCTTGCTGCCACCATTATCCCTTAGCCGAACCTAGCACAACCTAAACTACCGGCCACTACCTAACCATCCCATCTACATCCGGCTACCCTATAAGACTCCCATTCGGCCTTCCCTTAAATCCCCTTTAGGTTCATACTCCCCAATACTCTAGACTCTCCTAGTGACCCTACACACTTACTTGGCCCAGCCCTTTAATCGCCCACATCAAGGCGACACCCATTTGCAGCCGGTCACCTTCGAGGCGCCAATCCCGCGCCCCACTTGCAGCCGGCCAGCACCCTTTGTCATCCACCCTCGTGGAGCTCCCGTTTGCAGCCCAAGGCGAAGGCCAAGCCCACGCTTAAGCAAGGCCTCTACGGACCAGCTACTCGTAAGTGCCTAAACTCGGTCTTTAGTTGTATACTTGCTTGAGATTCAATTTGATACGGGGTTGTAATAACGGAGCATAGTCTCCCCCCGCTTGTAATAACGTGGCTTGGCACACCCACACACGTGCACTCTCTTAGTTGTGCACGATTTTGAACACACACAGGCCTAATCAGCCCCTAATACATAAATATATATATATACTTTCATTTTCGAAGGGTTTTTGCTTAAGTTGGGTGCGTTGTCCTTCAGTTCAAGCACTCACACACATTGAGCTTTCGCTCTTATTTGAAAGACCCAAGTAAAAGCCGACTTATACTATTTGGGTTTAATTTCATGTCGTGTGAGTAAGTCTTTCAATTCAAGCACTGTCACACACATTGAGCCTTCGCTCTTACTCCCAAGACCTTAGTAAAGGCCTTATTGCAGTTATATTTGGGTTTCATTTATGTCGTGTGTGTAGTACTTCAATTCAAGCACTCTCACACACATTGAGCCTTCGCTCTTACTCCCAAGACCTTAGTAAAGGCCTTATTGCAGTTATATTTGGATTTCATTTATGTCGTGTGTGTAGTACTTCAATTCAAGCACTCACACACACATTGAGCCTTCGCTCTTACTCCCAAGACCTTAGTCAAGGCCATACTGCAATTTATATTTGGGTTTAATTTCATGTCGTGTGTGTAAGTCTTTCAATTCAAGCACGCACCCACATTGAGCCTTCGCACTTATTTGCAAGACCCGAGTAAGGGCTCATATACATATTATATATACATATCTCCCTTCGGCATTTATATTTCAAGTCATTTCCCTTCGGTTATTTCCCTTCAGTTATTTCCCTTCAGTATTGTCTTTACATTTCGGGTTTTCCCTTTGGAGTAGCATGAGTTTGCATTGCATCTACGCCATACCACGAGGTAGGACGCATATTGCATCAAAGCAAGCCCCGCTCGAATTCGGCCACCTAGTGGAGTGTTCATAACACACAAACTAGGTGGCCCGAAAAGGGATAAAAGAAAAGACTTAGGCACGTGCAAATCCACGTGATCTAAAACATGCAATTGCATTTTAAAGACCCGAAATAGACACCTCGAACCGCTTCGTAGACTTTCTCTCCAAAACTCGATTTTTGCAAAGCGTACAGACTGACCCTTGCGCATCGGTGCAAGAAGGTCTGCGACGACAAGAGCTTACTTGCTCACAGTCGCCACGTTTAGAAGTCAGTGTTAAAAATATCTTCGCTAGCTTAGGTAAGCTAGCTGGCACGCCCTGTTTGCATACATAGGTCTTAGACACACGAGAGGATCCACTCTGAGCCCTGAAAAAGGCAGAAGAGGCGGGGATTTTCGTGCGTCTGCACACGCCGACTCTGAACACTTTAAGGGATACAAAGCAAGGCATGAACGAAGACATACATGCCTTCATTATACAATGGAGGTCACTTTGGGGCCAAGTGCGAGAGCCCATATCCGAAGGATGTGCAGTCATGCTCATCCTGGATAATTTTAAAAGCGAGTTAAAAACCCTTCTCTCGCTCGATGAGATCTCAACTTTCCATAAGTTGATAAAAAAGGCATCCCTTTTCGAAACAAACTTGAGAAAAGGGACATACGATCACTTATGGAAAGGAAGTACCATTTCTAAAACCCGCTTGGAAAAGCCCATCACTTATGGGCTACCCATGATGGACAAAGGGGCAAAGCCCCATAAAATCGCCAATGTCCAGGTGGATCCAGGCGTGGCAGGCACTTCCAAAAATTTTGAAAAACTAGAAAACAAAAGGGAGCGAACCTTTCAAAAACCGATTGAAAAACGGGAGTACACTCCGCTGGGGCAACCTGTGTTAGAGGTCCTAGACCTCCTACTTGCCCAAGGCATGATAGAACTTCTCGAAATCCCCAAAGGAGTCACTTCCAAAGGGGGGTATTTAAATTGATTTTGTAAGTATCATCGGCTCAAAGGCCATGATACCAAATGTTGTTTCTCCCTTTTAAATAAAATCGAGAACTTGATAGCGGAGGGCCGGCTCTAGGTCACTGCGGAACCTGAGCCACCTCAAGCTATCTTCAAAGAACCCTTTCCCAAGCACGCCGGTGGCAGTGGGAAAGGAAAGGAGGTATGTACCCTCACCTTTTTAAAAGAACTAGCACAAAATTCTAAGTCTGGTCGACCCACTTGTGCACCCACTCTTGTACTGTATAAGAAGCCCGCTCAAGTCGTCATCCGAGGACCACCAAAAGCTGAATCCCCGGCTAAACCAGTTTTAAAACTTGAAGGTACTCCTCAACTCATACTTAGAGCCGATTTTAGTGCGAACCCTAGGCTGGTCGTGGGGGAAGTGACTAGATCCGGGAGGATCTATCAACCCCCGCACCTACAAAGTGCTAAAAAGGTGGTGAGTGTGCCTAGCCCCTCAAAAGCATGTATTCCTGGAGTTCTGCCAAAAGCAGACAAGGATAAAGTTATCCTAAATCCTTATGACTTCGAAAACCACCTTTCAAAGATTCCTATCCACATGTCTATCCTAGAGCTTATACAAACCTCGCCTAGGCATAGACTCGTGCTAGAGAAAATTCTAGAGTCACCCACAGCTTCAGGGGATCATAAACTCCACTTGTTTATCGAGCTCGCAGGCCCATGAGGCTAACCTGGGGCAGATTGTGATTGAGCGGCCAAGGCTCGTGTTAAACAACCCTAGGAAGGTTGTATATGTGAAGGGGCCGCCCAAAGCAGGCCCCCTCCCGATCTTAACCCTTCTAGGAAGACCCAAGTGTTCCCTATTTCCAAAGCCCCTAGACAAAAAGCCATATGAGCACAATATAGACGACAGCAAGTTCCAGGACCACGTTCTTTATCAAAGTTTTTCAAAAAATAGAAAATCGTGGAACATGTTGTTGAATATGGGCTACACGCCCTATAAAAGTCTAGGGACACAAAACCAGGGTCTCCTAGAGCCCATCCTTCCTAGGGCCAACCCAAGCCGATACGGGATCGGCTATACTCCTAGAATACCGCCAGAGCCACCCCCTGTGACCACTTGGGTCAAGGGTGCCCTGGAACCTGCCTTAGAAGAGACCTACGATTTAGACCTCCTATTTCGAGTCTAACCCGTAGTGTTTTCCCTTTGTAGGTATGATGGAAGATCCCTTTCATAAAAATACAAAAATATTTGGAAAACTTAAAATCAAAAAAATCGAAAAAGAGGAAAAACCAAAAACAATGGAAAATCAAAAACCCGAAAATAGGGTAGTCTGTATAGTTCCTAAAGTTCTTGTTTTATAAAAACACAAGAAAATCGAAAATCTACAAAATACCAAAAACTTTTTGTATATAGCTGCTCCTGGTAGGACTTTGGAAAAAGGAAAGGATTTTGAAAGGAACGTCGTCTGCATAGCCAGACCAAAAATTTTGAAATCAATTAAAAATCCGAGTACAAAACTAGGTCTTTTAAAAACTCACGCATCAAATTCCCTCCGGTCTATAACCCACGAGAATGATCGCAACCCAGAAGTGGATCCCCTTGAGGAAGATCCCACTTCTAAGCTCCCAGAATTTCATAAAATTCTTGATTTTGAAAGACCTTCCAATTCAGTAGGAGGAGATTTCATAGAGGTGAACCTAGGGGATGATTCCAATCCCAAAACCATCAAAATAGGCACATGCTTGCATGAACATGAAAGATCAGCATTCATTGCATTTCTACGAACCTATTTAGATGTGTTTGCATGGACGTATGAAGACATGCTGGGCATAGACCCCAGCATTGTCGAACATCGTCTTCCCTTAGATGCGGATGTAAAACCCATAAAGCAGAAGCTTAAGAAAATACACCCGAATGTACACACGCAAGTCAAAGAGGGTTTAAAAGATCTGTTAAAAGCCAGATTTATAAAACCCATTGCGTATTATGATTGGTTGTCAAACATCGTTGTAGTTCGAAAAACCAATGGAAAAATTCGAATATGCATCGATTTCAGAAACCTTAATAAAGCCACTCCAAAGGATAACTATCCTTTACTGAACATAGATTTGATAGTCGATAGTACTGCAAATCATGAAATGTTTTCATTTATGGATGGCTATTTAGGCTATAATCAAATCAAATTAAGTCCACGAGATCAGGGTAAGACCACCTTCACAACCCCATGGGGCACGTACTGCTATACAGTCATGCCCTTTGGTGAAAACCCAGCACCAGACGGAGCGCTGATGAAGCCAGTGCCCACACAGATCGTTCGCCTCGAGAAGCCAAGAAGGACTGTCCGAAGAAATTTTGATTTGGATCTGGACCATAAATATCCAGATCCAAATCCAAATCCATGTAATGAATAGTGTTTGGATTTGGGCCAATCCAAATAGTGTTTGGGTCGATCCAAATAGTGTTTGGATTGGATCGGATCTAGATCAAAATATCCAGATCCGTATCCATAAAATTATTGGGTTTGGATCGGATACGGATCTCAAAATATCCGAGATCCAATATCTAGATCCAAATAGTGTTTGGATTTGGGTCTGGATCCAAACCCCAAACCCAAACCCAAATCCAAGACCCACCTCAAATCTCTATAAATAGAGGTGAGGGGGTCAATGTAAAGGGTTCATGCAAATATTTGGGAGGAGAGAGAGGGAGTGATAGACCTAGCCATGTGGGTGAGGTGGGTTCAAGCCATGTGGGCTAAGTGGGTCTAGACCAAGGGGCTGCAACCAAGGTGGGCTGGACCAAGTGGCTGCAACCGTGGAGACGTGGGCTCAAGCCATGAAGGACCGGCTCCAAGAGGTAAGCCTAACCTAACCTAGCCATTCTCTCTCCCCCCCTCTAAACCTAACCCCCAACCTAGCCTAGGTTCGAACCTACTGTAGACGCGCGAAAATCCCCGCCTCTTTCGTCCCTCCCGGGGGCTTGGAGTGGATCTTCTCGTGCGTCTAAGGCCTATGTATACAAATAGGGCGTGCCAGCTAGCTTACTTAAGCTAGCGAAGATATTTTAAACACTGACTTCTAAACGTGGCGACTATAAGCAAGTAAGCTCTTGTCGTCGCAGACTTTCTTGCACCGATGCGCAAGGGTCAGTCTGTACACTTTGCAAAAATCGAGTTTTTGGAGAGAAAGTCTACGAAGCGGTTCGAGGTGTCTATTTCGGGTCTTTAGGATGTGATTGCATATTTTAGATCACGTGGATTTGCACGTGCCTAAGTCTTTTCTTTTATCCCTTTTCGGGCCACCTAGTTTGTGTGTTATGAACACTCCACTACATGGGCGAATTCGAGCGGGGCTTGCTTTGATGCAATATGCGTCCTACCTCGTGGTATGGCGTAGATGCAATGCAAACTCATGCTACTCCAAAGGGAAAACCCGAAATGTAAAGACAATACTGAAGGGGAAATAACAGAAGGGAAATAACCGAAGGGAAATAACCGAAGGGAAATATGTATATAGATTATGTATATGAGCCCTTACTCGGGTCTTGCAAATAAGAGCGAAGGCTCAATGTGGGTGCGTGCTTGAATTGAAAGACTTACACACACGACATGAAATTAAACCCAAATATAAATTGCAGTATGGCCTTGACTAAGGTCTTGGGAGTAAGAGCGAAGGCTCAATGTGTGTGAGAGTGCTTGAATTGAAAGACTACCCACACGACATAAATGAAACCCAAATATAACTGCAATAAGGCCTTTACTAAGGTCTTGGGAGTAAGAGCGAAGGCTCAATGTGTGTGAAAGTGCTTGAATTGAAAGACTTACTCACATGACATGAAATGAAACCCAAATAGTATAGGTCGGCCCTTACTTGGGTCTTTCAAATAAGAGCGAAAGCTCAATGTGTGTGAGAGTGCTTGAATTGAAAGACTTACTCACACGACAAGAAATAAAACCCAAATAGTATAGGTCGGCCCTTACTTGGGTCTTTCAACTAAGAGCGAAAGCTCAATGTGTGTGAGTGCTTGAATTGAAAGACAACGCACCCAACTTAAACAAAACCCTTCGAAAATGAAAGTATATATGTACACTTATATATTAGGGGCTGATTAGGCCCGTGTGTGCTAAAAATCGTGCACGACTAAGAGAGTGCACGTGTGTGGTTGTGCCAAGCCACGTTATTACAAGCGGGGGGAGACTATGCTCCGTTATTACAACCCCGTATCGAATTGAATCTCAAGCAAGTATACAACTAAGGACCGAGTTTAGGCACTTACGAGTAGCTGGTCCGTAGAGGCCTTGCTTGAGCGTGGGCTTGGCCTTGGGCTGCAAACGGGAGCTCCGCGAAGGTAGGTGATCAAAGGTGCTGGCCGGCTGCAAGTGGGGCGCGGGATAGGCGCCTCGAAAGTGGCCGGTGGTAAGTAGATGGCGCCTCAAAGTAGGGGGTTTAAAGGGGATGAATGAGTGGGTTCTTAGGGTCACTAGGGGAGTTTAGAGTTTAGGGAAACTGGACCTAAAAGGTGAGCTGGTAGGAAGGCCGAATGGGACAGCTAAGGGAAGGCCGAAGGGAATATGGTGGCCAGGTAATGGCCGGCAGTTTGGGCTATGCTGGGTTCGACTAAGTTAAAGTGGTGGTGGCAAAGGGGCTGAGATGAAGAGAGGATGGGTGGCTAGGAGTGGAGAGGTAGTAGAGAAAGGGGCTAGGTAAGGTGCAGGGTACCTACCGAATGGGGAGAGGTGGCGGATGAAGTGGGAAGCAGGCGGGCAGGTGGGCTGTTGGCTGGTTCGGTTGGGTGGAGGAGGTGGTGGCATCCGGCTGAGGGATGGTGGTGGTGGATGGAAGAGGGAAGGTGGCGGTACAGGTGGAGCTGATGGAGCAGGTGGAGCAGTTGGGGAATGGAGCAGGCGGACAGGTTGGAGAATGGAGTCGGCTGGGCTGAGGTGAGGGCTCCCACTTAGAAAACCCGCCCCCAAGGAGGGGGGTTTAAATAGGGGATGGGTAGGTCAGTTAGGGCTGGGCTGAGGGTAGTGGTTAGGTGGTTTAGGTAGGGTGGTATGTAGATAAGGTGGGCTGGAAAGGGTTGGGCCAGATATTTTAAAACTAGGGGTTTGGGTAAATCGTGGGCTAAGGGTGGTTTAGGGGTTTAGGGCTAGGTTAGGTGGTTGGGTTTTAGGGTGAGGTTTAGTGAGCTAGGTTAGGTGATTAGGCTAGGTTTAGGCTAGGATTAGGGAAATTAATCTAGGTTTAGGGAAGTGGGTTAGGTGATTAGGTTGGGATTAGGACGGGATTAGGGAAGTGGGTTAGGTGATTAGGCTCAGATTAGGGGTGGATTAGGGGTTTAGGCTAGGATTAGGCATTTTGGGTTAGGTTTAGGTGAGGGAGCTCCCTTAGCATGGCTCATAGACCTTTATCACCTCATGTTGGTGCAGCCCTAGGCTAGGTTTTAGCTAATTACAAGCTTAAACCCACTCAATTAGGCTAACCCACATGATTAACCCAAACTTGACACACAAGTCAAGCTTAATACAACACTCTTGATATTTTTCACCCCCACTCTCTCTCATGCCCAATATCCCACGTGAATTTCAAGTGGGCCCCACCTCCATTTATGAGAAGGTGATGTGGGCCATGGATATGGATATTGGATTGGATCTCTGGATCCAAATCCAAATCCAAGTCCACATATGGGTTTGGATTGGAATCTGGATATATATGGTCCAGATCCAATCCAAACTGAACTCTGACTCCTTCGAGCTGGGTTCGAAACGGACGATTCGTGCGGGGCCTGACAGCATCAGTACTCCGTCTGCGTTGGGTCTTCGCCAACATAGTCGTCCGCCTCCGTTTCTGCCTTCCGGAGATGACTTCAAATGCTATTTTGGTAAGAACAGGGTCTTGGACGTTCGAGATCCTGGGGTGTGAATCAGATACAAGAGTTGCTGCGCCGGGCTTGACATGTGCTCTGGTTCCGGGCTCTTCTTGGCTCTCCTGGTCCTGTCTTGATCGGGCCAAGCCACTTCGGGGTTTCAAAACATGTTTTAAAAGGGTTTTCAAAAGCCATATCGTATGTTTTTGAAAGATATAGTTTAAAACATATACACAGGGTTGTCTGGAAGGCTCCTGGGTTTCCAAACTCAAAATGGCCCTTTGGGGCTGCTTGTATAAAACCAGATTTGTTTAAGAAATTCGTGGGATTTCGGGGTGTTTACAGATGCCCCTCTTTGGCCTTGTCCAAATCGATTTGGATAAGGGCAAAGATGAAAGACACCCCTTTCAATGTCTCCCTAGATCTAGCCACGAAGAATATGGGATCGTCCCATTTTAGCAAAATCTCAATTTTACAAACTCTGGTAGGA
Organism: Brasenia schreberi; assembly: GCA_036023115.1. Classification (NCBI taxonomy): domain Eukaryota; kingdom Viridiplantae; phylum Streptophyta; class Magnoliopsida; order Nymphaeales; family Cabombaceae; genus Brasenia; species Brasenia schreberi. The sequence continues at coordinate 22,261,278 of JAYKKT010000090.1, forward strand.
GGAGATATCACGCCAAAGGGTTTACTATGGAATCTGGTTCTAAAATGGGATCATGTTCATGCAAGTACCATGCGTGGAATGCAAATGACATGGGTGTGGTGCCAAGAGTGGCGACCTCCCAGAGACCAGATGTGGTCGAACTCTAGAGACTTACAAGGCCTACTGCTCCAAGTGAGCAAATCCTATGCTGTTTGATGTTCGGTTTTCAAAACTTATTTACAAAAGCTATTTACAAAAGGGACAACTGTCTTGAGCCTCGATCCTAAGGATCTCGAGCTCTTCGTGCTTGCCCTTGTTTGAGTCTTAACACTCGCTTATCTAGCGGAGGTTTTATAAGAAAACAAGCTTCATTTCAAATTCCTACGTCTTACTCGAAACGTCGAATTCTCAAACAAGATGAAATTCAAGTAAGTAAATCCTATTTTTACTTTAGGATTCCTCGAAATGAACCATGCTTTAGCTTGGGATAAGCCAGGGATGGGAAAGAGATACCACGGTCCCTTCTGAAGCGTCTCGTGGTTTAAGGCATAGAAGGCGAAAAACTGCTCTTTTTGAGCTTTTTGGCCTCTTTTTCCTTTTTTTCATAGAGGGTCTCCCTTTGGGAGTATTTTTTCTTTAATCCCTCTTTTTTTATAAGAGAATCGATTTTTCTTTTTGAAGTCTGGTTTCTTTCTTTTGGAAAGAGACTTTAAATGGGAAATTTCCTTTTGATTTGGGCCTTTGTTTTCCTTTTGGAAATAGAAGAGAAGAGGGGAGAACTTATCCCAATCCTACACTCGATCCATTCCAGATCAGCCTATTTAGAAATAGCACGTACTACTGGCAAGTATCTTGTTATGTTGAACTAGGCCTTTCTTTGTAAGAAGAAGGATTTTGAAATGTAACCACGATTTTGAAAACTCCACTCTTTCAGAAGTGTGAATTCTCTTATTCAGGGTCACACGAGTTTGCCTTTGCACCTTATTCACATGTCTCAGGGCAGCTATCCCTATAAAATTTTTTGAAAACTGGAATTTAATCCAGATCCTACACATGATACTTCTTTAAGTATTGAATATTGATAGGATCTGCTAAATTCCTACCTTCTACATCGATCAACCAATACGAATTGTTCGTAGTGGTTGCTCGTACAACATAGGGTCCATCCCAGTTGGGGCGCCACTTGCCTAGGGGGTGTGGGCCACGATGATGGATGGTTTTCAAGACCAGATCTCCCACTTCAAAGTGGCGAGGTTTCATGTGTTTGCTATAACGTCGGGCTATCCTTTGCCGGTATGCCCGAGCATGATCCATGGCAAGGAGTCGCCTCTCATCTAGCAAATCTAGTTCGGCCATCCTAGCATGCTGAAGCGTCTCTAGGGGGAGGTCGAGTGCTATAGATGTATGGAATGAATGCAATTGAGTATGAATGGGAAGAATGGCGTTTGTGCCATAGACCAATTCGAATGGTGTGGCATTCGTGGGAGTTCGGATGGAAGTCCTATAAGCCCATAAGGCTTCATCCAGCTTCTCGTGCCACGTCCTACCCTTCTCTAAGGTTTTCTCAATAATACTAATGAGAGTCTTGTTTGTGGCTTCGGCTTGGCCGTTGCCTTGAGGGTAGTAGGGCGAAGAGAAGTGGTGAGTTATGCCATACGTGTTGCACAACTTGACCATCCACTCGTTCTTGAATGGGGTACCATTATCAGACACAAGGTCTCGTGGAACCCCAAATCGAGCCAAGATATTCCTCCGGATGAAAGCCACCACATGTTGCCCCATTACATTCGTTAGGGAAATGGCTTCCACCCACTTGGAGAAATACTCCGTGGCTGCTAAAATAAAACGATGCCCATTCGAGGCCTTTGGAAATATTGGGCCTACTATGTCAAACGCCCACATGGTAAATGGCCAGGGGCTGACCACGGAATGCAATGTAGATGAAGGGATATGAATGGCGTGCCCATGCACTTGACACGGATGACACTTCCTAACATGATCGTGACAATTCTTTTTCAGGGTGAACCAAAAATAGCCCCCTCTAAGTATTTTCATTGCCATCATGTTGGCATTAACATGACCTCCACATTCTCCATCGTGGAACTCGTGCATCACTATCCTAGCCTCCTCTAGGTCGATACACCTAAGCAGAATGCCGGTAAAACTCTTTTTGTATAAGACCCCACCCAGAATGGTGTATCGGGTCGAAATCTTACGAATGAATGCCTTATCTTTGGATGTGGCATCCTCGGTGAATCCCCCATTTTCTAAAAATTGTTTTATGTCATAGAACTAGGGTTTTTCAATAGACTCTGGGTTGTTTTGGCAAATATCCAAGTCGTGTGTGGATGGATGGGGCGCATGCCATATTTCTAAAGATCTGGTCCCTGAAATGGGATCGACCTTTAGGGCTGAGCCCAAGGAGGAGAGGGCATCGGCGATGCCATTGTCCTCTCTTCCCACGTGTGTGAGCTTACACGACTGGAAGGATTGGACCAATCGAGTGGCCAACTCGTGATATGGAAGTAGTTTCTCATTACGTACTTGCCAAATTTTTAAAACCTGGTTTATGACAAGGAGCGAATCTCCAAAGACCTCGATGCATGATGCCCCTAGAGTTTTCGAAATCCTTAAGCCTTGTATGAGTGCTTCATACTCAGCTACGTTGTTGGAACATTCGAAATCTAAGCGGACTGCTATGGGAATCTCGCCCTTTTCAGGGGAGATTAGGATGATCCCGGCACCAGCCCCTCGTTGGTTTCGTGCCCCGTCGAAGTGCATCTTCCACACTTGGTTTTCGAAAGAATTTGCCAAAATGTGGTTTTGAAAATGGTTTTGCAATATGCCTTCATTAGGCATTTCGACAAGAGTGGGATATGCGTCCTCTAAGGGGAATTCAGCCACGTAATCTGCTAGGGCTTGCCCCTTAATGGAGATCTGGTGATGGTATTTCAGATCATACTCCATTAGAAGGAGTTGCCATTTGCCCAATCTACCCGTGAGAATGGGTTTTTCGAACAAGTGCTTGATTGGATCAAGCTTGGACACTATCCAGATCTCATGATCTAGAAAATAGTGTCTGAACTTCTGGCAGGCCTAGACTAGGGCCAAGCACGTCTTCTCCATGGCTTGATAATTTCGTTCATAAGCCAAGAGAGTTTTCGAAATATAGTAGATGGCATACTCCTTATGGGTGTCATCCTCGTATTGAGCCAATAGGGCTCCTAAAGCATTTACATGCACGGAGATGTATAATAAAAGCGGTTTTCCTTGTTTTGGAGGATTCAAAACGGGGGGATTAACCAAGTATGCCTTTAGTCTCTCGAAGGACTTTTGGCATTCGTCATCCCATAAGAACTTCGTACCCTTCCTCAACAGTTTGTTGAAGGGTTCGCATCTAGTTGTCAGATTCGATATGAATCAGCGCACAGATTGTAATCGACCCTGGAGGCTACGGACTTGGGTGAGATTGGAGGGTGGAGCCATGTCTATGATGGCTCGACACTTGGAGGGGTCTACTTCTATTCCCCTTTGGCTCACCATAAAGCCTAGAAGCTTCCCTGATTCTACCCCGAACACACATTTTTGAGGGTTTAGCTTTACTTTGTAAAGCCTAAGCCTTTCGAAAATCTTTTGTAAACATTCGATATGGGTGCATCGGGTTTTGGATTTCGCCAAGAGATCATCTACATACACTTCTACAAGCTCATGAATTTGATCGTGGAAGATCGTGTTCATGGCTCGTTGGTATGTTGCGCCGGCATTTTTCAAACCAAAGGGCATGACTGTATAGCAGTACGTGCCCCATGGGGTTGTGAAGGCGGTCTTACCCTGATCTCGTGGACTTAGTTTGATTTGATTATAGCCTGAATAGCCATCCATAAATGAAAACAATTCATGATTTGCAGTACTATCGACTATCAAATCAATATTTGGTAAAGGATAATTATCCTTTGGAGTGGCTTTATTCAGGTTTCTGAAATCGATGCATATTCGAATTTTCCCATTGGTTTTTCGAGCTACAACGATATTTGACAACCAATCAGAATACACAATGGGTTTTATAAATCCGGCTTTTAGCAGATCTTCTAAACCCTCTTTGACTTGCGTGTGTACATTCGGGTGTATTTTCCTAAGCTTCTGCTTTGTGGGTTTTACACCTGTATCTAAGGGAAGATGATGCTCGACTATGCTGGGATCTATGCCCGGCATGTCTTCATACGTCCATGCAAACACATCTAAATAGGTTCGTAGAAATGCAATGAATGCTAACTTTTCAGTTTCATGCAAGCATGCGCCTATTTTGATGGTTTTGGGATTGGAATCATCCCCTAGGTTCACCTCTACGAAATCTCCTCCTACTGATTGGGAAGGTCTTTCAAAATCAAGAATTCTATGAAATTCTGGGAACTCAGAAGTAGGATCTTCCTCAAGGGGATCCACTTCTGGGCTTTGATCATTCTCGTGGGCTATAGACCCGAGGGAACTTGATGCGTGGTTTTCAAAATAACCTGGTTTTGTACTTGGATTTTCAAGTGATTTCGAAATTTTTGGTCTGGCTATGCAGACGACGTTTCTTTCGAAATCCTTTTCTTTCACCAAAGTCTTACCAGGAGCAGTTATGTACAAAATCTTTTTGGTATTTTCCAAATTTTCGATTTTTTTGGGTTTTTGTAAAACAAGAACTTTGGGAACTATACAAAGCACTCTTTTTTCGAGTTTTTGTTTTTCCATTGTTTTTGGTTTTTCTTGTTTTTCGATTTTTTTGATTTTAAGTTTTCAAATGTTTTTGGTATTTTTAGAAAAAGGGATCTTCCGTCATACCTACAAAGGGAAAACACTACGGGTTAGACTCAGAATAGGAGGTCTAAACCATAGGTTTCTTCTAAGGCAGGCTCCGGGGCACCCTTGACCCAGGTGGTCACAGGGGGTGGCTCCGGCGGTATTCGGGGAGTATAGCCGATCCCATATCGGCTTGGGTTGGCCCTAGGAAGGATGGGCTCTAGGAGACCCTGGTTTTGTGCCCCTAGACTCTTGTAGGGCGTGTAGCCCATGTTCAATAACATGTTCCACGACCTTTTGTTTTTTGAGAAAATGGGATATAAGTCATGGTCCTGGAACATGCTATCGTCCATATTAGGCTCGTATGGCCTTTTGTCCAGGGGTTTTGGAAATAGGGAACGTTTGGGTTTTCCTAGGAGGATTAGAGTCGGGAGGGGGCCTGCTTTGGGCGGCCCCTTCACACATACAACCTTCCTAGGGTTGTTCAACACGAGCCGAGGTGGCTCAACCATAATTTGCCCCAGGTTAGCCTCATGGGCCTGGGAGCTCGATAAACAAGGGGAGTTTATGATCCCCTGAAGCTGTGGGTGACTCCCACCTAGGATCACTACGACCTGGTCCATAAAAGGGATCTTGACACACCTGTGGAAGGTGGATGGCACAGCGTACAAGCTGTGTATCCAGGGTCTTCCCAGCAACAGGTTATAATGGGGGTGGATGTCCAGGACATGGAACACCCCCGTGTGTTCGATCCCTCCCGTTTCCATTGAGAGTTCGATGGATCCTAAAGGCTTAGACGCATTCCCATCGTATCCAGTGATAACGATGGGACTTGGGTTCACTGAAGTCAAGGTGACTCCGATTTTGTACGCCACGTGAAGTGGAAGGATGTTGAGCCCTCCTCCACCATCGACTAGGCACCTGTCCAGAGAGTGGTTGTTTAGAACCACCTCGATATGCAGGGCCTGGTTATGGGTTTCGTAGGGTCTATCTACATCATCTTCCGAAAAGGTGATGGGCGATTTTGCTCCTAATAAAGCCACTTGGGCAGATGTAAACACCCCGAAATCCCACGAATTTCTTAAACGAATCTGGTTTTATACAAGCAGCCCAAAGGGCCATTTTTGAGTTTGGAAACCCAGGAGCCTTCCAAACAAACCCTGTATATATGTTTTAAACTTTATCTTTCAAAAACATATGATATAGCTTTTGAAAACCCTTTTAAAACATGTTTTGAAACCCCGAAGTGGCTTGGCCCGATCAAGACAGGACCAGGAAAGCCAAGAAGAGCCCGGAACCGGAGCACCTGTCGAGCCCAGCACAACAACTCTTGTATCTGATTCACACCCCAGGATCTCGAACGTCCAAGACCCTGTTCTTATCAAAATAGCATTTGAAGTCATCTCCGGAAGGCAGAAACGGAGGCGGACGACTATGTTGGCGAAGACCCAACGCAGACGGAGTACTGATGCTGTCAGGCCCCGCACGAATCGTCCGTTTCGAACCCAGCTCGAAGGAGTCAGAGTTCAGTTTGGATTGGATCTGGACCATATATATCCAGATTCCAATCCAAACCCATATGTGGACTTGGATTCGGATTTGGATCCAGAGATCCAATCCAATATCCATATCCATGGTCCACATCACCTTCTCATAAAGGGAGGTGGGGCCCACTTGAAATTCACGTGGGATATTGGGCATGAGAGAGAGTGGGGTTGAAAAATATCAAGAGTGTTGTATTAAGCTTGACTTGTGTGTCAAGTTTGGGTTTAATCTTGTGGGTTAGCCTAATTGAGTGGGTTTAAGCTTGTAATTAGCTAAAACCTAACCTAGGGCTGCACCAACATGGGGTGATCAAGGTCTATGGGCCATGCTAAGGGAGCTCCTTCACCTAAACCTAACCCAAAATGCCTAAACCTAGCCTAAACCCCTAATCCACCCCTAATCTGAACCTAATCACCTAACCCACTTCCCTAATCCCGGCCTAATCCCAACCTAATCACCTAACCCACTCTCCTAATCCTTCCCTAAACCTAGATTAATTCCCCTAATCCTAGCCTAAACCTAGCCTAATCACCTAACCTAGCTCACTAAACCTCACCCTAAAACCCAACCACCTAACCTAGCCCTAAACCCCTAAACCACCCTTAGCCCACGATTTATCAAAACACCTAGTTTTAAAATATCTGGCCCAACCCCATCCAGCCCACCTTATCTACATACTACCCTACCTAAACCACCTAACCACTACCCACAACCCAGCCCTAACCGACCTACCCATCCCCTATTTAAACCCCCCTCATTGTGGGCGGGTTTTCTAAGTGGGAACCACCCCTTCCATCCAGCCGGGCCCTCTCCTTCTCCCATCTTCCATCCAGCCGTGACCACTCCCCAGCAGCTCCAGCTCCTCCACCAGCCGCCACCTGCTCCGCCACCTTCCCTCTTCCGTCCACCATCACTGCCCCCCCCAGCCGGACACCACCACTTCACTCAGCCGAACTCCCATCAACACTCGGCTTCCCTCTTCATCCACTCGCCACTCCACCCCATCCGGTAAGCCTTCTTTAACCCTACTTAAACCCTTCTCTACCACCTCTCCACTCCCAGCCACCCACCACACCATCACCTTACTCACCCAACAGCCCTTCACCGCCACCACTCCCACTCGGCCAAACCTTAGCCGCCTCAACCGTTTGCTTCCTACCTAACTCACATTAACTATACCCGGACACCCTATCAGATTTCCTAAGACTTGCCCGTGGCACTACCTTAAACCCACTATTCCCACTATTACCTAGTCCCATCCCCTAACTGGCCACCTTCCCATACTCCAGCCTTAGTCACCCTAGCAGCCCGCCACCACCATTTTAACTTAGCCGAACCTAGCACAACCCGAACCGCCGGCCACTACTCCCCCCCCTAGGTGTCCTCTTTGGCCTTCCCACTAGCTCACCTTTTAGGTCCAGTTTCCCTAAGTACCTAACTTCCCTAGTGACCCTAAGACCCACTTATTCAGCCACTCTAAACTCCCTACTTGGAGGCGCCGCCTACTTGCCACCGGCCCCCTTCGAGGCGTCTATCCCGCGCCCCACTTGCAGCCGGCCAGCACTCTTGATCACCTACCTTCACGGAGCTCCCACTTGCAGCCCAAGGCCAAGGCCACGCTCAAGCAAGACCTCTACGGACCAGCTACTCGTAAGTGTCTAAACTCGGTCTTTAGTCATACACTTGCTTGAAATTCAATTTGATACGGGGTTGTAATAACGGAGCATAGTCTCCCCCCGCTTGTAATAACGTGGCTTGGCACAACCACACACGTGCACTCTCTTAGTCGTGCACAATTTTGAACACACACGGGCCTAATCAGCCCCTAATATATAAGTGTACGTATATATTTCAGTTCCGAAGGGTTTTGTTTAAGTTGGGTGCGTTGTCTTTCAATTCGAACACTCTCACACACATTGAGCTTTCGCTCTTATTTCGAAAGACCCAAGTAAGGGCCGACCTATACTATTTGGGTTTCATTTCATGTCGTGTGAGTAAGTCTTTCAATTTAAACACTCTCACACACATTGAGCTTTCGCTCTTATTTCGAAAGACCCAAGTAAGGGCCGACCTATACTATTTGGGTTTCATTTCTTGTCGTGTGTGTAGTACTTTAATTCAAGCACTCTCACACACATTGAGCCTTCGCTCTTACTCCCAAGACCTTAGTAAAGGCCTTATTGCAGTTATATTTGGGTTTCATTTATGTCGTGTGTGTAGTACTTCAATTCAAGCACTCTCACACACATTGAGCCTTCGCTCTTACTCCCAAGACCTTAGTCAAGGCCATACTGCAATTTATATTTGGGTTTAATTTCATGTCGTGTGGGTAAGTCTTTCGATTCAAGCACGCACCCACATTGAGCCTTCGCTCTTATTTGCAAGACCCGAGTAAGGGCTCATATACATAAGATATATACGTATCTCCCTTCGGTTATTTCCCTTCGGTTATTTCCCTTCGGTTATTTCCCTTCTGTTAGTTCCCTTCAGTATTGTCTTTACATTTCGGGTTTTCCCTTTGGAGTAGCGTGAGTTTGCATTGCATCTACGCCATACCACGAGGTAGGACGCATATTGCATCGAAGCAACCCCCGCTCGAATTCGCCCATGTAGTGGAGTGTTCATAAACTAGGCGACCCAAAAAGGGATAAAAGAAAAGACTTAGGCACGTACAAATCCACGTGATCTAAAACATGCAATCGCATCTTAAAGACTCGAAATAGACACCTCGAACCGTTTCGTAGACTTTCTCCCCAAAACTCGATTTTTTGCAAAAGCGTACAGACTGACCCTTGCGCATCGGTGCAAGAAGGTCTGCGACGACAAGAGCTCACTTGCTCACAGTCGCCACGTTTAGAAGTCAGTGTTAATATATCTTCGCTAGCTTAAGTAAGCTAGCTGGCACGCCCTATTTGTATACATAGGCCTTAGACGCACGATAAGATCCACTCAGAGCCACGAAAGAGGCGAAGAGGCGGGGATTTTCGCGCGTCTACAGCAGACAATGATTCCGGACTTATGTTCGAATCAACCTTGGCCCTTTCTAGAATTTTCTCTAAGACAAGTCTATGCCTAGGCGAGGTTTTGATAAGCTCTAGGATAGACATGTGAATAGGAATCTTTGAAAGGTGGTTTTCGAAATCATAAGGATTTAGGATGATTTTGTCCTTATCTGCTTTTGGCAGACCACTAGGGATACATGCTTTTGAGGGGCCAAGCACACTGACCACCTTTTGAGCACCTTGAAGGTGCGGGGGTTGGTAGATCATCCCGGATCTAGTGACTTCCCCCACGACCAGCCTAGGGTTCGTGCTAAACTTGGCTCTAAGGATGAGCTGAGGAGAACCTTGATTTTTCAAAATTGGTTTTACCGGGGTTTCCACTTTTGATGGTCCCCGAATGACGACTTGGGTGGGCCTCTTGTATAGTACAAGGATGGGCGCACAAGCAGGTCGACCAAGTTCTGGTTTTTGCGCTAGTTCCTTGGAAATGGTGAGGGTACATACCTCCTTTCCTTTCCCACTGCCACTGGCGTGTTTGGGAAAGGGTTCCTTGAAGATAGCTTGAGGTGGCTCAGGTTCCGCAGTGACCTGGAGCCGGCCTTCTGCTATCAAGTTCTCAATTTTATTTAAAAGAGAGAAGCAACGTTTGGTATCATGGCCTTTGAGCCGATGATACTTACAAAATCGGTTTAAATACCCCCCTTTGGACGTGACTCCTTCGGGGATTTCAGGGAGTTCGATCATGCCCTGGGCAAGTAAGAGGTCTAGGACCTCCGACACAGGTTGCCCCAGCGGAGTATACTCCCGTTTTTCAACCGGTTTTTGAAAATTACGTTCTCTCTTATTTTCTATTTTTTCAAAATTTTTAGAAGTGCCCGCCATGCCTGGATCCACCCGGACATTGGCGATTTTATGGGGCTTTGCCCCTTTGTCCGTCGTGGGCAGCCCATATGCGATGGGCTTTTCCAAACGGGTTTTTGGAACGGCACTTCCTTTCCATAAGTGGTCGTATGTCCCTTTTCGCAAGTTGGTTTCGAAAAGGGAGGCCTTTTTGATCAACTTATGGAAAGTTGAAATCTCATGGAGCGAGAAAAGGGTTTTTAACTCGCTTTTGAAATTATCCATGATGAGCATTACTGCGCATCCTTCGGATATGGGCTCTCGCACTTGGCCCAAAAGAGACCTCCATCTTATAATGAAGGCATGCACGTCCTCGTTCATGCCTTGCTTTGTATCCCTTAAGGTATTTAGGGTTGGCGTGACTTCCACGTTGTGTGCAAATCTTTGCATGAAGCAGTTCGCTAACTCTTCAAAAGTAGCGAACTGGCTTAAGTCGTAGGAAGCCAGCCATTTGGCAGCTGTACCTTTAAGGGATAGAGGGAACCAATACACCCATTTCATCGAGTCCTTTTTCTTCTTATGGGCTCGACGTGAGAAAAGCTGCAAGTGAGACCTAGGGTCTCCCATGCCATCATACCGATGGAAGTTCGGTATTTCATCGTCACTGTCTGTTTCGTAATCCATAGGAAGGAAATCAGACAGGGCGTAGCTTCTTTTCTCTTTATTCTACACTTTCAGCAGCTGCTGTAGGGCTTTACGGTCCTTTTGTGTGAAGGACTCGTGGTATTGGTTGCCTTTCATTACGGAGGGCTCTTTTTGCTTGCGAGGTTTTTCAAATTTCTTTTTAGGCCTTTGTTCACCGTTTGATGAACATGAATCGCCTACTTCAGCCTCTTGGCTGAGAGCATCGATTTTGGCCTCAAACTCCCTTCTCAAGTCCTCGATTTCATCTAGTTTTATTTTGTTTTTGAAAATCCTCCTAGAGTGAGAACTTGATGCGCATGAGCCTTGGCTCGACACTTCACTTGGATTGGATTTTGACATGCTTTTCAAGCTTTTTCAAAATTTCCTAAGTACAAGCAAAGAAAATAAGTTAAAACGACACCTTTTTACAAAATTTTCGCAAGACTTCTACAAGTAAACTCGATTTTTGAAAAGGCTCAAGTCCCACCGGGCGTGCCAATCTCTGTAGACGCGCGAAAAATCCCTGCCTCTTTCGTCCCTCCCGGGGGCTTGGAGTGGATCTTCTCGTGCGTCTAAGGCCTATGTATACAAATAGGGCGTGCCAGCTAGCTTACTTAAGCTAGCGAAGATATTTTAAACACTGACTTCTAAACGTGGCGACTGTGAGCAAGTAAGCTCTTGTCGTCGCAGACTTTCTTGCACCGATGCACAAGGGTCAGTCTGTACGCTTTGCAAAAATTGAGTTTTTGGAGAGAAAGTCTACGAAGCGGTTCGAGGTGTCTATTTCGGGTCTTTAGGATGTGATTGAATATTTTAGATCACGTGGATTTGCACGTGCCTAAGTCTTTTCTTTTATCCCTTTTCGGGCCACCTAGTTTGTGTGTTATGAACACTCCACTACATGGGCGAATTCGAGCGGGGCTTGCTTTGATGCAATATGCGTCCTACCTCGTGGTATGGCGTAGATGCAATGCAAACTCACGCTACTCCAAAGGGAAAACCCGAAATGTAAAGACAATACTGAAGGGGAAATAACCGAAGGGAAATAACCGAAGGGAAATAACCGAAGGGAAATATGTATATAGATTATGTATATGAGCCCTTACTCGGGTCTTGCAAATAAGAGCGAAGGCTCAATGTGGGTGCGTGCTTGAATTGAAAGACTTACACACACGACATGAAATTAAACCCAAATATAAATTGCAGTATGGCCTTGACTAAGGTCTTGGGAGTAAGAGCGAAGGCTCAATGTGTGTGAGAGTGCTTGAATTGAAAGACTACCCACACGACATAAATGAAACCCAAATATAACTGCAATAAGGCCTTTACTAAGGTCTTGGGAGTAAGAGCGAAGGCTCAATGTGTGTGAAAGTGCTTGAATTGAAAGACTTACTCACATGACATGAAATGAAACCCAAATAGTATAGGTCGGCCCTTACTTGGGTCTTTCAAATAAGAGCGAAAGCTCAATGTGTGTGAGAGTGCTTGAATTGAAAGACTTACTCACACGACAAGAAATAAAACCCAAATAGTATAGGTCGGCCCTTACTTGGGTCTTTCAACTAAAAGCGAAAGCTCAATGTGTGTGAGTGCTTGAATTGAAAGACAACGCACCCAACTTAAACAAAACCCTTCGAAAATGAAAGTATATATGTACACTTATATATTAGGGGCTGATTAGGCCCGTGTGTGCTAAAAATCGTGCACGACTAAGAGAGTGCACGTGTGTGGTTGTGCCAAGCCACGTTATTACAAGCAGGGGGAGACTATGCTCCGTTATTACAACCCCGTATCTAATTGAATCTCAAGCAAGTATACAACTAAGGACCGAGTTTAGGAACTTACGAGTAGCTGGTCCGTAGAGGCCTTGCTTGAGCGTGGGCTTGGCCTTGGGCTGCAAACGGGAGCTCCGCGAAGGTAGGTGATCAAAGGTGCTGGCCGGCTGCAAGTGGGGCGCGGGATAGGCGCCTCGAAAGTGGCCGGTGGTAAGTAGATGGCGCCTCAAAGTAGGGGGTTTAAAGGGGCTGAATGAGTGGGTTCTTAGGGTCACTAGGGGAGTTTAGAGTTTAGGGAAACTGGACCTAAAAGGTGAGCTGGTAGGAAGGCCGAATGGGACAGCTAAGGGAAGGCCGAAGGGAATATGATGTCCAGGTAATGGCCGGCAGTTTGGGCTATGCTGGGTTCGACTAAGTTAAAGTGGTGGTGGCAAAGGGGCTGAGATGAAGAGAGGATGGGTGGCTAGGAGTGGAGAGGTAGTAGAGAAAGGGGCTAGGTAAGGTGCAGGGTACCTACCGAATGGGGAGAGGTGGCGGATGAAGTGGGAAGCAGGCGGGCAGGTGGGCTGTTGGCTGGTTCGGTTGGGTGGAGGAGGTGGTGGCGTCCGGCTGAGGGATGGTGGTGGTGGATGGAAGAGGGAAGGTGGCGGTACAGGTGGAGCTGATGGAGTAGGTGGAGCAGTTGGGGAATGGAGCAGGCGGACAGGTTAGAGAATGGAGTCGGCTGGGCTGAGGTGAGGGCTCCCACTTAGAAAACCCGCCCCCAAGGAGGGGGGTTTAAATAGGGGATGGGTAGGTCGGTTAGGGCTGGGCTGACGGTAGTGGTTAGGTGGTTTAGGTAGGGTGGTATGTAGATAAGGTGGGCTGGAAAGGGTTGGGCCAGATATTTTAAAACTAGGGGTTTGGGTAAATCGTGGGCTAAGGGTGGTTTAGGGGTTTAGGGCTAGGTTAGGTGGTTGGGTTTTAGGGTGAGGTTTAGTGAGCTAGGTTAGGTGATTAGGCTAGGTTTAGGCTAGGATTAGGGAAATTAATCTAGGTTTAGGGAAGGATTAGGGAAGTGGGTTAGGTGATTAGGTTGGGATTAGGACGGGATTAGGGAAGTGGGTTAGGTGATTAGGCTCAGATTAGGGGTGGATTAGGGGTTTAGGCTAGGATTAGGCATTTTGGGTTACGTTTAGGTGAGGGAGCTCCCTTAGCATGGCCCATAGACCTTTATCACCTCATGTTGGTGCAGCCCTAGGTTAGGTTTTAGCTAATTACAAGCTTAAACCCACTCAATTAGGCTAACCCACATGATTAACCCAAACTTGACACACAAGTCAAGCTTAATACAACACTCTTGATATTTTTCACCCCCACTCTCTCTCATGCCCAATATCCCACGTGAATTTCAAGTGGGCCCCACCTCCATTTATGAGAAGGTGATGTGGGCCATGGATATTGGATTGGATCTCTGGATCCAAATCCAAATCCAAGTCCACATATGGGTTTGGATTGGAATCTGGATATATATGGTCCAGATCCAATCCAAACTGAACTCTGACTCCTTCGAGCTGGGTTCGAAACGGACGATTCGTGCGGGGCCTGACAGCATCAGTACTTCGTCTGCGTTGGGTCTTCGCCAACATAGTCGTCCACCTCCGTTTCTGCCTTCCGGAGATGACTTCAAATGTTATTTTGGTAAGAACAGGGTCTTGGATGTTCGAGATCCTGGGGTGTGAATCAGATACAAGAGTTGCTGCGCCAGGCTTGACATGTGCTCCGGTTCCGGGCTCTTCTTGGCTCTCCTGGTCCTGTCTTGATCGGGCCAAGCCACTTCAGGGTTTCAAAACATGTTTTAAAAGGGTTTTCAAAAGCCATATCGTATGTTTTTGAAAGATATAGTTTAAAACATATACACAGGGTTGTCTGGAAGGCTCCTGGGTTTCCAAACTCAAAATGGCCCTTTGGGGCTGCTTGTATAAAACCAGATTTGTTTAAGAAATTCGTGGGATTTCGGGGTGTTTACACGCACCTAACCCCAACTGAACCTAACCCTAACTGAACCAACCTAACCCTAACTAGACCTAACCTAACCCCAACCGCCTCAAAACATCCCGCAAACCACGAACCCATACCCCCTTGCGCCTACCGAGTGCCCTGCTTCCTGCCGCGCGCCCCTTCTGCTGCAGCGTGCCACTGCGGCGCCCCTCAGCGTCGTGCCGTCCCTCTAGCGCCAGGACCCCTCCTAGCGCCAGACGCTCGCCAGCGCCCAGCGCCAGGCGCCCGTCTACTGCGCCAGGCGCCAGACGCCTCCCTGCCGACCCGACTGCCTCCTTGCCGACCTGTCCACCCCCCTGCCGACCTGACCTGCACCCTAGCCGTGAACTACACCCTAGGACAGACCCTAGGACAGACCCTACACAGCCCCTGTCTTGGCCGAACCTAAGCTTCCCTAAGGCCCTAACCGTGCCCCATAGAACCTCCCTCAAAGCCACCTAGGATAACCCCCTCTTGGCTGCCCAAGGTGAACCGTGAGCCCACGTGCAAGCAAGTTGAACATGGACCAGCTATTTGTAAGTGTCTAAACTTGGTCTATTACATTAACTTGCTTTATATTCAATTAAATTTTGACACGGGGTTGGAGTAAAGGAGCTTCGTCTCCCCCCGATTGTAATAACGTGGTTTGACACACCCACACACACGTGCACTTGAGCCTACCTCGCTCTTAGTCGTACACTTCTTGCACACACATGGGCCTAACAGGCCCTTAATATATAGTTATATTTATATATTTTAAGTCAAGGGGTTTTTTAATTAAGTCGTGTGTGTTGTCTTTCCATTTTCCACACGCACACACATTGAGCCTTCGCTCTTACTCCCAAGACCTTAGTAAAGGCCTTATTGCAGTTATATTTGGGTTTCATTTATGTCGTGTGCGTAGTACTTCAATTCTACACTCACACACATTGAGCTTTCGCTCTTACTCCCAAGACCTTAGTCAAGGCATACTGCAATTTATATTTGGGTTTCATTTCATGTCGTGTGTGTAAGTCTTTCAATTCAAGCACGCACACACATTGAGCCTTCGCTCTTATTTACAAGACCCAAGTAAGGGCCCCTACATATACTCTATATAAAGTATTTCTTTCGGCTACGTCTTTAAGATTCGGGTTTTAAGGTTCAAGTCGTGTGCGTTGTCTTTCAATATATACACGACACACACATACACAATTGAGCATTTCCGCTCTTAAGATATAGCCATATTTCCCCTTCCGCTATTTACTTTACAAGTCATTTCCCTTCGGCTATTTACTTTACAAGTCATTTCCCTTCGGCAATTTCCCTTCGGCATTGTCTTTTAAATTCGGGTTTTCCCTTTGGAGTTGCGTGAGTTTGCATTGCATCTACGCCATAACACGAGGTAGGACGCATATTGCATCAAAGCAAGCCTCGTACTCCCGCTCAAAATTCGCCCCATGTAGTGGAGTGTTCATAACACACACCTAGGTGGCCCATAAAGGGATAAAAAGAAAGACTTAGGCACGTGCAAATCCACGTGATCTAAAATCTGAAAATCATACAAAAACAACCCGAATCAATCGTGCAAATATGCCAAGACTTAGGCTATTTCGATGCATGCACATCGTGCCTAAGTAGATTAAAATTTGAAAGACTTAGGGTCGTCCAACCCTTACAAAGTCAAAATCGCCCAAATGCATGGTTTTCAAAAGGTTTTAAAACACTTCTTCATTCAAAATATATTTTGAGTTAAACTTGTTTCAAAACGAAGTCTCTAAGCGTACAGACTGACCCTTGCACATCGGTGCAAGAAGGTCTGCGACGTAAAAATCCCGCTTGCCTACAATCGCCTTTCAAAAGTCAGATTATTTTCAAAACATACTTTGCTAGTTAAAGTAAACTAGCTGGCACGCCCATAAAGCGAATGTAGATTGCGAAAATGTTCACTTCAGGCCTAAGAACCCGTAAGTGAAAATTTTAGGTGTCTACACGTGCCAGCTAGCTTACCTAAGCTAGCGAAGATATATTTTAATTCTGACTTCTAACGTGGCGACTGTGAGCAAGTGAGCTCTTGTCGTCGCAGACCTTCTTGCACCGATGCGCAAGGGTCAGTCTGTACGCTTTTAAAAATCGAGTTTTTAGGGATAGAAAAAGCTTACAAAAGCGGTTCGAGGTGTTTTTGATTCGGATCTTTAATACGATGGCAGATTTTAGATCACGTGGATTTGCACGTGCCTAAGTCTATCCTTTTATCCCTTCATGGGCCACCTAGTTTGTGTGTTATGAACACTCCACTACATGGGCGAATTTGAGCGGGGCTTGCTTTGATGCAATATGCGTCCTATCTCGTGGTATGGCGTAGATGCAATGCAAACTCACGCTACTCCAAAGGGAAAACCCGAATGTAAAGACAATGCCGAAGGGAAATAACCGAAGGGAAATAACCGAAGGGAAATGACTTGTAATGTAAATGCCGAAGGGAGATATGTATATAGGGTATATACGTGCCCTTACTTGGGTCTTGCAAATAAGAGCGAAGGCTCAATGTGGGTGCGTGCTTGAATTGAAAGACTTACACACACGACATGAAATAAAACCCAAATATAACTTGCAATATGGCCTTGATTAAGGTGTTGGGAATAAGAGCAAAAGCTCAATGTGTGTGAGTGCTTGAATTGAAGTACTACGCACACAACATGAAATTAAACCCAAATAGTATAACACGGCCCTTACTTGGGTCTTTCAAATAAGAGCGAAGGCTCAATGTGTGTGAGTGCTTGAATTGAAAGACTTACACACATGACATGAAATGAAAAACCAAATAGTATAGCTCGGTCCTTACTTGGGTCTTTCAAATAAGAGCGAAGGCTCAATGTGTGTGAGTGCTTGAATTGAAAGACTTACACACACGACATGAAATGAAAACCCAAATAGTATAGCTTGGCCCTTACTTGGGTCTTTCAAATAAGAGCGAAGGCTCAATGTGTGTGAGTGCTTGAATTGAAAGACAACACACCCAACTTAAGCAAAACTCTACGTAAGTTAATATATATATATATATATATATATATATATATATATATTTATATATTAGGGGCTGATTAGGCCCGTGTGTGTTCAAAATCGTACACAACTAGGAGAGTGCACGTGTGTGTGGGTGTGCCAAGCCACGTTATTACAAGCGGGGGGAGACTATGCTCTGTTATTACAACCCCGTATCAAATTGGATTTTAAGCAAGTATACAACTAAGGACCGAGTTAGGCACTTACTAATAGCTGGTCCGAAGATGCCTTGCTTGAGCGTGGGCTTGGCCTTCTCCTTGGGCTGCAAGAGGGAGCTCCGCGAAGTTGAGCGGCAAGAGGGACTGCTGGCCGGCTGGAAATGGGGCGCGGGAGAGGCGCCTTAAAGATGGCCGGCTGAGAAGTGAAGGGTTGGTTTTATGCATGGGTCTAAGGTGAGTATGTAGGGTCACTAAGGGAGGTTGTAAGGTTAGGGAGTATGGCACTAAGGGGGAGCCTAAGGGAGTACCTAGGGGAAGGATATGGCAGGCGGGTGGCTTGGCCGAATGGGTATATGGCAGTCAGTTGGAGTGGCCGACTGCTAGGGAGACTTGGTGGTGGCGGGCTTCTAGGGTGGCTATGGGTGGAGGATAGGAAGGAAGCTAGCTAGGGTATGGGGTAAGATGGTGGTGGATGTGGTGAGGTAGAGTGGGCAGGTCTTAGGGGGTTCAATGGAATGGTCGGGTATAGCTAGGGTGTCTAGGTAGTGGCGGGTGTTTGGAGTGGATGAGGTTTGGCTGAATGGGAGTGGTGGCAACAAGTGGCTAGTGTTGGGGTAAGATGGTGGTGGAGCAGGTGGCTGAGAGTGGAGGGGGAGCGGAGAAGAAGTGGAGTGGAGTATGGGGTACTAACCGGATGAAGAGGTGGTGGCGGATGAAAGGGGAGCAACCGGGTGTGGTGGAGTGACTGGTTCGGTTGGATGAAGAGGATGGCGACGGGTGGTTGGTCGGCTGGGGTGTGGTGGAGCAGGTGGAACACGGTGGTGGCGGGTTGTGGTGCAGGTGGAAGAGCCGGCTGGAAGTGGTGCAGGTGGCTGGGCTTGGTTGGGCTGGAAAGGGGATGAGATCGGATGGTGGAAGATGATCATGGGAGATGGGAAAACTCGCCCCTTAGGGGGAGGGTTTTATAGGGCTGTAAGAGGCGGTTGGGGCTGGTATTAGGGTAGTGGTTAGGTGGTCTAGGGGTGGTGGTATGGTGGTAAGGTGGGCTGGAAAGTGTAGGGCCAGATATTTTAAATACAAGGGGTTTTGGGTAGGTTGTGTGCTAGGTTTAGGTGGGGTGGTTTAGAGGTTTAGGGTTTAGCTAGGTGGGTTGGTTTTGGGGTGAGGTTTAGTGAGGTGGGTTAGGTGATTAGGCTAGGATTAGGTTAGGTTTAGGGAAATTAACCTAGGTTTAGGGAAGGATTACGGAAGTGGGTTAGGTGATTAGGTTGGGATTAGGCCGAGATTAGGGAAGTGGGTTAGGTGATTAGGCTAGGATTAGGACCAGATTAGGGTAGAAGGCTAGGATTAGGTGTTTTTGGTTAGGTTTAGGTTAAGGAGCTCCCTTTGCATGACCCATGGACCCTAATCATATCATGTTGGTGCAACCCTAGGTTAGGTTTTGGCAAAGAGGTATGTGCTCTCACGATTTCAAAGAGTCTAGCGCATACATATAAGTCTGGTTTTTCCACTTGTGCATCTATACTCATCCTTCGTAGGAAACCCGCCCAAGTAGTGATTCGGGGACCACCAAGAGTTCCGTCTCCGATTAAACCAGTTTTGAAAATTCAAGGTGCTCCAAAACAGTCGATTAGAGCCATCTTAAGCGCGAACCCTAGGTTGATCGTGGAGGAAGTGACAAGATTCGGGAGGATCTATCAACCCCCACATCTGCAAAATGCTAAAAAAGTGGTCAGTGTGCCTGGCCCTTCAAAAGCGTGTATTCCTGGAGTTCTGCCCAAAACGGATAAAGGAAAAGTCGTTTTGAACTTATATGATTTCGAAAACCATCTTTCAAAGATTCCCATTAACATGTCCATCCTAGAGCTGATACAAACCTCGCCTAAGCATAGACTCATGTTAGAGAAAATTCTAGAAAGAGCAAAGGTTAATTCGGAGATAACCCCAGAATCCTTGTCCAATCAAGTGGCGTCCATAGGTGCAAAAACACCTATCATGTTTTCGGAAGAGGATCTCGAAAGACCCTACGAAACCCATAATCAGGCCCTACACATCGAGGTGATATTGAATCACCACTCACTAGATAGGTGCCTAGTTGACGGGGGAGGAGGGCTCAACATCCTTCCGCTTCACATAGCACATCAGATTGGAGTCACCTTGACTTCCATGAACCCAAGCCCCATCGTAATCACTGGATACGATGGAAATGCGTCCAGACCTTTAGGATCCGTTGAACTTCTCATGGAAACGGGAGAGATAGCTCACGTGGGGGTATTCCATATCTTGGACTTCAACCCCCACTATAACCTATTGCTGGGAAGGTCTTGGATACACAGCCTGCATGCTGTACCGTCCACCTTCCATAGGTGTGTCAAAATCCCTTTTGAAAACCAAGTCATTGTGATCCTAAGTGAGAGTCATCCACAGCTTCAGGGGATTCAAAATTCCCCATGCTTTTCAAGTTCCCAGGCCTGCAAGGCCAACTTAGGGCAAACCATGGTCGAGCCACTAAAGCTCACCCTTCGGATACCTAGGAAGGTCGTACACATCCAGGGGCCACCCAAGGCTGGCCCACTCAAAACACTAACCATCCTAGGAAAATCCAAGCGTCCACTATTTCCAAAACCCCTGGACAGAAAACCTTATGTGCATAACATGGACGATAGCAAGTTCCAGGATCACGAATTATATGAAAATTTTTCCAAAAACAAAACATCGTGGAACATGTTATTGAACATGGGGTATATGCCATACAAAAGTCTAGGGGCACAAAATCAGGGTCTCGTAGAACCCATCCTTCCTAAAGCCAACCAAAGCCGACACGGGATCAGCTATACTCCCAAAATACCACCAGAACTACCCCCTGTGACCACCTGGGTCAAGGGTGCCCTGGAGTCTACCCAAGCAAAAACCTACGATTTAGATCTCTTGTTCGGAGTCTAACTAGTGGCGTTTTTCCTTTGTAGGTATGATGGAAGATCCCTCAATCAAAAATCCAAAAACATTTAAACTCGAAATTCAAAAAATTGAAAAATCCCAAAAACCAAAAACATTTGAAAAAGATCAAAAACTCGAAAAAAGAGTTGTTTGTATAGTTCCTAAAGTTCTTTCCTTACAAAAATCCAAAAAAATCAAAAATTCGCAAAATACCAAAAACAAAATCCTGTATTTAGCAGCTCCTGATAAAGGTTTTGAAAGAGCAAAGAATTTCGAAAAGAAAGTCCTCTTCATAAGAGGACCAAAATCTTCAAAACCTGCAGAAAATCCAAAACAAAAACCAAGCGTTTGCGAAAACTGTGCGTCAAGTCCAAATTCCCTAGGATTTAGAAGTCTTGAGAATGATCAAGGCCCAGAATTGGATTCCCTCGAGAAAGATCCTACTTCTGAGCTCCCTGAATTTCATAAAATTCTCGATTTTGAAAAACCTTCGAAATCAGTAGGAGGGGATTTTATAGAGATAAACTTAGGGAACGATTTAAAGCCGAAACTCATTAAGGTAGGCACATGTCTGCATGAGCATGAAAAAGCATCATTCATTGCATTTTTTGAAAGCCTACGTTGATGTGTTTTCATGGACATATGAAGACATGCCCGGTATAGACCCGAATGTCGTAGAGCATCGTCTTCCCTTAGATTCAGATGCAAAACCCGTAAAACAAAAGCTTAGGAAGATACATCCGAATGTGCATTCACAAGTCAAAGAGGGTTTAGAAGATCTGTTAAAAGCTGGATTTATAAAACCCATTGCGTATTCTGATTGGTTATCCAATATAGTTGTTGTACGAAAAACCAGTGGGAAAATTCTAATATGCATCGATTTCAGAAACCTGAATAAAGCCACCCCAAAAGATAATTTCCCTTTACCAAACATTGATTTGATAGTCGATAGTACTGCAAATCATGAAATGTTTTCATTCATGGATGGCTATTCAGGATATAACCAAATCAAACTAAGCCCACGAGATCAGGCTAAAACCGCTTTTACAACCCCATGGGGCACGTACTGCTATACGGTCATGCCCTTTGGTTTGAAAAATGCTGGCGCAAAGAGCTATGACCTCGATCTTTCACGATCAAATTCATGAGCTCGTAGAGGTATATGTAGATGATCTCCTGGCTAAGTCAAAAACTCGATGCACTCATCTCGAATGCTTACAAAAGATTTTTGAAAGGCTTAGACTTTACAACATAATTTAAACCCTCAAAAGTGCGTATTCGGTGTAGAATCCGGTAAGCTTTTAGGATTTATCCCCCTGTTTTATACCCTCCAAAACCAGGAAAACCTCTTCTACTTTACATTTCTGTGCATGCAAATGCCTTGGGAGCTCTGTTAGCTCAATACGAGGATGACACTCACAAGGAATGTGCCATATACTATCTTTCGAAAACTCTCCTGGCTTACGAAAGGAATTATCAGGCCATGGAGAAGACGTGCTTGGCCCTAGTTTGGGCCTACCAGAAATTTCGACACTATTTCCTAGATCATGAGATCTGGATAGTGTCCAAGCTTGACCCAATCAAGCACTTATTCGAAAAACCCATTCTCATGGGTAGATTGGGCAAATGGCAACTCCTTCTAATGGAGTATGATTTAAAATACCATCACCAGGTCTCCATTAAGGGGCAAGCTCTAGCAGACTACGTGGCTGAGTTCCCCCTAGAAGATGCGTATCCCACACTCAATGAAATGCCTGATGAAGGCATATTGCAAAACCATTTCCAAAACCACATTTTGGCAAAATCTTTCGAAAACCAAGTGTGGAAGATGCACTTCGACGGGGCACGAAACCAACGAGGGGCAGGTGCCGGGATCATCCTCGTATCCCCC
Organism: Brasenia schreberi; assembly: GCA_036023115.1. NCBI lineage: Eukaryota > Viridiplantae > Streptophyta > Magnoliopsida > Nymphaeales > Cabombaceae > Brasenia > Brasenia schreberi. The sequence goes on from JAYKKT010000090.1 coordinate 22,283,935, forward strand.
AAAAAGGGAGAAATCCCCATAGCAATTCGCCTAGATTTCGAATGTTCCAACAATATAGCCGAGTATGAAGCACTAATACAAGGTTTAAAAGTTTCGAAAACTCTAGGGGCAGCATGCATCGAGGTTTTTGAAGATTCCCTCCTTGTTATAAACCAAGTTTTAAAAATTTGGCAAGTTCGGAATGAGAAACTGCTTCCATATCACGAGTTGGCCACTCGACTGGTCGAGTCGTTCCAATCGTGTACTCTCACACATGTAGGAAGAGAGGATAACGGCGCCGCTGATGCCCTCTCATCCTTAGGTTCAGCTCTAAGGGTCGATCCCACTTTGGGAACCAGACCCCTTGAAATATGGCACTCACCCACTCCTTCCATACACGATTTGCAAATTTGCCAAAATAACCCTAATTCTGATGAAAAACCTTGGTTTTATGACATAAAGAATTTTCTAGAAAATGGGGGATTCACTGAGGATGCCACATCTAAAGATAAGGCATTCATCCGAAAAATTTCCACCCGATACACGATTTTGGGAGGGGTTCTGTACAAAAAGAGTTTTACTGGCATCTTACTAAGATGCGTCGACCTAGAGGAGTCTAGGACTGTTATGCATGAATTCCACGATGGAGAATGTGGAGGTCATGTCAATGCCAACATGATGGCGATGAAAATACTTAGAGCAGGTTATTTTTGGTCTACCCTAAGAAAGGACTGCCACGATCATGTTAGGAAGTGTCACCCGTGTCAAGTGCATGGTCACGCCATCCATATCCCCTCATCATCACTGCATTCCGTGGTCAGCCCCTGGCCATTCACCATGTGGGCGTTTGATATCGTAGGACCAATTTTTCCAAAGGCCTCAAACGGACACAAGTTCATTTTAGTAGCCACTGAGTATTTTTCCAAGTGGGTCGAAGCTGCTTCCTTGACAAATGTCTAGGGACAACATGTGGTGTCCTTCATTAGGAAAAACATCTTGGCTCGATTTGGAATTCCAAGAGATCTTGTGTCCGATAATGGCACCCCATTTAAAAATGAGCGGATGGTCAAGCTGTGCAACAAGTATGGCATAAATCATCACTTCTCATCGCCTTACTACCCTCAAGGCAACGGCCAAGCCGAAGCCACCAACAAGACTCTCATCAGCATTGTTGAGAAAACCTTAGAGAAGGGTAGAACATGGCACGAGAAGTTGGATGAAGCCTTATGGGCTTATAGGACTTCCATCCGCACTCCCACAAATGCCACGCCTTTTGAGTTGGTTTACGGCACAAATGCCGTTCTCCCTATCCATACACATCTGCATTCATTTCATACATCCATTGCACTCGACCTCCCCCTAGAGACGCTTCAGCATGCTAGGATGGCCGAACTAGATCTATTAGATGAGAGGCGACTCCTTGCTATGGACCATGCTCACGCATACCGGCAAAGGATCGCCCGACATTATGAGAAACATATGAAACCTCACCACTTTGAAGTGGGAGAGCTCATTTTGAAAATCATCCACCATCGTGGCCCACATCCACTTGGAAAGTGGCGGCCCAAGTGGGATGGCCCTACGTCGTGCGTGGAACCACCACGAACAATTCTTATTGGTTAACCGATGTCGAGGGTAGGAATTTAGTAGATCCTATCAATATTCAATATTTGAAAAAATATCATGTATAGGGTCTGAGTTAAATTCCCCTTTTGTGAAAATATTTTAGGGAAAACCACTTTGAAACTTCGAAACCAAGGATCAAAGGTAAGTTGGGTGACCCTGAATGAAAGAGTCGACATTTTGTGAAAAAGCAGAGCTTTCCAAATACGTGGCTACATTTCAAAATCCTTCTTCTTACAAAGAAAGGCCGAATTCAATATAGCAAGATACTTGCAAGTTGTACATGCTATTTCTAAATAGGCTGATCTGGAATGGACCGAGTACGACCTTGGGATAAGTCCTCCCCTTTCCTCTTCTCCTTCCAAAAGGAAAACTTGGCCAAAACAAAGGGAAATCCCTGCCAAAAATCTGTTTCCCAAAGAAAGAAAAATAAATCAAAAAGAAAATTCAAGTCTTCTATGAAAGAGAGGGATTAAAGAAAAAATACTCCCAAAGGGAGACCCTCTATGAAAAAAAGAAAGAAAAAGGCCAAAAGGCTCAAAAAGAGCAGTTTTCCGCCTTCTTTGCCTCAAACCACGGGACACTTCAGAAGGGACCGTGGTACTTCTTTCCCGTCCCTATGACTTATCCCGAGCGAAACATGGTTCATTTCAGGGAATCCTAAAGTAAAAATAGGATCTACTTACTTGAATTTCGTCTTGTTTGAGAATACGACGTTTTGAGTAAGACGTAAAAATTTTGAAATGTGGCTTGTTTTCTCATAAAACCTCTGCTAGATTAGCAAGTGTCGAGACTCGAGTAAAGGCAAACACAAGGAGCTAAAGGTCCTTAGGATCGATGGTTCAGAAAAGTTTTCCCTCTTAAAACGAATTTCAAAAAAAAAAAAAAAACTCGAACATCGAGCATACGTAAGGCCCGCTCACTTGGAGCAGCAGGTTTTCATAAAATCTCAAAAGTTCGACCATAAATCTGGTCTCTAGGAGGTCGCCATTTTCTGGCACTTCAGCCATGTCACACACTCTGCATATCCACGCATGAGCACCTCATACATGATCTTCATTTAGGGCTAGATCCATAGAAAGTCCCCTTTTTGGCGAAAAATCTCCTCCTATCAGGCCTAAAAGGAAATGTTTTTCTCAAATACTGGGACGATCCCATATTCTCAAGATCAAATCCGGGAGAAAACAAATAGGGGTGTTATCTTCTTCGCCATTATCCAAATCAATTTGGATAATGCCAAAGAGGGGCATCTATAAACACCCCAAAAATCCAAATATTTTCCAAAACCAAACGCCTGGTTCGAAAATCAGCTCAAAAAGCCAAGTTTAGAGATTTTAAAAACTCAAGAACTCAAACACTTCAAAACTCTATTTTCCAACCTTGTTCAAAACATGAAAAATCTTGAAAGTGGACGAAAGTCCTATTTTTGCAAAAGCCCAGATGAACAAGTAAAGCCTGGTCCAAAGCAGTTGCAACAGAGATTCAGAAAATTCAAAGAGCAAGCCCAGCCCGATCAAAGGCCAAATTCAAAGACAAAAGAGGAGCCCCGGGCCGCAAATGGACTTCAAGCCAGAAGCATCAGAGGCCCAGCCAACAGTGTCCCTGAAATCACGAAAAATCCAAGTCGAAAACAACCAAAATCAGTTGAAATAGAGTCCGAAAAGGCGAAAAGGAGCTTGGACGATGAAATGGGGAAACCACCCGCTTAAGATGGATCATTGATAAACTCAAGGCCCGCACGAAGCGTTCGACTCAAGACGCCAAGAAGGAGAGAAGAAGAAAAAAATTTGGATCAAATCTGGATCAAAATAGCCAAATCCAGACTCAAGATCCAGATCCAAACAAGACTTGGATTGGATCTGGATTTCAGAATCAATCTAGGATCCAATATCCACATAAGAAACCTATAAAAGGACGTGAGGGGCTGGTGGAAAGGGGCTGCAAATTTTTTTTCTTGTTTCATGTCCTTGCTTGGGTTGGAGAGAGAGAGAGTGAGAGAGGAAAAGCAAGTCAAGGAAAGTGGCTTGACTTGGCTTTTCCATTGTGGGCTGAACATGTGGGTGTATGTTGTGGGTTGTTCTTTTGATTTCACGCAAGGCTTGGTGCTATAACAAGATGGAATCCGGCAGCTTGGATGGTTCTCTGAAGGCGTGAAGGATAGGTGTGTGGAACCAATATGAGCTGGACGGTTTTTCCTAACTAAGGTTAGTCCCTAAAGCACTAAACTAAGCCTCTCTTTCCCTAACCCTCCAAACTACCCAAACCATACTCCCTAAAAACTAACCAAGCTCGGCCAAAGTGCTGGCCGAGCCTTGCCAAAACTCGTCCTATTCTACCCAAAAACCAGCCCCAAACAAAACCACCTAAGCTCGGCCAATATCTGGCCGAGCTTTTCCTAGATCTACCCCATTAACCATTTTAAATCTTGGTCTTAAACCCTCCCTAAAACCCTTGCCATTCAACCTAAAAGGCCTAACCAAACCGAGTGCCTAATGCACTTGATTCCCATAGTCACCCACACTCATCGAGCTTGGCCACTAGCTGGCCGAATTTTGGCCTAAAACTACCTAAGCCACCCACTAAATCCTATCCAGCTCGGCCACCATTTGGCCGAGCATTGCCTTAGCAGCCTTTCCTTAGGATCGTACCTTAAAACCCTACCCAAGACCATCCCAAGTTCGGCCATTAGTTGGCCGAGCTCACCCTAGACTCCTAAAGCCTTAACCTCCTACCTTAGCTAAAACTCTACCTAAGCCAATCCTAAAAGAACTACCTAGATCAGCCATCCTTGTGTAGAGCATTCCCTTATACCATTTCCTTAGAACCCCGCCAAAGATCATTCCCAACACACCAACCCAGCTCGACCACCCTTTGGCCGAGTATCCCCTTAGGACCTTGGCTTAGCTCTTACCCAAGACCACTCATTTAGACCTAGCCTAGGCCCAAGATTAGGATCAACACCCCACGCACCTGATCGATTCGTAGGGAGAGGTCCATCCAACAGCTGTACCTAAGGTCGGATTCCATTGATAAGAAGAAAAGTCTAAGCAGACGACGTGTAAGTGCTCGAACCCGATCTTTTACATTGATTCAAGTTTCAATTAAATTCGATACGGGGTTGTAATAATGGAGCATAGTCTCCCCCCGAGATGTAATATTATGGTTTGAAACACGAATCACACACGTACACTCGAGCCTTTCCGCTCTTATCTGCACACCTTTTGCACACAAAACGGGCCTCAACAGCCCATAGGATATAGCTCTATTTATATACATTCAGTTGGGTTTTAAGGTTCAAGTCATGTGAGTTGTCTTTCATTCTATACACTCAAAGCACTGACTCACATTGAGCCTTTCCGCTCTTACATATATATACGTATTTCCCCTTTTAGCTGGGTTTTTAAGGTTCAAGTCGTGTGAGTTGCCCTTTCAATTTATACACTCAAAGCACTCACTCACATTGAGCCTTCTCGCTCTTAAGATATAGCTATATATATTTTCCCTTCCACATCTAAGATATAGCCATATTTCCCTTTCTGCTATTTCCCTTCTGCTATGCCTTTAAATTCCGGGTTTTCCCTTCAAGTTGTGTGAGTTTGCATTGCATATCCGCCACACTCGAGATAGGGAGCATACTTGCATCAAACCAGATTGATCAAATCGTGTAGTACTTGTCTTAAATCGAGCACTGGATGCACATGACTACACGCCAAAATTGGCTAAAACCCGAGAGACATAGGAGCGCATAGATCCCATGTATAAAAGTTGCAAATTTGACAAAACCAATCGATAAAACACTTTCAAAGTTTTCAAAAAGAGTCGTGTTTGTGTAAAATTGAGTTTTCCTAAAGCGTACAGGCTGACCCTTGCGCGTCGGTGCAAGAAAGTCTGCGACGAAAAGAACCCACTTGTCCACAGTCGCCCCAAAAGTCAGATATTTTCAAAAATCACTTCGCTAGTTTGAGAAAGCTACCTGGCACGCCCTTTTTAAAGCGACGTAAGCACGAAAAGATTCGCTTCAGGCCTAAGAACCCGGAGACGAGGATTTTTCGTGTCTACAACCCCTTTCAATGTCTCCCTAGATCTAGCCACGAAGAATATGGGATCGTCCCCATTTTTAGCAAAATCCCAATTTACAAACTCTGGTAGGAGGAGATATCACGCCAAAGGGATTTACATGGAATCTGGTCCTAAATGGGATCATGTTTATGCAAATGTTCATGTGTGGAATGCAGATGACATGGGTGTGGTGCCAAGAGTGGCGACCTCCCAGAGACCAGATGTGGTCGAACTCTAGAGACTTATAAGGCCTGTTGCTCCAAGTGAGCAGATCCTATGTTGTTCGATGTGCGATTTTCAAAACTTATTTACAAAAATTTATTTACAAAAGGGACAACTGTCTTGAGTCTCGATCCTAAGGATGTCAAGCTCTTCGTGTTTGCCCTTGTTTGAGTCTTAACACTCGCTTATCTAGCGGAGGTTTTATAAGAAAACAAGGCATATTTCAAATTCCTACGCCTTACTCGAAACATCGAATTCTCAAACAAGATGAAATTCAAGTAAGTAAATCCTATTTTTACTTTAGGATTCCTTGAAATGAACCATGCTTTAGCTTGGGATAAGCTAGGGATGGGAAAGAGATACCACGGTCCCTTCTGGAGCGTCCCATGGTTTAAGGCATAGAAGGCGGAAAACTGCTCTTTTTGAGTTTTTTGGCCTTTTTTTCCTTTTTTCATAGAGGGTGTCCCTTTGGGAGTATTTTTTCTTTCATCCCTCTTTTTCACAAAAGAATCGATTTTTCTTTTGAATTCTAGTTTCTTTCTTTTGGAAAGATGCTTTGAATGGGAAATTCCCTTTTGTTTGGGCCTTTATTTTCCTTTTGGAAGGAGAAGAGAAGAGGGGAGGACTTATCCCAAGCCTACACTCGATCCATTCCAGATCAGCCTATTTAGAAATAGCACGTACTACTTGCAAGTATCTTGCTATGTTAAACTAGGCCTTTCTTTGTAAGAAGAAGGATTTTGAAATGTAATGAACATCATTCCCTTTTCAGGATAGGGGAGATGATGTCTTGAATTTTGAAGGCCTACAGCGAGGCTAAGCACGATTCTTCTCTTGGCTTAGTGAATCCTTTCACATGCCAATAGAGTTTTCAAAAATGTATGGCACATCTAGTATGAACAACATCTTCATTTGATTAAGTCAAGTAGACAATGCATGAATTGTAATGCTTGAGAGGTTTTTATCAAAAGAATTTTGAAAAGGCTTTTGTGAAATGCTAACCCTTTTTCGAGATTCTCATTTCCTTTTGACATTTGTCTTGAAGGTGTCGGATTTGATTCATATGGAGACATGTCTATGATGGCCCGATACTTAGGGGGTCGACTTTCATTGCCCCTTTGGTTTTTCAAAACCCTGAATTCGAGTTCTAGGATGATGTCTAGACTCGATGCATATGAACGATTTCAAAGTGTAATGCATGTTGCTTATGCACACACTATGGGTTAAACTCACTTCTAAAAATCCCAATTTTTCTATAAGTCAAGGATTTTACGAATTTCAAGAAGCTTAGAGGTAAGTATCCCTCCTTGCTTTGATGATTCTCGAGTTTTTTCAACTTTTTTGAAAGCTCTAGATAAAAGGTATAAATGACCAGTATTTTGGATATTTTTTGGTTTTTGGGAGCACATACAGTTTTCGAAAAGGCTTTTTACAATTTTCAAAAATGGACTTTGTACATGGCCAAAGGCTTTTGAAATAATTTTCTTTTTGGAATTTTTAGTTTTCCAAATGTTTTTGAGATTTTTGAGGGTTTTCAAAATTTTTGATCTTTTTCAAAAGTAGGGATCTTCCATTGAACCTTCAAAGAAAACATTCATGAATCAGACTCTAATCAGATAGGTTTAAGACATGGGTTTCGGTTTTAGAGGTTCTATAGGGCACCCTTGACCCAGATGGTCTTAGGTGGCAGCTTTGGGGGTATGGGTGGGCTGTAGCCCAGTCCATATCGTTCCCTATTGGTTCTAGGTAGGACAGGTTCAAGCCTACCTTGGTTTCGGGTTCCCAGGCCCGCATAGGGTTTATATCCCATATTCAGAATCATGTTCCAAGACTTTTTGCTTTTCGAAAAGTTTTGGTATAAATCATGGTCTTGGAACATGGAATCGTCCATGTCGGGGATATATACCCTTTTGGATATCGGGAATTTGGATTCCGGGGTGATGGAAGACTTGGGCTTCCAAACAAACCTGGTTTGGGAGACTTTGTCCTCAAGGAAAGCCAAGCTTGGTTCCTTGAGGAGTTTTGGACATAGCAGGGTTATGGAAAACTTATGGTTCCATACCTCATTTTGGGAGAAATTTACTTCAAGGGGAGCCATGCAAGGTCCCTTGAAGTTTTTGACTTGGTCCCTAGGTTCAACTCGTGGTGCCCCTAGGGATTGATTTTTTTGTTTCAAAGCCATAGTCTTGGTTCCAGGGTACAAGACTAGGCTTGAAGAAGTGGGTTTTTCTATGGTAGGGTTATGAGCTCCTAAGATGTCGATGCATGCATTAGGGGTCTCCATGTCTACCATTTTCGGAACTTCCTTTTGTTTTTGAAATTCCTTTGAATGGTGCGCGACAGTTGGCGCACCTTGAAAATCCTCAAGTTTTGGCACAGTTTGTGGGTTTGTGTGTGCAGAGGGGTTATCCAATGCATCTGATGACCCTATATGAAGAAGAGAGTCTTGAGAAGGACAGGTTTCAGGCATACCTCTTTGTGGCTTGTCTACCTTTATACGGTGAGAACAAGCCGTTTTCCCAAGTAACTCTGTTTTGAGCTTGTAAACACCCCGAAATCCCACGAATTTCTCAAATTCATCTTGTTTTGTAAAAGCAGCCCCAAAGGACCATTTTTGAGTCTGGAAACACAGGAGCCTTCCAGACAACCCTGTACATATGTTTTAAACTCTGTATTTCAAAAATATATAATATAGCTTTTGAAAACCTTTTTAAAACATGTTTTGAAACCCCGAAGTGGCTTGGCCCGATCAAGACAGGACCAGGAGAGCTAAAAAGAGCCCGAAACCGGAGCACACGTCGAGCTCGGCATAACAACTCTTTTATCTGATTCACACCCCCAGGATCTCGAACGTCCAAGACCCTGTTCTTATCAAAATATCATTTGAAATCATCTCCGGAAGGCAGAAACGGAGGCAGACGACCATGTTGGCGAAGACCCAACGCAGACGGAGTACTGATGCTGTCAGGCCCCGCACGAATCGTCCGTTTCGAACCCAGCTCGAAGGAGTCAGAGTTCAGTTTGGATTGGATCTGGACCATATATATCCAGATCCCAATCCAAACCCATATGTGGATTTGGATTTGGATTTGGATCCAGAGATCCAATCCAATATCCATATCCATGGCCCACATCACCTTCTCATAAATGGAGGTGGGGCCCACTTGAAATTCACATGGGATCATGGGCATGAGAGAGAGTGGGGATGGATAATATCAAGAGGGTTGTAATTAAGCTTGACTTGTGTGTCAAGTTTGGGGTTAATCATGTGGGTTAGCCTAATTGAGTGGGTTTAAGCTAGTAATTAGCCAAAACCTAACCTAGGGCTGCACCAACATGATATGGTTAAAGTCTATGGGCCATGCAAAGGGAGCTCCTTCACCTAAACCTAACCCAAAACACCTACTCCAAGCCTACCCCCCTAATCCACCCCTAATCTGAGCCTAATCACCTAACCCACTTCCCTAATCCCGGCCTAATCCCAACCTAATCCCCTAACCCACTTCCCTAATCCTTCCCTAAACCTAGGTTAATTTCCCTAATCCTAGCCTAAACCTAGCCTAATCACCTAACCTAGCTCACTAAACCTCACCCTAAAACCCAACCACCTAACCTAGCCCTAAACCCCTAAACCACCCCTAGCCCACAATCTACCCAAACCACTAGTTTTCAAAATATCTGGCCCAACCCTTTCCAGCCCACCTTATCTACATACCACCCTACCTAAACCACCTAACCACTACCCCAAACCCAGCCCTAACCGACCTACCCATCCCTATTTAACCCCCCCCCCTTGGGGGCGGGTTTTCCTAGCTAGTGGCTTCACCCATCCCAGCCGGGTCCCTTCCTTCCCCAAGTCTAGCCGAGTCCCACCATCTCCCACCTGCTCCACCTACACCGCCACCTGCTCTCCATCCCACCACCATCTCCTAGCCGGACGCCACCACCATCTCCCAGCTGGACGCCACCACTTGCTCTCCATCCCAACCACCCGGCTTTTCTCTTCCATCCACCGCCTCTCCCCATTCGGTAAGTACCCCCCAACGCTACCTAACTCCTTCTCTACTCCCTCTCCATTCCTAGCCACCCACCATACCATCATCTCACCTACACATCAGCCCTTTGCTGCCACCATTATCCCTTAGCCGAACCTAGCATAACCTAAACTACCGGCCACTACCTAACCATCCCATCTGCATCCGGCTAACCTATAAGACTCCCATTCGGCCTTCCCTTAAATCCCCTTTAGGTCCATACTCCCCAATACTCTAGACTCTCCTAGTGACCCTACACACTTACTTGGCCCAGCCCTTTAATCGCCCACATCAAGGCGACACCCATTTGCAGCCGGTCATCTTCGAGGCGCCTATCCCGCGCCCCACTTGCAGCCTGCCAGCACCCTTTGTCATCCACCCTCGTGGAGCTCCCGTTTGCACCCCAAGGCGAAGGCCAAGCCCACGCTCAAGCAAGGCCTCTACGGACCAGCTACTCGTAAGTGCCTAAACTCGGTCTTTAGTTGTATACTTGCTAGAGATTCAATTTGATACGGGGTTGTAATAACGGAGCATAGTCTCCCCCCACTTGTAATAACGTGGCTTGGCACACCCACACACGTGCACTCTCTTAGTTGTGCACGATTTTGAACACACACGGGCCTAATCAGCCCCTAATACATAAATATATATATATATATATACTTTCATTTTCGAAGGATTTTTGCTTAAGTTGGGTGCGTTGTCTTTCAATTCAAGCACTCACACACATTGAGCTTTCGCTCATTTTTGAAAGAACCAAGTAAGGGCCGACCTATACTATTTGGGTTTCATTTCATGTCGTGTGAGTAAGTCTTTCAATTCAAGCACTTTCACACACATTGAGCTTTCGCTCTTATTTGAAAGACCCAAGTAAGGGCCGACCTATACTATTTGGGTTTCATTTCATGTCGTGTGAGTAAGTCTTTCAATTCAAGCACTTTCACACACATTGAGCCTTCGCTCTTATTTGAAAGACCCAAGTAAGGGCCGACCTATACTATTTGGGTTTAATTTCATGTCGTGTGAGTAAGTCTTTCAATTCAAGCACTCTCACACACATTGAGCCTTCGCTCTTATTCCCAAGGCCTTAGTAAAGGCCTTATTGCAGTTATATTTGGGTTTCATTTATGTCGTGTGTGTAGTACTTCAATTCAAGCACTCTCACACACATTGAGCCTTCGCTCTTACTCCCAAGACCTTAGTCAAGGCCATACTGCAATTTATATTTGGGTTTAATGTCATGTCGTGTGTGTAAGTCTTTCAATTCAAGCACGCACCCACATTGAGCCTTCGCTCTTATTTGCAAGACCCGAGTAAGGGCTCATATACATATTATATATACATACCTCCCTTCGGCATTTATATTTCAAGTCATTTCCCTTCGGTTATTTCCCTTCGGTTATTTCCCTTCAGTTATTTCCCTTCAGTATTGTCTTTACATTTCGGGTTTTCCCTTTGGAGTAGCGTGAGTTTGCATTGCATCTACGCCATACCATGAGGTAGGATGCATATTGCATCAAAGCAAGCCCCGCTCGAATTCGCCCACGTAGTGGAGTGTTCATAACACACAAACTAGGTGGCCCGAAAAGGGATAAAAGAAAAGACTTAGGCACGTGCAAATCCACGTGATCTAAAACATGCAATCGCATTTTAAAGACCCGAAATAGACACCTCGAACCGCTTCATAGACTTTCTCTCCAAAACTCGATTTTTGCAAAGCGTACAGACTGACCCTTGCGCATCGGTGCAAGAAGGTCTACGACGACAAGAGCTTACTTGCTCATAGTCGCCACGTTTAGAAGTCAGTGTTAAAAATATCTTCGCTAGCTTAGGTAAGCTAGCTGGCATGCCCTGTTTGCATACATAGGCCTTAGACACACGAGAGGATCCGCTCCGAGCCCTGAAAAAGGTAGAAGAGGCGGGGATTTTCGCGCGTCTACAGAGCCCCCGGGTTTTTACGAGGTGTTCCTCTTCGAAACCTTCCTGTTTTTCACTCTCGACTCTTTGTGGGGTGTGGACTTCATGTCCCACTGTATGTGTGTGCCCAGACTTAGGTCTTTTTCCAAATTTTCAAGATTTTTTTGTTTTTGTGAAATAGAAAAATCTTTTTTTGGTTTTTCTTTGGATTTTGAAAAGCTTGAAGCTATAGGAGTGGATGACTTATCTTTTGCCAGGATTTGTCTTTAATCTCCAATCCTTCGTTGATTTTGAGATCGGTTTTTAATTCACGATCCTTATGTGCCCTCGAAGAGCTGCTATGTGATCAATGGGCTTTAAGCTCCTTGCTTAAAGCATCCATCTTTTGAAATATCTTTTCAATCTCATCGAGCTTTTTTTGGGCTTTATCTGATTTGAAAATCTATTTTAGTTTACTCAACAAAGATTTTTGTAGCTTTCTATCCATTTTCATGCAATTCTCCTAAGTGTGCACGATTTTTGGAAAAACACTCTTTTTTTCGAAAATTTGAGTATAACTCGTTTGTTTGAAGTCTGCTTAAGTTTCGGGTCCCACCGGACGTGCCAATTTTGTAGACGTGCGAAAATTCTCACTTTTGGGTTTTTAGGCCTAAAGTGAACCTTTTCGTATCTACTTCGCTTTATGGGCGTGCCAGCTAGTTTACTTTAACTAGCAAAGTATGTTTTGAAAATAATCTGACTTTTGAAAGGCGATTGTAGGCAAGCGGGATTTTTACGTCGCAGACCTTCTTGCACCGATGCGCAAGGGTCAGTCTGTATGCTTAGAGACTTCGTTTTGAAACAAGTTTAACTCAAAATATATTTTGAATGAAGAAGTGTTTTAAAACCTTTTGAAAACCATGCATTTGGGCGATTTTGATTTTATAAGGGTTGGACGACCCTAAGTCTTTCAAATTTTAATCTGCTTAGGCACGATGTGCGTGCATCGAAATAGCCTAAGTCTTGGCGTGTTTGCACGATTGATTCGGGTTGTTTTTATATGATTTTCAAATTTTATTTCACGTGGATTTGCACGTGTCTATGTCTTTCTTTTTATCCCTTTTCGGGCCAACTAGGTGTGTGTTATGAACACGTGACCTAAGTGGGGCGACTTTGAGCAGGAGTATGGGGTTTGCTTTGATGCAATATGCGTCCTAACTCGTGGTATGGCGTATATGCAATGCAAACTCACGCAACTCCAAAGGGAAAACCCGAATTGAAAGACAATGTGGAAGGGAAATGACTTGAAATGTAAATTGCAAAAGGGAAATTGCAAAAGGGAAATATGGCTATATCTTAAGAGCGGAAAGGCTCAATTGTGCAAGTGTGTGTCGTGTATATATGGAAAGACAGCGCACACAACTGAATCTTAAAACCCAAATCTTAAAGACATAGCCGAAGGGAAATACTTATATAATATATATGGGCCCTTACTTGGGTCTTGGGAGTAAGAGTGAAAGCTCAATGTGTGTGAGTGTAGAATTGGAAAGACAACACACACGACTTGAAATGAAAACAAAATATAAAATGCAGTATGGCCTTAACTAAGGTCTTGGGAGTAAGAGCGAAAGCTCAATGTGTGTGAGTGTAGAATTGAAGTACTATGCACATGACATAAATGAAACCCAAATATAACTGCAATAGTTCTTGACTAAGGTCTTGGGAGTAACAGCGAAAGCTCAATGTGTGTGTGTGTGGAGAATGTAAAGACAACACACACGACTTAATTAAAAACCCCCGCGACTTAAAATATATAAATACAACTATATCTTAGGGGCTGGTTAGGCCCGTGTGTGTATGCAAAAGTGTGCAACTAAGAGCGGAAAGGCTCAAGTTTATGTGTGTGTGGGTGTGTCAAACCACGTTATTACAATCGGGGGGAGACGAAGCTCCTTTACTACAACCCCGTATCAAAATTTAATTGAATATAAAGCAAGTTAATGTAATAGACCAAGTTTAGACACTTACAAATAGCTGGTCCATGTTCAACTTGCTTGAGCGTGGGCTCACGGTTCACCTTGGGCAGCCAAGAGGGGTTATCCTAAGTGGCTTTGAGGGAGGTTCTATGGGGCACGGTTAGGGTCATAGGGGAGCTTAGGTTCGACCAAGACGGGGGCTGTTTAGGGTCTGTCCTAGGGTCTTTCCTAGGGTGCAGGTCACGGCCAGGGCACAAGTCAGGTCGGCAGGGGGTGGTCAGGTCGGCAGGAAGGTGTCGGGAGCCTGGTGCAGCAGACGGGTCGCGCAGGCGAGCTGCAGCGGCACGGGGCACGTTGTGGCGCAGGGCGCGCTGTGGCGCGGGGCGTGCTGTGGCGCGTGGCACGGAAGGCAGCAGAGGGGCGCGCTGTAGCATCAGGGCTGTGCGGCAGGACGCAGGGCACACGGTAGGTGCCCGGGGGTTTCAGTTCGTGGTTTACGGGATATTTTGAGGCGATTGGGGTTAGGTTAGGTCTAGTTAGGGTTCAGTTAGGGTTAGGTTCAGTTGGGGGTTAGGTAGGTTCGAACCTAGGCTAGGTTGGGGGTTAGGTTTGGTCTAGTTAGGGTTCAGTTAGGGTTAGGTTGGTTCAGTTAGGGTTAGGTTCAGTTGGGGTTAGGTTCAGTTGGGGGTTAGGTAGGTTCGAACCTAGGCTAGGTTGGGGGTTAGGTTTACCTCTTGGAGCCTGTCCTTCATGGCTTGAGCCCACGTCTCCATGGTTGCAGCCTCTTGGTCCAGCCCACCTTAGTTGCAGCCCCTTGGTCTAAACCCACATAGCCCACATGGCTTGAACGCACCTCACCCAATGAGCCCACATGGCTAGGTCTGTCACTCCCTCTCTCTCCTCCCAAATATTTGCATGAACCCTTTACATGGACCCCCTCACCTCTATTTATAGAGATTTGAGGTGGGTCATGGATTTGGGTTTGGGTTTGGATCCAGACCCAAATCCAAATACTATTTGGATCTGGATATTGGATCTTGAATATTTTGAGATCCGTATACGATCCAAACCCAATATTTTTATGGATACAGATTTGGATATTTTGGTCCAGATCCGATCCAATCCAAACACTATTTGGATCCAATCCAAATCCAAATACTATTTGGATAGACCCAAACACTATTTGGATTGGCCCAAATCCAAACACTATTCATTACATGGATTTGGATCTAGATATTTATGGTCCAGATCCAAATCAAAATTTCTTCGGACAGTCCTTCTTGGCTTCTCGAGGCGAATGATCTGTGCGGGCACTAGCTTCATCAGCGCTCCGTCTGGTGCTGGGTTTTCCCCAACTTTGTCGTCTGGACTCCGTCTCGCCGTTCTGGATTCCGTTTTTCTTGATTTTCACCGTTTTTGTCTTTTTCTTCAAACGGGCTCTGCTTTCTTTTGTTTTTTTATCAGGGAGTGGCTTCTGAAGCTCTGGGCTTGAATCCTCTTCGGGCCTAAGGTCTCCTTTCGCCTTTTGTACTTATTTTCACATTTTAAAACAGGTTGTCGTTTTGGCTCAAATGAGCTTTTCGGTGTTTTCGAGAGTTTTTGAAATATAGAAGATTTGGGGTGTTTAGACAAGGTTTCAAAACTCTTATTCGGATATGGGGCTTCAAAACACTATTTATAGTTTAAAGAGCAATATGTACAGAGTTTTAAAACATATGTACAGGGTTTTCAAATATGTACAGGGTTGTCTGGAAGGCTCTTGGGTTTCCATACTCAAAATAGCCCTTTGGGGCTGCTTTTGTAAAACCAGGTATGTTAGAGAAAGTCGTGGGATTTTGGGGTGTTTACAATGAGTGAAGCTCGAATTGAAAGCAACTCACACACACAACTTATTGTAAATACTCAAATGAAAGTGCAACTCACGCAGCTTAAAGGAAATACCCGAACTTGAAAGCAACTCACACGACTTGAATGTAAATTGCAGAATTGAAATATACTTATATATTTAAGAGCAGAAAGGCTCAATGCACGCGTGTGTGTAGTGTAGAATTTAAATGACAAACTCACACGACTTGAATTGAACTTGCCAAAATTGAAATATAAGTATATAGTAAGAGCGGAAAGGCTCAATTGTGAGTGAGTGCTCTTGGTGTGTAAATGGAAAGACAACTCACATAGCTGGAATTGAATCACCCGGAAATGTAAGTGCGTACACGACTTGAATGTAAAACTCACGCAGTTGGAAAATATAGAAATTTGCTATATCTTATGAGCAACAAAGGCTCAAAAGGTGTGTGAGAGTGTGGAGCAAGTGCTCAAGTACTTCTTGGGTGCGAGTGTGAAATTTAAATGACAAACTCACACGACATGAATGTAACAACCCGGAATGGAATTGCACGGCTTTCACTAAAGTCTTTAGCTTAAGAGCGAAGGCTCAATGTGCGTGCAATAGTGTGCAATTAAGAGTGGAAAGGCTCAAGTACATGTGGGTGTGTAGTGTACGTCTAAGAGCAATATGGCTCAAGTGTACGTGTGTGCTTCGTGTATCAAGCACCAATATTACATTTCGGGGGGAGACCATGCTCCATTATTACAACCCCGTATCGAATTGAATTTAATTTAAAAGGAGTAAGGTAAAAACCGAATTTTAAACACTTACAAGTGGATGGCTTTTCCTCTCACTCGTGCTTGGGCTTTGGTACACCTTGACAGCCAAGACATGGGTCTCTCTAGGTGGGTTTATTGACGTGAATTTGGGTAGGCTTAAGCTTGGGTGTTTAGAGCTTGAAAGGGCCTAGGGATGGTGTTGGTAGGGTCTTAGGTGTGGGCTGGCTAAGGTAGTGGTGCTTAGGGCACTAGGGAGTGGGTGGTACGGCGCACGGCAGAAGCGGGTGTTAGGCGCTGGGAAGGTGCAGTGTGGCAGAGGCGTGTGGGATGTTGCAGGGGAGCACGGGTGAGGCAGTAGACAGGCGCTAGGCTCACCTGGCAGGTGGTGCGCGGCAAGGTGGCGCGCGGGCACTAGGGAGTCTAGTGTTGGACGCGGGAAGGTGCGAGTGCTAGGAGCCGGGAGTCGAGTGCTGGAGCTAGGGGGATGGTTGACGGGTGGTGAGGCTGGTATGTGTTGGAGTTCGGGTTGGGTAGCAGGTGATGGAAAGGGGTTGGTGGTGGCCGGGAGGTAGTTGAGTGGGGTGATGGGAGCCGGGAGATAGTGGAGTGGGGTGATGGGAGCCGAGAGGTAGGTAAGGCGTTTAGGTCGGTTTAGGTGAGAGGGTTGGGTTTAGGCTAGTTTAGGGTTAGGTTTAGAGAGGTGGGTTAGGTGGTTTAGGCTAGGTTAGGGTGAGGTTGAGAGACCTACCTCTTGGAGCTGGTCCACCACGCCTTGCCCGTGCTTCCATGCCCTTTTGCAGCCACTCTTCAAGTTGGTGCAGCCCCTTGGTTTGAGCCTAGGTTCATACAAGGTTCGAACCCTTGCCCTTGATCAAGCCCACAAGGCTATCCCATTGTTTCTCTCACCTACTTTATGCACTCTCTCTCCAAGCCTTCTTGAAATTCACGTGAACTTGTGGGCACCCCCTCTCCTCTATTTATAGGCAAATGAGGTGGGTCTTGGATTTGGATCTTGGAATCCAGATCTGATCCAAACACTATTTGGGTCTAGATCTCGGATCTAGTATATTTTGGGATCCAGATCTGACTCAAATATCATTTTGGTTTGGATCTCGAATCTCGGATATTTGGGATCCAGATCCAATCCAAACACTATTTGGGTCTGGATTTGGATATTTGGTCTAGGTCCAATCCAAATTCTTGTTTCTTCAGTCCTTCTTGACTTTTCGAGGCAGGCGTTTTGTGCAGGCCCTAGCTTCATCAGCACTCCGTCTTGTGCTGGGTTTTCCCCAACTTTGTCGTTCGAGCTCCTTCTCGCCTTTTCGGACTCTGTTTCAGTTCATTTTTGGTGAATGCTTTTGGCTTGGATTTCTACTATTTTGGTGAATGCTTTTGGCTTGGGTTTTGGTGCTCCACGCTTGCAGTCTGCTTATAGCCTGGGCTTTCCTTATGACTTTTGATCCTGCTTTTATCAGGCCAGGGCGCTTTCTGAGCTTGTGAACCTGCTTTCTGAGCCTGCTTTTGATTCAGGCTTCACTTGTTGGATTTTGGGTTTTTACAAAATTGGACTTGGCTCATGTTTGAGAAAGTTGTAATTTGAACGGGGTTTAAACAAAAGTTTAAAGCTTTTACAACACGAAAACTCCAAAATCTGGTTTGAAATGGATTTTCAAACTAGGTGTTTGTTTTTGAAATTCGTTTGATTTTGGGGTGTTTACACAAGACATTAAAAACATCTTAGAAAATGGAGGATTTTCAGAATTTGCTTCTTCTAAAGATAAAGCTTTCATCCGAAAGATTTCAACCCGATACATGATTTTGGGAGGAATTCTCTATAAAAAGAGTTTTACCGGCATCTTGTTGAGGTGCGTAAACCTCGAGGAGGCTAGGACTATAATGCATGAATTCCATGATGGAGAATGTGGAGGGCATGTCAATGCGAATATGATGGCTATGAAAATACTTAGAACCGGTTATTTTTGGTCCACCCTTAAGCAAGACTGTCATGATCATGTTAGAAAATGTCACCCATGTCAAGTGCATGGACACGCCATTCATATTCCATCATCGACCTTGCATTCCATTGTCAGCCCATGGCCCTTCACCATGTGGAAGTTTGACATCGTAGGACCAATCTCCCCTAATGCATCAAATGGACATAGGTTCATCCTAGCAGTCACCGAATATTTTTCTAAATGGGTTGAAGCCACCTCCTTGACTAATGTCCAGGGGAAACATGTAGTGGCATTTATTAAGAAGAATATCTTGGCTCGATTTGGAGTTTCAAGAGACCTAGTGTCTGATAATGGCACCCCTTTCAAGAATGAAAGGGTGGAAAAATTATGTAATACCTATGGCATAACTCAACACTTCTCATCGCCTTATTACCCTCAAGGCAACGGCCAAGCCGAAGCCACAAACAAAACTCTCATTAGCATCATTGAGAAAACTTTAGAGAAGGGTAGGACATGGCATGAGAAGCTTGATGAAGCCTTATGGGCTTATAGGACTTCCATCCGAACACCCACAAATGCCATGCCATTCGAGTTGTTCTATGGTACAAACTCTATTCTCCCCATTCATACCAAATTGCATTCATTCCATACATCACTTACACTCGACCTCCCCCTAGAGACTTTTCAGCATGCTAGAATGGCCGAGCTTGATTTATTAGATGAAAGAAGGCTCCTTGCTATGGATCATGCCCATGCATACCGGCAAAGGATAGCCCCACATTATGAAAAGTATATGAAGCTAAACAATACATATTGGTTGATCGATGTTGAGGGTAGGAATTTAGCAGACCCTATAAATGCTCAATATTTGAAAAAATACCATGTGTAGGGTCTAAGCTAAATACTTTTGAAAATGTTTTGAGGGGATCTCCTTTGAACTTCGTAAAGGAAGGATCAAGGTGGATCGTGTGACCCTGAATAAGGGAATCGATGCTTGTGAAAAGCGGAGTTTTCAAAAATCAATGGATTACATTTCAAAGGTCTTCATCTTACAAAGGAAGGCCTTGTTCAATATAGCAAAATACTTTCAAGTAGTACATGCTATTTCAAAATAGGGTGATCTGGGATGAATCGAGTAAGTCATTGGGATAAGTCTTCACCCTTTTCACTTCTCTTCTCCAAAAGAAAAATTTGGCAAAAAGCATAAAAAGAGGAAAATCCCTCCAAAAAGCCCCCTTCCAAAGGAAGGCCAAATAGAAAGAGAAAGAAAATCGTTCTTCGATTGAAAAAGAAAAGAGGAAAAAACAAAAAGAAAATTCCTTCCAAATGGGAGGCCCTCCATGAAAGAAAAAGAAAGAATTTGCCAAAAAGCTCAAAAGAGCAAATTTTCGGCCTCTTTGCCTCAAACCATGGGATGCTTCAGAAAGGACTGTGATAACTCTTTCTCCTATCCCTACGATTTATCCCAATGGAAAAAGATTCATTTCGGAGAGTCCTAAAGTAAAAATAGGATCTGCTTATTTGAATCTCATTTTGTTTGAGAATTAGACGTTGTTGGGTAAGGCGTAGAAATTTTGCAATGTTTCCTTATTTCCTTATAAAACCTCTACTAAAGTAGCGAGTGTTAAGACTCAAGTGAAGGAAAACATAAGAAGCTAAAGATTCTTGTGATTGAAGCTAAAAGGGTTTTCCCTCTTTCAAAATCAAATTGAGAAAAACCTAGAACATCGAGTAACATAAGACCAGTTCACTTGGGGTAGCTAGCCTCCATAAGCCTCCCAAGTTCGATCATTGCATGATTAGGGTCTCTAGAAAATTTTTTCAGCATATCATCAATGTTACCCCCCCATGATCATGCATGCACACAGGGTCGTCAAATACATGATCCCAATTAGGACTAGAACCACATTAGGAAAAGTTCCCTTTGGCTAAAATCCCCTCTTACCTAGTCATAAGAAAAAGTTTTTTTCAGAAAACTGGGACGATCCATATCCTCGATGACAAATCTAGTGAGAAAACAAAAGGGGTGTTATCTCCTTCCCCATTATCCAAATCAATTTGGATAATGCCAAAGAGGGGCATCTGTAAACACCCCAAAATGGGATTATTTTCAAACAAATGCCTGATTTTCAAAAACCATTTTACAACCCTATTTTGAACTTTTTAAAACCCTGGAGTGTTGAAGTTTTATCTTTTTTTACAAAATCTTTCGAAATAAAGGTTTTCAAACCCGGGCCAAAAACCCAAGTTTTGTAAATTAGCTAAAACAAGCAGGTGAAACCTTATCAAAAAGCAATTCAAGAACCGGTCAAAAAGTAAAAGGAAAGATTCAGCACGTCCAGTTGAAAACTAGGCAAAAAAAAAAAAAACAAGCATCCAGGTCAGAATCAGATTTTAGCTCTAAAACATCAAAGATGAAGCTGTTAGAGATCAAACCCCAAGCTTGTGGAAACAAAAATCAGACGAAAAAGAGTTCGAAAAGTGAGAAGCAAGTCGGCCAAGAAGACTAGGAAAAACCCAGCCTAAAACGAGTCACTGGCAGAACTAGGACCCGTTCAAAACTGCCCGTTTCAAACACCCAAGAAGGACTGAAGAAAGAAAAAATTGGATTGGATCTAGACAAAAATATCCAAATCCAGATCCATTTAAATTTTGGATTGGGTTGGATCTTTCGATCCAAACCCAAATCCAAAACCCACCCCTTGGCCTATAAATAGGACCAAGGGGGGGGCAAGAAGTTCACGTGAAACTCCTTGTGGGCTTGGGGGAGCTTGTAAAGTATGAGAGAGAGTGGATGGGAAAAGTCAACAATGGTGGGCTTTAGCCATGTGGGCTTGATCAAGGGTTAAGTGGGCTTGAGCCTTGTGACCTTGACCTAGCTTGGGCTACAACAATGAAGTGGAGTGGCTTGGATGTGGGCTGCAACCATGGCTGCAAATGGTGGACCGACTGCAAGAGGTAAGTCCCTAAAACCTTGACCCACTACCTAAAACCTGCCCTAGCTAGCCGACTTAACCCAGCCCATACCACCTAAACCTAGCCAAGACACACCCAACCGACCCCACTAAAACCCTAACCGACCTAACTCACTTGGCCTAAACCTAGCCAAAACACATCCTAGACACCCACTTGGCTGGACCTAACTACACCTAACTGAACCCACCTAACTACACCCAACCCATACTACCTAAAACCTGCCCTAGCTATCCGACTTAACCCAGCCCATACCACCTAAACCTAGCCAAGACACACCCAACCGACCCCACTAAAACCTAGCAAACCACCCTGTAGACGCAGAAAATTCCCGCTCCTGGTTCTTAGGCCTGAAGCGAACCTTTTCGTGCACCTAAGTCCTAATTAAGCAAAAGGGAGTGCCAGCTAGCTTACTTAAGCTAGCGAATAGAAATTTTTAAACCTGACTCCTAACGTGGCGACTATGAGCAAGCAAGCTCTTTTTGTCGCAGACCTTCTTGTACCGATGCGCAAGGGTCAGTCTGTACGCTTTTAAAAATTGAGTTTTTGGAATATAAGAACCTACGAAAACGTGTTTGAGGTTTTTGATTTGGGTTGTTTTTGTATGATTTTCAGATTTTATTTCACGTGGATTTGCACGTGCCTAAGTCTTTCTTTTTATCCCTTTTTGGGCCAACTAGGTGTGTGTTATGAACACTCAGCCTAAGTGGGGCGACTTTGAGAGGGAGTATGGGGTTTGCTTTGATGCAATATGCATCCTAACTCGTGGTATGTCGTATATGCAATGCAAACTCGCGCAACTCCAAAGGGAAAACCCGAATTTAAAAGACAATGCCAAAGGGAAATGACTTGTAATGTAAATTGCCGAAGGGAAATGACTTGTAATGTAAATTGCCGAAGGAAAATTGCAAAAGGGGAAATATGGCTATATCTTAAGAGCGGAAAGGCTCAATAGTGCAAGTGTGTGCCGTGTATATATGTAAAGACTACACACACTACTGAACCTT
This sequence comes from Brasenia schreberi, assembly GCA_036023115.1. Classification (NCBI taxonomy): domain Eukaryota; kingdom Viridiplantae; phylum Streptophyta; class Magnoliopsida; order Nymphaeales; family Cabombaceae; genus Brasenia; species Brasenia schreberi. The sequence continues at coordinate 22,306,266 of JAYKKT010000090.1, forward strand.
AAAACCCAAATCTTAAAGACATAGCCGAAAGGGAAATACTTATAATATATATGGGCCCGAAGGTCGCCAACGTGTTGCGTGGGTGTTGTGTATATATTGAAAGACAACTCACACGACTTAAATGAAACCCAAATATAAATTGCAATATGGCCTTAACTAAGGTCTTGGGAGTAAGAGCGAAAGCTCAATGTGTGTGAGTGTATAATTGAAATACTACACACACGACATGAAATTAAACCCAAATATAAATTGTAATATGGCCTTAACTAAGGTCTTGGGAGTAAGAGCGAAAGCTCAATGTGTGTGAGTGTATAATTGAAATACTACACACACGACATGAAATTAAACCCAAGGAAAGTCTAACACGGCCCTTACTTGGGTCTTGCAAATAAGAGTGAAAGCTCAATGTGTGTGAGTGCGAGAATTTAAAGACAACACACACAACTTAAGCAAAACCCCATGCAACTTAAAATATATAAATAAATTTATATCTTAAGGGTTGATTAGGCTCGTGTGTGTTCAAAATCGTGTACAACTAAGAGCGAGGTAGGCTCAAGTGCACATGTGTGTGGGTGTGCCAAGCCACGTTATTACAAGCGGGGGGAGACAATGCTCCGTTATTACAACCCCGTATCAAATTTAATTTAACTTAAGCAAGTCTACAAATAAGGACCGAGTTAGGCACTTACTTATAGCTGGTTCGGAGGTGACTTGCTTGAGGTTGGGCTTGGGCGTCGCCTTGGGCTGCAAGAGGGAGCTCCTCGGAATGGCACGGCAAAGGGGTGTGTGGCCGGTTGACAAAGGAGCACGGGTGTGGCGCCTTGGGGACTTGCCGGCTGAATGGGATGGTGCTGCTGTGGTGCCTCGGGCTGAGGTGTTTAGGGAGGGTCACTAAAGTATAGGGCTGATGCTAGGGAAGGTGGAGCTAATGGGTGACTAAGGAGGATGGTTTAGGGAAGAGGGTGTGGCTGGCCGGGTGACTTAGGTATAGTCGACTGTGACTGGCCGACTAGGGGCGGTTTAAGTGGTGGTCGGCTGGGGTAGCTAGGGGATGTCACGGATGGGAAGGTAGGGTACTATGGAAGGTGGAGTTAAGGGGTGATTGAGAGTGGAAGGGGCAGGTCCTAGGGAGCAAGGTAAGGTGGTTGGGGTGTCACTAAGGGAAAAGTAGAGAATCGGGTGGTGTGATGGGTTATGTCTGGCCGAATGGAGAAGGGTGGCGAGAAGGCTGTGATAGAGCTGTATGGTGGTGGTATGGGTGGCTGAGAGTGGAGGGGGGAGAGAAGATAGGGTAAAGTTGGGATGAGGTACTAACCGGATAGGAGAGGGAGGTCGGTGTGTGGAAGGAGGGCAGCCGGGTGGAAGGTGGATGGAGCTGGCCGGGCAGTTGGTGGCGACGTGGAGTGGAGCAGGCTGGGAGGTAGTGGTGGCGTGGAGGGGAGCTGGCTAAGAAGTGGTGGTGGTGCAGGTGGAAGAAGAGAGCAAGGTGAGAGAGGGCTCGACTGGCCCAAGTGCTGGCTGAAAAAGTTTGAAAAACCCGCCCACTAGGGGGGGGGGGGGTTATAGTTTTTCAAAGGGTCGGTTGGGGGTGGTTTTGAGAGGGTGGTTAGGTGGTTAGGTGGTGGTGGTGTGGTGATAAGGTGGGCTGGTTTTGAGGGGGGCCAGATATTTTGTTTTAGGTGGTTTTAGGGATATGGTGTGCTAGGGTTTAGGAGGGGTGTGTAAACACCCCGACATCCCACGAATTTCTTAAACGAGTCTGGTTTTATACAAGCAGCCCCAAAGGGCCATTTTGAGTTTGGAAACCCAGGAGCCTTCCAAACAAACCTGTATATATGTTTTAAACTTTATCTTTCAAAAACATATAATATAGCTTTTGAAAACCCTTTTAAAACATGTTTTGAAACCCCAAAGTGGCTTGGCCCGATCAAGACAGGAACCGGAGCACCTGTCGAGCCCGGCGCAGCAACTCTTGTATCTGATTCACATCCCAGGATCTCGAACATCCAAGACCCTGTTCTTATCAAAATAGCATTTGAAGTCATCTCCGGAAGGCAGAAACGGAGGCGGACGACTATGTTGGCGAAGACCCAACGCAGACGGAGTACTGATGCTGTCAGGCCCCGCACAAATCGTCCGTCTCGAACCCAGCTCGAAGGAGTCAGAGTTCAGTTTGGATTGGATCTGGACCATATATATCCAGATTCCAATCCAAACCCATATGTGGACTTGGATTTGGATTTGGATCCAGAGATCCAATCCAATATCCATATCCATGGCCCACATCACCTTCTCATAAATTTTGGTGGGGCCCACTTGAAATTCACGTGGGATATTGGGCATGAGAGAGAGTGGGGGTGAAAAATATCAAGAGTGTTGTATTAAGCTTGACTTGTGTGTCAAGTTTGGGTTAATCATGTGGGTTAGCCTAATTGAGTGGGTTTAAGCTTGTAATTAGCTAAAACCTAACCTAGGGCTGCACTAACATGGGGTGATCAAGGTCTATGGGCCATGCTAAGGGAGCTCCTTCACCTAAACCTAGCCAAAAATGCCTAAACCTAGCCTAAACCCCTAATCCACCCCTAATCTGAACCTAATCACCTAACCCACTTCCCTAATCCCGGCCTAATCCCAACCTAATCACCTAACCCACTTCCCTAATCCTTCCCTAAACCTAGATTAATTTCCCTAATCCTAGCCTAAACCTAGCCTAATCACCTAACCTAGCTCACTAAACCTCACCCTAAAACCCAACCACCTAACCTAGCCCTAAACCTCTAAACCACCCTTAGCCCACGATTTATCCAAACACCTAGTTTTAAAATATCTGGCCCAACCCCATCCAGCCCACCTTATCTACATACCACCCTACCTAAACCACCTAACCACTACCCACAGCCCAGCCCTAACCGACCTACCCATCCCCTATTTAAACCCCCCTCATTGTGGGCGGGTTTTCTAAGTGGGAACCACCCTTCCATCCAGCCGGGCCCTCTCCTTCTCCCATCTCTCATCCAGCCGAGACCACTCCCCAGCAGCTCCACCAGCCTCCACCAGCCGCCACCTGCTCCGCCACCTTCCCTCTTCCGTCCACCACCACCACCCCTCAGCCGGACGCCATCATCTTCCCCCAACCGACAGCCACCTGCCCGCCACTTTCCCACTCCAGCCGCCACTTCTCCCCATTCGGTAAGTACCCCAAACTCCCTCAAAGCCCCTCTCTACCACCTCTCCACTCTTAGCCACCCATCTTCCCTTCAGCTCAGCCCCTTTGCCGCCACCACCTAAACCTAGCCGAACCTAGGATAACCCAAGTTGCTGGCCACTACTTAGCCACCATCTCCCATTCGGCCAACCCCCCCTAGGTGTCCTATTTGGCCTTCCCACTAGCTCACCTTTTAGGTCCAGTTTCCCTAAGTACCCAACTTCCCTAGTGATCCTAATACCCATTTGTTCAGCCACTCTAAACTCCCTACTTGGAGGCGCCACCTACTTGCCACCGGCCCCCTTCGAGGCGTCTATCCCGCGCCCCATTTGCAGCCGGCCAGCACCCTTGATCACCTACCTTCGCGGAGCTCCCACTTGCAGCCCAAGGCCAAGCCTACGCTCAAGCAAGACCTCTACGGACCAGCTACTCGTAAGTGTCTAAACTCGGTCTTTAGTCGTACACTTGCTTGAAATTCAATTTGATACGGGGTTGTAATAACGGAGCATAGTCTCCCCCCGCTTGTAATAACGTGGCTTGGCACAACCACACACGTGCACTCTCTTAGTCGTGCACAATTTTGAACACACACGGGCCTAATCAGCCCCTAATATATAAGTGTATATATACTTTCATTTTCGAAGGGTTTTGTTTAAGTTGGGTGCGTTGTCTTTCAATTCAAGCACTCTCACACACATTGAGCTTTCGCTCTTATTTGAAAGACCCAAGTAAGGGCCGACCTATACTATTTGGGTTTCATTTCTTGTCGTGTGAGTAAGTCTTTCAATTCAAGCACTCTCACACACATTGAGCTTTCGCTCTTATTTGAAAGACCCAAGTAAGGGCCGACCTATACTATTTGGGTTTCATTTCTTGTCGTGTGAGTAAGTCTTTCAATTCAAGCACTCTCACACACATTGAGCTTTCGCTCTTATTTGAAAGACCCAAGTAAGGGCCGACCTATACTATTTGGGTTTCATTTCTTGTCGTGTGAGTAAGTCTTTCAATTCAAGCACTTTCACACACATTGAGCCTTCGCTCTTACTCCCAAGACCTTAGTAAAGGCCTTATTGCAGTTATATTTGGGTTTCATTTATGTCGTGTGTGTAGTACTTCAATTCAAGCACTCTCACACACATTGAGCCTTCGCTCTTACTCCCAAGACCTTAGTCAAGGCCATATTGCAATTTATATTTGGGTTTAATTTCATGTCGTGTGTGTAAGTCTTTCAATTCAAGCACGCACCCACATTGAGCCTTCGCTCTTATTTGCAAGACCCGAGTAAGGGCTCATATACATAAGATATATACATATCTCCCTTCGGTTATTTCCCTTCGGTTATTTCCCTTCTGTTATTTCCCTTCAGTATTGTCTTTACATTTTGGGTTTTCCCTTTGGAGTAGCGTGAGTTTGCATTGCATCTACGCCATACCACGAGGTAGGACGCATATTGCATCGAAGCAAGCCCCGCTCGAATTCGCCCATGTAGTGGAGTGTTCATAACACACAAACTAGGCGACCCAAAAAGGGATAAAAGAAAAGACTTAGGCACGTGCAAATCCACGTGATCTAAAACATGCAATCGCATCTTAAAGACCCGAAATAAGATACCTCGAACCGTTTCGTAGACTTTCTCCCCAAAACTCGATTTTTGCAAAAGCGTACAGACTGACCCTTGCGCATCGGTGCAAGAAGGTCTGCGACGACAAGAGCTCACTTGCTCACAGTCGCCACGTTTAGAAGTCAGTGTTAAATATATCTTCGCTAGCTTAAGTAAGCTAGCTGGCACGCCCTATTTGTATACATAGGCCTTAGACGCACGATAAGATCCACTCCAAGCCACGAAAGAGGCGAAGAGGCGGGGATTTTCGCACGTCTACAGGGTGGTTTAGTGGTTTAGGGCTTATCTAGGTGGGTTGGTTTTGGGGTGAGGTTTAGTGAGGTGGGTTAGGTGATTAAGCTAGGATTAGGTTAGGATTAAGGGAATTAGGCTAGGTTTAGGGAAGGATTAGGGAGGTGGGTTAGGTGATTAGGTTGGGATTAGGTTGGGATTAGGGAAGTGGGTTAGGTGATTAGGCTAGGATTAGGCTGGGATTAGGGTAAAGGGCTAGGATTAGGGGTTTTGGCTTAGGATTGGGTTAGGAAACTCCCTTTGCATAACCCATAGACTTCATTGCATCATGTTGGTGCAGCCCTAGGTTAGGTTTTGGCTCATATAAGCTTAAACCCACACTAATAATTTAACCTACATGATTAACCCCAAACTTGACACACAAGTCAAGCTTAATACAATTCCCCTCATGCTTATCCTCCCCATTCTCTCTCATGCCCATAATCCCACGTGAATTTCAAGTGGGCCCCACCTCCATTTATGAGAAGGTGATGTGGGCCATGGATGTGGATATTGGATTGGATTTTTGAATCCAAATCCAAATCCAAATCCATACATACGTTTGGATTGGGATCTGGATATATATGGTCTATATTCAATTCAAACTGAATTCTGACTCCTTCAGGGTATGTTCAAAATGAATGGTTTGTGCGGGGTCTGACAGCATCAGTACTCCGTCTGCGTTGGGTCTTCGCCAACATGGTCGTCCGCTTCTATTTTCACCTTCCGGAGATGATTTCATATGATTTTTGCTGATAACAGGGACTTGGATGTTCGAGATCCTGGGGGTGGATCTAACACGAGAGTTGCTATGCCGGGCTCGACATGTGCTCCAGTTCCAGGCTCTCTTTAGCTCTTCTGGTCCTGCTTTCATCAGGCCAAGCCGCTTCGTGGGGTTTCAAAATGTGTTTTAAAAGGTTTTAAAAGTATATTATACATATTTTAAAGCATATACAGTTTAAACATATGTACAGGGTTGCCTGGAATTCTCCTGGTTTTCTAAACTCAAAATAGCCCTTTGGGGCTGCTTTTACAAAACCAGGTTTTTTTTGAGAAGTTCGTGGGATTTCGGGGTGTTTACAAATGCCCCTCTTTGGCATTGTCCAAATCGATTTGGATAATGGCAAAGATGACAAACACCCCTTTCAATGTCTCCCTAGATCTAACCACGAAAATATGGGATCGTCCCAATCTTTAGCAAAATCTCTCTTTTAAAACCCTGGTAGGAGGAGATATCACGCCAAAGGGATAGACAGAACGGTTTGTGGTCCAAAAATGGGATCATGTTATGCAAGTGTCGATGCGTGGAAATGTAGATGCATGACATGGGTGTGGTGCCAAGAGTGGCGACCTCCCAGAGACCAGATGTGGTCGAACTCTTGAGACTTACAAGGCCTGCTGCTCCGAGTGAGCAGATCCTATGCTGTTCGATGTTCGATTTTTCAAAATCTATTTACAAAAACTATTTATAAAAGGGACAACTGTCTTAAGTCTCAATCCTATGGATCTCGAGCTCTTTGTGTTTGCCTTTGTTTGAGTCTTGACACTCGCTTATCTAGCGGAGGTTTTATAAGAAAACAAGGCATATTTCAAATTCCTACGTCTTACTTGAAACGTCGAATTCTCAAACAAAATGAAATTCAAGTAAGTAAATCCTATTTTTACTTTAGGATTCCTCGAAATGAACCATGTTTTAGCTTGGGATAAGCCAGGGATGGGAAAGAGATACCACGGTCCCTTCTGAAGTGTCCCGTGGTTTAAGGCATAGAAGGAGGAAAACTGCTCTTTTTGAGCCTTTTGGACTCTTTTTTCTTTTTTTCGTAGAGGGTCTCCCTTTGGGAGTATTTTTTCTTTAATCCCTCTTTTTCACAAGAGAATCGATTTTTCTTTTGAATTCTGGTTTCTTTCTTTTGGAAAGAGACTCTGGATGGGAAATTCCCTTTATTTTGGCCACATTTTCCTTTTGGAAGGAGAAGAGAAGAGGGGAGGACTTATCCCAAGCTCACACTCGATCCATTCCAGATCAACCTATTTAGAAATAGCACGTACTACTTGCAAGTATCTTGCTATATTGAACTAGGCCTTTCTTTGTAAGAAAAAGGATTTTGAATTTGGAAGACTCCACTCTTTCACAAGTGCGAATTCTCTTACTTAGGGCACATGATTTTGCCTTTGCACCTTATTTTTAGGTCTCAGGGCAGCTATCCCTAAAGTTTTCGAAAATGGGAATTTACCCCAAATCTTACACATAATACTTCTTTAAGTATTGAATATTGATAGGATCTACTAAATTCCTACCTTCTACATCAATCAACCAATACGAGTTGTTCGTGGTGGTTGCACGTACAACATAGGGTCCATCCCACTTGGGGTGCCACTTTCCAAGGGGATGTGGGCCACGATAGTGGATGATTTTCAAAACCAGATCTCCCACTTCAAAGTGGCGAGGTCTCATGTGTTTGCCATAATGTCGGGTTATCCTTTGCCGGTATGCAAGAGCATGATCCATAGCAAGGAGTCGCCTCTCATCTAGCAAATCTAGTTCGGCCATCCTAGCATGCTGAAGCGTCTCTAGGGGGAGGTCGAGTGCTATGGATGTATGGAATGAATGTAATTGAGTATGAATGGGAAGAATGGTGTTTGTGCCATAGACCAATTCGAATGGTGTGGCATTCATGGGAGTCCGAATGGAAGTCCTTGTAGACGCACGAAAATCCCCGCCTCTAGCTTTCTCAGGGCTTGGAGCGGATCCTCTCGTGTGTCTAAGGCCTATTTATATAAACAGGGCGTGCCAGCTAGCTTACCTAAGCTAGAGAAGATATATTTTAAGCTGACTTCTAATCGTGGCGATTGTGAGCAAGTGAGCTCTTGTCGTCGCAGACCTTCTTGCACCGATGCGCAAGGGTCAGTCTGTACGTTTTGAAAAATCGAGTTTTTGGGTATGAAAAACCTACGAAGCGGTTCGAGGTGTTTAATTCGGGTCTTTTAGATATGATTGCAGATTTTAGATCACGTGGATTTGCACGTACCTAAGTCTTTCTTTTTATCCCTTTATGGGCCACCTAGGTGTGTGTTATAAACACTCCACTACATGGGGTGAATTTGAGTGGGAGTACGGGGCTTGCTTCGATGCAATATGCGTCCTACCTCGTGGTATGGTGTAGATGCAATGCAAACTCACGCTACTCCAAAGGGAAAACCCGAGTGTAAAGACAATGCTGAAGGGAAATAACCGAAGGGAAATGACTTGTAATGTAAATGCCGAAGGGAGATATGTATATAGGGTATATACGTGCCCTTACTTGGGTCTTGCAAATAAGAGCGAAGGATCAATGTGGGTGCGTGCTTGAATTAAAAGACTTACACACACGACATGAAATAAAACCCAAATATAACTTGCAGTATGGCCTTGATTAAGGTCTTGGGAATAAGAGCGAAAGCTCAATGTGTGTGAGTGCTTGAATTGAAGTACTACGCACACGACATGAAATTAAACCCAAATATAACTTGCAGTATGGCCTTGATTAAGGTCTTGGGAATAAGAGCGAAAGCTCAATGTGTGTGAGTGCTTGAATTGAAGTACTACACACACGACATGAAATTAAACCCAAATAGTATAACACGGCCCTTACTTGGGTCTTTCAAATAAGAGCGAAGGCTCGGTGTGTGTGAGTGCTTGAATTGAAAGACTTACACACACGACATTAAATGAAAACCCAAATAGTATAGCTCGGCCCTTACTTGGGTCTTTCAAATAAGAGTGAAGGCTCAATGTGTGTGAGTGCTTGAATTGAAAGACTTACACACACGACATGAAATGAAAACCCAAATAGTATAGCTCGGCCCTTACTTGGGTCTTTCAAATAAGAGCGAAGGCTCCATGTGTGTGAGTGCTTGAATTGAAAGACAACACACCCAACTTAAGCAAAACCCTACGAAAATTAAAGTACATATATATATATATATTTATGTATTAGGGGCTGATTAGGCCCGTGTGTGTTCAAAATCATGCACAACTAAGAGAGTGCACGTGTGTGGGTGTGCCAAGCCACGTTATTACAAGCGGGGGGAGACTATGCTCCGTTATTACAACCCCATATCGAATTGAATCTTAAGCAAGTATACAACTAAGGACCAAGTTAGGCACTTACTAATAGTTGGTCCGAAGATGCCTTGCTTGAGCATGGGCTTGGCCTTCGCCTTGGGCTGCAAGAGGGAGCTTCGCGGAGTTGAACGGCAAAGGGGCTGTTGGCCGGGTGCCTTAGGTGCGCGAAAGAGATGCCTTGAAGGTGGCCGGCTACTTGGAAAGGGGCTGCCTTGGCGTGTGGGGCCAAGGTGAGTATGTAGGGTCACTAAGGAAGGGTTGTGAGGTTAGGGAGTATGACACTAAGGGGAGCCTAAGGGAGCGTCTAAGGGAGCACCTAAGGGAAGGATGTGGCTAGCCAAATGGAGGTGACAGTCGGTTGGAGTGGCCGACTAGGGGAACTTGGTGGTGGCCAGCTGCTAGGGTGGCTAGGAGTGGTGGAAGGGAAGGGAACTAGCTAGGAGATGGGGTAAGGTAGTGATGGATGTGGGGAGGTAATATGGGCAGGTCTTAGGGAGTTGGATGGGGTGGTCGGGTGTAGCTAGGGTGTCTAGGTATTGGCGGGTAGTTAGGTTGGTTATGGCCTGGCCGAATGGGAGTGGGGGGAGGCGATGAATGGCTGGTGTTAGGGGAAGATGGTGGTGGTGCAGGTGGTTGAGAGTGGAGGGGAGTGGAGAAGAGGTGAGGTAGGGTATAGGATACTAACCGAATGATGGGAGGCGGCGGATGGTTGAGGAGAAGCCGGGTGTGGTGGAGTGGCTGGTTCGGCCGGATGAAGAGGATGGCGACGGGTGGCTGGGGAGTGGTGGAGCATGTGGTGCACGATGGTGGCTGGTGGTGGTGCAGGTGGAGGAGCCGGCTGGGAGTGGGGCAGGTGGAAGGATGATGGTGATCAGCTGGAAAGGGTGGAGAGAAGATAGTGGGAGCTGGGAAAACCCACCCCTTAGGGGGGGGGGTTTATAGGGCTGCAAGAGGCGGTTGGGGCTGGTATTAGGGTAGTGGTTAGGTGGTCTAGGGGTGGTGGTATGGTGGTAAGGTGGGCTGGTATTAGGGTAGGGCCAGATATTTTAAATACAACGGGTTTTGGGTATGTTGTGGGCTAGGTTTAGGTGGGGTGGTTTAGAGGTTTAGGGTTTAGTTAGGTGGGTTGGTTTTGGGGTGAGGTTTAGTGAGGTGGGTTAGGTGATTAGGCTAGGATTAGGTTAGGTTTAGGGAAATTAACCTAGGTTTAGGGAAGGATTAGGGAAGTGGGTTAGGTGATTAGGTTGGGATTAGGCCGGGATTAGGGAAGTGGGTTAGGTGATTAGGCTCAGATTAGGACCGGATTAGGGTAGAAGGCTAGGATTAGGTGTTTTTGGTTAGGTTTAGGTGAAGGAGCTCCCTTTGCATGACCCATGGACCCTAATCATATCATGTTGGTGCAGCCCTAGGTTAGGTTTTGGCTAATTACAAGCTAAACCCACTTAATTAGGCTAACCCACATGATTAACCCCAAACTTGACACACAAGTCAAGCTTAATTACAACACACACTTGATCTTATCCTCCCCCACTCTCTCTCATGCCCATAATCCCATGTGAAATTCAAGTGGGCCCCACCTCCATTTATGAGAAGGTGATGTGGGCCATGGATATGGATATTGGATTGGATCTCTGGATCCAAATCCAAATCTAAGTCCATACATGGGTTTGGATGGGGATCTGGATATATATGGTCCAGATCCGATCCAAACTGAACTCTGACTCCTTCAAGCTGTGTTCGAAACGAACGGTTTGTGCGAGGCCTGACAGCATCAGTACTCCGTCTGCATTGGGTCTTCGCCAACATGATCGTCCGCCTCTGTTTTCGCCTTTCGAAGATGACTTCAAATGACGTTTTGATGATAATAGGGTCTTAGACGTTCGAGATCTTGGGGGTGGATTTGATATGAGAGTTGTTATGCCGGACTCGACATGTGCTCTGGTTCTTGGCTCTCTTTGGCTTTTCTGGTCCTGTCTTGATCAGGCCAAGCTGCTTCGGGGTTTCAAAACATGTTTTAAAAGGTTTTTAAAAGCCATATTGTATATTTTTGAAATATAAAGTTCAAAACATATATACAGGGTTGTTTGGAAGGCTCCTGGGTTTCCAGACTCAAAATAGCCCTTTGGGGCTGCTTTTATAAAACCAGGTTGATTTGAGAAATTCGTGAGATTTCGGGGTGTTTACAGATGCCCCTCTTTGGCCTTGTCCAAATTGATTTGGATAAGGGAAAAGATGACAAACACCCCTTTCAATGTCTCCCTAGATCTACCCACGAAGAATATGGGATCGTCCCAATCTTTAGCAAAATCTCAATTTACAAACTTTGGTAGGAGGAGATATCACGCCAAAGGGTATGCTATGGAATCTGGTCCTAAAATGGGATCATGCTTATGCAAGTGCCATGCGTGGAATGCAGATGACATGGGTGTGGTGCCAAGAGTGGCGACCTCCCAAAGACTAGATGTGGTCGAACTCTAGAGACTTACAAGGCCTACTGCTCCAAGCGAGCAAATCCTATGTTGTTTGATGTTCGATTTTCAAAACTTATTTACAAAATTTATTTACAAAAGGAACAACTGTCTTGAGTCTCGATCCTAAGGATCTCGAGCTCTTCGTGTTTGCCCTTGTTTGAGTCTTAACACTCGCTTATCTAGCGGAGGTTTTATAAGAAAAAAGCTATATTTCGAATTCCTATGCCTTACTCGAAACGTCGAATTCTCAAACAAGACGAAATTCAAGTAAGTAAATCCTATTTTTACTTTAGGATTCCTCGAAATGAACCATGCTTTAGCTTGGGATAAGCCAGGGATGGGAAAGAGATACCATGGTCCCTTCTGAAGCGTCCCGTGGTTTAAGGCATAGAAGATGGAAAACTGCTCTTTTTGAGCTTTTTGGCCTCTTTTCCTTTTTTTCATCGAGGGTCTCCCTTTGGGAGTATTTTTTCTTTACTCCCTCTTTTTCACAAGAGAATCGATTTTTTTCTTTTGAATTCTGGTTTCGTTCTTTTGGAAAGATACTTTGAATGGGAAATTCCCTTTATTTGGGCCGTGTTTTTCCTTTTGGAAGTAGAAGAGAAGAGGGGAGGACTTATCCCAAGTCTACACTCGATCCATTCCAGATCAGCCTATTTAGAAATAGTACGTACTACTTGCAAGTATCTTGCTATATTGAACTAGGCCTTTCTTTGTAAGAAGAAGGATTTTGAAATGTAACCACGATTTTGAAGACTCCACTCTTTCACAAGTGCGAATTCTCTCACTCAGGGTCACACGACTTTGCACCTTATTTTCATGTCTCAGGGCAACTATCCCTAAAATTTTCAAAAACTGGAATTTAATCCAAATCCTACACATGATATACTTCTTTAAGTATTGAATATTGATAGGATCTGCTAAATTCCTACCTTCTACATCGATCAACCAATATGAATTGTTCGTGGTGGTTGGTCGTACAACATAGGGTCCATCCCACTTGGGGCGCCACTTTCCGAGCGGATGTGGGCCACGATAGTGGATGATTTTCAAAACTAGATCCCCCACTTCAACGTGGCAAGGTCTCATGTGTTTGCCATAATGTTGGGCTATCCTTTGCCAGTATGCACGAGCATGGTCCATGGCAAGGAGTCGCCTCTCATCTAGCAAATCTAGTTCGGCCATCCTAGCATGCTGAAGCGTCTCTAGGGGGAGGTCGAGTGCAATGGATGTATGGAATGAATGCAGTTGAGTATTGTAGACGCGCGAAAATCACCACGCCTCTTCGCCTTTTCTGGGCGTGGAGTGGATCCTCTCGTGCGTCTAAGGCCTATTTATATAAACAGGGCGTGCCAACTAGCTTACCTAAGCTAGCGAAGATATATTTTTAACTGGCTTCTAATCGTGGCGATTGTGAGCAAGTGAGCTCTTGTCGTCGCAGACCTTCTTGCACCAATGTGCAAGGGTCAGTCTGTACGCTTTGAAAAATCGAGTTTTTGGGTGTAGAAAGCCTACGAAGCGGTTCGAGGTGTCTAATTCGGGTCTTTTAGATGCGATTGCAGATTTTAGATCACGTGGATTTGCACGCGCCTAAGTCTTTCCTTTTATCCCTTTATGGGCCACCTAGTTTGTGTGTTATGAACACTCCACTACATGGACGAATTTGAGCGGGGCTTGCTTTGATGCAATATGCGTCCTACCTCGTGGTATGGCGTAGATGTAATGCAAACTCACGCTACTCCAAAGGGAAAACCAGAATGTAAAAGACAATGCCGAAGGGAAATGACTTGTAATGTAAATGCCGAAGGGAGATATGTATATAGAGTATGTATATGGGCCCTTACTCGGGTCTTGCAAATAAGAGCGAAGGCTCAATGTGGGTGCGTGCTTGAATTGAAAGACTTATACACACGACATGAAATTAAACCCAAATATAACTTGCAGTATGGCCTTGACTAAGGTCTTGGGAATAAGAGCGAAAGCTCAATGTGTGTGAGTGCTTGAATTGAAGTACTACGCACACAACATGAAATTAGACCCAAATAGTATAACACAGCCCTTACTTGGGTCTTTCAAATAAGAGCGAAGGCTCAATGTGTGTGAGTGCTTGAATTGAAAGACTTACACACACGACATGAAATGAAAGCCCAAATAGTATAACACGGCCCTTACTTGGGTCTTTCAAATAAGAGCGAAGGCTCAATGTGTGTGAGTGCTTGAATTGAAAGACTTACACACACGACATGAAATGAAAGCCCAAATAGTATAACACGGCCGTTACTTGGGTCTTTCAAATAAGAGCGAAGGCTCAATGTGTGTGAGTGCTTGAATTGAAAGACAACACACCCAACATAAGCAAAACCCTACAAAAATTAAAGTATATGTATATATTTATGTATTAGGGGCTGATTAGGCCCGTGTGTGTTCAAAATCGTGCACAACTAAGAGAGTGCACATGTGTGGGTGTGCCAAGCCACGTTATTACAAGCGGGGGGAGACTATGCTCCGTTATTACAACCCCGTATCGAATTGAATCTCAAGCAAGTACACAACTAAAGACCGAGTTAGGCACTTACTAATAGCTGGTCTGAAGATGCCTTGCTTGAGCGTGGGCTTGGCCTTTGCCTTGGGCTGCAAAAGGGAGCTCCGCGAGGTTGAACGGCAAGGGGTGCTGGCCAGGTGCCTTGAAGGTGGCCGGCTGCTAGCAAGGGTGCTGCCTTGACGTGTGGGATTAAAGGGGCTAGGTAAGGTCACTAGGGGGAGTGTAGTGTTGGGGGAGTATGGCACTAAGGGGAAGCTTAAGGGAAGGTCTAATGGGGCACCTAAGGTTGGCGGGTTGCTAGGGTGGCCAAATGAAATGATAGTCGGTTGGAGTGGCCGACTAGGAGGACTTGATGGTGGCGGGTTGCTAGGGTGGCTAGGAGTGGTGTATGGGAGGGGAACTAGCTAGGAGATGGGGCCAGGTGGTAGTGGGTGTAGTAGGTGTATTGGGGTGATATGGGCAGGTCTTAGGGAGTCGGATAGGGTGGCCGAATGGAGCTAAGGTGTCTAGGTGGTGGCGGGTAATTAGGGTGATTATGGGCCTGGCCGAGGGGGAGTGGTGGCAGCAAGTGGAATGGCTGGTGTTAGGGTGATATGGTAGTGGGTTAGGTGGCTGAGAGTGGAGAGGGAGTGAAGAAGGAGTAAGGTGGAGTGTAGGGTACTAACCGGATGGTGGAAGGCGGCGGGTGGTTGAGGAGTAGCCAGATGTGGGGGCTCGGCTGGTTCGGTCGGGTGAAGAGGATGGCGAGGGGGACTTCGGTTGGAATGGTGGTGGCGGTGGTGGTGCTCGGCTGGGAGGTAGTGGCGCATGTGGTGGCGGGCTGTGGGGCAAGTGGAGCAAGGATGGGAGTCGGCTGAGCTGGGAAATGGAGGACCCGGCTGGTGGAAGGTGGGGCTTCTAGATGGGAAAACCCGCCCCCAAGGGGGGGGTTTATATAGGGCTGGGCTAGGTCGGTTAGGGCTGGTTTTGGGGTAGTGGTTAGGTGGTTTAGGTAGGGTGGTGTGGTGATAAGGTGGGCTGGAAAGGGTAGGGCCATATATTTTGAATACAAGGGGTTTGGGTAGGTGGTGTGCTAGGGGTGGTTTAGAGGTTTAGGGTTTAGCTAGGTGGGTTTGTTCTAGGGTGAGGTTTAGTGAGGTAGGTTAGGCGATTAGGCTAGGATTAGGCTAGGTTTAGGGAAATTAACCCAGGTTTAGGGAAGGATTAGGGAAGTGGGTTAGGTAATTAGGCTCAGATTAGGGCCGGATTAGGGTGGAAGGCTAGGATTAGGTGTTTTTGGTTAGGTTTAGGTGATGGAGCTCCCTTTGCATGGCCCATAGACCCTAATCATATCATGTTGGTGCAGCCCTAGGTTAGGTTTTGGCTAATTACAAGCTTAAACCCACTTACTTAGGCTAACCCACATGATTAACCCCAAACTTGACACACAAGTCAACCTTAATTACAACACACACTTATCTTATCCACCCCCACTCTCTCTCATGCCCATAATCCCACGTGAAATTCAAGTGGGCCCCACCTCCATTTATGAGAAGGTGATGTGGGCCATGGATATGGATATTGGATTGGATTTTTGAATCCAAATCCAAATCCAAGTCCATACATGGGTTTGGATTGGGATCTGGATATATATGGTCCAGATCCGATCCAAACTGAACTCTGACTCCTTCAAGCTGTGTTCAAAACGAACGGTTTGTGCGAGGCCTGACAGCATCAGTACTTCGTCTTCGTTGGGTCTTCGCCAACATGATCGCCCGTCTCTGTTTTCGCCTTCCGGAGATGACTTCAAACAATGTTTTGATGGTAACAGGGTCTTGGACGTTCGAGATCCTGGGGTGGATTTGATACGAGAGTTGCTGTGCCGGGCTCGACATGTGCTCTAGTTCTGGGCTCTCCTTAGCTCTCCTGGTCCTGTCTAGATTAGGCCAAAGCTGCTTCGGGGTTTCAAAAACATGTTTAAAAAGGTTTTTAAAAGCCATATCATGTGTTTTGAAATATAAAAGTTTAAAACATATATACAGGGTTGCCTGGAAGGCTCCTGGGTTTCCAGACTCAAAATGGCCCTTTGGGGCTGCTTTTACAAAACCAAATGGATTTGAGAAACTCGTGGGATTTCGGGGTGTTTACAGATGCCCCTCTTTGGCCTTGTCCAAATTGATTTGGATAAGGGAAAAGATGACAAACACCCCTTTCAATGTCTCCCTAGATCTACCCACGAAGAATATGGGATCGTCCCAATCTTTAGCAAAATCTCAATTTACAAACTCTGGTAGGAGGAGATATCACGCCAAAGGGTATGCTATGGAATCTGGTCCTAAAATGGGATCATGCTTATGCAAGTGCCATGCGTGGAATGCAGATGACATGGGTGTGGTGCCAAGAGTGGCGACCTCCTAGAGACTAGATGTGGTCGAACTCTAGAGACTTTATAAGGCCTACTGCTCCAAGTGAGCAAAATCCTATGCTGTTCGATGTTCGGTTTTCAAAACTTATTTACAAAGTTTATTTACAAAAGGGCCAACTGTCTTGAGCCTCGATCCTAAGGATCTCGAGCTCTTCGTATTTGCTCTTGCTTGAGTCTTAACACTCGCTTATCTAGCGGAGGTTTTATAAGAAGACAAGCTATATTTCAAATTCCTACGCCTTACTCGAAATGTCGAATTCTCAAACAAGAGGAAATTCAAGTAAGTAAATCCTATTTTTACTTTAGGATTCCTCGAAATGAACCATGTTTTAGCTTGGGATAAGCCAAGGATGGGAAAGAGATACCACGGTCCCTTCTGAAGCGTCCCGCGGTTTAAGGCATAGAAGGCGGAAAACTGCTCTTTTGAGCTTTTTGGCCTCTTTTTCCTTTTTTTCCATAGAGGGTCTCCCTTTGGGAGTATTTTTTCTTTAATCCCTCTTTTTCACCAGAGAATCGATTTTCTTTTGAATCCTGGTTTCTTTCTTTTGGAAAGATACTTTGAATGGGAAATTCCCTTTTGTTTGGGCCTTTATTTTCCTTTTGGAAATAGAAGAGAAGAGGGGAGGACTTATCCCAAGCCTACACTCGATCCATTCCAGATCAGCCTATTTAGAAATAGCACGTACTACTTGCAAGTATCTTGCTATATTGAACTAGACCTTTCTTTGTAAGAAGAAGGATTTTGAAATGTAACCACGATTTTTGAAGACTCCACTCTTTCACAAGTGCGAATTCTCTCACTCAGGGTCACACGAGTTTGCCTTTGCACCTTATTCACATGTCTCAGGGCAGCTATCCCTAAAATTTTTCGAAAACTGGAATTTAATCCAAATCCTACACATGATACTTCTTTAAGTATTGACTATTGATAGGATCTGCTAAATTCCTACCTTCTACATCGATCAACCAATACGAGTTGTTCGTAGTGGTTGCTCGTAAAACATAGGGTCCATCCTAGTTGGGGCGCCACTTTCCCACGGGGTGTGGGCCACGATGATGGATGGTTTTTAAGACCAGATACCCCACTTCAAAGTGGCGAGGTCTCATGTGTTTGCTATAATGTCGGGCTATCCTTTGCCGATATGCACGAGCATGATCCATGGCAAGGAGTCGCCTCTCATCTAGCAAATCTAGTTCGGCCATCCTAGCATGCTGAAGCGTCTCTAGGAGGAGGTCGAGTGCAATGGATGTGTGAAATGAATGTAGTTGGGTATGAATGGGAAGAATGGCGTTTGTGCCATACACCAATTCGAATGGTGTGGCATTCGTGGGAGTCTGGATGGAAGTCCTATAAGCATTAAGGCTTCATCCAGCTTCTCGTGCCACGTCCTACCCTTCTCTAAGGTTTTCTCAATTATGCTAATGAGAGTCTGTAAACACCCCGAAATCCCACGAATTTCTTAAAATCCATCTGGTTTTATACAAGCAGCCCCAAAGGGCCATTTTTGAGTCTGGAAACCTAGGAGCCTTCCAGACAACCCTGTATATACGTTTTAAACTTCATTTTTGAAAAATATATAATATAGCTTTTGGAAAACCTTTTAAAACATGTTTTTGAAACCCCGAAGCGGCTTGGCCCGATCAAGACAGGACGAGGAGAGCTAAGAAGAGCCCGGAACCGGAGCACATGTCGAGCCCGACACAACAACTCTTGTATCACATCCATACCCCAAGGATCTCGAACGTCCAAGACCCTGTTCTTATCAAAATGTCATTTAAAGTCATCTCCGGAAGGCAGAAACGGAGGCGGACGA
The DNA here is from genome assembly GCA_036023115.1 of Brasenia schreberi. Lineage (NCBI taxonomy): Eukaryota > Viridiplantae > Streptophyta > Magnoliopsida > Nymphaeales > Cabombaceae > Brasenia > Brasenia schreberi. The sequence goes on from JAYKKT010000090.1 coordinate 22,324,698, forward strand.
CCATGTTGGCGAAGACCCAACGCAGACGGAGTACTGATGCTGTAAGACCCCGCACAAATCGTCTGTTTCGAACCCATCTCGAAGGAGTCAGAGTTCAGTTTGGATTGGATCTGGACCATATATATCCAAATCCCAATCCAAACCCATATGTGGACTTGGATTTGGATTTGGATCCAGAGATCCAATCCAATATCCATATCCATGGCCCACATCACCTTCTCATAAATGGAGGTGGGGCCCACTTGAAATTCACGTGGGATTATGGGCATGAGAGAGAGTGGGGATGGAAAATATCAAGAGTGTTGTAATTAAGCTTGACTTGTGTGTCAAGTTTGGGGTTAATCATGTGGGTTAGCCTAATTGAGTGGTTTAAGCTTGTAATTAGCCAAAACCTAACCTAGGGCTGCACCAACATGATATGGTTAAAGTCTATGGGCCATGCAAAGGGAGCTCCTCCACCTAAACCTAACCCAAAACACCTAATCCTAGCCTACCACCCTAATCCACCCCTAATCTGAGCCTAATCACCTAACCCACTTCCCTAATCCCGGCCTAATCCCAACCTAATCACCTAACCCACTTCCCTAATCCTTTCCTAAACCTAGGTTAATTTCCCTAAACCTAGCCTAAACCTAGCCTAATCACCTAACCTAGCTCACTAAACCTCACCCTAAAACCCAACCACCTAACCTAGCCCTAAACCCCTAAACCACCCCTAGCCCACAATCTACCCAAACCCACCCCTAACCGACCTACCCAACTCCCTATATAAACCCCCCCTCTTGGGGCGGGTTTTCCTAGCTAGAACCCCTCACTAATCCCAGCCGGGCCCTCTCTTTCCTCCACTTCCCCAGCTGCTCCAGCTGCTCCACCTGCACCACCACCTGCTCTCCATCCCACCACCACCTGCATCGCCACCTACACCACCATCTCCCAGCCGGACGCCACCACTTGCATTACTTCCCAACCACCCGGCTTCTCTCTTCCAGCCGAGCACCACCTTCTCCCCATTCGGTAAGTACCCCCCACTCTACCTAGCTCCTTCTCTACTCCCTCTCCACTCCTAGCCACCCACCATACCACCACCTTACCTACACATCATCCCTTTGCTGCCACCATTCTCACTCAGCCGAACCTATCACAACCTAAACTACCGGCCACTACCTAACTACCCCAACTACACCCGGCCAGCCATTTCTTTTCCCCTAGGACTCCCATTCGGCCTTCCCTTAAACTCCCCTTAGGTCCATATTCCCTAACACTCTATACTCTCCATTCGTGCCCTACCTACATACTTGGCCCAGCCCCTTTAATGCCCCACATCAAGGCGACACCCACTTGCAGCCGGCCACCTTCGAGGCGCCTATCCCGCGCTCCACTTGCAGCCGGCCAGCACCCTTTGTCGTTCACCCTCGCGGAGCTCCCGTTTGCAGCCCAAGGCGAAGGCCAAGCCCACGCTCAAGCAAGGCCTCTACGGACCAGCTACTCGTAAGTGCCTCAACTCGGTCTTTAGTTGTATATTTGCTTGAGATTCAATTTGATACGGGGTTGTAATAACGGAGCATAATCTCCCCCCGCTTGTAATAACGTGGCTTGGCACACCCACACACGTGCACTCTCCTAGTTGTGCACGATTTTGAACACACACGGGCCAAATCAGCCCCTAATACATAAGTATATATATATATATACTTTCATTTTCGAAGGGTTTGTTCTTAAGTTGGGTGCGTTGTCTTTCAATTCAAGCACTCACACACATTGAGCTTTCGCTCTTATTTGAAAGACCCAAGTAAGGGCCGACCTATACTATTTGGGTTTCATTTCATGTCGTGTGAGTAGGTTTTAAATTCAAGCACTTTCACACACATTGAGCTTTCGCTCTTATTTAAAAGACCCAAGTAAGGGCCGACCTATACTATTTGGGTTTCATTTCATGTCGTGTGTGTAAGTCTTTCAATTCAAGCACTCTCACACACATTGAGCCTTTGCTCTTATTCCCAAGACCTTAGTAAAGGCCTTATTGCAGTTATATTTGGGTTTCATTTATGTCGTGTGTGTAGTACTTCAATTCAAGCACTCTCACACACATTGAGCCTTCGCTCTTACTCCCAAGACCTTAGTCAAGGCCATACTGTAATTTATATTTGGGTTTAATTTCATGTCGTGTGTGTAAGTCTTTCAATTCAAGCACGCACCCACAAAGAGTCTTCGCTCTTATTTGCAAGACCCGAGTAAGGGCTCATATACATACTCTATATACATATCTCCCTTCGGTTATTTCCCTTCGGTTATTTCCCTTCAGTATTGTCTTTACATTTCGGGTTTTCCCTTTGGAGTAGCGTGAGTTTGCATTGCATCTACGCCATACCACGAGGTAGGACACATATTGCATCGAAGCAAGCCCCGCTCGAATTCGCCCATGTAGTGGAGTGTTCATAACACACAAACTAGGTGGCCCGAAAAGGGATTAAAGAAAAGACTTAGGCACGTGCAAATCCACGTGATCTAAAACATGCAATCGCATTTTAAAGACCCGAAATAGACACCTCGAACCGCTTCGTAGACTTTCTCTCCAAAACTCGATTTTTGCAAAGCGTACAGACTGACCCTTACGCATCGGTGCAAAAAGGTTTGCGACGACAAGAGCTTACTTGCTCACAGTCGCCACGTTTAGAAGTCAATGTTAAAAATATCTTCGCTAGCATAGGTAAGCTAGCTGGCACGCCCTGTTTGCATACATAGGCCTTAGACACACGAGAGGATCCGCTCCGAGCCCTGGAAAAGGTAAAGAGGCGGGGATTTTCGCGCGTCTACAGAGTCTTGTTTGTGGCTTCAGCTTGGCCGTTGCCTTGAGGGTAGTAGGGCGAGGAGAAGTGGTGAGTTATGCCATACGTGTTGCACAACTTAACCATCCGCTCGTTTTTGAATGGGGTGCCATTATCAGACACAAGGTCTCGTGGAACCCCAAATCGAGCCAAGATATTCCTCCGGATGAAAGCCACCACATGTTGCCCCATCACATTGGTCAGGGAAATGGCTTCCACCCACTTGGAGAAATACTCCGTGGCTGCTAAAATAAATCGATGCCCATTCGAGGCCTTTGGAAATATTGGGCCTACGATGTCAAACGCCCACATGGTAAATCGCCAGGGGCTGACCACGGAATGCAATGCAGATGAAGGGATATGAATGGCGTGCCCATGCACTTAACATGGATGACACTTCCTAACATGATCGAGACAATCCCTTTTTCGGGTGGACCAAAAATAGCCCCCTCTAAGTATTTTCATTGCCATCATGTTGGCATTAACTTGGCCTCCACATTCTCCATCGTGGAATTCATGCATCACTATCCTAGCCTCCTCTAGGTCGATACACCTAAGCAGAATGCCGGTAAAACTTTTTTTGTATAAAACCCCACCCAGAATGGTGTATCGGGTCAAAATCTTACGAATGAATGCGTTATCTTTGGATGTGGCATCCTCGGTGAATCCCTCATTTTCTAAAAACTGTTTGAAGTCATAAAACCAGGGTTTTTCAATAGACTCTGGGTTGTTTTGGCAAATATCCAAGTCGAGTGTGGATGGGTGGGGCGCATGCCATATTTCCAAAGATCTGGTCCTTGAAATGGGATCGACCTTCAGGGCTAAACCCAAGGAGGAGAGGGCATCGACGATGCCATTGTCCTCTCTTCCTACGTGTGTGAGTTTACACGATTGGAAGGACTGGACCAATCGAGTGGCCAACTCGTGATATGGAAGTAGTTTTTCATTACGTACTTGCCAAATTTTCAAAACCTGGTTTATGACAAGGAGCGGATGTCCAAAGACCTCGATGCATGATGCCCCTAGAGTTTTCAAAATTCTTAAGCCTTGTATGAGTGCTTCATACTCAGCTACGTTGTTGGAACATTCGAAATCTAAGCGGACTGCCATGGGAATCTCGCCCTTTTCAGGGGAGATTGATGACCCCAGTACCAGCCCCTCATTGGTTTCGTGCCCCATCGAAGTGCATCTTCCACACTTGGTTTTCGAAAGAATTTGCCAAAATGTGGTTTTGAAAATGGTTTTGCAATATGCCTTCATCAGGCATTTCAACAAGAGTGGGATATGCGTCCTCTAAGGGGAACTTAGCTACGTAATCTGCTAGGGCTTGCCCCTTAATGGAGACCTGGTGATGGTATTTCAGATCATACTCCATTAGAAGGAGTTGCCATTTGCCCAATCTACCCGTGAGAATGGGTTTTTCGAACAAGTGCTTGATTGGATCAAGCTTGGACACTATCCAGATCTCATGATCTAGGAAATAGTGTCTGAATTTCTGGCAGGCCCAGACTAGGGCCAAGCACGTCTTCTCCATGGCTTGATAATTTCGTTCATAAGCCAAGAGAGTTTTCGAAATATAGTAGATGGCATACTCCTTATGGGTGTCATCCTCGTATTGAGCCAACAGGGCTCCTAAAGCATTCGCATGCACGGAGATGTATAGTAAAAGCAGTTTTCCTTGCTTTGGAGGGTTCAAAACGGGGGGATTAACCAAGTATGCCTTCAGTCTCTCAAAGGACTTCTGGCATTCGTCATCCCATAAGAATTTCGTGCCCTTCCTCAACAGTTTGTTGAAGGGTTCGCATCTAGTGGCCAGATTCGATATGAATCGGCGAACGGATTGTAAACGACCCTGGAGGCTACGGATTTGGGTGAGATTGGAGGGTGGAGCCATGTCTATGATGGCTCGACACTTAGAGGGGTCGACTTCTATACCCCTTTGGCTCACCATAAAACCCAAAAGCTTCCCTGACTCTTCCCCGAATACACATTTTTGAGGGTTTAGCTTTACTTTGTAAAGCCTAAGCCTTTCGAAAATCTTTTGTAAACATTCGATGTGAGTGCATCGGGTTTTGGATTTTGCCAAGAGATCATCTACATACACTTCTACGAGCTCATGAATCTGATCATGGAAGATCATGGTCATGGCTCGTTGGTATGTTGCGCCGGCATTTTTCAAACCAAAGGGCATGACTGTATAGCAGTACGTGCCCCATGGGGTTGTGAAGGCGGTCTTACCCTGATCTCGTGGACTTAGTTTGATTTGATTATAGCCTGAATAGCCATCCATAAACGAAAACATTTCATGATTTGCAGCACTATCGACTATCAAATCTATGTTTATGTTTGGTAAAGGATAATTATCCTTTGGAGTGACTTTATTCAGGTTTCTGAAATCGATGCATATTCGAATTTTCCCATTGGTTTTTCGAACTACAACGATGTTTGACAACCAATCAGAATACACAATGGGTTTTATAAATCCAGCTTTTAACAGATCTTCTCTTTGACTTGCGTGTGTACATTCGGGTGTATTTTCCTAAGCTTCTGCTTTATGGGTTTTACACCTGCATCTAAAGGAAGACGATGCTCGACAATGCTGGGGTCTATGCCCGGCATGTCTTCATACGTCCATGCAAACACATCTAAATAGGTTCGTAGAAATGCAATGAATGCTAACCTTTCAGTTTCATGCAAGCATGTGCCTATTTTGATGGATTTGGGATTGGAATCATCCCCTAGGTTCACTTCTATGAAATCTCCTCCTACTGATTGGGAAGGTTTTTCAAAATCGAGAATCTTATGAAATTCTGGGAGCTCAGAAGTGAGATCTTTCTTAAGGGGATCCACTTCTGGGCTTTGATCATTCTCGTGGGCTATAGACCCGAGGGAATTTGATGCGTGGTTTTCAAAATGACTTGGTTTTGTACTTGGATTTTCAAGTGATTTTGAAAATTTTGGTCTGGCTATGCAGACGACGTTTCTCTCGAAATCCTTTTCTTTTGCCAAAGTCCTACCAGGAGTAGCTATGTACAAAATCTTTTTGGTATTTTCCAAATTTTTGATTTTTTTGGGTTTTTGTAAAACAAGAACCTTGGGAACTATACAAAGCACTCTATTTTCGAGTTTTTGTTTTTCTATTGTTTTTGGTTTTTCTTTTTTTTCGATTTTTTTTTATTTTAAGCTTTTCAAATATTTTTGTATTTTTAGAAAAGGGATCTTAAGTCATACCTACAAAGGGAAAACACTACGGGTTAGATTCGGAATAGGAGATCTAAATCGTAGGTCTCTTCTAAGACAGGTTCCGGGGCACCCTTGACCCAGGTGGTCACAGGGGGTGGCTCCGGCGGTATTCGGGGAGTATAGCCGATCCCATATCGGCTTGGATTGGCCCTAGGAAGGATGGGCTCTAGGAGACCCTGGTTCTGTACCCCTAGACTCTTGTAGGGCGTGTAGCCCATGTTCAACAACATATTCCACGACTTTTTGTTTTTTGAAAAGTTTTGGTATAAGTCATGGTCTTGGAACATGGTGTTGTCCATATTGTGCTCATATGGCCTCTTGTCCAGGGGCTTTGGAAATAGGGAACGCTTGGGTTTTCCTAGAAGGGTTAAGATCGAGAGGGGGCCTGCTTTAAGCGGCCCCTTCACACATACAACCTTCCTAGGGTTGTTCAACACGAGCCGAGGTGGCTCAACCATAATTTGCCCCAGGTTAGCCTCATGGGCTTGGGAGCTTGATAAACATGGGGAGTTTATGATCCCCTGAAGCTGTAGGTGACTCTCACCTAGGATCACAATGACCTGGTCCCTAAAAGAGATATTGACACACTTGTGGAAGGTGGATGGCACAGCGCACAAACTGTGTATCCAGGGTCTTCCCAACAACAGGTTATAATGGGGGTGGATGTCCAAGACATGGAACACCCCCGTGTGTTCGATCCCTCCCATTTCCATTTGGAGTTCGATGGATCCTAAATGTCTAGACGCATTCCCATCGTATCCAGTGATAATGATGGGGCTTGGGTTCACTGAAGTCAAGGTGACTCCGATTTTATACACCACATGAAGTGGAAGGATGTTGAGCCCTCCTCCACCATCAACTAGGCACCTGTCCAGAGAGTGGTTATTCAGAATCACCTCGATATGCAGGGCCTGGTTATGGGATTCGTAGGGTTTATCTACATCATCTTCCGAGAAAGTGATGGGTGATTTTGCTCCTAATAAAGCCACTTGGCCAGACAAGGATTCTGAACTTATGTTCGAATCAACCTTGGCCCTTTCTAGAATTTTCTCTAATACAAGTCTATGCCTAGGCGAGGTTTGTATAAGCTCTAAGATAGACATGTGAATAGGAATCTTTGAAAGGTGGTTTTCGAAGTCATAAGGATTTAGGATGACTTTGTCCTTATCTGCTTTTGGCAGAACACTAGGGATACATGCTTTTGAGGGGCCAGGCACACTGACCACCTTTTTAGCACCTTGAAGGTGCGGGGGTTGATAGATCCTCCCGGATCTAGTTACTTCCCCCACGACCAGCCTAGGGTTCGCGCTAAATTTGGCTCTAAGGATGAGCTGAGGAGAACCTTTGATTTTTAAAACTGGTTTTGCCGGGGATTCCACTTTTGGTGGTCCCCAAATGACGACTTGGGCGGGCTTCTTGTACAGTACAAGAATGGGCGCACAAGTGGGTCGACCAGACTCTGGTTTTTGCGCTAGTTCCTTAGAAATGGTGAGGGTACATACCTCCTTTCCTTTCCCACTGCCACTGGCGTGTTTGGGAAAGGGTTCTTTGAAGATAGCTTGAGGTGGCTCAAGTTCCGCAGTGACCTGGAGCCGGCCTTCTGCTATCAAGTTCTCAATTTTATTTAAGAGGGAGAAGCAACGTTTGGTATCATGGCCTTTGAGCCGATGATACTTACAAAATTGGTTTAAATACCCCCCTTTGGAAGTAACTCCTTTGGGGATTTCAGGGAGTTCTATCATGCCCTGGGCAAGTAGGAGGTCTAGGACCTCCGACACAGGTTGTCCCAACGGAGTGTACTCCCGTTTTTCAACCGGTTTTTGAAAATTTCGCTCCCTCTTATTTTCTAACTTTTCAAAATTTTTGGAAGTGCCCGCCATGCCTGGTTCCACCCGGACATTGGCGATTTTATGGGGCTTTGCCCCTTTGTCCATCGTGGGTAGCCCGTATGTGATGGACTTTTCCAAGCGGGTTTTGGAAACGGCACTTCCTTTCCACAAGTGATCGTATGTCCCTTTTCTCAAGTTGGTTTCGAAAAGGGAGGCCTTTTTGATCAACATATGGAAAGTTGAGATCTCATGGAGCGAGAGAAGGGTTTTTAACTCGCTTTTAAAGTTATCCAAGATGAGCATTACTGTGCATCCTTCGGATATGGGCTCTCACACTTGGCCCAAAAGTGACCTCCATCTTATAATGAAGGCATGTACGTCTTTGTTCATGCCTTGCTTTGTATCCCTTAAGGTATTCAGGGTTGGCGTGACTTCTACGTTGTGTGCAAATCTTTGCATGAAGCAGTTCGCTAACTCTTCAAAAGTAGCGAACTGACTTAAGTCGTAGGAAGTCAGCCATTTGGCAGCTATGCCTTTAAGGGATAAAGGAAACCAATACACCCATTTCATCGAGTCCTTTTTCTTCTTATGGGCTCGACGTGAGAAAAGCTGCAGGTGAGACCTAGGGTCTCCCATGCCATCATACCGATGGAAGTTCAGTATTTCATTGTCACTATCTGTTTCGTAATCCATAGGAAGGAAATTAGACAGGGCGTAGCTTCTTTTCTCTTTATTCTGCCCTTTCAACAACTGTTGTAGGGCTTTACGGTCCTTTTGTGTGAAGGACTCGTGGTATTGGTTGCCTTCCTTTACGGAGGCCTCTTTGTGCTTGCGAGGTTTTTCAGATTTTTTCTTAGGCCTTTGTTCACCGTTTGATGAACACGAATCGCCTACTTCAGCCTCTTGGCTGAGAGCATCGATTTTGGCCTCAAACTCCCTTCTTAAGTCCTCGATTCCATCTAGTTTTATTTTGTTTTTGAAAATCCTCCTATAGTGAGAACTTGACATGCATGAGCCTTGGCTCGACACTTCACTTGGATTGGATTTTGACATGCTTTTCAAGCTTTTTCAAAATGTCCTAAGTACAAGCAAAGAAAACAAGTTAAAAATGACACCTCTTTGAAAATTTTTGTAAGCTCCTAACTTAAAAACTCGACTTTTGAAAGGCTCACCTCCCACCGGGCGTGCCAATCTCTGTAGACGCGCGAAAATCCCCACGCCTCTTCGCCTTTTCTGGGCATGGAGTGGATCCTCTCGTGCGTCTAAGGCCTATTTATATAAACAGGGCGTGCCAGCTAGCTTACCTAAGCTAGCGAAGATATATTTTTAACTGGCTTCTAATCGTGGCGACTGTGAGCAAGTGAACTCCTGTTGTCGCAGACCTTCTTGCACCAATGTGCAAGGGTCAGTCTGTACGCTTTGAAAAATCGAGTTTTTGGGTGTAGAAAGCCTACGAAGCGGTTCGAGGTGTCTAATTCGGGTCTTTTAGATGCGATTGCAGATTTTAGATCACGTGGATTTGCACTCGCCTAAGTCTTTCCTTTTATCCCTTTATGGGCCACCTAGTTTGTGTGTTATGAACACTCCACTACATGGACGAATTTGAGCGGGGCTTGCTTTGATGCAATATGCGTCCTACCTCGTGGTATGGCGTAGATGTAATGCAAACTCACGCTACTCCAAAGGGAAAACCAGAATGTAAAAGACAATGCCGAAGGGAAATAACCGAAGGGAAATGACTTGTAATGTAAATGCCGAAGGGAGATATGTATATAGAGTATGTATATGGGCCCTTACTCGGGTCTTGCAAATAAGAGCGAAGGCTCAATGTGGGTGCGTGCTTGAATTCAAAGACTTATACACACGACATGAAATTAAACCCAAATATAACTTGCAGTATGGCCTTGACTAAGGTCTTGGGAATAAGAGCGAAAGCTCAATGTGTGTGAGTGCTTGAATTGAAGTACTACACACACAACATGAAATTAAACCCAAATAGTATAACACGGCCCTTACTTGGGTCTTTCAAATAAGAGCGAAGGCTCAATGTGTGTGAGTGCTTGAATTGAAAGACTTACACACACGACATGAAATGAAAGCCCAAATAGTATAACACGGCCCTTACTTGGGTCTTTCAAATAAGAGCGAAGGCTCAATGTGTGTGAGTGCTTGAATTGAAAGACTTACACACACGACATGAAATGAAAGCTCAAATAGTATAACACGGCCCTTACTTGGGTCTTTCAAATAAGAGCGAAGGCTCAATGTGTGTGAGTGCTTGAATTGAAAGACAACACACCCAACTTAAGCAAAACCCTACAAAAATTAAAGTATATGTATATATTTATGTATTAGGGGCTGATTAGGCCCGTGTGTGTTCAAAATCGTGCACAACTAAGAGAGTGCACGTGTGTGGGTGTGCCAAGCCACGTTATTACAAGCGGGGGGAGACTATGCTCCGTTATTACAACCCCGTATCGAATTGAATCTCAAGCAAGTATACAACTAAAGACCGAGTTAGGCACTTACTAATAGCTGGTCTGAAGATACCTTGCTTGAGCGTGGGCTTGGCCTTCGCCTTGGGCTGCAAAAGGGAGCTCCGCGAGGTTGAACGGCAAGGGGTGCTGGCCAGGTGCCTTGAAGGTGGCCGGCTGCTAGCAAGGGTGCCGCCTTGACGTGTGGGATTAAAGGGGCTAGGTAAGGTCACTAGGGGGAGTGTAGTGTTGGGGGAGTATGGCACTAAGGGAAAGCTTAAGGGAAGGTCTAATGGGGCACCTAAGGTTGGCGGGTTGCTAGGGTGGCCAAATGAAATGACAGTCGGTTGGAGTGGCCGACTAGGAGGACTTGATGGTGGAGGGTTGCTAGGGTGGCTAGGAGTGGTGTATGGGAGGGGAACTAGCTAGGAGATGGGGCCAGGTGGTAGTGGGTGTAGTAGGTGTATTGGGGTGATATGGGCAGGTCTTAGGGAGTCGGATAGGGTGGCCGAATGGAGCTAAGGTGTCTAGGTGGTGGCGGGTAATTAGGGTGATTATGGGCCTGGCCGAGGGGGAGTGGTGGCAGCAAGTTGAATGGCTGGTGTTAGGGTGATATGGTAGTGGGTTAGGTGGCTGAGAGTGGAGAGGGAGTGAAGAAGGAGTAAGGTGGAGTGTAGGGTACTAACCGGATGGTGGAAGGCGGCGGGTGGTTGAGGAGCAGCCAGATGTGGGGGCTCGGCTGGTTCGGTCAGGTGAAGAGGATGGCGAGGGGGACATCGGCTGGAATGGTGGTGGCGGTGGTGGTGCTCGGCTGGGAGGTAGTGGCGCATGTGGTGGCGGGCTGTGGGGCAAGTGGAGCAAGGATGGGAGTCGGTTGAGCTGGGAAATGGAGGACCCGACTGGTGGAAGGTGGGGCTTCTAGATGGGAAAACCCGCCCCCAAGGGGGGGGGTTTATATAGGGCTGGGCTAGGTCGGTTAGGGCTGGTTTTGGGGTAGTGGTTAGGTGGTTTAGGTAGGGTGGTGTGGTGATAAGGTGGGCTGGAAAGGGTAGGGCCAGATATTTTGAATACAAGGGGTTTGGGTAGGTGGTGTGCTAGGGGTGGTTTAGAGGTTTAGGGTTTAGCTAGGTGGGTTTGTTCTAGGGTGAGGTTTATTGAGGTAGGTTAGGCGATTAGACTAGGATTAGGCTAGGTTTAGGGAAATTAACCTAGGTTTAGGGAAGGATTAGGGAAGTGGGTTAGGTGATTCGGTTGGAATTTGGCCGGGATTAGGGAAGTGGGTTAGGTAATTAGGCTCAGATTAGGGCCGAATTAGGGTGGAAGGCTAGGATTAGGTGTTTTTAGTTAGGTTTTGGTGAAGGAGCTCCCTTTGCATGGCCCATAGACCCTAATCATATCATGTTGGTGCAGCCCTAGGTTAGGTTTTGGCTAATTACAAGCTTAAACCCACTTACTTAGGCTAACCCACATGATTAATCCCAAACTTGACACACAAGTCAAGCTTAATTACAACACACACTTGATCTTATCCACCCCCACTCTCTCTCATGCCCATAATCCCACGTGAAATTCAAGTGGGCCCCACCTCCATTTATGAGAAGGTGATGTGGGCCATGGATATGGATATTGGATTGGATTTTTGAATCCAAATCCAAATCCAAGTCCATACATGGGTTTGGATTGGGATCTGGATATATATGGTCCAGATCCGATCCAAACTGAACTCTGACTCCTTCGAGCTGTGTTCGAAACGAACGGTTTGTGCGGGGCCTGACAGCATCAGTACTCCGTCTTCGTTGGGTCTTCGCCAACATGATCGCCCGTCTCTGTTTTCGCCTTCCGGAGATGACTTCAAACAATGTTTTGATGATAACAGGGTCTTCGACGTTCGAGATCCTGGTGGTGGATTTGATACGAGAGTTGTTGTGCCGGGCTCGACATGTGCTCCGGTTTCGGGCTCTCCTTAGCTCTCCTGGTCTTGTCTGGATTAGGCCAAAGCTGCTTCGGGGTTTCAAAAACATGTTTAAAAAGGTTTTTAAAAGCTATATCATGTGTTTTGAAATATAAAAGTTTAAAACATATATACAGGGTTGTCTGGAAGGCTGCTAGGTTTCTAGACTCAAAATGGCCCTTTGGGGCAGTGTAGACACCGAAAATTTTCACTTACGGGTTCTTAGGCCTGAAGTGAACCTTTTCGCAATCTACTTCGCTTTATGGGCGTGCCAGCTAGTTTACTTTAACTAGCAAAGTATGTTTTGAAAACAATCTGACTTTTGAAAGGCGATTGTAGGCAAGCGGGATTTTTACGTCGCAGACCTTCTTGCACCGATGTGCAAGGGTCAGTCTGTACGCTTAGAGACTTCGTTTTGAAACAAGTTTAACTCAAAATATATTTTGAATGAAGAAGTGTTTTAAAACCTTTTGAAAACCATGCATTTGGGCGATTTTGACTTTGTAAGGGTTGGACGACCCTAAGTCTTGCACGATTTGATTCGGGTTTGTACGATTCTCAGATTTTAGATCACGTGGATTTGCACGTGCCTAAGTCTTTCTTTTTATCCCTTTATGGGCCACCTAGGTGTGTGTTATGAACACTCCACTACATGGGGCGAATTTGAGCGGGAGTACGGGGCTTGCTTCGATGCAATATGCGTCCTACCTCGTGGTATGGCGTAGATGCAATGCAAACTGACGCTACTCCAAAGGGAAAACCCGAAATTAAAAGACAATGCCGAAGGGAAATTGCCGAAGGGAAATGACTTGTAAAGTAAATAGCGGAAGGGGAAATATGGCTATATCTTAAGAGCGGAAAGGCTCAATTGTGTAAGTGTGTGTCGTGTATATATTGAAAGACAACGCACACGACTTGAACCTTAAAACCCAAATCTTAAAGACGTAGCCGAAAGAAATACTTTATATAGAGTATATGTAGGGGCCCTTACTTGGGTCTTGTAAATAAGAGCGAAGGCTCAATGTGTGTGCGTGCTTGAATTGAAAGACTTACACACACGACATGAAATGAAACCCAAATATAAATTGCAGTATGCCTTGACTAAGGTCTTGGGAGTAAGAGCGAAAGCTCAATGTGTGTGAGTGTAGAATTGAAGTACTACGCACACGACATAAATGAAACCCAAGTATAACTGCAATAAGGCCTTTACTAAGGTCTTGGGAGTAAGAGCGAAGGCTCAATGTGTGTGCGTGTGGAAAATGGAAAGACAACACACACGACTTAATTAAAAACCCCCTTGACTTAAAATATATAAATATAACTATATATTAAGGGCTGGTTAGGCCCGTGTGTGTGCAAAAAGTGTACGACTAAGAGCGGAAAGGCTCAAGTGCGCGTGTGTGTGGGTGTGTCAAACCACGTTATTACAATCGGGGGGAGACGAAGCTCCTTTACTACAACCCCGTATCAAAATTTAATTGAATATAAAGCAAGTTAATGTAATAGACCAAGTTTAGACACTTACAAATAGCTGGTCCATGTTCAACTTGCTTGCACGTGGGCTCACGGTTCACCTTGGGCAGCCAAGAGGGGGTTATCCTAGGGGGCTTTGAGGGAGGTTCTATGGGGCACGATTAGGGTCTTAGGGGAACTAAGGTTCGGCCAAGACGGGGGCTGTGTAATGTATGTCCTAGGGTTTGTCCTAGGGTACAGGTCACGGCCAAGGTGCAGGTTGGGTCGGCAGGAAGATGGACAGGGCGGCAAGGAGGCAGTCGGGTCGGCAGGAAGGCGTCTGGCGCCTGGCGCAGCAGACGGGCGCCTGGCGCTGGGCGTGCTGGGGCGCAGGGCGCGCAGTAGCGCGGGACGGCTGCGGCACGGGGCGTGCAGGCGACAGAGGGGGCGCGCGGCAGGAAGCAGGATGGCGTCAGCAGAAGGGGCGCGCGGCAGGACTCAGGGCGCGCGGCAGGCGCTGGTTGCTCACGGCCGGCCGGGGTGAAGTTTTTGGGGTTTGTTAGAGATGGTTTGAGGCGGTTGGGGTTAGGTTAGGTCTAGTTAGGGTTCAGTTAGGGTTAGGTTGGTTCAGTTAGGGTTAGGTTCAGTTAGGGTTAGGTAGGTTCGAACCTAGGCTAGGTTGGGGTTAGGTTTACCTCTTGGAGCCGGTCCTTCTTGGCTTGAGCCCACGTCTCCACGGTTGCAGCCACTTGGTCCAGCCCACCTTGGTTGCAGCCCCTTGGTCTAGACCCACTTAGCCCACATGGCTTGAACCCACCTCACCCAATGAGCCCACATGGCTAGGTCTATCACTCCTCTCTCTCCTCCCAAATATTTGCATGAACCCTTTACATGGACCCCCTCACCTCTATTTATAGAGATTTGAGGTGGGTCTTGGATTTGGGTTTGGGTTTGGGGTTTGGATCCATACCCAAATCCAAACACTATTTGGATCTGGATATTGGATCTCGGATATTTTGAGATCTGTATCCGATCCAAACCCAATATTTTTATGGATACGGATCTGGATATTTTGATCCAAATCCGATCCAATCCAAATTCAAACACTATTTGGATCGACCCAAACACTATTTGGATTGGCCCAAATCCAAACACTATTCATTACATGGATTTGGATCTGGATATATATGGTCCAGATCCAAATCAAAATTTCTTCGGATAGTCCTTCTTGGCTTCTTGAGGCGAACGATCTGTGCGGGCACTGGCTTCATCAGCGCTCCGTCTGGTGCTGGGTTTTCCCCAACTTTGTCGTTCGGACTCCGTTTCGCCGTTCTGGACTCCGTTGAGCTTTTCATCAAATGGGCTCTGCTTTCTTTTGTTTTTTTATCAGGGAGTGGCTTCTGAAGCTCTGGGCTTGAATCCTCTTCGGGCCTAAGGTCTTCTTTTGCCTTCTGTACCTGTTTTCACATTTCAAAACAGGTCGTCGTTTTGGCTCAAACGAGCTTTTTGGTGTTTTGAGAGTTTTTGAAAAATAGAAGATTTGGGGTGTTTACAGGCAGCTTTTACAAAACCAGATGAATTTGAGAAACTCGTGGGATTTCGGGGTGTTTACAAGTATGAATGGGAAGAATGGCGTTTGTGCCATAGACCAATTCGAATGGTGTGGCATTCGTGGGAGTCCGGATGGAAGTCCTATAAGCCCATAAGGCTTCATCCAGCTTCTCGTGCCACGTCCTACCCTTCCCTAAGGGTTTCTCAATTATACTAATGAGAGTCTTATTTGTGGCTTCGGCTTGGCCGTTGCCTTGAGGGTAGTAGGGCGAGGAGAAGTGGTGAGTTATGCCATACGTGTTGCACAACTTAACCATCCGCTCGTTCTTGAATGGGTACCATTGTCAGACACAAGGTCTCGTGGAACCCCAAATCGAGCCAAGATATTCCTCCGGATGAAAGCCACCACATGTTGCCCCACTACGTTGGTTAGGGAAATGGCTTCCACCCACTTGGAGAAATACTCCGTGGCTGCTAAAATAAATCGATGCCCATTTGAGGCTTTTGAAAATATTGGGCCTACAATGTCAAACGCCCACATGGTAAATGGCCAGGGGCTGACCACAGA
The DNA here is from genome assembly GCA_036023115.1 of Brasenia schreberi. Taxonomy (NCBI): domain Eukaryota; kingdom Viridiplantae; phylum Streptophyta; class Magnoliopsida; order Nymphaeales; family Cabombaceae; genus Brasenia; species Brasenia schreberi. The sequence continues at coordinate 22,340,591 of JAYKKT010000090.1, forward strand.
ATGCAATGCAGATGAAGGGATATGAATGGCGTGCCCATGCACTTGACATGGATGACACTTCCTAACATGATCATGACAATCCTTCTTCAGGGTGGACCAAAAATAGCCCCCTCTAAGTATTTTCATTGCCATCATGTTGGCATTAACATGACCTCCACATTCTCCATCGTGGAATTCGTGCATCACTACCCTAGCCTCCTCTAGGTCGATACACCTAAGTAGAATGCCGGTAAAACTCTTTTTGTATAAAACCCCAACCAGAATGGTGGCTCCGAGCAGGTTTTTACCCATGTCTTTTTGACATTCGTGGGTTTTTCGAAAATTTCTTTTTGAAAAGGAACTCCTTTTAACTTGTATCGAAAAGGACTTCCATTTTTCATACTTCCCTTCATTCGGGTTTCAATACCTGCTACTCAGTAGAGGTTTTTGGGTAGGAAAACTTGGAAAACATTTCAAAGTTCCATTTCCTACAAAACCGAGTCGAGTTCTCAAACAAAATGAAATCTAAATAAGCCGATTTTATTCGTACTTTAGGATTTTCGCAAATTTGAATCTTTTTCCTCGGGGATAAGCCGTAGGGATATGGGAAAGAGATACCACGGTCCCTTCTGAAGCGTCCCGTGGTTTTAGGCAAAGAATCGGAAAATCGCTCTTTGGAGCTTTGGCTTTTTGTTTCTTTTTCATAGAGGGTCTCCCTTTGGGAGTATTTTTTCATTAATCCCTCTTTTCTTTAAAGGAGAGCAGCTCTTTGGAGGAGTTTTTGTATTCCCTGTTTATGAAGGGAAGACCTCTTTGGGAGGAGTGTTTTTATATCTCCTTTTTCTTTTGAACGAGAAGACCTCTTTCGGAGGAGTTTTTGTATTCCCTGTTTATGAAGGGAAGACCACTTTCGGAGGAGTTTTTGTATTCTCGATTTTTTTCTTTCTTTTGAAAATAGCCAATTTTCCTTTTCGGAGAGAAAGTAGGATGGGGGAGGGCTTATCCCTTTGGTTACTCGATTCAAACGAGATCGTCCTATTTCTTAATAGCATCTGCTATTCGAAAATATTTTGATATTTTGAACAAGGCTTAATCTTGTAAGCCAGGGTTCTTTGAAATATAGCCAATTCATTTTTGGAAGATTCTACTTTTCAAAAAGTATAGATTCCTCCATTCGGGGTTATACAATCTACTTCGATCCTTCTTTCAAGAAGTTTCAAAGGAGTTCGATTTTTCAAAATCTTTTTGAAAAAGAATTCAACATAAACCCTTTTGAATATTCGGGCATTTTCGGGGTTTTGCTAATTTCTACCCACAATATCAACAAATTTCTAACTTTTGTTGCCCTTTTGAAGACATGGGGACATTCCTACTCGAGTTTGCCATAATTTTGGGCTTTCTTCGGGGTGATATGATGCGTGCTATGCACTCCATGTGATTTTAAAATGGAAATACATGTTTTTATGCAACGATGAACACATGAAATGTATCTCACAAATAATGAAGGAGATGCATTTGCTTATCCATGGAAAGTGTTTAGGGGTTGTATTTAAAAATGCCCCTAGCTTGATGGGAATTTTGCATGGCCATATGGTGAAGGGCTGTAAACACCCCGAAATCCCACGAATTTCTCAAAATCCATCTGGTTTTATACAAGCAGCCCCCAAAGGGCCATTTTGAGTTTGGAAACCCAGGAGCCTTCCAAACAACCCTGTATATAGGTTTAAAACTTTATCTTTCAAAAACATATGATATAGCTTTTGAAAACCCTTTTAAGACATGTTTTGAAACCCCGAAGTGGCTTGGCCCGATCAAGACAGGACCAGGAGAGCCAAGAAGAGCCCGGAACCGGAGCACCTGTCGAGCCCGGCGCAGCAACTCTTGTATCTGATTGACACCCCAGGATCTCGAACGTCCAAGACCCTGTTCTTATCAAAATAGCATTTAAGTCATCTCCGGGAGGCAGAAACGGAGGCGGACGACTATGTTGGCGAAGACCCAACGCAGACGGAGTATTGATGCTGTCAGGCCCCGCACGAATCGTCCGTTTCGAACCCAGCTCGAAGGAGTCAGAGTTCAGTTTGGATTGGATCTGGACCATATATATCCAGATTCCAATCCAAACCCATATATGGACTTGGATTTGGATTTGGATCCAGAGATCCAATCCAATATCCATATCCATGGCCCACATCACCTTCTCATAAATGGAGGTGGGGCCCACTTGAAATTCACGTGGGATATTGGGCATGAGAGAGAGTGGGGGTAAAAAATATCAAGAGTGTTGTATTAAGCTTGACTTGTGTGTCAAGTTTGGGTTAATCATGTGGGTTAGCCTAATTGAGTGGGTTTAAGCTTGTAATTAGCTAAAACCTAACCTAGGGCTGCACCAACATGGGGTGATCAAGGTCTATGGGCCATGCTAAGGGAGCTCCTTCACCTAAACCTAACCCAAAATGCCTAAACCTAGCCTAAACCCCTAATCCACCCCTAATCTGAACCTAATCACCTAACCCACTTCCCTAATCCCAGCCTAATCCCAACCTAATCACCTAACCCACTCCCCTAATCCTTCCCTAAACCTAGATTAATTTCCCTAAACCTAGCCTAATCCTAGCCTAAACCACCTAACCTAGCTCACTAAACCTCACCCTAAAACCCAACCACCTAACCTAGCCCTAAACCCCTAAACCACCCTTGGCCCACGATTTACCCAAACACCTAGTTTTAAAATATCTGGCCCAACCCCATCCAGCCCACCTTATCTACATACCACCCTACCTAAACCACCTAACCACTACCCACAACCCAGCCCTAACCGACCTACCCATCCCCTATTTAAACCCCCCTCATTGTGGGCGGGTTTTCTAAGTGGGAACCACCCTTCCATCCAGCCGGGCCCTCTCCTTCTCCCATCTCTCATCCAGCCGTGACCACTCCCCAGCAGCTCCACCTGCTCCACCAGCCGCCACCTGCTCCGCCACCTTCCCTCTCCCGTCCACCACCACTGCCCCCCAGCCGGACGCCACCATCTTCCCCCAACTCCACCAGCCGACAGCCACCTGCCCGCCACTCTTCCACTCCATCCGCCACTTCTCCCCATTCGGTAAGTACCCCAAACTCCCTCAAAGCCCCTCTCTAACACCTCTCCACTCTTAGCCACCCATCTTCCCTTCAGCTCAGCCCCTTTGCCGCCACCACCTAAGCCTAGCCGAACCTAGGATAACCCAAGTGGCTGGCCACTACTTAGCCACCATCTCCCATTCGGCCAACCCCCCCTAGGTGTCCTATTTGGCCTTCCCACTAGCTCACCTTTTAGGTCCAGTTTCCCTAAGTACCCAACTTCCCTAGTGATCCTAATACCCATTTGTTCGGCCACTCTAAACTCCCTACTTGGAGGCGCCACCTACTTGCCACCGGCCCCCTTCGAGGCGTCTATCCCGTGCCCCATTTGCAGCCGGCCAGCACCCTTGATCACCTACCTTCGCGGAGCTCCCACTTGCAGCCCAAGGCCAAGCCTACGCTCAAGCAAGACCTCTATGGACCAGCTACTCGTAAGTGTCTAAACTCGGTCTTTAGTCGTACACTTGCTTGAAATTCAATTTGATACGGGGTTGTAATAACGGAGCATAGTCTCCCCCCGCTTGTAATAACGTGGCTTGGCACAACCACACACGTGCACTCTCTTAGTCGTGCACAATTTTGAACACACACGGGCCTAATCAGCCCCTAATATATAAGTGTATATATACTTTTGTTTTCGAAGGGTTTTGTTTAAGTTGGGTGCGTTGTCTTTCAATTCAAGCACTCTCACACACATTGAGCTTTCGCTCTTATTTGAAAGACCCAAGTAAGGGCCGACCTATACTATTTGGGTTTCATTTCTTGTCGTGTGAGTAAGTCTTTCAATTCAAGCACTCTCACACACATTGAGCTTTCGCTCTTATTTGAAAGACCCAAGTAAGGGCCGACCTATACTATTTGGGTTTCATTTCTTGTCGTGTGAGTAAGTCTTTCAATTCAAGCACTTTCACACACATTGAGCCTTCGCTCTTACTCCCAAGACCTTAGTAAAGGCCTTATTGCAGTTATATTTGGGTTTCATTTATGTCGTGTGTGTAGTACTTCAATTCAAGCACTCTCACACACATTGCGCCTTCGCTCTTACTCCCAAGACCTTAGTCAAGGCCATACTGCAATTTATATTTGGGTTTAATTTCTTGTCGTGTGTGTAAGTCTTTCAATTCAAGCACGCACCCACATTGAGCCTTCGCTCTTATTTGCAAGACCCGAGTAAGGGCTCATATACATAAGATATATACATATCTCCCTTCGGTTATTTCCCTTCGGTTATTTCCCTTCGGTTATTTCCCTTCGGTTATTCCCTTCGGTTATTTCCCTTCTGTTATTTCCCTTCAGCATTGTCTTTATATTTCGGGTTTTCCCTTTGGAGTAGCGTGAGTTTGCATTGCATCTACGCCATACCACGAGGTAGGACGCATATTGCATCGAAGCAAGCCCCGCTCGAATTCGCCCATGTAGTGGAGTGTTCATAACACACAAACTAGGCGACCCAAAAAGGGATAAAAGAAAAGACTTAGGCACGTGCAAATCCACGTGATCTAAAACATGCAATCGCATCTTAAAGACCCGAAATAGACACCTCGAACCGTCTCGTAGACTTTCTCCCCAAAACTCGATTTTTGCAAAAGCGTACAGACTGACCCTTGCGCATCGGTGCAAGAAGGTCTGCGACGACAAGAGCTCACTTGCTCACAGTCGCCACGTTTAGAAGTCAGTATTAAATATATCTTCGCTAGCTTAAGTAAGCTAGCTGGCACGCCCTATTTGTATACATAGGCCTTAGACGTACGATAAGATCCACTCCAAGCCACGAAAGAGGCGAAGAGGCGGGGATTTTCGCGCGTCTACAGAGATTGGCATGCCCGGTGGGACGTGAGCCTTTTCAAAAAGTCGAGTTTACTTGTAGAAGTCTTGCGAAAATTTTATAAAGGTGTCATTTTAACTTGTTTTCTTTGCTTTTACTTAGGAAATTTTGAAAAAGCTTGAAAAGCATGTCAAAATCCAATCCAAGTGAAGTGTCGAGCCAAGGCTCATGCGCATCAAGTTCTCACTCTAGGAGGATTTTCAAAAACAAAATAAAACTAGATGAAATCGAGGACTTGAGAAGGGAATTTGAGGCCAAAATCGATGCTCTCAGCCAAGAGGCTGAAGTAGGCGATTCATGTTCATCAAACGGTGAACAAAGGCCTAAAAAGAAAATTGAAAAACCTCGCAAGCAAAAAGAGGCCTCCGTAATGGAAGGCAACCAATACCACGAGTCATTCACACAAAAGGACCGTAAAGCCCTACAGCAACTGCTGAAAGGGCAAAATAAAGAGAAAAGAAGCTACGCCCTATCTGATTTCCTTCCTATGGATTACGAAACAGACAGTGACGATGAAATACCGAACTTCCATCGGTATGATGGCATGGGAGACCCTAGGTCTCACTTGCAGCTTTTCTCACGTCGAGCCCATAAGAAGAAAAAGGACTCGATGAAATGGGTGTATTGGTTCCCCCTATCCCTTAAAGGCACAGCTGCCAAATGGCTGGCTTCCTACGGCTTAAGCCAGTTCGCTACTTTTGAAGAGTTAGCGAACTGCTTTATGCAAAGATTTGCACACAACGTGGAAGTCACGCCAACCCTGAATACCTTAAGGGATACAAAGCAAGGCATGAACGAAGACGTGCATGCCTTCATTATAAGATGGAGGTCTCTTTTGGGCCAAGTGCGAGAGCCTATATCCGAAGGATGCGCAGTAATGCTCATCCTGGATAATTTCAAAAGCGAGTTAAAAACCCTTCTCTCGCTCCATGAGATTTCAACTTTCCATAAGTTGATCAAAAAGGCCTCCCTTTTCGAAACCAACTTGCGAAAAGGGACATATGACCACTTATGGAAAGGAAGTGCCATTCCCAAAACACGTATGGAGAAGCCCATCGCATATGGGCTGCCCACAACGGACAAAGGGGCAAAGCCCCATAAAATCGCCAATGTCCGGGTAGATCCAGGCATGGCGGGCACTTCTAAAAATTTTGAAAAAATAGAAAATAAGAGAGAACGCAATTTTTCGAAACCAATTGAAAAACGGGAGTACACTCCACTGGGGCAACCTGTGTCGGAGGTCCTAGACCTCTTACTTGCCCAGGGCATGATCGAACTCCCTGAAATCCCCGAAGGAGTCACGTCCAAAGGGGGGTATTTAAACCGATTTTGCAAGTATCATCGGCTCAAAGGCCATGATACCAAACGGTGCTTCTCTCTTCTAAATAAAATTGAGAACTTGATAGCGGAGGGCCGGCTCCAGGTCACTGCGGAACCTGAGCCACCTCAAGCTATCTTCAAGGAACCCTTTCCCAAACACGCCAGTGGCAGTGGGAAAGGAAAGGAGGTATGTACCCTCACCATTTCCAAGGAACTAGCGCGAAAACCAGAGCCTGGTCGACCTGCTTGTGCGCCCATCCTTGTACTATACAAGAGGCCCGCCCAAGTCGTCATTCGGGGACCACCAAAAGTGGAAACCCTGGCAAAGCCAGTTTTTAAAATCCAAGGTTCTCCTCAGCTCATCCTTAGAGCCAAGTCTAGCGCAAACCCTAGGCTGGTCATGGGGGAAGTCACTAGATCCGGGAGGATCTACCAACCCCCGCACCTTCAAGGTGCTCAAAAGGTGGTCAGTGTGCCTGGCCCCTCAAAAGCATGTATCCCTAGTGGTCTGCAAAAAGCAGATAAGGACAAAATCATCCTAAATCCTTATGATTTCGAAAACCACCTTTCAAAGATTCCTATTCACATGTCTATTCTAGAGCTTATCAAAACCTCGCCTAGGCATAGACTTGTCTTAGAGAAAATTCTAGAAAGGGCCAAGGTTGATTCAAACATAAGTCCAGAATCCTTGTCTGCCCAAGTGGCTTTGTTAGGAGCAAAATCGCCCATCACCTTTTCGGAAGATGATGTAGATAGACCCTACGAAACCCATAACCAGGCCCTGCATATCGAGGTGGTTCTAAACAACCACTCTCTGGACAGGTGCCTAGTCGATGGTGGAGGAGGGCTCAACATCCTTCCACTTCACGTGGCGTACAAAATCGGAGTCACCTTGACTTTAGTGAACCCAAGCCCCATCGTTATCACTGGATACGATGGGAATGCGTCTAGGCCTTTAGGATCCATCGAACTCCCAATGGAAACGGGAGGGATCGAACACACGGGGGTGTTCCATGTCTTGGACATCCACCCTCATTATAACCTGTTGTTGGGAAGACCCTGGATACACAGTTTGTGCGCTGTGCCATCCACCTTCCACAAGTGTGTCAAGATCCCTTTTAGGGACCAAGTCGTAGTGATCCTAGGTGAGAGTCACCCACAGCTTCAGGGGATCATAAACTCCCCTTGTTTATCAAGCTCCCAGGCCCATGAGGCTAACCTGGGGCAAATTATGGTTGAGCCACCTCGGCTCGTGTTGAACAACCCTAGGAAGGTTGTATGTGTGAAGGGGCCGCCCAAAGCAGGCACCCTCCCGACTCTAATCCTCCTAGGAAAAACCAAACGTTCCCTATTTCCAAAACCCCTGGACAAAAGGCCATACGAGCCTAATATGGACGATAGCATGTTCCAGGACCACGACTTGTATCCCATCTTTTCAAAAAACAAAAGGTCGTGGAACATGTTATTGAACATGGGCTACACGCCCTAAAGAGTCTAGGGGCACAAAACCAGGGTCTCCTAGAGCCCATCCTTCCTAGGGCCAACCCAAGCCGATATGGGATCGGCTATACTCCCCGAATACCGCCGGAGCCACCCCCTGTGACCACTTGGGTCAAGGGTGCCCCGGAGCCTGTCTTAGAAGAAACCTATGGTTTAGACCTCCTGTTCCGAGTCTAACCCATAGTGTTTTCCCTTTGTAGGTATGACGGAAGATCCCTTTTTCTAAAAATACCAAAAACATTTGAAAACTTAAAATCAAAAAAAATCGAAAAACAAGAAAAACCAAAAACAATGGAAAAGCAAAAACTCGAAAAAAGTGTACTTTGTATAGTTCCCAAAGTTCTTGTTTTACAAAAACCCAAAAAAATCGAAAATTTGGAAAATACCAAAAAGATTTTGTACATAGCTACTCCTGGTATGACTTTGGCGAAAGAAAAGGACTTCGAAAGAAACGTCGTCTGCATAGCCAGACCAAAAATTTCGAAATCGCTTGAAAATCCAAGTACAAAACCAGGTTATTTTGAAAATCACGCATCAAGTTCCCTCGGGTCTAAAGTCCACGAGAATGATCAAAGCCCATAAGTGGATCCCCTTGAGGAAGATCCCACTTCTGAGCTCCCAGAGTTTCATAGAATTCTCGATTTTGAAAGACCTTCCCAATCAGTAGGAGGAGATTTCGTAGAGGTGAACCTAGGGGATGATTCCAATCCCAAAACCATCAAAATAGGCGCATGCTTGCATGAAACTGAAAAGTTAGCATTCATTGCATTTCTACAAACCTATTTAGATGTGTTTGCATGGACGTATGAAGACATGCCGGGCATAGATCCCAGCATAGTCGAGCATCGTCTTCCCTTAGATGTAGGTGTAAAACCAATAAAGCAGAAGCTTAGGAAAATACACCCGAATGTACACACGCAAGTCAAAGAGGGTTTAGAAGATCTGCTAAAAGCCGGATTTATAAAACCCATTGCGTATTCTGATTGGTTGTCAAATATGGTTGTGGTTCGAAAAACCAATGGGAAAATTCGAATATGCATCGATTTTAGAAACCTGAATAAAGCCACTCCAAAGGATAATTATCCTTTACCAAACATAGATTTGATAGTCGATAGTACTGCAAATCATGAAATGTTTTCATTTATGGATGGCTATTCAGGCTATAATCAAATCAAACTAAGTCCACGAGATCAGGGTAAGACCGCCTTCACAACCCCATGGGGCACGTACTGCTATACAGTCATGCCCTTTGGTTTGAAAAATGCCGGCGCAACATACCAACGAGCCATGAACACGATCTTCCATGATCAAATTCACGAGCTCGTAGAAGTGTATGTAGATGATCTCTTGGCAAAATCCAAAACCCGATGCACCCATATCGAATGTTTACAAAAAATTTTCGAAAGGCTTAGGCTTTACAAAGTAAAGCTAAACCCTCAGAAATGTGTGTTCGGGGTAGAATCAGGGAAGCTTCTAGGCTTTTTGGTGAGCCAAAGGGGAATAGAAGTCGACCCCTCTAAGTGTCGAGCCATCATAGACATGGCTCCACCCTCCAATCTCACCCAAGTCCGTAGCCTCCAGGGTCGATTACAATCTGTGCGCCGATTCATATCGAATCTGGCAACTAGATGCGAACCCTTCAACAAACTGTTGAGGAAGGGCACGAAATTCTTATGGGATGACGAATGCCAAAAGTCCTTCGAGAGACTAAAGGCATACTTGGTTAATCCCCTCGTTTTGAATCCTCCAAAACAAGGAAAACCGCTTTTATTATACATCTCTGTGCATGTAAACGCTTTAGGAGCCCTGTTGGCTCAATACGAGGATGACACCCATAAGGAGTATGCCATCTACTATATTTCGAAAACTCTCTTGGCTTATGAACGAAATTATCAAGCCATGGAGAAGACGTGCTTGGCCCTAGTCTGGGCCTGCCAGAAATTCAGACACTACTTCCTAGATCATGAGATCTGGATAGTGTCCAAACTTGATCCAATCAAGCACTTGTTCGAAAAACCCATTCTCACGGGTAGATTGGGCAAATGGCAACTCCTTCTAATGGAGTATGATCTGAAATACCATCACCAGATCTCCGTTAAGGGGCAAGCCCTAGCAGATTACGTGGCTGACTTCCCCTTGGAGGACGCATATCCCACTCCTGTCGAAATGCCTGATGAAGGCATATTGCAAAACCATTTTCAAAACCACATTTTGGCAAATTCTTTCGAAAACCAAGTGTGGAAGATGCACTTCGACGGGGCACGAAACCAACGAGGGGCTGGTGCCGGGATCATCCTAATCTCCCCTGAAAAGGGCGAGATTCCTATAGCAGTCCGCTTAGATTTCGAATGTTCCAACAACGTAGCTGAGTATGAAGCACTCATACAAGGCTTGAGGATTTCGAAAACTCTAGGGGCATCATGCATCGAGGTCTTTGGAGATTCGCTCCTTGTCATAAACCAGGTTTTAAAAATTTGGCAAGTACGTAATGAGAAACTACTTCCATATCACGAGTTGGCCACTCGATTGGTCCAATCCTTCCAGTCGTGTAAGCTCACACACGTGGGAAGAGAGGACAATAGCATCGCCGATGCCCTCTCTTCCTTGGGTTCAGCCCTGAAGGTCGATCCCATTTCAGGGACCAGATCTTTGGAAATATGGCATGCGCCCCATCCATCCACACACGACTTGGATATTTGCCAAAACAACCCAGAGTCTATTGAAAAACCCTGGTTCTATGACATAAAACAATTTTTAGAAAATGGGGGATTCACCGAGGATGCCACATCCAAAGATAGGGCATTCATTCGTAAGATTTCTACCCGATACACCATTCTGGGTGGGGTCTTATACAAAAAGAGTTTTACCGGCATTCTGCTTAGGTGTATCGACCTAGAGGAGGCTAGGATAGTGATGCACGAGTTCCATGATGGAGAATGTGGAGGTCATGTTAATGCCAACATGATGGCGATGAAAATACTAAGAGGGGGTTATTTTTGGACCACCCTGAAGAAGGATTGTCATGATCATGTTAGGAAGTGTCATCCATGTCAAGTGCATGGGCACGCCATTCATATCCCTTCATCTGCATTGCATTCCGTGGTCAGCCCCTGGCCATTTACCATGTGGGCGTTTGACATTGTAGGCCCCATATTTCCAAAGGCCTCGAATGGGCATCGTTTTATTTTAGCAGCCACGGAGTATTTCTCCAAGTGGGTGGAAGCCATTTCCCTAACGAATGTAATGGGGCAACATGTGGTGGCCTTCATCCAGAGGAATATCTTGGCTCGATTTGGGGTTCCACGAGACCTTGTGTCTGATAATGGTACCCCATTCAAGAACGAGCGGATGGTTAAGTTGTGCAACACGTATGGCATAACTGACCACTTCTCCTCGCCCTACTACCCTCAAGGCAACGGCCAAGCCGAAGCCACAAACAAGACTCTCATTGGTATCATTGAGAAGACCTTAGAGAAGGGTAGGAGGTGGCATGAGAAGCTGGATGAAGCCTTATGGGCTTATAGGACTTCCATCCGGACTCCCACAAATGCCACACCATTCGAATTGGTCTATGGCACAAACGCCATTCTTCCCATTCATACCCAACTGCATTCATTCCATACATCCATTGCACTCGACCTCCCCCTAGAGACACTCCAGCATGCTAGGATGGCCGAACTAGATTTGCTAGATGAGAGGCGACTCCTTGCCATGGATCATGCTCGTGCATACCGGCAAAGGATAGCCCGACATTATAGCAAACACATAAGACCTCGCCACTTTGAAGTGGGAGATCTGGTCTTGAAAACCATCCACCATCGTGGCCCACACCCCCTAGGCAAGTGGCGCCCCAACTAGGATGGACCCTATGTTGTACGAGCAACCACTACGAACAATTCGTATTGGTTGATCGATGTAGAAGGTAGGAATTTAGCAGATCCTATCAATATTCAATACTTAAAGAAGTATCATGTGTAGGATCTGGATTAAATTCCAGTTTTGAAAATTTTAAAGGGATAGCTGCCCTGAGACGTGTGAATAAGGTGCAGAAGCAACTCGTGTGACCCTAAGTAAGAGAATTCGCACTTGTGAAAGAGTGGAGTTTTCAAAATTGTGGTTGCATTTCAAAATCCTTCTTCTTACAAAGAAAGGCCTAGTTCAACATAGCAAGATACTTGCAAGTAGTACGTGCTATTTCTAAATAGGCTGATCTGGAATGGATCGAGTGTAGGCTTGGGATAAGTCCTCCCCTCTTCTCTTCTACTTCTAAAAGGAAAACAAAGGCCCAAATAAAGGGAATTTCCCATTTCGAAGTATCTTTCCAAAAGAAAGAAACCAGAATCAAAAAGGAAAATCGATTCTCTTGTGAAAAAGAGGGATTAAAGAAAAAATACTCCCAAAGGGAGACCCTCTATGAAAAAAAGGAAAAAGAGGCCAAAAAGCTCAAAAAGAGCAGTTTTCCGCCTTCTATGCCTTAAACCACGGGACACTTCAGAAGGGACCGTGGTATCTCTTTCCCATCCCTGGCTTATCCCAAGCTAAAGCATGGTTCATTTCGAGGAATCCTAAAGTAAAAATAGGATTTACTTACTTGAATTTCATCTTGTTTGAGAATTCGACGTTTCGAGTAAGACGTAGGAATTTGAAATGAAGCTTGTTTTCTTATAAAACCTCCGCTAAATAAGCGAGTGTTAAGACTCAAACAAGGGCAAGCACGAAGAGCTCGAGATCCTTAGGATCGGGGCTCAAGACAGTTGTCCCTTTTGTAAATAGCTTTTGTAAATAAGTTTTAAAAACCGTACGTCGAACATCATAGGGTTTTTGCTCACTTGGAGCAGTAGGCCTTGTAAGTCTCTAGAGTTCGACCACACCTGGCCTCTGGGAGGTCGCCACTCTTGGCACCACACCCATGTCATCTACATTCCACGCATGGTACTTGCATGAACATGATCCCATTTAGGACCAGATTCCATAAGTGAACCCTTTGGCGTGATATCTCCTCCTACCAGAGTTTGTAAAATTGAGATTTTTGCTAAAATGGGACGATCCCATATTCTTCGTGGCTAGATCTAGGGAGACATTAAAAGGGGTGTTTGTTATCTTTGCCCTTATCCAAATCAATTTGGACAAGGCCAAAGAGGGGCATCTGTAAACACCCCGAAATCCCACGAATTTCTCAAAATCCATCTGGTTTTATACAAGCAGCCCCCAAAGGGCCATTTTGAGTTTGGAAACCCAGGAGCCTTCCAAACAACCCTGTATATAGGTTTAAAACTTTATCTTTCAAAAACATATGATATAGCTTTTGAAAACCCTTTTAAGACATGTTTTGAAACCCCGAAGTGGCTTGGCCCGATCAAGACAGGACCAGGAGAGCCAAGAAGAGCCCGGAACCGGAGCACCTGTCGAGCCCGGCGCAGCAACTCTTGTATCTGATTGACACCCCAGGATCTCGAACGTCCAAGACCCTGTTCTTATCAAAATAGCATTTAAGTCATCTCCGGGAGGCAGAAACGGAGGCGGACGACTATGTTGGCGAAGACCCAACGCAGACGGAGTATTGATGCTGTCAGGCCCCGCACGAATCGTCCGTTTCGAACCCAGCTCGAAGGAGTCAGAGTTCAGTTTGGATTGGATCTGGACCATATATATCCAGATTCCAATCCAAACCCATATATGGACTTGGATTTGGATTTGGATCCAGAGATCCAATCCAATATCCATATCCATGGCCCACATCACCTTCTCATAAATGGAGGTGGGGCCCACTTGAAATTCACGTGGGATATTGGGCATGAGAGAGAGTGGGGGTGAAAAATATCAAGAGTGTTGTATTAAGCTTGACTTGTGTGTCAAGTTTGGGTTAATCATGTGGGTTAGCCTAATTGAGTGGGTTTAAGCTTGTAATTAGCTAAAACCTAACCTAGGGCTGCACCAACATGGGGTGATCAAGGTCTATGGGCCATGCTAAGGGAGCTCCTTCACCTAAACCTAACCCAAAATGCCTAAACCTAGCCTAAACCCCTAATCCACCCCTAATCTGAACCTAATCACCTAACCCACTTCCCTAATCCCAGCCTAATCCCAACCTAATCACCTAACCCACTCCCCTAATCCTTCCCTAAACCTAGATTAATTTCCCTAAACCTAGCCTAATCCTAGCCTAAACCACCTAACCTAGCTCACTAAACCTCACCCTAAAACCCAACCACCTAACCTAGCCCTAAACCCCTAAACCACCCTTGGCCCACGATTTACCCAAACACCTAGTTTTAAAATATCTGGCCCAACCCCATCCAGCCCACCTTATCTACATACCACCCTACCTAAACCACCTAACCACTACCCACAACCCAGCCCTAACCGACCTACCCATCCCCTATTTAAACCCCCCTCATTGTGGGCGGGTTTTCTAAGTGGGAACCACCCTTCCATCCAGCCGGGCCCTCTCCTTCTCCCATCTCTCATCCAGCCGTGACCACTCCCCAGCAGCTCCACCTGCTCCACCAGCCGCCACCTGCTCCGCCACCTTCCCTCTCCCGTCCACCACCACTGCCCCCCAGCCGGACGCCACCATCTTCCCCCAACTCCACCAGCCGACAGCCACCTGCCCGCCACTCTTCCACTCCATCCGCCACTTCTCCCCATTCGGTAAGTACCCCAAACTCCCTCAAAGCCCCTCTCTAACACCTCTCCACTCTTAGCCACCCATCTTCCCTTCAGCTCAACCCCTTTGCCGCCACCACCTAAGCCTAGCCGAACCTAGGATAACCCAAGTGGCTGGCCACTACTTAGCCACCATCTCCCATTCGGCCAACCCCCCCTAGGTGTCCTATTTGGCCTTCCCACTAGCTCACCTTTTAGGTCCAGTTTCCCTAAGTACCCAACTTCCCTAGTGATCCTAATACCCATTTGTTCGGCCACTCTAAACTCCCTACTTGGAGGCGCCACCTACTTGCCACCGGCCCCCTTCGAGGCGTCTATCCCGTGCCCCATTTGCAGCCGGCCAGCACCCTTGATCACCTACCTTCGCGGAGCTCCCACTTGCAGCCCAAGGCCAAGCCTACGCTCAAGCAAGACCTCTATGGACCAGCTACTCGTAAGTGTCTAAACTCGGTCTTTAGTCGTACACTTGCTTGAAATTCAATTTGATACGGGGTTGTAATAACGGAGCATAGTCTCCCCCGCTTGTAATAACGTGGCTTGGCACAACCACACACGTGCACTCTCTTAGTCGTGCACAATTTTGAACACACACGGGCCTAATCAGCCCCTAATATATAAGTGTATATATACTTTTGTTTTCGAAGGGTTTTGTTTAAGTTGGGTGCGTTGTCTTTCAATTCAAGCACTCTCACACACATTGAGCTTTCGCTCTTATTTGAAAGACCCAAGTAAGGGCCGACCTATACTATTTGGGTTTCATTTCTTGTCGTGTGAGTAAGTCTTTCAATTCAAGCACTCTCACACACATTGAGCTTTCGCTCTTATTTGAAAGACCCAAGTAAGGGCCGACCTATACTATTTGGGTTTCATTTCTTGTCGTGTGAGTAAGTCTTTCAATTCAAGCACTTTCACACACATTGAGCCTTCGCTCTTACTCCCAAGACCTTAGTAAAGGCCTTATTGCAGTTATATTTGGGTTTCATTTATGTCGTGTGTGTAGTACTTCAATTCAAGCACTCTCACACACATTGAGCCTTCGCTCTTACTCCCAAGACCTTAGTCAAGGCCATACTGCAATTTATATTTGGGTTTAATTTCATGTCGTGTGTGTAAGTCTTTCAATTCAAGCACGCACCCACATTGAGCCTTCGCTCTTATTTGCAAGACCCGAGTAAGGGCTCATATACATAAGATATATACATATCTCCCTTCGGTTATTTCCCTTCGGTTATTTCCCGGTTATTTCCCTTCGGTTATTCCCTTCGGTTATTTCCCTTCTGTTATTTCCCTTCAGCATTGTCTTTACATTTCGGGTTTTCCCTTTGGAGTAGCGTGAGTTTGCATTGCATCTACGCCATACCACGAGGTAGGACGCATATTGCATCGAAGCAAGCCCCGCTCGAATTCGCCCATGTAGTGGAGTGTTCATAACACACAAACTAGGCGACCCAAAAAGGGATAAAAGAAAAGACTTAGGCACGTGCAAATCCACGTGATCTAAAACATGCAATCGCATCTTAAAGACCCGAAATAGACACCTCGAACCGTCTCGTAGACTTTCTCCCCAAAACTCGATTTTTGCAAAAGCGTACAGACTGACCCTTGCGCATCGGTGCAAGAAGGTCTGCGACGACAAGAGCTCACTTGCTCACAGTCGCCACGTTTAGAAGTCAGTATTAAATATATCTTCGCTAGCTTAAGTAAGCTAGCTGGCACGCCCTATTTGTATACATAGGCCTTAGACGTACGATAAGATCCACTCCAAGCCACGAAAGAGGCGAAGAGGCGGGGATTTTCGCGCGTCTACAAGGGCCATGGCTTTTCAAAGGGATTTTGGATGGACAATGGTATGTTAATGTCCATGCACTTCCATGGTTTTTCTAACATGATCATGATACTTTTTGCTCAAGGATGGGAAACATAACCAGCCCTAAGTGATCGTCATGGTCTCCATATTTCATCGTGAGATTCATGTTCTTTATCCTAACACAATCAAGGTTTTCATATAAACCAGAAGTTGAAGAAAATCTTCCTTTTCAAAGCCATGAAAGGTTTTTGTGAAATGCTAACCTTTTTTCGAGATTCTCATTTCCTTTTAAAATTTGCCTCGAAGGTGTTGGTTTTGATTTGTATGGAGACATGCCTATGAAGGCTCGATACTTAGGGGGTCGACTCTTATTGCCCCTTTGATTTTGCAAAACCCTGAATTCGATTTCTAGAATGATGTCTAGACTCGATGCATATGAATGATTTCAAAGTGTAATGCATGATGCTTATGCACACACTATGGGTTAACTTATTTCTAAAAATCCCCAATTTTCCATAAGTTAAGGATTTTGCGAAGTTCAGGAAGCTTGGAGGTGTTTATTCCTCCTTGCTTTGGTGATTCTCGAGCTTTTTATTTTTGAAAAAGCTCTAGGAAAAAGGGTGGATAGGACCAGCTTTTTGCACACTTGGTTTCAGGGAGTATATACAATTTTCGAAAGCATTTTTACAATTTTTCGAAAATGGGCTTTGTACATGGCCAAAGGCTTTTGGAAATAAATTTCTTTTTGTAATTTTCGTTTTTCCAAATGTTTTTGAGATTTTGAGAGTTTTCAACTTTTTTTGTCTTTTTCAAAAGTAGGGATCTTCCATTGAACCTTCAAAGAAAACATTCATGAATCAGACTCTAATCAGATAGGTCTAAGACATGGGTTTCGGTTTTAGAGGTTCTACAAGGCACCCTTGACCCAGATGGTCTTAGGTGGCGGCTCTGGTGGTATGGGTGGGCTGTAGCCCAGTCCATATCGTTCCCTATTGGTTCTAGGTAGGACAGGCTCAAGCCTACCTTGGTTTCGGGTTCCCAGGCCCGCGTAGGGTTTATATCCCATATTCAGAATCATGTTCCAAGACTTTTTGCTTTTCGAAAAGTTTTGGTATAAATCATGGTCTTGGAACATGGAATCATCCATGTTGGGGATATATACTCTTTTGGATATCGGGAGTTTGGATTCCGGGGTGATGGAAGACTTGGGCTTCCATACAAACCTGGTTTGGGAGACTTTGCCCTCAAGGAAAGCCAAGCTTGGTTCCTTGAGGAGTTTTGGACATAGCAGGGTTATGGAAAACTTATGGTTCCATACCCTATTTTGGGAAAAATTTACTTCAAGGGGAGCCATGCAAGGTCCCTTGAAGTCTTTGACTTGGTCCCTAGGTTCAACTCGTGGTGCCCCTAGGGATTGATTTTTTTGTTTTGAAGCCATAGCCTTGGCTCCAGGGCACAAGACTAGGCTCGAAGAAGTGGGTTTTTCTATGGTAGGGTTATGAGCTCCTAAGATGTCGATGCATGCATTAGGGGTCTCCATGTCTACCATTTTCGAAACTTCTTTTTGTTTTTGAAATTCCTTTGAATGGTGCACAACAGTTGACGCACCTTGAAAATCCTCAAGTTTTGGCACAGTTTGTGGGTTTGTGTGTGCAAAGGGGTTATCCAATGCATCTGATGACCCTACATGAAGAAGAGAGTCTTGAGAAGGATGGGTTTCAGGCATACCTCTTTGTGGCTTGTCTACCTTTTCAGGGTGAGAACAGGCTGATTTCCCGGGTAACTCTGTTTTGAGCCCCCGGGTTTTAACGAGGTGTTTCCTTTCGAAACCTTCCTGTTTTTCACTCTCGTTCCTTTGTAGGGTGTGGACTTCATGTCCCACTGTATGTGTGTGCCTAGACTTAGGACTTGAAGTTTTCGAAATTCCGAAATTTTGTTTTTCAATTTTTTGGTCTTTTTCCAAATTTTCAAGATTTTTTTGGTTTTTTGAAATAGAAAAATCTTTTTTTGGTTTTTCTATGGATTTTGAAAAGCTTGAAGTTGTAGGAGTGGATGACTTATCCCTTTGCTGGGATTTGTCTCTAATCTCCAATTCCTCGTTGAGTTTGAGATCGGTTTTCAATTCACGATCTGTATGTGCCCTTGAAGAGCTGCTATGTGATCGATGGGGTTTAAGCTCCTTGCTTAAAGCATCCATCTTTTGAAATATTTTTTCAATCTCATCGAGCTCTCTTTGGGCTTTATCTGATTTGAAAACCTCTTTTAGTTTACTCAACGAAGATTTTTGTAGCTTTCTATCCATTTTCATGCAATTTTCCTAAGTATGCACGATTTGTGAAGAAAACACTTTTTTCCGAAAATTTGAGTATAACTTGTTTGTTTGAAGTCTGCTTAAGTCCCGGGTCCCACCGGGCGTGCCAAAATCTGTAGACACTGAAAATTTTCACTTACGGGTTCTTAGGCCTGAAGTGAACCTTTTCGCAATCTACTTCGCTTTATGGGCGTGCCAGCTAGTTTACTTTAACTAGCAAAGTATGTTTTGAAAACAATCTGACTTTTGAAAGGCGATTGTAGGCAAGCGGGATTTTTACGTCGCAGACCTTCTTGCACCGATGCGCAAGGGTCAGTCTGTACGCTTAGAGACTTCGTTTTGAAACAAGTTTAACTCAAAATATATTTTGAATGAAGAAGTGTTTTAAAACCTTTTGAAAACCATGCATTTGGGCGATTTTGACTTTGTAAGGGTTGGACGACCCTAAGTCTTGCACGATTTGATTCGGGTTTGTACGATTCTCAGATTTTAGATCACGTGGATTTGCACGTGCCTAAGTCTTTCTTTTTATCCCTTTATGGGCCACCTAGGTGTGTGTTATGAACACTCCACTACATGGGGCGAATTTGAGCGGGAGTACGGGGCTTGCTTCGATGCAATATGCGTCCTACCTCGTGGTATGGCGTAGATGCAATGCAAACTCACGCTACTCCAAAGGGAAAACCCGAAATTAAAAGACAATGCCGAAGGGAAATTGCCGAAGGGAAATGACTTGTAAAGTAAATAGCGGAAGGGGAAATATGGCTATATCTTAAGAGCGGAAAGGCTCAATTGTGTAAGTGTGTGTCGTGTATATATTGAAAGACAACGCACACGACTTGAACCTTAAAACCCAAATCTTAAAGACGTAGCCGAAAGAAATACTTTATATAGAGTATATGTAGGGGCCCTTACTTGGGTCTTGTAAATAAGAGCGAAGGCTCAATGTGTGTGCGTGCTTGAATTGAAAGACTTACACACACGACATGAAATGAAACCCAAATATAAATTGCAGTATGCCTTGACTAAGGTCTTGGGAGTAAGAGCGAAAGCTCAATGTGTGTGAGTGTAGAATTGAAGTACTACGCACACGACATAAATGAAACCCAAGTATAACTGCAATAAGGCCTTTACTAAGGTCTTGGGAGTAAGAGCGAAGGCTCAATGTGTGTGCGTGTGGAAAATGGAAAGACAACACACACGACTTAATTAAAAACCCCCTTGACTTAAAATATATAAATATAACTATATATTAAGGGCTGGTTAGGCCCGTGTGTGTGCAAAAAGTGTACGACTAAGAGCGGAAAGGCTCAAGTGCGCGTGTGTGTGGGTGTGTCAAACCACGTTATTACAATCGGGGGGAGACGAAGCTCCTTTACTACAACCCCGTATCAAAATTTAATTGAATATAAAGCAAGTTAATGTAATAGACCAAGTTTAGACACTTACAAATAGCTGGTCCATGTTCAACTTGCTTGCACGTGGGCTCACGGTTCACCTTGGGCAGCCAAGAGGGGGTTATCCTAGGGGGCTTTGAGGGAGGTTCTATGGGGCACGATTAGGGTCTTAGGGGAACTAAGGTTCGGCCAAGACGGGGGCTGTGTAAGGTATGTCCTAGGGTCTGTCCTAGGGTACAGGTCACGGCCAGGGTGCAGGTTGGGTCGGCAGGAAGATGGACAGGGCGGCAGGGAGGCAGTCGGGTCGGCAGGAAGGCGTCTGGCGCCTGGCGCAGCAGACGGGCGCCTGGCGCTGGGCGCGCTGGGGCGCAGGGCGCGCAGTAGCGCAGGACGGCTGCGGCACGGGGCGTGCAGGCGACAGAGGGGGCGCGTGGCAGGAAGCAGGATGGCGTCAGCAGAAGGGGCGCGCGGCAGGACTCAGGGCGCGCGGCAGGCGCTGGTTGCTCACGGCCGGCCGGGGTGAAGTTTTTGGGGTTTGTTAGGGATGGTTTGAGGCGGTTGGGGTTAGGTTAGGTCTAGTTAGGGTTCAGTTAGGGTTAGGTAGGTTCGAACCTAGGCTAGGTTGGGGTTAGGTTTACCTCTTGGAGCCGGTCCTTCTTGGCTTGAGCCCACGTCTCCACGGTTGCAGCCACTTGGTCCAGCCCACCTTGGTTGCAGCCCCTTGGTCTAGACCCACTTAGCCCACATGGCTTGAACCCACCTCACCCAATGAGCCCACATGGCTAGGTCTATCACTCCCTCTCTCTCCTCCCAAATATTTGCATGAACCCTTTACATGGACCCCCTCACCTCTATTTATAGAGATTTGAGGTGGGTCTTGGATTTGGGTTTGGGTTTGGGGTTTGGATCCATACCCAAATCCAAACACTATTTGGATCTGGATATTGGATCTCGGATATTTTGAGATCTGTATCCGATCCAAACCCAATATTTTTATGGATACGGATCTGGATATTTTGATCTAAATCCGATCCAATCCAAATTCAAACACTATTTGGATCGACCCAAACACTATTTGGATTGGCCCAAATCCAAACACTATTCATTACATGGATTTGGATCTGGATATATATGGTCCAGATCCAAATCAAAATTTCTTCGGATAGTCCTTCTTGGCTTCTTGAGGCGAACGATCTGTGCGGGCACTGGCTTCATCAGCGCTCCGTCTGGTGCTGGGTTTTCCCCAACTTTGTCGTTCGGACTCCGTTTCGCCGTTCTGGACTCCGTTGAGCTTTTCATCAAATGGGCTCTGCTTTCTTTTGTTTTTTTATCAGGGAGTGGCTTCTGAAGCTCTGGGCTTGAATCCTCTTCGGGCCTAAGGTCTTCTTTTGCCTTCTGTACCTGTTTTCACATTTCAAAACAGGTCGTCGTTTTGGCTCAAACGAGCTTTTTGGTGTTTTGAGAGTTTTTGAAAAATAGAAGATTTGGGGTGTTTACAGGCAGCTTTTACAAAACCAGATGAATTTGAGAAACTCGTGGGATTTCGGGGTGTTTACAAGTATGAATGGGAAGAATGGCGTTTGTGCCATAGACCAATTCGAATGGTGTGGCATTCGTGGGAGTCCGGATGGAAGTCCTATAAGCCCATAAGGCTTCATCCAGCTTCTCGTGCCACATCCTACCCTTCCCTAAGGGTTTCTCAATTATACTAATGAGAGTCTTATTTGTGGCTTCGGCTTGGCCGTTGCCTTGAGGGTAGTAGGGCGAGGAGAAGTGGTGAGTTATGCCATACGTGTTGCACAACTTAACCATCCGCTCGTTCTTGAATGGGGTACCATTGTCAGACACAAGGTCTCGTGGAACCCCAAATCGAGCCAAGATATTCCTCCGGATGAAAGCCACCACATGTTGCCCCACTACGTTGGTTAGGGAAATGGCTTCCACCCACTTGGAGAAATACTCCGTGGCTGCTAAAATAAATCGATGCCCATTTGAGGCTTTTGAAAATATTGGGCCTACAATGTCAAACGCCCACATGGTAAATGGCCAGGGGCTGACCACGGAATGCAATGCAGATGAAGGGATATGAATGGCGTGCCCATGCACTTGACATGGATGACACTTCCTAACATGATCATGACAATCCTTCTTCAGGGTGGACCAAAAATAGCCCCCTCTAAGTATTTTCATTGCCATCATGTTGGCATTAACATGACCTCCACATTCTCCATCGTGGAATTCGTGCATCACTACCCTAGCCTCCTCTAGGTCGATACACCTAAGTAGAATGCCGGTAAAACTCTTTTTGTATAAAACCCCAACCAGAATGGTGTATCGGGTCGAAATCTTACGAATGACTGCCTTATCTTTGGATGTGGCATCCTCGGCGAATCCCCCATTTTCTAAAAACTGTTTGATGTCATAAAACCAGGGTTTTTCAATAGACTCTGGGTTATTTTGGCAAATATCCAGTTCGTGAGTGGATGGGTTGGGCGCATGCCATATTTCTAAAGACCGGGTCCCTGAGATGGGATCGACCTTTAGGGCTGAACCCAAGGAGGAGAGGGCATCGGCGATGCCATTGTCCTCTCTTCCTACGTGTGTGAGTTTGCACGATTGGAAAGACTGGACCAATCGAGTGGCCAACTCGTGATATGGAAGTAGTTTTTCATTACGTACTTGCCAAATTTTCAAAACCTGGTTTATGACAAGGAGCGGATGTCCAAAGACCTCGATGCATGATGCCCCTAGAGTTTTTGAAATCCTTAAGCCTTGTATGAGTGCTTCATACTCAGCTACGTTGTTGGAACATTCGAAATCTAGGCGGACTGCTATGGGAATCTAGCCCTTTTCAGGGGAGATTAGGATGACCCCAACACCAGCCCCTCGTTGGTTTTGTGCCCCATCGAAGTGCATCTTCCATACTTGGTTTTCGAAAGAATTTGCCAAAATGTGATTTTGAAAATGGTTTTGTAATATGCCTTCATCAGGCATTTCAACAAGCGTGGGATATGCGTCCTCTAAGGGGAACTCAGCCACGTAATCTGCTAGGGCTTGCCCCTTAATGGAGATCTGGTGATGGTATTTCAGATCTTACTCCATTAGAAGGAGTTGCCATTTGCCCAATCTACTCGTGAGAATGGGTTTTTCGAACAAGTGCTTGATTGGATCAAGCTTAGACACTATCCAGATCTCATGATCTAGGAAATAGTATCTGAATTTCTGGCAGGCCCAAACTAGGGCCAAGCACGTCTTCTCCATGGCTTGATAATTTCGTTCATAAGCCAAGAGAGTTTTCGAAATGTAGTAGATGGCATACTCCTTATGGGTGTCATCCTCGTATTGAGCCAACAGGGCTCCTAAAGCATTCGCATGCACAGAGATGTATAGTAAAAGCGATTTTCCTTGCTTTGGAGGGTTCAAAATGGGGGGATTAACCAAGTATGCCTTCAGTCTCTCGAAGGACTTCTGGCATTCGTCATCCCATAAGAATTTTGTGCCCTTCCTCAATAGTTTGTTGAAGGCTTCGCATCTAGTCGCCAGATTCGATATGAATCGACAAACGGATCGTAAACGACCCTCGAGGCTACGGATTTGAGTGAGATTGGAGGGTGGAGCCATGTCTATGATGGCTCGACACTTAGAGGGGTTGACTTCTATACCCATTTGGCTCACCATAAAGCCATGAATTTGATCATGGAAGATCATGGTCATGGCTCGTTGGTATGTTGCACTGGCATTTTTCAAACCAAAGGGCATGAATGTATAGCAGTACGTGCCCCATGGGGTTGTGAAGGCGGTCTTACCCTGATCTCGTGGACTTAGTTTGATTTGATTATAGCCTGAATAGCCATCCATAAATGAAAATATTTCATGATTTGCAGTACTATCGACTATCAAATCTATGTTTGGTAAAGGATAGTTATCCTTTGGAGTGGCTTTATTCAGGTTTCTGAAATCGATGCATATTCGAATTTTCCCATTGGTTTTTCGAACTACAACGATGTTTGACAACCAATCAAAATACGCAATGAGTTTTATAAATCCGGCTTTTAGCAGATCTTCTAAACCCTCTTTGACTTGCGTGTGTACATTCGGGTGTATTTTCCTAAGCTTCTGCTTTATGGGTTTTACACCTGCCTCTAAAGGAAGACGATGCTCGACAATGCTGGGATTTATGCCCGGCAAGTCTTCATACGTCCATGCAAACACATCTAAATAGGTTTGTAGAAATGCAATGAATGCTAACCTTTCAGTTTCATGCAGACATGCGCCTATTTTGATGAATTTGGGATTGGAATCATCCCCTAGGTTTACTTCTTGAAATCTCCTCCTACTGATTAGGAAGGTCTTTCAAAAAGGAGAATTTTATGAAATTCTAGGAGCTCAGAAGTGGGATCTTCCTCAAGGGGATCCACTTCTGGGCTTTGATCATTCTCGTGGGCTATAGACCCGAGGGAAGTTGATGCATGATTTTCAAAAAGACCTGGTTTTGTACTTGGATTTTCAAGTGATTTCAAAATTCTTGGTCTGGCTATACAGACGACGTTTCTTTCGAAATCCTTTTCTTTTGCCAAAGTCCTACCAGGAGCAGCTATATACAAAATCTTTTTGGTATTTTCCAAATTTTTGATTTTTTTGGGTTTTTGTAAAACAAGAACCTTGGGAACTATACAAAGCACTCTATTTTCGAGTTTTTGTTTTTCCATTATTTTTGGTTTTTCTTGTTTTTTGATTTTTTTGATTTTAAGCTTTTCGAATATTTTTGTATTTTTATAAAAGGGATCTTCCGTCATACCTACAAAGGGAAAATACTACGAGTTAGACTCGGAATAGGAGATCTAAATCGTAGGTTTCTTCTAAGACAGGTTCCAAGGCACCCTTGACCCAGGTGGTCACAGGGGGTGGTTCTGGCGGTAATCGGGGAGTATAGACGATCCATATCGGCTTGGATTGGCCCTAGGAAGGATGGGCTCTAGGAGACCCTGGTTCTGTGCCCCTAGACTTTTGTAGGGCGTATAGCCCATGTTTAACAACATGTTCCACGACTTTTTGTTTTTTGAAAAGTTTTGGTATAAGTCGTGGTCCTGGAACATGCTGTCGTCCATATTGTGCTCATATGGCCTCTTGTCCAGGGGCTTTGGAAATAGGGAACGCTTGGGTTTTCCTAGAAGGGTTAGAATCGGGAGGGGGCCTGCTTTGGGCGGCCCCTTCACACATACAACCTTCCTAGGGTTGTTTAACATGAGCCTTGGCGGCTCGATCACAATTTGCCCCAGGTTAGCCTCATGGGCCTAGGAGCTCGATAAACAAGGGGAGTTTATGATCCCCTGAAGTTGTGGGTGACTCTCACCTAGGATCACTACGACTTGGTACCTAAAAGTGATCTTAACACACCTGTGGAAGGTGGATGGCACAGCGCACAAGCTGTGTATCCAGGGTCTTCCCAACAACAGGTTATAATGGGGGTGGATGTCCAAGACATGGAACACCCCCGTGTGTTCGATCCCTCCCATTTCCATTGGGAGTTCGATGGATCCTAAAGGTCTAGATGCATTCCCATTGTATCCAATGATAATGATGGGGCTTGGGTTCACTGAAGTCAAGGTGACTCCGATTTTGTACGCCACGTGAAGTGGAAGGATGTTGAGCCCTCCTCCACCATCGACTAGGCACCTGTCCAGAGAGTGGTTGTTTAGAACCACCTCGATATGCAGGGCCTGGTTATGGGTTTCGTAGGGTCTATCTACATCATCTTCTGAGAAAGTGATGGGCGATTTTGCTCCTAATAAAGCCACTTGGCCAGACAAGGATTCCGGACTTATGTTCGAATAAACCTTGGCCCTTTCTAGAATTTTCTCTAATACAAGTCTATGCCTAGGCGAGGTTTGTATAAGCTCTAAGATAGACATGTGAATAGGAATCTTTGAAAGGTGGTTTTCGAAGTCATAAGGATTTAGGATGACTTTGTCCTTATCTGCTTTTGGCAGAACACTAGGGATACATGCTTTTGAGGGGCCAGGCACATTGACCACCTTTTTAGCACCTTGAAGGTGCGGGGGTTGATAGATCCTCCCGGATCTAGTCACTTCCCCCACGACCAGCCTAGGGTTCGCGCTAAATTTGGCTCTAAGGATGAGTTGAGGAGAACCTTGGATTTTCAAAACTGGTTTTGCCGGGGATTCCACTTTTGGTGGTCCCCAAATGACGACTTGGGGGGGCTTCTTGTACAGTACAAGAATGGGCACACAAGTGGGTCGACCAGACTCTGATTTTTGCGCTAGTTCCTTAGAAATGGTGAGGGTACATACCTCCTTTCCTTTCCCACTGCCACTGGCGTGTTTGGGAAAGGGTTCTTTGAAGATAGCTTGAGGTGGCTCAGGTTCCGCAGTGACCTGGAGCCGGCCTTTTGCTATCAAGTTCTCAATTTGATTTAAAAGGGAGAAACATCATTTGGTATCATGGCCTTTGAGCCGATGATACTTACAAAATCGGTTTAAATACCCCCCCTTGGAAGTGACTCTTTCGGGGATTTTAGGGAGTTCTATCATGCCCTGGGCAAGTAGGAGGTCTAGGACCTCCGACACAGGTTGCCCCAGCGGAGTGTACTCCCGTTTTTCAACCGGTTTTGAAAGGTTCGCTCCCTTTTGTTTTCTAGTTTTTCAAAATTTTTGGAAGTGCTTGCCACGCCTGGATCCACCCGGATATTGGCGATTTTATGGGGCTTTGCCTCTTTGTCCATCGTGGGTAGCCCGTATGTGATGGGCTTTTCCAAGCGGGTTTTTGAAACGGCACTTCCTTTCCACAAGTGATCGTATGTCCCTTTTCTCAAGTTGGTTTCGAAAAGGGAGGCCTTTTTGATCAACTTACGGAAAGTTGAGATCTCATGGAGCGAGAGAAGGGTTTTTAACTCGCTTTTAAAGTTATCCAGGATGAGCATTACTGCGCATCCTTCGGATATGGGCTCTCGCACTTGGCCCAAAAGTGACCTCCATCTTATAATGAAGGCATGTACGTCTTCGTTCATGCCTTGCTTTGTATCCCTTAAGGTATTCAGAGTCAGCATGACTTCTATGTTGTGTGCAAATCTTTGCATGAAGCAGTTCGCTAACTCTTCAAAAGTAGCGAACTGGCTTAAGTCGTCGGAAGCCAGCCATTTGGCAGTTGTGCCTTTAAGGGATAGAGGGAACCAATACACCCACTTCATCGAGTCCTTTTTCTTCTTATGGGCTCGACGCGAGAAAAGCTGCAAGTGAGACCTAGGGTCTCCCATGCCATCATACCGATGGAAGTTTGGTATTTTATCGTCACTGTCTGTTTCGTAATCCATAGGAAGGAAATCAGATAGGGCGTAGCTTCTTTTCTCTTTATTCTGCCCTTTTAGCAACTACTGTAGGGCTTTACGGTCCTTTTGTGTGAAGGACTCGTGGTATTGGTTGCCTTTCATTACGGAGGCCTCTTTGTGCTTGCGAGGTTTTTCAGATTTTTTCTTAGGCCTTGGTTTACCATTTGATGAACACGAATCGCCTACTTCAGCCTCTTAGCTGAGAGCATCGATCTTGGCCTCAAACTCCCTTCTCAAGTCCTCGATTTCATATAGTTTTATTTTGTTTTTGAAAATCCTCCTAGAGTGAGAACTTGATGCGCATGAGCCTTGGCTCGACACTTCACTTGGATTGGATTTTGACATGATTTTCAAGCTTTTTCAAAATTTCCTAAGTACAAGTAAAGAAAACAAAGTTAAAACAACACCTCTTTGAAAATTTTTCGCAAAGAAAACAAGTTAAAAATGACACCTTTTAACAAAATTTTTCGCAAGCTTTTAACTAAAAACTCGATTTTTGAAAGGCTCACGTCCCACCGGGCGTGCCAATCTCTGTAGACGCGCGAAAATCCCCGCCTCTAGCTTTCTGAGGGCCTGGAGTAGATCCTCTCGTGTGTCTAAGGCCTATTTATATAAACAGGGCATGCCAGCTAACTTACCTAAGCTAGCGAAGATATATTTTAAGTTGACTTCTAATCGTGGCGACTGTGAGCAAGTGAGCTCTTGTCGTCGCAGACCTTCTTGCACCGATGCACAAGGGTCAGTCTGTACGCTTTGAAAAATCGAGTTTTTGGGTATGAAAAACCTACGAAGCGGTTCGAGGTGTTTAATTCGGGTTTTTTAGATATGATTGCAGATTTTACATCACGTGGATTTGCATGTACCTAAGTCTTTCTTTTTATCCCTTTATGGGCCACCTAGGTGTGTGTTATGAACACTCCACTACATGGGGCGAATTTGAGCGGGAGTACGGGGCTTCCTTCGATGCAATATGCGTCCTACCTCGTGGTATGGCGTAGATGCAATGCAAACTCACGCTACTCCAAAGGGAAAACCCGAATGTAAAGACAATGCCGAAGGGAAATAACCTAAGGGAAATGACTTGTAATGTAAATGCCGAAGGGAGATATGTATATAGGGTATATATGTGCCCTTACTTGGGTCTTGCAAATAAGAGCGAAGGCTCAATGTGGGTGCGTGCTTGAATTGAAAAACTTACACACACGACATGAAATAAAACCCAAATATAACTTGCAATATGGCCTTGATTAAGGTCTTGGGAATAAGAGCGAAAGCTCAATGTGTGTGAGTGCTTGAATTGAAGTACTATGCACACGACATGAAATTAAACCCAAATATAACTTGCAGTATGGCCTTGATTAAGGTCTTGGGAATAAGAGCGAAAGCTCAATGTGTGTTCAAAATCGTGCACAACTAAGAGAGTGCACGTGTGTGGGTATGCCAAGCCACGTTATTATAAGCAGGGGGAGACTGTGCTCCATTATTACAACCCCGTATTGAATTGAATCTTAAGCAAGTATACAACTAAGGACCGAGTTAGGCACTTACTAATAGCTGGTTTGAAGATGCCTTGCTTGAGCGTGGGCTTGGCCTTCGCCTTGGACTGCAAGAAGGAGCTCAGCGGAGTTGAACGGCAAAGGAGCTGCTGGCCGGGTGCCTTAGTTGCGCGGAAGAGATGCCTTGAAGGTGGCCGGCTACTTGGAAAGGGGCTGCCTTGGCGTGTGGGGCCAAGGTGAGTATGTAGGGTCACTAAGGAAGGGTTGTGAGGTTAGGGAGTATGACACTAAGGGGAGCCTAAGGGAGCGTCTAAGGGAGCACCTAAGGGAAGGATGTGGCCAGCCAAATGGAGGTGACAGTCGGTTGGAGTGGCCGACTAGGGGAACCATGTGGTGGCCAGCTGCTAGGGTGGCTAGGAGTGGTGGAAGGGAAGGGAACTAGCTAGGAGATGGGGTAAGGTAGTGATGGATGTGGGGAGGTAATATGGGCAGGTCTTAGGGAGTTGGATGGGGTGGTCGGGTGTAGCTAGGGTGTCTAGGTATTGGCAGGTAGTTAGGTTGGTTATGGCCTGGCCGAATGGGAGTGGGGGGAGGCGATGAATGGCTGGTGTTAGGGGAAGATGGTGGTGGTGCAGGTGGTTGAGAGTGGAGGGGGAGTGGAGAAGAGGTGAGGTAGGGTATGGGATACTAACCGGATGATGGGAGGCGGCGGGTGGTTGAGGAGAAGCCGGGTGTGGTGGAGTGGCTATTTCGGTCGGATGAAGAGGATGGCGACGGGTGGCTGGGGAGTGGTGGAGCAGGTGGTGCACGGTGGTGGCTGGTGGTGGTGTAGGTGGAGGAGCCGGCTGGGAGTGGGGTAGGTGGAAGGATGATGGTGATCGGCTGGAAAGGGTGGAGAGAAGATAGTGGGAGCTGGGAAAACCCGCCCCTTAGGGGGGGGGGGTTATAGGGCTGCAAGAGGCGGTTGGGGCTGGTATTAGGGTAGTGGTTAGGTGGTCTAGGGGTGATGGTATGGTGGTAAGGTGGGCTGGTATTAGGGTAGGGCCAGATATTTTAAATACAAGGGGTTTTGGGTATGTTGTGGGCTAGGTTTAGGTGGGATGGTTTAAAGGTTTAGGCTTTAGGTGGGTTGGTTTTGGGGTGAGGTTTAGTGAGGTGGGTTAGGTGATTAGGCTAGGATTAGGTTAGGTTTAGGGAAATTAACCTAGGTTTAGGGAAGGATTAGGGAAGTGGGTTAGGTGATTAGGTTGGGATTAGGCTGGGATTAGGGAAGTGGGTTAGGTGATTAGGCTTAGATTAGGACCAGATTAGGGTAGAAGGCTAGGATTAGGTGTTTTTGGTTAGGTTTAGGTGAAGGAGCTCCCTTTGCATGACCCATGGACCCTAATCATATCATGTTGGTGCAGCCCTAGGTTAGGTTTTAGCTAATTACAAGCTAAACCCACTTAATTAGGCTAACCCACATGATTAACCCCAAACTTGACACACAAGTCAAGCTTAATTACAACACACACTTGATCTTATCCTCCCCCACTGTCTCTCATGCCCATAATCCCACGTGAAATTCAAGTGGGCCCCACCTCCATTTATGAGAAGGTGATGTGGGCCATGGATATGGATATTGGATTGGATCTTTGGATCCAAATCCAAATCTAAGTTCATACATGGGTTTGGATGGGGATTTTGATATATATGGTCCAGATCCGATCCAAACTGAACTCTGACTCCTTTGAGCTGTGTTCGAAACGAACGGTTTGTGCGGGGCCTGACAGCATCAGTACTTCGTCTGCGTTGGGTCTTCGCCAACATGATCGTCCGCCTCTGTTTTCGCCTTTCGGAGATGACTTCAAATGACGTTTTGATGATAACAGGGTCTTGGACATTCGAGATCCTCGGGTGGATTTGATATGAGAGTTGTTGTGCCGGGCTCGACATGTGCTCCAGTTCCGGGCTCTCTTTGGCTTTTCTGGTCCTGTCTTGATCAGGCCAAGTTGCTTCGGGGTTTCAAAACATGTTTTAAAAGGTTTTTAAAAGCCATATTGTATATTTTTGAAATATAAAGCTCAAAACATATATACAGGGTTGTTTGGAAGGCTCCTGGGTTTCCAGACTCAAAAAAGCCCTTTGGGGCTGCTTTTATAAAACCAGGTTGATTTGAGAAATTCGTGAGATTTCGGGGTGTTTATAGTCCTATAAGCCCATAAGGCTTCATGCAGCTTCTCATGCCACATCCTACCCTTCTCTAAAGTCTTCTCAATTACGCTAATGAGAGTCTTATTTGTGGCTTCGGCTTGGCCGTTGCCTTGAGGGTAGTCAGGCGTAGAGAAGTGGTGAGTTATGCCATACGTGTTGCACAACTTAACCATCCGCTCATTCTTGAATGGGGTGCCATTATCACACACAAGGTCTCGTGGAACCCCAAATCGAGCCAGGATATTCCTCCTAATGAAAGCCACGATATGTTGCCCCAGCACGTTGGTTAGGGAAATGGCTTCCACCCACTTGGAGAAATACTCCGTGGCTGCTAAAATGAATCGATGCCCATTCGAGGCTTTTGGAAATATAGGGCTTACGATGTCAAACCGCCCACATGGTGAATGGCCAGGGGCTGACCACGGAATGCAATGCAGATGAGAGGATATGAATGGCGTGCCCATGCACTTAACATGGATGACACTTCCTAACATGATCGTGACAATCCTTTTTCAGGGTGGACCAAAAATAGCCCCCTCTAAGTATTTTCATTGCCATCATGTTGGCATTAACATGACCTCCACATTCTCCATCGTGGAATTCATGCATCACTATCCTAGCCTCTTCTAGGTCGATACACCTAAGCAGAATGCTGGTAAAGCTCTTTTTGTATAGAACCCCACCCAGAATGGTATATGTAGACACAGAAAATTTTCACTTGCGGGTTCTTAGGCCTGAAGTGAACCTTTTCGTGCTTACGTTCGCTTTTAGGGTGTGCCAGCTAGCTTACTCAAACTAGCGAAGTAGTTTTTGAAATATCTGACTTTTGAAAGGCAATTATGGACAAGCGGGATCTTTTCGGCTTAAACCTTCTTGAACCGACGCTCAAGGGTCAGTTTGTACGCTTAGAGACTTCGTTTGAAACAAGTTAAACTCAAATTCGATTTTTGAATAAACAGGTGTTTGAAAACTTCAAAAAGCATGCATTTGGCGAGTTTTTGCTTTTACTGGGTTTGGGCGACCCTAAGTCTTTGAAATTTATCTGCCTTAGGCGTGGAGTGTGTGCATCAAGTGCCTAAGATGGGCGTTTGGAACGATTTATTCGGGTTTGTTCGATGCAGGTATGCAACCTAGCTCGAGTATGGCGAGTATGCAATGCAACTCACACAACTTGAATGTAAAACCCAAAATTTAAAGACTTAACAGAAGGGAAAACCCAAATTGAATGCAACTCACATGACTTGAATGTAAATTGCAGAAATTTAAATATATCTATATCTTAAGAGCGGAAAGGCTCAATGTGTGCATGGGTGTTGTGGATAAAATGAAATGCAACCCACGCAACTGAATCGTAAAATGCAGCAGAAGGGAGATATAGATATATATGAGAGCGAGAAGGCTCAATGTGAGTGAGTGCTTTGAGTGTATAAATTGAAAGGCAACTCACGCAACTTGAATTAAAAACCCAGCTGGAAGGGAAATACGTATATATACGTAAGAGCGGAAAGGCTCAATGTGAGTGAGTGCTTTGAGTGTATAAAATGAAAGACAACTCACCCAACTTGAACCTTAAAACCCAGCTGAATGTATATAAATAAGGCTATATCCTATGGGCTGTTGAGGCCCGTTTGTGTGCAAAAGTGTGCAGATAAGAGCGGAAAGGCTCGAGTGTATGTGTGTGTGTTTTGCACATATATTACATCCAGGGGGGAGACGATGCTCCATTATTACAACCCCATATCGAATTGAATTAAGTTTAAAGTAATGTAAGAGAGTCAAGTTCGAGCACTTACACGTCGCCTGCTTGGACTTCCTTTATCAATGAGATTCGACCTCGGATATAGCCGTTGGATGGACCCCTCTCTGCGAACCGACCAGCTGTGTGGGATGTTGATCCTAGTTCATGGCCTGGGCGAGGTTGACATGCGAAGGTGCTATGACTTTGGGTAGGACACGAGTGGATTGAAGGCAAGGTATAAGGGATCTAGCGCCGGATCTAAGGTGAAGGGTTTAGTTTCGGTTTGAATCAAGGTCCTAAGGTGAGACTTGACCAGCTAGGGTCCAAGTTGGGTGATGGTCCATGGGCAGATTTGGGAAGGGTCCTAAAGGAATGCTCGGCCAAGTGGTGGCCGAGCTGGGCAAGTTTGGGAGTTCGTCTTAGATGGGAACTAGGGTGAAGTCCTAAGGAAATGGCTCGACCAAAGGGTGGCCGAGCTGGGCGGTTTTAGAGTTTGTTTTGGTTTGGATTTGAGGCGAGGTCCTAAAGGACATGGCTCGGCCAATGGTGGCCGAGCTGGATAGTTTTTGGGGGTTAGCTTAGGTTGGGTTTAAACCAAGGTAAGGATTTAGGACTTAGGGTGAAAATGGGGCAGATCTAGGGTGAGCTCGGCTAGCTATTGGCCGAACTTAGCATGGGCTTAGGTGGGGACCGACTTGGGTAAAACTAGGTTGGTTTTTAGTGAAGTTTGGCCAGCTTCTTGGCTGGACTTTGCTAGATTTCCAAACGGTGGTATTGGGTGGTTTGGAGAGACAAGAAGAGAGACGGTTTGGAGAGGATCTAGGGGGTTCACCTTGGCATTGGTTCAGCCATGTTTTTCTTGATTTCCACGCAGCCAATCTTCACCAAGAAGGGGCCATCCAATGCTGCCGAATCTTACTTGAACATAAATTTTTCTTGCGTGAAATGGAGAAGCTTCTTGGCTTACAAAACCAGCCCACCTATTACAAAAAGCAAAGGGGGAAAGTAGCCCCCTTTGTTGACTTTTCCCTCTCTCTCTCTCTCTCTCTCCAACCCAAGCAAAGACGTGAAACCAAAAAAATTTGCAGCCCCTTGTGAATCAGCCCCTCACGTCCTTTTATAGACTTTCAACTTGGATATGGATCTTGGGTCTTGGATTTGGGTCTGGCTATCCGGATCCAATCCAAACCCTATGTGGATTTGGATCGTGGATCTCGGATATTTTGAGATCCAGATCCAGTCCAAATATTTATTTGGGTTTGGATCTCGGATCTCAGATCTTGGATTTTTGATATCCATATCCAATCCAAACACAATTTGGATCTGGATCTGGATATTTTTGGGACCAGACCCAATCCAGACTTTTCTTCTACTCCTTGGTTTTCTAGTCCTTTCTGGTGCTTTTCACCATCGGTTTCGAGCGGGCTTCGATTCATCGGACGTCCAACTCTGGCCTGGGTCTTCCCCAAGTCTTTCTTCCAACTGGTGTTCTGCTTTTCAGGACTTTTTTGGCGTTCGTTTCGGTCCGCCGTTTTGGTTTTTGGTCGGTTCCTGTTGATATCGAACTCAGATTGCCGCACGGATTCCGTTCTTCATTTTGACGAGACGTGTCTCGGACTTCTGTCGACCTCCTCAGGTACTGGGCTTCTTTCTGCATTTTGGAGCTGCTTTATGCTTTTTCTCTGACCCAAATTACATTTTTACCCTTTTGTCGGGCTTTTCTCCAAACGGGCTCTTTTTTCTTCCGTTTTCGAACAGGGGGTGGCTTTTGAGACTCAGGCTTGATTTCTCTTCTTGTCGGGGCTCTTCTCTTGCCTTTTGTACCTGTTTTCACATTTTAAAATAGGTTGTCGTTTTTGGCTCAAACGAGCTTTTTTTGCATTTTTGAGAGTTTTTGTTTTTTGGAAAATTTGGGGTGTTTACGGTGTATCAGGTCGAAATCTTACGAATGAATGCCATATCTTTGGGTGTGGCATCCTTGGTGAATCCCCCATTTTCTAGAAAATATTTGATGTCGTAAAACCAGGGTTTTTCAATAGACTCTGGGTTATTTTGGCAAATATCCAAATCGTGTGTAGATGGGTTGGGCGCATGCCATATTTCCAAAGACCGGGTCCCTGAAATGGGATCGACCTTTAGGGCTGAACCCAAGGAGGATAGGGCATCGATAATGCCATTGTCCTCTCTTCCCACGTGTGTGAGTTTACACGATTGGAAGGACTCAACCAATCGAGTGGCCAATTCGTGATATGGAAGTAGTTTTTCATTACATACTTGCCAAATTTTCAAAACCTGGTTTATAACAAGGAGCGAATCTCCAAAGACCTCGATGCATGATGCCCCTAGAGTTTTTGAAATCCTTAAACCTTGTATGAGTGCTTCATACTCAGCTATGTTGTTGGAACATTCGAAATCTAGGCGGATTGTTATGGGAATCTCGCCCTTTTCAGGGGAGATGAGGATGACCCCAGCACCAGCCCCTCATTGGTTTCGTGCCCCATCGAAGTGCATCTTCCACACTTGGTTTTCGAAAGAGTTTACCAAAATGTGGTTTTCAAAATGGTTTTGCAATATGCCTTCGTCCAGCATTTCATCGAGTGTGGGATATGCGTCCTCCAGGGGGAACTCCGCTACGTAATCTGCTAGGGCTTGCCCCTTAATGGAGATTTGGTGATGGTATTTTAGGTCATACTCCATTAGAAGGAGTTTCCATTTGCCCAATCTACCCGTGAGAATGGGTTTTTCGAACAAGTGCTTGATTGGATCAAGCTTGGACACTATCCAGATCTCATGATCTAGGAAATAGTGTCTGAATTTCTGGCAGGCCCAGACTAGGGCCAAGCATGTCTTCTCCATGGCTTGATAATTTCGTTCATAAGCCAAGAAAGTTTTCGAAATATAGTAGATGGCATACTCCTTATGGGTGTCATCCTCGTATTGAGCCAATAGGGCTCCTAAAGCATTTGCATGCACAGAAATGTAAAGTAAAAGCGGTTTTCCTTCCTTTGGAGGATTCAAAACGGGAGGATTAACTAGGTATACCTTTAGTGTCTCGAAGGACCTATGGCAGTCGTCATCCCATAAGAATTTCGTGCCTGTAGATGCGCGAAAATCCCTGCCTCTCACCTTTTCAGGGCTTGGAGCGGATCCTCTCGTGTGTCTAAGGCCTATTTATGTAAACAGGGCGTGACAGCTAGCTTACCTAAGCTAGCAAAGATATATTCTAAACTGACTTCTAACGTGGCGATCGTGAGAAAGTGAGCTCTTGTCGTCGCAGACCTTCTTGTGCCGATGCGCAAGGGTCAGTCTATACACTTTGCAAAAATCGAGTTTTTGGGATAGAAAGCCTACGAAGCGGTTCGAGGAGTCTAATTCGGGCCTTTTAGACGCGATTGCAAATTTTAGATCACGTGGATTTGCACGTGCCTAAGTCTTTCCTTTTATCCCTTTATGGGCCACCTAGTTTGTGTGTTATGTACACTCCACTACATGGGCGAATTCGAGTGGGGCTTGCTTTGATGCAATATGCGTCCTACCTCATGGTATGGCGTAGATGCAATGCAAACTCACGCTACTCCAAAGGGAAAACCCGAATGTAAAGACAATACTGAAGGGAAATAACCAAAGGGAAATAACCGAAGGAAAATGACTGAAGGGAAATAACCGAAGGGAAATGACTTGTAAAGTAAATGCCGAAGGGAGATATGTATATAGAGTAGGTATATGGGCCCTTACTCGGGTCTTGCAAATAAGAGCGAAGGCTCAATGTTGGTGCGTGCTTGAATTGAAAGACTTATACACACGACATGAAATTAAACCCAAATATAAATTGTAGTCGGCCTTGACTAAGGTCTTGGGAATAAGAGCGAAAGCTCAATGTGTGTGAGTGCTTGAATTGAAGTACTACGCACACAACATGAAATGAAACCCAAATATAACTGCAGTAGGCCTTGACTAAGGTCTTGGGAGTAAGAGCGAAAGCTCAATGTGTGTGAGTGCTTGAATTGAAGTACTACGCACACAACATGAAATTAAACCCAAATAGTATAAATCGGCCCTTACTTGGGTCTTTCAAATAAGAGCGAAGGCTCAATGTGTGTGAGTGCTTGAATTGAAAGACTTACACACATGACATGAAATGAAAACCCAAATAGTATAGGTCGGCCCTTACTTGGGTCTTTCAAATAAGAGCGAAGGCTCAATGTGTGTGAGTGCTTGAATTGAAAGACTTACACACACGACATGAAATGAAAACCCAAATAGTATAGGTCGGCCCTTACTTGGGTCTTTCAAATAAGAGCGAAGGCTCAATGTGTGTGAGTGCTTGAATTGAAAGACAACACACCCAACTTAAGCAAAACCCTACAAAATTAAAGTATATGTATGTACTTTTGTATTAGGGGCTGATTAGGCCAGTGTGTGTTCAAAATCGTGCACAACTAAGAGAATGCACGTGTGTGGGTGTGCCAAGCCACGTTATTACAAGCGGGGGGAGACTATGCTCCGTTATTACAACCCCGTATCGAATTGAATCTCAAGCAAGTATACAACTAAAGACCGAGTTAGTCACTTACTAATAGCTGGTCCGAAGATGCCTTGCTTGACCGTGGGCTTGGCCTTCGCCTTGGGCTGCAAAAGGGAGCTCCGCGAGGTTGAACGGCAAGAGGTGCTGGCCGAGTGTCCTTGACGCGCGGAAGAGGCGCTTTGAAGGCGGCCGGCCACTAGTGATGGGTTGTTTTTGGTGTGTTTGGTTAAAGGACCTAAGTAGGGTCACTAAGGGGAGCTCAAAGGGAGACCTAATGGGGCACTTAAGGTTGGCGGGTTGCTAAGGCAGCTAGGAGTGATGTAGGGGAAGGGAGTGGTCGACTAAGGGAGTTTGGTGGTGGCGGGCTGCTAGGGCGGCTAGGAGTGATGTAGGGGAAGGGAGTTAGCTAGGAGATGGGACCAAGTGGTAGTGGGTAGGGTAAGTGTCTTGGGGTGATGTAGGCAGGTTTTAGGGAGTCAGATAGGGTGGCCGAATGGGACTAAAAGGGCTAGGTGATGGCGGGTAGTTAGGGAGCTATGGGTTCGGTTGAGTGAGAAGGGTGGCAGCGAGTGGAAGGGCTAATGTTGGGGTGGTAGGGGAGTGGATTAGGTGGCTGAGAGTGGAGAGGGAGTGAAGAAGTAGTAAGGTAGGATGTAGGGGACTTACCGGGTGAAGAAATGGTGGCGGGTGGAAGGGAATCAACCGGATGATGGTGGCGATGGTGGTGGCGGGATGTGGAGCAGGCGGTGGTGGGATGTCGAGCAGGTGGAGCAGGTGGGGTTCAGCTGAACTTGGGGAAGGAGAGGACCCGGCTGGGAATGGTGGGCCTCTTGGTTGTGAAACCCGCCCCGAAGGGGGGGGGTTTATATAGGGCTGGGTTAGGTCGGTTAGGGCTGGGTTTGGGGTAGTGGTTAGGTGGTTTAGGTAGGGTGGTATGATGATAAGGTGGGCTGGAAAGGGTAGGGCCAGATATTTTAGATACAAGTGGTTTGGGTAGGTTGTGGGCTAGGGGTGGTTTAGAGGTTTAGGGTTTGGTTAGGTGGGTTGGTTCTAGGGTGAGGTTTAGTGGACTAGGTTAGGTGATTAGGCTAGGATTAGGCTAGGTTTAGGGAAGGATTAGGGAAGTGGGTTAGGTGATTAGGTTGGGATTAGGCCGGGATTATGGAAGTAGGTTAGGTGATTAGGTTCAGATTAGGGGCGGATTAGGGTGGAAGGCTAGGATT
Source organism: Brasenia schreberi (assembly GCA_036023115.1). NCBI lineage: Eukaryota > Viridiplantae > Streptophyta > Magnoliopsida > Nymphaeales > Cabombaceae > Brasenia > Brasenia schreberi. The sequence continues at coordinate 22,379,039 of JAYKKT010000090.1, forward strand.
AGGCATTTTTGGTTAGGTTTAGGTGAAGGAGCTCCCTTTGCATGGCCCATAGACCTTAACCACTTCATGTTGGTGCAGCCCTAGGTTAGGTTTTGGCTAATTACAAGCTTAAACCCACTTAATTTAGGCTAACCCACATGACTAACCCCAAACTTGACACACAAGTCAAGCTTAATTACAACACACACTTGATCTTATCCACCCCCACTCTCTCTCATGCCCATAATCCCACGTGAAATTCAAGTGGGCCCCACCTCCATTTATGAGAAGGTGATGTGGGCCATGGATTTGGATATTGGATTGGATTTTTGAATCCAAATCCAAGTCCATACATGGGTTTGGATTGGGATCTGGATATATATGGTCCAGATCCGATCCAAACTGAACTCTGACTCCTTCGAGCTATGTTTGAAACAAACGGTTTGTGCGGGGCCTGACAGCATCAGTGCTCCGTCTGCGTTGGGTCTTCGCCAACATGATCGTCTGCCTCTGTTTTCGCCTTCTGGAGATGACTTCAAACAAGGTTTCGATGATAACAGGGTCTTGGACGTTCGAGATCCTGGGGGTATGGATTTGATACGAGAGTTATTGTACCGGGCTCGACATGTGCTCCGGTTTTGGGCTCTTCTTAGCTCTCCTGGTCCTATCTTGATCGGGCCAAGCTGCTTTGGGGTTTCAAAAACGTGTTTTAAAAGGTTTTCAAAAGCCATATTGTATGTTTTCGAAATATAGAGTTCAAAACATATGTACAGGGTTGTCTGGAAGGCTCCTGGGTTTCCAGACTCAAAATGGCCCTTTGGGGCTGCTTTTGCAAAACCAGGTTTGTTTAAGAAATTCGTGGGATTTCGGGGTGTTTACAGATGCCCCTCTTTGGCCTTGTCCAAATCAATTTGGATAAGGGCAAAGATGACAAACACCCCTCTCAGTGTCTCCCTAAATCTAGCCACGAAGAATATGGGATCGTCCCAATTTTTAGCAAAATCTCAATTTACAAAACTCTGGTAGGAGGAGATATTACGCCAAAGGGATTATACTATGGAGTCTGGTCCTATATGGGATCATGTTTATGCAAGTACCATGCGTGGAATGCAGATGACATGGGTGCGGTGCCAAGAGTGGCGACCTCCCAGAGACCAGATGTGGTTGAACTCTAGAGACTTATAAGGCCTACTGCTCCAAGTGAGCAAAATCCTATGCTGTTCGATGTTCGGTTTTCAAAACTTATTTACAAAACTATTTACAAAAGGGACAACTGTCTTGAGCCTCGATCCTAAGGATCTCGAGCTCTTCGTGCTTGCCCTTGTTTGAGTCTTAACACTCGCTTATCTAGCGGAGGTTTTATAGGAAAACAAGTTGTATTTCAAATTCCTACGCCTTACTCGAAACGTCGAATTCTCAAACAAGATGAAATTCAAGTAAGTAAATCCTATTTTTACTTTAGGATTCCTTGAAATGAACCATGCTTTAGCTTGGGATAAGCCAGGGATGGGAAAGAGATACCACGGTCCCTTCTGAAAAGTCCTGTGGTTTGAGGCACAGAAGGCGGAAAACTGCTCTTTTTGAGCTTTTTGGCATCTTTTTCCTTTTTTTCATTGAGGGTCTCCCTTTGGGAGTATTTTTTTCTTTAATCCCTCTTTTTCACAAGAGAATCGATTTTTCTTTTGAATTCTGGTTTCTTTCTTTTGGAAAGATACCTTGAATGGGAAATTCCCTTTTGTTTGGGCCTTTGTTTTCCTTTTGGAAATAGAAGAGAAGAGGGGAGGACTTATCCCAAGCCTACACTCGATCCATTTCAGATCAGCATATTTAGAAATAGCACGTACTACTTGCAAGTATCTTGCTATGTTGAACTAGGCCTTTCTTTGTAAGAAGAAGGGTTTTGAAATGTAACCACGATTTTGAAGACTCCGCTCTTCTACATTGATACTTCTTTAAGTATTGAACATTGATAGGATCTGCTAAATTCCTACCTTCTACATCGATCAACCAATACGAGTTGTTCGTAGTGGTTGCTCGTACAACATAGGGTCCATCCCAGTTGGGGCGCCACTTGCCTAGGGGGTGTGGGCCACGATGATGGATGGTTTTTAAGACCAGATCTCCCACTTCAAAGTGGCGAGGTCTCATGTGTTTGCTATAATGTCGGGCTATCCTTCGCCGGTATGCACGAGCATGATCCATGGCAAGGAGTCGCCTCTCATCTAGCAAATCTAATTCGGCCATCCTAGCATGCTGAAGCGTCTCTAGGGGGAGGTCGAGTGCAATGGATGTATGAAATGAATGCAGTTGGGTATGAATGGGAAGAATGGCATTTGTGCCATAGACCAATTCGAATGGTGTGGCATTCGTGGGAGTCCGGATGGAAGTCCTATAAGCCCATAAGGCTTCATCCAGCTTCTCGTGCCACGTCCTACCCTTCTCTAAGGTTTTCTCAATTATGCTAATGAGAGTCTTGTTTGTGGCTTCGGCTTGGCCGTTGCCTTGAGGGTAGTAGGGCGAGGAGAAGTGGTGAGTTATGCCATACGTGTTGCACAACTTAACCATCCGCTCGTTCTTGAATGGGGTGCCATTATCAGACACAAGGTCTCGTGGAACCCCAAATCGAGCCAAGATATTCCTCCGGATGAAAGCCACCACATGTTGCCCCATCACATTGGTTAGGGAAATGGCTTCCACCTACTTGGAGAAATACTCCGTGGCTGCTAAAATAAATCGATGCCCATTTGAGGCCTTTGAAATATTGGGCCTACGATGTCAAACGCCCACATGGTAAATGGCCAGGGGCTGACCACGGAATGCAATGTAGATGATGGGATATGAATGGCGTGCCCATGCACTTGACATGGATGACACTTCCTAACATGATCGTGGCAATCCTTTTTCAGGGTGGACCAAAAATAGCCCCCTCTAAGTATTTTCATTGCCATCATGTTGGCATTAACATGACCTCCACATTCTCCATCGTGGAACTCGTGCATCACTATCCTAGCCTCCTCTAAGTCGATACACCTAAGTAGAATGCCGGTAAAACTTTTTTTGTATAAGACCCCACCTAGAATGGTGTATCGGGTCGAAATCTTACGAATGAATGCCTTATCTTTGGATGTGGCATCCTCGGTGAATCCCCCGTTTTCTAAAAACTGTTTGATGTTATAAAACCAGGGTTTTTCAATAGACTCTGGGTTATTTTGGCAAATATCCAAGTCGTGTGTGGATGGGTGGGGCGCATGCCATATTTCCAAAGATCTGGTCCCCGAAATGGGATCGACCTTTAGGGCTGAACCCAAGGAGGAGAGGGCGTCGGCAATGTCATTGTCCTCTCTTCCTACGTGTGTGAGTTCACACGACTGGAAGGATTGGACCAATCGAGTGGCCAACTCATGATATGGAAGTAGTTTCTCATTACGTACTTGCCAAATTTTCAAAACCTGGTTTATGACAAGGAGCGAATCTCCAAAGACCTCGATGCATGATGCCCCTAGAGTTTTTGAAATTCTTAAGCCTTGTATGAGTGCTTCATACTTAGCTACGTTGTTGGAACATTCGAAACCTAAGCGGACTGCTATGGGACTCTCGCCCTTTTCAGGGGAGATTAGGATGACCCCAGCACCAGCCCCTCGTTGGTTTCGTGCCCCATCGAAGTGCGTCTTCCACACTTGGTTTTCGAAAGAATTTGCCAAAATGTGGTTTTGAAAATGGTTTTGCAATATGCCTTCATCAGGCATTTCAACAAGAGTGGGATATGCGTCCTCTAAGGGAAACTCAGCCACGTAATCTCCTAGGGCTTGCCCCTTAATGGAGATCTCGTGATGGTATTTCAGATCATACTCCATTAGAAGGAGTTGCCATTTGCCCAATCTACCTGTGAGAATGGGTTTTTCGAAGAAGTGCTTGATTGGATCAAGCTTGGACACTATCCAGATCTCACGCTACTCCAAAGGGAAAACCCGAAATGTAAAGACAATACTGAAGGGAAATAACAGAAGGGAAATAACCGAAGGGAAATAACTGAAGGGAAATAACCGAAGGGAAATATGTATATATCTTATGTATATGAGCCCTTACTCGGGTCTTGCAAATAAGAGCGAAGGCTCAATGTGGGTGCGTGCTTGAATTGAAAGACTTACACACACGACATGAATTTAAACCCAAATATAAATTGCAGTATGGCCTTGACTAAGGTCTTGGGAATAAGAGCGAAGGCTCAATGTGTGTGAGAGTGCTTGAATTGAAAGACTACCCACACAACATAAATGAAACCCAAATATAACTGCAATAAGGCCTTTACTAAGGTCTTGGGAGTAAGAGCGAAGGCTCAATGTGTGTGAAAGTGCTTGAATTAAAAGACTTACTCACACGACATGAAATGAAACCCAAATAGTATAGGTCGGCCCTTACTTGGGTCTTTCAAATAAGAGCGAAAGCTCAATGTGTGTGAGAGTGCTTGAATTGAAAGACTTACTCACACGACAAGAAATGAAACCCAAATAGTATAGGTCGGCCCTTACTTGGGTCTTTCAAATAAGAGCGAAAGCTCAATGTGTGTGAGAGTGCTTGAATTGAAAGACAACGCACCCAACTTAAACAAAACCCTTCGAAAATGAAATATATATGTACACTTATATATTAGGGGCTGATTAGGCCCGTGTGTGTTCAAAATTGTGCACGACTAAGAGAGTGCACGTGTGTGGTTGTGCCAAGCCACGTTATTACAAGCGGGGGGAGACTATGCTCCGTTATTACAACCCCGTATCAAATTGAATTTCAAGCAAGTGTACGACTAAAGACCGAGTTTAGACACTTACGAGTAGCTGGTCCGTAGAGGTCTTGCTTGAGCGTGGGCTTGGCCTTGGGCTGCAAACGGGAGCTCCGCGAAGGTAGGTGATCAAGGGTGCTGGCCGGCTGCAAGTGGGGCGCGGGATAGGCGCCTCGAAGGTGGCCGGTGGCAAGTAGATGGCGCCTCAAGGTAAGGGGTTTAAATGGCTGAATGAGTGGGTTCTTAGGGTCACTAGGGGAGTTGGGAGTTTAGGGAAACTGGACCTAAGAGGTGAGCTGGTGGGAGGGCCGAGTAGGACACCTAGGGGGGTTGGCCGAATGGGACATGATAGCTAGGTAGTGGCCGGCAGCTTGGGTTATACTAGGTTCGGCTAGGTTTAGGTGGTGGCGGAAAAAGGGCTGAGATGAAGGTAGGATGGGTGGCTAAGAGTGGAGAGGTGGTAGAGAGGGGGGCTAGGTAAGGTGCAGGGTACTTACCGAATGGGGAGAGGTGGCGGATGAAGTGGGAAGGTGGCGGGCAGGCGGCTGTCGGCTGGTTCGGTTGGGTGAAGATGATGGTGTCCGGCTGAGGGGTGGTGGTGGTGGATGGAAGAGGGAAGGTGGCGGAGCAGGTGGCGGCTGGTGGAGCAGCTGGAGCAGGCCAAGGTGGGGAGTCGTCCCGGCTGGGTGAGAGAAGGGAGAAGGAGAGGGCCCGGCTGGGTGAGGAGTGGTTCCCACTTGGAAAACCCGCCCACAAGGAGGGGGGTTTAAATAGGGGATGGGTAGGTCGGTTAGGGCTGGGCTGTGGGTAGTGGTTAGGTGGTTTAGGTAGGGTGGTATGTAGATAAGGTGGGCTGGAAGGGGTTGGGCCAGATATTTTAAAACTAGGGGTTTGGGTAAATCGTGGGCTAAGGGTGGTTTAGGGGTTTAGGGCTAGGCTAGGTGGTTGGGTTTTAGGGTGAGGTTTAGTGAACTAGGTTAGGTGATTAGGCTAGGTTTAGGCTAGGATTAGGGAAATTAATTTAGGTTTAGGGAAGGATTAGGGAAGTGGGTTAGGTGATTAGGTTCAGATTAGGGGTGGATTAGGGGTTTAAGCTAGGTTTAGGCATTTTTGGCTAGGTTTAGATGAAGGAGCTCCCTTAGCATGGCCCATAGACCTTGATCACCCCATGTTGGTGCAGCCCTAGGTTAGGTTTTAGCTAATTACAAGCTTAAACCCACTCAATTAGGCTAACCCACAAGATTAAACCCAAACTTGACACACAAGTCAAGCTTAATACAACACTCTTGATATTTTTCACCCCCACTCTCTCTCATGCCCAATATCCCACGTGAAACTCAAGTGGGCCCCACCTCCATTTATGAGAAGGTGATGTGGGCCATGGATATGGATATTGGATTGGATCTCTGGATCCAAATCCAAATCCAAGTCCACATATGGGTTTGGATTGGGATCTGGATATATATGATCCAGATCCATTCCAAACTGAACTCTGACTCCTTCGAGCTGGGTTCGAAACGGACGATTCGTGCGGGGCCTGACAGCATCAGTACTCCGTCTGCGTTGGGTCTTCGCCAACATGGTCGTCCGCCTCCGTTTCTGCCTTCCGGAGATGACTTCAAATGATATTTTGGTAAGAACAGGGTCTTGGACGTTCGAGATCCTGGGGTGTGAATCAGATACAAGAGTTGCTGTGCCGGGCTTGACATGTGCACCGGTTCCGGGCTCTTCTGGGCTCTCCTGGTCTTGTCTTGATCGGGCCAAGCCACTTCGGGGTTTCAAAACATGTTTTAAAAGGGTTTTCAAAAGCCATATCATATGTTTTTGAAAGATAAAGTTTAAAACATATGTACAGGGTTGTTTGGAAGGCTCCTGGGTTTCCAAACTCAAAATGGCCCTTTGGAGCTGCTTGTATAAAACCAGATTCGTTTAAGAAATTCGTGGAATTTCGGGGTGTTTACAAATGCCCCTCTTTGGCCTTGTCCAAATAGATTTGGATAAGGGCAAAGATGACAAACACCCCTTTTAATGTCTCCCTAGATCTAGCCACGAAGAATATGGGATCGTCCCATTTTAGCAAAATCTCAATTTTACAAACTCTGGTAGGAGGAGATATCACGCCAAAGGGTTGTACTATGGAATCTGGTCCTAAATGGGATCATGTTCATGCAAGTACCATGCATGGAATGCAAATGACATGGGTGTGGTGCCAAGAGTGGCGACCTCCCAGAGACCAGGTGTGGTCGAACTCTAGAGACTTACAAGGCCTACTGCTCCAAGTGAGCAAAATCCTATGCTGTTCGATGTTTGGTTTTCAAAACTTATTTACAAAAGCTATTTACAAAAGGGACAACTGTCTTGAGTCTCGATCCTAAGGATCTCGAGCTCTTCGTGCTTGCCCTTGTTTGAGTCTTAACACTCGCTTATTTAGCGGAGGTTTTTATAAGAAAACAAGCTTCATTTCAAATTCCTACGCCTTACTCGAAACGTCGAATTCTCAAACAAGATGAAATTCAAGTAAGTAAATCCTATTTTTACTTTAGGATTCCTCGAAATGAACCATGCTTTAGCTTGGGATAAGCCAGGGATGGGAAAGAGATACCACGGTCCCTTCTGAAGCGTCCCGTGGTTTAAGGCATAGAAGGCGGAAAACTGCTCTTTTTGAGCTTTTTGGCCTCTTTTTCCTTTTTTTCCTAGAGGGTCTCCCTTTGGGAGTATTTTTTCTTTAATCCCTCTTTTTATAAGAAATCGATTTTTCTTTTTGAAGTCTGGTTTCTTTCTTTTGGAAAGAGACTTTAAATGGGAAATTCCCTTTTGATTTGGGCCTTTGTTTTCCTTTTGGGAGGAGAAGAGAAGAGGGGAGGACTTATCCCAAGCCTACACTCGATCCATTCCAGATCAGCCTATTTAGAAATAGCACGTACTACTTGCAAGTATCTTGCTATGTTGAACTAGGCCTTTCTTTGTAAGAAGAAGGATTTTGAAATGCAACCACGATTTTGAAAACTCCACTCTTTCACAAGTGCGAATTCTCTCACTTAGGGTCACACGAGTTCGCCTTTGCACCTTATTTACACGTCTCAGGGCAGCTATCCCTTTAAAATTTTTGAAAAACTGGAATTTAATCCAGATCCTACACATGATACTTCTTTAAGTATTGAATATTGATAGGATCTGCTAAATTCCTACCTTCTACATCGATCAACCAATACGAATTGTTCATAGTGGTTGCTCGTACAACATAGGGTCCATCCCAGTTGGGGCGCCACTTGCCTAGGGGGTGTGGGCCACGATGGTGGATGGTTTTTAAGACCAGATCTCCTACTTCAAAGTGGCGAGGTCTCATGTGTTTGCTATAATGTCGGGCTATCCTTTGCCGGTATGCACGAGCATGATCCATGGCAAGGAGTCGCCTCTCATCTAGCAAATCTAGCTCGGCCATCCTAGCATGCTGAAGCGTCTCTAGGGGGAGGTCGAGTGCAATGGATGTATGGAATGAATGCAGTTGGGTATGAATGGGAAGAATGGCGTTTGTGCCATAGACCAATTCGAATGGTGTGGCATTCGTGGGAGTCCGGATGGAAGTCCTATAAGCCCATAAGGCTTCATCCAGCTTCTCATGCCACCTCCTACCCTTCTCTAAGGTTTTCTCAATGATACCAATGAGAGTCTTGTTTGTGGCTTCGGCTTGGCCGTTGCCTTGAGGGTAGTAGGGCGAGGAGAAGTGGTGAGTTATGCCATACGTGTTGCACAACTTAACCATCCTCTCGTTCTTGAATGGGGTACCATTATCAGACACAAGGTCTCGTGGAACCCCAAATCGAGCCAAGATATTCCTCCGGATGAAAGCCACCACATGTTGCCCCATTACATTCGTTAGGGAAATGGCTTCCACCCACTTGGAGAAATACTCTGTGGCTGCTAAAATAAAACGATGCCCATTCGAGGCCTTTGGAAATATGGGGCCTACAATGTCAAACGCCCACATGGTAAATGGCCAGGGGCTGACCACGGAATGCAATGCAGATGAACGGATATGAATGGCGTGCCCATGCACTTGACATGGATGACACTTCCTAACATGATCGTGACAATCCTTTTTCAGGGTGGACCAAAAATAACCCCCTCTAAGTATTTTCATCGCCATCATGTTGGCATTAACATGACCTCCACATTCTCCGTCGTGGAACTCGTGCAACACTATCCTAGCCTCCTCTAGGTCGATACACCTAAGCAGAATGCCGGTAAAACTCTTTTTGTATAAGACCCCACCCAGAATGGTGTATCGGGTCGAAATCTTACGAATGAATGCCCTATCTTTGGATGTGGCATCCTCGGTGAATCCCCCATTTTCTAAAAATTGTCTTATGTCATAGAGCCAGGGTTTTTCAATAGACTCTGGGTTGTTTTGGCAAATATCCAAGTCGTGTGTGGATGGATGGGGCGCATGCCATATTTCCAAAGATCTGGTCCCTGAAATGGGATCGACCTTCAGGGCTGAACCCAAGGAGGAGAGGGCATCGGCAATGCTATTGTCCTCTCTTCCTACGTGTGTGAGCTTACACGATTGGAAGGATTGGACCAATCGAGTGGCCAACTCGTGATATGGAAGTAGTTTCTCATTATGTACTTGCCAAATTTTTAAAACCTGGTTTATGACAAGGAGCGAATCTCCAAAGACCTCGATGCATGATGCCCCTAGAGTTTTCGAAATCCTTAAGCCTTGTATGAGTGCTTCATACTCAGCTACGTTGTTGGAACATTCGAAATCTAAGCGGACTGCTATGGGAATCTCGCCCTTTTCAGGGGAGATTAGGATGATCCCGGCACCAGCCCCTCGTTGGTTTCGTGCCCCGTCGAAGTGCATCTTCCACACTTGGTTTTCGAAAGAATTTGCCAAAATGTGGTTTTGAAAATGGTTTTGCAATATGCCTTCATCAGGCATTTCGACAAGAGTGGGATATGCGTCCTCCAAGGGGAAGTCAGCCACGTAATCTGCTAGAGCTTGCCCCTTAATGGAGATCTGGTGATGGTATTTCACATCATACTCCATTAGAAGGAGTTGCCATTTGCCCAATCTACCCGTGAGAATGGGTTTTTCGAACAAGTGCTTGATTGGATCAAGCTTGGACACTATCCAGATCTCATGATCTAGGAAGTAGTGTCTGAATTTCTGGCAGGCCCAGACTAGGGCCAAGCACGTCTTCTCCATGGCTTGATAATTTCGTTCATAAGCCAAGAGAGTTTTCGAAATATAGTAGATGGCATACTCCTTATGGGTGTCATCCTCGTATTGAGCTAACAGGGCTCCTAAAGCGTTTACATGCACGGAGATGTATAATAAAAGCGGTTTTCCTTGTTTTGGAGGATTCAAAACGGGGGGATTAACCAAGTATGCCTTTAGTCTCTCGAAGGACTTTTGGCATTCGTCATCCCATAAGAATTTCGTACCCTTCCTCAACAGTTTGTTGAAGGGTTCACATCTAGTTGCCAGATTCGATATGAATCGGCGCACAGATTGTAATCGACCCTGGAGGCTACGGACTTGGGTGAGATTGGAGGGTGGAGCCATGTCTATGATGGCTCGACACTTAGAGGGGTCGACTTCTATTCCCCTTTGGCTCACCATAAAGCCTATAAGCTTCCCTGATTCTACCCCGAACACACATTTTTGAGGGTTTAGCTTTACTTTGTAAAGCCTAAGCCTTTCGAAAATCTTTTGTAAACATTCGATATGGGTGCATCGGGTTTTGGATTTTGCCAAGAGATCATCTACATACACTTCTACAAGCTCGTGAATTTGATCATGGAAGATCGTGTTCATGGCTCGTTGGTATGTTGTGCCGGCATTTTTCAAACCAAAGGGCATGACTGTATAGCAGTACGTGCCCCATGGGGTTGTGAAGGCGGTCTTACCCTGATCTCGTGGACTTAGTTTGATTTGATTATAGCCTGAATAGCCATCCATAAATGAAAACATTTCATGATTTGCAGTACTATCGACTATCAAATCTATGTTTGGTAAAGGATAATTATCCTTTGGAGTGGCTTTATTCAGGTTTCTGAAATCGATGCATATTCGAATTTTCCCATTGGTTTTTCGAACTACAACGATATTTGACAACCAATCAGAATACGCAATGGGTTTTATAAATCCGGCTTTTAGCAGATCTTCTAAACCCTCTTTGACTTGCGTGTGTACATTCGGGTGTATTTTCCTAAGCTTCTGCTTTATTGGTTTTACACCTATATCTAAGGGAAGACGATGCTCGACTATGCTGGGATCTATGCCCGGCATGTCTTCATACGTCCATGCAAACACATCTAAATAGGTTCGTAGAAATGCAATGAATGCTAACTTTTCAGTTTCATGCAAGCATGTGCCTATTTTGATGGTTTTGGGATTGGAATCATCCCCTAGGTTCACCTCTACGAAATCTCCTCCTACTGATTGGGAAGGTCTTTCAAAATCGAGAATTCTATGAAACTCTGGGAGCTCAGAAGTGGGATCTTCCTCAAGGGGATCCACTTCTGGGCTTCGATCATTCTCGTGGGCTTTAGACCCGAGGGAACTTGATGCGTGATTTTCAAAATAACCTGGTTTTGTACTTGGATTTTCAAGTGATTTCGAAATTTTTGGTCTGGCTATGCAGACGACGTTTCTTTCGAAATCCTTTTCTTTCGCCAAAGTCATACCAGGAGCAGCTATGTACAAAATCTTTTTGGTATTTTCTAGATTTTCGATTTTTTTGGGTTTTTGTAAAACAAGAACTTTGGGAACTATACAAAGCATATTTTTTTCGAGTTTTTGTTTTTCCATTGTTTTTGGTTTTTCTTGTTTTTCGATTTTTTTGATTTTAAGTTTTCAAATGTTTTTGGTATTTTTTAGAAAAAGGGATCTTCCGTCATACCTACAAAGGGAAAACACTATGGGTTAGACTCGGAATAGGAGGTCTAAACCATAGGTCTCTTCTAAGACAGGCTCCGGGGCACCCTTGACCCAGGTGGTCACAGGGGGTGGCTCCGACGGTATTCGGGGAGTATAGCCGATCCCATATCGGCTTGGGTTGGCCCTAGGAAGGATGGGCTCTAGGAGACCCTGGTTTTGTGCCCCTAGACTTTTGTAGGGCGTGTAGCCCATGTTTAATAACATGTTCCACGACCTTTTGTTTTTTGAAAAGATGGGATATAAGTCGTGGTCTTGGAACATGCTATCATCCATATTAGGCTCGTATGGCCTTTTGTCCAGGGGTTTTGGAAATAGGGAACGTTTGGGTTTTCCTAGGAGGATTAGAGTCGGGAGGGGGCCTGCTTTGGGCGGCCCCTTCACACATACAACCTTCCTAGGGTTGTTCAACATGAGCCGAGGTGGCTCAACCATAATTTGCCCCAGGTTAGCCTCATGGGCCTGGGAGCTCGATAAACAAGGGGAGTTTATGATCCCCTGAAGCTGTGGGTGACTCTCACCTAGGATCACTACGACCTGGTCCCTAAAAGGGATCTTAACACACTGTGGAAGGTGGATGGCACAGCGCACAAACTGTGTATCCAGGGTCTTCCCAGCAACAGGTTATAATGGGGGTGGATGTCCAGGACATGGAACACCCCCGTGTGTTCGATCCCTCCCGTTTCCATTGGGAGTTCGATGGATCCTAAAGGTCTAGACGCATTCCCATCGTATCCAGTGATAACGATGGGGCTTGGGTTCACTGAAGTCAAGGTGACTCCGATTTTGTACGCCACGTGAAGTGGAAGGATGTTGAGTCCTCCTCCACCATCGACTAGGCACCTGTCCAGAGAGTGGTTGTTTAGAACCACCTCGATATGCAGGGCCTGGTTATGGGTTTCGTAGGGTCTATCTACATCATCTTCCGAAAAGGTGATGGGCGATTTTGCTCCTAATAAAGCCACTTGGGCAGACAAGGATTCCGGACTTATGTTCGAATCAACCTTGGCCCTTTCTAGAATTTTCTCTAATACAAGTCTATGCCTAGGCGAGGTTTTGATAAGCTCTAGAATAGACATGTGAATAGGAATCTTTGAAAGGTGGTTTTCGAAATCATAAGGATTTAGGATGATTTTGTCCTTATCTGCTTTTGGCAGACCACTAGGGATACATGCTTTTGAGGGGCCAAGCACACTGACCACCTTTTGAGCACCTTGAAGGTGCGGGGGTTGGTAGATCCTCCCGGATCTAGTGACTTCCCCCACGACCAGCCTAGGGTTCGCGCTAAACTTGGCTCTAAGGATGAGCTGAGGAGAACCTTGGATTTTCAAAACTGGTTTTGTCGGGGTTTCCACTTTTGGTGGTCCCCGAATGACGACTTGGGCGGGCCTCTTGTATAATACAAGGATGGGCGCACAAGTAGGTCGACCAGGTTCGGGCTTTTGCGTTAATTCCTTGGAAATGGTGAGGGTACATACCTCCTTTCCTTTCCCACTGCCACTAGCGTGTTTGGGAAAGGGTTCCTTGAAGATAGCTTGAGGTGGCTCAGGTTCCGCAGTGACCTGGAGCCGGCCCTCCGCTATCAAGTTCTCAATTTTATTTAGAAGAGAGAAGCACCGTTTGGTATCATGGCCTTTGAGCCGATGATACTTGCAAAATCGGTTTAAATACCCCCCTTTGGACGTGACTCCTTCGGGGATTTCAGGGAGTTCGATCATGCCCTGGGCAAGTAAGAGGTCTAGGACCTCCGACACAGGTTGCCCCAACGGAGTGTACTCCCGTTTTTCAATTGGTTTTGAAAAATTGCGTTCTCTCTTATTTTCTATTTTTTCAAAATTTTTAGAAGTGCCCACCCGGACATTGGCGATTTTATGGGGCTTTGCCCCTTTGTCCGTTGTGGGCAGCCCATATGCGATGGGCTTTTCCACACGTGTTTTGGGAACGACACTTCCTTTCCATAAGTGGTCGTATGTCTCTTTTCGCAAGTTGGTTTCGAAAAGGGAGGCCTTTTTGATCAACTTATGGAAAGTGGAAATCTCATGGAGCGAGAGAAGGGTTTTTAACTCGCTTTTGAAATTATCCAGGATGAGCATTACTGCGCATCCTTCGGATATAGGCTCTCGCACTTGGCCCAAAAGAGACCTCCACCTTATAATGAAGGCATGCACGTCCTCGTTCATGCCTTGCTTTGTATCCCTTAAGGTATTCAGGGTTGGCGTGACTTCCACGTTGTGTGCAAACCTTTGCATGAAGCAGTTCGTTAACTCTTCAAAAGTAGCGAACTGGCTTAAGTCGTAGGAAGCCAGCAATTTGGCAGCTGTGCCTTTAAGGGATAGAGGGAACCAATACACCCATTTCATCGAGTCCTTTTTCTTCTTATGGGCTCGACGTGAGAAAAGCTGCAAGTGAGACCTAGGGTCTCCCATGCCATCATACCGATGGAAGTTCGGTATTTCATCGTCACTGTCTGTTTCGTAATCCATAGGAAGGAAATCAGACAGGGCGTAGCTTCTTTTCTCTTTATTTTGCCCTTTCAGCAGCTGCTGTAGGGCTTTACGGTCCTTTTGTGTGAAGGACTCGTGGTATTGGTTGCCTTCCATTACGGAGGCCTCTTTTTGCTTGCGAGGTTTTTCAAATTTCTTTTTAGGCCTTTGTTCACCGTTCGATGAACATGAATCGCCTACTTCAGCCTCTTGGCTGAGAGCATCGATTTTGGCCTCAAATTCCCTTCTCAAGTCCTCGATTTCATCTAGTTTTATTTTGTTTTTGAAAATCCTCCTAGAGTGAGAACTTGATGCGCATGAGCCTTGGCTCGACACTTCACTTGGATTGGATTTTGACATGCTTTTCAAGCTTTTTCAAAATGTCCTAAGTAAAAGCAAAGAAAACAAGTTAAAACGACACCTTTATAAAATTTTCGCAAGACTTCTACAAGTAAACTCGATTTCTGAAAAGGCTTACGTCCCACCGGGCGTGCCAATCTCTGTAGACGCGCGAAAATCCCCGCCTCTTCGTCCCTTCCGGGGGCTTGGAGTGGATCTTCTCGTGCGTCAAAGGCCTATGTATACAAATAGGGCGTGCCAGCTAGCTTACTTAAGCTAGCGAAGATATTTTTATCACTAACTTCTAAACGTGGCGACTGTGAGCAAGTAAGCTCTTGTCGTCGCAGACCTTCTTGCACCGATGCGCAAGGGTCAGTCTGTACGCTTTTGCAAAAATCGAGTTTTGGGGAGAAAGTCTACGAAGCGGTTCGAGGTGTCTATTTCGGGTCTTTAAGATGCGATTGCATGTTTTGATCACGTGGATTTGCACGTGCCTAAGTCTTTTCTTTTATCCCTTTTTGGGTCGCCTAGTTTGTGTGTTATGAACCCTCCACTACATGGGCGAATTCGAGCGGGGCTTGCTTCGATGCAATATGCGTCCTACCTCGTGGTATGGCGTAGATGCAATGCAAACTCACGCTACTCCAAAGGGAAAACCCGAAATGTAAAGACAATACTGAAGGGAAATAACCGAAGGGAAATAACCGAAGGGAAATAACTGAAGGGAAATAACCGAAGGGAAATATGTATATATCTTATGTATATGAGCCCTTACTCGGGTCTTGCAAATAAGAGCGAAGGCTCAATGTGGGTGCGTGCTTGAATTGAAAGACTTACACACACGACATGAATTTAAACCCAAATATAAATTGCAGTATGGCCTTGACTAAGGTCTTGGGAATAAGAGCGAAGGCTCAATGTGTGTGAGAGTGATTGAATTGAAAGACTACCCACACAACATAAATGAAACCCAAATATAACTGCAATAAGGCCTTTACTAAGGTCTTGGGAGTAAGAGCGAAGGCTCAATGTGTGTGAAAGTGCTTGAATTAAAAGACTTACTCACACGACATGAAATGAAACCCAAATAGTATAGGTCGGCCCTTACTTGGGTCTTTCAAATAAGAGCGAAAGCTCAATGTGTGTGAGAGTGCTTGAATTGAAAGACTTACTCACACGACAAGAAATGAAACCCAAATAGTATAGGTCGGCCCTTACTTGGGTCTTTCAAATAAGAGCGAAAGCTCAATGTGTGTGAGAGTGCTTGAATTGAAAGACAACGCACCCAACTTAAACAAAACCCTTCGAAAATGAAATATATATGTACACTTATATATTAGGGGCTGATTAGGCCCGTGTGTGTTCAAAATTGTGCACGACTAAGAGAGTGCACGTGTGTGGTTGTGCCAAGCCACGTTATTACAAGCGGGGGGAGACTATGCTCCGTTATTACAACCCCGTATCAAATTGAATTTCAAGCAAGTGTACGACTAAAGACCGAGTTTAGACACTTACGAGTAGCTGGTCCGTAGAGGTCTTGCTTGAGCGTGGGCTTGGCCTTGGGCTGCAAACGGGAGCTCCGCGAAGGTAGGTGATCAAGGGTGCTGGCCGGCTGCAAGTGGGGCGCGGGATAGGCGCCTCGAAGGTGGCCGGTGGCAAGTAGATGGCGCCTCAAGGTAAGGGGTTTAAATGGCTGAATGAGTGGGTTCTTAGGGTCACTAGGGGAGTTGGGAGTTTAGGGAAACTGGACCTAAGAGGTGAGCTGGTGGGAGGGCCGAGTAGGACACCTAGGGGGGTTGGTCGAATGGGACATGATAGCTAGGTAGTGGCCGGCAGCTTGGGTTATACTAGGTTCGGCTAGGTTTAGGTGGTGGCGGAAAAAGGGCTGAGATGAAGGTAGGATGGGTGGCTAAGAGTGGAGAGGTGGTAGAGAGGGGGGCTAGGTAAGGTGCAGGGTACTTACCGAATGGGGAGAGGTGGCGGATGAAGTGGGAAGGTGGCGGGCAGGCGGCTGTCGGCTGGTTCGGTTGGGTGAAGATGATGGTGTCCGGCTGAGGGGTGGTGGTGGTGGATGGAAGAGGGAAGGTGGCGGAGCAGGTGGCGGCTGGTGGAGCAGCTGGAGCAGGCCAAGGTGGGGAGTCGTCCCGGCTGGGTGAGAGAAGGGAGAAGGAGAGGGCCCGACTGGGTGAGGTAGTGGTTCCCACTTGGAAAACCCGCCCACAAGGAGGGGGGTTTAAATAGGGGATGGGTAGGTCGGTTAGGGCTGGGCTGTGGGTAGTTGTTAGGTGGTTTAGGTAGGGTGGTATGTAGATAAGGTGGGCTGGAAGGGGTTGGGCCAGATATTTTAAAACTAGGGGTTTGGGTAAATCGTGGGCTAAGGGTGGTTTAGGGGTTTAGGGCTAGGCTAGGTGGTTGGGTTTTAGGGTGAGGTTTAGTGAACTAGGTTAGGTGATTAGGCTAGGTTTAGGCTAGGATTAGGGAAATTAATCTAGGTTTAGGGAAGGATTAGGGAAGTGGGTTAGGTGATTAGGTTGGGATTAGGCCGGGATTAGGGAAGTGGGTTAGGTGATTAGGTTCAGATTAGGGGTGGATTAGGGGTTTAGGCTAGGTTTAGGCATTTTTGGCTAGGTTTAGATGAAGGAGCTCCCTTAGCATGGCCCATAGACCTTGATCACCCCATGTTGGCGCAGCCCTAGGTTAGGTTTTAGCTAATTACAAGCTTAAACCCACTCAATTAGGCTAACCCACAAGATTAAACCCAAACTTGACACACAAGTCAAGCTTAATACAACACTCTTGATATTTTTCACCCCCACTCTCTCTCATGCCCAATATCCCACGTGAAACTCAAGTGGGCCCCACCTCCATTTATGAGAAGGTGATGTGGGCCATGGATATGGATATTGGATTGGATCTCTGGATCCAAATCCAAATCCAAGTCCACATATGGGTTTGGATTGGGATCTGGATATATATGGTCCAGATCCATTCCAAACTGAACTCTGACTCCTTCGAGCTGGGTTCGAAACGGACGATTCGTGCGGGGCCTGACAGCATCAGTACTCCGTCTGCATTGGGTCTTCGCCAACATGGTCGTCCGCCTCCGTTTCTGCCTTCCGGAGAAGACTTCAAATGATATTTTGGTAAGAACAGGGTCTTGGACGTTCGAGATCCTGGGGTGTGAATCAGATACAAGAGTTGCTGTGCCGGGCTTGACATGTGCTCCGGTTCCGGGCTCTCCTGGTCTTGTCTTGATCGGGCCAAGCCACTTCGGGGTTTCAAAACATGTTTTAAAAGGGTTTTCAAAAGCCATATCATATGTTTTTGAAAGATAAAGTTTAAAACATATGTACAGGGTTGTTTGGAAGGCTCCTGGCTTTCCAAACTCAAAATGGCCCTTTGGAGCTGCTTGTATAAAACCAGATTCGTTTAAGAAATTCGTGGAATTTCGGGGTGTTTACATGCGTGCGTGCTTGAATTGAAAGACTTACACACACGACATGAAGTTAAACCCAAATATAAATTGCAGTATGGCCTTGACTAAGGTCTTGGGAGTAAGAGCGAAGGCTCAATGTGTGTGAGTGCTTGAATTGAAGTACTACACACACGACATAAATGAAACCCAAATATAACTGCAATAAGGCCTTTACTAAGGTCTTGGGAATAAGAGCGAAGGCTCAATGTGTGTGAGAGTGCTTGAATTGAAAGACTTACACACACGACATGAAATGAAACCCAAATAGTATAGGTCGGCCCTTACTTGGGTCTTTCAAATAAGAGCGAAGGCTCAATGTGTGTGAGAGTGCTTGAATTAAAAGACTTACACACACGACATGAAATGAAACCCAAATAGTATAGGTCGGCCCTTACTTGGGTCTTTCAAATAAGAGCAAAAGCTCAATGTGTGTGAGTGCTTGAATTGAAAGACAACGCACCCAACTTAAGCAAAACCCTTTGAAAATGAAAGCATATGTATATACTTATGTATTATGGGTTGATTAGGCCCGTGTGTGTTCGAAATTGTGCACAACTAGGAGAGTGCACGTGTGTGGGTGTGCCAAGCCACGTTATTACAAGCGGGGAGAGACTATGCTACGTTATTACAACCCCGTATCAAATTGAATCTCAAGCAAGTATACAACTAAAGACCGAGTTAGGCACTTACGAGTAGCTGGTCCGTAGCGGCCTTGCTTGAGCGTGGGCTTGGCCTTCGCCTTGGGCTGCAAACGGGAGCTCCGTGAGGGTGAACGACAAGGGGTGCTGGCCGACTGGGAATGGGTGGGCTGCTTGATTCTGAAACCCGCCCCCAAGGGGGGGGGTTTAAATAGGGATGGGTAGGTCGGTTAGGGCTGGGTTTGGGGTAGTGGTTAGGTGGTTTAGGTAGGGTGGTATGAAGATAAGGTGGGCTGGAAAAGGTTGGGCTAGATATTTTAAAAACTAGTGGTTTGGGTAGATTGTGGGCTAGGGGTGGTTTAGGGGTTTAGGGCTGGGTTAGGTGGTTGGGTTTTAGGGTGAGGTTTAGTGAGCTAGGTTAGGTGATTAGGCTAGGTTTAGGCTAGGTTTAGGGAAATTAACCTAGGTTTAGGGAAGGATTGGGGAAGTGGGTTAGGTGATTAGGTTGGGATTAGGCCGGGATTAGGGAGGTAGGTTAGGTGATTAGGCTCAGATTAGGGGTGGATTAGGGTGGAATGCTAGGATTAGGTGTTTTGGGTTAGGTTTAGGTGAAGGAGCTCCCTTTGCATGGCCCATAGACCTTAACCACCTCATGTTGGTGCAGCCCTAGGTTAGGTTTTGGCTAATTACAAGCTTAAACCCACTCAATTAGGCTAACCCACATGATTAACCCCAAACTTGACACACAAGTCAAGCTTAATTACAACACTCTTGATATTATCCATCCCCACTCTCTCTCAAGCCCATAATCCCACGTGAAATTCAAGTGGGCCCCACCTCCATTTATGAGAAGGTGATGTGGGCCATGGATATGGATATTGGATTGGATCTCTGGATCCAAATCCAAATCCAAGTCCACACATGGGTTTGGATTGCGATCTGGATATATATGGTCCAGATCCAATCCAAACTGAACTCTGACTCCTTCGAGCTGGGTTCGAAACGGACGATTTGTGCGGGGTCTAACAGCATCAGTACTCCGTCTGCGTTGGGTCTTCGCCAACATGGTCGTCCGCCTCCGTTTTTGCCTTCCGGAGATGACTTCAAATGACATTTTGATAAGAACAGGGTCTTGGACGTTCGAGATCCTGGGGGTATGGATTTGATACGAGAGTTATTGTACCGGGCTCGACATGTGCTCCGGTTTTGGGCTCTTCTTAGCTCTCCTGGTCCTATCTTGATCGGGCCAAGCTGCTTTGGGGTTTCAAAAACGTGTTTTAAAAGGTTTTCAAAAGCCATATTGTATGTTTTCGAAATATAGAGTTCAAAACATATGTACAGGGTTGTCTGGAAGGCTCCTGGGTTTCCAGACTCAAAATGGCCCTTTGGGGCTGCTTTTGCAAAACCAGGTTTGTTTAAGAAATTCGTGGGATTTCGGGGTGTTTACAGATGCCCCTCTTTGGCCTTGTCCAAATAGATTTGGATAAGGGCAAAGATGACAAACACCCCTTTCAATGTCTCCCTAGATCTAGCCACGAAGAATATGGGATCGTCCTAATTTTAGCAAAAAAAATCTCAATTTACAAACTCTTGGTAGGAGGAGATATCACGCCAAAGGGTTCTACTATGGAATCTAGTCCTAAATGGGATCATGTTCATGCCAGTACCATGCGTGGAATGCAAATGACATGGGTGTGGTGCCAAAAAGTGGCGACCTCCCAGAGACTAGGTGTGGTCGAACTCTAGAGACTTACAAGGCCTATTGCTCCAAGTGAGCAAATCCTATGCTGTTCGATGTTCGGTTTTCAAAACTTATTTACAAAAGCTATTTACAAAAGGGACAATTGTCTTGAGCCTCGATCCTAAGGATCTCGAGCTCTTCGTGCCTGCCCTTGTTTGAGTCTTAACACTCGCTTATCTAGCGGAGGTTTTATAAGAAAACAAGCTTCATTTCAAATTCCTACGCCTTACTCGAAACGTCAAATTCTCAAACAAGATGAAATTCAAGTAAGTAAATCCTATTTTTACTTTAGGATTCCTCGAAATGAACCATGCTTTAGCTTGGGATAAGCCAGGGATGGGAAAGAGATACCACGGTCCCTTCTGAAGCGTCTCGTGATTTAAGGCACAGAAGGCGGAAAACTGCTCTTTTTGAGCTTTTTGGCCTCTTTTTCCTTTTTTTCATCGAGGGTCTCCCTTTGGGAGTATTTTTTCTTTGATCCCTCTTTTCCATAAGAGAATCGATTTTTCTTTTAAATTCTGGTTTCTTTCTTTTGGAAAGAGACTTTGAATGGGAAATTCCCTTTTGTTTGGGCCTTTGTTTTCCTTTTGGAAATAGAAGAGAAGAGGGGAGGACTTATCCCAAGCATACACTCGATCCATTCCAGATCAGCCTATTTAGAAATAGCACGTACTACTTGCAAGTATCTTGCTATATTGAACTAGGCCTTTCTTTGTAAGAAGAAGGATTTTGAAATGTAACCACGATTTTGAAGACTCCACTCTTTCACAAGTGCGAATTCTCTCACTCAAGGTCACACGAGTTTGCCTTTGCACCTTATTCACATGTCTCAGGGCAGCTATCCCTAAAAATTTTCGAAAACTGGAATTTAATCCAGATCCTACACATGATACTTCTTTAAGTATTGAATATTGACAGGATCTGCTAAATTCCTACCTTCTACATCGATCAACCAATACGAATTGTTCGTAGTGGTTGCTCATACAATATAGGGTCCATCCCAGTTGGGGCGCCACTTGCCTAGGGGGTGTGGGCCACGATGGTGGATGGTTTTTAAGACCAGATCTCCCACTTCAAAGTGGCGAGGTCTCATGTGTTTGCTATAATGTCGGGCTATCCTTTGCTGGTATGCACGAGCATGATCCATGGCAAGGAGTCGCCTCTCATCTAGCAAATCTAGTTCGGCCATCCTAGCATGCTGAAGCGTCTCTAGGGGGAGGTCGAGTGCTATGGATGTATGGAATGAATGCAGTTGGGTATGAATGGGAAGAATGGCGTTTGTGCCATAGACCAATTCGAATGGTGTGGCATTCGTGGGAGTCCGGATGGAAGTCCTATAAGCCCATAAGGCTTCATCCAGCTTCTCGTGCCACGTCCTACCCTTCTCTAAGGTTTTCTCAATAATACTAATGAGAGTCTTGTTTGTGGCTTCGGCTTGGCCGTTGCCTTGAGGGTAGTAGGGCGAGGAGAAGTGGTGAGTTATGCCATACGTGTTGCACAACTTAAACATCCGCTCATTCTTGAATGGGGTGCCATTATCAGACACAAGGTCTTGTGGAACCCCAAATCGAGCCAAGATATTCCTCCGAATGAAAGCCACCACATGTTGCCCCATTACATTGGTTAGGGAAATGGCTTCCACCCACTTGGAGAAATACTCCGTGGCTGCTAAAATAAAACGATGCCCATTCGAGGCCTTTGGAAATATTGGGCCTACAATGTCAAACGCCCACATGGTAAATGGCCAGGGGCTGACCACGAAATGCAATGCAGATGAAGGGATATGAATGGCGTGCCCATGTACTTGACATGGATGACACTTCCTAACATGATCGTGACAATCCTTTCTCAGGGTGGACCAAAAATAGCCCCCTCTAAGTATTTTCATTGCCATCATGTTGGCATTAACATGACCTCCACATTCTCCATCGTGGAATTCATGCATCACTATCCTAGCCTCCTCTAGGTCGATACACGTAAGCAGAATGCTGGTAAAACTTTTTTTGTATAAGACCCCACCCAGAATGGTGTATCGGGTTGAAATCTTACGAATGAATGCCTTATCTTTGGATGTGGCATCCTCAGTGAATCCCCCATCTTCTAAAAATTGTTTTATGTCATAGAACCAGGGTTTTTCAATAGACTTTGGGTTGTTTTGGTAAATATCCAAGTCGTGTATGGATGGATGGGGCGCATGCCATATTTCCAAAGATCTGGTCCCTGAAATGGGATCGACCTTCAGGGCTGAACCCAAGGAGGAGAGGGCATCGGCGATGCCATTGTCCTCTCTTCCTACGTGTGTGAGCTTACACGACTGGAAGGATTGGACCAGTCGAGTGGCCAACTCATGATATGGAAGTAGTTTCTCATTACGTACTTGCCAAACTTTTAAAACCTGGTTTATGACAAGGAGCGAATCTCCAAAGACCTCGATGCATGATGCCCCTAGAGTTTTCGAAATCCTTAAGTCTTGTATGAGTGCCTCATACTCTGCTACGTTGTTGGAACATTCGAAATCTAAGTGGACTGCTATGGGAATCTCGCCCTTTTCAGAGGAGATTAGGATGACCCCAGCGCCAACCCCTCGTTGGTTTCGTGCCCCATCGAAGTGCATCTTCCACACTTGGTTTTCGAAAGAGTTTGCCAAAATGTGGTTTTGAAAATGGTTTTGCAATATGCGTCCTCTAAGGGGAATTCAGCCATGTAATCTGCTAGGGCTTGCCCCTTAATGGAGATCTGGTGACGGTATTTCAGATCATACTCCATTAGAAGGAGTTGCCATTTGCCCAATCTACCCGTGAGAATGGGTTTTTCGAACAAGTGCTTGATTGGATCAAGCTTGGACACTATCCGATCTCATGATCTAGGAAATAGTGTCTGAATTTCTGGCAGGCCCAGACTAGGGCCAAGCACGTCTTCTCCATGGCTTGATAATTTCGTTCATAAGCCAAGAGAGTTTTCGAAATATAGTAGATGGCATACTCCTTATGGGTGTCATCCTCGTATTGAGCCAACAGGGCTCCTAAAGCATTTGCATGCACGGAGATATATAATAAAAGCGGTTTTCCTTGCTTTGGAGGATTCAAAACGGGGGGATTAACCAAGTATGCCTTCAGTCTCTCGAAGGACTTTTGGCATTCGTCATCCCATAAGAATTTCGTACCCTTCCTCAATAGTTTGTTGAGGGGTTCGCATCTAGTGGCCATATTCGATATGAATCGGCGAACGGATTGTAAACGACCCTGAAGGCTACGGATTTGGGTGAGATTGGAGGGCGGAGCCATGTCTATGATGGCTCGACACTTAGAGGGGTCGACTTCTATTCCCCTTTGGCTCACCATAAAGCCTAGAAGCTTCCCTGATTCTACCCCGAACACACATTTTTTAGGGTTTAGCTTTACTTTGTAAAGCCTAAGCCTTTCGAAAATCTTTTGTAAACATTTGATATGGGTGCATCGGGTTTTGGATTTCGCCAAGAGATCATCTACATACACTTCTACAAGCTCATGAATTTGATCATGGAAGATCGTGGTCATGGCTCATTGGTATGTTGCGCCGGCATTTTTCAAACCAAAGGGCATGACTGTATAGCAGTACGTGCCCCATGGGGTTGTGAAGGCGGTCTTACCCTGATCTCGTGGACTTAGTTTGATTTGATTATAGCCTGAATAGCCATCCATGAATGAAAACATTTCATGATTTGCAGTACTATCGACTATCAAATCTATGTTTGGTAAAGGATAATTATCCTTTGGAGTGGCTTTATTCAGGTTTCTAAAATCGATGCATATTCGAATTTTCCCATTGGTTTTTCGAACTACAACGATATTTGACAACCAATCAGAATACGTAATGGGTTTTATAAATCCGGCTTTTAGCAGATCTTCTAAACCCTCTTTGACTTGCGTGTGTACATTCGGGTGTATTTTCCTAAGCTTCTGCTTTGTGGGTTTTACACCTGCATCTAAGGGAAGACGATGCTCGACAATGCTGGGATCTATGCTCGGTATGTCTTCATATGTCCATGCAAACACATCTAAATAGGTTCGTAGAAATGCAATGAATGCTAACCTTTCAGTTTCATGCAAGCATGCGCCTATTTTGATGGTTTTGGGATTGGAATCATCCCCTAGGTTCACCTCTATGAAATCTCCTCCTACTGATCGGGAAGGTCTTTCAAAATCGAGAATTCTATGAAATTCTGGGAGCTCAGAAGTGGGATCTTCCTCAAGGGGATCCACTTCTGGGCTTTGATCATTCTCGTGGGCTATAGA
Source organism: Brasenia schreberi (assembly GCA_036023115.1). Classification (NCBI taxonomy): domain Eukaryota; kingdom Viridiplantae; phylum Streptophyta; class Magnoliopsida; order Nymphaeales; family Cabombaceae; genus Brasenia; species Brasenia schreberi. The sequence goes on from JAYKKT010000090.1 coordinate 22,403,691, forward strand.
CCCGAGGCAATTTGATGCGTGGTTTTCAAAATGACCTAGTTTTGTACTTTGATTTTTAAGTGATTTCGAAATTTTTGGTCTGGCTATGTAGACGACGTTTCTTTCGAAATCCTTTTCTTTTGCCAAAGTCCTACCAGGAGCAGCTATGTACAAAATCATTTTGGTATTTTCCAAATTTTTGATTTTTTTGGGTTTTTGTAAAACAAGAACCTTGGGAACTATACAAAGCACTCTTTTTTCGAGTTTTTGTTTTTCCATTGTTTTTGGTTTTTCTTGTTTTTTGATTTTTTTGATTTTAAGTTTTTCAAATATTTTTGTATTTTTAGAAAAGGGATCTTCCGTCATACCTACAAAGGGAAAACACTACGGGTTAGACTCGGAATAGGAGGTCTAAATCGTAGGTCTCTTCTAAGGCAGGCTCCGGGGCACCCTTGACCCAGGTGGTCAAAGGGGGTGGCTCCGGCGGTATTCGGGGAGTATAGCCGATCCCATATCGGCTTGGATTGGCCCTAGGAAGGATGGGCTCTAGGAGACCCTGGTTCTGTGCCCCTAGACTCTTGTAGGGCGTGTAGCCCATATTCAACAACATGTTCCACGACTTTTTGTTTTTTGAAAAGGTTTGATACAAGTCGTGGTCCTGGAACATGCTATCGTCCATATTAGGCTCGTATGGCCTCTTGTCCAGGGGCTTTGGAAATAGGGAACGCTTGGTTTTTCCTAGGAGGATTAAAGTCGGGAGGGGGCCTGCTTTGGGCGGCCCCTTCACACATACAACCTTCCTAGGGTTGTTCAACACGAATCGAGGTGGCTCAACCATAATTTACCCCAGGTTAGCCTCATGGGCCTGGGAGCTTGATAAACAAGGGGAGTTTATGATCCCCTGAAGCTATGGTTGACTCTCACCAAGGATCACTACGACCTGGTCCCTAAAAGGGATCTTGACACACCTGTGGAAGGTGGATGGCACAGCGCACAAACTGTGTATCCAAGGCCTTCCCAGCAACAGGTTATAATGGGGGTGGATGTCCAAGACATGGAACACCCCCGTGTGTTCGATCCCTCCCGTTTCCATTGGGAGTTCGATGGATCCTAAAGGTCTAGACGCATTCCCATCGTATCTAGTGATAACGATGGGGCTTGGGTTCACTGAAGTCAAGGTGACTCCGATTTTGTACGCCACATGAAGTGGAAGGATGTTGAGCCCTCCTCCACCATCGACTAGGCACCTATCCAGAGAGTGGTTGTTTAGAACCACCTCGATATGCAGGGCCTGGTTATGGGTTCTATAGGGTCTATCTACATCATCTTCCGAGAAAGTGATGGGCGATTTTGCTCCTAATAAAGCCACTTGGGCAGACAAGGATTCCAGACTTATGTTCGAATCAACCTTGGCCCTTTCTAGAATTTTCTCTAATACAAGTCTATGCCTAGGCGAGGTTTTTATAAGCTCTAGGATAGACATGTGAATAGGAATCTTTGAAAGGTGGTTTTCGAAATCATAAGGATTTAGGATGACTTTGTCCTTATCTGCTTTTGGCAGACCACTAGGGATACATGCTTTTGAGGGGCCAGGCACACTGACCACCTTTTGAGCACATTGAAGGTGCGGGGGTTGATAGATCCTCCCAGATCTAGTGACTTCCCCCATAACCAGCCTAGGGTTCGCGCTAAACTTGGCTCTAAGGATGAGCTGAGGAGAACCTTGGATTTTTAAAACTGGTTTTACCGGGGTTTCCACTTTTGGTGGTCCCCGAATGACAACTTGGGCGGGCCTCTTGTATAGTACAAGGATGGGCGCACAAGTAGGTCGACCAGGTTCTGGCTTTCGCGCTAGTTCCTTGGAAATGGTGAGGGTACATACCTCCTTTCCTTTCCCACTGCCACTGGCGTGTTTGGGAAAGGGTTCCTTGAAGATAGCTTGAGGTGGCTCAGGTTCCGCAGTGACCTGGAGCCGGCCTTCTGCTATCAAGTTCTCAATTTTATTTAAGAGGGAGAAGCAGCGTTTGGTATCATGGCCTTTGAGCCGATGATACTTAGAAAATCGATTTAAATACCCCCCTTTGGAAGTGACTCCTTCGGGGATTTCAGGGAGTTCTATTATGCCCTGGGCAAGTAGGAGGTCTAGGACCTCCGACACAGGTTGCCCCAGCGAAGTGTACTCCCATTTTTCAACTGGTTTTTGAAAATTTCGCTCCTCTTATTTTCTGACTTTTCAAAATTTTTGGAAGTGCCTGCCATGCCTGGATCCACCCGGACATTGGCGATTTTATGGGGCTTTGCCCCTTTGTCCGTCGTGGGTAGCCCGTATGCGATGGGCTTTTCCAAGCGGGTTTTTGGAATGGCACTTCCTTTCCACAAGTGATCGTATGTCCCTTTTCGCAAGTTGGTTTCGAAAAGGGAGGCCTTTTTGATCAACTTATGGAAAGTTGAAATCTCATGGAGCGAGAGAAGGGTTTTTAACTCGCTTTTAAAATTATCCAGGATGAGCATTACTGTGCATCCTTCGGATATGGGCTCTCGCACTTGGCCCAAAAGCGACCTCCATCTTATAATGAAGGCATGTACGTCTTCGTTAATGCCTTGCTTTGTATCCCTTAAGGTATTCAGGGTTGGCGTGACTTCTACGTTGTGTGCAAATCTTTGCATGAAGCAGTTCGCTAACTCTTCAAAAGTAGCGAACTAGCTTAAGTCGTAGGAAGCCAGCCATTTGGCAGCTGTGCCTTTAAGGGATAGAGGGAACCAATACACCCATTTCATCGAGTCCTTTTTCTTCTTATGGGCTCGACGTGAGAAAAGCTGCAAGTGAGACCTAGGGTCTCCCATGCCATCATACCGATGGAAGTTCGGTATTTCATTGTCACTGTTTGTTTCGTAATCCATAGGAAGGAAATCAAACAGGGATTGATTTTGTTTCAAAGCCATAGCATTGGTTCTAGGGCACAAGACTAGGCTCGAAGAAGTGGATTTTTCTATGGTAGGGTTATGAGCTCCTAAGATGTCGATGCATGCATTAGGGGTCTCCATGTATACCATTTTCGGAACTTCTTTTTGTTTTTGAAATTCCTTTGAATGGTGCGTGACAGTTGGCGCACCTTGAAAATCCTCAAGTTTTGGCACAGTTTGTGGGTTTGTGTGTGCATAGGGGTTATCCAAAGCATCTGATGACCCTACATGAAGAAGAGAGTCTTGAGAAGGATGGGTTTCAGGCATACCTCTTTGTGGCTTGTCTACCTTTTCAGGGTGATAGCAAGTCGATTTCCCGGGTAACTCTATTTTGAGCCCCCAGGGTTTAACGAGGCGTTTCCTTTCGAAACCTTCCTGTTTTTCACTCTCGTTCTTTTGTAGGGTGTGGACTTCATGTCCCACTGTATGTGTGTGCCTAGACTAAGGACTTTTACTTGAAGTTTTCGAAATTCCAAAATTTTGTTTTTCAATTTTTTGGTCTTTTTCCAAATTTTCAAGATTTTTTTGGTTTTTTGAAATAGAAAAATCTTTTTTTGGTTTTTCTATGGATTTTGAAAAGCTTGAAGTTGTAGGAGTGGACGACTTATCCCTTTGCCGGGATTTGTCTTTAATCTCCAATTCCTCGTTGAGTTTGAGATCGGTTTTCAATTCACGATCTGTATGTGCCCTTGAAGAGCTGCTATGTGATCGATGGGCTTTAAGCTCCTTGCTTAAAGCATCCATCTTTTGAAATATTTTTTCAATCTCATCGAGCTCTCTTTGGGCTTTATCTGATTTGAAAGCCTCTTTTAGTTTACTCAACGAATATTTTTATAGCTTTCTATCCATTTTCATGCAATTTTCCTATGTATGCACGATTTTTGAAAAAACACTTTTTTCAAAAATTTGAGTATAACTCGTTTGTTTGAAGTCTGCTTAAGTCCCGGGTCCCACCGGGCGTGCCAATCTGTAGACACCGAAAATTTTCACTTACGGGTTCTTAGGCCTGAAGTGAACCTTTTCGCAATCAACATTCGCTTTATGGGCGTGCCAGCTAGTTTACTTTAACTAGCAAAGTATGTTTTGAAAATAATCTGACTTTTGAAAGGCGATTGTAGGCAAGCGGGATTTTTACGTCGCAGACCTTCTTGCACCGATGCGCAAGAGTCAGTCTGTACGCTTAGAGACTTCGTTTTGAAAACAAGTTTAACTCAATATATCTTGAATGAAGAAGTGTTTAAAACCTTCTAAAAACCATGCATTTGGGCGATTTTTGTTTTTGTAAGGGTTGGATGACCCTAAGTCTTTCAAATTTTAATCTGCTTAGGCACGATGGGCGTGCATCGAAATAGCCTAAGTCTTGGCGTGTTTGCACGATTGATTCGGGTTTATACGATTTTTAGATTTTAGATCATGTGGATTTGCACGTACCTAAGTCTTTGTTTTTATCCCTTTATGGGCCACCTAGGTGTGTGTTATGAACACTCCACTACATGGGGCGTATTTTGAGCAGGAGTACGGGGCTTGCTTCGATGCAATATGCGTCCTACCTCGTGGTATGGCGTAGATGCAATGCAAACTCACGCAACTCCAAAGGGAAAACCCGAATTTAAAAGACAATGCCGAAGGGAAATTGCCGAAGGGAAATAACCGAAGGGAAATGACTTGTAAAGTAAATAGCGAAAGGGGAAATATGGCTATATCTTAAGAGCGGAAAGGCTCAATTGTGTAAGTGTGTGTCGTGTATATATTGAAAGACAACGCACACGACTTGAACCTTAAAACCCGAATCTTAAAGACGTAGCCGAAAGAAATACTTTATATAGAGTATATGTAGGGGCCCATACTTGGGTCTTGTAAATAAGAGCGAAGGCTCAATGTGTGTGCGTGCTTGAATTGAAAGACTTACACACACGACATGAAATGAAACCCAAATATAAATTGCAGTATGCCTTGACTAAGGTCTTGGGAGTAAGAGCGAAAGCTCAATGTGTGTGAGTGTAGAATTGAAGTACTACGCACATGACATAAATGAAACCCAAATATAACTGCAATAAGGCCTTTACTAAGGTCTTGGGAGTAAGAGCGAAGGCTCAATGTGTGTGCGTATGGAAAATGGAAAGACAACACACACGACTTAATTAAAAACCCCCTTGACTTAAAATATATAAATATAACTATATATTAAGGGCTTGTTAGGCCCGTGTGTGTGCAAAAAGTATACGACTAAGAGCGGAAAGGCTCAAGTGCGTGTGTGTGTGGGTGTGTCAAACCACGTTATTACAATCAGGGGGAGACGAAGCTCCTTTACTACAACCCCGTATCAAAATTTAATTGAATATAAAGCAAGTTAATGTAATAGACCAAGTTTAGACACTTACAAATAGCTGGTTCATGTTCAACTTGCTTGCACGTGGGCTCACTGTTCACCCTGGGCAGCCAAGAGGGGGTTATCCTAGGTGGCTTTGAGGGAGGTTCTATGGGGCACGATTAGGGCCTTAGGGAAGCTTAGGTTCGAACCTAGGCTAGGTTGGGGTTAGGTTTAGAGGGGTGTAGAGAGAATGGCTAGGTTAGGTTAGGCTTACCTCTTGGAGCCGGTCCTTCTTGGCTTGAGCCCACGTCTCCACGGTTGCAGCCACTTGGTCCAGCCCACCTTGGTTGCAGCCCTTTGGTCTAGACCCACTTAGCCCACATGGCTTGAACCCACCTCACCCAATGAGCCCACATGGCTAGGTCTATCACTCCCTCTCTCTCCTCCCAAATATTTGCATGAACCCTTTACATGGACCCCCTCACCTCTATTTATAGACATTTGAGGTGGGTCTTGGATTTGGGTTTGGGTTTGGATCCATACCCAAATCCAAACACTATTTGGATCGACCCAAACACTATTTGGATTGGCCCAAATCCAAACACTATTCATTACATGGATTTGGATCTGGATATATATGGTCCAGATCCAAATCAAAAATTTCTTCGGACAGTCCTTCTTGGCTTCTCGAGGCGAACGATCTGTGCGGGCACTGGCTTCATCAGCGCTCCGTCTGGTGCTGGGTTTTCCCCAACTTTGTCGTCCGGACTCCGTTGAGCTTTTCATCAAACGGGCTCAGCTTTCTTTTGTTTTTTTATCAGGGAGTGGCTTCTGAAGCTCTGGGCTTGAATCCTCTTCGGGCCTAGGGTCTTCTTTTGCCTTCTGTACCTGTTTTCACATTTCAAAACAGGTCGTCGTTTTGGCTCAAACGAGCTTTTTGGTGTTTTGAGAGTTTTTGAAAAATAGAAGATTGAGGTGTTTACAGATGCCCCTCTTTGGCATTATCCAAATGGCAAAGAAGAAACACCCCATTTTGGTTTTTCTCTCAAATTTTCTCGAGAAGACACCATTTATTTCGCAAAAAACCCTCTTTTCTTTTCCATAGGTGGGGATTTTTAGCAAAAGGGGGATTTTCCTAGCTATTTCCCTATATGTATGATCATGCACGAATGACTCTTTGAATGCATGCATGAGAAAAATTTTATTTTTGGTTTTTGAGCCCGAAGAGAGCCTTTTGAGGTTGGTTGCTCCGAGCAGGTTTTTACCCATGTCTTTTTGACATTCGTGGGTTTTTCGAAAATTTCTTTTTGAAAAGAAACTCCTTTTAACTTGTATCGAAAAGGACTTCCATTTTTCATACTTCCCTTCATTCGGGTTTCAATACCTGCTACTCAGTAGAGGTTTTTGGGTAGGAAAACTTGGAAAACATTTCAAAGTTCCATTTCCTATAAAACAGAGTCGAGTTCTCAAACAAAATGAAATCCAAATAAGCCGATTTTATTCGTACTTTAGGATTTTCGCAAATTTGAATCTTTTTCCTTGGGGATAAGCCGTAGGGATATGGGAAAGAGATACCACGGTCCCTTCTGAAGCGTCCCGTGGTTTTAGGCAAAGAATCGGAAAATCGCTCTTTGGAGCTTTGGCTTTTTGTTTCTTTTTTTCATAGAGGGTCTCCCTTTGGGAGTATTTTTTCATTAATCCCTCTTTTCTTTAAAGGAGAGCAGCTCTTTGGAGGAGTTTTTGTATTCCCTGTTTATGAAGGGAAGACCTCTTTGGGAGGAGTGTTTTTATATCTCCTTTTTCTTTTGAAACGAGAAGACCTCTTTCGGAGGAGTTTTTGTATTCCCTGTTTATGAAGGGAAGACCACTTTCGGAGGAGTTTTTGCATTCTCGTTCTTTTGTTTTTCTTTTGAACACAGCCAATTTTCCTTTTCGGAGAGAAAGTAGGATGGGGGAAGGCTTATCCCTTTAGTTACTCAATTCAAACGAGATTGTCCTATTTCTTAATAGCATCTGCTATTCGAAAATATTTTGATCTTTTGAACAAGGCTTAATCTTGTAAGCCAGGGTTCTTTGAAATATCGCCAATTCATTTTTGGAAGACTCTACTTTTTGAAAAGTATAGATTCCTCCATTCGGGGTTATACTATCTACTTCGATCCTTCTTTCAAGAAGTTTCAAAGGAGTTCGATTTTTCAAAATCTTTTTGAAAAAGAATTCAACATAAAACCCTTTTGAATATTCGGGCATTTTCGGGGTTTTGCTAATTTCTACCCACAATATCAACAAATTTCTAATTTTTGTTGCCCTATTGAAGACATGGGGACATTCCTACTCGAGTTTGCCACCCTTTTGGGCTATCTTCGGGGTGATATGATGCATGCTATGCACTCCATGTGTTTTTAAAATGGAAATACATGTTTTTATGCAACAATGAACACATGAAATGTATCTCACAAATCATGAAGGAGATGCATTTGCTTATCCATGGAAAGTGTCTAGGGGCTGTATTTAAAAATGCCCCTAGCTTGATGGGAATTTCGCATGGCCATATGGTGAAGGGCCATGGCTTTTCAAAGGGATTTTGGATGGACAATGGTAGGTTCATGCCCATGCACTTCCATGGTTTTTCTAACATGATCATGATACTTTTTGCTCAAGGATGGGAAACATAACCAGCCCTAAGTGATCGTCATGGCCATCAGGTTTTAGTTTTGACATGGTCTCCATATTTCATCGTGAGATTCATGTTCTTTATCCTAACATAATCAAGGTTTTCATATAAACCAGAAGTTGAAGAAAATCTTTCTTTTCAAAGCCATGAAAGGTTTTTGTGAAATGTGTAACCCTTTTTCAAGATTCTCATTTCCTTTTAAAATTTGCCTCGTAGGTGTTGGTTTTGATTTGTATGGAGACATGCCTATGAAGGCTCGATACTTAGGGAGTCAACTCTTATTGCCCCTTTGATTTTGCAAAACCCTAAATTCGATTTCTAGAATGATGTCTAGACTCGATGCATATGAATGATTTCAAAGTGTAATGCATGATGCTTATGCACACACTATGGGTTAACTTATTTCTAAAAATCCTCAATTTTCCATAAGTTAAGGATTTTGTGAAGTTCAGGAAGCTTGGAGGTGTTTATTCCTCCTTGCTTTGGTGATTCTCGAGCTTTTCATTTTTGAAAAAGCTCTAGGCAAAAGGGTGGATAGGACCAGCTTTTTGGATACTTGGTTTCAGGGAGTATATACATTTTTTTGAAAGCATTTTTACAATTTTTCGAAAATGGGCTTTGTACATGGCCAAAGGCTTTTGAAACAAAATTTCTTTTTGGAATTTCCGTTTTTCCAAATGTTTTTGAGATTTTGAGAGTTTTCAACTGTTTTTGTCTTTTCAAAAGTAGGGATCTTCCATTGAACCTTCAAAGAAAACATTCATGAATTAGACTCTAATCAGATAGGTCTAAGACATGGGTTTCGGTTTTTAGAGGTTCTACAGGGCACCCTTGACCCAGATGGTCTTAGGTGGCGGCTCTGGTGGTATGGGTGGGCTGTAGCCCAGTCCATATCGTTCTCTATTGGTTCTAGGTAGGACAGGCTCAAGCCTACCTTGGTTTCGGGTTCCCAGGCCCGCGTAGGGTTTATATCCCATATTCATAATCATGTTCCAAGACTTTTGCTTTTCGAAAAGTTTTGGTATAAATCATGATCTTGGAACATGGAATCGTCCATGTTGGGGATATATACCCTTTTGGATATCGGGAGTTTGGATTCCGGGGTGATGGAAGACTTGGGCTTCCATACAAACCTGGTTTGGGAGACTTTGCCCTCAAGGAAAGCCAAGCTTGGTTCCTTGAGGAGTTTTGGACATAGCAGGGTTACGGAAAACTTATGGTTCCATACCCCATTTCGGGAAAAATTTACTTCAAGGGGAGCCATGCAAGGTCTCTTGAAGTTTTTGACTTGGTCCCTAGGTTCAACTTGTGGTGCCCCTAGGGATTGATTTTGTTTCAAAGCCATAGCCTTGGTTCCAGGGCACAAGACTAGGCTCGAAGAAGTGGGTTTTTCTATGGTAGGGTTATGAGCTCCTAAGATGTCGATGCATGCATTAGGGGTCTCCATGTCTACCATTTTCGGAACTTATTTTTGTTTTTGAAATTCCTTTAAATGGTGCGTGACAGTTGGCGCACCTTGAAAATCCTCAAGTTTTGGCACAGTTTGTGGGTTTGTGTGTGCATAGGGGTTATCCAAAGCATCTGATGACCCTACATGAAGAAGAGAGTCTTGAGAAGGATGGGTTTCAGGCATACCTCTTTGTGGCTTGTCTACCTTTTCAGGGTGAGAGCAAGCCGATTTCCCGGGTAACTCTATTTTGAGCCCCCAGGGTTTAACGAGGCGTTTCCTTTCGAAACCTTCCTGTTTTTCACTCTCGTTCTTTTGTAGGGTGTGGACTTCATGTCCCACTGTATGTGTGTGCCTAGACTTAGGACTTTTACTTGAAGTTTTCGAAATTCCAAAATTTTGTTTTTCAATTTTTTGGTCTTTTTCCAAATTTTCAAGATTTTTTTGGTTTTTTGAAATAGAAAAATCTTTTTTTGGTTTTTCTATGGATTTTGAAAAGCTTGAAGTTGTAGGAGTGGACGACTTATCCCTTTGCCGGGATTTGTCTTTAATCTCCAATTCCTCATTGAGTTTGAGATCGGTTTTCAATTCACGATCTGTATGTGCCCTTGAAGAGCTGCTATGTGATCGATGGGCTTTAAGCTCCTTGCTTAAAGCATCTATCTTTTGAAATATTTTTTCAATCTCATCGAGCTCTCTTTGGGCTTTATCTGATTTGAAAGCCTCTTTTAGTTTACTCAACGAATATTTTTGTAGCTTTCTATCCATTTTCATGCAATTTTCCTATGTATGCACGATTTTTGAAAAAACACTTTTTTCGAAAATTTGAGTATAACTCATTTGTTTGAAGTCTGCTTAAGTCCCGGGTCCCATCGGGCGTGCCAATCTGTAGACACCGAAAATTTTCACTTACGGGTTCTTAGGCCTGAAGTGAACCTTTTCGCAATCTACATTCGCTTTATGGGCGTGCCAGCTAGTTTACTTTAACTAGCAAAGTATGTTTTGAAAATAATCTGACTTTTGAAAGGCGATTGTAGGCAAGCGAGATTTTTACGTCGCAGACCTTCTTGCACCGATGCGCAAGAGTCAGTCTGTACGCTTAGAGACTTCGTTTTGAAAACAAGTTTAACTCAATATATCTTGAATGAAGAAGTGTTTAAAACCTTTTAAAAACCATGCATTTGGGCGATTTTTGTTTTTGTAAGGGTTGGATGACCCTAAGTCTTTCAAATTTTAATCTGCTTAGGCACGATGGGCGTGCATCGAAATAGCCTAAGTCTTGGCGTGTTTGCACGATTGATTCGGATTTATATAATTTTCAGATTTTAGATCATGTGGATTTGCACGTACCTAAGTCTTTCTTTTTATCCCTTTATGGGTCACCTAGGTGTGTGTTATGAACACTCCACTACATGGGGCGTATTTTGAGCGGGAGTACGGGACTTGCTTTGATGCAATATGCGTCCTACCTCGTGGTATGGTGTAGATGCAATGCAAACTCACGCAACTCCAAAGGGAAAACCCGAATTTAAAAGACAATGCCGAAGGAAAATTGCCGAAGGGAAATAACCGAAGGGAAATGACTTGTAAAGTAAATAGCGAAAGGGGAAATATGGCTATATCTTAAGAGCGGAAAGGCTCAATTGTGTAAGTGTGTGTCGTGTATATATTGAAAGACAACGCACACGACTTGAACCTTAAAACCCGAATCTTAAAGACGTAGCCGAAAGAAATACTTTATATAGAGTATATGTAGGGGCCCTTACTTGGGTCTTGTAAATAAGTGCGAAGGCTCAATGTGTGTTCATGCTTGAATTGAAAGACTTACACACACGACATGAAATGAAACCCAAATATAAATTGCAGTATGCCTTGACTAAGGTCTTGGGAGTAAGAGCGAAAGCTCAATGTGTGTGAGTGTAGAATTGAAGTACTACGCACACGACATAAATAAAACCCAAATATAACTGCAATAAGGCCTTTACTAAGGTCTTGGGAGTAAGAGCGAAGGCTCAATGTGTGTGCATGTGGAAAATGGAAAGACAACACACACGACTTAATTAAAAAACCCCTTGACTTAAAATATATAAATATAACTATATATTAAGGGCTTGTTAGGCCCGTGTGTGTGCAAAAAGTGTACGACTAAGAGCGGAAAGGCTCAAGTGCGCGTGTGTGTGGGTGTGTCAAACCACGTTATTACAATCGGGGGGAGACGAAGCTCCTTTACTACAACCCCGTATCAAAATTTAATTGAATATAAAGCAAGTTAATGTAATAGACCAAGTTTAGACACTTACAAATAACTGGTCCATGTTCAACTTGCTTGCACGTGGGCTCACTGTTCACCTTGGGCAGCCAAGAGGGGGTTATCCTAGGTGGCTTTGAGGGAGGTTCTATGGGGCACGATTAGGGCCTTAGGGAAGCTTAGGTTCGAACCTAGGCTAGGTTGGGGTTAGGTTTAGAGGGGTGTAGAGAGAATGGCTAGGTTAGGTTAGGCTTACCTCTTGGAGCCGGTCCTTCTTGGCTTGAGCCCACGTCTCCACGGTTGCAGCCACTTGGTCCAGCCCACCTTGGTTGCAGCCCTTTGGTCTAGACCCACTTAGCCCACATGGCTTGAACCCACCTCACCCAATGAGCCCACATGGCTAGGTCTATCACTCCCTCTCTCTCCTCCCAAATATTTGCATGAACCCTTTACATGGACCCCCTCACCTCTATTTATAGACATTTGAGGTGGGTCTTGGATTTGGGTTTGGGTTTGGATCCATACCCAAATCCAAACACTATTTGGATCTGGATATTGGATCTCGGATATTTTGAGATCCGTATCCGATCCAATCCAAACACTATTTGGATCCAATCCAAATCCAAACACTATTTGGATCGACCCAAACACTATTTGGATTGGCCCAAATCCAAACACTATTCATTACATGGATTTGGATCTGGATATATATGGTCCAGATCCAAATCAAAAATTTCTTCGGACAGTCCTTCTTGGCTTCTCGAGGCGAACGATCTGTGCGGGCACTGGCTTCATCAGCGCTCCGTCTGGTGCTGGGTTTTCCCCAACTTTGTCGTCCGGACTCCGTCTCGCCGTTCTGGACTCCGTTGAGCTTTTCATCAAACGGGCTCAGCTTTCTTTTGTTTCTTTATCAGGAAGTGGCTTTTAAAGCTCTGGGCTTGAATCCTCTTCGGGCCTAGGGTCTTCTTTTGCCTTCTGTACCTGTTTTCACATTTCAAAACAGGTCGTCGTTTTGACTCAAACGAGCTTTTTGGTGTTTTGAGAGTTTTTGAAAAATAGAAGATTGGGGTGTTTACACCTTTGTTCACCGTTTGATGAACATGAATCGCCTACTTCAGCCTCTTGGCTGAGAGCATCGATTTTGGCCTCAAACTCCCTTCTCAACTCCTCGATTTCATCTAGTTTTATTTTGTTTTTGAAAATCCTCCTAGAGTGAGAACTTGATGCGCATGAGCCTTGGCTCGACACTTCACTTGGATTGGATTTTGACATGCTTTTCAAGCTTTTTCAAAATGTCCTAAGTACAAGCAAAGAAAACATGTTAAAATGACACCTTTTTACAAAATTTTCGCAAGACTTCTACTTAAAACTCGATTTTTGAAAGGCTCACGTCCCATCGGGCATGCCAATCTCTGTAGACGCGCGAAAATCCCCGCCTCTCGCCTTTTCAGGGCTTGGAGAGGATCCTCTAGTTTGTCTAAGGCCTATGTATGCAAACAGGGCGTGCCAGCTAGCTTACCTAAGCTAGCGAAGATATATTTAACACTGACTTCTAAACGTGGCGACTGTGAGAGAGTAAGCTCTTGTCGTCGCAGACCTTCTTGCACCGATGCGCAAGGGTCAGTCTGTACGCTTTGCAAAAATCGAGTTTTGGAGAGAAAGTCTACAAAGCGATTTGAGGTGTCTATTTTAGGTCTTTAAAATGCGATTGCATGTTTTAGATCACGTGGATTTGCACGTGCCTAAGTCTTTTCTTTTATCCCTTTTTGGGCCACCTAGTTTGTGTGTTATGAACACTCCACTACATGGGCGATTTCGAGCGGGGCTTGCTTTGATGCAATATGCGTCCTACCTCGTGGTATGGCGTAGATGCAATGCAAACTCACGCTACTCCAAAGGGAAAACCCGAAATATAAAGACAATACTGAAGGGAAATAACCGAAGGGAAATAATCGAAGGGAAATAACCAAAGGGAAATGACTTGAAATATAAATGCCGAAGGGAGATATGTATATAGAATATGTATATTAGCCCTTACTCGGGTCTTGCAAATAAGAGCGAAGGCTCAATGTGCGTGCGTACTTGAATTGAAAGACTTACACACACAACATGAAGTTAAACCCAAATATAAATTGCAGTATGGCCTTGACTAAGGTCTTGGGAGTAAGAGCGAAGGCTCAATGTGTGTGAGTGCTTGAATTGAAGTACTACACACACGACGTAAGTGAAACCCAAATATAACTGCAATAAGGCCTTTACTAAGGTCTTGGGAATAAGAGCAAAGGCTCAATGTGTGTGAGTGCTTGAATTGAAGTACTACACACACGACATAAGTGAAACCCAAATATAACTGCAATAAGGTCTTTACTGAGGTCTTGGGAATAAGAGCGAAGGCTCAATGTGTGTGAGAGTGCTTGAATTGAAAGACTTACACACACGACATGAAATGAAACCCAAATAGTATAGGTCGGCCCTTACTTGGGTCTTTCAAATAAGTGCGAAGTCTCAATGTGTGTGAGAGTGCTTGAATTGAAAGACTTACACACACGACATGAAATGAAACCCAAATAGTATAGGTCGGCCCTTACTTGGATCTTTCAAATAAGAGCGAAAGCTCAATGTGTGTGAGTGCTTGAATTGAAAGACAACGCACCCAACTTAAGCAAAACGCTTTGAAAATGAAAGCATATGTATATACTTATATATTATGGGCTGATTAGGCCCGTGTGTGTTCAAAATCGTGCACAACTAGGAGAGTGCACGTGTGTGGGTGTGCCAAGCCACGTTATTACAAGCGGGGGGAGACTATGCTCCGTTATTACAACCCCGTATCAAATTGAATCTCAAGCAAGTATACAACTAAAGACCGAGTTAGGCACTTACGAGTAGCTGGTCCGTAGAGGCCTTGCTTGAGCGTGGGCTTGGCCTTCGGCTTGGGCTGCAAACGGGAGCTCCGCGAGGGTGAACGACAAGGGGTGCTGGCCGGCTGCAAATGGGGCGCGGGATAGGCGCCTTGATGGTGGCCGGCTGCAAGCAAGGGTGTCGCCTTGGTGTGGGGGATTAAAGGGGCTAGGCCAAGTGAGTATGTAGGGTCACTAAGAGAGTATAGAGTGTTAGGGAGTATGGACCTAAGGGGAGCTTAAGGGAAGGCCGAGTGGGACACCTAGGGGAAACGAGATGGCTGGCCGAATGGAAGGGAATGTGGTGGTGGCGAGCTGCTAGGATGACTAAGGTTGGAGTATGGGAAGGTAGCTAGTTAGGTGATGGGGCTAGGTGGTAGTGGGGATAGTGGGTGTAAGGGAGTGTTATGGGCAGGTCTTAGGAAGTCTAATGGGGTGGCCGGGTGTAGTAGGGGAGTTAGGTAGTGGCGAATGGCTGGGGCGGCTAGTGTTTGGCCGAGTGGGAGTGGTGGCGGCGAGTGGCTGATGTGTAGGTAAGGTGGTGGTATGGTGGGTGGCTAGGAGTGGAGAGGGAGTAGAGAAGGAGCTAGGTAGGGTGTGGGGTACTTACCGAATGGAGAGAAGATGGTGGATGGAAGAAAGCTGGGCAGGTAGTGAGGCTCGACCGAGAGGTGGTGGAGATGGCGGTGCAAGTGGTGGTGGGATGGAGGGATGGTGGTGGTGCAGGCGGAGCAGGTGGAGCAGCTGGCTAGGTTCGGCTGGGCTGGGAAGTGGGGTCCCGGCTGGGCTTAGGGAAGGCGATTGGATGGGAGAACCCGCCCCCAAAGGGAGGGGGGTTATATAGGGATGGGTAGGTCGGTTAGGGTTGGGTTTGGGGTAGTGGTTAGGTGGTTTAGGTAGGGTGGTATGAAGATAAGGTGGGCTGGAAAGGGTTGGGCCAGATATTTTAAAAACTAGTGGTTTGGGTAGATTGTGGGCTAGGGGTGGTTTAGGGGTTTAGGGCTAGGTTAG
This sequence comes from Brasenia schreberi, assembly GCA_036023115.1. Classification (NCBI taxonomy): domain Eukaryota; kingdom Viridiplantae; phylum Streptophyta; class Magnoliopsida; order Nymphaeales; family Cabombaceae; genus Brasenia; species Brasenia schreberi. The sequence continues at coordinate 22,419,225 of JAYKKT010000090.1, forward strand.
GTGGTTGGGTTTTAGGGTGAGGTTTAGTGAGCTAGGTTAGGTGATTAGGCTAGGTTTAGGGAAATTAACTTAGGTTTAGGGAAGGATTAGGGAAGTGGGTTAGGTGATTAGGTTGGGATTAGGGAGGTAGGTTAGGTGATTAGGCTCAAATTAGGGGTGGATTAGGGTGGAATGCTAGGATTAGGTGTTTTGGGTTAGGTTTAGGTGAAGGAGCTCCCTTTGCATGGCCCATAGACCTTAACCACCTCATGTTGGTGCAGCCCTAGGTTAGGTTTTGGCTAATTACAAACTTAAACCCACTCAATTAGGCTAACCCACATGATTAACCCCAAACTTGACACACAAGTCAAGCTTAATTACAACACTCTTGATATTATCCATGCCCACTCTCTCTCATGCCCATAATCCCACGTGAAATTCAAGTGGGCCCCACCTCCATTTATGAGAAGGTGATGTGGGCCATGGATATGGATATTGGATTGGATCTCTGGATCCAAATCCAAATCCAAGTCCACACATGGGTTTGGATTGGGATCTGGATATATATGGTCCAGATCCAATCCAAACTGAACTCTGACTCCTTCGAGCTGGGTTCGAAACGGACGATTTGTGCGGGGTCTGACAGCATCAGTACTCCGTCTGCGTTGGGTCTTCGCCAACATGGTCGTCCGCCTCCGTTTCTGCCTTCCGGAGATGACTTCAAATGACATTTTGATAAGAACAGGGTCTTGGACGTTCGAGATCCTGGGGGTATGGATTTGATACGAGAGTTGCTGTGCCGGGCTCGACATGCGCTCCAGTTTCGGGCTCTTCTTAGCTCTCCTGGTCCTGTCTTGATCGGGCCAAGTTGCTTTGGGGTTTCAAAAATGTGTTTTAAAAGGTTTTCAAAAGCCATATTGTATGTTTTCGAAATATAGAGTTCAAAACATATGTACAGGGTTGTCTGGAAGGCTCCTGGGTTTCCAGACTCAAAATGGCCCTTTGGGGCTGCTTTTGCAAAACTAGGTTTGTTTAAGAAATTCGTGGGATTTCGGGGTGTTTACACTCCCATGCCATCATACCGATGGAAGTTCGGTATTTCATCGTCACTGTCTGTTTCGTAATCCATAGGAAGGAAATCAAACAGGGCGTAGTTTCTTTTCTCTTTATTCTGCCCTTTCAGCAACTGCTGTAGGGCTTTACGGTCCTTTTGTGTGAAGGACTCGTGGTATTGGTTGCCTTCCATTACGGAGGCCTCTTTGTGCTTGAGAGGTTTTTCAGAATTTTTCTTAGGCCTTTGTTCACTGTTTGATGAACATGAATCACCTACTTCAGCCTATTGGCTGAGAGCATCGATTTTGGCCTCAAACTCCCTTCTCAAGTCCTCGATCTCATCTAGTTTTATTTTGTTTTTGAAAATCCTCCTAGAGTGAGAACTTGATGCGCATGAGTCTTGGCTCGACACTTCACTTGGATTGGATTTTGACATGCTTTTCAAGCTTTTTCAAAATGTCCTAAGTACAAGCAAAGAAAACAAGTTAAAATGACACCTTTTTGCAAAATTTTCGCAAGACTTCTATCTTCAAACTCAATTTTTGAAAGGCTCATGTCCCACCGGGCATGCCAATCTCTGTAGACGCGCGAAAATCCCTGCCTCTCACCTTTTCAGGGCTTGGATATGATCCTCTCATGTGTCTAAGGCCTATTTATGTAAAAAGGGCGTGCCAGCTAGCTTACCTAAGCTAGAGAAGATATATTCTAAACTGACTTCTAACGTGGCGACTGTGAGCAAGTGAGCTCTTGTCGGTACACTTTGCAAAAATCGAGTTTTTGGGATAGAAAGCCTATGAAGCAGTTTGAGGTGTCTAATTCGGGTCTTTTAGACGTGATTGCAAATTTTAGATCACGTGGATTTGCACGTGCCTAAGTCTTTCCTTTTATCCCTTTATGGGCCACCTAGTTTGTGTGTTATGAACACTCCACTACATGGGCGAATTCGAGCGGGGCTTGCTTTGATCCAATATGCGTCCTACCTCATGGTATGGCGTAGATGCAATGCAAACTCACGCTACTCCAAAGGGAAAACCTGAATGTAAAGACAATACTAAAGGGAAATAACCGAAGGAAAATAACCGAAGGGAAATAACTGAAGGGAAATGACTGAAGGGAAATAACTGAAGGGAAATGACTTGTAAAGTAAATGCTGAAGGGAGATATGTATATAGAGTAGGTATATGGGCCCTTACTCGGGTCTTGCAAATAAGAGCGAAGGCTCAATGTGGGTGCGTGCTTGAATTGAAAGACTTATACACACGACATGAAATTAAACCCAAATATAAATTGCAGTAGGCCTTGACTAAGGTCTTGGGAATAAGAGCGAAAGCTCAATGTGTGTGAGTGCTTGAATTGAAGTACTACGCACACAACATGAAATGAAACCCAAATATAACTGCAGTAGGCCTTGACTAAGGTCTTGGGAGTAAGAGCGAAAGCTCAATGTGTGTGAGTGCTTGAATTGAAGTACTACGCACACAACATGAAATGAAACCCAAATATAACTGCAGTAGGCCTTGACTAAGGTCCTGGGAGTAAGAGCGAAAGCTCAATGTGTGTGAGTGCTTGAATTGAAGTACTACGCACACAACATGAAATTAAACCCAAATAGTATAAATCGGCCTTTACTTGGGTCTTTCAAATAAGAGCGAAGGCTCAATGTGTGTGAGTGCTTGAATTGAAAGACTTACACACACGACATGAAATGAAAACCCAAATAGTATAGGTCGGCCCTTACTTGGGTCTTTCAAATAAGAGCGAAGGCTCAATGTGTGTGAGTGCTTGAATTGAAAGACTTACACACACGACATGAAATGAAAACCCAAATAGTATAGGTCGGCCCTTACTTGGGTCTTTCAAATAAGAGCGAAGGCTCAATGTGTGTGAGTGCTTGAATTGAAAGACAACACACCCAACTTAAGCAAAACCCTACAAAATTAAAGTATATGTATGTACTTATGTATTAGGGGCTGATTAGGCCCGTGTGTGTTCAAAATCGTGCACAACTAAGAGAGTGCACGTGTGTGGGTGCGCCAAGCCACGTTATTACAAGCGGGGGGAGACTATGCTTCGTTATTATAACGCGTATCGAATTGAATCTCAAGTAAGTATACAACTAAAGACCGAGTTAGGCACTTACTAATAGCTAGTCCGAAGATGCCTTGCTTGAGCGTGGGCTTGGCCTTCGCCTTGGGCTGCAAAAGGGAGCTCCGCGAGGTTGAACGGCAAGAGGTGCTGGCCGAGTGTCCTTGACGCGCGGAAGAGGCGCTTTGAAGGTGGCCGGCCACTAGAGATGGGTTGTTTTTGGTGTGTTTGGTTAAAGGACCTAAGTAGGGTCACTAAGGGGAGCTCAAAGGGAGAACTAATGGGGCACTTAAGGTTGGCGGGTTGCTAAGGCGGCTAGGAGTGATGTAGGGGAAGGGAGTGGTCGACTAAGGGAGTTTGGTGGTGGCGGGCTGCTAGGGCGGCTAGGAGTGATGTAGGGGAAGGGAGTTAGCTAGGAGATGGGACCAAGTGGTAGTGGGTAGGGTAAGTGTCTTGGGGTGATGTGGGCAGGTTTTAGGGAGTCGGATAGGGTGGCCGAATGGGACTAAAAGGGCTAGGTGGTGGCGGGTAGTTAGGGAGCTATGGGTTCGGCTGAGTGAAAAGGGTGGCAGCGAGTGGAAGGGCTAATGTTAGGGTGGTAGGGGAGTGGATAAGGTGGCTGAGAGTGGAGAGGGAGTGAAGAAGTAGTAAGGTAGGATGTAGGGGACTTACTGGGTGAAGAAATGGTGGCGGGTGGAAGGGAATCAACCGGATTATGGTGGCGATGGTGGTGGCGGGATGTGGAGCAGGCGGTGGTGGGATGTCGAGCAGGTGGAGCAGATGGAGCAGGTGGGGTTCAACTGAACTTGGGGAAGGAGAGGACCCGGCTGGGAATGGTGGGCCTCTTGGTTGTGAAACCCGCCCCCAAGGGGGGGGTTTATATAGGGCTGGGTTAGGTCGGTTAGGGCTGGGTTTGGGGTAGTGGTTAGGTGGTTTAGGTAGGGTGGTATGATGATAAGGTGGGCTCAAAAGGGTTGGGCCAGATATTTTAGATACAAGTGGTTTGGGTAGGTTGTGGGCTAGAGGTGGTTTAGAGGTTTAGGGTTTGGTTAGGTGGGTTGGTTCTAGGGTGAGGTTTAGTGGACTAGGTTAGGTGATTAGGCTAGGATTAGGCTAGGTTTAGGGAAATTAACCTAGGTTTAGGGAAGGATTAGGGAAGTGGGTTAGGTGATTAGGTTGGGATTAGGCCGGGATTAGGGAAGTAGGTTAGGTGATTAGGTTCAAATTAGGGGCGGATTAGGGTGGAAGGCTAGGATTAGGCATTTTTGGTTAGGTTTAGGTGAAGGAGCTCCCTTTGCATGGCCCATAGACCTTAACCACTTCATGTTGGTGCAACCCTAGGTTAGGTTTTGGCTAATTACAAGCTTAAACCCACTTAATTTAGGCTAACCCACATGACTAACCCTAAACTTGACACACAAGTCAAGCTTAATTACAACACACACTTGATCTTATCCACCCCCACTCTCTCTCATTCCCATAATCCCACGTGAAATTCAAGTGGGCCCCACCTCCATTTATGAGAAGGTGATGTGGGCCATGGATATGGATATTGGATTGGATTTTTGAATCCAAATCCAAATCCAAGTCCATACATGGGTTTGGATTGGGATCTGGATATATATGGTCCAGATCCGATCCAAACTGAACTCTGACTCCTTCGAGCTGTGTTTGAAACAGATGGTTTGTGCGGGGCCTGACAGCATCAGTGCTCCGTCTACATTGGGTCTTCGCCAACATGATCGTCTGTCTCTGTTTTCGCCTTCTGGAGATGACTTCAAACAAGGTTTCGATGATAACAGGGTCTTGGACGTTCGAGATCCTGGGGGTATGGATTTGATACAAGAGTTGCTGTGCTGGGCTAGACAGGTGCTCCAGTTTCGGGCTCTCCTTAGCTCTCTTGGTCCTGTCTGGATTAGGCCAAGCTGCTTCGGGGTTTCCAAAACATGTTTTAAAAGGGTTTTCAAAAGCCATATTACGTATTTTTGAAATATAAAGTTTAAAACATATATACAGGGTTGTTTGAAGGCTCCTTGGTTTCTAGACTCAAAATAGCCCTTTGGGGCTGCTTTTACAAAACCAGATGGGTTTGAGAAATTCGTGGGATTTTGGGGTGTTTACAGTGCCCTTCCTCAATAGCTTGTTGAAGGGTTCGCATCTAGTCGCCAGATTTGATATAAATCGGCGGACGGACTGTAATCGACCCTGGAGGCTACGAATTTGGGTGAGATTGGAGGGTGGAGCCATGTCTATGATGGCTCGACACTTAGAGGGGTCGACCTCTATACCCCTTTGGCTTACCATAAAGCCTAGAAGCTTTCCAGACTCTACCCCGAATACACATTTTTGAGGGTTTAGCTTTACTTTGTAAAGCCTAAGCCTTTCGAAAATCTTTTGCAAACATTCGATATGAGTGCATCGGGTTTTGGATTTTGCCTAGAGATCATCTACATACACTTCTACGAGCTCATGAATTTGATCATGGAAGATTGTGGTCATGGCTCTCTAGTATGTCACGCCGGCATTTTTCAAACCAAAGGGCATGACTGTATAGCAGTACATGCCCCACGGGGTTGTGAAGGCGGTCTTACCCTGATCTTGTGGACTTAACTTAATTTGATTATAGCCTGAATAGCCATCCATAAACGAAAACATCTCATGATTTGCAGTACTATCGACTATCAAATCTATGTTTGGTAAAGAATAGTTATCCTTTGGAGTGGCTTTATTCTGGTTTCTGAAATCGATGCATATTCGAATTTTCCCATTGGTTTTTCAAACTACAACGATGTTTGACAACCAATCAGACTACGCAAAGGGTTTTATAAATTCGGCTTTTAACAGATCTTCTAAACCCTCTTTGACTTGCGTGTGTACATTCGGGTATTTTTTCCTAAGCTTCTGCTTTATGGGTTTTACATCCGCATCTAAGGGAAGACGATGTTCGACAATGCTGGGGTCTATGCCCGGCATGTCTTCATACGTCCATGCAAACACATCTAAATAGGTTCGTAAAAATGCAATGAATGCTGATCTTTCATGCTCATGCAAACATGTGCCTATCTTGATGGTTTTGGGATTGGAATCACTCCCTAGGTTTACCTCTATGAAATCTCCTCCTACTGAATTGGAAGGTCTTTCAAAATCGAGAATTTTATGAAATTCTGGGAGCTCAGAAGTGGGATCTTCCTCAAGGGGATCCACTTCTGGGCTTCGATCATTCTCGTGGGTTATAGACCCGATGGAATTTAATGCGTGAGTTTTCAAAAGACCTGGTTTTGTACTTGGATTTTCAATTGATTTCGAAAGTTTTGGTCTGGCTATGTAGACGACGTTCCTTTCAAAATCCTTTCCTTTTTCCAAAGTCTTACTAGGAGCAGTTATGTACAAAATCTTTTTGGTATTTTGTGGATTTTTTATTTTTTTGGGTTTTTGCAAAACAAGAACTTTAGGAACTATACAAACCACTCTATTTTCGAGTTTTTGATTTTCCATTGTTTTTGGTTTTTGCCCTTTTTCGATTTTTTCGATTTTAAGTTTTCCAAATGTTTTTGTGTTTTTATGAAAGGGATCTTCCATCATACCTACAAAGGGAAAACACTATGGGTTAGACTCGGAATAAGAGGTCTAAATCGTAGGTCTCTTCTAGGGTAGGCTCCAAGGCACCCTTGACCCAAGTGGTCACAGGGGGTGGCTCTGTCGGTATTTTGGGAGTATAGCCGATCCCGTATCGGCTTGGGTTGGCCCTAGGAAGGATGGGTTCTAGGAGACCCTGGTTTTGTGCCCCTAGACTTTTATAGGGCGTGTAGCCCATATTCAACAGCATGTTCCACGATTTTTTGTTTTTTGAAAATTTATGGTACAAATTGTGGTCCTGGAACTTGCTGTCGTCCATATCGTGCTCGTATGGCTTTTTGTCCAGGGGTTTTGGAAATAAGGGATGTTTGGGTCTTCCTAGAAGGGTTAGGATTGGGAGGGGGTCTGCTTTGGGCGGCCCCTTCACATACACAACCTTCCTAGGGTTGTTTAACATGAGCCTTTGTGGCTCGACCATGGTCTGCCCCAGGTTAGCCTCATGGGCCTAGGAACTCGACAAACAAGGGAAGTTTATGATCCCCTGAAGCTGAGGGTGACTCTCACCTAGGATCACCACGACTTGGTCCCTGAAAGGGATCTTGACACACCTGTGGAAGGTGGATGGCACAGCGCACAAGCTGTGTATCCAGGGCCTTCCCAGCAACAGGTTATAATGGGGTGGATGTCCAAGACATGGAACACCCCCGTGTGTGTGATCCCTCCCGTTTCTATCGGGAGTTCGATCGATCCTAAAGGTCTAGACGCATTCCCATCGTATCCAGTGATAACGATGGGGCTTGGGTTCACAGAAGTCAAGGTGACTCCGATTTGGTACGCCACATGAAGTGGAAGGATGTTGAGCCCTCCTCCCCCATCGACTAGGCACCTGTCTAGAGAGTGGTTATTCAAAACCACCTCGATATGCAGGGCTTGGTTGTGGGACTCGTAGGGTCTATCTACATCATCTTCTGAGAAAGTGATGAGCGATTTTGCTCCTATTAATGCCACTTGGTCAGATAGGGATTCCGGACTTATGTTCAAACTAACCTTAGCTCTTTCTAGAATTTTCTCTAGCACAAGTTTATGCCTAGGCGAAGTTTGTATAAGCTCTAGGATGGACATGTGGATAGGAATCTTTGAAAGATGGTTTTCGAAATCATAAGGGTTTAGGATGACTTTCCCATTGTCTGCTTTTGGTAGAACTCTAGGAATACATGTTTTTAAGGGGCCAGGCACACTGACCACCTTTTTAGCACTTTGTAGGTGCGGGGGTTGATAGATCCTTTCGGATCTAGTCACTTCCCCCACGACCAACCTAGGGTTCGCACTAAAACTAGCTCTAATTACGAGTTGAGGAGCACCTTGAAGTTTTAAAACTGGTTTAGTCGGGGATTCAACTCTTGGTGGTCCCTGGATGACGACTTGGGCGGGCTTCTTATAAAGTACAAGAGTAGACGCGCAAGTGGGTCGACCAGACTCTAATGTTTGCGCTAGATTTTTTGAAAAAGTGAGGGTACATACCTCCTTTCCCTTCCCACTGCTACTGGCGTGCTTGGGAAAGGGTCTTTGAAGATAGCTTGAGTTGGCTCAGGTTCCGCAATGACCTGGAGCCGGCCCTCCGCTATCAAGTTCTCGATTTTATTCAAAAGGGAGAAACAACGCTTTGTATCATGGCCTTTAAGCCGATGATACTTGCAAAAATGATTTAAATATCCCCCTTTGGAAGTGACTCGCTCGGGGATTTCGGGAAGTTCAATCATGCCTTGGGCAAGTAGGAGGTCTAGGACCTCCGACACAGGTTGCCCCAGCGGTGTGTACTCCCGTTTTTCAATCGGTTTTTGAAAACTTCTCTCCCTTTTATTTTCTAATTTTTCAAAATTTTTCGAAATGCCTGCCAAACCTGGATCCACCCGGACATTGGCGATTTTATGGGGCTTTTCCCCTTTGTCCATCGTGGGTAGCCCATAAGTGATGGGCTTTTCCAACCGGGTTTTGGAAATGGCACTTCCTTTCCATAAGTGATCGTATATCCCCTTTTTTAAGTTTGTTTCGAAGAGGGATGCTTTTTTTATCAACTTATGGAAAGTTGAGATCTCATGGAGTGAGAGAAGGATCTTTAGCTCGCTTTTTAAAATTACTGAGCATTATCCAAAAGGGACCTCCATCGAATAATGAAGGCATGTACGTCTTCGTTCATGCCTTGCTTCGTATCCCTTAAAGTGTTTAAAGTCGGCGTGACTTCTACGTTATGTGCAAATCTTTGCATGAAGCAGTTCGCTAACTTTTCAAAAGTAGCGAACTGGCTTAAATCGTAGGAAGCCAGCCATTTGGCAGCTGTGCCTTTAAGGGATAAAGGGAACCAATACACCCATTTCATCGAGTCCTTTTTCTTCTTATGGGCTCGACGCAAGAAAAGTTGCAAGTGAGACCTAGGGTCTCCCATGCCATCATACCAATGAAAGTTCGGTATTTCATCGTCACTGTCTGTTTCGTAATCCATAGGAAGGAAATCAGACAGGGCGTAACTCCTTTTCTCTTTATTTTGCCCTTTCAGCAGCTGCTGTAGGGCTTTACGGTCCTTTTGTGTGAAGGACTCGTGGTATTGGATGCCTTCCATTACGGAGGCCTCTTTGTGCTTGCGAGGTTTTTCAGTTTTTTTCTTGGCCCTTTGTTCACCATTCAATGAACATGAATTGCCTACTTCAGCCTCTTGGCTGAGAGCATCGATTTTGGCCTCGAATTCCCTTCTCAAGTCCTCTATCTCGTCTAGTTTGATCTTATTTTTCAAAATTCTCCTAGAGTGAGAACTTGATGCGCATGAGCCTTGGCTCGACACTTCACTTGGGTTGGATTTTGACATGCTTTCAAGCTTTTCAAAATTCCTAAGTACAAGTAAAGAAAAGAGTTAAAACAACACCTTTTTGAAAAATATTTTCGCAAGTTTCCTAGAGTGACTCGATTTTAAAAGACTCACATCCCACCGGGCGTACCAAATAACTATAGACGCAGAAAATTCATGCTCCTGGTTCTTAGGCCTCAAGCGAACCTTTTCGTGTGCCTAAGTCCTAATTAAGCAAAAGGGCGTGCCAGCCAGCTTACTTAAGCTAGCGAAGAGAAATTTTTAAACCTGACTCCTAACGTGGCGATTGTGAGCAAGGAAGCTCTTTTCGTCGCAGACCTTCTTGCACCGATGCGCAAGGGTCAGTTTGTACGCTTTTAAAAATCGAGTTTTTGGAATATAAGAACCTATGAAAACGTGTTTGAGGTGTTTGATTCTGGTTGTTTTTGTATGATTTTCAGATTTTATTTCACGTGGATTTGCATGTGCCTAAGTCTTTCTTTTTATCCCTTAACTAGGTGTGTGTTATGAACACTCAGCCTAAGTGGGGCGACTTTGAGTGGGAGTATGGGGTTTGCTTTGAGGCAATATGCGTCCTAACTCGTGGTATGGCATATATGCAATGCAAACTCACGCAACTCCATAGAGAAAACCTGAATTTAAAAGACAATGCCGAAGGGAAATGACTTGTAATGTAAATTGCCGAAGGGAAATGACTTGTAATGTAAATTGCCGAAGGGAAATTGCAAAAGGGGAAATATGGCTATTTCTTAAGAGCGGAAAGGCTCAATAGTGCAAGTGTGTGCCGTGTATATATGTAAAGACTACGCACACTGCTGAACCTTAAAACCCAAATCTTAAAGACGTAGCCGAAAGGGAAATACTTATAATATATATGGGCCTGAAGGTCGCCAACGTGTTGCGTGGGTGTTGTGTATATATTGAAAGACAACTCACACGACTTAAATGAAACCCAAATATAAATTGCAATATGGCCTTAACTAAGGTCTTGGGAGTAAGAGCGAAAGCTCAATGTGTGTGAGTGTATAATTGAAATACTACACACACGACATGAAATTAAACCCAAATATAAATTGCAATATGGCCTTAACTAAGGTCTTGGGAGTAAGAGCGAAAGCTCAATGTGTGTGAGTGTATAATTGAAATACTACACACACGACATGAAATTAAACCCAAGGAAAGTATAACACGGCCCTTACTTGGGTCTTGCAAATAAGAGCGAAAGCTCAATGTGTGTGAGTGCGAGAATTTAAAGACAACACACATAACTTAAGCAAAACCCCACGCAACTTAAAATATATAAATAAATTTATATCTTAAGGGCTTATTAGGCCCGTGTGTGTTCAAAATCGTGCACAACTAAGAGCGAGGTAGGCTCAAGTGCGCGTGTGTGTGGGTGTGCCAAGCCATGTTATTACAAGCGGGGGGAGACAATGCTCCGTTATTACAACCCCGTATCAAATTTAATTTAACTTAAGCAAGTCTACAAATAAGGACCGAGTTAGGCACTTACTTATAGCTGGTCCGGAGGTGACTTGCTTGAGCTTGGGCTTGGGCTTGGGCGTCGCCTTGGGCTGCAAGAGGGAGCTCCTCGGAATGGCACGGCAAAGGGGTGTGTGGCCGGGTGACAAAGGAGCACGAGTGTGGCGCCTTGGGGACTTGCCGGCTGAATGGGATGGTGCTGCTATGGTGCCTCGGGCTGAGGTGTTTAGGGAGGGTCACTAAAGTATAGGGCTAATGCTAGGGAAGGTGGAGCTAATGGGTGACTAAGGAGGATGGTTTAGGGAAGAGGGTGTGGCTGGCCGGGTGACTTGGGTACAATCGGCTGTGACTGGCCGACTAGGGGCGGTTTAAGTGGTGGCCGGCTGGGGTAGCTAGGGGATGTCACGGATGGGAAGGTAGGGTGCTATGGAAGGTGGAGTTAAGGGGTGATTGAGAGTGGAAGGGGCAGGTCCTAGGGAGCAAGGTAAGGTGGCTGGGGTGTCACTAAGGGGAAAGTAGAGAATCGGGTGGTGTGATGGGTTATGTCTGGCCAAATGGAGAAGGGTGGCGGGAAGGTTGTGATGGAGTTGTGTGGTGGTGGTATGGGTGGCTGAGAGTGGAGGCGGGAGAGAAGATAGGGTGAAGTTGGGATGAGGTACTAACCGGATAGGAGAGGGAGGTCGGTGTGTGGAAGGAGGGCAGCCGGGTGGAAGGTGGATGTAGCTGGCCAGGCAGTTGGTGGCGACGTGGAGTGGAGCAAGCCGGGAGGTAGTGGTGGCGTGGAGGGGAGCTGGCCAAGAAGTGGTGGTGGTGCAGGTGGAAGAAGAGAGCAAGGTGAGAGAGGGCTCGGCTAGCCCAAGTGCTGGCTGAAAAAGTTTGAAAAACCAGCCCACTAGGGGGGGGGGTTATAGTTTTTCAAAGGGTCGGTTGGGGGTGGTTTTGAGAGGGTGGTTAGGTGGTTAGGTGGTGGTGGTGTGGTGATAAGGTGGGCTGGTTTTGAGGGGGAGATATTTTGTTTTAGGTGGTTTTAGGGATATGGTGTGCTAGGGTTTAAGAGGGGTGGTTTAGTGGTTTAGGGCTTAGCTAGGTGGGTTGGTTTTGGGGTGAGGTTTAGTGAGGTGGGTTAGGTGATTAGGCTAGGATTAGGTTAGGATTAAGGGAATTAGGCTAGGTTTAGGGAAGAATTAGGGAGGTGGGTTAGGTGATTAGGTTGGGATTAGGCCGAGATTAAGGAAGTGGGTTAGGTGATTAGGCTAGGATTAGGCTGGGATTAGGGTAAAGGGCTAGGATTAGGGGTTTTGGCTTAGGATTGGGTTAGGAAGCTCCCTTTGCATAACCCATAGACTTCATTGCATCACGTTGGTGCAGCCCTAGGTTAGGTTTTGGCTCATACAATATTAAACCCACACTAATTAAGCTAACCTACATGATTAACCCCAAACTTGACACACAAGTCAAGCTTAATACAATTCCCCTCATGCTTATCCTCCCCATTCTCTCTCATGCCCATAATCCCACGTGAATTTCAAGTGGGCCCCACCTCCATTTATGAGAAGGTGATGTGGGCCATGGATGTGGATATTGGATTGGATTTTTGAATCCAAATCCATACATACGTTTGGATTGGGATCTGGATATATATGGTCCAGATCCAATTCAAACTAAATTCTGACTCCTTCAGGGTATGTTCGAAACGAACGGTTTGTGCGGGGTCTGACAGCATCAGTACTCCGTCTGCGTTGGGTCTTCGCCAACATGGTCATCCGCTTCTGTTTTCACCTTTCAGAGATGATTTCATATGATTTTTGCTGATAATAGGGACTTGGACGTTCGAGATCCTGGGGGTGGATCTAACACGAGAGTTGTTGTGCCAGGCTCGACATGTGCTCCGGTTCCGGGCTCTCTTTAGCTCTTCTAGTCCTGCTTTCATCAGGCCAAGCCGCTTCGTGGGGTTTCAAAATGTGTTTTAAAAGGTTTTAAAAGCATATTATACATATTTTAAAGCATATACAGTTTAAACATATGTACAGGGTTGCTTGGAAGGCTCCTGGGTTTCCAAACTCAAAATAGCCTTTTGGGGCTGCTTTTACAAAACCAGGTTTTATTTGAGACGTTCATGGGATTTCGGGGTGTTTACACACCCCCACTAAAACCCTAACCGACCTAACTCACTTGGCCTAAACCTAGCCAAAACACACCCTAGACACCCACTCGGCTGGACCTAACTACACCTAATCGAACCCACCTAACTACACCCAGCCCATACTACCTAAAACCTACCCTAGCTAGCCGACTTAACCTAGCCCGTACCACCTAAACCTAGCCAAGACACACCCAACCGACCCCACTAAAACCTAGCAAACCACCCCTACTAAAACCCTAACCGACCTAACTCACTTGGCCTAAACCTAGCCAAAAACAAAACCCAACCGACTCCACTTGAACCCTCACCTAATCCTACCCCAAACCGAACCCAGCTAGGTGTTGGCTGCACCTAGCTCGTCCCCTTAAAAACTGAACCTAACCCCTAAACCATACCCACCTAACCACACCTAACCGACTTGACTCCCTCATCCAAACCGACCTAGTTTAAACCTACATGGCCGAAACCTAGTTGGAACCTGTAGACACGCAGAAATTTCTACTCCGGGTTCTTAAGCCTGAAGTGAACCTTTCCGTATGTCTAAGTCGCTTTAAAGGGCGTGCCATCTAGCTTACTCAAGCTAGCGAAGTAAGTTTCGAAATATCTGACTTATGGGGCGACTGTGGACAAGTGGGCTCTTTTCGTCACAAACCTTCTTGAACCGATGCTCAAGGGTCAGTTTCTACGCTTTAGAAAACTCGATTTTGAACAAGTATGACCTTTTTGAAAGTGTTTTGTTTGATTGGTTTTGTCTAGTTGTAGATTTTTATTTCACGTGGGATTTTTGCACGTTCCTATGTCTTTGGGTTTTAGCCACTTAGGCATAAGATGTGTGCATCAAGTGCCTAAGTCTTGGCGATTTTGCACGGGTGGTTCGAGGTTGCTTTGATGCAAGTATGCACCCTATCTCGTGGTATGGTGGATATGCAATGAAAACTCACACAACTGAACCTTTAAAACCCAAAATTGAAAGACATAGCGGAAGGGAAATTGCAAAAGGGAAATATAGCTATATCTTAAGAGCGGAAAGGCTCTATTGTGGGCGTGTGTGTTATGTATAAATTGAAAGGCAACTCACACGACTTGAATGTAAAACCCCGCTCGACTTGAATGTAAAGTGCGGAAGGGAAATACTTATATATATATGGGCCCAAAGGTCGCCAACTTGCGCGTATGTGTTATGTGTAAATGTAAAGACAACGCACGCAACTGAAATGTAAAACCCAGCGGAAAGGGAGATACAACTATATATATATATATATATATATGAGCCCGAAGGTCGTTAACATGCACATTTGTGTTTGTGTATAAATGTAAAGGCAACACACGCAGTTGAACGGGGAAAATGGAACGGAAAATATAGAGATATGGCTATATCTTAGTGGCTGTCGAGGCCAAAATGGTGCGTGAGGTGCTTGAGCAAGCGCCCGGGTGTTCTTTGGGTGCGAGTGTGTAAATGAAAGACAAACTCACAAGACTTAATGTAACAACCCAGCTGAATTGAAATACATATATATAGTAAGAGCGAAGGCTCAATGCACGTGTGTGTGGAGTGTATAAAATCAAAGACAATTCACGCAGCTCTTACTAGAGTCTTAGGAGTAAGAGCGAAGGCTCAATCGTGCATGTGGGTGCTTGTGTACGAGTTAAGAGCTAAGGCTCAAGTGCTCTGTGTGTCTTGTGTATCAAGTACCAATATTACAACCCGGGGGGAGACAACGCTCTGTCAATACAACCCCGTATCCAAATTGAATTAAACGTAGAAGGAGATATGAAATACCGAATTTGAAATACTTACAAGTGATTTGGATGTTTGTCCACTCCAATCTACACAGGCTTGTGCTTTACAATCACGAACGGGCCTCCCTTGAAGCTTGAGGCGAAAAGTGGTTGGGCGGATCCTTTGAGCTTGGTGCGTTTTGGTCTTAAATGGTGAGGGTTCATAGCAAGAGTGGGTGCGGGTCTTAGTGGGGTTTTGTGAGGTTACGGCCAAGGCAAAAGGGGTTGCGGGTCTTAGGGTGTGGTATGGAGTCGAGGTGTGTGGGAGCTAAAGGTCACGGATGGGAGGTTAGGTGGGGGAGTGTTAGCCTAGGATGGGATGTCGAGTTGGGGGTCATGGTAAGGTCGGTTAGGGTGTTTGGTAGTGGGGTTTAGGTTGTGGCGTAGAGGGGTGAGCTATGGCCGGCACTAGGCGGATGGGGTGTGTGGTGGAACTAGGTCGGCTAAGGAGGGAATATAGCTGGGTGTTGGGTAGGTCGGTTGGGGAGTGTAAGGCGGTGGTGGTAGTGTAGACGCACGAAAATCCCCGCCTCTTCTGCCTTTTTCAGGGCTCGGAGCGGATCCTCTCGTGTGTCTAAGGCCTATGTATGCAAACAGGGTGTGCCAGCTAGCTTACCTAAGCTAGCGAAGATATTTTTAACACTAACTTCTAAACGTGGCGACTGTGAGCAAGTAAGCTCTTGTCGTCCCAGACCTTCTTGCACCGATGCGCAAGGGTCAGTCTGTACGCTTTGCAAAAATCGAGTTTTGGAGAGAAAGTCTACGAAGCGGTTCGAGGTGTCTATTTCGGGTCTTTAAAATGCGATTGCATGTTTTAGATCACGTGGATTTGCACGTGCCTAAGTCTTTTCTTTTATCCCTTTTCGGGCCACCTAGTTTGTGTGTTATGAACACTCCACTACGTGGGCGAATTCGAGTGGGGCTTGCTTTGATGCAATATGCGTCCTACCTCGTGGTATGGCGTAGATGCAATGCAAACTCACGCTACTCCAAAGGGAAAACCCGAAATGTAAAGACAATACTGAAGGGAAATAACTGAAGGAAAATAACCGAAGGGAAATAACCGAAGGGAATTAACCGAAGGGAAATAACCGAAGGGAAATGACTTGAAATATAAATGCCGAAGGGAGATATGTATATATAATATGTATATGAGCCCTTACTCGGGTCTTGCAAATAAGAGCGAAGGCTCAATGTGGGTGCGTGCTTGAATTGAAAGACTTACACACACGACATGAAATTAAACCCAAATATAAATTGCAGTATGGCCTTGACTAAGGTCTTGGGAGTAAGAGCGAAGGCTCAATGTGTGTGAGAGTGCTTGAATTGAAAGACTTACTCACACGACATGAAATTAAACCCAAATAGTATAGGTCGGCCCTTACTTGGGTCTTTCAAATAAGAGTGAAGGCTCAATGTGTGTGAAGGTGCTTGAATTGAAAGACTTACTCACACGACATGAAATGAAACCCAAATAGTATAGGTCGGCCCTTACTTGGGTCTTTCAAATAAGAGCGAAAGCTCAATGTGTGTGAGTGCTTGAATTGAAGGACAACGCACCCAACTTAAGCAAAAACCCTTCGAAAATGAAAGTATATATATATATTTATGTATTAGGGGCTGATTAGGCCCGTGTGTGTTCAAAATCGTGCACAACTAAGAGAGTGCACGTGTGTGGGTGTGCCAAGCCACGTTATTACAAGCAGGGGGAGACTATGCTCCGTTATTACAACCCCGTATCAAATTGAATCTCAAGCAAGTATACAACTAAAGACCGAGTTTAGGCACTTACGAGTAGCTGGTCCGTAGAGGCCTTGCTTGAGCGTGGGCTTGGCCTTCGCCTTGGGCTGCAAACGGGAGCTCCACGAGGGTGGATGACAAAGGGTGCTGGCCGGCTGCAAATGGGGCGCGGGATAGGCGCCTTGATGGTGGCCGGCTACAAATGGGTGTCGCCTTGATGTGGGCGATTAAAGGGCTGGGCCAAGTAAGTGTGTAGGGTCACTAGGAGAGTCTAGAGTCTTGGGGAGTATGGACCTAAAGGGGGTTTAAGGGAAGGTCGAATGGGAGTCCAAGGGGAAAAGAGATGGCTGGCCGGGTGTAGTTAGGGTCGTTAGGTAGTGGCCGATGGTTTAGGTTGTGCTAGGTTCGGCTAGGTGAGAATGGTGGCAGCAAGGGGCTGATGTGTAGGTAAGATGGTGGTATGGTGGGTGGCTAGGAGTGGAGAGGGAGTAGAGAAGGAGCTAGGTAGAGTGGGGGGTACTTACCGAATGGGGAGAGGCGGTGGATGGAAGAGAGAAGCCGGGTGGTTGGGATGGAGAGCAAGTGGTGGCGTCCGGCTAGGAGATGGTGGTGGCGTCCGGCTGGGAGATGGTGGTGGGATGGAGAGCAGGTGGCGGTGCAGGTGGAGCAAGTGGAGCAGGTGGGAGATGGTGGAACTCGGCTGGACTTGGGGAAGGAAGGGACCCGGCTGGGATGGGTGAAGCCACTAGCTCGAAAAACCCGCCCCCAAGGGGGGGGGTTTAAATAGGGATGGGTAGGTCGGTTAGGGTTGGGTTTGGGGTAGTGGTTAGGTGGTTTAGGTAGGGTGGTATGTAGATAAGGTGGGCTGGAAAGGGTTGGGCCAGATATTTTGAAAACTAGTGGTTTGGGTAGATTGTGGGCTAGGGGTGGTTTAGGGGTTTAGGGCTAGGTTAGGTGGTTGGGTTTTAGGGTGAGGTTTAGTGAGCTAGGTTAGGTGATTAGGCTAGGTTTAGGCTAGGATTAGGGAAATTAACCTAGGTTTAGGGAAGGATTAGGGAAGTGGGTTAGGTGATTAGGTTGGGATTAGGCCGGGATTAGGGAAGTGGGTTAGGTGATTAGGCTCAGATTAGGGGTGGATTAGGGGGGTAGGCTTGGATTAGGTGTTTTGGGTTAGGTTTAGGTGAAGGAGCTCCCTTTGCATGGCCCATAGACTTTAACCATATCATGTTGGTGCAGCCCTAGGTTAGGTTTTGGCTAATTACAAGCTTAAACCCACTCAATTAGGCTAACCCACATGATTAACCCCAAACTTGACACACAAGTCAAGCTTAATTACAACCCTCTTGATATTTTCCATCCCCACTCTCTCTCATGCCCATGATCCCACGTGAATTTCAAGTGGGCCCCACCTCCATTTATGAGAAGGTGATGTGGGCCATGGATATGGATATTGGATTGGATCTCTGGATCCAAATCCAAATCCAAGTCCACATATGGGTTTGGATTGGGATCTGGATATATATGGTCCAGATCCAATCCAAACTGAACTCTGACTCCTTCGAGCTGGGTTCGAAACGGACGATTCGTGCGGGGCCTGACAGCAACACTACTCCGTCTGCGTTGGGTCTTCGCCAACATGGTCGTCCGCCTCCGTTTCTGCCTTCCGGAGATGATTTCAAATGATATTTCGATAAGAACAGGGTCTTGGACGTTCGAGATCCTGGGGGTGTGAATCAGATACAAGAGTTGTTGTGCCGGGCTCGACGTGTGCTCCAGTTTCGGGCTCTTTTTAGCTCTCCTGGTCCTGTCTTGATCGGGCCAAGCCACTTCGGGGTTTCAAAACATGTTTTAAAAGGTTTTCAAAAGCCATATTATATATGTTTTTGAAATATGAAGTTTAAAACATATGTACAGGGTTGTCTGGAAGGCTCCTGGGTTTCCAGACTGAAAATAGCCCTTTGGGGTTGCTTTTACAAAACCAGATGAATTTGAGAAATTCGTGGGATTTCAAGGTGTTTACAGGTAGGTGGCAGTAGGTCGGTTGAGGCGACAGTGTGGTGGCAGGGAATTAGGTAGAGTCGGTGTTAGGTCGGTTGGTGGGTAGGCCGACTGAGGGTGTGTGGCGCTGGGCGCTAAACGCCAGGCGACAGGCGCTAGGCGCCAAGCAGGTTCGCGGCGCGGTAAGGAGGTACGGGGCGCGCGGCAGGCGCGTGGCGCAGGTGCAGAAAGGGAGCAGGGTGCGGGGCGCGTGCAGGGCACGCGGGGCGCTTGCAGGGTGTGCGGCGCGGGAGCGGGTAGGATTAGGGGTGTTCGGGTGGTTGAAGGTGGAGTCGGTTGGTGTATTAGGGAGGGATGGTTTAGGTTAAGGGTGTTGTGGGTGGTTAGGTGGGTTTGGTTAGGTCTAGGTGGAGTCCTCTTAGGTCGTTTAGAGGGGTTAAGAAGAGAGGTTTAGGGTGGATTAGGGGCTTACCTCTTAATGGCGTTTTAGGGTGTGCTCAAGCTCCAATCAGGCTACCTTAAGCCTCCTTGTTCAAGCAAATCCAACCCTTTAATTAAGGTGGGGCAACCCTTCTAATCCCTCACTAACCCACAATTAAAAACCCTAAACAAATGAAGAAAGCACTAAGCACTCACCTTAATACCCTCTCTCTCCTCCAAGCTCCTCCAAGTTGAGTTTCACGTGAACTTTTGGAGACCCCCTCACTCCTATTTATAGGCAAGTGAGGTGGGTCTTGGATTTCGGTTTGGGGTTGAGATCTAGATCCAAATCCAAATCCAAACACTATTTGGATCTGGATCTTGGATCTCAGATATTTTGAGATTCGTATCCAATCCAAATCCAACATTTTTATGGATATGGATATGGATATTTTGGTCCACATCTGATCCAATCCAAATCCAAACACTATTTGGATCGACCCAAATCCAAACACTATTTGGATATGGATGTGGATATTTATGGTCCAGATCCAATCCAAATTTTCTCTAGATGGTCCTTCTTGGCTTTTCGAGGCGGACGATCCGTGCGGGCCCTAGCTTCATCAGCGCTCCTTCTGGTATTGGGTTTCCCCAATCTTTGTCATTCGGACTCCTTTTCGCCTTTTTGGACTCCGTTTTTGCTCATTTATGATTTTTCTAGTTTAGATTCTTGATGCTTGGATGAGGGTGGTCTACCTGGCTTCTTGGTGCTCCTGGCTTGAAACCTGCTTTGTGCCTGGGCCTTCCTTTCGCCTTTTGAACCTAGCTTTTATCAAGCTAGGATGCTCTTCTGGGCTCTAGAAATTGCTTATGAGCCCGCTTCTAGAATTGGCCTTCCTGAGTCACTTGTTGGGTTGTTTCTCGATCAGGTGTCGTCTTTACATGTTTCACCTGTTCGTCTTTGGTTTCTTGGAAAATGGGGCTTAGCCTGAGTTTAAAAAGCTCCTATTTGGACATGGGGTTTCAAAACACTATTTACAAGTTTTAAAGCAATATTTACAGGGTTTTGGGAAGGCTCCTGGGTTTTCAGAACTCAAAGTGCCTTTTTGAAGTTGATTTTGTAGACCAGGTATGTTTTATAAAATCGTGGGATTTTGGGGTGTTTACAGAACCAAGCTGCACCTGGACTCACCTTGGCACCTAACCGAGCTGCCTTGCACAAGACCCTCCAACCAAATCCCACACCCCAGCCTTGACCCGCCTATCTTGGCTGATCCTTTGAACCTAGCCTTAGCTCACACCTACCAAAACTAAACCTACCTAGCTAACTTGGCTAAACCAAGACTAGTTTGAACTAACCTAGGACTTGACCCAGCCGTGTCCTAAACTAAACCTAACTACTTGGCCTTAAACCTTGACCAACTAGGTGCTAGCCGAACCCAACCAAGGCCAATTCGCCCCTACACCCAGCTATCCCCAATCCCAACCAGTTGCACCTAGATTGACTCATACCCAAGCATCACCTTGGAACCAAGCCAAGGGACTTACCTCGCGGCTGCTATGAAGGAAGACCCAAGCAAACCCGAGAGACAAAACTGAATGAGCACTTGTAAGTCTCATTTATATTTGGTTTTGAATTACTTGCTTAAATTCAATTTAATTCGGAACGGGGTTGTAGTAATGGAGCGAAGTCTTCCCCCGAGATGTAATATTTGTGGATGAAACACGAATATATACTTAAATTTGGGTAAATTTACTTTGTGAAAGTTATGTGAGTTGCACTTACTTTCGGGTGGATTTACTTTTAAGTCGTGTGAGTTGCAATTACAATTTAGGTGGACTTACTTTCAAGTTGTGTGAGTTGCCATTTAAATTCCACACAAGAACACCCACGAACGCTCGAGCCTTTCCACTCTTTACACTCACACACATTGAGCCTTTTCGCTCTTAGGATAAAACATATATATATTTTCAAGTCGTGTGAGTTTACTTTAGTGGAAGTAGAATTTTTGGATTAGGAGCCATATTTACAAGACCTGCAGCCTTTTACAAATCTGAATTCGGAGCAATATTGAATCAGAATTAAATGTTGAAATTAGACTGACACACTTCCTCGGAACAGTTCTATTTCAGAAATATAGAAACTCCAAAATAAGCCTGCATCTCTCTACTTAGAACTCCGATTTTGATGATTTTGATGTTTCTAGAACTTTATGGATGTTAGCTTTCCAATGCATTAAAAATCAGATTGATTGGATTCCTATGAACAAAGATATGGGACTTTTACCCAACCTCTATTTTAAGAAATCCGACTGTGCAACAAAGGTGCAAAAATTGAGTCGGTCTTTATCTCCTTTTATTATATAGTTGGGCGGCCCTAAAAATCTTTCCAATTTTATTTAGATTGGCCTAAGGTGTGTAAAGTAAGAATGCCAAATTTCAAACTAATTGGAGAAAGCATCACATAATTAAAAATGCAGAAACAGACAGATGCAAAGATGCTAGAATCCTATTTTCTGTGTTTATGAATATAATGATGCAAACTCAAATGAATTTAAAATGCAACAACCCTTCAATCTCCAAAGCAAATTACTGGAATATAAATGAATTGAAAGTATCTTATAGCTTAAGCATAGAGGGGATTAGAAGTATAGGATGATTATAGAGTATATTGGGGTAGGAGTTTAATCAAACACTTAGAGTGCTAGTGTGTGTTTGATAGTGATTCATCCACGAAATAAAACTTGCAGCGAATCTAACTATTACAACATAGGGGGAGATGAAACTCCATTATTACAACCTCATTTAATGAATCAAATAAAGAGAATTGAAATTGATATTGAGCAAAAGAAGTCTTACACGATTTTGGAATGTAATCAAACCGAACTTCAAGAATGAAGTCGGCCAAGTCTTGGACGTCTTCCTCCAAGCTTCCACAATCTCACCCCTAGTTTCCCTTTTCTTCCTCACCCTCTAATGGACGTCCCTCCTTACTGGAAATCCTTGCTCCTAACCTAGCACACACACCAAAGTTTAGAGCCTCTCTCTCTCCAAGTCCTTCCCCTTGAACCTGCCCACCCCTTGGCGCTTTTTATAGGCCAAGGGGGCTGAATTCTAGCTCCTTCCATGGGGTAGGTTGGACCAACTCCCTTGCTCTTTTCTTGATCCAATTGATCCAATTCAAGTGGTCCTCTTGTTGACTTGGACTAGCCCATATAGGATGGGCCTAGGTGCAGCCGAATTGGATATGGCGCAGTTGGTCCTTAGCATGATGCTTTAACTTGATATTTTGTCCTAGACATGTGTCTCATAGCTAGGTTCTTTTCCCTTAGGCTTTGCTGCTCCCATTTGAATTTGATATGTTCTTCTTATCCTCATCTTGGATCAAACTTCATTTTATTTTGAAAGGTTTGGCTGCAACATGATCTTGGGCATGTCTTGATCTTCAGCTCAATTCTTGATTTAATTCCATTCCACTTTGATGTTGAGTTCATACGGCTTGATTTCTTCTTGATGATCATGGCCTCAAGTTCAACTCTAGCTTGGTCTTTAATTGATGAGCTTGATTGGGTCTTTGGCAAGCTTGATTCTCTTCTATGAAATTGGATTTGGTCTTGATGAGATTCGAATCTGATTGAGCTTGATCTTGATTGATGCTTTCAACTTTATCTTCTTTCTAGGGATCGGGGCTCGAATTTGGTCTTTGCCTGCTTCGAAACACATGGTTTTTTTAACTCAAATTTAAAACCTTTAAAGTATTTCCCAAAAACTTTAAAATTTGGAGTTTTTTTAATTTAAAGGTTCATAAAGGCTTTAAACTGGTTTTCAAAATTCTGAAGCTTTTGAAAAGGTTTTAAAATTTTGGGTGTTTACATCCAGCATCCGTAATAAAAATTACAAAGAAGGCACATATCGAATTCATCAAACACTTATCATTCAAAGTTAATGTTTTGAAAAATCGAAGTTTCTAAGCGTTTAAACTGACCCTTGAGCATCGGTTCAAGAAGGTTTAAGCGAAAAGATCTCGCTTTCCCTCAATCGCCAAAAAGTCAAAAATATTTCAAAAACCTTCGCAAGTTTGAGTAAGCTAGCTAGCATGCTTGCAAAACGACGTAGGCACGAAAAGGTTCACTTCTGGTCTCATAAACTGGGAGTGGAAATTTTCATGTTTACAGGGTCGACTTTTTTGCCCCTTTGGCTTATCATGAATCCTAAGAGTTTTCCCGATTCCACTACAAAAACACATTTTTGAGGGTTTAGCTTTACTTTATAAAGCCTAATTCTTTCGAAAATTTTTGCAAAGATTCTATGTGTGTGCATCGGGTTTTTGATTTTTCCAAAAGATCAACCACATATACTTCCAAGAGTTCATAGATTTGATCATGGAAAATAGTAGTCATGGCTCTTTTGGCATTTTTCAAACCAAAAGGCATAACCGTGTAACAGTACGTACCCCAAGGTGTAGTAAAAGCAGTTTTTGCCTGATCTTTTGATGCTAACTTGATTTGGTTGTAACCCGAATAACCATCCATGAAAGAAAACATTTCATGATTTGCAGTGCTATCCACTATCAAATCAATGTATGGAAGAGGAAAATTATCTTTTGGAGTGGCTTTGTTCAAATTTCTAAAATGAATGCAAATCATAATTTTCCCATTGGATTTTCGAACCACAACAATATTTGAAAGTCATTCGGAATAAGCAATGGGTTTTATAAATCCGGCTTTCAAAAGATCTTCTAAACCCTCTTTCGCATGGGAGTGAACATTAGGATAGATTTTTTTAAGCTTTTGTTTCACGGGTTTTGCATCTGGTTCTAAGAGAAGATGATGTTCTACGATCTTAGGGTCTAAACCCGGCATGTCTTCGTAGGTCCATGCAAATTCATCCACATAGGAATTCAAAAATACAATGAATGATGCTCTTTCATGCTCATGCAAACAAGTACCTATTTTGATATACTTTGGGTTAGACTCACTCCCTAGATTGATTTATAGAAAATCCCCTCCTATAGAATTTGAAGGTTTTTTCAAGTCAAGGATTCTATAAAATTCAGGAAGCTCGGAAGCTAGATCTTCCTCATGAATGAGGGGATCTTCCTCCTTGCTTTGATCACTCTCAAGTGCTTTAATTTCTAGGGAAGTATCATGCAGGAGAGTGGGGTTGTGAATAATGGGTTTGGAAGATTTTGGTTTGGACATATACATGGTTTCGAAAATGGGATTTGTACATGGTAGGGATTTTTGGAGTTTTCCAATTTTTTGATTTTTTTGCCTTTTTCAAAACAAATGCTAGAAGAATGAATGTAAAAGACTTTCTTTTTCACATTTTCAAATTTTTCAACTTTTTTAGCTTTTTCCAAACAAAGGCTAGGAGAATGCACACAAATGACTTTGTTTTTGGAAATTTCAGGTTTTTCAAATGTTTTGGGGTTTTGAAAGTTTTCCAATTTTTTTTGCTTTTTTCAAATATATACTTTTTTTCAATCTTTTTTCAAAAGAGGGGTCTTCCATCAAACTTACAAAGAAAACGCCATTAATTAGACTCTAAACAAGAGGTCTAAGCCATAGGTTTTAGTGTTAGTGGGTTCTTGCGTACCCTTGACCCAAGTGGTCTTAGGTGGTGGCTCAGGAGGTATGGATGGGGTGTAGCCCAATCCATGTCGACCTGGGTTAGGCAAGGGTATAATGGGTTCTAACCTACCTTGTCTTTGGTCTCCTAGACCTTGGTACGGTGTATATCCCATGTTCAACATCATATTCCAAGGCTTCTTGAGTTTGAAAAATTTTTTGTAAAGAGGGTGACCTTGGAATCGAGTTTCATCAATATCATGGATATACACACGAGTTTGTTTGGGCTAGTAGGTATGGTTTAGAAAGGAGTTAGGCTTCCCTAGGATACACACGACCCTAGGGGAACCTAATCCTACACGTTTGGGATTGGGAGATGTCTTCGGTTTTCCTAGAAGATGGATGATTCTAGGGGAGGATGACTCCACATATTTGGGGGTCCCTAGGAGATGAATGACTCTATGGTGAAGGTCTCCTAGGGGGTGGTCGACTTGAGGTGAGTAAGGCATTTCCATAGCCTCTTCACTTGATGGATGGCTTGATAGACAAGGAAAATTTTGAATTCCCTTAAGGTGAGGGTGGTCTTCTCCAAGGACTACCACCACTTGGTTATCCCATGGAATTTTTAAACACTTGTGAAAGGTTGAAGGAACGGCTCAGAGACTATGAATCCAAGGCCTTCCTAGCAACAGGTTATAATGGGAGTTTATGTCTAAGACATGAAACAATCCCGTGTGTTGGATGTTCTCCACCTCCATGGGAAACTCGATAGATCCTAATGGATGGGATGAATTGCCATCGTATCCAGTGATAACGATGGGGCTCGGTTCTAGCCTAGACATGAAAACTCCTATTTGAAAGGCTACGTGAAGAAGAAGAATGTTTAGACCTCTTCCCCCATCAACCAAGCACTTGTTTAGTGTGTGGTGATTCAATACCACCTCTATATGCAAGGCTTGGTTATGGGTTAGTATCTCTATTTCATCCTTAGTGAACATGATAGGGGCCTTGGCACAGATTGGAGAGACCAAGAAGGATAGGGACTTGGGAGTTATGGATGGGTTAACCTTGGCTTTTTGTAGGATTCCCTCTAAGACTTGTCTATATTTAGGTGAGGTTTGTATCAACTCTAAGATAGACATGTTTATGAAAAGTTTTAAAAGATAAAGTTCCAAATCGTATGGGGTTAACACAATATCTTTACCCATATCCATGCTATGAGATGCATTAGGGATGCATGCTTTTGAAGGGCTGGGCAAAACGTCCACTTCCTTGCTAGCATTTTTGGCTAAGTGTGGGGGTTGATAGATCCTTCCGGACTTAATCACCTCTCCTACACCTTCCCTAAGGCTCGTTCCTATCTTGTCTTTAATTGGATTCCTCGGAGTATCACGGATTTCTACTAAGGCTCTAGCCGGAGGAGGACTCCAAGCACTCCCCGGATCACTATTTGCTTGGCTTTTTTTATTACAATGAAAAGTGGTGTGTGCCAAGTAGTGTGAACCACATGCAATGCATGATCAATCCCATGAGTTTTGAGTAGAAGAAGACATACCTCTTTTCCTTTCCCGCTTGTGCTTGCATGGTTGGGGAAAGACTCTTTTAGAATTGCTTGGGATGACTCCGGTTCCTTCGAGACGTGGAGCCTTCCTTTCTCTATCAAGTCCTCGATTTTATGTTGGAGGGCAAAACACTTGTTGGTATCATGGCCCTTGAGCCTATGATACTTACAAAAATCATTTAAAAACTGTCCCTTAGAGGGTGCCCCTTCGAGAATAGCTAGGAGATGGATCAAACCCTAGGTTAAGAGAATGTCTAGGACTTCCGTGAGTGGTTGCCCTAGCAGGGTAAACTGCCTCTTTTCAAACATTTTTTGAGTTTTTTTGACATGTTTTTGTTGAGAGGTGCGGGAGGGTCTGGCCGAGCTCGACTCTACTCGGACACTTACAATGTTTTGGGCTTTGGCCCCACTCTTAGGTGTGTGTAGCCCATATGCCCCTTGTTTTCCAAACCGGGGTTTTTGAAAACTTCTCTCCTTCCATAAATCCTCGTATACTCATTTTTCAAATTCGCTTCGAAGAGCAAAGCTTTCTTTATCAATTTTTGAAAATTTGAGATTTCATAGAGTGAGAGGAGGGCTTTTAAATCAGTTTTGAAATTCTCAAGGATGAGCATTATGACGCATCCTCCGGATATGGGCTCTCTTACTTGGCCCAAAAGTGACCTCCACGTAATGATGAATACGTGTGCATCCTCGTTAGGAGCTTGTTTAATGTCTCTCAAGGTATTCAAAGTGGGTGTATGTAAACATGAAAATTTTCACTCCCAAGTTAGAAAACTCGAAGTGAACCTTTTCGTGCCTACACTTGCGCGAGCGTGCCAGCTAGCTTACTCAAACTAGCAAAGATTTTTAAAACAATTTTCTAACTTTGGTGATTGTAGGCAAGATGACTCTTTTTGTTTTAAACCTTCTTGAACCGATGCTCAAGGGTCGTTCACTTTTGCCAATTTTATCACGGGGTTGGACGATCATAACATTCTTGCAAGTTTTATTTATTATGGCCTGATGTGTGTGGAGTGTGTGGGCCTAGTTTCAGCGTGATTTGGAGTGAGTATCGGGAGATTTGCCGTGATGAGTGGATGTAGAGATACTATAAATCTTGTTTTGGATTTTTGAGAACGATGATGTGAATTCACCCGAATTGAAATTTGCACCTCACTCTACATCTGAAGTAAAACTCACGTGAATTGAAAGTGCATTTAATCTACATTCACGAAAGTAAAACTCATGCGAAATGAAAGTGCAGTCACTCTACTTTCCCGAAAGTAAAACTCACACGAAATGAAAGTGCATTCACTCTACGTTCACGAAAGTAAAACTCACGCGAAATTAAATATATATATTACCTTAACAGAGCGAAAAGGCTCGAGTGCACGTGGGTGTAATCATGACAATCCACCAATTAAGAGCGAAAAGGCTCAAGTGCTCATGGGTGTAATCGTGTTCATCCACCAATATTACAACATGGGGGGAGGCTTTGCTCCATTAGTACAACCCCTTTTCGAATTCAATTTAATAGAAAAAATGGCTTAAAAATAAAGTTTAAAGCACTTACAAATTTTCCCCGTTCGCTTTAGCCTTTTGGTGCAACCCCTTTGCTTCACTCGAGCCCAACCCTCTCCCTTGGTTTGATCCAAGTTAGCCCACGGTTCGGCCTTGATGCAGCCCACAGTTCGGCCTTGGTGCAGCCAACCTTGGTTCGAGCTTCTTCAATCGGCCAAGCTAGCCCCAAGCTTCATTCGGCCAGCCTTCTTCTTGGTCGTGCTCCACCTCCAAGCATCACCTCCCTTGGTCGAGTTCTTGCTCCAAGGTTGCACTCGGCCAGCTTCAAGCTCACGCTCCACCAAGCTTTCACTCGGCCTTCAAACCTTCCACCTTGGCCGAGTCCTCCACCTTGGCCAAACCCTAACTCGAGGCACCTTTTGCTTGAGCTCCCCTTGCACTTGGGTCCTCCAAGCTTCAAGTTTTAAGTTTCAAGTCTAGGCTTACCTTGCTCCACTCGGCTTCAAGGTGCAACCCTCTTTGGTCTTCATGTTAAACATGCTTTGCTTGTGCTCCAAGCTTTCACGTGCCACCTTGCTCCTTAAGCCTTCAAGTTCTTCACATGTGTAAGCACGAAAAATCCTCACTTATGGCTTTTGAGGCCTGAAATGAACCTTTTCGAGTTCACGTTGCTTTTAGAGGGTGTGCCAGCTAGCTTGCTCAAGCTAGCAAAGTTTTTGAAATATATGATGTTTTTGAAAGGCGATTATGAGCAAGCAGGATCTTTTCACTTTAAACCTTCTTAAACCGGTGCTAAGGGTCAGTTTAAGCGCTTAGAAAACCTTTTTGATCTAAACAAACATATACTTTCGAAAGAAAAGTAAGTGTTTCGATGGTTGTATGCCTAAATTGCAGTTTTTATTTACGGGGGTTGACGATTTCAAATCTCTCGAGTTGTAGCTATTTTAGGCCGGATGTGTGTGCTTCAAGTGGCCTAAATTCAGTGAGTTTGAGCGTAGATTTGGGGTTTCCTCTTTGAAAAAGCGTGAATGCAAGGATGCATGAATACTTTTCGGGTTTGATATGATGATATGAGCTAAGCTCGAATTGAAAGCAACTCACACACACAACTTAATGTAAATACCCGAATGAAAGTGCAACTCACGCAGCTTTAAGGGAAATACTCGAACTTGAAAGTAACTCACACGACTTGAATGTAAATTACAGAATTGAAATATACTTATATCTTAAGAGCGGAAAGGCTCAATTGTGAGTGAGTGCTCTTGGTGTGTAAATGGAAAGACAACTCACACAACTGGAATTGAACTTGCCGAAATTGAAATATAAGTATATAGTAAGAGCGAAAAGGCTCAATGAACGTGTGTGTGTAGTGTAAAATTTAAATGACAAACTCACACGACATGAACTGAACTTTTCCGAAATTGAAATATAGATATATGATAAGAGCGGAAAGGCTCAATGCACGTGTGTGTAGTGTGAAATTTAAATGACAAACTCACACGACATGAATTGAACCACCCGGAAATGTAAGTGCGTACACAACTGAATGTAAAACTCATGCAGTTGGAAAGTATATAAGTATGCTATATCTTATGAGCAACAAAGGCTCAAAAGGTGCGTGAGAGTGTGGAGAAAGTGCTCAAGTACTTCTTGGGTGCGAGTGTGAAATTTAAATGACAAACTCACACGACATGAATGTAACAACCCAAATTGAATTGCAACTTTACACGGCTTTCACTAAAGTCTTTAGCTTAAGAGCGAAGGCTCAATGTGTATGCAATAGTGTGCAATTAAGAGAGAAAAGGCTCAAGGTAACGTGGGTGTCTTGTGTACGTTTAAGAGCAATATGGCTCAAGTGTACGTGTGTGCTTCGTGTATTAAGCACCAATATTACATTTCGAGGGGAGACTATGCTCCATTATTACAACCCCGTATCGAATTGAATTAAATCTGAAATGAGTAAGGTAAAAAAACCAAATTTAAACACTTACAAGTGGACGACTTTTTCTCTCACTCGTGCTTGGGCTTTTGTCCACCTTGGCAGCCAAGAGACAGATCTCCCTAGGTGGGGTTATTGACGTGAGTTTGGGCTTGGGAGAGGCTTGGGTGTTTAGACTTAGGAAGGACCTAGGTTCGGCCAAGAGGGATGTTGACTAAGGTAGGTCACGACAAGGTGCGGCCCTAGTCGAGTCTAGGTTGGTTTTGAGCCATGGAAGCTTGGGTAGGTCACGACTAAGATGTAGGTCTTAGGTGCGGATATGGATGCAACACACTATGGCAGTGGGATGTTGGTATGGCGTGGTCGGGTGCGTAGGCGGCAGGTGTTCGGGTGAGGTTACGGCAGGGACATGGCGCGGCAGGTAAGCGGGTGTTAGGCGCTGGGTGCGTGGAGTGTTGTGCAGGTGCCGGGTCACAACAGTGTGGTGTGGGAGCGGTAGAGCTAGGGAATGGGTGCAACACTAGGGTGCTGCGGCAAGTGGGGCAGTAGGTTGGAGGGTGTGTGGCGCTAGGGTGTGTCAAGGGCGCATGGGAGCTGGCTGGGAGTGGGCTGGGTGAGGTTGCAAGCAGCCGGGTGCTAGGTAGGGTGGTGGTGTGGCACTAGGCGCGCCGGGAAGGTGGGAGTCGGTTGGGAGTGGGGCGACGTGTAGAAAGGGGTTTAAAATCGAGTGCAACGGCACTCAGTTGGGCTTAGATTTAGGTGGGTTGGGGGAGGTTTAGGTCGGTTTAGATGAGAGGGGCTAGGTCTAGGCTAGTTTAGGGTTAGGTTTAGTGAGGTGGGTTAGGTGGTTTAGGCTAGGTTAGGGTGAGGTTGAGAGACCTACCTCTTGGAGTCGGTCCACCACGCCTTGCCCGTGATTCCACGCCCTTTTGCAACCCTTCTTCAAGTTGGTGCAGCCCTTTGGTTGGAGCCTAGGTTCATACAAGGCTTGAACCCATGCCCTTGATCAAGCCCACAAGGCTATCCCACTTGAAAATATCTAGCACACCAATTTTCTCTCACCTACTTTATGCAATCTCTCTCCAAGCCCTCTTGGATTTCACGTGAACTTGTGGGCACCCCCTCACCTCTATTTATAGGCAAATGAGGTGGGTCTTGGATATGGATCTTGGATTTAGATTTTACGATTCAAATCCGATCCAAACACTATTTGGGTATAGATCTGGATATTTGGGTCCAGATCCAATCCAAATTTTTGTTTCTTCAGTCCTTCTTGGTGTTTCAAGACAGACATTTTGTGTGGGCCCTGGCTTCATCAATGCTCTGTCTTGTGCTGGGTTTTCCCAGCTTTGTCGTTCGAACTCCCTCTCACCTTTCTAGATTTCGTTTTAGTTGATTTTTGATGTTTTGGGCTTGGATTTTTGCTATTTTGGTGAATGTTCTTGGCTTGGCATTTGATGCTCCGGGCTTGCAGTCTGCTTCTGGCCTGGGTTTCCTTTTGCCTTTTGATCCTACTTTTGTCAAGCCAGGGTGCTTTCGGACCTGCCTTCTGAGGCTGCTTTTGATTCAGGCTCCACATGTTGGATTTGGGTTTTTACAAAATTGGGACTTGGCCCGAGTTTGAGGATTTTTCATTTTGAACGGGGTTTAAAACAAAAGTTTAGAGCTTTTGCAACTCCTGGGTTTTCGAAAACTCCAAAATCTGGTTTTGAAATGGATTTTCAAACCAGGTGTTTGTTTTTTAAAATCGTTTGATTTTGGGGTGTTTACAACATAAACTCCCCTTTAACGTGCTCCACTCCTTCTCTCTCCTCAATGAGATCCTCCCCACCTTTTTCGTGAACCCCCTCTTGGCCTTATTTATAGGCGAAGGGTGGATCCTTGGGTCTAACCCGATCCAATTTTTAGTGGGACATTACTTTGGGTTTGGAATGGATCCTTTTGGTCTAGATCTAATCTAAATTTCTTTGGGGTCTTCTTGTGGGGTATGGATTTGGATCTTTTAGTCCAGATTCGATCCAAATTTTTTCTTTTGAGTCCTTTTTTAGTGCATAAAATGGACAGTTTTTTAGCGGGCTCTAGTTCCTCAGTAACCCGATTTTATACTAGGTTTTTCCCAACCCCTTTAACCGACCAATGCTTGCTTTTAGGACTTTTCATTTGATGCTTGATTTGATTCGTCTGGCCCTGTCTTGAGCTTGTACTTGATGAGGTCAATTACATATTTTGAAGCGGACACTGATTTCCGTTTTGATAGGCTCGGTTCTTGATTTTTTATAGCTTCATCAGGGTCTTAGTTTCATTTTGTATTTTTGAAGTTGAACTTGAGCTTGCTTTTTGGAATTCAGGAGTTTTGGCAAATATCAAAATTTTGGGTGTTTACATATGCCCATCTTTGGCATTGATCCAAAGGTATTTGAATAATGTCAAAGAAGAAACACCCCTTATGGATTTTCTTCCTAAATTTTCTTGAAAATGAATCATCCTTCGTTTTGTAAAACTCCTTTTTCTTTGATCATAGGAGGGAGATTTCCAGCCAAAAGGGTCCTATGTGAGGTACTTGTCCTAGGCATGATCATGCATGAATGACTTTTGAATGCATGCATGAGTGAGTGAGGTGAGCTTTTGGGAGAGACAATTTTGGGGTTTTTGAGCCCAGAGAGAGCCTTTAAAGACTGACTGCCTCAAGCAGGTTTTATCCCATGTCTTTTTGACATTTTTGGGTTTTTTAGCCCGAAGAGAGCCTTTAAAGGCCGACTGCTCCAAGCAGGTTTTATCCCATGTCTTTTGACATTTTTGGGTTTTGAAAATTTCTTTTTCAAAAGGAACTCCTTTTATCTTCTATCAAAAGGACTTCTAATTTTTCATACTTTCCTTTATTTGGGTTTTGACACCTACTACTTGATAGAGGTTTTTTATAGGAAATTTTGGAAAACATTTTAAAGTTCCATTTCCCACAAAACAAAGTCTAATTCTCAAGCAAAATGAAATCCAAATGAGTAGATTCTATTCCTACTCTAGGATTTTCATAGTTGAACCTTTTTCCATTTGGGATAAGTTGCATGGATATGGGAAAGAGTTACCATGGTCCCTTCTGAAGCATCCCGTGGTTTTAGGCAAAGAGTCAGAAAATTTACTCTTTTGAGCTTTGGCTTTTCTTTTCTTTTCTTTTTCTTTTCTTTTTTCAAAGAGAAGACTCCTTTTTAAGAAGTTTTTGTATTCCCTTTTCTTTTGGGGGAAGACTTCTTTTTTGAGGAGTTTTTGTATTCTCTTTGTCTTTTTCTTCTTTTGAATATTGCCAATTTTTCTTTTTGGAGAGAGAAGTAAAATGGGGGGGGAAAGCTTATCCTTTGGTTACTCGATTTAACCAAGATCATCCCATTTCCTAATAACATCTGCCATTTGAAAATATTTTGTTATTTTGAACAAGGCTTCATTTTGTAAGCCAAGGATTTTTTAAATGTCACCAATTTTGTTTTTGAAAACTCTACCTTTCGTAAAGCATCAATTCCTTCATTTAAGGTCATACAATCAATCTTGATCCTTCTTTCAAGAAGTTTCAAAGGAGCTCAATTTTTTAAAAGTCTTTTCAAAAGGATTTAACATAGACCCTTTTAAGTATTGGGCATTTTCGGGGTCTACTAAATTTCTACCCACAATATCAATATATCAACATGTATTATTGATTTTTGTTGTCCTTTTTATGACATGGAGACATTTCTACTTGGGTTGCCACCTTTTTGGGCCTCTTTGGGTGAATGAGGTGTATATGATGTATGATATGTAACAATGCAATCCATGTGATTCAATGGAAATACATGCTTTATGAAATGATGACAACATGAAATGTATTTCACATATGATGGAGATACATGTTTTATGCAATTGATTCTCCATGGAAGGTGTCTAGGGGATGCATTTTTAATGCCCCTAGTTTGATGAAGATGAATGATTCACACGGCCACTTGGTGAAGGGTCATGGATTTTCAAAGAGAATTTTAGGTGGACGATGGGATGACATGTCCATGCACTTGACACTTATGACATTTCTAACATGATCATGACAATTTTTTTTGCTTAAGGGTGGACAAACATAACCAGCCCTAAGTGATCTTCATGGCCATCATATTTGAATTGACATGATCTCTACATTTTCCATCGTGGGACTTATGTATTTATCCTAACCTCATCAAGGATTTCATATCAACAAGATGCTGAAAATCTTTCTTTTCAAAGTCATATGTAGGGTTAGCTTTTTGAAAATCATCACATAAATTTTTAACCCTTTTTCTCAAAAGGTCTCATTGAGAGGTTTTAGCAAGGATGTCCTCATTAGAGTATTTGAGGAATACGAGATCGCCAAAGAGTTGCTTGATTATATAACAACTAAATATCATGATACAACAAAGTTACATGTTCAACTATTACTACAAAAGTACAACTCCTATAAAATGAAAGAAGGAGATAATGTAGTAGAACATGTGAACCAAATGTTGGTAATGACAAAATACTTAGCTGTAGCAAAATCGGTTATCCCCGAGACTACACAAATATCCACTATCTTATATAATATTCCCCTATCATTAAACATGGTTATCATAACCCTTAGATTAGAAGTTGAATCAAATCTTTTTGAGTTACCCCTTAAACTAACAATTGAATAAGAACACATGAATAAAAATAAAATGGATAAATTGCTATTAGCTCAAGATGAGATATGGTCCAGGTCCAGACCAAACCACAGAAAGAATAAACCAAACAAGAAGTTTGACAAGAAAAGCAATCAAACTTTTAAGAAATTGAAGGAAACCACTTCTTGGGTCAAATGCTTTAACTATGGAAAAATAGGGTACTAGAACAGGGATTATCGCAACAAGAAGACTGACAGTGGAAACACCTAACAATGCGGTCAATAAGAGAAGTAGGATATAATATGTGTAGTTTTATAATACCTCTGCATGGACTACCCAATATCTGATTGGTGGATTGATTCAGAAGCAATGAGACATATTTCAAAGAGCAAGGAAGATGTTATGGACCTACAGGAATATAAATGAGGAGAACATCAGGTATACATGGGAAATAACACTTTCTTAGATGTTCTTGGAGTCAGATCTTTTAAAATATATATACAAGGCATACCAGTTGTAAAGGATATCGATATATGTTAATAGATGTTTCTCTACCAAGAGTATTTTGAGGAAAAACAATAAGTACAATTATGTATATACTCAACATAATATCTTATAAAGCTATATTCTCTACACCATCTGAGATGTGGTTTGGAAGAAAACCAAACCTTGATCATCTAAGGAGATAAGGATTTATCGCTCATGTGAAGATCATTGATTAGTCTAGAGATAAGTTAGACAGTAGGTCCTTGAGATGTATATTCATCAAAAATCCTAAAGGCTCTAAAGGATATCGGTTTTTTCATAAGGACCATGGATTAATAAAAAGCACTGATACTGAATTCTTAAAGGATACTAAGAATGACATCCTTGAGAATAATGATGAATGTATTGATGATCTAATAAAACTTGATCTATCATCATTTGAACTCATAAATAAAGAAGATCTTCCTAAGCAAACTGAAACTTTAAGTATGCATAAAAGACCTAGAGTTACACCGTCCTACTTAAAGGATTATCACACTTACTTTCTAGAAAAAGTTTACAATTTAGTGGATTTAGATGAGCTAACTGATAACTTAACATATTAGCATGCTATTGACTTATCTGAATTGTCAGAGTGGGAAAAGGTCATGGATGAGAAAATTGAATCTATTGAGAAAAACCAAGTATGGGAATTGACTGATTTGTCAAAAGGAAGGAAAGTCATATGTTGTAAATGGTTCTGAAAAAAAAATATAAAGTCCTTGGGTCTATCGACAAGTTTAAGGTGAGGTTGGTTGCAAAGAAATTTTCGTAAAAGGAGGGAATAGATTATGTTGAGACATATCGTCGAGTTACAAAATTCAGAGTATAGATTCTTTGTCTCAAGAAATTTTTATACCCAAAATATAGGATTTCTCTCC
Organism: Brasenia schreberi; assembly: GCA_036023115.1. Classification (NCBI taxonomy): domain Eukaryota; kingdom Viridiplantae; phylum Streptophyta; class Magnoliopsida; order Nymphaeales; family Cabombaceae; genus Brasenia; species Brasenia schreberi. The sequence goes on from JAYKKT010000090.1 coordinate 22,454,950, forward strand.
CATATCCATCATTTCAAACCTTGAGTTTACCCATGACTTAGTTTTGACAATCATCTCATTGTCATTCTTAGTCAACAAAATGTCATCTACATATAACGAGAGTATGACAAAGTGGCTCCCACTATTCCAACATATATACAATGGTTAAGTTCATTAGCCACAAACCTAAGTTCAACTATGACACTTTGAAAAGTCAAATATCATTGACGAGGTGATTGTTTAAGGTCATATAAGGATTTTTTCAACCTATATATTTTATCTTCTTGACCTTTAACTCCGTATCCTTCGAGTTGTTGCATATATATGATTTCATCTAAATCTTCATTGCCCAAACATAGAAAACAAGAAAGACGAAGTTGGACTAGCTCTTTATAAATATTGTACATGATAATACACAAACACATCAAAGGTTACATTGAGAGAAAAAAAATCCTTCCTGGAAAAACCGTTTGTAGGAAACTATGAAAACCCTCCATCATCTTCCTCTATTTCTCTGTTTTTAATGTTGTCAGGAACCTGTTTTTGGCCCATTCTTCATTATGTTGTATCACTGACCTCATCGACAACAAACTGCAGAGAATAACAACATTCCTTTAGAGGAAATATATTAATGTGGTACATTAGTAAGAAATATCCAGAAAAGAACACTTCTAAATGCAGGAAAAATACCTAGATTTGTAGTCCAATATCGTAGGCTTATGCAATTTGCAAACACATAACAAAAGAGCAAGTACTTAAAGTATGGTCTCCCTCCCTGCAAAAGTGTGGGCATGTTATTAGAAGATGATAGTTACTAGACCACTGCTTCTTCTCATCGGTTTTACAATTCCAATATCATGATAGGCACTATGAGCCTGTGATTAGAACAAGAAAACAACATGATTTAGCATGCTACATTAAGAACTGACCTCATGAACATACCTGGTCCACCTATATTGCTACCATGGGAATACATCGATAGAGAAAATTACAAACTAAAAGGGTCTACCACAGGCCACAAGCAGTAGGATGTAAGGATGCAAAAGCAAATTTACCATTAGAATTGTTTCATATCTTAGCACAAAATAAACTGCATCTGTTGTATTTTTAGAATATTGATAATAAGATATTTGTAAAAACAAAAATTAATTAGTGATACTACTAAGTGTGGAAAGATGGTGTTTTTTAATCTGAATTTGTTAATACACTTAATGTGAAGGTTTAACTATACATACACATGTAAAACAATGCATTTACAATAACTAAAATATCTAAAAATTTACAAGCAAAATAATTATACATATTAAAATTGTCAATACATTTAATATGAGCCCACAACCAACTCTGAGCACACATCAAGACTTCCAATGTTTTTGGATAAAGCCTACTTCAATGAGGACTTATCCACCTCCCTCTTGTACTAAAGATAGACTCAGATGCCATGATAGAAATAAGAAATGCAAGAATATCCCTTGCTATGTATTGTAATGTGAGAAATTTGACATCATTTATCCTCCACCAACCTAGTATATTAAAATTTGGTGTTCTAAGGAGTACACTCTTGTCCAAGTAATGATTAAACTCTGACTTGATATCATTATGATTAGTGCTCATTTTAACAAACAAATCATAGTCCCTAAATATATCAATCTCTCCATCTCCAATGAGCTCCGAACTTGAGTTATTCTCCTTTCTCATAGAAACATCATCATCCTTATATGATTCTCTTTATTTGTCATCTATCACCATATATTCTTCCAACAAGTCATAACAATAATTTTGAATGTTATCAACTTCTATGTCAGCCTTATGATCACCAAAAATCAAATTAAAATTAAATTACAAGAAATTCATATTATACCTAGGATCCATGACAACAACTACACACAAAATTTCATGAATAACATTCCAATATTTTATAAACTTTTCATAATTTGTAATGTCATATCACTATCACAGGACGTGAGTCATTAATCCACTTTGACAAGTAAAGATAGATTTAACAAACATGAGGAAAGTACAAATTTGTAGTAGGATACCTAGTACCTTAGAACAACTCAAATACGGTAAAATAATTTCAATTTCTCACTTATCTGCTTTGCTATCCCCAATTCTTCATCACTTACAAAAATCTTATATTGTGAATCTCATGTATCCTCGAACGAGTAAAGACATCTTTATATTTGATAGTAGTTTGAAGCATCAAATAAGTGGAATTCCACCTAATTGGGCAATCAAGTGATGATTTTTTGGTACATAAAATGTTTAATTGTTGAGCACTTTCATCAAACTTTTCAATTCTTTTTTGAGAACCATTGCAAAAAAGGAACACTATCCCGAATTCTTTCAATTGTCATTGATTACCTCAAGACCTTCCTTAGAAATAAGATTAAGAATATGAGCACAACATCTCAAGTGAAATAAAGAACCTTGAAGCAAAAAAAATTTGATATCTAACTTTTTAAAAGAATGCCAATGATGGTATCATTGCTAGAACAATTGTCAACCATTAGAGTTGACAACTTTCTATCAATATTCCAATCAAAAAATGTTTTCAACAAAACCTGAGCAAGAACACTTGTAGTATATGGAGAAGGAACATAAACAAACTTGCAATGATTATATGATAAATAAGACATTGATAACATGAATCATCTATGAAATGAGTGGTTATTGCCATAAATCTCTTTTTTTGGTTCTTTGAAGTCCACATGTCTATTGTTATAACAATTTTCGCATTTACCCTACTAAGTAATCTCAATGTCTTCTCACAATCATAATCATATATTCTAAGGATATTCTAAGGATGTTCCGTATTATTGTACTTTGAGAAATATGTTGAAATTATGGTTGAAGTGCTATGATAAACCTTCAAAAACCTTCTTACTTGACAATTGACAAAGGAAAGGTTACATCCTTTCTTTTTTTAGCATTAATCATCAATTAATATGGATCTTATTGTTTCTTCCTCTTACAAGTGTTTAGGTGATTATGCAAATGTCTAGTCCTATTTTTGGTTTCTTCTCAAAGTTTATTTTCACAATAACTGCAAATTACCTTCATGACAACTCCAATTTTTCTCTTATAATGATTCCAAAACAATGAGGTTAGCTTTCATTTTTCTCCATTATCTTTCAACTCTTCTTCACCTTGTTGATCTTATTCATGTAGACTTGAACAAGGAATATGTTCTTTATCATTAACGATTTTCTCTATTCAAATCATATTCATTGATTCAATAGGTGGAGTTGAATGATGAGAACTTTTAGCAGAACTTGGATGAATAGGTGGCTTGGATGTTGAAGCTCTGATAGGTACTTGTTTTGTTCTTGGTTAGACATTTTGCTTAGAAAAATGTTTTGAGAAGGAACTCACTCAATGTAAAAATCTTAGTAAGAGTGTGCAACAATGTTGTAATTAGCGTACCGGTGCCCATATCGTAAAAGACACCGATATGCGATAATCATGCCATATCATATGATACAACATATTAAATATTGAATAATAAAGAAAAATTCATTAAAAAATCCAAAAAAAAAAAAAGGTAACCAAGTGGTTGATAACATAATCAGATTGCAATTAATAAGCAGTTAAAACATTGGCATGGCATGGCAATGGCATTTTCATAATCAACAAACAATAATACCATGAGGCTATAAGAGTAAGAAAGTTAAACTTAAAGTTAATAATATCCCAACAAGCTTATAAAGGTTTACAAAGTTAAGATTACAATTTATTACATAACACAAATACAAAGTTATAAACTACGACAATTCAATTTCATTGTTTCATTCTACAAAATGTTGATAATAATCAACAAATGCGTCATAAGAATTATAATCAAGATCATCGTCATCATCATTATCATCATCATTGCCACCATCATCTCCCTCCTCTTTCTCCAAAGTTAGGTCCTCTATACTTCTGCCTCTATTGCTCTCTAGTTTAGATCCTCTAAAATAATTAGAAGCTCTCCTTCTTCGATCTACTCATCAAAAATATCAATATTTTCGTAGCTAAGTGGGTCATATGACATCTTCCTTACCTTTCTCGCATATCTTTGCATTTGTCTATAAAGAAAAAGAAAGAATACAATATACTTATAAATATCATTACTTATGAGTTATGAGTATAAGGAATATTTAACATATAACAAAAACTTATTTTTTAACCTTTGCCTTTATTACTCGTCTACGTTGGGTCATGATTGTCACTTGCATGTTAGGTATTGTCACGATTGCCAAATTTACGATCATGCCATCCATACACCCATATCTGAGTTGCACTTAATAGTCAACTCTTGGCTTTTTCATGCGTGCATTCAAAGTGATTAGTCTCATCTTTCCCATGCATCTAATGATCTTAGATTCATCTTAGTCGCCACAAAGTATTTTATCAAATGGGTCAAAGCTATGCATTTATATATATTTTTAGGTCAACATATAGCTTCCTTCATTAAAAACATATTATGTGTCATTTTAATGTTTCTAGAGACATCATTTGTGACAATGGGACTCATTTCAAGAATGAATGTGTCAATATAATGTGCCATTCTGTTGGCATTACCCATCATTTTTCTTCACCTTACCATCCGTAAGGGAATGAACAGTTAGAGACAACTAACAAAATCCTCATTAACTTGGTATGCGAAACTAAACTGGGCACTTTGCGCATACAAGACCTCCATCAGAACTCCCACCAATGCTACACCATTTGTGTTAGTATATGACACAAAGGTCATATTGCCCATCTAGGTTCAATTGCCTTCCCTTCTCATGAGTATCTTTTGGGATGCCATCTAATGTCTAACACAAAGCCCGGTTGGCCGAGTTAAATTTTTTAGATTAGAGGCAACCTTTACTAGTAAGTACATACAATCGTACATGCATCAAATTGCTACACACTGTCAAGCACATTCATGCATGAAAATTTTGAGTCAATGATCTCGTTCTTAAATTAATGAATCAAAAGTCCTCATCCTTTAGGGAAAGGCATCTTAATTGGGAGGGACCTTATGTTGTAAAAAGGATTACCTTTAGTAATTCGTGTTAACTCACTAGCATTGAGGGTTGAGACTTGTCAGATCCAATAAATATAAAATACCTAAAGAAATATTATCCTTAATGTTTGTTGGATCTTGACATGCATTCTATAGTTAGTTTTGTGTGGATGATAAGAGGATATTCCTTAAAAATGATCTAAAGGCAAAGATCTACATGATACTACTTGTGTTGTGCAAACCATGATTTGATCTCTTTAAGTTTTGCTTTCAGAGTTAGGAGTATCCCTCTTAGATTTCAATTTTTTGATATACTCATATTGTTTACATCTATTTGCCTCTTCTTATTTGACTTCAAAAGTTTTGACCATTCTTTGTTTTGAACAACTTTAAATTAAATCCTTTTGAGCAAATTGTCTTCACTTAGTATTTAGTCTTGGGAAAAATTATAAAATCACCAATGCCAACAATTTTGTGATGTTATCTTTGTTTCTACAATACTAAAATAACTCATCATCGGGATATCTTGGCTTGTGTATTGACTAGTGTCCTCCTTATTTCACATTATGTGGCGTGGTATTTATACTTAGAGTGATAGCCTTTCAGGTTTACTTGTGTATCTTTGTGCATCAATAATGTATAGATCTCTTTTATATTCTAAAAGATCATATTTTGAAATGCCAAAAGGGCTTTTATATATTAAAAAGGAAAAGACAAATAAAAAATATATAAAAGAAAAAATTAAGAAATAAAAGAAAATCAAAGCAAAGTATTATCTTTTTCGAGTTTTATCTTTCTTAACTTGATATTTAAAAAAAGATAGCCAAACATAGCTAGGTTTTGAAATTTTTTAAAGCCAACTTGAAACTCTTTATGAATTCACTTCTTCTCACAAATATTTTCTCTCTTTTTGCCTAGGTCAAAAGTTGTGATTCCTATACCATATTTCATAACAGAATTGAGTTATTCCAAATCACATTTCGATCACAATACATATTATTAGAATAGAAATGTTGGTATTTACTTCTTTAACATCAACCAAGTCTTATCTTACTTGATCCCAAAGAGATAAATATGTAAACACCTCAAAATTTGATAACAAAGTTTGCAAATACATCGTTGGAAAGCACTAACGCTTTCCTAAATCACAAACTAAGCCTTGATTAAGAAACACATAATCACTGAGAAGATATTCATTCCAATGAGTGACAGAATAAAAGCCTTGATTAAGAGACACATAATCACCAAGATGATATTCATTTGAATTAGTGATAGAATACAAAATACAGCATTACATAGTTTCAAAATGAATACAACTCCCATATTAGTTACACTAATCAAAAGGTTAATTATGATTTTGTTCAAAAAGACTCTTTTACCGACAATAGGTAAGAATCAATACATGTGAACAAAGGTTAGGATTGATAACATGAAAGGAGATATAGTGGAAAATAATGAAGCAATATAGTTCCCACACAAGAGTTATTGAACATGTAAGAGAAGATCCACTGAGCACACAAGAGTTGCTGAACACATATAGGAAATCTCACACCAAAGAAAATGCTTCTCATGACAACATCCTTAACAAAGTCATTTCCCAACTCCTCCTCCAGAAATCTTGCACCAAAGAACAAAATCCTACATCAATAAGATTTTTCTTTCATGAATCCTACATCAAAAGTCAGCCATATCCATTTGAAGAGGCAACGTGAGTATGAATGCATTAAATGGAAATGGTTGAAGAACACTATAAAAGAGAGCATCAAAAGTCAGCCATATCATACCATAGGTTGAGGTTGTACAAGACTGAAAATTTGCATACATCCTCGGATGCCATGTAACAAGGGTTACAAAGATCTAAAGACATCAATGGGCTGCTACAAAGCTAGCACTTTCATAGAGGGTAATATAGTAAAGATGAAGTGCAGGGAAACCTCCTTGGATAGGTCGGGTTGATGTCGCATGATTGATGTGTAAGAGGATGGCACACTAGGTAGGGGTCACATGAAAGGAGTAGTTGAGAGATGATGTGTGGAAACATTAGTGAGGGATTGGAGTTCAGTTGGAGCTTAATGACAATCATGAACTCGAGGTTGAGGTCTAGTTGAGTTGGGGAGGCTTCTCACAATTCTACCGCTAGGGAGTTTTAGTACCGCACCATGTCACTATCCCTCTACCATATCCATAAAAACAGTCCTTAGAAGCGCTTGATGATGGTGATAAATTACCCAATTACCTCAGCCAGAGCTCCCTTAACATGCAATGGAATAATTTTTGTTGGAACAACCTCTCTTTCAGCTAATAGACCGTGGCCTAACACTCCACATAATTGAAATCACTGTCACCTATAGCCTCTTGGCTCTTCCTTCTCTCATACTATAATCACGCACACATGCGCCTCAATTGAAAGTAAGAGGAAGAAATATAATAATTCAATCTTTGCTCTCTAAAGGTAGAATCTTTATTCAATAGCAATCCTTCCTTATAATAGATCAATAAGAGCTTAAATAATAAAATCCTACCAAGTGAAAATAGATTCAAATAAAGAGCTCCAGTACAAACCAAATGAGACCCTAAATGATCTAAACTAGACCTAAATGACATTAAACTAAATTCAAATAAACTATACTCTCTAAACACACTAATGTTGGTTATATATGACCATTTGTTACATAATCAATAATCAAAGCAAATACAAAATACCCTAAACCAAATTACTCAAAGGTACACCAAGGTCTCAACTCTTGCATGCTTCTCCTCCTACGTCCTACATAGCATGCGAACCTCTTGCACCTCGCATGATGTGCGTGTGGACTAACCAAAAAAGGTTTTGTAACAACTCTCTCCTGGCCAAGGGAGACCTTTCCCTTTAGGTACCAGCAAGCGAATGTCACCTCGATGATCGCTCTCTTTTCTAAGTCGGTCTCCACCTCCAACTCGTCCACCAAGTGCCCCCACACAATGATACTCATTTATGCTCCATTCACCATCATTCACTCGAAATATCGGTGATTGCCTCACATGTCTACCACAATGATTCTCCCACTAGGTCCAATTCGGTCTACAACACCACCAAAGTTGGTTGACCCCATGCCGTGCCACTAGTCGCTCTATCGCATCACCTCTAAGGACTCCCATGCATTGATGTCGTCTTGTTGGTATGCCATGCTCCTCCCACCACACCACACCACATGTGTACCATGCGCTTTGCAAACACTCAAAATAAAATTTCAAAATAAAATTTTTTCATCTTCTAGAAATTTAGCCTTTTTCAAATAAAAATGACAACTTTGGGTTTTCAAATAAAAATACCTCAAATGGACTCATTTCTGCATCAAAATTTTGTATCAACCCCAAGATGATGGTATATTACATCCCTATAAAAAAAATCAAATTTGGACAAAATTTTATAAAAATGACTATTTTACCCTCATGACCAAATTAGGAGGATTCTGCCTTTTTAAATGATTGCCTTCTAAGGAAAAATTATTTCAAACAAAGTTTTTTTAAAGAAACAAATGAAAAAGAAAACATTGTGTATCAAACCCAAAAATGTTTGTAAATTGATAAATTTATGAAATTCTAAAACCTCTGATATTCAAAAACAAATTAAATTCAAATTAGACTTCAGAAATTCGTCTGGTTGAGAATAGTCTCATTCTGAGACCTAATACCCAAGGTTAAAGTGGTTCGATACCCTACACCTATGAAAAGGGTTAAATGGTCAAGGTGGTTATAGTCTGACTCACGGAGGAAAAGTAGGTCACCCTTACAAACAAAAACTGGAAATGAAACCCAGTGCTTTTCCAAAATAATATTTGAAATAAATTTGATGTTTTCAAATATAAAAATGCTATTGTTATATAAAGTGTTTGAAACCATACTTGCCATATATATAAAACTCGGACCGCAAGGAAGCAAATTCCCCCAAAAGATGAGGAGGTATGAACCAAAAAGGCAACAACCAAGCACCTACCAATTTCGGCATTTTTGGGCAAGGTAACTTATCATTTTTAGTTTCAGTATTAGAAAGGAAAGTCGACATTTAAGAAAGGAAAGTCGACGTTCAAGAAAGGAAAGTCGATGTTAAAGAAAGGAAAGACGACGTTCAAGAAGGAAAGTTGGTGCTTGTAGACATGGAAAATTCCCACTTCTGGTTCTTAGGCCTGAAGTGAACCTTTTCGTGTGTCTAAGTCATTTTTATAACAAGGGCGTGCCAGCTAGCTTACTCAAGCTAGCGAAGTAAGTTTTGAAATCTGACTCTATCGGGGCAACTATGAGTAAGTGAGCTCTTTTCGTCGCAGACCTTCTTGCACCGATGTGCAAGGGTCAGTCTGTACGCTTGGCAAAGTCTTTTAAATCAAACCTCTTTGAAAAATACTCAAAGTGTTTAGGCTTTGTTTGTATGATTACAAGTTTTATTTCACATGGGATTTGCACGTGCCTATGTCTTTCTTTTTATGCTTTTTAGGGCCAACTAGGTGTGTACGCAAGTGACCTAAGTTGGGCGATTTTTGCACGGGAGTGTGGGGCTTGCTTTGATGCAATATGCGTCCTAACTCGTGGTATGGCGAATATGCAATGCAAACTCACACAACTCCAAAGGGAAAACCCGAATTGAAAGACAATGCTTAAGGGAAATGACTTAATGTAAATTGCAAAGGGGAAATTGCAAAAGGGAAATATGGCTATATCTTAAGAGTGGAAAGGCTCAATTGTGAAAGTGTGTGTCGTGTATATATGGAAAGACTACTCACATAGTTGAACCTTAAAACCCAAATCTTAAAGACATAGCGGAAGGGAAATACTTATAATATATATGGGCCCGAAGGTCGCCAACGTGTGCATGGGTGTTGTGTGTATATGGAAAGACAACTCACACGACTTGTAATGTAAACCTAAATATAATTGCAATATGGCCCTTATTAGGGTCTTGGGAATAAGAGCGAAAGCTCAATGTGTGTGAGTGTGGAATTGAAAGACCACGCACACAACTTGAATTAAAACACCCAAATGAAATTGCAATATGGCCCTTACTAGGGTCTTGGGAGTAAGAGCGAAAGCTCAATGTGTGTGAGTGTGGAATTGAAAGACAACACCCACGATTTAAGTTAAAATCCACGCAGCTAAATATATATAAGTATAACTATATCTTAGGGGCTGGTTAGGCCCGTGTGTGTGCCAAAATGGTGTGCAGCTAATAGCGGAATGGCTCAATTGCACGTGTGTGTTGGTGTGCCAAACCATATTATTACAACCGGGGGGAGACAACGCTCCATTATTACAACCCTGTATCAAATTTAATTAAATGTAAGCAAGTTCATATCAAGGATCGAGTTAGGCACTTACGTGTAGCTGGTCCGTGCTCAACTTGCTTGGCTTTGGCCTAGTGAGTCGCCTTGGACAGCCGAAGGGGAGCTCCTTGGATGTAGGTTGGCGACAGGTAAGGCACTAGCCGAGTGGAGCCTTGACGCTGGCTGGGGGATGGAGTGGCTAGGTGCAGTAGGTTAGGGTGATGTTGGGCTGGGAAGTGGGTGACTAAGGGAGAAGGTCCAGCTAGGAGCTAAGGTGTGTGGTGCTAAGGGAAGGTAGTGGGGTATGATATAGGTCAGCCGGGTGTAAGGGAGAAGGGAAGGATGTAAGTTGGCGGGTGATGGAGTGTGCGGCTAGGAAAGAAAGGGGTGAAAGGCTAGATGGGGCTGAGGTGGGGTACTAACCTTGGATGGCAGGGGTGCTGGTAGATGAAGGTGGTGGCTGGATGGTGGTGGAAGGAGGTGGCAACTGAAGGTGGAAGGTGCTGGAATTTGGTTGAAGCGAAGAGGTGGCAGCCGGGTGATGATGTGGCAGTGGAAGTGGGGGAGGTGGCAGCCGGGTGGTGAAGTGGAGGTGGAAGCGGTGCAGCTTGGAGGGAGTGAGGGGAGATGTGAGTGTGGAAGAGAGAGCCCCAAACCCGCAAGAGAGGAGGGTTTTTATAGGCCAAAGAGGGCTGGGTCGGTTGGGGTGGTATAGGCTAGATATTTGTAATAAGGTGGGCATGTGGGGTGGTTTGGGGTAGGTCGGTTAGGGTGGTTGTTTGGTGGTTTAGGCTAGGTCGGTTAGGTGGGCTGGGACTTAGTGGTTAGGGGTTTAATTAGGTGTATTAAGGTGGGTTTAGGCTTAGTTAGTTAGGGTCTAGGTGGTCTAACTAGGTGAGGTGAGCTAGGTGAGGTTGGGGCAGTTTTGGGTGAGGATGGCTAGGTTTAGGGGGGAGTGGCTAGGTGAGGTGGACTAGGTTTTAGGAACCTCCCCTTGGCGCCGGTCCATGGACCCAGTTGCAGTCATATTCAAGTTGGTGCAGCCCCAGGTTAGGTGTAGGTGCATACAAGCTCAAACCCACACTCTAGGCTAAACCCACAAGGTTAACCCACCCTTGACCAAAAGTTAAGCCTACCAACTTTCTCACTCATACTTTATCACCCCTTTTTCTCTCTCTACCCAACCTTTTCACGTGAAATATTGGTGGGCCCCACCTCCATTTATGAGAAGGTGATGTGGGCCATGGATGTGGATATTGGATTTGGATCTTTGGATCTAAATCCAAATGCATGTTGGGTTTGGATCTGGATATATATGGTCAAGATCTGACCCAAATCTGATTTTCTGATTCCTTCATGGCATTTCGAAACTGACGGTTTGTGCGGAACCTAATTGCATCAGTACTCCGTCTTGCGTTGGGTCTTCGCCAACATTGTCGTCCGCTCTTCTTCTCACCTTCCGGAGTTCATTTTGAATAAACTACTGATATTTGGAGCTTGGATGTCCGAGAATCTGGGGATGATTTTGACACGAGAGTTGATGTACCGGGCTTGAAATATGCTCCGGGTCTGGGCTCTCTTTTGCCTCTTCGGTCCTGCTTTCATCAGGCCAAGCTGCTTTTGGGGTTTTAAAATACCTTTTTAAGGTTTTAAAGCTATATGTATACATTTGTAAAACATATATACAGGTTTGGAATATGTACAGGGTTGTCTAGAAGGCTCTTGGGTTTCTAAACTCAAAATAGCCCTTTGGGGCTGCTTTTGCAAAACTAGGTATATTTGAGAAAATCATGGGATTTTGGGGTGTTTACAGTGCCCATAACGAAAAGTCGGCTTCCAAGAAGGAAAGTCGGCATCATCCATGCAAAAGGAAAGTGATACTTGCTTTGGCAAGCTGTAGTGCTCGATTTGGCAAGTGGTGGTATTTAATTTGATAAGCCACTAAGAAGAAACTTACTAGTTTTGGAGTTCAGCATCAAAGGATTAAGCAACTTATCTTATCAAGCTTCATCAAATGAGTAGCTGCACTTACCATATTAAATGGAGTAGATTTTTGGCAAGAAGGGCCAACACTTCACTTACTTTATCCAAGGGAGCAGCTTTTAGCAAGAAGGGCCAACACTTCATTTACCTTATCCAAGGGAGTAACTTTTGTCAAGAAGCGTTAGCACTTCACTTACCTTATCCAAGGAAGAAGCTTTTGACAATAATGACCGGCACTCACATGCCAAATGCAGCTATCTACAATAAGGCAACTTGCATTATGAAAATTTGCAGCAAAGAGGCAACTCTTAGCCTATAAAAGGGGCCTCAAAGGGACTACAATGCATCAATCCGAGTTCAATCATCTATTACCACATCTAGCATCCCACGACCCAAGCAAGAGGGAGAGAAAGAGAGAAAGAGAAAGAGAGAGAAAGAGGAAGAGAGGAAGAAGAAGGAGCCACCACTAACCGTTGGCCGTCCTCCAATCCTTCATCCACAGGTCCATTCTTCATTTATTTTTTTTATAATTATATCTCCTCTTTCATTAAGCTTTATAGGGTTATAATTAAGGAGCTCATGTCTCCATGATGATGTATTAATCAAGGTGCATACACTGCCCCATCTCTCTTTTATTCATATGCTATTCGTTATATATTTTAATTTTGATTCTTTCTACTCCATAACATAATATAAGATTATAGACCTCTTAATTCCCCTATGCTCACATGGTAATTAGGATTTTATTTATTTTGAATAGCTATAGATTCAATTTTAATTCGGACGAAAACACATGCATGGATCTAAAAATCTGAAAACCTGTTTTTTCTACACTCTACACATGTCCGATGAACGAATTTTATTTCAAGATTCCATACTCCGAATATTCTAAAATTTTGCACCTCTAATTTACAAACATCAATACACTTTTAATAAAATTTTTAAGAATTTTAGGCTTGTGAAACATCACCAATAAAATCAAAGAGGTTTTATTAAAATCTAAACAGATTCTAAAAAACCAGAGGTTCCTGCAATAGAGGTTGGGTTATTACCCAATATCTTTGTACACAGTGAATGGATTTGATTGAAAATAGTCTCATTGGAAAGCTAAAATCTATAGCTTTCCAACAAGACCAATTTAATAAAAATTAGAGGTCTGATAATGAAAATACAATAGTTTTTCTAAGCCTCTAACTTTCTAATATAGGTCTGTCCTAAGAATCTGAGTGGGGTGTATTTTTAGAATTAATTATATAAATCTAAAGTACATAAAATAAAAATAAAACTATTTTCTAAATCTATACATCAAAATCTATTTTTTTTAAATTTTCAAAATTTTTGGAAATTCAAAACTATTCTAAAAAAGATTAGAGTCGAGTCGTTGAAAATAGAACCAGTTTTTGTTTTTCAAGAACTTGGATGTTTTGAGTTTAGAAGTTAAAATCACGATTTTGTCAAACCTTTGAAATTGGAATTTTGTTTATGAAAACTTACTAGATCTCGAACGATTTTCAAAGCGTCTAGGTTGACCCTTGAGCATCGGTTCAAGAAGGCCTATGACAAAATAATTCACTTATTCACAATCGCTACACGAAGTTAGCAATCAATCTTTGCTAGTTTGAGTAAACTAGCTGGCACGCTCTCAAACTCGACGTAGTTTGAGAATTTCGTTTCGAGTCTCCACACAGACTTCAGAATCAAAATTCACGTCTACACGCTCTACCTTTAGCACACACTCACTATTTTGTAACCACCTCATTGCAACTCTTGCACCATATGTTGCCTCCCCCAACTGGGCTTGGTACCCCAACCAGCTGCTACACCTACAACAAATTTTTGACTTCGATCGGCATCCCTAAGATGACAAGCCTCATTGTAACCTCAATCAAGGCATAATGATACACATGATCTATCAAACAATAGACTATTTATAACCACATGAGGGATGAACCCTCACTACCTTTTGTCAATGCATATAACTCCTCAAAGATGTGGGGCAATCACCAACTTGTGGGAGAACAAGAAATCATACCTAAGGATAAGTGGATATGAATCAATCTCTGTCACCACCTAGTCATGCACCTGACGAACAACCAACCTGGAATCGGAATACTCTCATGATCCCATCACTCTTTAGGTGTTGAATTCACCATCTTCATCTATTGACCCAAAGTAGTGACCTATAAGCCCATAAAACATGCGATGATGGGTGATACCAATGAATGTATTCACCGAAATCAACTAAGGCATCAATAACATGTGGACCCACCCAAACCTCCATGTACATAGCATATAGATGTGTCTCGACCTTCGCCTGTATGAAACTCAAAAAGTGATAACAGATTGGTCCAGTCTCACAGATCCTCACAATCATCCTAAACTGACTTTACATATAAAGAGATTGCCTAAGCAATGTGTTCATCCTCCTCGTCAAACTCATCCTCCTCATCCTCAACTATCAATGCAACAAGCTTAGCCTTATTAGGTCACTCCCGCATCAAATGTGGCCCTTAAAAGTAAACCAAGGCCCACACAACTTTGATAAACTACCTGTTGGAGGAGGCTTCTAGCCAGTTGAAGAAGCATTTGGTTGCTCCAAAAATGTGCCCAACTGACCACCCCTCCTCCAGTCTATGCCCTTTGATGGCTGACTAGGTGCAACATAAACCCTGCTAGCTCCACCTTGCCCTTTGCACAGACTGCTCCTCCATCCATTTATCTCAAGTTTACGAAGGACTCCACCACCATCATGGCCTCCAACACACTCATAGGGTTCCATCATCGCAATTCAATTTGAGCATATAGATGCAAACCCTCCTCAAACTAGTATAGTTTGTCCACCTTTGACATATCTTATACTTCCAACAATAAGTCGATGAATTTCTTCACATAGTCATGGTTATATTGGGTTTATGTCAACTATTGAATGAGATCTTGTGTGCAACATGACTATTGTTAGTCGGTAGGAATCACCTCTGTAACTCTACCTTCAACTGAACCCATGAACAGATGGGTTCCTGACCTTGCTCTCGCACCGAAGTATAATGTGTCATCTACTAACCTTGTAAGAACAAAGCAATAACAATTAGTTGCTCAACATGAGGTACTCGAGCTGCCATCAATATAATAAGGGTCTATCACCTTCCACTCATACTAGCAGCGCCTACAAGAAAATTCAGAGTAGAAATCAATAGTGGTGGAGTTGGTCGAGCTGCCATCATCAAGGTAGCATTTGTCATATTAATCATGGCTCTCTTTAGTGTATCATGCTCAATCCTTATTTGTTCAATCATCTTCATCCCTTAAGAAATCTACCCAAAAAAAGTCTCAATGTTAGCCACGCAGTTAGTAGGGGCTGGTCCTATCACTAGAATCTGCAATTGTCCCTCGATCCATCGTCGCATAAGCATGGGTAACGGGTGCTTACCTCAAATAAATATGTAGTAAAAGATACTTGCAATTCATGTGGGTGTGATTTAGATTATAAAGTTATCTCTCAAAGTGGTTTTATTATACATTTGTTGAATAAATCTATAATAAAGTCTCTTGCCTTATAACGAATAAATGTATAATAAAAACTTAGTCCCCATGACAACCTTATAATAAACCAAATGTAACGAGACTCTCTATCAGAGAATGAATAAATGTGTAATAATGTTTCTTAGCTCAAAATGAATAAATCTATAATAAACTTTTTGTTCTACTGGCCAACTTTAACAAAATTATATATGGACTTGTTAATCACATCCAAGTCCCTCCAAATCTTGGTTGATCACGACTCGAAGTAGTCTCCATCCTGGTTGATCACATCCTCCAAGTAGTCTCCATCCTGGTTGATCATGGCCTCCAAGTAGTCTCCACTAGAAACCACACGAGCTAAAACTGTTGAACTTTGGCCCACACCCAGCCAATCTGCCACTTTCAGTATGGACTATGAAAAATCATAATTTTCCAGCGATCTAAAATCTAATTTCAACCAACTTTTTTCTTTGAATCAATGACAAAATCATGCAACTTTATGAAAATTTCACTAAAAAATTGGCACGGACCAATCCTTAATGAATAATGCAAAATTGGGTCTTGATCTCGAACATAGAATAAATCCATCCAAACCACAAACAATTCAGTGGACAAACCTGCTCCTTTGGCTTCCACCACACCTTGGCAAAGCTCCACCACTTTCTATTGCCTTACTAGGTTGCTCCACCTTCCGTAGAACTACTAAAACTACCATAACAACCAGCAACACATCTTTGCAACTTGTTGGATGTAGTCAAACCTGTAATTTTCGAAAAAACATACCTTTGAAGGTGGTTGAACCCCAAACCACCATAACCGATTCCCAAAATTCTACTACCTAATTTCTACCACCAAAAATACCTCATTGAGAACCGAAAATGGCCCAATAGGCTCATATACCAATCTATTACCACCCCTCTACCGGATCCATGAAAACGATTCCTAGAAGCATCTAGTGATGGCGACAACCACACCCAATTGCCTCAACCAGAACTCCCTCAACACACAACAAAATATTTTTTGTTGGAACAACCTCCCTTCTAGCAATAGACCATGGTTCAACACTCCATGTAGCTAAAATCAACCACCACCTATAGCTTTTGGCTCGCCCTTCTCTCACATCGCACTGACGCACACATGCGCCTCGGTTGAAAGCAAGAGGAAAAAACATAATAAGTCGATTTTTGCTCTCCAAAGGTAGAATCTTTAAATAACATTTCTTCCTTATAATAGCTCAATAAGAGCTTAAATAATAAAATCCTACCAAGTAAAAATAGTCAATTGAACTGCTCCAAGCCCAAACTAAATGATCCACAACTGGACCCAAATGATATCAAACTATGTGCAATTACACTATACTCTCTAAATACCCTAACACTGGTTACACAAGACCACTTATTATATAACCAAAGTAAATACAAAAGATCCTAAACACAACTAATCAAAGGTATGCCAAGGGCTCAACCTCGACACACTTCTCCTCCTACATGGCCCGCATGGAATGTGAGTCTCCTGTGTCCCACATTGTGCACACGCGTGGACTAGCCAGACAAAGCTTTGTAACACACCGTAACAAAGACATGAAGAGGTTTGCTCAAGTTGTAGCCGTGCGATGGAGAAGTATACCTACATGCACCAACCGGCACGTACTCATGTAGAGTCTTGAGTCTTATACACTTTTGTTTACAAATATGGTCTTAGACTCTATAGGTGATGGAGTCACCCTTGTGCGTGTAGGCATTATGGTTCTTGCGTATACTAGGTCTTGATGTAATGCATGCAAATAAGATCCTATTGCCTGCTGGAGGTTTATGAAAACCGAGTCCAATCATATTTTTTGTGGGCTGGGTGCCATATGCATTTGTAATCGGATATGGAGTCCGTTTGTGTTGTGTGTGACCCAAATTCTAGAGCCTTCTAGGTGTTAGCCCTAAAAGGGATTGCATGTACTCGAGTTAGGTTTTATAAATAGTCATGTATAGCTCTTGTAAAGTTTAGTATGTATGGAGAATAAAAGAGCCAGCCGTCATGCTTCTCCATTTTCTTTCTCTTGCTCTCATCCCGTTGTGAGTGTGCATGTGTGTGAGAGGAGAGCGAGTGAGGGTTGTGGGTGGTGGTGGTGTTGACCAGGTAGCACCACAATTGTTGCACATTTGGGATAAATGAGGCGGAGCTGAAAGAGATGCCGGTATTACCCAGCCGATTCTCACTTAGAGAGGTTGAATAAAGCGAGGGCCTTCATTATCATCAGTGGGTGCTTCTAAGGACAGAAACTAGGTTGGTTTAGTGGAAGGTCAGTGATAAGGTCCAAGTCTTGGCACCCTAGTTTGGGTTTGTGTTGACTCCAAACAAGCTTATAAGAAGGGACTGTGGCAACTCGTGGTTTCAATATGAGTATGACCTTATTTAGATTTATTTGTGGCAATTTAGGACTTGGCTCGACAACCTGACATAGATCCGGCCTGAAAATTGTGTATTGTGGTTGGTAGGTTGAGGATGACTTAAAACTATCAGATAAAATTCGAGTTGGGTATTCTTCATAGATAAATACATATAAAATATATACATGTTATATAATATATATACAACGTATACCTTATCTGTATTTTATAAATAATTCAATGACGGATCTAGACTATTAGAGATGTGAAAATGAGTCTGGTTCGGGAGGCCGGCCCAGAGAATCCTAGCCCATATTTGATGTCGGGTCGAGCTGGCCCATAGGCATAGGCTCATTGTTTATTTGATTGGGTTTATAAGATCCGATCCAAGTCAATTGAAATTTTGAAAAAGAAAAGATGGTGGGATGACAATACTTGAATTTAAGCCAATAAAGTGTAAATGTTAAAAACTTTATCAGAGTCTTCATAAATAAAACCCGATCCAAAAAAGATATCCAAAATCCAGACTTGAAAACGGTTAGGGTTTACAAACAAGAGATTTATGCAAAGCAGCGCCTTCTCACCTCCGGCTGCAATCTGCACGACGGGCCGACAGCTTTCTGTGTGGGTAATCCTCGGCCGAAACCGCCACTATTCTTTTCTTTTCGTAGTTTGCTACTAAGGTAATAGCCTCTCTATTTCTCTCTCTCTAGTTTGTTAATTTTGTTTGGCCGTTTGAATCCCATTGCTGGTGAATTAACGTGTGTGAATCGAAGTGTAAAATATTGTGATTCTGTATCACATTAAAACCCACAATTTTTTCAGATCAGTGATTATGAAATTCTTTTTTTTTCTAATTGTTAGATCATATTCTTGCTTTTGTTGGTGATCTTGTCGTCTTGACCATTCCTTTTTAGATTTCTATCATGTGCTGCTAGGGAAGGCTCAAGCACTTAGTCCCAATGAATCACACACTAACGATAGCATTTCTATCATGCCAAAAGTGGTGAACGAGACTTGTTATTAAAACAAGAAAGCAAATGGAGGGGCCAAAGACAGACCCGCTAAAAGCTTGCTCCCTTTAATTGCTGTCAAAAAGTTTTTTCAAGTTGAATGATTTCAAGCAGTATAATAGTTTATATATTTCAAATGATGGAAAATATTCTAGACAAGGAACACACAAAATTAGCCACACGAAATTGACGTGAAAATCTTAAGTTCTTCCTCTTCTACGACCAGTCTTGATAGAAAAAGCCCAAAATCCTTGTCATTCGGTTGCACAATCAAGCTTTTGAAATATCAATAGGTTTAAAAAAATTGAGTGGCTTATGTATGTGAAACAAACACCTAAGTTGCAAGTGCATGATATCCATCAAGATTTACCCCATCGTAACCATGACCTTGAGTCAAAGAACTATTATAGTCAAAACAATTTGAATGAAAGATCCAATCTATGAAATCACCCATAACCAATCCAAAGCAAAACCTTTATGGCTATATCTACATTTGCAACAACTAACATTCAAAGAGACATGAATCAAAGGTCCAAACGGCATAAGCATGCAATAATACCTTCAATCATAATTAGAGAGAGATCGTGATATTACACATCAACCATGATTTCCCCACTGGAAAACAATTGAAGTTGAATAGAACAACCCCTTATTTGGCAAGTTTACTTGAATCCACTCCATGGTAAAAGAATGATGCTATACATAAGACGAAAATACCATTGAACAAAAAGATATAATTCGTTACAGCTACATCAACCGAATGAACAAGATGACATACATCTTTGTTTTAACTCTGATTACCCCAAAGAAAGATTAAAGGACATAGTAGATATCTTGGTTATAGAAATATGTTCCATAGAGATAATTTTGTGAAATCCGTCCCAAAGATGAGTCAAATCCAACTCAATGGGAAGTACATCTTTCTCTTTGCTATATATTTAAGGACAATGAATGTGTCTATTTTGAGTCTGCAATCAAATAAGAAGTAAATGGAAGTCGGCAAAATGATAAGTGACAATAAAGAATGCTATTCAAGCTCATGACGAGAAACCAAAAAGAAAGAAAAGAGAACAATACAGATATCATTCACGTCTATTTTGAGTTTGCAAGCAAACAACAGGTAATTGGAAGTCGGCAAAATGATAAGTGACACAACAAAGAATGCAATTCAAGCTCGTGACGAGAAACCCCCAAAAAAAGAAAGGAGAATATAGAAAGTAAACACAATAGCATTAGAAACAAATTACCAATTTGATAAAACCCTAAAGATCATATGCATAAGAGCATCTTTAGAAGAAAAGCGCAATGACACAATGATCATTCCCAAAATCAACACAGAGACACAAAACACATAGAAAGAGACAAAGATTACAAAATCTAGTGAATAAGAAAGGTTGGGGAGGAAACCCTAACCTCCAACATAGAGAGTAATCCATTCTTATAGATGGTTCAACACTAGACCGACTCCAAATGACTAACCAAGATAGTGGCTACTCATGTCATTGGTTGAGTCAAGCCAAATTCGGGTTGAAATGAGTCAAATAGATTATGGAGGTTAGGGTTTCTTCCCCAACCTTTCCTATTCACTAGATTTTGTAGTCTCTCTCTCTGTGTGTCTGTCTGTCTTTGTAATGATTTTGGGGATATGATCATTGTGTCATTGTGTATCTCTTCTAAAGATGCTCTTGTGTTTACTTTCTACACTTGATGAATGATATCCGCATCGTTCCTTTTGGTTTCTCGTCACGAGCTTGAATTGCATTCTTTGTTGTGTAATTTTGATTTTACCGACTTCCAATTACCTATCATTTGATTGTAGACTCAATATAGGCATATTCATTGTCCTCAAATATATAGCAAAGAGAAAGATGCACTTCCCATTGAGTTGAATTTGATTTATCTATCTTATTTCAACTCTTCCCCACTCTCTTTTGCAACATCTTTGGGAAGGCTTTCATAAAATTATCTTTATGGAACTTATTTGTATAACCAAGATATCTACTATGTCCTTCAATCTTTCTTTGGGGTAATCAGAGTTGAAACAAAGATGCATGCAAGCTTGTTCATTTGGTTGATGTTACTTTAGCGAATTATATCTTTTTGTTCAATGGTATTTTTGTCTTATGTATAGCACTATTCTTTTATCATGGAGTGGATTCAAGTAAACTTGCAAAATAAAGGTTGTTTTGTTCAACTTCAATTGTTTTACAGTGGGAAAATCATGGTTGATTTTTAATATCGCGATCTCTCTCTAATTATGATTAAAGTTATTATTGCGTGCTTATGCCGTTTGGACCTTTGATTCATGTTTCTTTGAATGTTAGTTGTTGCATATATAGATATATGTTTTGCTTAGGGTTGGTTATGGGTGATTTCATATATTGGGGCTTCTGTTCAAATTGTTTTGACTGTAATAGTTCTTCGACTCAGGATATGATGGGGTAAATCTTGATTGATATCATACAACTTAGGTGTTTGTTGCACATACATAAGTCACTCAAGTTTTTAAACCTATTGATATTTCAAAGGCTTGATTCTGAAACTGAATGAGAAGGATTTTGGGCTTTTTCTATCCAGTTTGGTTGTAAAAGAGGAAGAATTTAGGATTTTCACGTCAATATTTTGTGGCTAATTGAGTGTTCCTTGTCTAGAATGTTTTCCATCATTTGAAATATATAAACCAGTGTTATCTGACGCGTATCGTATCGCGTATCGCTGGGCTCCACGATACGGGCGTATCGTATCGTATCGTACTTTAATATTAAAATAATACGAAAATTATTTAAAAAATAAAAAAAATTAGTAAAAATCCAAAAAAAATCTGGAAAAATCTGATAATTGCTTTAAATTCATATAATGCAAAGTTTAGCACAGATTGAACATTCAACATTGAACAATTGGATCCAAAATTACATATTTTGAAGCAAAAAATGAAATACATTTATATTTTACATATTTTAATTTGTATCAGGATTATTACCTAAATAATCTTCATCTTCTACTTGATAAAGATTCAAAGTTTCTCATCACCTTCTGCTTTAAAATGAAAATCTTCATCTCCTTCGTGATGTTGTTGCACTTCAAATTAATTAATGCAATGTCTTCTTCGGTTAGGAGTGCATTTTCTTCGTTATCTTCCATAATCCACTCATCTAATATATCAAAATTAACAAACTACTATCTTTGTACATGTAGTTGTCAGATTTGCTAATTTTCATATGTGAGCAAAACAATGAGCTCAATTTCTTTGATTATTGACTCTATGACACCTCAGTGATGTGATATTATTACTTGATGATATCCCTTTTTCTCTTACAATTAGCTTTTTAACTAATGCCTGAGCTTCATTTCTCACTTCACAGACTGAGTTAAGCCTCACACACGTTGATCATGTTCAACTCAATGGAAGTCACGTAAGGTTAACCCTAAAATAGTGAAGTTGTGAAATGCCCACTCAATGAACCGAGACAATCAAATGTTTTTAATTGTTTGCGATTTCATGAAATTAGAAACTGCTAGCAGAAATATACCTAAAAGTTGGCAACAGAAAGGAAAATGATTTTGTCACAATTTTTATTTGTTTATAAATTATTCTTATTCAATAAATAAAATTATAAACCCAAATTACAAGCATAGGGAAATGAAGAGAGGCCAGAAACCTGCAAAAAAGAAAATTGAAAAAAAAATTTGAAAAAAAAAAATTTTGGGCGTAGGTACGATACGGTGCGATACATATAGCACTGATATAAACTATTATACTGCTTGAAATCCTTCAACTTTTTCGACGGCAATTAAAGGTGACTTATTTTTTGTGGCAAAACTTGATGTAACCATTCAAGACTCCGAGCTCTATAACTTTTGATACCTTGTACCTTTGGATTCTTTTGTTGCAGATTATGAACTGATTGTTTGTCTTCAGGATGGGGCTGGATTTGTTTGAAGAAAATGGTGATGATGTGAATGAAATTTCAAAGATTAAAGTCAACAAAGAATTCGCTCGCAAGTATGAATACAATAAAAGGCGGGAAGACTTGCAGCGGCTTCAGGAGCTAAAGAAACGTGGTCTTGCCGGTGATGCCTCAGGCCCAGAGAGTACTTCAGATGCTGAAACAGAGGATGATGAAGGAATCCTGTTGCCTAAGAATGATATAAAGTTTTATGAGGTTCTTGCCAAGGTTAAGAAGAATGATCCTTCTCTTCTTCAGAAGGATGTGAAATTGTTTCCTTCAGATGACGAGGATGCTGAAGATGATGATTCACAAGGCGAAGATACAAGAATGAAGGATCATAAAAAGAAGCCTCTCTATCTCAAAGATGTAGTTGCTAAGCAGCTCATGGAAAATGGTTCAGAAATCGAAGATGATGTACCAAAATTTGCTCCTAAGAGTTATGTTGAAGAGCAGGAGGAAAATCGTCTTGCTGTCCTGAATGCTGCAAGAGAAGCTTTCAAGGAAGACAAGGATGACTTTTTCAGAGAAAAGAAAACAAAGAAGGAAAATGAAATTGGTGGTGGTGATGAGAAGATTGCAAATATTCTTGATGAGTGTTTCAGCAATGATAATCCGGATGAGATGGCATTCTGGAAAGATTATCTTCTGAACAAGCAATGGATTTGTAAAGATGATAAAAAAAATCTTTTAGAGGAAGACATTGGCCTTTCGGAGGATGAAGAAGCATTGGAGGAGCACGACAGGTATGAGGCAGAATATAATTTTAGATTTGAAGAAGGTGCCAGTGATCAGGTTATGGGTTTTTCAAGGCAGATTGAAGGGTCCGTCAGGAAGAAAGACAGTGCCAGGAAATCCCAGAGGATGAGGAAGAAGGAACGGTTGGCACAAGCAAAGTTTGAAGGGAAGGAAGAACTCAAGCGCCTGAAGAATGTCAAAAAACAAGAGCTTTGGGAGAAGCTTGAGAGAATTCGTAATGTAGCTGGGATTGCAGGGGAGAAAGATTTGGGATTGAGTGAAAAGGATTTGGAGGGTGAGTTTGATCCCCATGAATTCGATAAGAAAATGAAAGAGACCTTTGATGAAAAATATTATGAGGAGGAAGATGCCAATGCTGATTTTCACAGTGATGGGGTTGATGATCTAGAGAAACCAGATTTTGATAAAGAGGATGAGTTGCTTGGGATCCCAAAAGGATGGGATGAATACGGATCTGGTGAAGGATTTTTGGCAACAAGGGAGCGTGTTCTGAAGGGTAAGCATGGTAATACTTCTGAGGCTGCTGCTAACGAGATGGAAGCTATTGGAGAAGCAGATGGTGATCAAAAGGAGCTAGAATCTGGAAGCAAGAAGAAAAAGAAAGTCAAGTTTTCTCTAGAAGATCAGGTTTCTTTGGAGAAAGAGTTGGATGAGTACTATAAGTTGGACTATGAAGACACGATTGGTGACTTAAAGACTCGATTTAAGTACCGATCGGTGCCATCTAACCAATACGGTCTAAGTGCTGCGGAGATTTTGATGGCAGATGACAAGGATTTGAATCAGTATGTTTCTTTGAAGAAGCTCGCTCCTTACAGACCGGAGGAATACAAGATCCCGAAACACACAAGGCACAACCGCAAGCAGAAGATACTGTTGTCTCTTCAGGAAAGTCTAAAATCCGAGGGTCATAAGATTAAAAAGAAGCATGAGGTAGATGGCCATAAAAAGAAGCGTAAGGCGGGTGAACATGATCAGGAAGACTCATCTGATTTGCGTGCCATGGAGAAGGAAAAGCCAAAGTTAGAAGAATCAAATGGTGAAGATGTTCAACTGTCAAGGAGAGCAAGGAGAAGGCGGAGACAAGCTGAGCTAAAGATATCACAGTCACGGCTTATGGCTTATGGACAAATACCTCTAAAGTCCAAGAAAACTACAAAGCATCAAGAATAGTTAAGAAAACTTGTGTAAAATTTGTGTCTTTGGCTGTTAACTTATGATCACTAGTTATAAACCCCCTATTTAACCTAGGATGGATGGTTTTGTTTACCTTAATGGTATTGCCTCTCCGTTGTTAGGTATCTTGTTTTAGAGTTGTGTTATTAAATTTTCAATTCTCACTCTCGTGTGTGTGCACGGATTTAATGCCTCTTGCATATTGGGGAATAATCATTTGCCCGCAACGTCATGGACATCAGATCCACTCTAGCATTTGAAGGCTTACTACAATTCCTAAGAGGCTTTGTTTCTATAGTACTAATTAGATTATTTGCGCAGAGGTATCTAGTTAGTTTTTCAAGGGAGCTCGTGTTTTTGAATATGCATGTGCATACTCGGTACACGTGCCCCTTATCTGTTGAAGAATCAACTAACACCAATTACTTATGAACTTTTCTTATGTTATTGGACTCCGAGGTGATGGAGATGTATACATTTTATAACAAGTCTTTTTTTTCATACTAGATGAGAGATGGGAGCTGTAAACACTTTAAACAAGTGAGCCCAGAGGAAATCTCGAACAGCAAGCAAGTTGTAGCCTTTCGAAAAGCATGCTCAAGCTTCATGACTCTTAAAACATTGGTTGGTTGGGGCAAAAATAGAATGCCAAACCTACATCAAGAGGATATCAACTTAACAGGGAACAAGATGATCAAGATCGAACATACAATATATTTCTTCTCCGCTTCACTTTGATTTTAGTCTTTCTTGCTCAGCATCATTGCTTGAGCAGACGTGCCTTCTCTTTTTTCTTACCTTTTCTGTGTTAGCTAGGGAACAAATATTCTCTTCCTCAGCATCAGCACACAAGTACGATACTTGTCTACGCTCACTCAATACTGCCCACATATCTCTATTTAGCTACTGTCTCTCTCTCTCTCTCTCTCTCTCTATATATATATATATACTAAGCTTTTTCCCATACTAGATGGGGTCGGTTACATGGATTCTTTGTTTCACGAGAGTCCTATCATGTGCTATGCTATTAGTTAACTCAATATAAACTACATAATTCTTTATTGTTTCTTTCCAACACTTTTGTGGTCGTCCTTTTTCTCTTTTAATACAAACAACAACTAAAACTTTTCTCATACCCTCTTTCTCTTTTAATACTTTTACAATTTAGTTTTTCATATCTTCTTAGGGAGCATCCTTGGGTCGTCTTTCTAAATGTTCAAACCATCTTAAACGATTTTTTCTCATTTTATCCTCTATTGGTGCTACTCCCAATTTGTTTCTAATAACCTCATTACGTATATGGTCTTTCCTTGTGTGACAACTCATAATCTCAACATCTTCATTTTTGCTAAAGACATTTTTTATTAACTACCCAACACTTAAAACTATAAAAATAGTAGATATAATTGCTGATATATAATATTTATCTTTCAACTTTAATGATATATTCTTATCACATAGAATACCTGATGTCCCTCCCAATTTTAACCAACTGATATTAATTCTATGCATAACATCTCCATCAATTTTTCCATCACTTTGACAAATTGACCCTAGGTATTTAAAACTTTCCTTACGAGGGATGCAATGTGTGGCAATCTTAATTTCTATGTCCTCTAAAGTGCCCAAATGATCAAACTTACATTACATTTTTTTTTTCTACTATGTTGAAAGTCTTTACTTTCTAACGTTTTTCTCCATAGTTCCAATTTCCTATTAACTTTTTTCTTAGACTCATCTACTAACACAATGCCATCCACAAATAACATACATTAAGGTACTTCATCTTGAATATGTTTTGTTAACTCATCAATGACCAATATAAATAAATATGGACTTAAAGTTGATCCCTGATATAACCCAATATTAACTTCAAAGGAGTCTATCATTCCTTCCTTCATGAGTTCTCACACATTTTTGTACCATCGTACATGTCTCTTATAAGATTTATTTATGTCAATGGGGCACCTCTCTTTTCCAAGGTTCTTTAAAGAACATTTCTTGGTATCCTATAAGTTTTTCTAGATCAATAAATATTATGTGAAGGTTCTTATTTTTTGCTTCAAATTGGTTCTCTATTGTACTCGATACTTGTCTCAACATATGTTCGATAATTATTTCCTATAATTTCATAGTATGACTCATTAACTTGATACCTTGATAATTCGCACAATTCTAAATGTCTCCTTTGTTCTTATGTATGGGTATAAATATACACACTCTTCATTCGTCGGACATCTTTTGGGGTCTTCATATTTCATTAAATAGTCTTGTGAGCCAAGTGATTCCCATCTCCTAGGATTTTTCATACTTTTATAGGAATATTGTTTGGTCTTATAGATTTACCAACCTTCATATATCTAAGAGCCTCTTTAACTTTATTCTTTTAAATACACCTATAGAAATTACGGTTTATATATATAATCATATGCATGCGTCCCTCGATAAAGTACTTGTGGTGCTGTTCGTGATCCCCTAGCTCATTCATGTTAGATGTTCTAGCATATTAGTCATTAGTTGCATATTCACTAGTCATATATCGTTTTGCCATCTTATCTATCCATTAGGTGTGCATATTGCCTTGCATATTAGTTATGTATTGTTTTGATATTAACGTAGTTCTTGGTCATTTAAATCATAGACTACATATAAGCCCCTTGATAACATTCATTTAACTTGATTAGTCGACATGCATAACAGTCACAGATTACGTGTATATATAGTTTGTATTTTGTTTGTGTAGCATCGCATATTGTCTTAACTCCGCCCATGTAAGGGATCACCCTTGCATTGTTGGTCCCAAGCCCGGATAAAGGAGGAGGGTTGTGTTAGGCTTCCGACAGCCAGCGTAAAACTTCGTCGGATTTCTACAACATGAATTACAAAAATTATGAGCATTGCTTTGGGGCGTCCCTGCCTAGCGACGTGCTGCAGAGCCCGAATGCAGTAAGAAGTAAGCAAGGGCTACTACATTTTCGCCCGAATGTAATGAATCAATTGCAGAGAGGGTTCCCACATCATGGACGGGTGTGGGTAAAGAAGTTAGTCCCGCTACATTGCCGCCCGAATGTAGTGAAAAATTTTCAGAGAGGGTCTCCGCATTTTGATTATGGACGGATGCGGGGGGTAAGGAAGCTAGTCCTAGATAATAAGATTCGTATTGGTTCTTGGAATATCGGAACACTATCGGGTAAGCTAATGGAGGTGGTAGATACTATGATTCGGAGAAAGATTCATATTCTATGTTTACAAGAGACAAAATGGGTTGGAGAAAAAGCAAAGGAGATAGAGGATACAGGTTTTAAATTATGGTACTCAGGTAAAGAAAATGCCCGAAACGGAGTTGGTATTATCATAAATAAGGATTTAAAGGAGAGTGTAGTAGACATACAACGATATGGTGACCGAATCATAACATTGAAATTAGTGTTAGGAGTAGAGGTTTTGAATATAGTTTGTGCTTACGCACCCTAAGTAGGACTAGAAGATAGTATAAAGACAGTTTTTTGGGAAGAGTTAGATAAGGTGTTTCAAAAGATTCCACAAAGGGAGATGATTTGTTTAGGAGGAGATTTAAATGGACATGTCGGTAAAGAGGCATTAGGATATCAAGAGATTCATGAAAACTTTGGTTATGGGGATATAAACGAAGAAGGTAGGGAGATTTTAAATTTTGCTATGTCATTTGATCTCTTTATAGTCAATACAATCTTCAAAAAACGAGATGAACATTTAATTACTTATAAGAGTGGCTTATCACAAACACAAATTGATTACTTTATTTATAGAAAAAAAGATAGAGCGTGTTGTAAAGATTGTAAGGTAATTCCAGGAGAAAGCTTAACCACCCAACATCGACTTTTAGTTATGGATTTACAAATAAAAAAATGGACAAAGAAAAAAAGAGTGCATCGAGCTATTCGGACTAAATGGTGGAACCTCAAAAGCGAGAAAGAAGATATATTTAAACAGAAAGTCCTTCAAGGAGATGTTTGGAATTATGTTGGCACATCCTCTGATATGTGGAACAATATGGCTATACATATTAGGAAAGTGGCGAAAGATGTGTTAGGGGTATCTAAGGGAGGTGTACCGGCACAAAAAGAAGCTTGGTGGTGGAGTGAAGTAGTACAAAATAAAATCAAGGCAAAGAGGGCATGTTACAAATTACATTATGCTAAGAAAACTAGTGAAACTTTAGAAGCTTATAAGAAAGCAAAGAAGGAAGCAAAAAAGGCCGTTAGTGAAGCAAAAGCTAAGATTTGGGAGGACTTATATAAAAAACTCAACTCAAAAGAGGGTGAAAGAGATATTTTTAGGATAGCTAGGGCTCGAGATAAGAAAACTAAAGATCTTAATTATGTTAGATGCATAAAAGATGAGGATGAAAAAATTCTAGTGGCAAATGATGATATAAGAAATAGATGGAAAAACTATTTTTATAATCTTTTTAATGAAAATAAAGATGTTAGTATTAGTTTAGGAGATTTAGCCAAGTCAGAAAAGTATATAAACCACAATTTCTACCGACGTATTCAAAAGAATGAAGTCAAAGAGGCTCTTAAACATATGAAGAGTGGTAAATCAGTAGGACCAGATAATATTCCTATAGAAGTTTGGAAAATACTAGGAGAAATAGGAATCACTTGGCTCACAAGACTATTTAATGAAATATGGAAAAACCAAAAGATGCCCGAGGAATGGAGAGCAACTACACTTATACCCGTATATAAGAACAAGGGAGACATTCAAAATTGTGCGAATTATCGAGGTATCAAGTTAATGAGTCATACTATGAAATTATGGGAAAGAATTATCGAACGTAGGTTAAGACAAGTATCAAGTACAATAGAGAACCAATTTGGATTTATGCCAGGTAGATCTACTATTGAAGCAATTCACCTTTTGAGACGTCTTATGGAACATTTTAGAGCAAAAAAGAAAGACCTTCACATGATATTTATTGATCTAGAAAAAGCTTATGATAGGGTACCGAGGGAGGTTCTTTGGAGAACTTTGGAAAAAAGAGGTATCCCATTGACATATATTAACCTTATAAGAGACATGTATGATGGTGCAAAAACATGTGTGAGGACTCATGAAGGAACGACAGACTTCTTTGAAGTTAATATTGGGTTACATCAAGGATCAACTTTAAGTCCATACTTATTTATAATGGTGATGGATGAGTTAACAAAACATATTCAAGATGAAGTACCTTGGTGTATGTTATTTGCAGATGACATTGTATTAGTGGAGGAGTCTAAGGAAAAAGTTAATAGAAAATTGGAACTATGGAGAGAAACATTAGAAAACAAAGGCCTCCGACTTAGTAGAACAAAGACAGAATATATGGAATGTAAGTTTGATCATTTGGCTACTTCAGAGGACATAGAAATTAAAATTGGCACACATTGCATTCCCCAAAAGGAAAGTTTTAAATACCTAGGGTCAATTTTTCAAAGTGATGGAAGAATTGATGGAGATGTTACACATAGAATTAATGCTGGTTGGTTAAAATGGAGGGGAGCATCAGGTATTCTTTGTGATAAGAAGATACCATTAAAATTAAAAGGTAAATATTATAGAGCAGCAGTTAGGCCTGCCATGTTTTATGGTTCTGAGTGTTGGGCAGTTAATCATCAACATGTACAAAAGATGTCTGTGACAGAAATGAAGATGTTGAGATGGATGAGTGGTCATATAAGAAAAGACCGTATACATAATGAGGTTATTAGAAACAAATTAGGAGTGGCACCAATAGAGGATAAAATGAGAGAACATCGTTTAAGATGGTTTGGACATATAGAAAGAAGATCAAAAGAAGAACCTGTAAGAAGGTTAGAAAAACTAAATTTGGAAAGTATTAAAAGAGGTAGAGGACGACCACAAAAGTGTTGGAAAGAAACAATAAAGAATGATCTAGCTTATTGGGAGTTAGCTGCTAACATGGCACACGATAGAGATCTGTGGAAACAAAGAATCCATGTAGCCGACCCCGTCTAGTATGAGAAAAGGCTTAGTTGTTGTTTGTTGTTGTTGTAGCATCGCATATTGTCTTAATATTTATGTGACTAGAAATGTTCATATTCATACAACGATGTGTCAAGTTAGTTACTGCCTGCTTATTCATCTTGGTTCCATTATCCAGGACCGAGTTTGTGACCCATATTACCTGTATGAGAAATCTGCTGATCTTTTCATTCGATGACATCAGACACCCATCGTCAAATTTGGAATCAGCATTATATTCCGCTTGACCCCTGTGAGCTGAAGTATTCACCACCCTTGAAAAACTGTTAGCACCAAAGTTTGATTACCACACTGTCTGCACTCCGCTAAAACCTGGTTAATGACATTCGTTGCCTCTACTTCCTTGATTACCTTATAACACGTCCGATTTTCCTTGTCTAACCCAACCTAACAATCAATTGATAGTCGGCCCTTACAGCTACAGCATTTGACTGGCCTCACTTAGTCACTCGAACCCAATTAAGACTAAGATACACACCTTCCATTAATCTATCTACCCAAGACTGAACTAAACCCCTACAACTACCCTTAGTCAAGCATCTGCCCCTTGACCTAATACACTCCTTTACCTCGGGTCTTAATCTCCACATTAAACTGGACTTAGCGACCATCAATCCCCTTGACCTAGCCAAACCCGAGCTGATCATTCCACTTTGTCTTGAACCTTGACCTGGACTCCCATGCTTAGTCAACTAACCCCTAGTCAAATACACCTGAATTAGACCCAATCGGCTTAATTTAGTCCACCTAGGTCAACCCTTGTTAGAGCTGTCACCTAACCAGTTATAAGGTAGGTTCACAATCAACGTAAGGCGACATATAGAAACCCAACTCAATCCACATCCAAAAACCTATACCATACCCCACAGTAAAACAATCCCCTTTTTGCACTCACCTTTTCTTTAATTTTACATAAAATCTACGTCTATTCAAGCAAGCAACTGACAATGGAAAAGATTGTCTCTTGTTTGGTGGAGCAAGAACTTCGATAAAAAGAACCTATATAGACTCACATCCCATAAGGAGGAGCATTCGGAGAAGAGTTCCTCCTGAGCCTTATTTCTCAATTCTCCTTGTCTTTTTGTAGATTGTGTCATGATGAGATTCTACAAAACCCATAATTCACATACAAAGTAAGAGGGAGAATTGTTGTAGATGCTACAAAAGTGCTTGATATTGACACAAGAAACATCTCTTGTTATTCAACATCTCCTGAGGAAGCTGAACAATTGTTTGAGACAATTTTCTAGATGAACAATTTTAGTTTTTCTTCGTTATCCACTAGTATATATGAGTTATTTTTGAGATAAATCTAATTAATCTTTTCTTCAGTTATTCTTGTATTCTAGATGTAAGAACATTTTCATTTGGTTTCTCACTTTTTGTAGGTGTTCCATTGCCCTTTTGGTCTTTCCTCGAACTGCTTATCATGGTATATTATATCTTCTTCCAGTGTCTCGTGTTGATTGTTCTTTAGTAAACTTTTTTAGTTTTGCATTTATAAATGAACCAGTTCCTAAGATAATTGTAACTCTGCTCATGTAAGTGATCACACTTGCTCTGTCTACCATGAATTCTAAACATTGTGAATATAGCATTGAAACATTCCCTCTTAATGACATACTGCAAAGCTCAAATGCAGCGAAAAGTAAGCAAAGAAGAGTTCCTCCTGAGCCAACAAGCTAGTCTTAGATAATAAGATTTTTATTAGTACTTGTAATATTAGAACATTGACTAACAAGCTAATGGATGTAGTAGATGTTCCTCCTGAGCCAACAAGCTAGTCTTAGATAATAAGATTTTTATTAGTACTTGTAATATTAGAACATTGACTAACAAGCTAATGGATGTAGTAGATATTATCATTGGGAGAAAGATTTACATTCTATGTTTATAAGAAACAAAGTGGGATGAAGAAAAAGCAAAGAAGATTGAGAACATAAGTCTTAAATTATGGTATTCAGAAAAGAAAAAGGCTCGAAATAAAGTTAGTATTATTGTAAATAAATATTTAAATGATAGTGCAGGAGACATACAATGACATGGTGACTGAATTATAATGGTAAAATTAATATTACAAGTAGTGACTTTAAATATAGTTTGTGCTTATGCATCCTAAATAGAACTAAAAGATAGTATAAAAAATCATTTTGGGAGTAGCTAGATAAGGTAATTCAAAAGATTCCACAAAGATAGATGATTTGTATAGGAGAAAATCTAAATAAACATGTCGGTAAAGCGGCATTAGGATGACAATTATTGGTTTGGAGGTTTAAATGTGGAAGAATTTTTTTTTTTTAAATTTTGCTATAGCATATATCTCTTTTTAGTCAGTATAATTTTGAGAAAATTAGATAAATATTTAATTACTTATAAGAGTGGTTTGTCACAAATACAAATCGATTATTTTGCAAGAATTGAAAGATAATTCTAAGAAAAAGCTTAACTACTCAACGTCGATTTTTAGTTATTGATTTGCAAGTAAAAAGGTAGGCAAAGAGGAAAAGAATACGTAGAGCTATTCAAACTAAATGGTAGAACCTCATTTTGTCAAAAATGAGAAATAAGATATATTTAAACAAAAAGTTTTTCAAAGAGATGCTTGAAATTACAAAAGTACACTTTCTGATATGTGAAATAATATGACTAAACATATTAGAAACGTAGCAAAAGATGTGTTAGATGATTCTAAAGGAGGGCATGTTACACATTGCATGAAAGAAAGCATGATGATAGAATAAAGTGGTGTAAGATAAGATTAAAGAAAAGAGGGTGTGTTACAAATTGTATTATGCTAAAAGACTAATGAAACTTGGGAAACTTATAAGAAAGCAAATAAAAAAGCGAAAAGGGTCATTAGTTAAGCAAAAGCTAAAATTTGAGTGGATTTATATAAAGTCCTCAAGTCAAAAGGTGAAAGATATATTTTTAGGATAGCTAAGACTATAGATAAGACAAGTAACGATCTTACTTTTGTTAGATGCATTAAAGATGAGGACTAGAAAATTCTAGTAGCAAGTGATGATATAAAAAATAGATAGAAAAATTACTTTCATAAGTTTTTAACAAAAATATAGGTGTTAATATTAACATAATAGAGCTAACCAAATCACAAGAGTATATAAACCACAATCTCCACTGACGTATTTAAAAGAATGAAATCAAAGATGATCTTAAACTTATGAGGGTTGCTAAATCTATATGTCCAAATAATATTTATATAGAAGTACATAAAATCTTAGGAGAGATAGGTATTACTTGATTTACAAGATGATTTAATTAAATATGAAAAACCAAAAGTGTGAGAAATGAAGAAAGAACAAACTTATACCTATATATAAGAACAAGAGAAACATTCAAAATTATGCAAATTAGCAAGGTATCAAGTTAATGAGCTATATTATGAAATTATGAGAAAGAATTATTGAACCTAGGTTGTGACAAATATTGAGTACAACAGAGACCGATTTTATATACATGCTAGGAAGATACACTATTGAGGTTATTCATCTATTAAGACGTCTTATTGAACATTTTAGAGCAAGAAAAGAAACCCTTCATATGGTATTTATTGAACTAGAAAACGCTTATAACAAAGTACCAAGAGATATTGTTTGGAGGACTTTCGAAAAGAGAGGCATCTCATTGACATACATCAATCTTATAAGAGATGTATGATAGTTGGCATAAAAGCCTTCACATGGTTCTCTCTCTCATGTAAGGGATCACCCTTGCATGGCCGGTCCCAAGCTCAGATAAAGGAGGAGGGTTGCGTTAGGCTTCCGACAACCAGTATAAAACTTTGTTAGACTTATTTATCATGGATTCTACAAATTATTATAGGGCTCTATGGAAACAAATAATCCATGTAGGCGACTCCATCTAGTATGGAAAAAGGCTTAGTTGTTGTTTTTGTATTTGGGCTCTAGGGGGGGCTCATAAAAAGTCGGCTTTCCTGATTTCATGGGAAAGTATTCCCATCCATCTAGAGAAGCATCTCAAATTCAAATATGCCTTTTTGAATTTTGAAATCCAGGAATCAAGGAAAGTTCCCTTGATCCTTGGAGAGGTGATTGATCCCAACTGAGGAGGACAACTTGTGGGAGTTGTTCTCGAAGAGGATTCATCACATCTTGGAAGAACTAATCCTTGCCAAGATTAGACCAAAAGTAGAAGGTTGCACTACTATTGAAGGATAAGAAGGTTGATGTTGTTGGAGAGCACTTGTTGTCCTTTATAGATCCATCTCACAATAGCATAAGGAGATCATATTGGTCTCACCCATGCGAGAAAAGGAACTCTCGTGACTGATTCCTGTCAGACCAAGGGAGAGAGAACCAGTTCATCCTTGGTGTTGAGGAAGGTAAGAGAAGGAAAAAATCTATGTTTGTTCAAGACCTATGCAATGGAATTGAAAGTTGCTTGTTACCGTTGTAGATAAGGACAAAGCCTATTGTTGGTGTCGTGGATCTACTTAGAGGGACATGGTAAGTTGAGTTGTTGCAGGCACAAGTAGTCGAGGTGTTTTCTTTCCTTATTTTTAATTAAGGGTTTGATATGAATATATGATTTTGGTTGTTTTATGTCTCTTTTATAAGAACACTAAGTTGTATCTCTTTATATGATTAAGATCTCCATGTCGTGGCTATATGTCACTATTGATCGTTTATAGAAGGCCTTTGCTGGAGATGCTTATGTTGGGATTGTAATATCCCATATGTTTTGGCCATTTGTTGGAGACTTCTGGGCCTATGTTTGGAGATACACTTAGTTGTGTATTATTTGATCCTCTTGTGCTTTTTAGTATCATCTATTGATAGTATCTTGGTTAGAGGGACTTTATATCTTACCTAAAATGCATAGTTTTTTGTGTGCATAAATGTTTGAAAAGAGTGTGTAAAAGGGGTCTTGCTTTGACTATTGACAATTTATTTGGTTTAACCTCTTTTGAGTATTTTGTATGAATGATATTGACTATGAGGGGTCAGTTTTCAAAGACTTGCATGTCTTATTATCAAAATAGTTGAGGACATACAAATTATTTTGTCAAATATTGTATCTTTTGTTTTAGAAATTTTTGAAAAAGATTCTTAAAAAACTTACTCGAATTGGCTTTATAAGACTACTTTGTTGACTATAAATTTACTCATATGTTTAATACCAAATTTGATCACTTTATTGGATTCTGTTATTATCCTTGGATTCATAGAGTCTTATTTGAAATTGTGAGTTTTTAAGAGTCTTGTGCTTTGTTGGCTTGTGATTGTCGGGATGGTTCAAGCTCATCCTTAAAGCTTGGTTAGTTTGTGATTGCTTGGATGGTTTAAGCCTAGCCTTAAAGCTCGGTTAGACTATGATTGCCTAGATGATTCAACCTCTACCTTAAGCTCGATTGGTGTTTGTTTATCGGATTAATATACCTTGACCTTTTGAAATATGTTATGAGCTTGTTGTGACTCGTAAACTTATTTGTTATATTAGAGAATCCTATTTAGGTGATCAATGTTTCCATTAAATAAACTTTTTTCTTATGTTTTTAGTGAAATACTTCAGGAACTTCTTTGAAATATTAGGATCGTACTTGATGTTTATAAGATTAAAAATGTCTTAGCTTTCAAGTTTGTATTATTCTATTTTTAGGATTTTAATTATTTTTGTTGAAGTTTTACTCTATAAGTTTTCTTTCAAGTATTAAAATAAAGGATTGTGATGTAAACTTATCAAAGAAATAAAAAGAAAAGCATTGCAGACAACTGCAAGGTTGATGATGTTCATGTGTTTCAAGACCGAATACAAAAGCTACCTAATTGAGTTGCATATATTTTCACCAAGTTACTCTCAACTCCAAAATTTGAGTTATTACTTATAAACTTTTAGTGATAGCAAAGTCAGTGTGATGGAGTGTTAAAATATAAATTTGTATTTAAGTATTGTCCCTTTTGTTTTTATGTTATTTTCTATATTTTTCTTTTTTTGTATTTTTTAATAGTCAGTACCAGCATCAAGTACTCTCAACAACTAGAATTTTGACCGTTGGAAGCACATCAATAATTAGGATTCTTGGAGTTGGAGAAGTGGTTGTTGTTTGTTTGTTTCCTGCATAAAACCCAACCTTGTACATTGTAATAGTATGATGAATAAGATTTCATAGATATTCCTTATAGTCCATCACAATTAAGAAAAGGTATGAGGAGATGAGATCACCATGCTTGATGCTGCGGGAGTAGGAAAACATGTCTCCAACTTCTTCATTGATAAGTAAAGTATAACTAGTTGCGATAACACATGCCATGATGAGATTAATTCATTTATCGACAAAGTAAAAAGGGTGTAAAGTGTTCTTTAAAAATATCCATTCCACCCAATGATATGACTTCATTATATTTGTCTAACATAGCGAAGGGCTTCTTATTAAGGCGCATGGAGTCCACCTTTCTCTGCAACTAGAATACATTCTTGGATAGTCTGGCCTCTAAACAAAGCTGGCTGATTGTCTTAAATGATTCTGAAAAGTATGAGCCTGATCCTTGTAACAATAATCTTTGCTATGATTTTGTATAAGAAGTTTTAAAGACTAATAAATCGAAATTCAGTTATCTTGTCTGCTCTCATGCATGTCGGTATAAGAGTGATACTGGTAACATTGGCTTCTTTTAGGAGCTCACGTAATTTGAATACCTTTTTGATGACTTTGCAAACATTTCACCCTGTAATGTGCCAATAGACTTGATATAAAACCGAAAAATCCATCAGGGCCTAGAGCATTATATGGCTTTAAAGCAAAGATTGCTTGCTAAATCTCTTCATGGGTCGGAGCAAATAGCATCATGTTGTCTTGATTATTAACTTTAGGTCCAATTACACTACCTCAATCAGATCTATTAAGCACATCACTAGAAAATAGTCTCTAAAAGTAGTTACTAGCTTATTCCTAAATGCTTGCTAAAGTGGTGCATTCAATTCCATCTTTGTGAATAAGTATATAATGTTGTTAAGACCCAGATTTCTTTTGAACTTAACATGATAATGATCAATATTATGATCACCGTCGACCAATCATCTACTTTGAATTTTTGTGTTTCCAAAAGTACTCTTCGAGCTCTCTTGACTCTTGTCATATGCCTTAAATAAGGGTTTCTTAATTAATCACCACATCACCAATGCCTCCTCCACATTGTAGTCTTTCTAATTGTTTATGGTAGTCCATCATACTTCTAGCTATATCTCCAATTGTATTGGCATTCCAGGCTAATATGAAGTTGGCCTTGACATCTTGCAATTGTTTCATTACTTTGAAGATAAGGTAGTTAAGTATGAAGGTGGACCATGCTAGCTGCATAACTTCCTTGGAAGAATCTTAATCCATGAATTTGGGAATACTTGCATCCAATGGAGATTAGTAGACCTCTAACGACTAGCAATGAAGTGAAGCCCTTTGTGGATTTGTCGATATAAATGTAAGTCCTGCAATTAGGAGCTCTACCAAATTGTCATTTGTAATGAATTCATTAAATTTGACTTTGGTCTGAGGATTTGTTGCCTACTCGCTCATCGCTAGATCTAGTGGACTTCCAATGATCCACTAGCAACCAAGGATCTACTATGAAACTACAATGGAGAATCCAAAAGTTTGTCTCTAGCTGTATAAGAATTATAGCAAAAAATGCCATTGGTATATAGCAATTTGGCAATGTGATGAACCTTAAAAGTAAAATATTGCTCAAATGCATTAACCTTTTGTACTGAAAATGAGATATTGTTGGCGAGACAAATGATTCGAGCCATCGGAGAAGAATCAAAACTGCCTTGGATAATGTATCTACTAAATCCAACAAAAATCTAATCTCCTAAATTTTTGGTGAGTTTGTCTTCAAAAAGAAAAGCTATATCAACTTTATATTTTGAGAGCATTGCCTTTAATTCAATTCGAGCTCATGCTGTCCCTAGGCCTTGAGCATGCGGTGCAATAATTCTCATCTTGTTCTGCAAAGGCCCTTATTTTTGGAGTGGCCTTTCTCCAGTTTCTTTTCAATACTAGTAAAGCACTCGGAAGGTAGAAATTTATCAATTAAATTTTGAACCTTATAAGTTTTAGTTTTGGATATGGTGGCAGAGAGATACTCTCCTATTTCTCTTGATTTTTGACAAATCTACTGAGTCTTTCTCTTTCTCATTTGACATCAACTTGGATGAAACAGATCATTTGCTAAGTTGGAGTTAGATGGTTTTGTGTATGTGACATCAATTCTCAGCCATTGTGAGTTGAAAATGCTTGCAACTACAATTGTTGCCTCTTTGCAAATTAGTGATCATTATGGGCTTATTTTCATCTGGTGATAGAAGTTCTGGAGGAGGTGAATTGAGAGAGCTAAGAATTATCAAGGCTAAAGGTTTATCCTGTTGGGTGATTTTCAAAATACCAAATATATTTGGTGAAGGTTATAGGTGCAGCCATGTTATAGCATAAGAGTCACTTACTTAAGTGATAATTATATTCATTAGTAGCACATGTAGTAGCTGTAACTCATGAACATTTTTCAGTCATGTTGTGGCATTAAAAGTCACTTATTTAAGTGATAATTATGCTCATTAGTAACACATGTAGTGATTGTAACTCATGAGTATTTTTCAGATTTGTTGTGGTATCACTTACTTAAGTGATAATTATACTCATTAATAGCACATGTAATAATTGTAACTCTTGAGTATTTTTCAGTTATAGTTTGTCATTAAGACTCACTTACTTGAATGATAATTATACTCATTAGTAGCACATGAAGTGATTATAACTCTTAAGTATTTAGCATCGTAATTATACTCATTTGTATATAGTGGTATCGTAAACAAGATTCGTCCAATTTTTTCTCTCATTGAGAGTCATTTCCTACTTAGTTTTTCAAGAGAGTTTATAAGCTCTATTGTAGTGGTAATTTGATTTGCAACAACATCATCATTGCTTTGCCGATTTGTCTATGACTCGATTATGTTCATGTAAGATGAATCGAAGGACATTATTTGTATCTTTAAGGTGTTTGTTAAGGTTCATTACATTCAATTATTTAATACCGATAACGATAAATAAACCTAAAGATTCGTGTTTATCATGCCTCGAATAATAGCACTATCATAACCTTATTTTAAAGGTATTAAACTCGATCTTTTAGGTGCCTACCATTCAAGAATTGTGCCATCTACAAGTGATCAACTCCAGCATCTCCTTCAACATCTCCTTATTGTTAATGTCTTGAAGCCGAGTGAAACATGGAGGTCAAGAAGAGACAACCAAAGGAGCTTTCATCAATTAGGTCTTTGATCTCCTCCTCTTGAGTGATACTTCTCCAAATTTGATGTCACACCTAGAGCAAGGCGAGGTGCAACCTCGACAAAAGTTGCATGGTTTCACATATGCATTATGGGAGCAGGCATACCTTGCTCTTTAACACACCAAGCATCTTTTTT
The DNA here is from genome assembly GCA_036023115.1 of Brasenia schreberi. Classification (NCBI taxonomy): domain Eukaryota; kingdom Viridiplantae; phylum Streptophyta; class Magnoliopsida; order Nymphaeales; family Cabombaceae; genus Brasenia; species Brasenia schreberi. The sequence goes on from JAYKKT010000090.1 coordinate 22,495,492, forward strand.
TTTGTTTCGGTTTGATCTATTCGTCAGTGCCTTGATTCGGAGATGGGTTAACCTGTTTAGTCGTTTCACAGGTGTAACTATGGTGATAAGTTGACCCACATCCCTCACAAAACACTACCTGCTTCGTACTCGAGATGAATATCAAAATCCTCTCCTTCCTCTATCAATACTGTACCATCACTTTCCAAAGAATTTTGAAAAAGCTGGTCACTTGGTAGCTCAACGCAGATTTGGGTGAAGGATAGTCACCCGCATATCGTGTGATATTATCCATAGCTAAGAATGTTCCTCCCAAGAATTTAGCGACGCTTTGAGAAAAGGATTCATTCTATAATGTTGGATTGAATTCCATCAGCCGTACCCAAATTCGTAAGAATGGTGTTTGTGATTTCAAGTCGCATTCTTTACAAGGGTACCGTTTATTGATAAGAAGCATTCTTCCTGATAGCTTCCAAACCCCAATCCCTATGATAAATTTCATGTCTTCCTCGCAGGAGGCTTGGATCAAGAATAGCTTGCTCATCATATCTTAGGTTCAGGAGCCTTGTATTTGGGTTTCTGGACTCTCAATGTCAGTATTTTCTAAATATACCCCCAATCTGAATTAGTAAGACTATGTAGACTTTCTATTTTGATTTGGTAAACATGTATCTTGGGATTTATGCTGCTTGATGAGAATAAGTTGCCTATCATATCTTAGCTTCTGTAAAATCTAATATTGATTTCCTTGTGGTTCTTTTCGGATTACTTCTAGATGAACAATTATGCATGTATAGTCCGTGGTTCCAACCTTCACAACGCGATAGTATATGCTGTTAATGACGGGCTTATTCAGACAAAGCTTGGACTGTCTTCCTCTGAAATCAAATTCAAGTTGCTGAAATCTTGCTTTATATATATATATATATATATATATATATATATATATATATATATATATATATATAGATATATTGGTAGGTCAGAGCCAGATGCGCTCCTCGAGTATCGAACTCGTGGCTGCCTTGTGGGTCGACCCCTAGCCAGGTGAGCAGCTGCTTTTTGTGCTGAAACCTAGCTTTATAGAGATGAGTCTCGTAGGTTTTGATATCGGTAATGAGAACCGTGTGGTTGCTGTGGCAAAGCAGAGCGGAATCGATGTCACTATTATGTGAAGATGGTAAAAATAAGATGGCTTTCTTTCACATATCAAATACAGCATATGATTTTGAGGCAACTCTTATGGCTTACTATTTCTCACCGTGTGGTTTCCACGAAAAAAGAAAAACGAGGTCCTATGGCCTTTGGGACTTTGAAGGCTCAAAGTCTAATTCTTTTGTGGATGTTGACTACAATACGATCATTGGAGTATACTGTGGGTTCTTTTATGGGCCAGGTCGAACCATCGTTCTGTTATTCAACTGGACCACAACGAGAGAGAGAGAGAGAGAGAGTTGCGTATGGAGAATTCCTGAGTGGTAATTACCGGCGTCTTAGTCTGGAATTTCAGCATTGCGTCTGCTCCTGCGTACTGTGTTAGTTGGAATGACGATATTTAGTGATCGGGTACGCCTCAAAGGTCAACTCCTGAGTACCGTGAAGCTAACGAAATCGATCCACTTTTGAAGGGCGAAAAGAAAAGGAGGAAGATATAGCGCGTTATGTATTGGCCTTGCCTAAACCCCTTTGCTGAACAAAGAAGAAAAGGATCTCAATCCAATTGGCATACAATTATACATGACTTGGCTAATGCTGGCAATTTCATGGTTTCGAGCCAATTAAGAATAATCGGCTATGAACAACTCCTAAAGTTGTTTTTATTATTTATCTTTTAAAATAAAACCAGATTAATTTATTCAAAACCAGGCACGCAAATCTGTTGTTGGTGCATGGTAATTCATTCAATTGCCCAAGGTTGACTCTCTCTCTCTCTCTCTCTCTCTCTCTCTCTCTCTCTCTCTCTCTCTCTCCGTTTTAATATATAAACATGAAATCCCAAACATGTATTCTTTTCATGTGGGTCATGCAGGTTGCATGTGATTGAAGACTCTGTATTGGAGCCTCCTTATCTCAGACCATCTTGAGCAGATTTGGTCTAGGATGTCTTCCTTCCTTCCCCTTTCTCGTGTAGGAATGGTCAATCTGGAGAGGATTCTTCTAAAAGGACGGAAGAAACAGAAGACGGATCCGACGTCCTGCCGGAAAGGCCAACTCCGCAGAACTGTGATCGGCTTCGTCGTCATCCTCATGTTTTCATGTGCTCTCTCCTCAATACTGCTCTCCATCCTTCCCTATTTTGACTTAGGTACCGTTCAGTTTACTATACATCTATAATTTTCTTTATTTCAATGACACATCTAAGTGCATGTCAAAGCAGTTCTCCGAATTTCATTTCCTTGTTTGGTTATCACAGACAGATCGGAGCTGCTGGATCATCGAGTTACCCAAGCGAATTGCTCGTCCGTCATTGATGGTAAGAATTAAGATATTTTGTCGGCAATCATGTAGAAATTGAATTCAACTAACACGAAAGTTAGTGGGATTTAGTTAGAACGCATCATGTTCATGGGTTTTGCATGAACAACTAAAGATGACTACAAGGTTTATTTATATATGTATATATATAAACTTACCAGTGACCTATGAAATGGAAGCAGAACCGCGGTTCAAACCACTTGGCCGGTTGCATGGGAAGATGAACCATAACCGCAACCAGGTGTGTTGCAGGTCGGCTCAGTCCTTCGAACCAGTGGGCCAGTTACAAACCGGCCACATCCGAATTCATGCATGGTTATAACCAAACCATCACATTTCCTCACATTATTCATCATCCTTGTAATTTAGATGATCTGCCAGTGCATGCATTTTTTACATGATTTATGTACATGCTCTCATTTGTCATCATCATTAGTATATAATATCATTACATCGAAACTGCCATGCTGAAATCAATATGTATTTATGCATATGAGAAAAATTTTAGGTACTCTTGAAACAAATGAGAGTGGCTTCCTCTGTTGCGATCGGTCACACTTCAGAACTGATGTTTGTTACATGAAAGGCGACATCCGGACCGTTCCTAGATCGAATGCAATAAATCTCTGCTGTTCGCAGTATGGGAACATTCAAGAAGAGAAGATAAAGCCTTACACCAGAAAATGGGAGGAGGGAATCATGGGCACCATTGATGAGGTGAAGCTTAAAACTGCCCATAGTATGCAAAACCACAATCGTTCATGTGATGTCGATCACGGCGTCCCCGGCGTCGTTTTCTCGACCGGGGGTTATACCGGCAATGTGTATCATGAATTCAACGATGGCTGGATCCCTCTGTACATAACTACTGCAAGGTTCAATGGTGATGTAGTCTTCGCAATTCTTGAGTACCATGCTTGGTGGATCCAGAGATACAGCCCTCTGATCCAACGGCTCTCGAAGCATGAGGTCGTAGACCTTGGAAGAGATAAACGAACACACTGTTTCTCAGAATTGATCGTAGGGCTGAAAATCCATGATGAGTTGAGCATAAGCCCAGGCATGGTGAAGTCAGGGAAGGACATACATGACTTTCAAGCAGTCCTAGCACAGGGCTTTAATCCGCACCAGGATGGACCGGGTCGTATCGCGCATCGACTGAGACTAACAATATTGGCTCGAAAGAAGTCACGGGTCTTATTGAACCTGAAGGAGATTGTGAGAATTGCGAAGAAGGATTTGGGCTTCGAAGTTGACTTATTGTCTCTAACAAGGAGAACTGAACTGGCTAAGATCTACAAGGAGCTGCAGTCTACTGATGTTCTGCTTGGGGTGCATGGGGCAGAACTGACCCATTTACTGTTCATGCAACCCGGTTCGGTTTTAATACAGATCATCCCATTGGGTTTAGACTGGGCTGCAGAGACATACTACGGCGAGCCGGCTAAGAAAATTGGTCTGAAGTATATGAAATATCGAATCAAAATGGAGGAAAGTTCTTTGTATAGTAAGTATAATAGGACCGATCCGGTTTTGGTGCGACCCGAGTCGGTTAACCAGAAAGGATGGTGGGAGACTAAGAGGATATATATGAACACACAAAATGTAAATGTTGATCTCAAAAGATTGAAAAGGTTTCTCGCCGAAGCTCGATCTCATGTTCTTGCGCTCTCAGAGAGCAAATACACTCTAAAGGAGATTTAATAAGAGGATTAATGTTGGAAGGTGTTTCCAGGACCCGGTTAATCAAGAACCTTTTGTTCATTCGATAGTCGATTTCTGAACGGTCTCCAAAGGTACCAGCTAGCGGTTTTTTGAGTAAAATGCTTAATAAAAACTCAGGAATTTGGAGTTCATGAACTTAGTCACGTTTGAATGCTGCCAAACACGGCGTCGCTGTACCAACATTCATATTTTTATTTATGTTTTTCTTTTTGTCAATGGCTTAGCCGATGACGTTGTATAATTTTATGAAGCCAATTAATTCTTTATCGGCATGGCCGTTGCAACACTCAAGTTTTTGAAAACGTATGTTGACTTTTTTTATTTTGCCAACCTTCTTTAAGCATCTGCGTACGCAAGCACACATATTATATATATATATATATATTATTCCTTTATTTATGAGAGTACGAGTGTCAACAAAAAAGTTATATAAGTGTTTTAAGAAAAATTGTATTACACTTACACCCTTAAAAAGGAAAGAGAATGCATGATTATACATGTGTTATATATTTATATATAGAGAGTGTGTGATTAGAACATGTTCACTTCTAATGGTGTTCAGTCGTGTTCATCCATTACTTTAAGTGACATCTTTCATATTTTTAAAATATTTAATTTTTTTAAAATTATATTCATACTATCCAAAAGCAATAGGTGAACATGAGTACACATGTAAGAAATGAGATCAATACTAGAGATTTGAATTTAATACACTTTTCACACTTTATATTTAATATAATATTTGCATTAAATATAAATTTACATTCAAATTCCATTATTGATCATGATGATAAATGTTGAGATATTAAAGCATGGGTTATGCTCTCTCTCTCTCTCTATATATATATATATGTGTGTGTGTGTGTGCGCCTGCGTGTATGAGAGAGAGTGAGAGTTTATGTATGTGTGTTACAGTAGAATGGCAAAAGTTAGTTATACTTGCCTTGGAAATCGAACCCGCACCCTACTTTTGGTGGAGGCAAGAACACTACCAGGTGGGCTAATACCCCCAAGCGCCTATCTGCTTATATTTCTTCAACTTGATATTTTCTCGGTTTCTGTGGGAGAGGTCAGAGTCAAATGCACGCCTTTGGAGTTCACCTCCTAACCGGGTGAGCTATATTACTCGTTGCCCTTGTAACTCGGGCATTTTATTGCTTTACAATGAGCTATTTGATTTGGTCATACAAATAAACGATACAACATAACTTTCTTTCGGCTCGTAATTTTCTACCACCTTCACAATCACCTGCGACGTTTAATGCTGTCGACACGCAACCATTTGTCATCGTCACCATCAGCCAAAGCTCATCACACTCAACTGACAGGGCTTTGATACCCACATGTAGGTGGTGAGTTCAATCCCTGGGCGTGCATGTATGGGTGTATATGCTTCGGCCTTCGGTGCTAACGAAAAAAAATCCATCGCTATTGACATTATTTTGGCTTTAATCATTTATCATCACCATCACCATCACCATCTATCACCATTGCCAGGTCAATTTGTCGAAGAATAATAGGCCAATCGTATTTATTGCCATCAACATCAACGGGTCAAAAGTTGTAATAAACTTTTGGGTGTGTCCTTGAAAGTTTCAGAAAAGGTTGTGCGCACAACGAGCAGTGACTTACCTGGTTAGGGTACCGACTAATAAGTTGAACGTGGTGGGCTTGATTTACACGAGAACGACCCTAATTTCAGCCTCTAAATTGTAACTCCTCACCATCACCAACAGCCCAACACCCCTAAAAAAAAGAAGAGTTGCGTTCTTGACAAGCACCATATCCAGAGACCTTGGTTCGTCTTCAAGCCTGCTCATAAGACCAAGATCTAATGAACTCAAAACCATCGAGATAGTTAATTATCATGTAGATAAATGTTTACAACCTAATCATTAACCACAAATGTCATGCTTTGGACTTGATAAGCATCAGGGAATCTCCAGATCCTGATCCAACTTAAAGAGTTCATTCTCACTCGAGGAACTGGATCTGATGGACCCTTACAACTAGACTGGGATTCCATGATGGGAGGCCAAAGCCTAACACACACACGCACACAGAAGCACACCCATGAATGGAACTTGCTACCTACATGTGAGAATTAAAGAACCCAACCATCAGTTGAGCTAATGCTAGGGATGGTAATATTGACTCGACCCTTGGGGCCCCAACCTGATCAGATTCAGGTTCACGTACAGGATAAGATGCCCTGTTCCATACCTGATCTGATACTTTCCCAACTCATACCTAACATACATACATACATACATACATACATACATACATACATGTGTGTAGCTACATACATACGTACATAAATAAATATATATACATATACATACGTACATATATCTATCTATATGTATGTGTATATATTTATATTGCCTAGAAGGGATATCTTCTGTTACTAGGCAATTACCAACTTTATCTCGAGTCAACTCACTAGCATCGTTTCAATTCGTAATATTTTATGTTCTAAGTTCATGATTATAACTACTACGGTTGGCACAGTGGCAAGCACATCCAGTTGCTAAACATGCAGTCGGGTTTGAATAGGATAAGTTTCAAGTGCGACCTTTCTGTGTAAGCCAAGATCAGCACAGGCCCTGAGGGCAGGGGTCCTACCCTTGCAGTTCTACGGCTAGTTTTAATAGCTCTCGAAAAATTGGTTTCTCTAAGTTATAAATGAAAAAAGAGAAAGGAATATGTATGTGTCATGCATGTCTTCGAATATTTCTAATTAGGTAGGAAACTAGGGAAGGTAAGATTGGCTCAAGGGCAGGGATTACCCCGTTTGACTAGGTTTAGGTTTCAAAAGAACCGAATATCTTTGAGTGGGAATAGGGCAGGTAAGAGATACGAAGTACACAATCGGTACCTAATGCAAACTATATAAATGTACACACACACACAGATATATATATATATATATATATTGGCTATTGTTATTCTAACTTACTTGACATGAGAGGCCACTATAAGAGCACTTTGAGTTTCCTTGCTCCCAGACTGAGAATCAAGGGCTATGATCTTCTCTTCATCTCCTTGATGAAGGGCCAGCCACACACACACATTTATTAAAAGGCAAAAAAGTTCATCGTTCTCTATATCTAATTACCCATCCTTACTGCTTAAAATGCGAGTTTTTTTTGAAATTTTCAATTTCTCACAAGATTTTGCCCGATGGGTTCTGGCACAGTTTGAGATAGAAATCAGCTTTATGTGTTAGTCGAGTTTCATACGCAAAATTAGTGGCATCTTAATTATAAAACTGGGAATCTTTTATCAACCTGCTTTTAATATGGATTTACAAGCAATTGAAATTCATGAGAAGAAATGGTGATTTCAGGCCCAAAGAATCCAAGTCGGGTACATGTTTAGGCACCTTCGGTCAGGTCTGGGTCGGCGAGCATCAACTTGACCAAAGTTGAGTAGTGTAAGATATATATATATATATATATATATATATATATATATATATATATATATATATATATAGGATCGCACTTGGTTCAATTTCACCTGAACACGATCAGGTTGAGTCTGGGTTCTGAAAACGAATGAAAGGAAAAGAGTTGAGTCAGGTTCGGCGTGCTATGAATTGTGACCTGACCAGAATCAGACATGCCAACTCAATTCGCCACCCTAATTCTTGAGAACCTGGATTCAAAAACTGAAATCTCTCTCTCTCTCTCTCTCTCTCTCTCTCTCTCTCTCTCTCTCTCTCTCTCTCTCTCTCTCTCTCTCTCTCTCTCTCTCACACACACACACACACACACACACACAAACACACAAACTTTGGTCGGTTTGGAACTGGCTCGATGATTCCAACAGAAACTGAACCATGCAAGGAACCGGCTCAAACCAGGGTCGAAAGTAGGAACCACCCAGTTTAGATCCAGTTCCACCTTTCATAGAACCAGATTGAAACCAGAACCAATGGTTCCATAAAAAAAAAAATTCTTTAAAATTTTAATCTTTTAATGTTTTCTTCTGTTTCAAGTGGTTTTGTTGGTTTCTTTGTTGCAACGGAGCGTCGTCGTTGAGCTTTGGATACCTTGACACAACGTCGTCAAAGAGGTTACGTAGAGAACGAAAAAACATAGACCCGAGAGAGGAGATCAAATAAACTATTCATAGTATATATTTTTGTTTTTCTGTATACGTATTCATTTCGGTTTTCATCCTTACTTTATTTACCTTCTTTGAATGTCCATTTCAGTAAACAGAAAAGTTTCTCTACCTCTTCTGTTATATTTTGTAAAAGAAAATTGTTTAAATCTGCTTGTTTAGCAAAGTAGAAAACGGATTCAATAGGGAAGGAGGCTCTCCTTTCTTATTGCATATCCATTATGCATGAGGCCTCATGGCCATCTGTTATACAAGAATTATCAAGTTTAGGACTCGTACTGTGAACCAGAACGGCCCTGGGTTTTTTTTCCGATTCCTGGTTCTAGGAAAACCAGAACCTGCCATGTCTACACACAGAACTAATTGAATCCGGGGGTTGCATTTACCTAGTGAATACCACCAAGGCTTAGGAGCTTAACCCCAGAGCCCATACCGAGCTTTGGTAGTGCTGGTATACGAGCTAAGCCTGAACACGAGTTGTTCTGCAACTGAAGATCTTGTTACTTTCATTTCATTAGATCGGTTGGGCCAAACCAAAGAGCTGAGTTAGAAAAGCTTAGCAATGCTGCTCGTTCATGTTAAAAATGTAACCATTGACTTTTTTTTTTGTAGAAAAGATAATTTCTTGATTAAAAATTAAATCCATATTTTTAATTTCATATAGTTTCTCTTATAAATGTGAATACGTTAGGTCAACACAATACATTGAGCTAACATGCTTTTCTAGCACATTGTTCAGCTCATTTAGTTCACAAACGAGCATATCCCGAGTTGAACTGAGAACTGAGCTGAACCCCATTAGCGGCTCGAACCATTTCTATTTGCTGCCCGTATAGCAGCTAGATCTCTTTAGTTTCCATTTGCTAGCTCTCCAGGCAAACACTATATCTTAGCCAAAAGGCGAGGAAAGGAATATCTCAAAGACAAACATTACTTAGTACCTTTTTTTTGCAATAGAAGGCCAAAACCTAACACACACTCATACCTGTACCGTTTGGGAGTCGAACTCTCCACCAGCAACAACGGTGCTAGAGTACTTCCATTGAGCTAAGTCTCTACGCTCTGGGTGCACTTAGGTACCTTTTGATTCACGTAAGAAAATAAAAGCCTTTAAGAGTGTGTGTGCGCGCGCGCGCATGCGTTCTTGTTTATTTCGTTCTTGCTTTGATAAGAATGCAGTTTAATTAGAGTAAAGTCACACAAGCAGTCTTCAGCGGTTTTAATTTTTTACTGCTAATGGTCACATGTCCATGGATAATTTCAACGTTCCTATAACACAGCACATGCTTCATTCACATTTCTATTTTCGTTTACGTCGCTTGCGGTGGAGCCAACATTGATGCGATCAACACGACATGCACGGTCTGCACGCAATTTATGTGCGTGCAGTGGCAGTTCTACATTGTCTGAAATTTCAAAAATCAACTCAAAGTCTATAGCTCATGGTGAGATCCATGGGCTATAATACATTATTCACCCCACCTGAAACCATTCAAGAGGCTATTTGTCGCACTCTTAAAGAATTTCTAAATCAGTCATTATGTGTGTTTGTGTATACCAAGGTCATGGTGGTGGTCACAAGTGATGCTTCCATCACAAAAGAAAAGGAGAAAGTAGAAGAGGTGATTGATGGTGGCGGAGGGCAGTTTAAGTGATAGAGACCGCTTCAAAAAAGAGAGACACAGAGGGCTTGGTGGGCATATCCCAACCTCTCTCTCTATATATATACATATATATATAGAGAGAAAGAAAGATACACACAGGTATATTGAAACTCTAAAGCATCAAGACTGGTAGAAAACATGATCTTGCTGTTTTGAACTTAAACAGGAGTATGACACTGAAAAGATTGATCGGAGGATCGTCCAAGAATAAAAGCGGTTAGCATCGGAAGAGGCCTGATTTTTGTTTCAAGTGGTAGTATAGTCTGTTCAGTGACAAATAAGCCGATTCTGGGCACCCAAACTTGACTGCTTCAAATTGCACTCACCGACTTTGGACTCGATTTCTTAAACAACACTGATCTTGTGAACTAAATTTTGCAATGCCAATAGATATCGATTGAGTTCACATAATAGGGCTGTGAAACTGAACACAACACGGAAACCCAAAAAAGAAGACAATTTACTACTGGAAAAGTCCTTATTCGTGGAAACAACTTCAAAGTACCTGTACTTCCTGACAAAGTAATACGAAGATCCACCCTTGTTCGGGTTAACCTGAACGACATGACACGAAAATATCTGAAAACATGAAACTGCCACCTGCATGACCCATATAGGTCCAGCCCTATTTTCAAATTTTTAATATTTTTTTTCTCCTTTTTATACTTTGTGTTGGGATTTTATTCATTTCTATTTAGTGAGAAGTTAGGTTTTTGTCCATATTCAACTTTTCTTGTGGTTAGAGAAAAAGACGACATAATCTAATTCCTTGGCTTCGTACAAGCTTACGGCACTCCCGAGGTCATCGTCGTCCTCTTCATGCCAACTTGCAGGCTTCTAAACGAACATCCTCAGTGGGCCATTAACACTGTCCAAACAATTAGTATAAATTCTTTTTAATTAGGTGAAATTATTAAATTTCATGAACGAACGAACGAACACGATCATGAAAAGCATATGCTCTCGTCTACTCAAAGTGGCACGAGAAGAACCTGATATGTATGGTGTAACCTACTTTTAACATGAACACAAAATAATATGCAAAAACATGACCTAAAACATAGAATCACTACCGATACAGATGCAATCAAAATCACAAAATTTATGGCAATACAACATCGATATGGATGCAATCAAAATCACAGAATGACTCAATTCAAATGGCACGGAAATATCAGCTGTGCAAATTGGTGAAACGTGGGTATAGTAGACAACGTTGACCCCCATTCTTAGAAGGTTCGAGCAATGCTCAACCAATTATGAGCCCAACGAATATGATGAGTGTGTCCCAGCCAACTGCAATCGAGAATAGCAAGGTTGTCAGTATAGGTCTCGATGGGTGCAGACCATTTTCGGGAGATCGTAACCACGATAGAATAGGTATTAAGATAAAAACAGGTATATCTTATTAAAGAACTAGAACTGTTACAAGACTGAAAAGAAAAGTTGCGAATCCAAATCACATTGGACATTGAGGGAAAAAAAGAGTTCGATCATTGATAGATTTGAACCTTAGAGGAGTACTAAAGCCACCGATGAGGGTGAATTTCTTTCTCATATCTGCTTCAGCTGGGTAGGCGTCGAATTGGACATTGAAGTAAAAAGAGAGTTGGAATCCAAATCACATTGATAGGTTAACCAAAGAAAATTGGGGAAATTCTCTTACTATGATGGTTCCTTAGAAGACATGACTGAGGAGAATCAATTATTGTTTTGGTCGGAATGCCCGTTATTGTTTGCTGTCATATGCTTTCCGGCATATTAGTACAACTACCATCCTTCCTTTCCATTACACATTAATGATATATATATATATAATATATGTGTGTGGAGAGAGAGTAGGAAGAATATACCCATGTTTCGTTATCACTACCAAGATAACTTAAAAACCTACAAAATCACCAACATGCACAAACATTAAGGTCTACCGCAGAAATTCTTTTCCAAATAATATGTTGGTCCCTTGGTAGACATGGCAGAGGAGACTCATTTGTTTATCATTGCACTACAGTGGTGTACACACACATATATATATATATATATATATATATATATATATATATATATATATATATATATATATATATATATATATATATATATTGGCAAAAAGGAAATTGGTCGTCACACACAAACATCAAGAAACGTGTCCCTTTGATATAGTTTTTGTATCATTAACACAAGGAGGAACAACACGCGAGCTTGTCGATGTTTCTGAGAAGGGCCCAGTTCCAGTGGCTCCCCTAAGTAGTCCTTAGCATCGGTCGGTTTGGTTTACTAACCAAACTGAACCGAGTAAACCGAACATTCAAACATCATAAAAAAGTAAACCGAAATCAATTATATAATATACCCAACTGAATCAAACCAAATAAACCAAACACCAAAATATCATAGAAAAGCAAACCAAAACCGAAATCAATTATATGATATACCGAACCAAAATATTTCGGTTCGGTTCAATCGGTTAATCGGTTTCTGATACTTAGATTGATATAACCTTGAACTAACACAACTAGAGACATTCCTTATTACATGCAATAGGTTGATATGTTTAACCGACTTCTTGATTGATGATTTCATCTTCCTGCTTGCACAAAAGGACAAAATTTATAACTCAAATAGAAGTGACCTTCTCATACCATGCTAGAATTAATATTAATTAATGATTGGGTTAATTAAACTAGTGTACATTTAATTGTATTTAGTTCTTGTTAAGTATTCTTAAATATTCATTTGATGCATCTTTGATATATGTAAAAATCCTAAAGTATAAAAGTCACATGTGAGTGAGGGACTTATGCATGTGAAGACCAAGATACAAAGTTTAGTCCCATATTGATAGATGAGAAAAACCTAAATGTCCTTTTATATACTTGGTAGCTTGGGTTTGGGTTTGAGAAAGTTTGCATGATTATCATTTTGCACGAGAAGGTTTTAATGTAATGGTCAAACGGTTCCTATTCAGGAACAATTATGGGCGAAGAGGTGTATTGTTTGAATCAGATTTGGGATCCGAGATCCATCATATTTTATTATAAAGCAGGTTGGAGCTTCCCTAATGTGTACTTGCTCGTGACACTCTCTCTCTCCTCCCGTTTCCCTTCTTTGCGTTTTTCCACTTTGCAATGACTTCTCCCCTTTCGTTCTCCGGCTAAGGCGATTGAGGAGTGGTTGAAGGCAGCTCGAGTCAAGTACGTGCTCTTTCTGTGTGAGTTTTATCATAAGAAAAGATGCAACCACCCGTGCATACCCAAACAATGAGACAATAATTTCTCTAAGACAAGTTTGTAAGGGCGACTCACACAGATAAGTTTCTCTCTAATTCTATTTTTGCTTTGCTTGTTTCCTGTATGGTTTATGTATGGCTTTCTTTGGATTTACAACTATTGATGAAATCACTATATTTATAATTGTTGCATATTGTTTATTCGTGTAATCTTATGGTTCTTACCAACAATCTTAAAGAAATCAGTATTCGTAGGAAACATGTCATACACTGCCCTTCAATCAAAAGTCAATTTAACCTTAGTATTGGAAAAGTTTGTCAGCCTCACTTTAAATGTTGTTAATAATGTATGAAAATTTGGTTGATCATGTTAGGGTTGTATATATTTATCGAGTCGGAATATCCTATGACTCATGATACTGATCCTATAAGCTCATATAAAATCATTGAGTGGAAGGAGAAGGACATCATGTGTTGTTGTTGTATCTTATCAATACTGCTGAATCTTTTATTCGATGTATATAGTTATTTCTCTTACACGACAATGAAAGATCTATGAGCTACCTTGGATAAAAAATATAATATTGAAGACCTCGATCTTCAAAAGTATTTTGTGGTTAAGTTTCTTAAGTATCAAATGTAAAGAAAAAATTTATCATCGAGCAAGTACAAAAGTTGTAGTTTCTATGCCAGTCTCAAAGAAGCCGAGATGGAGCTCCTTAATAAATTTAATGTTATGTTTATTATTGAGAAATTTTCTAAGTCTTGCGAGGTCTTCAGTATAGATCTAAAGAATAAAATGAGTAAAATAAACCTTGATGATATCATGACAGACATAGCAATAAAAGAAAAAATAAAAGTAAAAAACTAGTTATTCCTATTGATAGCACCCCTAGACTCAACCTTATGGTAGGAAAGAAACAACTTAGTGATCATAAGGGAAAATAGGTAAAGTACAAACCAAATGAAATATATAAAAAAACTTAAAACAAACCATGTTAGATTTGTGGTCAAGTTGGACATTAGGCTAAGTAATGTCCCATAAAAAAGACAAGAAATTTGTGGCTGCTGAGAGAGTTATGGTTAACATGGTGATCAATGCACCTGCATCTAATTATGGGTATTTATCTCTTAAGCTCCATATCTTTTTTATTTATAAGGTATAGTATTGGATTGTAGATAGTAGGGATAATGTGAATGTTCGTGTTGACCTCTATGGCAGAACCATAATCTTAAAGGATCATTCCACTGTTGAAGTCAAGGGTAAAGGGCATGTTGATTTGAAATTTCCTTTCAAAAAGGTTTTAACTCTTTAGGGAGTTAGTCATATTTCAATGATTCGTCAAAATATCCTCATTGATCAAGGTTTAGTTAGGGAGGATTTAAGGTTAAATTATAAATATAATAAAATCGTAATTACATTACTTAACACATGTGTTTTTTGGGAATAACTATTTGTGTGATCTAGAGGTTCTATGTAAGATTCATATAGAATCAATCATTGATTTTTGTATGAATTTTAATATTAATAAAGCCTATTCTTCTTCTTCTTTTGTGAAGAATATTAAATCATATGATGTATGTTATTCTAGGTTGGCTCATGTTAATTTTGATTCCATGAAAAGAATAATAAACTTGAATCTTACCCTTAAGACTATCACAGATAGAAAATACAAATGTGATATTTGTATGCAAGTGAAACAATCCAAAAACCATACCATATGATTGATAGAAAATCCAAAATTTGGATTGGTGCACACTGACATTTGTGAATTCAATTGAATGACAACTAGGGATAATAAAAGATACTTTATTACATTCATTGATGATTATAATTAATATTATTATATTTACTTGCTTAAAAATAAAGATGAAGCTTTAGAAAAGTTTCAAATTTTTAGAAATGATGCACAAAGACAAACTGGTAAGGTACTTAAATGATTAAGGTCTAATAGGAGAGGAGAGTATACCTCAAACATTTTTTAAAAATAATGTCAAAACAACGATATTATACATAAGGCCATTGCTTCGTATTCACCTAATGACATAGTTGAACAGAAAAAATAGAATTTTATATAATATGATTAATGTTTTACTTCAAAGTTCTTGGTTACCTAACTACATATGGGAGAAGCTTTGAATATGACTTGTTATATTCTAAATTGAGTTCTCCATAGCCATAAGAAAAATAGTCCCTTTGAAATTTAGAATAGTCAAAAGACCAATCTTGAATATCTCAAAGAATGGGAGTGTTGCAAAATTAGTCATCCCCAAATACAAGAGAAAAAATTGAGACATAAAACTATAGATGTCATATTTTGGGATTATCTGGAAACTAACTATATAATTAGATTTGATGTATTTGGTATATATGTTAACACAATTGTGGAACTCTATGATGCTACATTATTTGAAAATGTATTTCTCATGAAAACTAGTGTTTTTCCAAGTATATCTTTTATAAATCCTGACCATATTATTGGTTTCATTGCTGATATGTGAAAATGATGACAAATTTAGAGGTGATCCTAAAACTATTATTTTTAGATCAGACGACTTTGAGAAAATAATTGAAATTAGTATAAGCAAATGACACAGGATATCCAAAGACTTTGAAAGTGACTTTGTTATTTTCAATGTCAAGGATGATCCTATCACCTTCTAATAGGCTATGATCTCACCTGAGGTCTTTGGAAGGAAGTCGCTAAGATGAAATCTAGTCAATTCTTTTTAATGAAACTTGAGAATTATGGATTGCCTCATGGTTATTGTATTGTGGGTTGTAAATATAATTGTAAGAAGAAACTTAATGGTGGACAATTAATAAGTACAAGACCATGTTAGTTGCTAAGTGGTACACATAATAGGAATATAACAACAACTAAGCCTTTTCCCATACTAGACGGGCTACATGAATTCTTTGTTTCCATAGGAATGACCTTTTTTTTATAATGAATAGATTATTTTGATACACATTTCTCTCTTTCCCACATGACCATAATCCGAGTGCTTATAGCACTAGCTTCAGTATATGATCTCACAATCCATCAGATGGATGTGAATAACGTCTTCCTACATGACGACCTCCACGAAAAGAATTATATGAATCAACTAGAGGGATTTGTAGTTTGTAGGGAATGAGTTTAAGGTGTTTAAGCTTGTTAAATCATGATATGATTTGAAACAAAGTCTTAAACAATATCATAAAAAGTTTGATTATGTCATATCATCCTTTGGCTTCATTTCTAATGAATTTGATAAGTTTGTCTACTACAAATCAATCAATGATGCATTCATCTAGTTTCAATATGAGAATCATAAATGTGATTAAATCATTTAGTAAGTTTGAAATGAAAGATATGAATGTAGCTGATGTGATTTTAGGATTTAAAATCACAAAATCTACTAATAGTATAATAATCTCTTAGTCTCACTATTTTGAAAAATATTTAAAGAGATTTGGATATATAAACTGTAGACCTTTTAAGACCCACATGATTCATCAAAGGCCTTGTATAAGAATGAGAGTGATATCCATCTGTCTCAATTACAATACTCTTAGATTAATGAATCTAATCAACTATACATGATAAGATATTGTTTGTCATGTATAAGCTTAGTAGATATACCAATTGTCCAAATAAAGCTTATTGGAAAGCTTTAGGTAAAGTACTTCACTATTTAAAAGAAATAATTTTTCTTGGGTTGCATTATAGTAAACATCATTTTGTTCTTGAAGGATATAGTAATGATAGATAGATTGTGAAAACTTTGAGAGTAATGAGGTCATTAAATATGTGTTTTTTATGGGTGGTAGAATTATCACCTAAAAATCTAAAAAATAGATTATATTGGCTCGTTCTACCTTTGAGGCAAAACTATATGTTTTGGATAAGATTATATTAAAAACAGAATGACTTAGGAGACTTTTGTCTAGTTTACTTATAGAAAAAAAGTCACTTCTTTTAATTTCAATACACTGTGATAGCATGACTATTATTATTAAGACTAGTAGTTCTAAGTACAATCAAAAGCAATGAAGACACATCCAAGACAACCTTAAGTCTGTAAGGACTCTTGTGTTTGATAGGGTTATAACTATTGATTTTGTTAGATTCAATGACAATACAACCGATCAGTTGACTAAGGGTCCAACAGTAACCCTAATCGAGAAATTTAGGTTGGAATGTCATTAAAACCCAATTATTCACAAGTAGTGACTAGCCAACCTAACTGAGTGAAGATCGAATGAAGTAAGTTCAATATGATAATAATAAGTTGTTAGGTGAATAAGATTATACTTATTTGTATAGGATACTTTCAATATCTATGTGTCTGTCCCATTGCCCTCAACCGAGGAGGCTTGTTCTCAGTTATAAAATCACCATCACCAGATCTGTAAGATACCTTTTGATGATCTATCAAGTGAAATACGAGTTTCCATTTTACATATCAAGTCCTTCAGCAAGGCTTGTGGTGGTGTTTCTTTTCTCTCAACTCATCACCTAGATTGTGGCATTGAAGTGAAAGGTTGATAGTTCGCTATCACCAAAACCCTTTCAATCACCTGATGTTCCAGTTTCATCCTTTCCCGGTTTAAGCCAACGAGCACATCAACGACTCACACATATAAATTCTCTTATTTTGTTTTTGCTTTGTTTGTTTTCTTTACAATTTATGTATGGATTTCTTTGGATTTGCAACTGTTGATGAAATTGACATGTTTATAATTGTTGTATCTTAATTATTTATACATGTTTTCCTATGGTTCTTACCAACACCATGTTGCTGCAATAAGCAAGGGAAATATCAAGAATACCTTTCTCACTCAAACAATCACAAAACCTTTGCAATCCCTGGATTTATTACCATGAGAATAAAAATAGAGCACAACATATCTAGTTCAAAAGGAAAAGTTATTAGAAAGCAAAAGCAGAGATCAACAAAGAAACTAAATGATGAACTTTTTATTTATAGGATTTGATTTCATCGCCTTCAAAACCGTTGAAGAACTGAACACCTTACCCTCATCCGAGAACACAATTGTAGATGCTTGATGGCAAAGACGACATCAACAACTTTATATTCACCTAAGAGAAAGAGAGAGGGACAAATGCAACTATTTAACAGATAAGATGTTGAGCAAGATGACCGATAATAAAAATAGATTAGGGTAATGCTATAGAGAGAGCGAGGGGGAAGACAATAAAAACCAACTAAGGTGTCAGTTTTTGTCTGACCTTGCTTCATCTCTTAGCCTCCGTGATTACCAGAGTTTGCAACAGAAAGTATCGGGAAGATCTACATACAAAGAAGGGAAGAAGAAGATGGTGATTGTACATGGTTTCCCTTAGATGGGTTACACAGGGAAGATTTTGTATTTTTCTCAGTTCTATTTCATTGTATTCTTTGTACAATATTTATAGATGGCTTCATCTTCCTGGTTTTCATGTCTGGGCTTTCTGTTACAAGTCGTTATGTGTCTATAATATTTTGGTTTAATTCTTCTAACATTACAATTTTTTTATTCTCATGTAACGTTTTACAGCATGAGAATGACCATTTTCTGTTACATCACTTACTTGGCTATTCGAGTCAAGTATCCTAATGTACTGGTTTTGCCTCCCACTTTTGTAAGGTTTTGCAAGTTATGTCATGTTGATTATAATTTCAATCATTACCTATTGTGTGGTTTCTTACCTACATAACATTCAAACATATTTCAAACCCATATTTGTAACATGCTTTGAGAAAAGATCTTTTGTTATGCCTTTAGTCAAGGGGTATGTCAACATATCATCTGTTGGCATATATGAGATGAATATTTCCTTTCTCATAACCATATCATGAACATAGTGGTATTTAACCATTATATGCTTGCTTTTGGAGTTATCAACCCCACTCTTAATCAGAGTAATTGCTGCATTATTGTCACAATAAATGACAACCAGCTCATTGGCTATATCGAGCTTCAAATCACATATGAAGCGTCTTATCTAAATGATGTTAGTTGCAGCCATACAACAAGCCACATACTCAGCCTCCTGTATATATAATGCTACACAACCTTGTTTCTTGCAAGCTCAAGAAACAACCGAACCTTCAAACAAGAATATTTATCGAGAAGTTGATTTGTTGTCATCTTTGCTTCCAGCAAAGTCAGTGTCTGAGTATCCTCTCACTTTCAGTTAATCTGCTTGAAAACATAATTTCAAGTGTTTTATTCCTTTAAGATATCTTACAATCCTTTTTACAGCTATCCAATGCTTCCATCCAAGATTACTTTGATATCTACTTATAAGACCAACAATAAAGTTGATATCAGGTCTTGTACATAACATAGCATACATCAAGCTCCCCACACCTTGTGCATAAGAAACATTAAGCTTATCGTCTCCTTCACTAGAACAATCAGCCTTACTCAAGTAAACCCCCCTTGTAATGGGTGTAGATGCAGACTTATATTCACCCATTTTGAACTTCTTTAAGATATAGTCAATATATCTCTCCTTACTTAGGCATAGAAGTTTAGATTCTTTATCTCGAATTTTTTTTATTCCTACGATATAGGATGCTTCTCCCATATCCTTCATTTTAAACCTTAAGTTTAACCATGACTTGGTTTTGACAATCATCTCATTGTCATTCCCAATCAACAATATATCATCTACATATAATGATAAGATGACAAAGTGACTCCCATTGTTCCAGACATATACATAATGATCAAGTTCATTAACCACAAACTCAAGTTTAGTAATGACATTTTGAAAAGTCAAATACCATTGACGAGTTGACTGTTTAAGGCCATATAGGGATTTTTTCAACCTATATACTTTATCTTCTTGGCCATCAACTTTGTATCATTCGGGTTGTTGCATATATATGATTTTATCTAAATCTCTATTTAGGAAAACAATCTTTACATCTAACTGATGTAAGTTCAAATCATAATACGTTGATATCGCAAGGATTATTTTTATGTATGCAAATTTCACAATAGGAGAATATGTCTCAACATAATTTATCCTCTTCTTTTGTGAAAAACCTTTTGTAACTAGCCTCACTTTAAACTTGTCAATCGTTTCATCGACCTTATATTTCTTTTTGATAACCCATTTATAACCTATAGCTTTCCTTTAGTCAAATCAATCAATTCCCAAATTTATTTTTCTTCAATAGATTCAATTTTCTCATTTATAGCTTTTACCCAGTCTGATGATTCAGATAAGTCAATAGCCTACTTATATGTTAGGTTATCGGTTAGATCATCTAAATCCATTGAATTGCATACCTACTCTGCAATATAAGTATGATAATTCTTTAAGTAGGATGGAGTGACCCTAGGTCTTTTACATTCACTTAAAGTTTGGTTTGTTCAGAAAGATCATTTATGAGTTCGAATAATGATTGATCTAGATCTACTAGATTGCCAACATTCTTCTCATTATTTTCAAGAATGTCATTCTCAGTATCCTTTAGGAATTCAACATCCCTGCTCTCTATAAGTCCATGGTCCTTGTGATAAAACCGGTATCTCTTAGATCCTTTAGGATATCTAATAAATATTCATCTTAAGAACCGACTGTCTAGCTTATCTCTATACTGGTTAAGGATATTTACATGAGAAATAAATCTCCACCTCCTTAGATGACTAAGGTTTAGTTTTTTTACAAACTACATCTCATATGATGTAGAGATTACATCGTTACACGACATTCTGTTTAGAATATATATAGTTGTACTTAATGTTTCTACCCAAAATACCCTTGGTAGAGATGCATTTATTAACATAAACCTTGTCATATTTAGTAAGGTCCTGAGCATTGTATTTTGTTTTGTAATACTAAAGTTTTTACAGAATTCAGTAAATTCTACAAAAGTATACTCATCACCTCTATCTAATCTCACTTTTTTTATTATATGCCTCAATTGATTTTCAACTTCCAGTTTATATTCTTTAAATGTTTCAAGTACATCAGATTTATGTGTTAATCTATATATATATATATATATATGTATATATATATATATATATATATGTATATATATATATATATGTATATATATATATATATGTATATATATATATATATGTATATATATATATATATATATGTATATATATATATATGTATATTTTGAGTAATCATCGATAAAGGTTTTGAAATATACCTTCCCATGCTGAGATTTTATACTAAAAGTTTTACATAAAGTAGTGTGAATGATTTCTAATAGGGTTGTTGCCCTTGTTATTTCCTTAGAAAATGTTTTTCTTGTCATTTTTTCTTTTATATAAGCTTTATATTTACCAAAAATGTTTTCCTCAAATCCTGGTAATAAGTCAAAATTGAATAATCTCCTAAACTTTTTCAAACTTATATGCCCTAGGCGTCTATGCCAAACATTCACATCAATATTAAAGGCACAATCGATATAAACACAAAATCCTTCTCTTTCATTTAATTTGAAACTTATAAAATCACCAACATGCACAAACATTAAGGTCTACCGCATAAATTCTCTTCCAAATAATGTTGGTCCCTTGGTAGACATGCTCATTTGTTTATCATTGCACTACAGTGGTGTACACACAAATATATATATTGACAAAAAGGAAATTGGTTGTCACACCGGGTAACTGGTCTAGCAATTGTTTCGGATCCAATACTAACATCAGTACCACCGCAACGATCAGGTCGGGTCAAAATCTATACCCCTTTCTTTGGGTCCAACAACAAAATCGAGGGAGGCGAAAGTTGGTTGTGGTTCATTGCCAACAGAAAACAACTCATTCACCAAGAAGGACTTCCCAACGGTAGTATATCGAAAGCCCACTCTATTTTTAGTGGAATTGATTGGATGCCCGTTTATGATGCTTATTGAAATTCATCTTTGACCAACGGAAATAAATGATATTCTTACCTGGCTAGGCGGTCGATTCACAAGTTGTTGATCAGGAAGTCGATACCCGGGGAGTGCATCTGGCTTCCGCCTCCCCATTTACCACACAAGAAAAGGACATTTCTTTACATGAGAAAGATTACTCGGAGCCCTTTCTCCAGGATAAAGGGAAGTTGGGAGATGAAGCTTCCTTGTCTTAAATGATATTTCTTAACTTTTTTCAAAATTATAAATAAAAAGATTTGCTGACATAGTTTACAAAATGCAAAGGCCTTTGTTTACCTAAACCCGATTTTAGTTTGTTAGTTATTACCTTCTTTTCCACAAGAACTCGAGCTTTCTTTTTCATAAATTCTAAACTTCTCGCGCTATTTTGGGTGTTGTTCGTCTGTCAATTCAAAACTTTGTTTTTGGCAGCAACTAACCAAAAGTTGTTCATGGTCGCTAAAAAAAGCCTGGCACTCCTGTCAATAATTAATGAAACCAAAAAAAAAAAGAATAACTCTTCCAATATTCCAGAGACGACTGGCTCCTTTTTATGCTTCTATTATGTTTATATGCTTGTTTTAATCAAGTCAACATGCTGTGGCATGATTTGTTGACACAAAAGTAGGTATGATGGTGTTGTATACGTGAGAATAACTTTAACTATATTGGGATCCAATTGTTTAAAAACTGTAGACGCGCGAAAATCCCCGCCTCTTCGCCTCTTTCGGGGCTTGGAGCGGATCCTCTCGTGTGTCTAAGGCCTATGTATGCAAATAGAGCGTGCCAGCTAGCTTACTTAAGCTAGCGAAGATATTTTTAACACTGACTTCTAAACGTGGCGACTGTGAGCAAGTAAGCTCTTGTCGTCGCAGACCTTCTTGTACCGATGCGCAAGGGTCAGTCTGTACGCTTTTGCAAAAATCGAGTTTTTGGAGAGAAAGTCTACGAAGCGGTTCGAGGTGTCTATTTCGGGTCTTTAAGATGCGGTTGCATATTTTAGATCACGTGGATTTGCACGTACCTAAGTCTTTTCTTTTATCCCTTTTCGGGCCACCTAGTTTGTGTGTTATGAACACTCCACTACATGGGCGATTTCGAGCGGGGCTTGCTTCGATGCAATATGTGTCCTACCTCGTGGTATGGCGTAGATGCAATGCAAACTCACGCTACTCCAAAGGGAAAATCCGAAATGTAAAGACAATACTGAAGGGAAATGACTGAAGGGAAATAACCGAAGGGAAATGACCGAAGGGAAATAACCGAAGGGAGATATGTATATAGCTTATGTATATGAGCCCTTACTCGGGTCTTGCAAATAAGAGCGAAGGCTCAATGTGGGTGCGTGCTTGAATTGAAAGACTTACACACACGACATGAAATTAAACCCAAATATAAATTGCAGTATGGCCTTGACTAAGGTCTTGGGAGTAAGAGCGAAGGCTCAATGTGTGTGAAAGTGCTTGAATTGAAAGACCTACTCACACGACATGAAATGAAACCCAAATAGTATAGGTCGGCCCTTACTTGGGTCTTTCAAATAAGAGCGAAAGCTCAATGTGTGTGAGAGTGCTTGAATTGAAAGACTTACTCACACGACATGAAATGAAACCCAAATAGTATAGGTCGGCCCTTACTTGGGTCTTTCAAATAAGAGCGAAAGCTCAATGTGTGTGAGAGTGCTTGAATTGAAAGACTTACTCACACGACATGAAATGAAACCCAAATAGTATAGGTCGGCCCTTACTTGGGTCTTTCAAATAAGAGCGAAAGCTCAATGTGTGTGAGAGTGTTTGAATTGAAAGACAACGCACCCAGCTTAAACAAAACCCTTCGAAAATGAAAGTATATATGTACACTTAGGTATTAGGGGCTGATTAGGCCCGTGTGTGTTCAAAATCGTGCACGACTAAGAGAGTGCACGTGTGTGGTTGTGCCAAGCCACGTTATTACAAGCGGGGGGAGACTATGCTCCGTTATTACAACCCCGTATCAAATTGAATCTCAAGCAAGTATACAACTAAAGACCGAGGTTAGGCACTTACGAGTAGCTGGTCCGTAGAGGCGTTGCTTGAGCGTGGGCTTGACTTCACCTTGGGCTGCAAACGGGAGCTCCGCGAGGATAGGTGATCGAAGGTGCTGGCCGGCTGCTAGTGGGGCGCGGGATAGGCGCCTCAAAGGTGGCCGGTTGCAAGTGGATGTCGCCTCGAGGTGGGGGGTTAAAGGGGTTGAACGAGTGAGTTTTTAGGGTCACTAGGGGAGTTGAGTGTTTAGGGAAAACTGGACCTAAAGGAGAGTTTGTGGGAAGGCCGAATGGGACACCTAGGGGAAGGGTGATGACTGGCCGAATGAAGGAATAGTCGGTTGGAGTGGCCGACTAGGAAGATGTGGTGGTGGCGGGCTGCTAGGGTGACTAAGGTTGGAGTATGGGAAGATAGCTAGTTAGGTGATGGGGCTATGTGATAGTGGGGATAGTAGGTTTAAGGGAGTGTTATGGGCAGGTCTTAGGAAATCTAATAGGGTGGCCGGGTGTAGTTGAGGGGAGTTAGGTAGGGGGAAACGGCTGGGGCGGCTAAGGTTTGGCCGAGTGGGAGTGGTGGCGGCGAGGGGCTGTTGGGTAGGTAAGGTGATGGTATGGTGGGTGGCTGGGAGTGGAGAGGGAGTAGAGAAGGAGCTAGGTAAGGTGCAGGGTACTTACCGAATGGGGAGAGGCGGTGGAAGGCAAGGAGAAGCCGGGTGTGGATGGGAGCTCGGCTGGTTCGATTGGGTGAAGGTGGTGGCGTCCGGCTAGGGAATGGTGGTGGATGGAAGAGGGAAGGTGGCGGTGCAGGTAGAGCTGGTGGAGCAGGTGGAGAGTGGAGCAGGCGGGCAGGTGGAGAGTGGAGCCGGCTGGGCTGAGGTGAGGGCCTTCCCCTTGCAAAACCCGCCCCCAAAGGGGAGGGGTTTAAATAGGGGATGGGTAGGTCGGTTAGGGCTGGGCTTGGGGTAGTGGTTAGGTGGTTTAGGTAGGGTGGTATGTAGATAAGGTGGGCTGGAAAGGGTTGGGCCAGATATTTTGAAACTAGGGGTTTGGGTAGATTGTGGGCTAGGGGTGGTTTAGGGGTTTAGGGCTAGGTTAGGTGGTTGGGTTTTAGGGTGAGGTTTAGTGAGCTAGGTTAGGTGATTAGGCTAGGTTTAGGCTAGGATTAGGGAAATTAATCTAGGTTTAGGGAAGGATTAGGGAAGTGGGTTAGGTGATTAGGTTCAGATTAGGGGTGGATTAGGGGTTTAGGCTAGGATTAGGCATTTTGGGTTAGGTTTAGGTGAAGGAGCTCCCTTAGCATGGCCCATAGACCTTGATCACCTCATGTTGGTGCAGCCCTAGGTTAGGTTTTAGCTAATTACAAGCTTAAACCCACTCAATTAGGCTAACCCACATGATTAACCCCAAACTTGACACACAAGTCAAGCTTAATACAACACTCTTGATATTTTTCACCCCCACTCTCTCTCATGCCCAATATCCCACGTGAATTTCAAGTGGGCCCCACCTCCATTTATGAGAAGGTGATATGGGCCATGGATATGGATATTGGATTGGATTTTTGAATCCAAATCCAAATCCAAGTCCACATATGGGTTTGGATTGGAATTTGGATATATATGGTCCAGATCCAATCCAAACTGAACTCTGACTCCTTCGAGCTGGGTTCGAAACGGACGATTCGTGCGGGGCCTGACAGCATCAGTACTCCGTCTGCGTTGGGTCTTCGCCAACATAGTCGTTCGTCTCCGTTTCTACCTTCCGGAGATGACTTCAAATGCTATTTTGATAAGAACAGGGTCTTGGACATTCGAGATCCTGGGGGTGTGAATTTGATACAAGAGTTGCTGTGCCGGGCTCGACATGTGCTCCGGTTCCGGGCTCTTCTTAGCTCTCCTGGTCCTGTCTTGATGGGGCCAAGCCGCTTCGAGGTTTCAAAACATGTTTTAAAAAGGTTTTAAAAGCCATATTGTATGTTTTCGAAATATAGAGTTCAAAACATATGTACAGGGTTGTCTGGAAGGCTCCTGGGTTTCCAGACTCAAAATAGCCCTTTGGGGCTGCTTTTATAAAACCAGATGAATTTGAGAATTTCGTGGGATTTCGGGGTGTTTACAGATGCCCCTCTTTGGCCTTGTCCAAATAGATTTGGATAAGGGCAAAGATGACAAACACCCCTTTCAATGTCTCCCTAGATCTATCCACGAAGAACATGGGATCGTCCCAATTTTTAGCAAAAATCTCAATTTACAAACTCTGGTAGGAGGAGATATCACGCCAAAGGGTTCTACATGGAATCTGGTCCTAAATGGGATCATGTTCATGCAAGTACCATGCGTGGAATGCAGATGACATGGGTGTGGTGCCAAGAGTGGCGACCTCCCAGAGACCAGATGTGGTCGAACTCTAGAGACTTACAAGGTCTATTGCTCCAAGTGAGCAAATCCTATGCTGTTCGATATTCGGTTTTCAAAACTTATTTACAAAAGCTATTTACAAAAGGGACAACTGTCTTGAGTCTCGATCCTAAGGATCTCGAGCTCTTCGTGCTTGCCCTTGTTTGAGTCTTAACACAGTTTTCCTTGCTTTGGAGGATTCAAAATGGGGGGATTAACCAAGTATGCCTTCAAGTCTCTCGAAGGACTTTTGGCATTCGTCATCCCATAAGAATTTCGTACCCTTCCTCAACAGTTTGTTGAAGGGTTCGCATCTAGTTGCCAGATTCGATATGAATC
Organism: Brasenia schreberi; assembly: GCA_036023115.1. Classification (NCBI taxonomy): domain Eukaryota; kingdom Viridiplantae; phylum Streptophyta; class Magnoliopsida; order Nymphaeales; family Cabombaceae; genus Brasenia; species Brasenia schreberi. The sequence continues at coordinate 22,522,345 of JAYKKT010000090.1, forward strand.
GGCGCACGGATTGTAAACGACCCTGGAGGCTACGGATTTGGGTGAGATTGGAGGGTGGAGCCATGTCTATGATGGCTCGACACTTAGAGGGGTCGACTTATATTCCCCTTTGGCTCACCATAAAGCCTAGAAGCTTCCCTGATTCTACCCCGAACACACATTTTTGAGGGTTTAGCTTTACTTTGTAAAGCCTAAGCCTTTCGAAAATCTTTTGTAAACATTCGATATGGGTGCATCGGGTTTTGGATTTTGCCAAGAGATCATCTACATACACTTCTACAAGCTCATGAATTTGATCATGGAAGATCGTGTTCATGGCTCGTTGGTATGTTGCGCCGGCATTTTTCAAACCAAAGGGCATGACTGTATAGCAGTACGTGTCCCATGGGGTTGTGAAGGCGATCTTACCCTGATCTCATGGACTTAGTTTGATTTGATTATAGCCTGAATAGCCATCCATGAATGAAAACATTTCATGATTTGCAGTACTATCGACTATCAAATCTATGTTTGGTAAAGGATAATTATCCTTTGGAGTGGCTTTATTCAGGTTTCTGAAATCGATGCATATTCGAATTTTCCCATTGGTTTTTCGAACCACAACGATATTTGACAACCAATCAGAATACGCAATGGGTTTTATAAATCCGACTTTTAGCAGATCTTCTAAACCCTCTTTGACTTGCATGTGTACATTCGGGTGTATTTTCCTAAGCTTCTGCTTTACGGGTTTCACACCTGCATCTAAGGGAAGACGATGCTCGACTATGCTGGGATCTATGCCCGGCATGTCTTCATACGTCTATGCAAACACATCTAAATAGGTTCGTAGAAATGCAATGAATGCTAACTTTTCAGTTTCATGCAAGCATGCACCTATTTTGATGGTTTTGGGATTGGAATCATCCCCTAGGTTCACCTCTACGAAATCTACTCCTACTGATTGGGAAGGTCTTTCAAAATCAAGAATTCTATGAAATTTTGGGAGCTCAGAAGTGGGATCTTCCTCAAGGGGATCCACTTCTGGGCTTTGATCATTCTCGTGGGCTATAGACCCGAGGGAACTTGATGCGTGGTTTTCAAAATAACCTATTTTTGTACTTGGATTTTCAAGTGATTTCGAAATTTTTGGTCTGGCTATGCAGACGACACTTCTTTCGAAATCCTTTTCTTTTGCCAAAGTCTTACCAGGAGCAGCTATGTACAAAATCTTTTTGGTATTTTCCAAATTTTCGATTTTTTTTGGCTTTTGTAAAACAAGAACTTTGGGAACTATACAAAGCACTCTTTTTTCGAGTTTTTGTTTTTCCATTGTTTTTGGTTTTTCTTGTTTTTCGATTTTTTTGATTTTAAGTTTTTCAAATGTTTTTGGTATTTTTAGAAAAAGGGATCTTCCGTCATACCTACAAAGGGAAAACACTACGGGTTAGACTCGGAATAGGAGGTCTAAATCGTAGGTCTCTTCTAAGACAGGCTCTGGGGCACCCTTGACCCAGGTGGTCACAGGGGGTGGCTCCGGCGGTATTCGGGGAGTATAGCCGATCCCATATCGGCTTGGGTTGGCCCTAGGCAGGATGGGCTCTAGGAGACCCTGGTTTTGTGCCCCTAGACTCTTGTAGGGCGTGTAGCCCATGTTCAATAACATGTTCCACGACCTTTTGTTTTTTGAAAAGATGGGATATAAGTCGTGGTCCTGGAACATGCTATCGTCCATATTAGGCTCGTATGGCCTCTTGTCCAGGGGCTTTGGAAATAGGGAACGCTTGGGTTTTCCTAGGAGGATTAGAGTCGGGAGGGGGCCTGCTTTGGGCGGCCCCTTCACACATACAACCTTCCTAGGGTTGTTCAACACGAGCCGAGGTGACTCAACCATGATTTGCCCCAGGTTAGCCTCATGGGCCTGGGAGCTTGATAAACAAGGGGAGTTTATGATCCCCTGAAGCTGTGGGTGACTCTCACCTAGGATCACTACGACCTGGTCCCTAAAAGGGATCTTAACACACCTATGGAAGGTGGATGGCACAACACACAAACTGTGTATCCCAGGGCCTTCCCAGCAACAGGTTATAATGGGGGTGGATGTCCAAGACATGGAACACCCCCGTGTGTTCGATCCCTCCCGTTTCCATTGGGAGTTCGATGGATCCTAAAGGTCTAGACGCATTCCCATCGTATCCAGTGATAACAATGGGACTTGGGTTCACTGAAGTCAAGGTGACTCCGATTTTGTACGCCACATGAAATGGAAGGATGTTGAGCCCTCCTCCACCATCGACTAGGCACCTGTCCAGAGAGTGGTTGTTTAGAACCACCTCGATATGCAGGACCTGGTTATGGGTTTCGTAGGGTCTATCTACATCATCTTCCGAAAAAGTGATGGGCGATTTTGCTCCTAATAAAGCCACTTTGGCAGAAAAGGATTCCGGACTTATGTTTGAATCAACCTTGGCCCTTTCTAGAATTTTCTCTAATACAAGTCTATGCCTAGGCGAGGTTTTTATAAGCTCTAGGATAGACATGTGAATAGGAATCTTTGAAAGGTAGTTTTCGAAATCATAAGGATTTAGGATGATTTTGTCCTTATCTGCTTTTGGCAGACCACTAGGGATACATGCTTTTGAGGGACTAGGCACACTTACCACCTTTTGAGCACCTTGAAGGTGCGGGGGTTGATAGATCCTCCCAGATCTAGTGACTTCCCCCACGACCAGCCTAGGGTTCGCGCTAAACTTGGCTCTAAGGATGAGCTGAGGAGAACCTTGGATTTTCAAAACTGGTTTTACTGGGGTTTCCACTTTTGGTGGTCCCCGAATGACGACTTGGGCGGGCCTCTTGTATAATACGAGGATGGGCGCACAAGTAGGTCGACCAGGTTCTGGCTTTTGCGCTAGTTCCTTGGAAATGGTGAGGGTACATACCTCCTTTCCTTTCCCACTGCCACTGGCGTGTTTGGGAAAGGGTTCTTTGAAGATAGCTTGAGGTGGCTCAGGTTCCGCAGTGACCTGGAGCCGGCCTTCTGCTATCAAGTTCTCAATTTTATTTAAAAGAGAGAAGCAGCGTTTGGTATCATGGCCTTTGAGCCGATGATACTTACAAAATCGGTTTAAATACCCCCCCTTGGACGTGACTCCTTCGGGGATTTCAGGGAGTTCGATCATGCCCTGGGCAAGGAGGAGGTCTAGGACCTCCGACACAGGTTGCCCTAGCGGAGTATACTCCCGTTTTTCAACCGGTTTTTGAAAATTGCGTTCTCTCTTATTTTCTAATTTTTCAAAATTTTTAGAAGTGCTTGCCATGCCTGGATCCACCCGGACATTGGCGATTTTATGGGGCTTTGCCCCTTTGTCCGTCGTGGGCAGCCCATATGCGATGGGCTTTTCCAAACGGGTTTTTGGAACGGCACTTCCTTTCCATAAGTGATCGTATGTCCCTTTTCTTAAGTTGGTTTCGAAAAGGGAGGCCTTTTTGATCAACTTATGGAAAGTTGAAATCTCATGGAGCGAGAGAAGGGTTTTTAACTCGCTTTTGAAATTATCCAGGATGAGCATTACTGCGCATCCTTCGGATATGGGCTCTCGCACTTGGCCCAAAAGCGACCTCCATCTTATAATGAAGGCATGCACGTCTTCGTTCATGCCTTGCTTTGTATCCCTTAAGGTGTTCAGGGTTGGCGTGACTTCCACGTTGTGTGCAAATCTTTGCATGAAGCAGTTCGCTAACTCTTCAAAAGTAGCGAACTGGCTTAAGTCGTAGGAAGCCAGCCATTTGGCAGCTGTGCCTTTAAGGGATAGAGGGAACCAATACACCCATTTCATCGAGTCCTTTTTCTTCTTATGGGCTCGACGTGAGAAAAGCTGCAAATGAGACCTAGGGTCTCCCATGCCATCATACTGATGGAAGTTCGGTATTTCATCATCACTGTCTGTTTCATAGTCCATAGGAAGGAAATCAGACAGGGCATAGCTTCTTTTCTCTTTATTCTGCCCTTTCAGCAGCTGCTGTAGGGCTTTACGGTCCTTTTGTGTGAAGGACTCGTGGTATTGGTTGCCTTCTATTATGGAGGCCTCTTTTTGCTTGCGAGGTTTTTCAGATTTCTTTTTAGGCCTTTGTTCACCGTTCGATGAACATGAATCGCCTACTTCAGCCTCTTGGCTGAGAGCATCGATTTTGGCCTCAAACTCCCTTCTCAAGTCCTCGATTTCATCTAGTTTTATTTTGTTTTTCAAAATCCTCCTAAAGTGAGAACTTGATGCGCATGAGCCTTGGCTCGACACTTCACTTGGATTGGATTTTGACATGCTTTTCAAGCTTTTTCAAAATATCCTAAGTACAAGCAAAGAAAACAAGTTAAAACGACACCTTTTTACAAAATTTTCGCAAGACTTCTACAAGCTAACTCGATTTTTGAAAAGGCTCACGTCCCACCGGGCGTGCCAATCACTGTAGACGCGCGAAAATCCCCGCCTCTTCGCTTCTTTCGGGGCTTGGAGCGGATCCTCTCGTGTGTCTAAGGCCTATGTATGCAAATAGGGCGTGCCAGCTAGCTTACTTAAGCTAGCGAAGATATTTTTAACACTGACTTCTAAACGTGACGACTGTGAGCAAGTAAGCTCTTGTCGTCACAGACCTTCTTGCACTGATGCGCAAGAGTCAGTCTGTACGCTTTTGCAAAAATCGAGTTTTTGGAGAGAAAGTCTACGAAGCGGTTCGAGGTGTCTATTTCGGGTCTTTAAGATGCGGTTGCATATTTTAGATCACGTGGATTTGCACGTGCCTAAGTCTTTTCTTTTATCCCTTTTCGGGCCACCTAGTTTGTGTGTTATGAACACTCCACTACATGGGTGATTTCGAGCGGGGCTTGCTTCGATGCAATATGCGTCCTACCTCGTGGTATGGTGTAGATGCAATGCAAACTCACGCTACTCCAAAGGGAAAACCCGAAATGTAAAGACAATACTGAAGGGAAATGACTGAAGGGAAATAACCGAAGGGAAATGACCGAAGGGAAATAACCGAAGGGAGATATGTATATAGCTTATGTATATGAGCCCTTACTCGGGTCTTGCAAATAAGAGCGAAGGCTCAATGTGGGTGCGTGCTTGAATTGAAAGACTTACACACACGACATGAAATTAAACCCAAATATAAATTGCAGTATGGCCTTGACTAAGGTCTTGGGAGTAAGAGCGAAGGCTCAATGTGTGTGAAAGTGCTTGAATTGAAAGACCTACTCACACGACATGAAATGAAACCCAAATAGTATAGGTCGGCCCTTACTTGGGTCTTTCAAATAAGAGCGAAAGCTCAATGTGTGTGAGAGTGCTTGAATTGAAAGACTTACTCACACGACATGAAATGAAACCCAAATAGTATAGGTCGGCCCTTACTTGGGTCTTTCAAATAAGAGCGAAAGCTCAATGTGTGTGAGAGTGTTTGAATTGAAAGACAACGCACCTAGCTTAAACAAAACCCTTCGAAAATGAAAGTATATATGTACACTTAGGTATTAGGGCGAGTAGCTGGTCCGTAGAGGCCTTGCTTGAGCGTGGGCTTGACTTCGCCTTGGGCTGCAAACGGGAGCTCCGCGAGGATAGGTGATCGAAGGTGCTGGCCGGCTGCTAGTGGGGCGCGGGATAGGCGCCTCAAAGGTGGCCGGTTGCAAGTGGATGTCGCCTCGAGGTGGGGGGTTAAAGGGGCTGAACGAGTGAGTTTTTAGGGTCACTAGGGGAGTTGAGTGTTTAGGGAAAACTGGACCTAAAGGAGAGTTTGTGGGAAGGCCGAATGGGACATCTAGGGGAAGGGTGATGACTGGCCGAATGAAGGAATAGTCGGTTGGAGTGGCCGACTAGGAAGATGTGGTGGTGGCGGGCTGCTAGGGTGACTAAGGTTGGAGTATGGGAAGATAGCTAGTTAGGTGATGGGGCTATGTGATAGTGGGGATAGTAGGTTTAAGGGAGTGTTATGGGCAGGTCTTAGGAAATCTAATAGGGTGGCCGGGTGTAGTTGAGGGGAGTTAGGTAGGGGGAAACGGCTGGGGCGGCTAAGGTTTGGCCGAGTGGGAGTGGTGGCGGCGAGGGGCTGTTGGGTAGGTAAGGTGATGGTATGGTGGGTGGCTGGGAGTGGAGAGGGAGTAGAGAAGGAGCTAGGTAAGTTGCAGGGTACTTACCGAATGGGGAGAGGCGGTGGAAGGCAAGGAGAAGCCGGGTGTGGATGGGAGCTCGGCTGGTTCGATTGGGTGAAGGTGGTGGCGTCCGGCTAGGGAATGGTGGTGGATGGAAGAGGGAAGGTGGCGGTGCAGGTAGAGCTGGTGGAGCAGGTGGAGAGTGGAGCAGGCGGGCAGGTGGAGAGTGGAGCCGGCTGGGCTGAGGTGAGGGCCTTCCCCTTGCAAAACCCGCCCCCAAAGGGGAGGGGTTTAAATAGGGGATGGGTAGGTCGGTTAGGGCTGGGCTTGGGGTAGTGGTTAGGTGGTTTAGGTAGGGTGGTATGTAGATAAGGTGGGCTGGAAAGGGTTGGGCCAGATATTTTGAAACTAGGGGTTTGGGTAGATTGTGGGCTAGGGGTGGTTTAGGGGTTTAGGGCTAGGTTAGGTGGTTGGGTTTTAGGGTGAGGTTTAGTGAGCTAGGTTAGGTGATTAGGCTAGGTTTAGGCTAGGATTAGGGAAATTAATCTAGGTTTAGGGAAGGATTAGGGAAGTGGGTTAGGTGATTAGGTTCAGATTAGGGGTGGATTAGGGGTTTAGGCTAGGATTAGGCATTTTGGGTTAGGTTTAGGTGAAGGAGCTCCCTTAGCATGGCCCATAGACCTTGATCACCTCATGTTGGTGCAGCCCTAGGTTAGGTTTTAGCTAATTACAAGCTTAAACCCACTCAATTAGGCTAACCCACATGATTAACCCCAAACTTGACACACAAGTCAAGCTTAATACAACACTCTTGATATTTTTCACCCCCACTCTCTCTCATGCCCAATATCCCACGTGAATTTCAAGTGGGCCCCACCTCCATTTATGAGAAGGTGATATGGGCCATGGATATGGATATTGGATTGGATTTTTGAATCCAAATCCAAATCCAAGTCCACATATGGGTTTGGATTGGAATTTGGATATATATGGTCCAGATCCAATCCAAACTGAACTCTGACTCCTTCGAGCTGGGTTCGAAATGGACGATTCGTGCAGGGCCTGACAGCATCAGTACTCCATCTGCGTTGGGTCTTCGCCAACATAGTCGTCCGTCTCCGTTTCTGCCTTCCGGAGATAACTTTAAATGCTATTTTGATAAGAATAGGGTCTTGGACGTTCGAGATCCTGAGGGTGTGAATTTGATACAAGAGTTGTTGTGCCGGGCTCGACATGTGCTCCGGTTCCGGGCTCTTCTTAGCTCTCCTGGTCCTGTCTTGATAGGGCCAAGCCGCTTCGGGGTTTCAAAACATGTTTTAAAAAGGTTTTAAAAGCCATATTGTATGCTTTCGAAATATAGAGTTCAAAACATATGTACAGGGTTGTCTGGAAGGCTCCTGGGTTTCCAGACTCAAAATAGCCCTTTGGGGCTGCTTTTACAAAACCAGATGAATTTGAGAAATTCGTGGGATTTCGGGGTGTTTACAAAAACAAAGGGATATTTATAAATATATGAAAAAACATATCATGCCTATTTCTGATATGCTGGTTCACACTCACATATTGCTTTTGGGTGACATGAATATAATAAAAATATATTTTATACTTTTTAAAAACTCTTTAAAAGTTTAAATTATATTCGAAAAAAATGGGTGGATATGAGTGAGTGTGTTAGAGGTAAGCACAATATAGTTTTTCATACACACACATATAGAGAGAGAGAGATCAAATCACGTTCACCCATTGCTTTTGAGTAGTATGAGTATAATAATAATATTTTTTATACTTTTTAATTTTTTTTAAAAAATTTAAATTATATTTATGTCATCTAAAAGCAATAAGTAGAATAATTATACATTCATTGCTTTTGTCTAGCATGAGTGTAGTAACAATATCTTTCACATTTTTTCAAAACTTAAAAAAATTAAATTACACTCATTACACCCAACATCAATAGTTGGACATGTCAAAAATAGTTAGGATCCAGTTCTCTCTCTATATATATATATAAAGTGGATTTACTCGCTTTTGATAAGTTCACTCATTGCTTTTGAGTAACATGAATATAACTTAAAAAAATTTAAGAGTTTATCAAAAAAATACAAAAGTAATTTTCAAACATGAGTGGATAGTATTGGTATGGGCATGATCAAATCACTCTTGTAGATATGAAAATTTTATTCCAAATCCTATGTAGCGAATTGAAATAACCTTTTCAATCCACCTTGTTCGTGTGCGAGTGTGCCATAGCTAGTTTCACTAAAACTAGCAAAGATGTAATTCTGACTTCATGGGGCGATTGTGGCTAAGCGAGATCTTTTCATCTTAAGCATTCTTCAACCAATGCTCAAAGGTCAGCCTAGACGCTTCGAAGATTTATTTGTGATGGTGTATGTTTCCAAAATTTACTTTGAAAGATGGTTTTAAATCAAATCAAACTTGTACACTTAGTCTAGAGATTGAAGATTTTCAAGTTCTCAAAAACAGAAACTGATTTTGTTTTCATAACTTATTTTCAAATTGTTTTTGGGCAACCTACAAATCTCCAAAATTCAAGAAAAATTTACAGAACATAAAATAGAATGTAGAGATTTTAAGTTTATTTTTATTTTATACTTTGGTGTTGTGGATTTGTAGAATTAAATCCGGAATTGACCACTACTCAGGTGTTTTATAATGTTCTATTACAGAAACACAGAGGCCTAAATAAACCTCTGTATCTCAGTGCACAAATTTCTAAATTATATGATTTTAGTCTTGTTCGAAAGCTATGGATATCAGCTTTCTAATGAGACTAATTTTATTAATTTTGGTTTACTATAAACAGAGTTGTGAGAATTTTACCTAACCCCTATTGCAAGAAAACGGACTGTGCAAAAACTGAATATGATTTTGATCAATCTTTTCATATTTATTTACGAGTCTACACGACCTTAAAATTCTTGAAGATTTTATTTCTAGTGGGCTTATGTGTGTAGATTCAGTATCTTAAATTTTGGATCATTCGGAGCAGCTATTTAGCAATGAAAAATAAAATAATAAACATGTGTAGGATGTAGAGAAACAAAGTTTCAGTTTTAGAATATATATGCATGCATCCATCCGAATTTAAGAGCCATCCACAACAAAATTAAAGCACATGACTAAAGGGAAATGAATGTAAATATGTATTTTAGCTTAATCATAGAGGAGGTTAGGAGTTATAGGAGTGTATAAAATATAGAGAGGTAGAGAAGTATGGAAACAAACAAGTCGAAGGCATAAGCATAAACAAAATGAAATGGGCAGCACTTCTACTCTATTACAACATGAGGAGAGACTTGATCTCAATTAATACAACCCCTTTTTAAATTGAATGTGAAGAAGAAAGTGTTAAGACCAGCAAATGAGAAAGGAAACTTACTTACAAAGCCTCCAAAGGCACATGGCTCCAAGGAAGGAGGGGACGTTCCCTTTCTTCTTCTTCTCTTCCTCTCTCTTTTCTCTTTTCTCTACTCTTTCTCTTTTGTTGTAGCACCTCCTCTCTCTCCTAACCCTTTCCTACACTTCTCTCAAGCCTTGGCAAGTCCCTCCAATTCCCTCCAATGTTGGAAAAAGTCTCCCCTTGGCCTCTATTTATAAGCCAAGGGAGGGGGTTGTTAGACCCTTCCATGATGTGGGTCAATGGATCTCTTCTTAGCTCCATCTTGACTCCAATCCAAAGAGGTCCAGCTGCACATGATCTTGTGGTCCCCTAAGTCAAGAGGAGTCCAACCCATGTAGCCCTTGACTTGAGTGGGTTGGCCTTGGCTCGAGCCAACATGGTTTGAATCCAATTGGCTAGGCGAGTTTGAGTGCAATCGACTAGGTGGGTTTGAGTCCACTCGGCTAGGTGGGTGTAGTCCTTCTTTGGTGAACTCAACCAACTTCTAGGGGTTGGGTCATGGTGAGACATGGCCCCTTGTTCGGTCCAACCAAGGTAGGCTAGGTCTAGTTGATTGGGTTAGGCTTACCTAGTGTGGTTCGGCCAAGGTAGGTTAGGTCTACCTTAGTTGATGGGTCGTGCTTTGGCCGAAAGGGTTGGAGCTCGGTCAAGGTTTGGTCAAGCAAACCGTGATGTTTCAATATTGCCAAAGGGCTCTTGGTCATGGTTTGGTCAAGGTAAGGTCATAAGAAACATGTTTTGTCAAGCCGTGTTTAACCAAGCTCGTTTTAGCCAAGGGTAGCCCATGGGTCATGGTTGGGCATGTTCTTTGAGTCAAGTGGGTTGCCGTCATCCATAGCCCCTTATGTGCATGGGCTAGGAGTCGTCCCAGGTGGGTATGGCTTGATTCAATCCAACCGATGAACCTTGGTGCATCTTTTGGTGCAAGAGATCTATCTTGATTTTGGGCATTTGACTTGGCCTCTTTCCGTTCCTTGCTTCGATGTTCTGTTAGATCTGGCCTTGAGTCTTCGGCATTGCTTTCGCATGCTCTTGATCGGTGTTGCGTTTCCTCAACTTTATCCCTATTTATGGTTTCAAATATTTTCTTTTTAATTATTTAAAACTATTTCATTTTATATATATTTGAAAACATCGAGTTTTAATGAAATCTTCAAATATTCTTTTCTTTGGAAACAACTGAGTTTCATTCCCAGTGTTTGTTTGCACGGGCGACTTACTTTCGTTCCGTGAGTTAGTCTTTATCGTTTCAATCACTTTAACCCTTTATTGGGTGTAGGGTGTCAGACCACTTTAACCCTTTCGATGAGTATAGGTCTCAAACCACTTTAACCCTTGGGTATAGGGTTTCGGACCGCTTCAATCTTTGATGGGTATAGGGTCCCGGAGTAGTACTATCCTCAATCGAGTGAGTTTTTGAGGCTTGATTTGATTTGGTTTTGATTTCAAAAGGTTTTTGATATTTTGTAAATTTGATATTTTGCAAATATTTTGTGGGTTTGGTTCCCAATGTCTCATTTCTATTTTTTTCTTTGAAGAAAATTGTTTGAAACCATCATTTCTTTAGATGAAAATCATTTGAACAGGGAGAATGCTGTCGATTTGGGCTTGATGGCAAAGTAGTCATTTTTTAGCTCTTTATTTTTTTTGAGGGGGATGCATTTTACCCTTATTTTGAGGTTGCCACGAAATTTTAGTGCGGAAATGAGTTCATTTAAGGTGTCTACAACTCTCTATCTCTCTATCTATATATGTATGTGTGTATGCATGTATATATATACGTATGTATGTATGTGTGTACGCGTGTATATATATATATATATATATATATATATATATATATATATATATATGTATATATGTATGTATGTATGTATATGAGAGAGAGCGTGCATGGATGTGAGGGAGAGAGCTCTTGTTAAAATTTATGACATATTATGGTTCTTAACCAAAGTATGAAATTCTTGCTTGACTTAAATATTTTTTATAATTCTCAATGAAAAGCAACACTTAGTTGCTAAAGTTATCATCATCTTTAAATGTAATCCTTATTGTAAAAGTAAAGTTCTAGAGTTGAGGATATGTATGCCCATAAAGTTTGAATGGCTTGACATCTTTTTTTGTAACATATATACATGTTGGTAGCATATATATATTCAATTAAATGAATCTACCTCATTAGAGTCGATCTATGCTCATGATCTACTTAAGCCTGTCGCCACAAAATTCTGTGTTATACCACTAAAACACTTCAAGAAATGTGTCCCTTTGATATAGTGTGTATCATTAACACAAGGGGAAACAACACGCGAGCTTATCGATGTTTTTGAGAAGGGCCCAATTTTAGTCGCTTGTGGGGAATGAGTTTAGGGTATTTAAGCTTGTTAAATAATGATATGGTTTGAAACAAACTCCTAAACAGTGTAAAAGTCATATGTGAGTGAGAGATTTGTAGATGTGAAGACAGAGATAAAGTTTAGTCCATATTAATGGATGAGAGAAACCCATATTTCTTTTTATATAGTTGGTAACTCATGAACCTTAGTTTAAAGAGTTTGGGGAGGACATGCATGACTACATACAGGTATGTACGTGCATTGGGTCGGGTTGGGTCGACCTTAGACTTGAGTTTGGAAATTGTCTTTGGCCTTTGGTCTATCATTTTGCACGAAAAAGTTTTGATCTAACAGTCAAATGATCCTTATGTATGAACAGTTACGGGCGACGAGATGCATCGTTTGGATTGAATCCGGGATATGATATCCATCATGTTATTATAAAGTAGGATTATGACATCCCACGTCCTCTCTTTGTTTTTTCTCTCTCTACAACAATTGTTCTCCTTCTATTCTCTGGCTAAGGATACGAAGGCATGTTTGAAAGTTGCTCAAATTATTGGGAAAATCCATAAAAATACATGCATAATAAACCAATATGCAATGAATATAAACATGCCCCACATAATAATAACCACAGATCCAAAGCAACCAATAAACAAAGAGTATGGAAAACAAAAGAAGAAGCAATAATCAGAAGAAGAACTTCTCTATGTGAGTCACCCTTGTAGACTTGCCTTAGAAAAATCAACGCCCCACTATACATTACGTACGGATATATGCACCTTCCTCTCAGGAATAAAAGCACATGCAACTTAAAATCATGTACCTTACTTCGAGTTGACCTTGACCATACCTATGTCGCCTATAGCTTATGGGAAAGGATGTAGGAAACAACCACACCGTGGGGGAACAACCACATTGCATGAAATACCATGGACAGAGGGGGAGGAGAGAGTGTTCACGAGTAAGTGCATCCTTAGGGAGCTCTAATCGCTTATTTATAGACTGTGTATTAGATCGTTGATACAATCCAAACGGCACACCTCTTTATTTCATAATTGTTCTTGCGTACACTTTTCATCGTTAGATCAAAAGTTTTTGTGCAAAAAGATAGATTGAACACAATTCTCAATTCCAAGCCTAGATCAGGCCCGACTCATGTGCGTGTGGTCTAGCATGTCCTCCCCAAGTTCATTGAACTAAAGTTAATGAGCTAACGACTATATAAAAAGACATGTGCATTTGTCTCATTCTTCAATATGGGACTAAACTTTGTATCCTCTTAGTCATCATATGCACAAGTCCCTTACATGTGACTTTTACACTTTAAGACTTTCACATATATCAATAATGCATCAATTGAATATTTGGGATACCAACATGAATTAAATGTTATTAATATACATGATTTTACTTAACCAAACTTAATTAATATTAAATTAAACAATCCTCATAAAATTCTAAAGTGTAAAAGTGTCCTCTCAAACCAACAATCATATTATGCTTTTAGTAATCGTACCTTTCGGTTTAAACCATTACTTGAGTTATCCAATATTACCCTTACAGGAACTAAGTGAACATACATCTTCAACCTGAACCTTAGGTGTAAAGGTACATATTGGTAATAAAATAATAAAAGGATATGACGTGATCTTTAGAGATGATGCATTAATAGCTATGCATTCATATATGTATCATGATTAACTTAAGGGAACAACCAAATTCCCCTATTGCGGTCATACAATATCAATCACTTAGTTGAGTATCTCTAAGGATGTACTACTAGTATCTTCTCCTAGGGCTCGATCCTATTTAGAGAATAATCTCTTACTAAACTTGCAGTTATAACACTTTAGGTTTACAAGAGACATGCACACAAATACCAAAAGTATTGCATAATACAAAGTATCATCTTATTGACCCAATAACTTGTTACTACCACATTGAAGCTACTTCATGGGATCTCTACTCAGTTAGGTTGGGTTGCCATTGTTTGTCAATAAATCATGAGTTTTAGTCCTATCCCTAACTTTCGATTTCTCAACTAAAGCTACTGATGGACCCTTAATCAAAGGATCAGATGTGTTATCTTTGGATCCAATAAAATCTACACTCATGACATCATCAAACATAAGAACCCTTACAGACTTTAGTCCGACTTGGATGTATCCTCATTGCTTTTGGTTGTACATGGAACTACTGATCTTAACAATTGAGTCAAGCAATCATAGTGTACTAAATTGTTAGAAGCGACTTCTTTACCATAGGTAAACTGGACATAAGTCTTTTAAATCATTTAGCTTTGAATAAAGTCTCATCCAAATCACATAGTTCTGCCTCAAAGGTAAAACGAGCCAAAATAATTTGTTTCTTCGATTTTCAGGTGACATCACTACCACCATAAGAAACACATATCCAGTGACCCCATTACTCCCTGAGTTCTTTGCTATTCAACTAAAATCATTCAATCCTTGAAGAACATAAGGATATTTACTATAATGCAATCTAAAGAAAATAATTCTCTTCACATAGTGAAGTACTCTTTGGAGATTTACAAAGGGTTCTATCTAGATAATTGTTGTATCTACTCAACTTACACACATCAAATGCAATATCTGGTTGTATACAGTTGGTTAGATACATCATATCGAAAATCTTAGAATATCGTAGTTTAAACATAGGAATACCACTCACATTCTTATACGAAGCCTTAGATGAATCATATGAGGTATTAAAAGGTCTATAGTTTGTATATCCAAATCTCTCAAAAACTTTCTCAACATAGTGAGACTGAGATTATTATACCATTAGTAGACCTTGTGATTTTAAGCCCTAAAATTACATCAACTGTACTCATATCCTTCATCTCAAACTTCATATATAAGAACGACTTAGTCTCATTTACTATTCTCATATTACAACCAAACAATAATATATAATCAACGTACACACAAAGAATGATGAATTTATTATTAATCCACTTGCATTAGACACACTTATCATAATCATTAGAAACAAAGTCAAAAGATGATATCACATAATTAAACTTTTCATGCCATTATTTAGGGGCTTGTTTGAAACCATATAATAATTTAACAAGCTTGCACACCTTAGACTCATTCCCATGAGCCACAAATCTCTCTAATTGATCAATATAAATTTTCTCATTGAGGTCACCATATAGAAAAACAGTCTTTACATCCATCTGATGGATTATGAGGTCATATATGAATGTCAATTCAATAAGCATTCAGATGGTGGTTATTCGGGAAACTAGGGAATAAGTATTGAAGTAATATATCCCTTCCTTTTGTGTGTATCTCTTGGCAACTAACACGGCCTTTTACTTATTGATTGTTTCGTATATATTCAATTTCTTCTTAAAGATCTACTTTCAACCCACAGTAGAACAACTAGGATGCAAATCCATTAATTCTTAAGTACCATTAGAGAGAATTGACTCAATTTCATTGTTAATGGCTTCATTCTAAAAGTTAACCTCGGGTGAGGTCATAGTCTACTGAAAGATTATAGGATCATCCTCAACATTAAAAATAATAGTCACTTCCAAAGTTCTTTGATATCCTAAGCTAATTATTTTTCCTTGCTTCGGTTATTTTCTAAGAGTCATCTGATCTAGAAATAACACAATCAAGACCACCCTCTACATTTGTCATCCTTTTCACATGATTGGAAACATAATCAGTAGTAGGGTCAAAATCTCTAGAAGATATACTTTAAGTAACTCTAGTTTTAATGGGAAACAATTTCTCAAAGAATGTAGCATTACTTAGCTCAACTATTCTATTGACATCTATGGCAGAAACATAAGATCTAATGACTAAGAATCCATATAAATAATTTGTTGTCATAGGTAAGAAACCACACAATAGGTAATGATTGAAATTACAATCAACATGACATAACTTACAAAACCCTACAAAAGTGGGAGGCAAAACCAGTATGTTAGGATACTTGGCTCGAATGGCTAAGTGGGAGATGTAACAAAAAATAGTCATTCTGAGGCTATAAAATGTTACATGAGAATAAATAAATAGTAATGTTAGAGGAATTAAACCAAAACATTATAGACACATAACGGCTTGTAACAGAAAGCTGAGACATGAAAACCAGAAAGATGAAGCTGTCTATAAATATTATACAAAAAATACAGTGAAATAGAACTAAGAAAAATACAAAATCTTCCTTGTGTAACCCATCTAAGGGAAACCATGTACAATCACCATCTTCTTCTTCCCTGCTTTCTCTGCAAATCTTCTCGACACTTTCTGTTGCAAACTCCGGTAATCACAGAGGCCAAGAGGTGAAGCAAGGCCGGACAAAGACTGACACCTTAGTTGGTTTTTATTGTCTTCCCCCTCTGTCTCTATCACATTACCCTAATCTATTTTTATTATCGGTCATCATGCTCAACATCTTCGATATCAAACAATTGCATTTGTCCCTCTCTCTTTCTCTTAGGTGAATATAAAGTTGTTGCGATCATCTTTGCCGTCAAGCATCTACAATTGTGTTCCCGAACAAGGGTAAGGTGTTCAGTTCTTCAATGGTTTTGAAGGCGATGAAATCAAATCCTATAAATAAAAGGTTCATCATTTAGTTTCTTTGTTGATCTCTGCTTTTGCTTTCTAATAAGTTTTACTTTTGAACTAGATATGTGGTGCCCTATTTTTATTTTCATGGTAATAAATCCAGGGATTGCAAAGGTTTTGTGATTGTTTGAGTGAGAAAGGTATTCTTGATATTTCCCTTGGTTATTGCAGCAACATGGTGTTGGTGAGAACCATAGGAAAACATGTATAAATAATTAAGATACAACAATTATAAACATGTCAATTTCATCAATAGTTGCAAATCCAAAAAATGCCATACATAAACTGTAAAGAAAACATACAAAGCAAAAACAAAATCAAAGAATTTATATGTGTGAGTCGTTGATGTGCTCGTTGGCTTAAACCAGGAAAGGATGAAACAAGAACATCAGGTGATTGAAAGGGTTCAGGTGATAGCGAACAACTAGCAACCTTGCACTTCAATGCCACAATCTAGGTGATGAGTTGAGAGAAAAGAAACACTACCACAAGCCTTGCTGAACGACTTGATAAGTAAAATGAAAACTCGTATTTCACTTGATAGAGCAACAAAAGGTATCTTATAGATCTTCTCTATCAAACAGTTGCATTCATCCCTCTCTCTTTCTCTTAGGTGGGCATCAAGCTGTTGTGATCATCTTCGCCGTCAAGCATCTACAACCGTGTTCCTGGACGAGGGTAAGGTGTTCGGTTCTTCAATTATGGTTTTGAAGGCGATGAAATCAAATCCTATAAATAAAAAGTTCATCATTTTGTTTCTTTCTTAATCTCTACTTTTGCTTTCTAATAAGCTTTTCCTTTTGAACTAGATATGTTGTGCTCTATTTTTATTTTCATGGAAATAAATCCCGGGATTGCAAAGGTTTTTGTGATTGTTTGAGTGTGAAGGTGTCTTCAAAAGTATTCTTTGAACAATATTGCAATTGCAAGCCGTATTCAAAGCTTCTCCACATTAGGTACGTAACCCAAAACTTTGAAGTAAAACATTGAACACAAGAGTTCCTCATAAGCATAAGGAAAGTAATCTCTTTTAGCTTTAGAAGTGTCAAAAAACTAGTCTTAAATATCTCAAAGTGTGGGGATGACTTGTGAAAGTACTTATCCCTGAACAGAAGAGAAACAAATTGTGATATAAAATAGTGGATGCTATATTTAATGTTTATAACATGCTTTGAGAAAAGATTTCTGTTTTATCTTTAGTCAAGGGGTCTGTCAACATATCATCTGTTGGCATATATGAGATGAATATTTCCTTTCTCATAACCATATCATGAACATAGTGGTATTTAACCATTATATGCTTGCTTTTGGAGTTATCAACCCCACTCTTAATCAGAGTAATTGCTGCATTATTGTCACAATAAATGACAACCGGCTCGTTGGCTATATCCCGCTTCAAATCACTTATGAGGTGGCTTATCTAAACGATGCTAATTGTAGCCATACAACAAGCCACATACTCAATCTCTTGTGTATGCAATGCTACACAACCCTGTTTCTTGCAAGCCCAAGAAACAACTCCACCTTCAAACAAGAATATTTGTTGAGAAGTTGATTTATTGTCATCTTTGCTTGTAGTAAAGTCAGTAACCATGTGTCCTATCACTTTCACTTAATCTACTTGAAAACATAATTTCAAGTGTTTTGTTCCTTTAAGATATCTTATAACCCTTTTCATATCTATCTAATGATGCCATCTAGGATTACTTTGATATCTACTTACAAGGCCAACAACGAAGTTGATATTAGGTCTTGTACATAACATAACATACGTCAATCTCCCCACACCTTATGCATAAGGAATATTAGGCTTATCATCTCTTTCACTAGGACAATCAGCCTTACTCAAGTAAACCCCTTTTACAATGGGTGTAGATGCATACTTTCAGTCACTCATTTTGAACTTCTTTAAGATATAGTTAATATATCTCTCCTTACTTAGGCATAGAAGTTTAGATTCTCTATCTTGAGAAATCTTTATTCTTAGGATATAGGATGCTTCCCCCATATCCTTCATTTTAAACCCTGAGTTTAACCATGATTTGGTTTTGACAATCATCTCATTGTCATTCTCAGTCAATAATATGTCATCTACATATAATGATAAGATGACAATGTGGCTCCCATTATTCCAGACATATAGACAATGATCAAGTTCATTAACCACAAACTCAAGTTCAATAATGAAATTTTGAAAAATCAAATACCATTGATGAGTTTATTGTTTAAGGCTATATAGGGATTTTTTCAACCTATATACTTTATCCTCTTGGCCATCAACTCTGTATCCTTGAGGTTGTTGCATATATTCTGTTTAGAATATATACAATTGTACTTACTGCTTCTCTCCAAAATACTCTTGGTAGAGATGTGTCTATTAATATAGACCTTGTGATATTGAATAAGGTCCTCTTATATCTTTCTGCTACACCATTCTATTGAGGTGTCTTGTGCATTGTATTTTGCTTTGTAATACTAAAGTTTTTACAGAATTTTAGAAATTCTACATAGGTATACTTACCACCTCTATTTAATCTCACTTTTTTATTGTATGCCCCAATTGGTTTTCAACTTCCTGCTTATATTCTTTAAATGTTTTAAGTACATCAGATTTATATGTTAATATATATATATATATATCAAGTAATCATCGATAAAGGTTATGAAATATACCTTCTCACGATGAGATCTCACACTAAAAGTTCCACATAAATCAGTGTGAATGATTTCTAATAGGGTTGGTGTCCTTGTTATTTCCTTGAGAAATGTCTTTCTTGTCATTTTTTCTTGTATGCATGTTTTACATTTATCAAAAGTGTTTTATTGAAATTCTAGCAATAAATCAAAGCCGGATAATTTTCACAACTTTTCAGGCTTATATGCTCTAGGTGTCTATGCCAAACATTCACATCAACATTAAAGGCACAATTTATATAAGGAGAAAATCCTTCTCTTTCATTTAATTTGAACAAACCTTGTTCGTCATTGAATAATCCTGAGAAGGCTATCCTTTCATGCTTCCCTATGGTTACCTTGCAAGGGACATACCTGACTTCAAAACCCTTCTTAACTAAAGAGGAACCGAGGCCAAATTATGTCTTATAGTTGGCATAATTAGAACATCAATTAAAACGATTGATATGTCATGTACATAAATTCTAAAGGACCCCACACCAAGGACATGTGAGAAGGTGTTATTTTCTATACACACCCTATGGTGTTATTTCTCATATACACACTATGTTCCCCTGATTTATATTCCTTTAGGTTTATAGGCCTTTTTCGCTCTTTGAGATATGTCTTGTTGCTCTAGAGTCAATCCACCAACCATATATTGGGCTATCCATGTAGATGCATTCTTAAACCATGCAGATTATGTCATGTTTCTCTGATTGACTGTGTTGTTGGGTGTTTCTATCGCCAATCTTTTTATTGCGGGAATCTTTCTTGTAGTGTCCTATCTTTCTACAATTGAATCACTTAACCTGAGAAGCGGTTTCCTGTAATTTCTTAAAAGTTTGACCTTTCTTGTTATTCTTGTCAAACTTTTTGTTTGATTTATTATTTTTCTAATTTGGTCTAGAGCTTGTTCCAATATCTTCTTGAGCTACTAGCAACTTGATCTTCTTATTTTTATTCATGTGCTCTTGTTAAATTGATAGTTTGAGGGGCAATTCAGAAAGGTTTGTTTCACCGCCTAATCTCAAGATCATGGCAACTATATTCCATGAAACGTCTTATGGCATGGACACACCAAGGCAAAGGAGTCCATCTTCTCCTTTGGGAAAGGGTGTGTAAACCAAGAAAGAAAGGCGGCTTGGGGCTTCATCGGCTAGAGGAAATTCCTATCCATGTGGAAATTTGTAGAGCCCCCGTGGTGTCAACTTATGCAAGCCAAATACATGTCAGTAAATGCTCTTAGGTATCCTTGGAAACCCAGGGTTGGAGGCTCCAAGGTCTCTGAGGTTGAGAAGGGGGGAAGACTATTTAGGATAGTTGATATTTATGTAGCCTTGGGGATGATCGATTTTCCTACAACTAAGTTTCTTTCTATTACCAATATTTTGTTTACATGTTCTACTACATTATATCATTCTTTCATTTTGTATTTGTATTTTTGTATTAATAATTGAACATGTAGTTTAGTTGTAGTATCATATTTAGCTATTATTGAATCAAACATCTCTTTTGTAGTCTTGTATTCTTCAAATACCCTAATTAGGTCATCCTCCATATAGGTTAACATCATTGTTTTGGCTATGGTATCATCTCTAAGGAATGTTTTGTATGCTTTATTTACTTCTTCTGTTACAGTTGGAGTAGGTGGTGGAACTGTATTATTTAAAACATAGCTTACACCTTTAAGTGTAAGTACTAAAAGGATACATTTTTTTCACACTTGAAAATTTAGACTATTCAATTTTTATGTTTTTCTAAACTCTCATACACAAATCCTTACGTTCATTTTAATTTGTTTGGCAAAAATAACAATAGGAGGGTGTAGAAAAGACACAACCAACCACGTGTTAATAGATTGCAACAGTTTGCAATAATATATATGTACTATTTTGAAAAATATGTTCAAGTACCTATAAGTATTTTCAATTGATACTTAAATATCAATTGAAAAAACTTTTAACTTGATTATGCTATTTAAGAAACAGCAAAGGGATGAAACTATAATTTTTTAAATTTCGTACCACTATAATTTCCCAAAAACCTCAAGAGAAACTAAGAATTTTACTCTTCTATCATGTTTTGAAATATTTCAAAAAGACTTGAGGTAAAATAGTAAAAAAGCATAAGTTTTTTTGTAAAATTTGTTGTTGATCGAGGGTATATTCATAATTATACCCATCAACCCATTTTTTATTTTCTTAAAAAGATAGGGGTAGTACTGTCTTTTTGCATAATAGCAAATTTGTGAATTTTCAATCATACAAGGGTAACCTTGTATTTTCATAGTCTGGTATTTCATAATTTTTAAAAACTGTCAAATGATAGTTTTGTCTTTTCGTCATTAGGGGCAAAATTATTTTTTACTCAAAAATATCAAGGTATTTTCATAATTTTACCCAATGAAAGTTTCGTAAAATAAAAAATCGGGTTTCTACAAAACCGCCAATGATTTTCCAAAAAATGGGTGGTTTTGGCTGCCCATGATTTCAGGAAACCGTGGGCGAGAAGATTCGAGAAGAGAGAGGAAAAACAAAGAGGGAGAGAGAGGTGACGAGGGAGAGATAGAGACGACGGGGAGAAGGTTAGAGTGAGGGGGAGAGAGAGAGGAAGAATACAGTGAGGGGGAAGAGAGAGAAGGGGAGAGGGAGAAGAAGGGGTTGGGTCAACCTGGTCCTCATCGCTCAACCTTTCAACTGAGTTTGTCACTCCGCCTCGCCGATTGTCTTTTCGCTTATCCTACCTCTCTGCTTCGCTACTTACTTCTGTCTTTCCTTTTTGCTCTGTCTTTCGTCCAAGCTTCACCTTTGTCTTTCTTCGTTTGCTCTGCCTTTTCGATCGAGTGTCACCTATGTCTTTCTTCTTTTGCTATGCATTTCTTTTTTTTGTTAACTATCTACGCTTGTATGTATGTTCTTGACAACTAGGCCTTGATACCAATGTATTATCCAGCATTGCTTCAACTCTTGACCTTTGTGATTACTAGAGTTTGCAGCATAAAGTGTCGAGAAGATCGGTAGAGAAAGAAGAGAGGAAGAAGAGGGTGATTGTACACAATTTCCTCAAAAGATTTTGTATTTTTCTCAATTCCATTTCACTGTATTCTTTATACAGTATTTATAGATGGCTTCATCTTCCTGGTTTTCATGTCTGAGCTTTTCGTTACAAGCTGTTATGTGTCTGTAATGTTTTTTGTTCAATTCCTTTAAAGTTATCATTTCTTTATTCTCACATAACGTTTTACAGCCTCACAATGGTCATTTTCCATTTACATAAGGTAATACGGAGGAAGGAACTACAAACAACAAAATATGATTAAGGTTTTGGCAAAGGATACTTACTAGTATTTTAGTTATTCAGGTCATTCGATTTTAAACCTTTTGAAGCCGAACTTCCTAAAATTACTAAACCAACCAAAATCGATTCTTAATGTTACCGAATCAAACCAAGAATTTTGGTTAAATCCGGTTCGATAATTTGGTTTTAACTGAATTATACTCATCCCTACCCCCAAGGGTGGACCTATGGTGGTCTTGTAAACGAGTGAAAAGCAGTGTTGTATGACTTTGTTTTTATCTGGGAGGCTTTAGCCTACAACAGTTTAAGCCCAAGCGTCGTAATCAAACACAGCCAGAAGACCAAACTATGGCTTATCTGGTGAGACTCACGAGATAAGTCGGGGTGAACCAACCAATAGATGCAATTAATGAAACAACTCGTGCTCAAGTGTTTCCCGTTGCAAGTGCTTTTGTCTTACCTTGGACGGTGAAGACATACTCAAACAAAGGAACTATGGATGTCAATGTTAAGCTCTTTCTATTACCTTATTATCATGTCTTAACATCTAACCAACTGAACCTGATTTGGAAGGTTTTCTTCTTTTTTTGTGAAGGATGAGGCAAAGCCCAATTACGTAAGAGTCGTAGAGGCTAAGCTGGCAATCTGCACATTTGTATAAAGCATCACGTATCCTGTATTTATACACCTCTTTGTATCCGAGCATTTGAACCAACTGATGAGCAGCCCATGTTTGATTTACTTATAGATTGGTAGATTTGTTTGCATGTCTATGCTGTTGAAGGAAGAATGAGGTGGTGTGTGTGCGCGCGCGCGCATAAGCTGGCAAGAGTGTTGGAGGACATTCACAAGGCGGACTTGCGCGTCTTTGACTGCACCCAGGTGACAGCTCCCAACACGCTTCGTCTTTCACACAACCCTCTTCCTCTCTCTCTCTCTCTCTCTCTCTCTCTCTCTCTTATTCATACGCAACCCCCTGCCAACGTACTACATTCTCTCTCTCTCTGTCTGAGGCCATTCATTTCCTTGTTTTCTCTTTCAAGAGTGTTGTCTTTCTTTCTCTCTCTCTCTCTCTGGGACGAAGCAAGCTAAGCGCGTGCGCACACAGAGAGACAGGGAGAGAGCGCAAAGGAGAAGAGCCGCTTGCTGAGACACAAGCCTTTGTTGAATGTGGGAACGTGTACAGAATAAGCAGGGCGAGGTTGATTCGTCTCTTTTCACTCTTCGTTCTAATGTCCTGCAGCCTGCTTTGGGCCCCTCGATTTCTTGGTGGTTCTGGTTTTGCGTTCTTATGTAAGTTCATTTTATCTTTTCTTTTTCCCTTGCTGTGAGATTACTTCCTCTGTTTTTGCTCTGTGGAAACGAGTTAAAGTTCACCCTTTCGATGGTTTCTCTTTATGTATGCGATGCAGATGCAGGTGATGCCTTCGCAGATGCAAGGGAGCATGCTTCCTCTGCTTGTCCTTCCACACTAAGCAATGGTACTCTATCTTTTGTTTTTAGGGGACATCATCTCTCTCTCTCTCTTCAACAATGGTATTTTCCTTTCGTTTCTGATGATCATTTTCTTGTAGCTAAAACTAGTTGAGCCTTTGTATATGTGTGTTTTGAACGTTTTCTTCCATACTGAGCAATGGACTTCCGTTTTATTTTCTTGACCATCTTATTTGTAGCTGAAACTGGCTGAACCTTCTGCTTGTGTGTCTTGGATTGACAAGGTGAATCTGGTCATTATGCAGGAGCTATTTGCTGCGACAGAAGCGGTTTTCGGTCAGATATTTGCTATATGAAGGGGGATATTAGGACTGAATCTTCCACAAAATCTGTGTTTTTGTGCTCCGGATCCAACACCACCTTCCAACAAGAAGAAGAAACTATCAAGATTAGGCCATATACCAGAAAGTGGGAAACGAGTGTGATGAACACCATCGATGAGCTCACACTCATAAAGACATCAATCTCTCCTCAGAGCCATCACTGTGATGTTTATCATTCAGTGCCAGCTATCTTTTTCTCCACATGAGGCTATACGGGAAATGTTTACCATGAGTTCAATGATGGTATTTTGCCCTTATACATTACCTCTCAGAGCTACGACAAAGAGGTATTTTTTGTGATTGTGGAGTATCACAATTGGTGGATAACCAAGTATGGTGATATACTTTCCCACCTGACAAACTACCCACCAATAGATTTTACAAAGAGTGAGCAGAGCCATTGCTTCTTAGAAGCCATTGCAGGCCTCAACATCCATGATGATCTCACTGTAAATTCATCATTGATGCAAAGAAACCCAAAAACTATTTTCGATTTTCGCAACTTGTTAGATGATGCATACACACCTAGAATCAGAGTAATGCTGAAAGAAGGAAAGGAAGCAGAAGAGGATGAAAGTGCACAAAAGCTGATTTCCAATCCCAAGCTTGCGATAATCTCAAGAAACAATTTAAGAGCAATTCTGAACGAGGAAAGCTTGGTGAAGCTCGCTGAGGAGATGGGATTCGAGGTTCAGGTGTTATCACCGAGAAAGACAACTGAGCTCACCAAGATCTACAGAGCACTGAATTCTACTGATGTAATGATTGGTGTCCATGGTGCAGCCATGACCCATTTCTTGTTCATGAGGCCTGGGAGTGTGTTCATTCAGGTGGTGCCTTTAGGCACGGATTGGGCCGCGCAGACTTACTATGGTGATCCCGCTATCAAGCTTGGTTTGAAGTATATGAGATACAAGATCTTGCCAAGAGAGAGCTCTCTGTGTTCACAGTATGACAAGGATGATCCTGTGCTGACCGATCCAAGATCCTTTACAAAGAAAGGGTGGGAGGTGACAAAGCGTGTGTATTTAGATGGCCAGAATGTGACATTGAATCTGAAGAGGTTTAGAAAGAGATTGTTGATAAAATTAACTATAACTAATCGGCATCAATTGTAAGGCAGAACCAATCTCAGGCCGTTTGCAGATAATATGTGCCAAAGGAACGTTACTTTATTCATAAATCATGTCTCAACTAATGTCGATTAAACCCATTGGTTACAAAAAAAAATTGAAGATGATGTCAACTGCGATATATTACTGTTTTGCTTAGACAGTTTTACTCACATACAAAGAAAATGTAATGGAGGTGTCTTACCCTAAAGTCGTTTTCTCCACTTAATTAGCTTTTCACGATTTTTGGGTACATCACCTTAAAGACGTGCACTTGATTAATCATACTTACACAATCTTTTGTAAATCGTGCAGAGGATTTCTTCTCCTTCAATGCTTCTTCTCCTTCAATGCATCTTAGGGCACACGATCTTCAACATATAGGTTATGATGTCATTTGGAGTTTTACAAAAAAATTAACATCAACACAATTGTGAAAGATTCATTCAAACACAAAGGGAACATAGGGGACGGCTCCACTTCATGGCAGCCACAACTTCCTTTTTTTTTCTAACCCTCCAGTCCTAATAATCGTACTTAGGGTTTTATACTAACTTGTTCTAACTTAAAAGACTAAAACACCCTTAACTAACAAAACTAATCCTATCTAGATCTCAATGGATTATATTATGGTGCATTAGGATTCGAATTACTTAAAACACAAATACATAAATGCATAAATATAAACACGTCTTGATCTTCAACACGCCCCTTCTAGTTCAGTCTTGAAGACTTGAAACACCCAACTTAACAAAAGCTTTATTTAACTCATTAACCTGAACTGGTTTTGTCAGAATATCTGCCAGTTGATCTCTCGAACGAACATGTAGAAAATTGAAGATTCCTTGGGAAACTTTCTCTCTAATGAAATGACAATCTATTTCAATATGCTTGGTCTTTTCATGAAAGACTGGATTCAATGCTATTTGAAGAGTAGCTTTACTATCCGTAAAGAAGTCAATTGAACTGTTCTTTCTTAGGTCAATTTCTTCATAGAATGATATAATCCACAAGCCTTTACACATACCAAGAGCGATAGTACGATATTCAGCCTCTACACTTGACCTAGCCACCATAGATTGTTTCTTACTTTTTCAAGATACTATATTACCTCCTAAGCATACCATATAATCGGAGGTTGACTTTCTGTCTACTTTGGAACCTGCCCAATCATCATCTGAATAAATCTTTATATCGAGTGATGCATGTAGAGTATATAGTTAGCCATACGTGATAGATAATTTCAAGGATCTGATGATGTGAAATATTGTACTCATGTGATATTTAGATGGTGAGAGCATCCATCTACTAACATATCTAACTGCATAGCTGATGTCAGGCCTTGTAATAGTAACATATATCAATTTTCCAACTAATCTTTGATATTTACCAATATCTTCATATGGTTCAACCAAGTCATTATCATCTTAATTTTTTATTTCAATGGGAGTAGAACATATCCGACAATCCTCCATTTTTGTTTCTTTTAGTAAGTCCAAAATATATTTTCTTTGACTTAAAAATAGACAATCTTTACTTTGAATCACTTTAATCCCTAAAAAATAATGTAATTTGCCCAAGTCCTTCAAATCAAATAGCACACTTAATTGTTTTTTCAGAATAACTATACCTTTTGTATTATCACCTGTAATGATATTGTCATCTATATATAACAATAGTATAATGGTTTTCTTACCTTGGTTGATGAATAGTGTATGATCACCGACACACCTTTTGAAACCCAAACTTATGACCCCATCACTGAATTTTTCAAATCATGCTCGAGGATATTATTTTAAGTCATAAATTGATTTTTTTAGTTTGTATACCTTGTTTGACTTTCGTCCTTGATCATATCTAGGTGGCAGGTCCATGTAAATATCTTCCATAAGGTCCCCTTGAAGGAATGCATTCTTCACATCCAACTGTCATAAATCACATCCTTTATTCACAACCACACTTAAGATAATTCTAATAGTGTTCATTTTTGCTACCGGTGCAAACGTCTCTGTATAGTTGATTTCATATGACTGATTGTAACCTTTAGCTACTAGTCTTGCTTTGTATCTCTCTATATTACCATCAGTTTTATACTTCACTAAATATACCCATTTACATCCCACTGTTTTCCTTTCTAGCGATAAATCCATAAGTTCCTAAGTATTGTTTCTTACTAATGCTGTAATTTCTTCTTTCATTGCTGCCTTTCATTCTGAATATTGCTCCTTGGGAACATATGTATTATTTGCATTTACCACAAACAACTGATATTCTTTTGGATAATTAGTATATGATACAATCTTTTATAATGAGTACTTAGTAGTTTCATGTTTCCCTTTTCAAAGTGCGATAGGTAAATCTTCAAGTTCAAGACCAGATTTTTGAGAACTTACTTGAGATGGAGTTGAATCTGACTCAGGATGAGGATTTTGATTCAGAGTAGTAGGTTGGTGCAGAGGAAAGGTCTTTTCTTCACCTCTAGTGTAAACTTGACATGTCTCTTCTAGAGAAGGATGCACCTCCTCTTCTTCTTTTGTGAGCTCTAGTTGATTTTCAACTAGTGGAATAGATATCACATTAGGTGAATAAGCATTTGATCATTGCTCTTCCTGCTTGCTATAGAATGAGACATTTTCATGAAAAGTAACATCTATAGTAACATATAACCTTCTTTTCATAGAATCATAACATTTATACCCTTTCTGAATAGCTTAATATCCCAAAAAAATACATTTAATCGTTCTAGCATCTAATTTATCTCTCAAACTACAATGTATATGAACAAAACAAGTACATCCAAACACCTTTGGAAGCAAATGAAATTGTTTTTTAGAAAAGCATAGAGAATGAAATGGTGTATCACCATTAAGAACCCTACTTGGCATACGATTGATAAGATAAACGACTGTTAAGACTGTTTCACTCCAATACATTTTTGGAACGTCATAGCCAATCAAAAGAATTCTGGCCACCTCTAGAATATGTCTATTTTTCCTTTAAGACACACCATTTTGTTGCGAAGAATGGGAACATGAGGTTTGATGTAAAATACCACAATCTAAGAAGTATGAATAGAGTGTTTGAGACATAAATTCACCTCTATTGTCGACAATATATAGAAAGAAATCTTTCACCTCCTCCTTTGTTTTCATTAGATATATCATGATAAATCTGATACAATCATCAATGAATGAAATAAAGTACTTGTCACTATGTAACGAAGTGGTAGGACAGGGTCCCCAAACATCAAAGTGAGCAATCTCAAAAGGTTGAGAGGATTTTTCTTTATTCAAAGAGAAAGAAGAATGATGATGTTTTGTCTTCTAGCAAATATCACAGTTCAAGTTTAAATTACTACAATGAGCAAATTTAGGTAATAACATTCTAATTTTAGATAATGGTAAATGTCCTAGTCTCTACAACATGGATTATGGACAGGTGTGGGTAAAGAAGTTAGTCCCGCTACATTGCCGCCCGAATGTAGTAAAAAAATTTCAGAGAGGGTCTCCGTATTTTGATTATGGACGGATGCGGGGGGTAAGGAAGCTAGTCCTACATAATAAGATTCGTATTGGTTCTTGGAATATCGGAACATTATCGGGTAAGCTAATGGAGGTGGTAGATACTATGATTCGGAGAAAGATTCATATTCTATGTTTACAAGAGACAAAATGGGTTTGAGAAAAAGCAAAGGAGATAGAGGATACAGGTTTTAAATTATGGTACTCAGGTAAAGAAAAGGCTCGAAACGGAGTTGGTATTATCATAAATAAAGATTTAAAGGAGAGTGTAGTAGACATACAACGATATGGTGACCGAATCATGACATTGAAATTAGTGTTAGGAGCAGAGGTTTTGAATATAGTTTGTGCTTACACACCCCAAGTAGGACTAGAAGATAGTATAAAGACAGTTTTTTGGGAAGAGTTAGATAAGGTGTTTCAAAAGATTCCACAAAGGGAGATGATTTGTTTAGGAGGAGATTTAAATGGACATGTCGGTAAAGAGGCATTAGGATATCAAGGAATTCATGGAAACTTTGGTTATGGGGATATAAATGAGGAAGGTAGGGAGATTTTAAATTTTGCTATGTCATTTGATCTCTTTATAGTCAATACAATCTTCAAAAAACGAGATGAACATTTAATTACTTATAAGAGTGGCTTATCACAAACACAAATTGATTACTTTATTTGTAGAAAAAAAGATAGAGCGCGTTGTAAAGATTGTAAGGTAATTCCAGGAGAAAGCTTAACCACCCAACATTGACTTTTAGTTATCGATTTACAAATAAAAAAATGGACAAAGAAGAAAAGAGTGCATCAAGCTATTCGGACTAAATGGTGGAACCTCAAAAGCAAGAAAGAAGATATATTTAAATAGAAAGTCCTTCAAGGAGATGTTTGGAATTATGTTGGCACACCCTCTGATATGTGGAACAATATGGCTATACATATTAGGAAAGTGGTGAAAGATGTGTTAGGGGTATCTAAGGGAGGTGTACCGGCGCAAAAAGAAGCTTGGTGGTAGAGTGAAGTAGTACAAAATAAAATCAAGGCAAAGAGGGCATGTTACAAATTACATTATGCTAAGAAAACTAGTGAAACTTTAGAAGCTTATAAGAAAGCAAAGAAGGAAGCAAAAAAGGCCGTTAGTGAAGCAAAAGCTAAGATTTGGGAGGACTTATATAAAAAACTCAACTCAAAAGAGGGTGATAGAGATATTTTTAGGATAGCTAGGGCTAGAGATAAGAAAACTAAAGATCTTAATTATGTTAGATGCATAAAAGACGAGGATGAAAAAATTCTAGTGGCAAATGATGATATAAGAAATAGATGGAAAAACTATTTTTATAATCTTTTTAATGAAAATAAAGATGTTAGTATTAGTTTAAGAGATTTAGTCAAGTCAGAAAAGTATATAAACCACAATTTCTACCGACGTATTCATAAGAATGAAGTCAAAGAGGCTCTTAAACATATGAAGAGTGGTAAATCGGTAGGACCAAATAATATTCCTATAGAAGTTTGGAATACTAGGAGAAATAGGAATCACTTGGCTCACAAGACTATTTAATGAAATATGGAAAAACCAAAAGATGCCCAAGGAATGGAGAGCAAGTACACTTATACCCGTATATAAGAACAAGAAAGACATTCAAAATTGTGTGAATTATCGAGGTATCAAGTTAATGAGTCATACTATGAAATTATGGGAAAGAATTATCGAACGTAGGTTAAGACAAGTATCAAGTACAACAGAGAACCAATTTGGATTTATGCGAGGTAGATCTACTATTAAAGCGATTCACCTTTTGAGACGTCTTATGGAATATTTTAGAGCAAAAAAGAAAGACCTTCACATGATATTTATTGATCTAGAAAAAGCTTATGATAGGGTACCGAGGGAGGTTCTTTTGAGAACTTTGAAAAAAAGAGGTATCCCATTGACATATATTAACCTTATAAGAGACATGTATGATGGTGCAAAAACATGTGTGAGGACTCATGAAGGAACGACAGACTTCTTTGAAGTTAATATTGGGTTACATCAAGGATCAACTTTAAGTCCATACTTATTTATAATGGTGATGGATGAGTTAACAAAACATATTCAAGATGAAGTACCTTGGTGTATGTTATTTGCAGATGACATTGTATTAGTGGAGGAGTCTAAGGAAAAAGTTAATAGAAAATTGGAACTATGGAGAGAAACATTAGAAAACAAAGGCCTCCGACTTAGTAGAACAAAGACAGAATATACGGAATGTAAGTTTGATCATTTGGCTACTTGAGAGGACATAGAAATTAAAATTGGCACACATTGCATTCCCCAAAAGGAAAGTTTTAAATACCTAGGATCAATTTTTCAAAGTGATGGAAGAATTGATGGAGATGTTACACATAGAATTAATGCTGGTTGGTTAAAATGGAGAGGAGCATCAAGTATTCTTTGTGATAAGAAGATACCATTAAAATTAAAAGGTAAATATTATAGAGCAGCAATTAGGCCTGCCATGTTTTATGGTTCTGAGTGTTGGGCAGTTAATCATCAACATGTACAAAAGATGTTTGTGACAGAAATGAAGATGTTGAGATGGATGAGTGGTCATACAAGAAAAGACCGTATACATAATGAGGTTATTAGAAACAAATTAGGAGTGATACAAATAGAGGATAAAATGAGAGAACATCGTTTAAGATGGTTTGGACATATAGAAAGAAGATCAAAAGAAGAACCTGTAAGAAGGTTAGAAAAACTAAATTTGGAAAGTATTAAAAGAGGTAGAGGACAACCACAAAAGTGTTGGAAAGAAACAATAAAGAATGATCTAGCTTATTGGGAGTTAACTGCTAACATGGCACACGATAGGGATCTGTGGAAACAAAGAATCCATGTAGCCGACCCCGTCTAGTATGGGAAAAGGCTTAGTTGTTGTTGTTTGTTGTTGGTAAATGTCTTAGTCTCTGGTGCCATAAGGGTAACTCCTCATTTTGCTTTTTAGTAATCAATGTTGACTGCATTGTTGCTCCTCTATCTTCCTCGTAGAAGTAAAGACCTTTCCTCATACTACTCTGACCAAAGATCCTCTCCGTTCTCAGTTCCTGAAAGAAACATCCAGTAGAGTCAAAGATTAAACGACACTTTAAATCTTGTGTCATGGCGTAGACTGATAATAAATTGATTGAAATATTTGAAACATGCAAGACATTCTTTAATACTTCAAAGGGTATAGTTATACTTCATTTTCCAACAATAGGTGTATGTGAGCCATTAGCCAATCTAATATTGATTTTTCCTTGAGTTAACTCATAGTCATCAAAGAATTCTCGCCTACTAACCATGTGATCTACGGCACCTGAATCAATAACCCATATCCTGGAGTGAGACAAAAATACATTACCCTTGGCCATAAACGAGAATGGGTATGCCATTGTAGCCTGAGAATCAACATTTGATGAAGTGGAAGGAGTTTGCGAGTCAATTAGACGGGCCTTAAGTATCTCAATCTCTTTTTTCATATCAACCAATGAAGTTGTACTATTGCTTGTATTCTATTTATCGCTTTGGTCACTACTAAAGTAGGCTTTATTAGGCCTATTTTAGTAGTAGGTGGGTCAACCAACTAATTCCCAACATATCTCCTTAGTATGTCGTGATTTTTCACAGTGAGAGCAGATTAATTTATCCTTCTCTTTTGAAAATAGTGAAGTCCTACCTCTACCACGCCCATATCCTCCTCGTCCACGAGAGAAGAAATTATTAGAATTATTCCTTCCCACAAATACAGAGGTCTTTGAAATAATTTTGGTCTCCTTTTCTAGATGTTTTCGATCCTCTTCCCGAAGTAAGAGAGAGTATACTGTGCTCAAAGTAGGAAGCTCTTCTCTACTCAAAATATTATTTTTCACTGCTTCATATTCAGAAGAGATGTCCCACAATAGATCAAATACTTTTCTCTCTTCAAATTTTTCATTGCGTTCTTGCATACAATTTTGGCATTTTGTCTTGGAGTAGACCTGTAATTCTTCTCATAAACCTCTAAGCTCTGCACAATATTCACTGACTAATCTTCCTCCTTGTTTACACTTCTAAAATTTTTTAATATCATATTTTTTAGTTATATTTTTTCTCTAAGCATAGGCATCTTGAACTGCAAGCCAAATGTCTTTTGCTGACTCTAAAAACATGAATGTGATGCCAATTGATGGTACCATTGATTGTATAAGCCATGCACTGATCAGGACATTTTTCCTATGCCATCGAGAATAGAGTGGATCTGTTGTGGGAGGAGATGGAATGTCTCCAATTAAGTAATCTCATCACTCCCTTGTCATTACAGCTAATTCAATCGATCTAGCCCATTGAAGATAGTTCTTGTCATCTAGCTTTAGGTTTGTGATTTGAAATATATCATTATTATTCGAGGAATTGCTCTCACAACCATCTCCAATCTTATTCTTTTCCATTATACTCAAAAACTTGTCATTCTCTTTACTATATAAGTCAACCACTGTTGATAAAATTAACTATAACTAATCGGCACCAATTGTAAGGCCGAACCAATCTCAGGCCGTTTGCAGATAATCTGTGCCAAAGGAATGTTGCTTTATATCACATAAATCATGTCAAAACTAATGTCGTTTAAACCCATAGGTTACCAAAAAAAAATTGAAGATGATGTCAACTGCGATATGTTACTATTCCGCTGCAAACAGATTTCCTCACACACAAAGAAAATGTAATGGAGGCGTCTTACCCTAAAGTCATCTTCTCCACTTAATTAGCTTTTCACGATTTTTGGGTACATCACATTAAAGACGTTCACTTGATTGACCACTATATCAATTCTGTTAACTGTTTCAAACGAAAAAACTGCACCTGAAAGATTAATCATACTTATACAATCTGCTGTAAATCGTGTAGAGGATTTCTTCCCCTTCAACGTATCTTACGGCCTACGATCTTCAACATATAGGCTCTGATACCATGTGGAGTTTCACAGAAAAATTAACATCAACACAATTGTGGAAGATTCATTCAAACACAAAGGGAACATAGGGGACGGCTCCATTTCATGGCAGCCGCAGCGTCCTTGTTTTTTTTCTAACCCTCCAGCCCTAATAATCGTACTTAGAGTTTTATACTAACTTGTTTTTACTTAAAAGACTAAAACACCCCTAACTAACAAAACTAATCTCTCGGATCCCAATGGATTATATTCTGGTCCATTAGGATTCAAATTACAGAAAGACTTAAAACACAAATACATAAATGTATAAATATAAACACGTCTTATCTTCAACGCAGGTGTTATCACCGAGAAAGACAACTGAGCTCGCCAAGATCTTCAGATCTCTGAATTCTACTGATGTAATGATTGGTGTCCATGGTGCAGCCATGACCCATTTCTTGTTCATGAGGCCTGGGAGTGTGTTCATTCAGGTGGTGCCTTTAGGCACGGATTGGCCTGTGCAGACTTACTATGGTGATCCTGCTATCAAGCTTGGTTTGAAGTATATGAGATACAAGATCTTGCCAAGAGATAGCTCTCTGTATTCACAGTATGACAAGGATGATCCTGTGCTGACCAATCCAAGATCCTTAACAAAGAAAGGGTGGGAGGTGACAAAGCGTGTGTATTTAGATGGCCAGAATGTGACATTGAATCTGAAGAGGTTTAGAAAGAGATTGTTGACAGCCTACGTCTACGCAGTGTCTAGAAGAAGGGAGATGATTAGTTTTTCATCCTTGTAGCCATTTCAAAGGGTCTTCAGTTTGGTGATTGTGGATCGGGTGATAGGTAATGTAGATCCGATGATTGGGATAATCCCTTTTGTTGTGGATAATTATATTGTTTAATCTGTAAAGGAGTAATAATTGGTATAGTTGAAATCTTTAATTCATTCTCTTTCGTCTTTGATAATCTCATTTTCTTTCAGTTCTGTTGGAATGTTTGCAAGGTCCTAATTTGTGTGTGTGTGTGTGTGAGAGAGAGAGAGAGAGAGCATTCGTGAGGAATTTATTTGATGGGAGCACGGAGAATTTTATTTCACAATGTGTATGGCAGTTATCTGTTTGGTTTTATATTTCTAGCACTAATGCATCAGAGCCCACCAGGAAAGTTAAGTATGTGCGCGAGAGTCCTGGAACAACTTTTTTTCCCATTGAGAAATGAAATTAAGAATACGGTTTAGTCTGTCGAAAACAAGCGGTTGTCTAACCAATACAACAACCGAATACATAATTTAAGAGAAGATACATTCAGTTTAGAAGCAAAATTGGCAAATCAGTAATTCTGAACTCATTTGCCATTTTGATTGCAAGATTTTGATGCCTTTGCAGGTTCTGATGACTGCCTTTCAAAATGAAGCCATTTCTACCACACCATAATTTTCATAAAGTGAATGCCTTGCGGCTGTCCCCACATAGAGCGCATGGCAGCCTTCATAGTACCTTGATCTGAGAGTAGGCATCCAATTAAGCTGTTGGAACGGGATCCCTTCTTGTATGTCATCAGTTCCGGCAGAGGTGGTTTATGTAGCAGCGTGATCAAGTTCGCCAGAGGTAGTAGTTTCCGGATTCATGATCTAAACGAGCTGGTTGGTAAAGCTCTTTCATGCCGAACAACGGATATCTGCTTTTTCCTGTATCGGCCTGCACATGATCGTTTACTTAATTATACATAATATTTGTGTCCAGGCATGTAACCCTAACCAGGTTAACAACATGCAACCAAATTGTCAAATGTTGCAATAAACATTTCACAAAAAGAAATGTCGATTTAGATTCTGATGGATTTTATCTTCAATGAGGATAGAACTTTAATGTGCTAAAGTTTTTTACTTTAATGAGCAATTAATGTTCAGCTCAACTAAGTTGGCTCGTGCTTGGTTTGCACTGAGCTAGTTAGACCGAGTTTGAACAGCATTTTGATTTGGTGAAACATGCCAAAGCTGCCAGTCTTCAATTTGAACGGCGTCTCAACTCAAGCGGCACAATTTCATTTCCCATGTCTCGTTTATCATACCCAATGATAATCATGTATGAATCCTAGTTTATGAACAAATCTTTTTCTTTTAGAAGGCTACAATGGGGAGACCAAAGCCAGATGCACGTCCCTGGGTATTGAGAACTCATGACCTTCAACTGGTGAGTCGACCCCCTAGCCAAGTGAGCTATCGCTCATTGTGCTAGTTCATGAACAAATCTTAAAGGCAAATGATTGCACAGAAAGAGGAGACTTTCTAGTATCTTCATGATACTAACACAGCAAAGTCTACAAGGATTTACATGAAAATGAACTGATATTCGATATACATTAATTTAGATGGGTAATCTGCAAAAGTGGGAAATCTCATGCTGCAAACTACAAGAACCACTGGTTTCAAAAGAAAATAACATAAGAATATGCACAAAAAGATAATCTCATCTTCATAACACAAAAGCAGAATCTGTTCCCCACTTGACCAATATCATGAGATGTCCTGCAACTGTAAACTTCAGCTACGAAATGTCATTAGCTCTTGGAGATACTTTGTCTATATTGCTATGACATCTTTACAGCGCTACGTATAGAAATACTTGAAATACTAACATTTCTCGTAATGTCTCGTATTAGAACTATGGAGAGAAACATTAGAAAGCAAAGGCCTCCAACTTAGTAGAACAAAGACAGAATATATGGAATGTAAGTTTGATCATTTGGCTACTTCAGAGGACATAGAAATTAAAATTGGCACACATTGCATTCCCCAAAAGGAAAGTTTTAAATACCTAGGATCAATTTTTCAAAGTGATGGAAGAATTGATGGAGATGTTACACATAGAATTAGTGCTGGTTGGTTAAAATGGAGAGGAGCATCAGGTATTCTTTGTGATAAGAAGATACCATTAAAATTAAAAGGTAAATATTATAGAGCAGCAATTAGGCCTGCCTTATGGTTCTGAGTGTTGAGCAGTTAATCATCAACATGTACAAAAGATGTCTGTGACAGAAATGAAGATGTTGAGATGGATGAGTGGTCATACAAGAAAAGACCGTATACATAATGAGGTTATTAGAAACAAATTAGGAGTGGCACAAATAGAGGATAAAATGAGAGAACATCGTTTAAGATGGTTTGGACATATAGAACGAAGATCAGAAGAAGAACCTGTAAGAAGGGTAGAAAAACTAAATTTGGAAAGTATTAAAAGAGGTAGAGGACGACCACAAAAGTGTTGGAAAGAAACAATAAAGAATGATCTAGCTTATTGGGAGTTAACTGCTAACATGGCACACGATAGGGATCTGTGGAAACAAAGAATCCATGTAGCCGACCCCGTCTAGTATGGGAAAAGGCTTAGTTGTTGTTGTGTCTCGTATAAAAGTACTTGAAGTACCGTTTTCACTTGTCCCACGTGTCATGCATGAGAGCACCCTTACTTTCATGGTACAAAATATCAAGATGCCATGAAATTTGCAGACTGCATAACTTGTAAGTAATTAAATGAGGATCAAAAGAGATCCAAAATAGTAAGTTTGACAGCCTAGGAGAAAAAAGGAGTACCTCTTTAATCAAAGAAGTCGCTCCAGCTGAAGAGAGTTCATTATTATATACAGCATGCCTGTCAAGAGAAAAGCTGCTAAGCAGGAAAACAAATCATGATAAGCTACAAAATGAGAACACTAAACATGTAAACACAACTTAAATTTAAGGCATATAGTATTGTTCGCCATGAATTTAGAAAGGAAAATGATGAGAAAAGTTGTAGTACAGGCCATCACAGTAACCCAGTCTTATAGTTAATATACATAAATGTTACATAGACACAAAGCCAATTTACAATATAATCAACAACAACAACAATAACTCACAACAAGCTAGATCATTCTTTATTGTTTCTTTCCAACACTTTTGTGGTCGTCCTCTGCCTCTTTTAATACTTTCCAAATTTAGTTTTTCATACCTTCTTACACGTTCTTCTTTTGATGTTCTTTCTATATGTCCAAACCATCTTAAATGATATTCTCTCGTTTTATCCTCTATTGGTGTCACTCCTAATTTGTTTCTAATAACCTCATTATGTATACAGTCTTTTCTTGTATAACCACTCATCCATCTCAACATCTTCATTTCTGTCACATACTTCTTTTATACATGATTAACTGCCCAACACTTAGAACCATAAAACATGGCAGGCCTAATTGTTGCTATATAATATTTATCTTTTAACTTTAATGGTATCTTCTTATCACAAAGAATACCTGATGCCCCTCCCTATTTTAACCAACCAGCATTAATTCTATGCATAATATCTCCATCAATTCTTCCATCACTCTGAAAAATTGACCCTAGATATTTAAAACTTTCCTTTTGGGGGATGCAATGTGTGTCAATTTTAATTTTTATGTCCTCTCAAGTAACCAAATGATCAAACTTACATTCCATATATCCTGTCTTTGTTCTATTAAGTCGGAGGCCTTTGCTTTCTAATGTTTCTCTCTATAGTTCTAATTTTCTATTAACTTTTTTCTTAGACTCCTCCACTAACACAATGTCATCTGCAAATAACATACACCAAGGTACTTCATCTTGAATATGTTTTGTTAACTCATCAATCACCATTATAAATAAGTATGGACTTAAAGTTGATCCTTGATGTAACCCAATACTAACTTCAAAGAAGTTTGTCATTCCTTGATGAGTCATCACACATGTTTTTGCACCATCGTACATGTCTCTTATAAGGTTAATGTAAGTCAATGGGATACCTCTTTTTTTCAAAGTTCTTCAAATAACCTCCCTCGGTACCCTATCATAAGCTTTTTTCAGATCAATAAATATCATGTGAAGGTCTTTCTTTTTTGCTCTAAAATGTTCCATAAGACGTCTCAAAAGGTTAATCACTTCAACAGTAGATCTACCTAGCAAGAATCCAAATTGGTTCTCTGTTGTACTCGATACTAGTCTTAACCTATGTTCGATAATTCTTTCCCACAATTTCATAGTATGACTCATTAACTTATACCTCGATAATTCGAACAATTCTGAATGTCTCTCTTGTTCTTATATATGGGTATAAGTGTACTCGCTCTCCATTCTTCGGGCATCTTTTGGTTTCTCCATATTTCATTAAATAGTCTTGTGAGCCAAGTGATTCCTATTTCTCCTAATATTTTCCAAACTTCTATAGGAATCTTGTCTGGTCCTACCGATTTACCACCCTTCATATGTTTAAGAGCCTCTTTGACTTCATTCTTTTGAATACGTCGGTATAAAATTGTGGTTTATATACTTTTCTGATTTGGCTAACTCTCCTAAGTTAATACTAACATCTTTATTTTCATTAAAAAACTTATAAAAATAGTTTTTCCATCTATTTCTTATATCATCATTTGCCACTAGAATTTTTCCATCCTCATCCTTGATGCATCTAACATAATTAAGATCTTTAGTTTTCTTATCTCTAGCCCTAGCTATCCTAAAAATATCTCTTTCTCTCTCTTTTGAGTTGAGTTTTTTATATAAATCCTCCCAAATTTTAGCTTTCGCTTCACTGACGGCCTTTTCGGCTTCCTTTTTTGCTTTCTTATAAGCCTCTAAAGTTTCACTAGTTTTCTTAACATAATGTAATTTGTAACATGCCCTCTTTGCCTTGATTTTATTTTGCAC
The DNA here is from genome assembly GCA_036023115.1 of Brasenia schreberi. Classification (NCBI taxonomy): domain Eukaryota; kingdom Viridiplantae; phylum Streptophyta; class Magnoliopsida; order Nymphaeales; family Cabombaceae; genus Brasenia; species Brasenia schreberi. The sequence continues at coordinate 22,561,903 of JAYKKT010000090.1, forward strand.
TACTTCACTCCACCACCAAGCTTCTTTTTGTACCGGTACACCTAACACATCTTTCGCCACTTTCCTAATATGTATAGCCATATTGTTCCACATATCACAGGGTGTGCCAACATAATTCCAAACATCTCCTTGCAGGACTTTCTGTTTAAATATATCTTCTTTCTCGCTTTTGAGGTTCCACCATTTAGTTCGAATAGCTCGATGCACTCTTTTCTTCTTTGTCCATTTTTTTATTTGTAAATCCATAACTAAAAGTCGATGTTGGGTGGTTAAGCTTTCTCCTGGAATTACCTTACAATCTTTACAACACGCTCTATCTTTTTTTCTACAAATAAAGTAATCAATTTATGTTTGTGATAAGCCACTCTTATAAGTAATTAAATGTTCATCTTGTTTTTTAAGATTGTATTGACTATAAAAGAGATCAAATGCCATAGCAAAATTTAAAATCTCCCTACCTTCCTTGTTTATATCTCCAAAACCAAAGTTTCCATGAATCCCTTGATATCCTAATGCCTCTTTACCGATATGTCCATTTAAATCTCCTCCTAAACAAATCATCTCCCTTTGTGGAATCTTTTGAAACACCTTATCTAACTCTTCCCAAAAAACTGTCTTTATACTATCTTCTAGTCCTACTTGGGGTGCGTAAGCACAAACTATATTCAAAACCTTTGCTCCTAAAACTAATTTCAATGTCATGATTCGGTCACCATATCATTATATGTCTACTACACTATCCTTTAAATCTTTATTTATGATAATACCAACTCCGTTTCAAGCCTTTTCTTTACCTGAGTACCATAATTTAAAACATTTATCCTCTATCTCCTTTGCTTTTTCTCCAACCCATTTTGTCTCTTGTAAACATAGAATATGAATCTTTCTCCGAATCATAGTATCTACTACCTCCGTTACATTACCGAATAATATTCCGATATTCCAAGAACCAATACGAGTCTTATTATGTAGGACTAGCTTCCTTATCCCCGCATCTATCCATAATCAAAATGCAGAGACCCTCTCTGAAAATTATTCACTATATTCGGGTGACAATGTAGCGGGACTAACTTCTTTACCCACACCTGTCCATGATGTGGGAACCCTCTCTCTACAATTGATTCACTACATTTGGGCGAAAATGTAGTGGCCCTTGGTTACTTATCATTGCATTCGGGCTCAGTAACGCGTTGCTAGGCGAGGACGCCCCAAAGCAATGCTCATAATTTTTGTAATCCATGTTATAAAAATTCGACGAAGTTTTACGGTGGCTGTCGGAAGCCTACCACAACCCTCCTCCTTTATCCGGGCTTGAGACCGGCAATGCAAGGGTGATCCCTTACATGGGCGGACTTAATTTACAATATAATCATGATATTATATTAAATTTCAAAACGAAAATGATGAGATATATACAGTTCCAATTGTTCTTTGGTTGCTTCTTTTGTGCAGGAGACCTACGATGCTTCATCATACACCAAATTTGAACTAGTGGGATCATCCAAAGAAGGTGCACAGTGAAGTAGTGGAGTGACCTATATAAGCTCCCATATGTCCCCGAAGATGTATAATAGGTAGGTTGCTACTCATCTGAGGTACTTGAGAGGTTTTGATCCTTCTACCATTCAATCTCTTGCTTGCTTCATAAAGAATATCCAGTATCCAAGGACTAGAAAATGCCAACAGAACCAGAAAATAAAGAGAATCCAGAGAGAGAATACTATAACAAACAAACAACAACTAAGCCTTTTCCCATACTAAACAGAGTCGGCTACATGGATTCTTTGTTTCCACAGAGCTCTATCACGTGTCATGTTAGCAGTTAACTCCCAATAAGCTATATCATTATTTATTGTTTCTTTCCAACACTTTTGTGGTCGTCCTCTACCTCTTTTAATACTTTCCAAATTTAGTTTTTCATACCTTCTTACAGGTTCTTCTTCTTATCTTCTTTCTATATGTCCAAACCATCTTAAATGATATTCTCTCATTTTATCCTCTATTGGTGCCACTCCTAATTTGTTTCTATTTCAACAGGCAGAAACCAAATAGTTACACTAGCCAAGAATTGATACAACAACAACTAAGCCTTTTCCCATACTAAACAGGGTCGGCTATATGAATTCTTTGTTTCCAGAGATCTCTATCGTCTATCGTGTGCCATGTTAGCAGTTAACTCCCCATAAGCTAGATCATTCTTTATTGTTTCTTTCCAACACTTTTATGGTCATCCTCTACCTCTTTTAATACTTTCCAAATTTAGTTTTTCTAACCTTCTTACACGTTCTTCTTTTGATCTTCTTTCTATATGTCCAAACCATCTTAAACGATGTTCTCTCATTTTATCCTCTATTGGTGCCACTCCTAATTTGTTTCTAATAACCTCATTATGTATATGGTCTTTTCTGGTATGACCACTCATCCATCTCAACATCTTCATTTTTGTCACAGACATCTTTTATACATGTTGACGATTAACTGCCCAACACTCAAAACCATAAAACATGGCAGGCCTAATTGTTGTTCTATAATATTTACCTTTTAATTTTAATGGTATCTTCTTATCACAAAGAATACCTGATGCTCCTCTCCATTTTAACCAACCAGCATTAATTCTATGTGTAATATCTCCATCAATTCTTCCATCACTCTGAAAAATTAACCCTAGGTATTTAAAACTTTGCCTTTGGGGAATGCAATGTGTGCCAATTTTAATTTCTATGTCCTCTCAAGTAACCAAATGATCAAACTTACATTCCATATATTCTGTCTTTGTTCTACTAAGTCAGAGGCCTTTGCTTTCTAATGTTTTTCTCCATAGTTCCAATTTTCTATTAACTTTTTCCTTAGACTCCTCCACTAATACAATGTCATCTGCAAATAACATACACCAAAGTACTTCATCTTGAATATCTCTTGTTAACTCATCAATCACCATTATAAATAAGTATGGACTTAAAGTTGATCCTTGATGTAACCCAATATTAACTTCAAAGAAGTCTGTCGTTCCTTCATGAGTCCTCACACATGTTTTTGCACCATCATACATGTCTCTTATAAGGTTAATATATGTCAATGGGATACCTCTTTTTTTCAAAGTTCTCCAAGGAACCTCCCTCAGTACCCTATTATAAGCTTTTTCTAGATCAATAAATATCATGTGAAGGTCTTTCTTTTTTGCTCTAAAATGTTCCATAAGATGTCTCAAAAGGTGAATCGCTTCAATAGTAGATCTGCCTGGCATGAATCCAAATTGGTTCTCTATTGTACTTAATACTTGTCTTAACCTACGTTCGATAATTCTTTCCCATAATTTCATAGTATGACTCATTAACTTGATACCTCGATAATTCGCACAATTTTGAATGTCTCCCTTGTTCTTATATATGGGTATAAGTGTACTTACTCTTCATTCCTCGAGCATCTTTTGGTTTTTCCATATTTCATTAAATAGTCTTGTGAGCAAGTGATTCCTATTTCTCCTAATATTTTCCAAACTTCTATAGGAATATTGTCACACCCTTCATATGTTTAAGAGCCTCTTTGACTTCATTCTTTTGAATACGTCGGTATAAAATTGTGGTTTATATACTTTTCTGATTTGGCTAACTCTCTTAAGTTAATACTAACATCTTTATTTTCATTAAAAAGATTATAAAAATAGTTTTTCCATTTATTTCTTATATCATCATTTGCCACTAGAATTTTTTCATCCTCGTCTTTTATGCATCTAACATAATTAAGATCTTTAGTTTTCTTATCTCTAGCCCTTGCTATCCTAAAAATATCTCTTTCACCCTCTTTTGAGTTGAGTTTTTTATATAAGTCATCCCAAATCTTAGCTTTTGCTTCACTAACGGCCTTTTTCGCTTCCTTCTTTGCTTTCTTATAAGCTTCTAAAGTTTCACTAGTTTTCTTAACATAATGTAATTTGTAACATGCCCTCTTTGCCTTTTTTATTTTGTACTACTTCACTCCACCACCAAGCTTCTTTTTGTGCCGGTACACCTCCCTTAGATACCCCTAACACATCTTTCGCCACTTTCCTAATATGTATAGCCATAATGTTCCACATATCATAGGGTGTGCCAACATAATTCCAAACATCTCCTTGAAGGACTTTCTGTTTAAATATATCTTCTTTCTCGCTTTTGAGGTTCCACCATTTAGCCCGAATAGCTCGATGCACTCTTTTCTTCTTTGTCCATTTTTTTATTTATAAATCCATAACTAAAAGTCGATGTTGGGTGGTTAAGCTTTCTCCTGGAATTACCTTACAATCTTTACAACACGCTCTATCTTTTTTTCTACAAATAAAGTAATCAATTTATGTTTGTGATAAGCCACTCTTATAAGTAATTAAATGTTCATCTTGTTTTTTAAGATTGTATTGACTATAAAAGAGATCAAATGCCATAGCAAAATTTAAAATCTCCCTACCTTCCTTGTTTATATCTCCAAAACCAAAGTTTCCATGAATCCCTTGATATCCTAATGCCTCTTTACCGACATGTCCATTTAAATCTCCTCCTAAACAAATCATCTCCCTTTGTGGAATCTTTTGAAACACCTTATCTAACTCTTCCCAAAAAACTGTCTTTATACTATCTTCTAGTCCTACTTGGGGTGCGTAAGCACAAACTATATTCAAAACCTCTGCTCCTAACACTAATTTCAATGTCATGATTCGGTCACCATATCGTTGTATGTCTACTACAGTATCCTTTAAATCTTTATTTATGATAATACCAACTTCGTTTCGAGCCTTTTCTTTACCTGAGTACCATAATTTAAAACCTGCATCCTCTATCTCCTTTGCTTTTTCTCCAACCCATTTTGTCTCTTGTAAACATAGAATATGAATCTTTCTCCGAATCATAGTATCTACCACCTCCATTAGATTACCCGATAATGTTCCGATATTCCAAGAACCAATACGAATCTTATTATCTAGGACTTTACTCCCCGCATCCGTCCATAATCAAAATGCGGAGACCCTCTCTAAAAAATTTTCACTACATTTGGGCGGCAATGTAGCGGGACTAACTTCTTTACCCACACCCGTCCATGATGTGGGAACCCTCTCTGCAATTGATTCACTACATTCGGGCGAAAATGTAGTGGCCCTTGCTTACTTCTTACTACATTCGGGCTCTGCAGCATGTCGCTAGGCGGGGACGTCCCAAAGCAATGCTCATAATTTTTGTAATCCATATTATAAAAATCCGACGAAGTTTTACGCTGGCTGTCGAAAGCCTAACACAACCCTCTTCCTTTATCCGGGCTTGGGACCGGCAATGCAAGGGTGATCCCTTACATGGGCGGGGTTAGAGAGAGAATACTATATATTAACAAATTGGATTTTTTTTAATTTTGTGGCAGTTTTAGTCAAGAACTTTCTGGCACAATGTTGTTCCTGCAAAGTTTAGTAACTGGAACCTAACAGGTCAGCTTTCTCCTGATGTTTCATCTCAGTAAAACCAAAGAAACTCTTCCACGTTTCTGTCAGATGATGGTTAGATGGCATGATCAGCTTCTCTACTCCTAGCACACAAAGTAACTGCACACAAAATAGAAAATATTGCAGTACTGCATACAAGAGAAATAGACCATGGCTCTCTAAGCCAGATGAGAACATGCATTCTTCTACACATAAAGAAACATCTGCACATTGAGAAAAATGATAGTCCTTTCACTCTACTAATTAATAAAAGGTAGCATCAGCTGGAATGAAAGTTGTGAAAACTTTAATGGTGGTCATGCAATCATGCTCAATCTCTCACAATCATCACTCATCTATTCTCTGATAGAGTAATGAGCACTATTCATGCAGTCAGTTATCCAGATTCCAGACCATCCAATATACTATCTTCCCCAATATGTTTGACCCCAACCAAGATAAGTCTCTCATTCGATACGTGCAAGCTACCTATATAAGTTCATGAGGAAAATACCGATTGAGACTAAAACAAGCTCAAACGTCACCCATGCAGTGTCCAAACAACCCCTTGTACAGCCACCCACCAGCATAACAAAAACAGGATTTCAAGTGGGAAACAGTGCATGCTTTACTGCTTGCTTTCTGTTGATGGGTTCAAATTCCATCAACACAAGACGTTTGCAGTTGAACGTTAAAAGAACTTGCTTCTTGGCTGAGACAACCACACAAAATCGTAGAATATGGAGAAATGTTCTCTATCTACGTTAAATTCTACCTATCATAGTTAACTTGACACCTACCTTTTAGGGAAAAGGTTCACTTAATTTGCGGAATCAAAAGGGTACTCAACCATTAATAAGAACCTGGTCCATTAAAACAACCATCTGTTGACATGTATGTTACTTCAAAAGTAGATGAGTTGAGTTCTAGTCACTTAGCAACTTGTTAAGATTTTAACAGATTTTTCATACTTAAATGATAAAACTCACTTTTTCAAGTTCACTGATGAGAATACGGCACATTCCCTGGCGGTGATATTGAGCACCTGTTCATACAAAAGGCATCTCTGCAACCTTTTGACCAAAAATTCTAAAAAACAATGACATCAGCCTTAGGGCAAATTCATCCTTCAGAAGATTGTAGTCACAACTCACGGGAAAAGAAGAACACCTAATTATAGCCACAGAAATGGGTTCTTCTCCTCTTTAAAGAAGCACAGTATAAAATCCTCAAAAGTTCAGACAATTTATTTCAGAGCTGGACACTTAGCATGGTAAATCAATATCCCCAGGTTAGTGACAAGAGGAAGTCCAGTTGCAGCACAATCTATGAGAAAAGGAGGCATGAACAGGATACTAACCCAAACATGGTGAAACAAATAAAATCAATATCTCAAAGAATAATGTGGGAGCACATATTTCACATCAATACATCTGCACGTGGGCACACATGTCTGAGGACGTTAAAGAAGAAGCAGAGCTAGGCCACACATGCAGTTAAGATGCTCAGTTACCAACCTTTTTCTTCACCCAATTTTTGTTGAGACCAAATAACCTAGAACCTAACACATACACAATGTGTCTGAGTGTCTCTGTCCATGTTTCTTTGTGTGCTTGCATGCATGCATACATGTGCCTGTGCTTGTGAATTGGTAGAGGCAATGAACATGAGAATTATCTCCTATATCTATATCTGGCCTGTAACAGCAACATAAGTTTAAAACACAATAATTTATTTTTGATGTGTGCAAACTAGGAACCATGATACTACAAATATAGCCAATAGTAACTGCCAGCATCAGCCATTTGGTTATTACATGAAAATACTCCTCTAATAGACATGCAGAAACAGTTAATGACTTAACATTCAAGAACAGTCATTTGTGGTAATAAAGATCCAATACAGAAATGTTCAACATTAACATATCAATTAAATCGATGACTATAATATGCAAACATGGAAGGACTAAATTGTATTCTTAGTATAGTGGATAATAAGGAGAACTTTGCTTGACAATCCTGCAAACACATGTAACAAATCCATCATTAACAAAGAAAAAATGTTTCATGTCTTCATATGAACTGAAGTCATGGATTTATATCAAAATAACTATATAGGAATCCAACTGTCACATCCACAGCCTCAGTAGGAAAAGGCATAAACAAGTAAAGTGATCTGAATAACAGAATAACTAAGAAAAGCTAAAACTATGTACACACAAATACATCTTGGGGACCATTCTACACAGAATTTATGGAGTCCAAGGGAAATTATAAGAAATTAAACCACCTTTAATTGAAAAGAACATCAGCCAAAAGGGCCCCCTTTGTGTGAGGCTCAGCGAAATACTCAAGGGGCATGTAGAGTTTGCTATGGAGATCAATTGTTGCTACATCATGAGCACTTCGAAGAGTGTTAACACCATTGACAATCTCATAATTCTCCAACATAACCTTTTAACAGCAGTAACAACTGGTTTTGCAGTAAATTTCTGCGATTTCACAAATATCTGCAGCATAAAACAGAATGATCAGAAACTTCCTTGGTCAAGATACCTTTTAAAAATCTGTATGAGAATCCCCTCACTCTACCCATCATACAGAAAGGACATGCTTGAAGATTATTATGATGGTGGTAGGTATAGGAGAACTGTGTACGACCTGCCAAATCTTCTGGAGTTTACCAGCGTATACTAAAAATCGAAATGATTGTTTGTATAGATTTTAATCAACTATTTGAAGTCATAGAAGTGTGAAGACCACATTATGACATTCTTGTCTAATATAAATGTGGTTCATTTGAAGCTTTGCCCAAAATCAATGGCCAAGATGAATTACATCCTTACCAAAAAGGAACGTTACAAGATAAATTGCTGATTTAATTTATTGTTCATGATCATTCAGCAAATTTTCACAGAAACCCATAAAAGGAGGAGTTGTTGATTTGCAAAGTACAACGGAGAAATGTTGCCCTATTCTTTGCAAAGTAACAAATGATCATGCCATTGATGGTCCGCTTTTAAGTTTCCTAGAATATAAATAGTTGTAAATGCATTCATAAGCACCCTCTTAAAACCATGAGAGTTACCAACCTAGTAGACAAGCTTTGCCTAGTCAAAGATGTTAGGCAGATCAGTAACAATTGAAAAATCAAAAGAAGAGCAAATAAAAGAGATGGCTTTTATCTGTCATACGTTTGCACACTTCCAACTACAAAACCAATTTCCTTGTGGAGAATTTTCAAGCTTCTGAAACCCGCATGCCTTTAGGCATCCAACATGATCTAAGGAAATTAGGCCACAATATCACCAATGACAAGAGAAAAGGAAGCATATAACACCAAAGATATCTACATAACAAACTTACATTCACCCTTACACAGATCACAATATAAAATTGTTTGACCAGAAAACCCATTGTTATCGAATTCACTCTGGCCACAAATGCTGCATCGACAGGAAGGACAAACCTCGTCTCCTCAGGCATAACCTATCACGATACAAAAGTAACTGTGTTACCAATCTACTAGGGAATACATGACACACACTATTACTATACTAAATCTAGTTTGCACGCACTGCTTCTGAAAGGCAAGCCAATTTTTAGTGTACATTACCCTTAGCACTAGAACAAAACTTCACACCAAGATATAAACCAGATGGAACAAAGATCATTTCACCACCAAATCCATAATAGGTTATGGCTGTAAACTTAATATTGGGTACAGCAAATGTACAAAAAGTCTGCTAATTTTGCAAGGTTGATCTGTTGTTAAGACAGGTGTGAATAGCATATATGCCGCACTAAGGGTCTTTTCCTCAATCAAATGATAATAATATAATGGACAATAAATAACCCTAATGAAAAGACTATCCAGCACTGCGAAAGCTATATTAAGAAAGCATCATACTGAAAGCAATACGTCCTTTCCAATATCTCAGTTTATCACAAATTGGTATTCGAAAAATGCAAAAGATAAAAAATCACAAATCAATAAGCAGCATGAAAATAACACAAAATAATAATCCACGCCAATTGGAATAGAGTATGGTACCTCTAACCCGATACAACTCAAATGAAACGAAGAGAAGCAATGATGGCATTACATGAATGCCGACCCCTTCTCGTGACAAACACCATAGAATCGATGACTACGCCTTAGATGCCCCACATGGTTGCTCCTTTTGAGCCTCTGCTCATCCAATCTAGCTACCAACTCCCTCTGGCAATCCAAAAGAGGGCGACCATCTACCAAATAGATGTGGGCAGAGGGGCCAACATTTCTACAACTACAACCAACGTGATTTCCATAGTTGCTAAGCCCGGAAACCCTCATACAGCTCTCCACAGTATGCCTTTACGCGTTAGTCTTCCGTTGCCCGTTGGTGCGCCGCCTTTCTTGGGAACATGTGAGACTTTCTGTCTCGGCAATATAACGTTGTTGTCGATCAACCAAGAAAGAATGAATCTTGCTGAGTGGTTTCCCAATGCGCGAGGGGAATTCTTGACGCGAGAGCGAGTCTCGTAAACTAGCTTTCTTGCATTGCTCTGCCATGAAACAAAGGAAAACGTTGGCTGGTGTTTTGGAAGAGGACTGAAGGAAGTAGATTGGGTTTTCGGGGGCGCTATTTTCTTACCTGTGGGTGTTCGCTCTTGCGGTGCGTGCGTAGCAAAGGGAATTCGATGAAGTTTGGAGACGGTTAAGGAGGGAGAGGACTTCTCAGAAGGAATACACGGTACAGAGAGAAGTTGGAGGAGTTTGAAATCTATATTGCGCCCCGCCTACGTCTACAGAATGTGATTTGCCGTGCAACGTTTCCCTCTTCTTGCCACCATGGTGGCGACGTCATAAACAGCAAATCAACGCAAGAGTTCATTATCTTTTCCTTTCTTCCTCTTTTCTTTTTAACAACGGGGTTATGGAGAACTCTGTCGGGTGGGCTAACGCCCTGAGTGGAAGGGTGTTCACGGTTCGGATCGGTTTGGTAGCTTCAATCTCGAACCAAATTGCTATTCTCGGTTCACTGTTATTAGAGAACCGAACCGAATCACAGGTTGCTCAGAAACGAACCAGAATCGAGAATATCATTGGTTCTCTTTCTGAACCGCGGTTCTAAGCTCGTAATTTGAGCTCCATGCAAAATGATGGCATCAAACGCTTAATAAATGAAAGAGCAAACTGCGCTTTTGTTATTTGTATAATTCCAAATTGCTTTTATCCAGAAGCCAAAAGGGTTCATGGATGAATGAATTCCAAACACGATTTTGAGAAGGTTTCTAGTGTTCACCAAGTGCCAATAATGTGACAATCCGGAGCATTGAAGCAATCACTTCCCAACACAAAATATATGTGATAGAGATAAATGGTTTTCTGTTTGCTTTAATCATGACCAATCAAACGAGCCCACATGCTGGGAGCAACTAGTGGAGGCACACAAGCATATGTTCTAAACAACTTGTGTTCCAAACATGAAAGAACTCCTACCAGAGACAAAATAGAATATGTAATGCAAAGAATCTATTATCGGTACAAAATAGATCAACATTGCAAGTTCCTTTTAAGTAGTAGACTGACTAGTAAAGCATATTTATAATAGAAAACTTTACTCTATGAGGTTTTTATTCCAAAAAAATAAAAATAAATTTAAAGTCGATACAAAAATGGATCAAGAAACATGTAAAACAAATTTAGAGACTTCAATGTATGATATTCTTATTCTGAGTAGTAGACTGACATGATGAGTGGAAGCCATAGTGTGGTACCATCATCGCCACAAGCACCTATTTTAAGAGTTCCTACTTCTTTGTTGTTATCTTAGGATCAATAGTATATGAGAAAGAAATGGTGTTATATACTTGAATTGACTTCCAAAATGTGCATGAAAGCAAGATTTACATAAGAAATCACGAGTATAACCAATATATCACTATAATGTGATGCATATAACAAAAGAAATCACAATTATGGCCAACAAGCAATTATGCTTACATAAACATAAAAGTAAAAGGAATCACGATTATAACAAAAAAATCAAGATTTATCACAGTTCTTTCACATATACAAAATAACATGACACACAATAAATAACAAGAACAAGAACAGAAAGTGTTTCATAACATAGAAACAATAAATAAAGAATAACAATAACAAGTTGAATGACATTCGCGTGATCCTTTTTATTGCATTCACGCACTCCCTTTCATCCCTACATGTTACCAAACTAATTTCATGAAAATTTGCTTCTTAGAGGATAACATAATACAAAAATTAAGCAATACATACCATGAACAAATCAAATAAGGAAGATGTGCCTTCTTCCTTGAAAGTCATTCTTATATGCATGCTCTCAAACTAACAAAATTTTCTTTTTAGATAAGTTACATAGTCATCTTCTAGGACAGCAAATAAAGCTAGCATATCCTTCTTTTTGGATCAATTATATGCTCTCCTTTTAGGATGGTGAATGTGTGGGCTCTTGTAGGATAATGTACTCATCACTCAATTATTCATCCAACATTTAGTCAATTTGTCCTGATTTGGATGTTGCCTTAACTTTCAAATAACAGTTTTCGTTATAGATGTTCATGCATAATCTCTTGTGTAATCGGTGGTATGAGGCATTTTCACCTTCATGTTTAGCTTCTTGTAGAATAGATCAATTGTTGGCAGCTGTATTGATTCACCATATGTAAAGAGAAGGTTGGTCTCATGGACACAAATATCACAATTTACACTGACATGTGGTTGGGTTTAAACCTAGTATCTCCACATAATTGTACTCCCTTATAATCAAGTCAAGAGCATATCATGATACTCTTTTCTTTAGGTTTTCTACAATATCTTATGTCATGTTAACATAATTCATGGTGATGGTTCGAGATTTCCCAAATCATTTCTTAAATTCTATAATTTGTAACTTGATCAACAAATGTATTTGTTTCTAAATGGCATTGAATCTCAAAGTTGAGCTACCAAAGAACCCCTTTTAACCTTGAATATGCACTCTTCACCCTATACATGTTCAGTTCCAGTTCTCTTGAAACCTTAAACCTTAATTGAATCAGCCTAAGGTCAGTTCTTGTTATGGGGTAGTTTCGGTTTGAATTCGGAATCACTCAAACTAATAAATAAATTTTATGTATAATATATATAAATCAATCAGATAAAGGTTATTTCTATCATGAGGCTATTTGACAACATCTATCATGAGGTTGTCAGCCTCGTGAATGGAGGTTGTCATGTCACTTGAGGGAGGGGCCCATAGAGGGGGAGGGGCGGGCAGGAATCAGAAGCCTGAACTGATGATTTCAATTCAGAATTGACCTAGCAATTCGAACCATAACTGAACTATCAATTTTCACATAGGTTTCGGTTCCAGGCCGATTCCTGAATAGTCTCAACTATAACTAAATTCCGAGGTCCTCGACTCTGGTTAACAGTGGTTTGTGGCATGTTTGCTTCCGATTTCAAATCGGCTATGACTACTCTATCATTGCATAACAATCATTACGAGATTAAAAAAACATAAATAATATACACATGCATTAACAATCAATTTTACATACGTATTAGTTATACTAGTATTATAATGAATTATTCTATTTGTTCATACTGAGATAATTATCTCCTTATACGGATCCAACTACTACTCGTTAATGTAAGAGAGCAAGATAGAGATTTTTCTACTTCAATCCCATTACATTCACTGTCTCCTTATAAATACTTTCATCTCATGAATGGACGACTTTCCTCCAACTCGCACTCATCGTAACTTTATTTTCCTATCAATTTCATGATAAATACTTCAATAATTTTTGTAATGTATCGTTACACAAGAAGTATGCCACATCTCAAAATATAAATTGAATAGCATTCATCAATGCCAAATCATGGTTACAGCAAATTACATGCGAAAAGTTGTTTAAAGTACGTAACTCTTTCACGATCCTTAACATCCAAACATAATTCTCTTCCTTCTCTATACTCAAAAATAAATGCTATAGAAAAATCTTTGGTAGATGACGTGAACCCAATAACCTAAAGAAAAGCCTACAAATTATAGAGTATATGTAATAATTATTTAATATAAGAAACAACAATAAAAACATTAGAGAAAAACTCTCATATGTTTTTATTATATATGTTATCAAACTCAAATACCTATAGCATGTAATAATTGCACCGCAAACACAATGTCATACAATATTTGTATCGGATACCTTGCAATGTCATACATGAAGCCATGTATCGTAAAGTATCTATTGCATTTTGCCTCCCACAAAATGGAAAATCTATTGCCTCGCGAATGCCTAAAATTGCACGGAGGTTCGTGGTTCCTTCATCACTATCTATCAGGTTGTTGGGTTTTCTCCAATCCAGGTGAAAAAGCCAAAATTTACAAAGGGTATTTTCTTGTACAGAGATGAGGATGAATGCAAGGAATATTATCAAGAATGAGATCCACGCCAGTTGAAATGGAACCCCGGATCGACCTTGTCATCGGATCCAGTGGCTTCCTTTTCTGCACAATTCCTCTCGGCCTTGCCGGAGAACAACAGGTATACTTTATTTTCTCTTTCTTCTGTTGTTAATTTTGAATTTGATACTAGAGAGCGAACATGACATCTTTGGTTTTATCGTTGTTCTACTCGAGCTTTGCAATTAAAGGGCTGCAAGTTGACGTCTCAGTCTGCACTTCTTTTGGCTTGACAGCTTTGGGAGGTACAAAGTTAACACACAACAAAAGCAAGTTTATGGTGCTCATTTTGCTAAGGTTGATCTTATGGTTCTTGCATTTGAAATGGATCTTTTTGTGTTACAACCATCAATGTCATTCGGCACCAATCAAGCAAAAACACACTTTGGCCGGTACCTGGAATTTTAGTCGATACTGTGAGTTTGGGTCGCAACAACATTTAGTTCCACAAAAGCGGTAACCTTCGTACATCATTGAGGCCGTCCCCATCTCTTTTATTCAACAATCTAATTCCTTACTCATTGAAGCTACATCTTGCCACCGTTTTAACTATCGAAACCACGTTAAAGTGTCTCATTTTATCTTCTATTATTACTGGATGCACCAAATTCTAGAAACAGTTAAATTATGGAAAGACCTGATACATTCTTTGTACAAAAAAAGGCCATATCTCACCGCTTATAAGAAACTAATAAATAAAATGCTACCAATTTTTCATCAACTAGTGCAAGGATGTAAAGATCCAACATAAATACCATGCAAAGATTGAGACGATCATAAGGCAGTGCTACATCTATGGATGGAGACAGAAGACATCCATACATAACTAAAGACCACCCTTTACTCTCTGGTAAAAACCATCGCTTTCTCTACGGGAAAAGAGACTTTGATGTTCTCCCCTCTTCCCCTTCAGTTGGTTCCCTCTGTCTGGTCCATCAGTTAGATAATTTACAGAAACAAAAAGACCTGGTTTCCAATGAGAACAGGAAAGGGGTTTCAGATGGTTGGGGGTCTGTACTCGAGCATGCCCTTCAAGTTTAGCCGAATGGATGGTCCCATAGATGAGCATACATGCGCACTTTTCCAATATACTCCCTTTGCGCCAGATGGTTTGTTGGTTTCTATTGATTTCTGAAGATGGAAGAAAACAGCATCAGTATACAAAATCCGTCCAGCAACAATCAAGCAGATTGTGGAAGATAACATACTATCACTGCAACCAAGTTTGCAATCAGATCCTCTTCGCTGAAGTTTGCTTTACCAAAAGGTAGGTGAACAATTCCAGTCTTATCAGCTCGATATTCAACCTTTCCCTTCTTAAATTCTGCTATAGCCTGAACAAGAGGGGTGTCAAAGTCCAAACCTCCATCACAAGTTCATAAACCACTGAATCCATAACAAGTCATCCCAAGACAAATGGAAACTTAAAACATCACATTGAACATCATCAAACTTGCATGAGAACAGAGTACTAAATAATTGTTGGAGACACCTAGTGGCTAGTGTTTACACTGTACAGAAAGATAATGAGGGTCATTGCTGTTTTTTTTTTTGTCAAGATGGGGTAGGCAGACACTACCAGATGCATACTCAGCGTGTTGAGCTTCTAATCTTTGGTAGTGGAGCCCAACGGACGGACACTTCCACCATAATAGCAAAACAATAAACACAAAGAAAAAGACATACCTGTGTTATATCAGTAGTTACCGTACCGGCTTTTGGATTTGGCATAAGTCCCCTTGGCCCAAGAATTTTTCCCAGACTTGCTACCTGAAATGGGCTCATGATGTTTAAGAAAAAAACAAGTGGTAATCTAGTACACTAAATTTCTTCATTGTCAACAAATTCCAAATTTATCAATCTAACAATATCATTATAGAAGCATTTGATGGCACATGTTGGAAAAAAAATTCACCTCCCAAAGATGGCCAACACAACTGGACAAACCAAATTGCAAAACACATCCAACATGCTATACAACAACAACAACAACTAAGCCTTTTCCCATACTAGACGGGGTCGGCTACATGGATTCTTTGTTTCCACAGATCCCTATCATGTGCCATGTTAGCAATTAACTCACAATAAGCTAGATCATTCTTTATTGTTTCTTTCCAACACTTTTGTGGTCGTCCTCTAACTCTTTTAATACTTTCCAAATTTAGTTTTTAATACCTTCTTATAGGTTCTTCTTTTGATATTCTTTCTATATGTCCAAACCATCTTAAACGATATTCTCTCATTTTATCCTCTATTGGTGTCACTCCTAATTTGTTTCTAATAACCTCATTATGTATACGGTCTTTTCTGGTACGACCACTCATCCATCTCAATATCTTCATTTCTGTCACAGACATCTTTTGTACATGTTGATGATTAACTGCCCAACACTCAGAACCATACAACATGGCAGGCCTAATTGTTGCTCTATAATATTTGCCTTTTAACTTTAATGGTATCTTCTTATCACAAAGAATACCTTATGCTCCTCTCCATTTTAACCAACCAGCATTAATTCTATAAGTAACATCTCCATCAATTCTTCCATCACTATGAAAAATTGACCCTAGGTATTTAAAACTTTCCTTTTGGGGGATGCAATGTGTGCCAATTTTAATTTCTATGTCCTCTGAGGTAACCAAATGATCAAACTTACATTCCATATATTTTGTCTTTGTTCTACTAAGTCGGAGGCCTTTGTTTTCTAATGTTTCTCTCCATAGTTCCAATTTTCTATTAACTTTTTCTTTAGACTCCTCCACTAATACAATGTCATATGCAAATAACATACACCAAGGTACTACATCTTGAATATGTTTTGTTAACTCATCAATCACCATTATAAATAAGTATGGACTTAAAGTTGATCCTTGATGTAACCCAATATTAACTTCAAAGAAGTCTGTCATTCCTTCATGAGTCCTCACACATGTTTTTGCACCATCATACATGTCTCTTATAAGGTTAATGTATGTTAATGGGGTACCTCTTTTTTTCAAAGTTCTCCAAAGAACCTCCCTCGATACTCTATCATAAGCTTTTTCTAGATCAATAAATATCATGTGAACGTCTTTCTTTTTTGCTCTAAAATGTTCCATAAAACGTCTCAAAAGGTGAATCGCTTCAACAGTAGATCTGCCTGACATGAATCCAAATTGGTTCTCTATTGTACTTGATACGTGTCTTAACCTACGTTCGATAATTCTTTTCCACAATTTCATAGTATGGCTCATTAACTTGATACCTCGATAATTCACACAATTTTGAATGTCTCCCTTGTTCTTATATATGGGTATAAGTGTATAGTTTAATAAATATATTCACATGGTGCAAGTTTAATATTTAAGCTCATTTTTGTTTATAAAAAGCGAGCTGATGAATTAACTGCTGAAATAATCAACCACAAAGGGCTCAAAATGTGGGGAATAAGTTAAATGTTAATACATAAACTTTCTTCAATGCCAACAAACAGTTTGATTTGTATTCAATCTAACAAGATCATCATGGAAGCATCTGATGGTACATGTTGAAAATGAAAAATGGATTTCCAACAATTGCCACTACGACTTATGAAGGATTTCATGAATTGCAGTATAAATCCAACAAA
Organism: Brasenia schreberi; assembly: GCA_036023115.1. Lineage (NCBI taxonomy): Eukaryota > Viridiplantae > Streptophyta > Magnoliopsida > Nymphaeales > Cabombaceae > Brasenia > Brasenia schreberi. Next base: position 22,579,426 of record JAYKKT010000090.1, read on the forward strand.
TTACATCTTAGCACATGATACCTGCCACATGGTTCAAGTTTAATAGTTAATGTCTTTTCTGAGGTTGAAAAACATGCTGATGAAATCATGAACTGACAAACATGAAAAGTCCTGCAGCACCTATGCACAAAGAATGGAGATGCATATTGCTGCTTCCAGAGTGCCAGATATCAAGGTTCTTGAATGTATTCTATCTTCTTCAATAAACCATCATGGTCCTTCAACTACTTTTTCTTCTTTCTTGCTTGTTTCACAAGGGAGAACTTCTACAAAGACACAAAGTTTGTAGAAGCATGGCATTATAAATATTTGCTTTAAGTTATGTTATTTTTAAAACAAGCTAAGCTTATTACTAACCAAAACCACAAAACCCTTCTTGAAACCATGTTGACAAAGGAACCTAGTGACAAAATGAAAATTTGGTTTTTCTCTGGTGAATAACTAGAAAAGCACGTAGAAGCATGAAAAATTTTGGATGCAGCACCAGTGTCACCATAATTGAAATAGGTGAGAATAAAATCTGATGGTGACATTGGTGGGCATCTTCTGACGAGTAAAACACAGTAACTGACAAGCAGTATAACGTGTGGGGAATGAAATTATAGATAAAAAGACTCAAAATAAAGGAGCAATACAGCATAAAATGAAAAAAGAGAACTCCACCTTGGGCATCATATCTGGAGATGCAATCAACTTGTCAAATTCCATAAAACCCCCTTTGATTTGTTCTATTAAGTCTTCACCACCTACCAAGTCAGCTCCAGCATTCTTTGCCTCATCTATTCTTTCACCTGCAAAATCCCAAGAGCCAATCCAACAGAGAGACATTGCCAAATTAGGGAGTTCCACAAAGTGTTCAGGTAATAAATTAACAGGTGCTCCAAAGAAATCACTCCTAAACAGCCAACAAGAATAGGTACTAGGTTAAAGATCAAATCCTAAAAGGCTAAAACAACAGCTTCTACAAAATAATAGACTAACGGACAATTTTCATGTCAAATTGATCAATTCTCTGCATAACCAGCATGCACAAACAAGCAGACATGTAAACAAGTATTCTTGTAAATCAATTTCTTTCTGTGTCACTGCACATGCTACCACAATGTGTCCTTATTCCTTGGAATGTTTATATTATGTAACTGACATAAGTGTATAAACATTACAGAATGATTCATTTACTAAGAATTTACACAAGGAAAATGATGCACATATGAACTTCCTCATTAAAAAATGTTGGTTGCAGCTTTGATCAACTCAAAATTGCACCAAATCTTGAAAGATTGTCAGGTGAATTCCACCCAATTGCTTATCAATTTACACTTGCATAAGCACAAGCATAAATATGAACTTATGGCTCATTTAAGTTCAATTGCTTTAAGCAATTAACCATGTATACAAGAAAAATTAATTTCACTTGAAAGATTTCCATCAATAACACTGCTATTTTTACCTTTCATCTGTATAAATGAAAATACTTGCAGAGAGCACTTCCCTCTAGATATCCTCAAAACACAGCACCTAAAAAATGGCTGAAACTGATATTCGTGAGAATGTTTTATGTGTCTAGGAATTTGCATAGATTAAATGGTCTCAATAAACAAACACCTCCATTTCACCTTTTGAACACAGACCAGAGTTCCTATACCTCCAAGATGGGCCAAAATACTAATTTCAAGATCTACCTTCTATATGCTTTGAACCTCAGACAAGTTCAGATTGCGAGTATAATAAACTAATAAACTACAATTTCCTTACAATGCACTAGTGCAACTAAAATCGTTTCAAAATCTTTTTATTCCCTTAACCTGAACTGTTTCTTGAATAAGCTGCAAACTTTCTCAATCTAGTTTCTTTCCACTTAAAATATTTCTTATCATGGTAAATACAAAGTTGAATACCGCGACCCTCCACATTCCAAACTGTGTTACTTATACGTGATATCAGCATACAAAATATATCTCTTTGACATTCTATGCAAAATAGATGTCACATCAACGTGCCATTCAAAATAGACCAGCCACCAATTTCAACACCTATCTTCTAATTCATTAAACCTCAGGAAAGAATGAGTAAAAATGTTAAATGACCACTCAGCAAACAGAGTGAGGCAGATGGAGAACAACAATAACTTTTCAAAAAGATGTAACAATAAACGATGGTGAAATATTCAAGGGATGCAAGCTCTTCTGGAAATCGACCAAAATAACTTCTACCTATGACTTCTATAATATCAAAGGTTAAAGAAGAGAACTTGTGAGCATATAACAAGTGACCTACTAAAAGTTTCCCCAGCTAAATTGCATGTATCATTCTAGAAACCTACCTCTGACACCCCATAAGCATGTGGTGCTTAAATTGTCAAATATAACTCACGCACCCATGCAAAAGGAAGGGAAAACAGTATGCCCGAAAATACACAACCTTGAGCAAGAACAGCAATCCTAACAGTCTGGCCAGTGCCCTTAGGCAAATTCACCTACGAGAGAAGAACCAAAAATCCAATCAACAAGTAAAATCAATGCATACCGACCAAACAACACTAAAACGAAAAGAAAAGGAGCGGTGATGCTTAATTAAAAGAACAGAGCCAACCGTCGCTCTCAACTGTTGGTCATTGTACTTCGGATCGATATTGAGCCTGAAATGAGCTTCCGCCGTCTCGACGAACTTGGTGTTGGATGTTTGCTTCAGCAATGAAACAGCCGTCGGCAAATCGCACTCCTTCTTGTTCTCCCTCAACTTCTGAATCTCCAAGAATCTCTTCGACCGCGTCTGCACAGACCACAAAACCATTAACAAATCCTGGCATCGAGTTAATCTAAAGAAGAAACACCAATTGGAAAGTTCAAGAATCGGTTCGGCCATGATGACGTATGACGGAGAGTTGAAGAACAATTGACAAAAGAAAAATGTAAGGTGGGTAGTTCATAAAACTCACTCTGTCTCTCTTCAGAAGAAGAGCAGCCTTCCCGATCCTGGGTTTCGTTGGTGATAGCGGCTCGACAGCTTCTTCGCCGTTGGCAGCATCGGTTTCCGCTAATACTGCGCTGGCGATAGTCGGAATTCCGGCATCCGCGTCGACGTGGGGCGCCGGAGAATGCACCCTTCTTCCCCTTTGTTGATGAAAGAGCGCGAGGCTCAGTTTTCCGGAGAATCCGGATGAGGTTTTGGAGTGAACGTGCAGAAGGAAGGGTTTGGTGGACTGGGGCTTGGCCAAAGCAAAAGGGAGCAAGTTAGCGTCGGCAACGGAGCAAGTGGCCCGTGAGATAGACGCCGCCATTGAGTGAGAGAGAGAGAGAGAGAGCTATGCGCTCTTCATGCTCCCTCCCTCCACAAGATAAGAGAGAGGCTTTTATCGCATCATCTAATGGCGCGCGTGGGGAAGAGAGAGAAAGAGAGAGAGAGAGAGAGGCCGTGCACTTATGCAACCGTGTTACTGTGTTCACCTCATGTCAAGTCATATACGACCCAATTCAAACACAAAACGAATAATCACGACTACGTCGTATCGAGATAAACCTGAGACAATTGACATGATCATTAAACACAATACGACACAACATGACATGACACACGCACAACTTTCTTAGTTGTGTCCATGTTGGATTTTGGTATTTGCACCTTTCCATCCGGAGGCTCAGGTGATACCTTCCTGTAAGGCACTTTAGTGTGCTGGTTCTAAGATTCATGATGTTGCAAGCTGTTTCAATCATATCCGAATATATTTAACATGGCTAAATTAGAAAATCGTTGCAGATATCAACTTTCAAATTAACCGTGTTACAAGGCATGGTCAGAATGGTTCAAATTACATGGGTGGAAATATCAGGAACGACATGGAGAAGTGAACACGGCCCTGGAAACCGTGTTCGTGTACACCCAAGCGACACTAAAAAATCCACAAGCACAAAGAACATGGCTCATGAGTTTCATGGATTTGTCTAACCCCAACCTGTCAGTGTTGGAGCCTTGTGCACCATGGAGAAGCTCGAATCGACAAAGTCAGCGTACTGAATCTCCAAGACCGGTTTCTTGAGGGAGGGTTACATAGAGAACAAAGGGCCAAACCATTTGCTCAATGTCAATCTCTCACTACTCATTTGGTAGATCTTTTTTTTGGTATTGTTGACATCGAAAAATGGAGAGGGATAAATGGCAAGGTTTTGAATACATACACAATGCCGACATAACAGTCGTGACAAATGATGACTTGCCCTTGACGTTACAGCACAAAGGCAACATTGATGAGGTGAATGAGAAGTTATTGGAAATTGTGTACATGAAAGACGAGTTTATCGGTTGTTGGCTCGAGAGAGGTCTATAAATAGCAAATTATAATGTTCAAGCAAAGGATCGCATCAATCATATTGTAAGCAACATATGCCTAGACCCCTATGTTTGTCCTACCTTAACAACTAGCTTTACCCTTAACAAACCCAAGGTTCGCTTAAAAGAAAGTGGAGATCTCGGTGGCATGTACACAAAGAATGGGGACCTTATCATCGAAGGTCGTCTCAACAAAGATCATTGTCCTACTACACTAGAGATGGGTTCAAACTGAATGATTATATGCAAGTGAAGAACCATTCAAGTCGAGCAAGGGCAGACTCACCCATGCAACACTACCAACATCCTCTTCCCCAATCAGTCGAAGTATTCATTTGCGATGGAATGATGACCTTTGATATATGAGGTTGAGGTTGAGCCTAGACTTGAGGTCAAATGATCAAACCTCAAGTCAGTCCCAAGGTTGATCAATGGGTAAAAAAGTCACAGCCCAAGTGGTTATCTCAGCCATATATGTTGCAGCTCACACGAACATAGAAAAGAAGCACTCAAATTCAAAAGATGCAACAAAGGAAAGTAGTAGAACTGGGGCATCATTTGAGGAATTAGAGAGTCCTCCTATCTAACTTGCACTTGAGTTCTATCATACTCTGACAAGGAGTCAGAATATGATTACCCCCAGTAACTAAAAAGAGGAAAACAACAAAGAGCAAGTCTCTTGCAACTAGACCTCAAGGGAGGGGATGACCACCCATTCACGCTGCGAAGTTCGTCGATGGAAACTATGTCACCCCAGATGACAAAAAGCACATTCGGTGGAAGACGCACATGTTAAGCCGAAAAGGTGCTTGTATTTCTTCTCGAGGAAACCGATGAATGGATCAAAGTGGTCCTCGAAGAATGGATAAGTGATTGGGAAGCCTTTGTCGAACTCAACCAAGAGGAAGCTAGTCAAAAGATCGAGGCAGTCACAAGCATACATGATTGAGCATATGGAAGAAAACAAAGATGAGGATCCTTGACCCTCCACGATGTTTAGGAAAACAAAGGTCTGATTCCAACAACACAGCCTAACAAATTGTAGCCCCCAGTATTGAGGAAGCATCAATCGATGCATCGACAACCAACATAATGGAATGATAAGAACCAGACCTTGTCTAAGCTCCTGGGTCTTGGATGGAGGAATCAGTTTGGGTTTGGTAGACTAGTGAATCAGATAGAGAAGTCTTGTCGTGACCTCAAGTTGGTCTCACACAAGTGTTGTCATTGGCCACAATTGAAGGTAGCTTCATCGGATGATACTTATATATCTGACAACGACTTCAATATTAACATCTTCTATTCCTCGAAAGGTCTAACTACGATTCTTCTAGCAAGTTTTGTTCTCATTGAACGTGAACAAACTATGAAGGATGAAGACTTTATAGCATATGAACCAAATTGGTTATCCCTAATCAATGGGTTAGACTTATTGATTATCTTCAACAAACCACATGAAGCTGCCACAAAACTTCTCTGACCATTTTACATTAATACCATTGTAGGTGGTCACTCTTTTAAAGGGTGTTGATAAATGGGGGTATCATGTTGCACATAATGCCTCATGACACCTTGTTATAAATTGGGAAGACGATTTTCGATTTGATTCCCACTAATCTCATGATGTCTAATTTCTGAGGAGAACTATCATCACGATGGGGTGATAGCCGTGGAAGTCACGGTGGTCTCATGAACATCAAATACCCCATTCTTTGTGATCGATGTTAAGCCATGATATTCGTTACTCCTTGGAGGAGAATGGATACATACGAATTATTGTATACCCTTGACACTGCACAAGAAGTTGATGTTCTGGATTCATGATGTGATTGAACTCACATTGTTTTGCTTGCCTTGGGTTAGCCCACTTGTACACTATCACATGACCACTCAAGGTTTCACATTCAATCAGGCTAACCTATGGTCGATTCTTAGGATTATGTATGGATAACTATCCCTAAGTAATCATTGATTGCCTCCAACAACATGAAATCTTAGTTGAACAAATGATTGAAGCAAGCAACCATGGATGCTTGGGAGGCAAGTTTAGCTCTTGCCTATTCACTCAATAGCACCACCACTTGGAGGATGGATGAAGTTTATCTGCATGACTTAGAAGGACAATCTCAGTTGTTTACCCTCTAACTCACTTGGAAGAGGTGGATCTAGCATAAATGGAGCAACGAGGTCGATAAAGGTAAGTATTATTCTACCTAAAGAGAATCAGCTCTATCTATTTGAATTGTTACAAGAATATAAAAATTACTTCACTTGGAAATACCATGAAATATCAGGTTTATCACGAGACTTGGTCGAATTTAGGATTTCCTTAAATTAGGAGTCACACCCCATAGACAACCAGCTTGAAGGTTTAAGCCGGAAATGTTAATAGCTATTAAATAGGAGATTCAACATCTCCTCGATGCCAAGTTTATATGAATGACCCGATATATTGACTCGTCTAATATTGTTCTAGTCATCAAATGAGATAGAAAACTTCGGGTCTATATAGACTATGGGAATCTCAATCGGGCCACACAAAAGGGCTAATATGTGATGCCTATGGCTGATATGTTAATCAATGCAGTTGTTGCTCATAGAATCTTGTCATTCATGAATGGTGCCTTGGGGGTATCACCATATCATCATTCTAATGCCCATGATTATAGAAATTATAAGAATAGCTAGTTATGTTATAGGGTCATTTTTAGGAGGCCCACATGCACGCACCATGTGCACATTGGAGGTTGGGTTGAGTCCTTTGTGCATATTTGAGTAATTTGTTTAGGGTGTTTTATTATTTGTTTCATGTAAATATCCAAAAATTTTCTAAGAAAATATATTCTTAAAAATTCTTTTCAAAATGCCAATTTCAAGGTACATGAGGTGAAACCCTGAGTCTTGACTTTTGTAAAAATTTGAGCATACATGAAGAAGAAATGAAATATTTTTGAAAGAGGGGAAGATGAAAAGGTGGAATTTTGAAGGCTTCTGTCTCCAAATGACAACTCATACTTTACAAAAAATTTATTTCATGAAGTGGGTTGACCATGTATGGTATCTTACCCCTCTTTAGGTATTTATAACCTTAAATAAACTTTGTTTAAAATTTCTAGTTTAGTTACACCCATTTTTCTAGTTTAGTTGTCTATGAGATTTTATTAAAAGAAAAATTATTTATATTGGATATTGAATATACTCTGGTTTTTATATTTGTTGTGCATAGAAATTTTGAACTTATATGTACATATAAATTTATGCACATTAAGGCACTAAATGAGGGTCTATTTGCAAAATTATTGTTTTTAATGCATATATATATATATATATAAATAAGGATGTAGTTTTTCCTAAAGGCTTTAAACTATTATTGAACATATAAATGTATGAAGAAACTCAAAATTTGTGGAAGACACTTGTCATGCTCCCTTTTGCTCTTATCACTACCATTTTACCAAAAAGTCCACTTACATTTATTTCAAAAACAAGGCAAAAAGAGAGCATTTATTTAAAAAGTTTATTATACATTTATATACATGGTTGAAGCCATGACTCAGCTAAGCTTAAATCTTATTGAACCTAACCTAGGTGACCCAAGCTCTACATTTGTTTTAGTCAACTCATGTCTATGGTTCTAAAATTTATTTTGAGTCAAAATTCCCTAGTTAAGTACTATATTAAAAATTATATTTTGAACCAAAACAAGCCTACATTAGCCATGGCTTGACTCACCTTATTAGAATCAGCTCTATATAAAGCCACAATGGGTCGTTCCACTTTGATACTTCAAGACCAACAATTTTTAAGTTTCATCAAGGTTTCAAGTCAAGGCAAGCACTCAAATTAGAATCAAGCTACCCTAAGAAACCATCCAAGCTATGTCAAGCCTCCAAGCCACGTGGGAGCCATCTACCTCAAGCTTACATTAAGCCATCAAGCCAAAATTGAAGTCATTTAGTCACATTTGGCTTTAAAATCAAAAGAAGTTGTGTTTAAAGCTTTAAATTCCTACGTTTTCTATTTGTTAGAGATATTGTAGGGATCAAATATGATTTTGTTCTTATCTCTAAGGGGTTGGACTTGTCGCTATAAATAAGCCCCTTGGCCTCTCATTATATCATCTATTCAATCTCTCATCCATGAACCATCAATAATATTTCTCTTCATTCCCTAAGTGCTTCAATGTCCCCCTCTTCCTCTTCTCTTTTCTTATTGTCTCTCTTCTCTCTTGACGTATCAGTGTTATTTGGAGAGATCCACCAAGGCCCTCTCATTATATCATCTTTCCAATCTCTCATCCATGAAGCATCAATAATATCTCTCTCCATGCCCTAAGTGCTTCAATAAAAATCATTTAAAAGGGTGTCCCCGTCTTCCTATGATCTTTTCTTATTCTCTCTCTTCTCTCTTGGCATATGAGTATTATTTGAGAGATCCACCAAGGCGATTTGCTTCAATCAACACCTAAGGACTGGCCCCGACTACCAAGAGAAGATCACCAATGTGAATCTTTTATCACTAAGTATCCTTGATCCAACCCCGTGAGTTCAATCTTTTAGTCTATTAATTTCTAGGTTTTTTTAAGTCTTCCTAGTTCCCCTAGGATTCCTTTCCATCTATGTTAAAGCCTTAGTCATATATACCTACTCCATCATAAGTACCCCTTTATGATTCATTAATTTCTTTTTGTAACGCTAGTCTAGATATCCATCAGTTTGGTTAATGTTTGAACATATATTTAGTTACAAAAAAAGCCTTTAATACTTGCATCTTGCATCAACTAGGTTCTTAGGTTTTCAATTAGTCATTTGCATGCCTCTTTCTCTCTTTTAAAATCTGATTTTCTAAATTTCCCATCCTCAAATATCATAGGTATCCATTGAGCTTGATCATAAACACACATTGTCCCTCTCCTTGCTTCCATTGCCATTTAATTTTGATCTTCTTGCGTGTACTTCATCATCCCATCACGTTATCTCTTAGTTTTACTTAATCAACCCCACCATAGTTGTCTTCATTACATCTTAGGGTCCTTAATTTCTACATTCACCCTAGTTTTTTAAATTGGTTTCATGTTCTTGTACCTATCTTCTTAATCCTTATATCTTGATTTTTAGGTTCTTTGCATCATAGTTCCTTTTTTTTTATTCATTCATCTTAATTCCAAATTCTTGGCATCTTAGTTTTTCCTAAAGCCCTTACATAGCCACATAAATATTTCTTACATTATGTTCTTGATCTCCTTGCGTCCTAAGCTTCAGATCATCTTAGCTTCATTGATTCGCCATAATTCTTGACTTCTGTATCATCCCTAATATCTTCTTTTCTTAAGCCTTCTTGATAGAATCGAGTCCAACAGTTCCTTTCCATAATTGATTCAAGTCATTATATTAAGATTTTCAGTATCGAATACCCAAGTGATTAGCCCTTTAGGATCTTTATGCTTAGATTTTTTTAACGATCATGGTTCTTGATTTTCATGATCGTCATAGTAGCTGCATCATAGTTATTGGTTCCCTCACACACTATTTCTAGTTACATTGATTTTTAAATCCATGGTCTTGATTTTAACCTAACATAGTCACATTAATTCTGGATTCTGGATTTTAACCTCGATTTTAAGAGCTTCATTACTGCATCAATTCTTGCATAATCCCATCCCTTATTCAGTTTTGGAGTAACTGATTCACCCTAATCTTGATACATTCATGCATTCAGTCTCATATTAGATATTATATATCTCCCACATTATGGATTTTTTACAAACTTCAATACTTAACCGATTTCAGCAGCCAAAACCTTAGCATACAAAAATATACATAGCATATTCTTGCAATAGAACACATTTCAGCATCTTGAGGCATAACAAAGAGTTTTTAGCATAGGTCAAATATTCTTAACCTTCATCCTTTGTCAACATTTTAGTTAACTTTGAATATCATAATACCACAAATACTCCATCTAGGAATATTCTAAATACAGATTGATTTCTACTTTTGCATACCGCGTCATAGGACCAGCATAGAGTACTTAACATTTTGCATCACATATCATTACATTATCTTCCCATGCCTTACAAATTCTGCATCACTTGTATTAGTTCTACATACATTATATTTTCAGCATCCCAATTTACCTCACATATCATTACCTAATTAGTCCTCTAACCAATTAGGATTGTCAAGCCCTAGAGACCCATATCTCTCTTAAAGAACATATATCCATGATAGATCCTTGTCCCAATTAATAACCCACAACCCATTTAAAGGTCAATACCCATTTAAACCAAATATCCATTTAGGATACATATCCGCATTACGTACCATACTCCATTTAGGATCCATACCCATAATAGGTCCTTGTCCCAGTTAATATCCCATACCCATTTAGGATTCATATCCATACCGGGTCCCACATCCATATTAGAGATCCATACTCACATTAAAATCCATATCTATTTTAAATCCAAAATCCCAACTAGAATTTATACCTAGATAAGACACAAAACTAATAGAAATAGGAAACCCTTTTGGTCACATTTTAATTCGAGTGTGGAGTTAATTTCTTCTTTTATTAGCCTATAATTTTATAGAATAAGAACCAACCCTTGCCCATCGAAAAAGTATATAATTTGTGAAAAGAATTTGAATAGGACCCACAATGCAAAAAGGAGAGTGAATAAGAGGTGAGTCCTCTCAAACTTACTTTTTATTTAAAATTAAGAAGATTGGATACGAGTGGAGGGTTCCGCATACGGCTTGGAATGTAATAAGAGATTGTATGTGACCCGTATTAGCTTATTTGCTTTGAGTCTATGCAAGTGACTAATCATTAGGATCCAAGTGCCATTTGGATTTTGTTTTGTGTCATTTAGGTCTAGTTAGGATAATTTTGTTTGGGTCTACGATGACTCATTTGGATCCGTTTCTATTTGGTAGAGTTTTATTATCTAAGCTTCCTTTGAACTATTGTAATCGAAAGTTCAGACATTAATAAAGGTTTACACCTTTTGAGAGCAAAGAGTGAGTTCTTTTTCCTCTTTCATCTCTATGCACACACATATGGGTCGCGCTTTAGGGATTCCATCGATTAGTATGTTGATTTGCAAAGGATTCTAACTCCACACAAGGGTATGTTAGTCATGAGGTCTTGGGAGTAAGAGATGTTATTCCATACTTGATAATTTCATTGTGTATCGAGGGAATCCGGGCTGAGATAATCGAGTGCGATTATCACTATCATCAAGCGCCTTTAGGGACTATTTTCATCGATCTAGTAGAAGGACAATGACAGTTTGGTATCAAAACCTTTGCTCCATGTGTAGTGGCCCAAGGTAATACTTTTGGTGATGCAAGGTGTCTAGAGAAAGCTCGAGAACCAGTTGCAGCATTTCGCGGTTCAAATATCTTCAAAACAGAATTTTCTAATAATTTCAAATTCTACCACATCCAATCGACTTAAATGGGGTGTTGTTGGTTGCTATGATGGTTCTATATTGTCCTATAGAGGGTATAACAACTTAATATAGTGGTGGAAAGTGGTGAAATCTAGCAAAGTCATGACGAAAACCGATGTAACGGATCCATCCACTGGTTGCATGTGGTTGGCTAGATCAGTTCAACATTTGGGTACTGATTGTTGTTGATTTAATTGTTATGTGGTCCATATCATTTTTGTTGTTGGAGAGCACAGAAAGTGGCATAAAATCCTTACAAAAACATAGAAAAAATTTGAGAAAATCAGATTTTCCAACATCAGAAAATTGTGATTTTTTCAGCTACCTTCCAACCATATTTGGTATGGCGAATTGGGCTCGTTGATGGCGAAATTCCACCAATGTTTTGCTCGTATTGTTTCAGGAGAAACTACCCCTTTGAGGCCATGATCTGCCATGCATTTCGTTGTTGCAGATTAAAGGCAAATTCATGTTTTCATTCATGGAGTTTTCCAAGTTGAGGTGCGGCTTGGCTGCAATGGGTCGAGCACAAGGCTCAATCCACACTTGGTGTGAGTGGGCTTGACCCACTTGGTTTGTGATATCTACAAGGGACAATCCACATTTGAGAACATGGGTATGATGATAAGTCCACATTTGCTTTTAATAAAGTTGATTTGTAGAATAAAGTTTTATTATACATTTATTTGTTCTAAGGTTACAAACTTATTTGCTTTAGAAAGGGTAGATGTAAATACATTGGTTTGTACAAGGTAGTGCACATTTATCTGAGATTTATTTGTTCCTAAGGAGGACAACATGGTGCCAATTATCAAGGCTCGTGCGACTATGGTTCGTGGGATACAAGTTTTAGTACGGGTGCTGAAGAGTAGGGGTTGGTTGATCGTTGGGCCAATGTGGAGAGTATGTTGGTGCAACTTTTATTCAAGTTGGAGAAGCTTGATTGACTTAAGGAGGAGACCACACACTTCGTGAGGCTGCTATTATGGCGCTCCTAACCTTTTCTAATAGTGTGACTTCACATGGTTGCACTAGTATGGATATTACCCTAGGTTCTTTTTGGCATCACCATCACGTTGCTCATATGATTCAAGTGCCTAAGCCAAAGAAGTTTGAAGGATGTTGTGATTGTAAGTTGCTTGAAAACTTTTTGTGGGATATGGACTCATATTTTGAAGTAATAATGACTCTCAAAGAGGACCAACTTATTATGGCAAATCTTTTTTTTTTCTAGTGATGCAAAGATTTGGTGGAGGACCCAACATTTGTTGGCGTTTGAGTCGGTTACACCTGACATCTCTTCTTGGTTTTTGTTGAAAGCTATGTTTCGTAGGTGATTCTCTCCTACAGATTTTAGTTGGAGAATGAGACAGTGCCTATGCGACTGAACAAATTGGTGGCATACATGAGTACATATGGGAGTTTAGTGTTATTTTTCTTTACATCAAGAACATGAGTGAAGATGATAAGAAATTCCACTTTCATGCAAGGCTTTAGTCTTTGGCACATCTTGAATTGAAGAACCATCAACCCATGGATGTAATGGAGGTAATTGCTATTGCGAAGACCTTGTGGATGTTTGTAACTTGGAAAAATAAGGAAAGACCTCTAACGATATAGGAGGTGGTTGTGGTGATTGGCCAAAAAGGTCCAAGGGTAATAGATCCTTGGGTGAAGATGGAGGTGACCGATAGCATAAGGAGGGTGTTGCCAAGAACTGCAAGGGTGTGGGTCCTTCCGCCATCACAAGTCTTCACCTACATGAGACAATAAGGGGCTAGGTCCTTGTTACCTTTGCAGTGGTCCTCATGTTATGTGTGATTTTTCGAAGTGGATCAAGTTGGTCACTTTGGTGTTCAAGGAGGTCGATGGTGGTCATGAGAGTAAGTGTGATGAGTTTTAGGTAGTACCTTTCCATCTCCTGGATGTAATTTAGGTAGAGTCAAATTCGATGAACAACCTTGTATTCATAGAGGCTTATTTAGGGCAGCATAAGGTGAGGGTCTTGGCCGATTCAAGTGCATCTTTGTCTATTTATTCGGCTTCGGTGGCTGGTTCTATGGGATTGAAGATCTTGACGAAAGACAGGCAAATTAGGTTGGTGAAGGACAAGTCATGCTATGTGATTGGCATGGCAATAACATGTTGCATCTAGGTGGGGTGTTAGTTGAATATGCTTGTCTTGTTCCTGGTAGATTTGGGTGTTTATTCTCTTATCTTGGGATACAACTTCTTGCTTAGGGCAAAGACCTTCGTGACATCCTATCTTGGTGGACTTTGGTATAGGGATGAGAAGCATGCACTTCATTCCACAATGTGGGGTAGGGATAACTAAGGCCTCCCTAGAGGACTTGGAGCTTCACTTTGTTGTGTAGTAGTTGGATGGGGTGCTAGGCCAAATCAACGGAGACTATAGTTGTGGGGCATCGGTGGTGTAGGTGGTTCTTGTGCTAGGCACAAGATGTAGGGTGTGAGCATTAGGAGTAGGGTGTAGGGCATCCCAGCCAGTAGTGCAGAGTTTGTGCATGAGAGCCCTCGAGGGTGTTGTGGCAATATAGACAACACAACATGTCACCGTCCTTGTACTAGAATCGTGAAAATGGTCCTTGGAGGCACCTAGTGATGGTGAAGACTGCAATCGATTGCCTCAGCTCATAAAATAAACTTCGATGGATCAACCTCTCTTCTCCCAATAAGTTGTAGCCTCACACTCCACGTAGCTAGAGTCACCCACCACCTATGACCTCTTGGCTCGCCTTTCACTCACTGTACATACACACCTACTCCCTAATTGAAATCAAGAGGAAGATGATGAAATCACCTATGCCCTCCAAAGGTAGAATCTCTATTCATTGGTTGTCTCCCATTACAATATCTCAATAAGAGCTTAAATACCCAACCTAATATCGGCCATATGTGCCTACATTATCACCTATGCCCTCCAAAGGTGGAATCTCTCACTGTACATACACACCTACTCCCTAATTGAAAGCAAAGAAAACAAATCCAAATGAAATGCCAAATGAAATGGTAAACCCAAATCACTTTAACTAGACCAAAATTACATTAAATTGAATCAAAATAAGCAATACTCTCTAAACAACCTAATGTCGGCCATATGTACCTACTTATTACATAACTAAAGCAAAAAAAAAGTCCTAAACAAAACTACTCAAAGGTGCCTGTAAACACCCCGAAATCCCACGAATTTCTCAAACCCATCTGGTTTTGTAAAAGCAGCCCCAAAGGGCTATTTTGAGTTTGGAAACCCAGGAGCCTTCCAAACAACCCTGTACATATGTTTTAAACTCTGTATTTCAAAAACATACAATATAGCTTTTAAAACCCTTTTAAAAACATGTTTTGAAATCCCGAAGCAGCTTGGCCTAATCAAGACAAGACCAAAGAAGCTAAGGAGAGCCCGGAACCGGAGCACATGTCGAGCCCGGTACAGCAACTCTCGTTCAAATCCACACCCCCAGGATCTCGAACGTCCAAGACCCTGTTATCATCAAAACCTTGTTTGAAGTCATCTCCGAAAGGCGAAAACAGAGGTGGACGATTATGTTGGCGAAGACCCAACGCAGACGGAGCACTGATGCTGTCAGGCCCCGCACAAACCGTTCGTTTCGAATACAGCTCGAAGGAGTCAGAGTTCAATTTGGATTGGATCTGGACCATATATATCCAGATCCAATCCAAACCCATGTATGGACTTGGATTTGGATTTGGATTCAAAAATCCAATCCAATATCCATATCCATGGCCCACATCACCTTCTCATAAATGGAGGTGGGGCCCACTTGAAATTCACGTGGGATTATGGGCATGAGAGAGAGTGGGGATGGATAAGATCAAGTGTGGTTGTAATTAAGCTTGACTTGTGTGTCAAGTTTGGGGTTTATCATGTGGGTTAGCCTAATTGAGTGGGTTTAAGCTTGTAATTAGCCAAAACCTAACCTAAGACTACACCAACATGATGTGGTTAAGGTCTATGGGCCATGCAAAGGGAGCTCCTTAGCCTAAACCTAACCCAAAATACCTAATCCTAGCCTTCCACCCTAATCTGCCCCTAATCTGAGCCTAATCACCTAACCTACTTCCCTAATCCCGGCCTAATCCTAACCTAATCACCTAACCCACTTCCCTAATCCTAGGTTAATTTTCCTAAACCTAGCCTAATCACCTAACCTAGCTCACTAAACCTCACCCTAGAATCAACCCACCTAACCAAACCCTAAACCCCTAAACCACCCCTAGCCCACAACCTACCCAAACCACTAGTATCTAAAATATCTGGCCCTACCCTTTCCAGCCCACCTTATCATCATACCACCCTACCTAAACCACCTAACCACTACCCCAAACCCAACCCTAACCGACCTACCCAACCCTATATAAACCCCCCCCCTTGGGGGCGGGTTTCATCATCTAGAAACCGCCTCACCCATCCCAGTCGGGTCCTCCACTTCCCCAAGCTCAGCCGCCTGCTCCACCTGCTCCCCATCCCACCACCACCTGCACCGCCACCTACACCACCACCTTCCAGCCGAACGCCACCGCCTGCCCAACTCCCTTCCACTCGAGCGCCACCCTCTTCTTCACCCGGTAAGCCCCCTACATCCTATCTTGCCACCTCTTCACTCCCTCTCCACTCTAAACCACCTAATCCACTCCCCTACCACTCTAACATCAGCCCTTACACTCGCTGCCACCCTTCTCACTCAACCGAAACCAAACTCCCTAAATACCCGCCACCACCAAGCTCCTAGTCGGCCACTCCAACCGACTGTCACCTTTTCATTTGGCCAGCCACCCGCCAGCCGTATCCTTCTCCTATCTAGTTCCCTTCCCTTAGTGCCATATTCCCCAACACTACACTCCCCCTAGTGACCTTACCTAACCCCTTTAATCCCACACGTCAAGGTGACACCCTTGCTAGCAGTCGGCCACCTTCAAGGCACCCGGCCAGCATCCCTTGTCGTTCAACCTTGCGGAGCTCCCTTTTGCAGCCCAAGGCGAAGGCCAAGCCCACGCTCAAGCAAGGCATCTATGGACCAGCTACTAGTAAGTGCCTAACTCGGTCTTTAGTTGTATACTTGCTTGAGATTCAATTCGATACGGGGTTGTAATAACGAAGCATAGTCTCTCCCCGCTTGTAATAACGTGGCTTGGCACACCCACACACGTGCACTCTCTTAGTTGTGCACGATTTTGAACACACACGGGCCTAATCAGCCCCTAATACATAAGTATATACATATACTTTCATTTTTGTAGGGTTTTGCTTAAGTTGGGTGTGTTGTCTTTCAATTCAAGCACTCTCACACACATTGAGCCTTCGCTCTTATTTGAAAGACCCAAGTAAGGGCCGACCTATACTATTTGGGTTTCATTTCATGTCGTGTGTGTAAGTCTTTCAATTCAAGCACTCTCACACACATTGAGCCTTCGCTCTTATTTGAAAGACCCAAGTAAGGGCCGACCTATACTATTTGGGTTTCATTTCATGTCGTGTGTGTAAGTCTTTCAATTCAAGCACTCTCACACACATTGAGCTTTCGCTCTTACTCCCAAGACCTTAGTCAAGGCCTACTGCAGTTATATTTGGGTTTCATTTCATGTTGTGTGCGTAGTACTTCAATTCAAGCACTCTCACACACATTGAGCTTTCGCTCTTATTCCCAAGAGCTTAGTTAAGGCCATACTGCAATTTATATTTGGGTTTAATTTCATGTCGTGTGTGTAAGTCTTTCAATTCAAGCACGCACCCACATTGAGCCTTCGCTCTTATTTGCAAGACCCGAGTAAGGGCTCATATACCTACTCTATATACATATCTCCCTTCGGCATTTACTTTACAAGTCATTTCCCTTCGGTTATTTCCCTTCAGTATTGTCTTTACATTCGGGTTTTCCCTTTGGAGTAGCGTGAGTTTGCATTGCATCTACGCCATACCACGAGGTAGGACGCATATTGCATCAAAGCAAGCCCCGCTCGAATTCGCCCATGTAGTGGAGTGTTCATAACACACAAACTAGGTGGCCCGAAAAGGGATAAAAGGAAAGACTTAGGCACGTGCAAATCCACGTGATCTAAAATATGCAACCGCATCTAAAAGACCCGAATTAGACACCTCGAACCGCTTCGTAGGCTTTCTATCCCAAAACTCGATTTTTGCAAAGCGTACAGACTGACCCTTGCGCATCGGTGCAAGAAGGTCTGCGACGACAAGAGCTCACTTGCTCACAGTCACCACGATTAGAAGTCAGTTTTAAATATATCTTCGCTAGCTTAGGTAAGCTAGCTGGCACGCCCTGTTTGCATAAATAGGCCTTAGACACACGAGAGGATCCGCTCCAAGCCCTGAAAAGGTGAGAAGCGGGGATTTTCGCGCGTCTACAATGTCAAGGGCTCAACCTTGGCGCATGTGTCCCTCATGTCGTGCGTGACGCGCATATATAGAATATCCAAAAATAGAAGTGTAACAGCTCTCCCCAATAAAGGGAGATATCGCTCTCAAGGTCTCAATAGAAGAACTCCAAAACTATGGTCGCTCCCCCAATTGAGTTGAGCTCTAACTTCAACTACATGCCTCTAGGCTCCAAAATGTCCACCAGGTACTCACATACAAAGACACTCATCTGCATACCATACACCATTATCCACTCGATGCACATCATACGTCTACTATAATGACACTATCGTTGAGCCCCATATAATATGAAACACCACCGAAGTTGGTTTGCACCATGTTGCATTACTAGTTACTCTACTGCAACACCCCCAAAGTCTCCCATGTACAACAATCATCTTGCTAGCATGCCACATGTTCAGCACCACACAACACGCACGTTGCATGCCCTACCTCTCACATGTATGCTCACTCTCCTAGAGCTACCCCACTACAACTCTTGTGCCATGTATTGCCTTTCCTCGATGAGTCTAACACTCCAATCGGCAACTGTACCTACAACAAACACTTGATCTTGTACAAAGGGAAGTGATCCTCTGCCACATCAGAAACCACCACCATGCGATCTAAGCGAAGGTAAGCTACCCCTACATCATGTCCTCTTTGGCCATACATTAGTGCCAAAGGAGAGCACAACACACCTACCCAAGGTAATCTCTCTACCATACAATGAGCATGTATGCTCCTCATCCATACACAAGAGTCTGCCAAAATATGTTACACCAATATCTTTATTGTAGGAAAGGAGTCGTATTCCATATGAGCCTCATCAACCACAAGGTTGCTCCTCAAATAAGTCTCCCCCTGAATCACATTAAGTAGCTTACAAGGTATTGCTTGAAGTGTATCATAGTCACCCATATGACTATCGTCAGTCTGCTCTATTTGGGCCTCCACATATGTGACAAGATAGTCCTAAGAAGTATCATTGGTAGTACACACACTAGCGCAACCATATGAAATAACGCGAGTTAAAGAAGCAAGGGGTAGTGCAAAATGTGGATAAACCCTAATAGCACCAATTAGAGTCCAAAACCAATAGGAATAAGAATCCTTATATGTTTACATTTTAATTCAAGTGTATAGGTAATTTCTCCTTTTATTAGCCTGTAATTTTATAGTGCAAGAACCGATACTTGCATCGAAGAAGAAGGTAATTTGTGAAAAGAATTTAAATAGGGTGCACAATGCAAAACGGAGAGCAAATAAGAGGTGGGCCCTCTCTGACTTAGTTTTTATTTACTTTCATAAAATTAAGAAAATTGAGTACAAGTAAGGGGTTCCTCATAACCCAAAATTTGTATATAAAAGAAAACTCCTTAATTGAACATGTAGGCTCTACTTAGCAAAGTAAAATTTTAATGTAATACCCTTTTATCACATGCAAACGATGTGGTTGACTAAAGGTACATGTAAAGACATTGATAAAATCACCAAGAGTTTCATTTGGAAAGATAATGAAAGCTCTTCTCATCTCCACTTAGTTAACTGGAAGATTGTCACATTAAGGAAACAAGAAGGGGGATTTGGAGTTAGAGATACTAGATTGATGAATATTACATTACTTGAAAAGTTAGTCTAGAAGTTGTTAAACAAGAGTCCGTCAATCTAGATACAAGTACTTCATTGTATTTCCCGCATATTGAGATATGATCAACATTGAAACGAGAAGAAAGTCTCAAGCACGTGGATAGGTACATTTAAGCAACTACTAGACTAAAGCAAGCCTTCATGTTTCAGGTAAGTTAAAGTTCCCTTATGGTATAACATGACTCGGGCACAATCCTTTATGCTATAAGGTGAACTACATACATATGAATGACAGAGTTAAAAGTGAGAGGCCTTTGGTAAAACAAATGGTAGTACCTGACAATGTGTAATATTATAATTCCAACCAGTATCCAAGAGCAAATTAATCAAATATAGGTTCCCACTATTACTTCAATGGATGATCATTGGATATGGAAACATTCCAAAAAAGAATAGTTAGTTATGCAAGACTTATCTTTGAAGAAAACCATGCCTTTCTCCCTAACAAGAACCTGTCATGGATATGACATGCTAAATTACACAAGAAAGTAAGACTCCTAATATGGTTCATCTCCAATAAAACCCTTCCAACAAATCAACTCAGGTATAGGAGAGGAATAAGTCAACCAACAAGATGTAGTCGTTGTGAAAATTATCATGATACCATTTCTTATTTGCAGGATTCTCCATATATTACACAAGCGTGATGGCAACTTAGGATTTTATAGTACTCACTTTGATAATGTAAGTCTTCAAAATTGGATCAAATGATTTATTATTTATCTAGATAGTAAATTATCTACAGCAGAAAATTGGTGGCTATGGAGATGAATGATAAGATATGCTTTAATTAAACCAAGGGGAGGAGAGATTTTGTGATAATTTGCATCTATGACGATGTGGAATGAGAAATTTTGTTGGGAAAAAGAAAGCAGAGATTTAAAAGAGCAATAACAAGTGCTCGCCTAAAATCTAGCTTCATAAAATTGTTCATGGCAGGGGGTTCAGTTGTAGAAAATGGTCGGGCTGATATCCTTGGAATGCTTACTACACATGATGACAGATGGATTTTAGGTTTCCCGACTATGTAGAAGCAATTGGGGGTTTGTAGGTTGGGTTGTTAGATATGTAGGTCAAAATGACATGCTAATTGGAGCATTGCTACCAGTATTTGAGGTGTCGATATGATTCAATTGAAGCCCTTCAGATGATTAGTGTCAAGTACAAAAACCCTCGGACATTGTAAATATCACCAGACCAGATTGTTCATACAAGGGTGTACAGCTATCACATATGCCACATGAGACTATTGTTAATGCTCATATTTTGGCTAATTGTGGGTTAGTTTAGAGCAAGACTTTAAATTTAGAATTCTCCATCTAAAGAATTAGAGGTTTTGCATATAACCAGGTTGCGTTCTCGGTCTTCTAGTTTTGTTAAGTAACTTTATCAGCTGAATCAAAACAAAAATCTGACAAAAAATATCAGAGATATTCTCTCCTAACTATTCTAGAGTTCTAGATTTAGTTTCTCCAAGAACCCTCTCTCTCTTTTCTTTATCTTTTAGATATATATCACAGTAATAATAGGAAGAACGGGCAAAACTATCTTTTGGTTTATTTTTCTTCTGTTCACTATTAAACCGAAGGAAGAGTTCCTCTTACATGTAATGCAGAATAGGATGCAGATTCTTATTGCTTTGAGCACATGAGGGACTTCTCTTGTTTGTTATTTTTTTCTCTTTAGACTACAGAAGAGCATCCCTAAGGCCTTAGTTACGTTTTCTTACTAGGAAATATAAGTCATAGATTTGTTTAGTTGTTTTCCATTTTTAAATTATAAAAGCTAGTAATCAATCCTTAGCCTCTCCTGTTTTACTATCGGTTAGAATATCATGTTGGATTTAATGGTGTAATTGATGCTTATTGGGCCTAATTAAGTACTTGTAACATTAATTATATTTTGTTTATGATAAGTACTCCTAAATGCTGAATTTGATATATCTTTTATAAAAGTGAAAGTCCAAAAGTGTTAAAGTCATGTATGTGTGAGAGACTTGTGCATGTGAATATCATTGAGCATTATTTATCAACATATTAATAGTTGGAAGAATTCTATATTTTCTTTTATATAGATGGTAGTTCTTGAACCTTAGTTCAAAGGACTTAGATAGGGCATATAGGATCATACACATGCATGGGACTAGCTGGGGTTTGTTATTCTTTTTACTCAAAATAGTTTTGATCTAACTAACAAATGATATCCACAAAAAAACATGAATCTTAGTTGGGGAGCGGATATGAGGAAGCGGAATTATAGAATCTAGATTAGGGCTCCCTAATCTGCCATCCTTAGAAAACCAACGACGATTGCACCCTCTCTCTTATCGAAAACAAAATAAATATATCAATGTTACAGTTTTGTGCACCATGCAGAAGCTCGATTAACAAACCAGCATAGGTGGAGAAATTGGATATCCTAGACCAACCTTCAATACAGAAGAAAAATCACAAATACAAAACTGTGAATCAATGATTGTCCATTTAGAAGTAACACGAAAAAAAGGAAAACCTTGGGGTGCTTGCTTTCAAAAGGATTACGACACAAAAAATGAAATCGCCACTCCCAAGGGATACACGTGGTTTGAACAAGATGAATGAAAAATAGTCTTTTCTCTTGTAATTGTAATAGTTTATGACTTGCCGGCATGTCATTTGTTAGATTCTCATAATTTTCCTTTTCCTTTTCCGTTGCTCCTCTCTTTCAAACCCATGGATTAGGCACTAGTCTTAGTTTGTAATTTCATAATGCTTAACCATCTCCCACAACGGTGAGCTCCATCAGAGTTCAATTTAAACGTAAGCTTTTAATTATTCTGATGCCTCCCATTTGAGTAAGAGTCAAGTTCGACGTGAACACGGCATCAACAGACTGGACGTAAGCTTTCATTTCTCATAACCATGTCATAAATATAGTGGTATTTAACCATTATATGCTTGCTTTTGGAGCTATAAGCTCCACTCTTGATAAGAGTAATTATTGCATTGTTGTTACATTAAATGACAACTGACTCGTCGGCTATCCCACCTTCAAAATCTCGTATGAAGCGGCTTATTCAGACGGCACTTATTGCAGCCATACAACAAGCCACATACTCATCTTCCTGTGTATATAATGCTACACAGTCCTGTTTCTTAGATGTCCAAGAAATAACACCACCTCCAAATAAGAATATTTCTTCCAAGGTAAATTTGTTGTTATCTTTGCTCACAGTAAAGTCAGCATCTGAGTATCCTACCACTTTCAGTTCATCTGCTTGAAAATACAGTTTCAAGTCTCTTGTTCCTTTCCGATATCTTAAAATCCTTTTTAGAGCTATCTAGGTTTACCTTGATATCTACTCACAAGACCAATAGCAAAGCTGATATCAGGTCTTGTATACAGCATAGCATATATCAAGCAACCCACAGCTTGTGCATAAGGAACGTTAGCCTTATTGTCTCCTTCACCGAGACAATCAACCTTACTTAGTTTGACCCCTTTTGCAACGGGTGTAACAACAGACTTGCATTCACCCATTTTGAACTTCTTAAAAATATAGTCAATATATCTCTCCTGACTTAGGCATAAGAGTTTAGATTCTCTATCTCGAGAGATCTTTATACCCAGGATACATGATGCTTCTCCCATATCCTTCATTTCAAACCTTGAGTTTAACCATGACTTGGTTTTGACAATCATCTCATTGTCATTCTCAGTCAATAATAGATCATCTACATATAATAATAAGATGACAAAGTGACTCCCATTGTTCCAGACATATACACAATGATCAAGTTCATTAGCCACAAACCCAAGTTCTATAATGGCATTTTGAAAAGTTATACAATTTGCGAGGTAATTGTTTTAGGCCATATAGGGATTTTCTCAACCTATATACTCTATCTTCTTGGCCTTCAACTATATATCCTTCGGGTTGCTACATGTATATGATTTCATCTAAATCTCCGTTTAAAAAAACTGTATTTATATCTAACTGATGTAAGTCTAAATCATAATATGCAGATATTAACATTATTATCCTTATAGATACAAATTTCACAACTAAGAAATATGTCTCAACATAATCTATCTCCTCTTTTTGCGAAAAACCCTTTACAACTAAACTCGCTTTAAACTTGTCGATTGAACCATCGATCTTATATTTCTTTTTCAAAACTTATTTACAACCTATAGCTTTCCTTCATTTTGGCAAATCAACCAATTCCCAGACTTGGTTTTTCTTAATGGATTCAATTTCTTCATCCATGGCTTTTCCCCAGTCTATTACTTCTGATGAGTTCATAGCTTATTGTTAAGTTAAGTTATCAGTCAACTCATCTAAATCCACCAAATTACATATTTCTTCTACAAGATAAGTGTGATAATCCTTTAAGTAGGACAGTATGACACTAGGACTTTTATGTCCACTTAAAGTCTTGGTTGTTTCAGGAAGGTCATCTATGAGTTCATATAATGATTGATCTAGGTCTACTAGATCATCAGTATACTCATTATTATTTTTCAAGATGTCATTGTTAGTATCTTCTAAGAATTCAACATCTTTGCTCTCTATCTGTGGTCCTTATAATAAAATCGATATCCCTTTAAACCTTTAGGATATCCGATAAATATATACCTTAATGACCTATTGTCTAGCTTATCTCTAAACTGATCGAGGATCTTTACATGTGCAATAGATCCCTACCTCCTGAGATGACCTAGGTTGAGTTTTCTTCCAAACCACATCTCATATGGTAAACTGAATACAACCTTACATGGTACTCTATTGAGTATATATTGATGTACTTACTGCTTCTCCCCAAAATATCCTTTGTAGAGAAGCATCAATTAACATTGACCTTGTCATATTAAGTAAGGTCCTATTATATCTTTCAGCTACACCATTCTATTGAGGTATCCTAGGCATTGTATTTTGCTTTCCAATACCAAAACCTTTATAGAATTCTAGAAATTATGCAGAGATATATTCACCACCTTTAACTGATCTTAAGACTTTAATTGAATGCCCTAGTTGATTTTCAACTACCTCCTTATATTCTTTAAAAGCTTCAAGTATCTCAAATTTATGTGCTACGAGATATAAATACGTATATCTCGAGTAATCATCGATAAATGTTATAAAATAAATATTTCCACGATGTGACCTTACTCTGAATGGTTCACATAAATCCGTGTGAATGACCTTCAACATGGTTGTTGCCCTTCTTGTGTCTTTAGAAAAAACTTTCCTTGTCCTTTTTCCTTATATACAAGCTTTACACTTGTTGAAGGTATTTTCTTAAAATCTTGACAATAAGTCAAAGTTGGATAATTTCCTTAACTTTTCCAAATTTATATGCCAGAGGTGTTTATGCCATATATTCACATCAACATTAAAGGCATAATCAATATAAGCAGAAGGATTTTCATTTTTCATTAAGTTTCAGTTTCAATAGTCTATGTTCTACATCAAATTTCCCCAAAAAAATATTCTCCCATGTTTCCCCAGAGTTACCTTGCCATGAACAAACCTAACCTCAAAACCTTTCTTAACTAAGGCAGGGACCGAAACCAGATTGCGCCTTATAGATGACACAATCAATACAACTGATGTGCCTTTTACAAAAATTCTAAAGGACCCTATACCCAAAACATTTGAGAAAGTATTATTTTCTATGTACACCCGATGTTCTCCTGGTTTGTATTCTTTTAGATCTATTACCCTTTTTATGGTCTTTAAGATATGTTTGATAGCTCTAGAGTCAATCCACCAACCAGTCACCGGGTGGTCAACGTAGAAACATTCGAATATCATGCAGATTATGTCATGCTTCTCTAATTATCAGCATCTCCTCCTTTCCTATTGCAACAATCCCTCTTATAGTTTCCACAACTGAAACACTTCACACGAGAAGCGATTTCTTATGTTTTCTTAAAAGATTAACCATCCTTTTTTATTTTTGTCAAACTTTTTGTTTGGTTTATTTCTCCTTTAGATGGGTTTGGAGCTAGACCCTATCTCATCTTCTACTACTAGCAATTTTTCATTTTATTTTTACTCATATGTTCTTGCTCTATTGCTAGTTTTTGAGGCAATTCAGAAATATTGATTTATGGCCCTAGTCTGAGGGCAGTGGTGACCATGTTCCCTGATGAGAGAAGATTGTTCAGTATAGTTGATATTTGCATCGATTCTAGGATGACTGATTTTACCACAACTAGGTCCCTAGCCATTACCAACATATGGTTTACACGTTCTACTGCGTTATCCCCTTCTTTCATTTTGAAGGAATTATATTTTTGTAGTAGCAGTTAGACATGTAGCTTCACAGTTGTATCATATTTGCCTGTTATAGAATCGAACAGCTTTTTGGCAGTCTCGAATTCCTTGAAGACCTTGATCAAGTCATCCTCTATGTACGTCAACATGACGATTCTTGCTATTGTGTCGTCCTTTAGAAATGTTTTATACATTTCTATCTGTTCCTCGGTTACATCTGGTGGTATCCTTCTTTTCTATATGGTAGAGCAAGTGATATCCTTCTCTTCCATGTTTGGAAGTTTAGACCGTTTAACTTTTGAGTTTTTGCCAGTTTCGACATACATATTCTAGAGTTCGTTTTTATGTGTTTGGCAATTATAATAATTAGACAGTCTAAAAGAAAAATAATTAATAAGCAACAAAACACACATAACATGAATTTGGTTAGCACAATACTGAATATCACAAAAATGAGCTGAAAATAACTCATTCTTAATATATAGAAGTAAATTAGGATAAATTCATAATTTTCCCAAAAAGTTCCTGCCTTTGATAATTTCTCAAAATACCAGGGGTAGAATAGTAATTGTAAAATAGTAAAAAAAACTTGCCCCTTAATAAAAAACAGCAAAAATGACCAAGGACAAAATAGTAAAATTAGCTTTTGATATTTCTGTAAAATTTGTAACTGTACAATTTTGCCCCTGAGTTTGAATCTCTAATTTTCTCAAAAGAACAGGGACAAATATGTCTTTTGACATAGTGACAATACTCTAATAAACTTATCCAAGAATGATAGTAATGTAAATCAATATCCTGGTATTTCATAATTTTCATAAACTACCAAAGGATAAAATCGACTTTTCACCTAAATAAGGGCAAAACAATTTTTTTACCAAAAAATATCTAGATATTTTCATAATTTTATCCAATGGCAGACTCTAAATTAAAAAATTGGTTGGGGCAGAATGGACTTTTTAGTCTGCTGTTCGAGGCAGTTTTTTCAAAATCGTTGGATCCTGCTCACGGTTTTCTGAAACCGCTTGGCGATTTTCCAAGCGCTTTAAAAGTGCATTGGAGAGAGAGTGAGAGTGGGAGAATGACAGAGAGAGAGGGAGAGCGGTTTCTGCCGTTTCGCCTCTTCGCCCGCGGCCACCTAAGACCTTCTATCGTCTTTTTCCATTACGGTCATCCTTTGCCCTCCTAGCCGAGAACTCCTATAATCGCCTGGTCGAAGTTTCGTCAATTACCTTCTTTTTTAGTTTTTTCTTGTTTAGAACTGACCTTTGGCCTCTGGCTGAGGTTCTGTCGGCAATTATCTTTCTTTTTTTGGCCTGTTTTCTGTCCTTTCTTCACTCAAGCAAGTTCCTTTGCCCTGTCTCAACTCAGGCGAGGTCTCTTTGCCTTGTCTCGACTCAGGCGGGGTCTATCTGCCTTGTTTCGACTTGTAGGAAGTTTTTCTCTCCTCTTTGTATTTTTTTTTATAAACTAACGCGTACCTATTTGGAGGGTAAAAAACAAGGTCTTGATACAAGATGTGGGATTTTTCGGTCGACTCCTTGCCGATTTCCTGCTTCTGTCGACCTCCAGTTCTTTTGATCTTACTTCTCAAGTACGCTGCAACGCTAGAATCACAACAAAAAAGGTATGTGATGTTGTTTTGAGGTTTCCTCTCAAGGGAATTTTCTTGCGAATTATGTATATATATACTTCAGTGTATTTTCTTGCATGCACTACTCTTTATTTATAGAGCAACGCGTACTCCATTCTTTCTCGGATTTTTCTACTGGGCTTTCCTCTCATGAAGCCCCTTTATCCGGACTGTTACCGTTTTATTCGGTAATTGTCCGACTGTTTCAGCTTTTGTGGCTGTTACGGCCATTCTTTTCACATCCAGTCCATAGATAATGGTTGAATGATCAATCCAACCGTTTATGTGCCGAGGTTGACGAGAATGGCCATTTCCTTACATGTTTTGATTTAAAATCCAATCGCTTGTATGCCTAGCATGAGTTTTTCTTCTTTTTTTCTTTGCTAGGTACAAAATAAATAAGAAAAAGCTCGTAACAGTTGTGGCAAAATTACAGAAGCGCATGGATATCTGGTTCGAATGCTCTAATTCGCTTTTCTGTTTCTTGGTTGGCATGTTGGCACAACATGGAAGCCTAATACGAACACAACGTGAAAGGTCGATCCCAATCATGTCCACCTGACAATATTAAATGAAGGGAGTGGAAGGGTTCTCTTGTTTTCACAAGAACGAAAAATGATACGATACAAAAACACAATTGCTGGAAGTTGCAAACACGAGATAGCAACAAATATGGCCACTCAAAATGACATTAAAAGAATCATGTCATCTATGATGACCTATTTTCTGTCATAAATATCGAATTGGTCCTCCTAGTTTCCAAGTCTCTAAACTTTCTGTCATGTCATCTCACTAAGAAGACCTATTTTTAAGGGTTTATGAATTAAGAAAAAGAAAAGAGTGCTTTGTTGCTAGACACGACTAGCTTCATTCCGGAGGGAACGATGAGCCTACCGGAACCCGGGGTTATGTTTACCCGCTGATTCCAATAAAAAACAAGGAAGAAAGGGAGAGGAAGGAAAAGGTCAAAGAAAAAATTAGGAACTTATAAAATCAATATTAGACCGCTGGTTCTGATTCCATGGGAGGAGGAACCAGGAGGTCCCCCTTCCTTTTATGGTTCGAGGTTCGGTGAGGAACTGAATTGGTGTTTAATCAAATTGTGTCCAACAAGGTCCAATAGCTAGTTTGGAACATTTAACTGAATCAGCTTGTTTAGGAAAAAAAAGTTCAAAAGTCCGTGAGAAAGGGCGCAGTTCTTTTTAAATCGGCCATTCAAATTCACGGGTTTATTAGGAAAAAGAACAGGTGAGTTGCGTGCAGGAAATCAATGATTGGAGACGTTAAACAATAGCGCTTATTTGCGTAACAATAATCTACGGTTAGGAATTTAGGATCACCTTCATTTCAAAATATATAAAAGAGGGGTCTTTTCTCTATATTCCATATGCAGCACGCAAGCAAGGATGACAACCATGAAAGGCACTGTTGAGGAGGCGGAGACGAGTATGAGATCACCACCTGCTCTTCCTCTCACTGGTCGATGGGGGCGACTGATGTGGTATGAATGAAATCACAAGATTCTCGCTGTTAGATTTTGTTGGTGCTTGATTTCTCGCCTTCTCTCTTCACAAAATCTTCTTCTCTCAGCAGGTTACCGAGATAGCCGAGAAGAACGTTGATGATGGTGGAGCTAATGAAGATGATGATGAGGACAAGAAAGATAATAAAGATCGAGAAGGAAATAGAGAGGAACAACGAAGTCATTTGTCTATGTCAAGGCTTCAATCTCCTTCTCCTCCTGCCCCTTTTCGAGTTGTAGCTCCCCGTGATGCTTCTCAAGCTACCCCTCTTTCGGTGGCCTCCACTCAGGCTACTCCCCCGTCTCAACCCCCACGGTTATCAACTCACCACTGATAAGCGTTCTTTTGTTGTTAGGAAAGGGTGGAATTTTGTTGACTTTCATACAGAATTATAATGGATGAGCTCTTTTGTGTTAGAGAATCCCTTTCTAATTCAGAAAATAACGTTGCAGATTGAGAATAGAAGATGGACAGAGTTCCGTTTCTTGGTAGCAAAAGCAACCATTTATTTGTAATTTTCTGCTATAGTTGTGTTGTTTTGAGTATGAAGAAGGCATCTGATGAGTTTTCCCTTACATTTACAAGGCTCAGTTGGAAGCAGAGTTGCTAGTTTAAACAATACCTTCTATGCAGACAGAATAGCTTTGCTGCTTTTCGTATTTCACTTATTGGTGGTTCTTGCAGCCATGGGCTTCTTTGCGATGAAAGCCATACAATTAGCCCTAAGAGATGGGAAAGACATGGTTCTGATTCGGTACTGGGTGCCGCAAGTCTGCACGGCCGCCTTAACCGGCTTGGTTTTCTCACTCTTATGGCAGAAATCCATTAGGACATGGCCAGAGGCGATGGTGAAGATAACCTTGTGGAGTTGCTTTGTTATAAACTCTGTAACAGGCTCATGCTCATATGCTTCTCTGTTCCATCATCCACTGGGCTTGGTGCTCTTCTTATGTTCTTTTCAATATGCCAAGGGCTCTACGCTTGCTGGGTCACCCCTAGAATAGACCATGCTGAAAGAGTTTTAAGGAAATCCATTGAACCCTCTTCAAAATTCCCACAACTTCCCCATTCTTGTTACTGGCTTCTCCTTGTAGCCTTCGTTTGGGCTTCTGTTTGGGGTCTAACCATCGTCGGTGCACTGAGCTTTTATTTTTCTCCCCACAATCTTTGGTTTAGTTCTTAGTCTTGCTTGGACAATAGAAGTATTGAGAAATGTGATAGTTATAACAGTAAGCAGAGTCCTTGCCCTGTTTTATTTAAGGGGAATGCAAGCCAGTGTTAAGTTTTCAATCCATAGAACTCTGACTATGTCACTAGGCACTGCTTGCTTGGGTTCTATATTTGTACCAAGCATAGATGCATTAAGGATGAGTTCACTAGGCACTGCTGCTACAGGGTGATGGAGACTGTTTCTCGTTACGGGAACAACTGGGCCTTCGTCCATGCTGCGGCATACGGAAAAGGCTTCGTGAGCTCATCGAGAAGCTGCTATGAGTTGTTCCAGAGGAATGGAATGGAGCCTCTGCTTGACTCAGATATTACTAGCTCAATGTGCTTTCTCAGTGGAGTTTCCACAGGGCCACTTTGTGCCATAACCTGTGGTGCATGGACTTTCAAGATACAGAAGGATTTTACAGCAACAGTTTCCTTGATTGCATTTTTCATCGGATACCTCATGGTGAGCTTATCAACACTTGGAGTAATTCAGCATATACTTCGTTGCAAGTTATGATTTCAAGAGTTTCTTCCTTTTTGTGTTTGCAGACGAGGATAAGCTTAGCTCTGCCACAAGCATGTGTGAGTGCCTACTATGTGTGTTACGCAGAGAACCCACAAAGCAGATTCTTATTTCAGACAATTCCTCAAAAGGATGGAGTTCATAGCCCATGGAAGAAACAAATCAGGCAAATGCATGCTATTCATATACATTTGGTTTTATATATTATTTAACATTATATTTAATTCTATATTTTTTTTGTACAATTGGGAGCCCAAAGCCAGCTAAACACTCCAGGTATCGAAGTCATGACCTGCAACTTGTCAGTCAACCTCCTAGCCAGGTGAATTATTGTTCTTTTTGCTGGTTTTATATTCTCAATATGCATCAAGATACAATTTTTAGGGTGTCTTCCCAAATAAACCATTCCTTTATTGATAATTTCTCAATAAAACCCTCCCTTCTCAGTATTGTCATAATACTTCTATCTTTTCGTTAGGATGAAAGCTCTATGTGGTTAAACAGCCATTTTATATATAACGACAGAAGCAGTCAAGGGTTTAGAAAATGACAACGTTAACCTTCTTGTAAGATAATATATATATATATATAGAGAGAGAGAGAGAGAGAGAGAAAGAGAGAGAGAGAGATTGTTTTGAGCAGTACTAACTTTTATGTATATATATATATATATATATATATATGTGTGTGTGTGTGTGTGTGTGTGTGTGTGTGTGTGTGTGTGTGTCACATATATAACCCCGTTTTTACCCAATCCCTTCCTCGTACCCATTGGGGAAAAGAGGACCCTACCTACCCTGTTAGGATTTGGGTGAGGCCGGGTACAAGTATACCGATCTCCGATTTGCCTTATTGCCAACTCTACTGTTGCTGATAT
Organism: Brasenia schreberi; assembly: GCA_036023115.1. NCBI lineage: Eukaryota > Viridiplantae > Streptophyta > Magnoliopsida > Nymphaeales > Cabombaceae > Brasenia > Brasenia schreberi. The sequence continues at coordinate 22,611,306 of JAYKKT010000090.1, forward strand.
CGAGAGGAAAGGAATGTTTCAATAAGGTAAGTATGGGTTATTCATGATAAGTGATGATGATGATGTTGAAAACCGTAAATGCAGCCTTGTCAACCACCATAGTTGAAATTGCTGGTGATGAGAGATGATATGCTTATGATAATTGGGAAATTCGAGCTGCATGATGATGCAAGATTTCCAGTTTGTCATTTTCATGATGGAAAGGTTCATGCCTTTCACTAAGATTCCAACCATCCACGGTAAGGAGCAAGCGATTTTGCCATTTTACTTTTTGCTTCGAAAAGTATCCATCACAATTGCTTACTTACTCACTCAAAGATTTTCACCATTTGATCGACGTTAGAGATTTAAATTTTACCATATCGATCACAATTTTTCGATTTAAATATTTTTATATTTTTTGTCATATACATTAAATATTTTTAAAATTTAAATTTTTATTATTAATAATATTGATTAATTGAAAAAATATGTAAGTAGATTTCAGCATAAAATAATTGTTGCATGAATTATGTTCTATATATATATAAGAGAGAGAGAGAGAGAGAGAGAGAGAGAGATAAATTAAAACAGTTAAAGGAAAACTAACACAATACATGTTTGCTTTTTAATGCTTTAATATGACCACCCATTCTCCTGGCCAAATGACCATAATGATACCACACACACACACACAGATATATATATATATATATATAATGTATGTATGCTTCAAAGAGATTGGTTGATCTCTCAAGAATATATTCTCCTTTTAAAGAGACAAACGTTTTTTCCAGAACAACTAAAACGGCCATGAATTCTTTGTTTTTCCATAACCCTATCATTGTCATATTAGTAGTTAACTTAGATGATTCTTTATAGTTTCTTTTAGACACTTTTGTCATGATCCTCTTCTTCTTTACAAAGGTTTCTTCAAGAGTTTTAAAGAAATCATTTAGGAATAGCATATGTGACTGACACGCCGCTTCAGTTTCCACTGCAGGCAATGACAAACCGATACCCAATGAGAAGTACGGGTACTATCTAGATAAACAGGTTGTTGCAACCATGGAATTTTGCACAAGAGGCATGACCGCTCGTTGCAATTTCTGCACATTGAGTGATCAAATCTGTAAAAAGACTTACTTTGACACTTTTAATATAAAATGGGTTGGTAATTACATTTTTGCTCTCGATTAATTTGTCCTCAACTCATCGCATGAAAAATTAAGGTCCATTTTTTTGGGGAGAAAATACGTATCTTCTAGCTGTGGCTGTTTACGAGGGTTAGTATTCTGGTACAACGAGGAGACTGAGCCGTAACCCTGGGTGTCGAACTCATGACTTTTAACTTGTGAGTCGATCTCTTATCCAGGTGAGCTTATTGCTCTTCATGTGGAGAAGCCAAAGGTTATGCATAGTCCATGCTTTTAAGGTGATCTTAAGATTAAAAAAAATCTTATCACTCAAAAAGCGAGGTTGAAAACAGCCTACCATACAACAGGATATTGTATCATATAACGTGTACAATATAAATATTATATAACGTTCAATCATATTACAAGGCCGATTGTTACGCTACGTATTGGTCGGCATACAAACCAACGGTTACAACTACGAATGGTTATTGTACCAAATGAGGAAAATAATATTTGATTTCATAAGCACACATTGCTTTTGGGTCTGTTTGCAACATGGAAAAGTGAAACCCAAATTTTCGGGTTAAGTTGCACTCTAACACGAATAACTTAAATTTAAAGAATTACTATGTACACACCCTTCTTACTGTCAACACACCTTTAATTATAAAAATACTGAAAATACCCTTACAATAATTTCTCTCTTCTCCCTTAAAAGTTATTGTTGTTTTCTTCAAAGTCAAAGAAATACATTATTATTTTTTTACAAACCTCACCAAAAATTTACAAAACAAGAAAAATAAAAATAAAAAAATGATTGATTCTAGGTTTTGATAGGTTAGTTCTTAATAATATCTTTATATTTTTATAAGTTTATCTTTTTTATTTTGATTGTTGATGTTTTATGATTTTGGGTCTAAAGATTCACTCACCAAATTTTTTATTCGAAACACGAGACAGACGTCTCTCAGAAAGAGAAACACAGTTCCACCACGCCTTTCCTTAAAAGGGTGAAATGATTGATCCACGTCTCTTCTTGAAGAATAGATGTTATTGAGTGGCATGTCCTTCCAAAGTGAGACACAACTGGGTCGCATCTCCATTAAACAAGACATATGTTATATATGCTTCGATCCTTATATCCCGTTATCTATTACATAATATCAAACAAATCGAATGAAAATATTTACGATGAAATCGATTCTTAGAAGACGACTAAGCAAAGTACTTATATACCAAGACTAAGGAGACCGGAAGTTATTGTAGTGCATTGGATGATATATTTTTTCTCTAGTACAAGGTGAGTAAAAATATTCATGTTGTAAATAATAGGTAGACAAATAATAAGGTAGATTGTTCATTTTAATTTAGAAAAGAGAGTGCAATTGATGGTTAATGGAAGTCTCGTATAGTAAATCAAACATATATGTCTCCAGAGTTAAGTTTAGAAATGATTGGTCAATCTTTTGAATATGAAACTTGTCAGAAAGCTACGCATCATAGAGCTTGCTTTCCTTGCAGTGAGTCTAGAAAAACAAATCTTTTTGATCTTGTACACTAAGATGTATGGAGTTTGAGTCTTGTGGTTGCTATGTCAGACTGTAGATACTTTGTTATCTTTGTTGATGATTGCACCAGATTCACAATGGTTTACTTAATAAAAAATAAAAGTGAAGTTTCTACCATATTTTCATTATTTCACAAATTTGTGGTAACTCAATTTCAATGTACCATTAAATGCATCAGATCGAATAATGGTTGAGTGGATATGAGTACAATATGACCATATAAAAAGTTGTCGTAAACAAAAGCATATTTTGATGCATTTGAAGTGGGTTGATGAGGTAAATGTTAATATGAGAAGGCATATTTGCAATGTAAGGATGAAGGTTAGAAAGAAATATATGAGTTCTCAAAGTGTTCTACAACAATTACTACATGATCTAGACTGTAACCAATATTATATATGGTAACATAAATCTCCAATACGAATATTATCAGTGACATTATATTTGTACATTCTCGTTCAATACAACTCTTATATGCATTTTCATGAGTGTTAAAGTTTGATAGCACAAATAAGACAAACATGTAAGAGTTTGGTTTCACTTTTTTTAAAATATTGGATTGTATATAATATGTAACAATTGTATATACTTCATTTTTTTGCATATATAAGTTGCTTTTCCTTGAGTCTATCGGGTTAACGTAACATCAAAAACTTTTCTACAACTTTCACTTTTATAACTAAGAAAAAAAAGAGAATTATGTTTTGATATTGAGATGTGTGTGAAAGTTATGCACTCCAAATAACTTTCTACGTGTCATCTACACTTATCATGATTTGGCATTTATGAATGTCATTCAAATAATATTTTCAGAAGCGACTCACTTTTTATATAAATGACAACAACAACAACTAAGCCTTTTCCCATACTAGACGGGGTCGGCTATATGGATTCTTTGTTTCCACAGATCCCTATCTTGTGCCATGTTAGCAATTAACTCCCAATAAGCTAGATCGTTCTTTATTGTTTCTTTCCAACACTTTTGTGGTCGTCCTCTACCACTTTTAATACTTTCCAAATTTAGTTTTTCTAACCTTCTTACAAATTCTTCTTTTGATCTTCTTTCTATATGTCCAAACCATCTTAAACGATGTTCTCTCATTTTATCCTCTATTGGTGCCACTCCTACTTTGTTTCTAATAACCTCATTATGTATACGGTCTTTTCTTGTATGACCACTCATCCATCTCAACATCTTCATTTATGTCACAGACATCTTTTGTACATGATTAACTGCCCAACACTCAAAACCATAAAACATGACAGGCCTAATTGCTGCTCTATAATATTTACCTTTTAATTTAATGGTATCTTCTTATCACAAAGAATACCTGATGCTCCTCTCCATTTTAACCAACCAGCATTAATTCTATGCGTAACATCTCCATCAATTCTTCCATCACTCTCAAAAATTGACCCTAGGTATTTAAAACTTTCCTTATGAGGAATGCAATATGTGCCTATTTTAATTTCTATGTCCTCTGAAGTAACCAAATGATCAAACTTACATTCCGTATATTCTGTCTTTGTTCTACTATTTTCTATTAACTTTTTCCTTAGACTCCTCCACTAATACAATGTCATCTACAAATAACATACACCAAGGTACTTAATCTTGAAAATGTTTTGTTAACTCATCCATCACCATTATAAATAAGTATGGGCTTAAAGTTGATCCTTGATGTAACCCAATATTAACTTCAAAGAAGTTTGTCGTTCCTTCATGAGTCCTCACACATGTTTTTGCACCATCATACATGTCTCTTATAAGATTAATATATGTCAATGGGATACCTCTTTTTTCCAAAGTTCTCCAAAGAACCTCCATCGATACCCTATCATAAGCTTTTTCTAGATCAATAAATATCATGTGAAGGTCTTTCTTTTTTGCTCTAAAATGTTTCATAAGACGTCTCAAAAGGTGAATCGCTTCAATAGTAGATCTGCCTGACATGAACCCAAATTGGTTCTCTGTTGTACTTGATACTTGTCTTAACCTACGTTCGATAATTTTTTCCCATAATTTCATAGTATGACTCATTAACTTGATACCTCGATAATTCGCACAATTTTGAATATCTCCCTTGTTCTTATATATGGGTATAAGTGTACTTGCTCTCCATTCCTCGGGCATCTTTTGGTTTTTTCATATTTCATTAAATAGTCTTGTGAGCCAAGTGATTCCTATTTCTCCTAGTATTTTCCAAACTTCTACAGGAATATTATATGGTCCTACCGATTTACCACCCTTCATATGTTTAAGAGCCTCTTTGACTTCATTCTTTTAAATACCTCGGTAGAAATTGTGGTTTATATACTTTTCTAACTTGACTAAATCTCCTAAACTAATACTAACATCTTTATTTTCATTAAAAATATTATAAAAATAGTTTTTCCATCTATTTCTTATATCATCATTTGCCACTAGAACTTTTTCATCCTCGTCTTTTATGCATCTAACATAATTAAGATCTTTAGTTTTCTTATATCTAGCCCTAGCTATCCTAAAAATATCTCTTTCACCCTCTTTTGAGTTGAGTTTTTTTATATAAGTCCTCCCAAATCTTAGCTTTTGCTTCACTAACGGTCTTTTTTGCTTTCTTATAAGCTTCTAAAGTTTCACTAGTTTTCTTAGCATAATGTAATTTGTAACATGCCCTCTTTGCCTTGATTTTATTTTGTACTACTTCACTCCACCACCAAGCTTCTTTTTGTGCCAGTACACCTCCCTTAGATACCCCTAACACATCTTTCGCAACTTTCTTAATATGTATAGCCATATTGTTCCACATATCACAGGGTGTGCCAACATAATTCCAAACATCTCCTTGCAGAACTTTCTGTTTAAATATATCTTCTTTCTCGCTTTTGAGGTTCCACCATTTAGTTCGAATAGCTCGATGCACTCTTTTCTTCTTTGTCCACTTTTTTATTTGTAAATCCATAACTAAAAGTCGATGTTGGGTGGTTAAGCTTTCTCTTGAAATTACCTTACAATCTTTACAACACGCTTTATCTTTTTTTCTACAAATAAAGTAATCAATTTGTGTTTGTGATAAGCCACTCTTATAAGTAATTAAATGTTCATCTCGTTTTTTGAAGATTGTATTAACTATAAAGAGATCAAATACCATAGCAACATTTAAAATCTCCCTACCTTCCTCATTTATATCCCCAAAACCAAAGTTTTCATGAATCCCTTGATATCCTAATGCCTCTTTACCGACATGTCCATTTAAATCTCCTCCTAAACAAATCATCTTCCTTTGTGGAATCTTTTGAAACACCTTATCTAACTCTTCCCAAAAAACTGTCTCTATAATATCTTCTAGTCCTACTTGGGGTACGTAATCACAAACTATATTCAAAACCTTTGCTCCTAACACTAATTTCAACGTTATGATTCGGTCACCATATCGTTGTATGTCTACTACATTCTCCTTTAAATCTTTATTTATGATAATACCAACTCCGTTTCGAGCCTTTTCTTTACCTAAATACCATAATTTAAAACCTTTATCCTCTATCTCCTTTGCTTTTTCTCCAACCCATTTTGTCTCTTGTAAACATAGAATATGAATCTTTCTTCGAATCATAGTATCTACCACCTCCATTAGCTTACCGGATAATGTTCCGATATTCCAAGAACCAATACGAATCTTATTCTATGTTTACAAGAGACAAAATGACATATAACAAAAAATACTAAAATAATTATTATAAATTGATAAAGAATAAAGTGATAGCGAATGTGTTTGGTGTAAGTTAGAGGAAGATCGTCATTGATCAAATGAGAGCAGTTACAAGGAAGCATTGGAGAAAATGGAATTAAAGTGAAAATTTTTGAACCCTACTCTCTTATGTTAAAGAAGAGTGGTTGAAGACGTATAAAGATAGAGTTGTATGTACACATAGTGTGATTCATTACGATACTCATTCAACAAATAAGTATATGAAATTAGTTGTTAATGCATATATATCATCTTTTGCTTTTGAATTTTATAATAATTTTTTATTGATTACTAGGGTGAAAAATACACATGCAAGGGTAAAAGGGTTCATCATTAGTCTAATTAAGAGATTTGATGCAATTTGAAGACAATTACATTCGTTGATAGAGTTACAAAATTCAAGAAGTCATTTAAAGAATCGTAAACATAGCATTGGTACTACTCCCTACGACAAAATGAAGGACATTTTTACTGTTAGTGTTGGACTGAGAATTCAGTTGTGAGGGATATGTGGTACATGTATTATCATGATTATGCATGACATTTTCTAACGGTACTAACAATATCTTTGAATGTGATTATATTATTTAAGCATTTAGTTTATCTAAGTTGCAATTAATAATCTCTTGTGCTCCTACTTTTTTGCATATACACATAGCCAATGGCTCTCCCAGGCATTGAGATGTATATACAAATGAGAGGACAATGAGTCATATCGTACGCGTGTAAACACCTAAAAAATAATCTTAAAAACAAAGTTTGCAAAATGTGAGAGGAACAGTAATCACAAAATAAGCTTTGATTAATCTAACACATGAAAAAGAAAGTATTCATTTCCACCAAATGACAAAGATACAATCATCCTTCAATATGATTACAATGATGAATGAGCTATTCAACCGAAGTTCAAAGATCAACCGAACTTCCTAAGGAAGTGGAAGGATCAATACAGAACACATTGAAGAACAAGGAGGATCGATATACAACAAGGACCGAATCACATCGAGGAAAAGAAGACAATAAAATCATCAGAAATCTCGGCAAAACAGTCCCCAAACAGCAAGTAGCAGTAGAAATTCCTCCACGATCATCATCAACACAGTGAAGCAGCGGTACATACTACATACACAATGCATAATCAGGGATAGAGAAGAAAAACAGGGAAGCAATGGTACATACGCAGCACATAATCAGGAATAGAAAAGAAAAATAGTGGAGCAAACAGCAATCGATGAACTCTATCAACCTCAAGTAGTTGCAAACAGTACCCAAGCAGCAAACCGCTATGGAAATCCCTCTACTATCAGCACCAAATAGTAGCAGTATCACACCAGCTAGGACAGTCCTTCATTAATCACTATACAATGATTTCCTGCAAGAAAATCTATGGCATTTATGGTAGATCATCCGGAAATGGCTATAAAAGGGAGATGGGTTCAGCATAAAAGGCATATGAGAATCCTGTGAAAAACCCTACAAAAGACAAGTGAGAAAACCCAAAGGAAAGGGAGAGATATCATGAGTTAGCCCTCCCCTGCTCATCGTTCGATTTTTTGCCTCTGAGTTCCGCTTTGTTGTTTGTCTCTCTGTCTGAGTCCCTTTCCTCTTCTGTAACTTGTAAAATCCAGACAGAAAGCAAAATAGTACAAGAAATTCGTTCTCTTTATGTGTGTAAGTAAGTGAATTAGCGGACCCCGTCTAGTACGGGAAAATGCTTAGTTGTTGTTGTATGTGTGTAAGTGAATGCGAATGATTGCAACCCTCTTCTGCCATATTAGCCACAACCCCATTTACTTCCATCAACCCCCAGTTCACACCCCCAAAACCACCAAAATCAACCCAAACCGCCATCTATCTTTCCATTTTCCAACCCAACCTAGCGTCGGCACCCCCAAAGAAAAATGCCACTGAGACAAACCCTACTGACCACCACTGTCACCCCTACCTCACCGCCGGAACAACCATTGTGTTGCCCTACCACGGTCCGTCGACCTCCACCATCTCCACCTTATGCAGCCGACCGAAACCCTCCGAAATATAACCTCTCTTCTTCATGCCATTCTCAACCGGTCGTCGCCTTAAAACCACCCTCGTCAACCCATCGGCCACCATCATCGACCATCACAATCGACCAACCACTTAGCCGCCATTGTTTCCCCTTCCATCATTGTCCATCACCGCCTCTCACTAGCCGAAACAAAAAAAAGGGGGGAGGAGCTTACCAGAGTCGTCTAGTAGACGTGCCATTCCCGTCCGTTGGTGACCCACTACCCGCACCTGAGTTCGCCATCACCGTCGCCGCCAGACTAACACCGTCACCCACCGCCTTCTCGTCGTGCGATTGAGCCTGTCTATGAAGTGTGTCCTAACCCCTTTGCAAAGCATGCAAAGTGGTAGCGTTAGAAGAGCGACCCTTAGTCGGTGGAGGAAGAACTTTTCGTAAAAAAAGAAAAAACGACCCCATTGCAAAGCAGGCAATTTTGGTAGCGTTAGAAGATCGACCCCTACTCGGTGGGGCAACAACTTCCGTCAAAAAAAGAAAAAATAGAATTTCGTTTCTTAATTTTTTTTTCTTTTCTTCTTTCTAAAAATATTGTATCGCCGGTCGAGATTAATAAGGACCACAAATTTACGAAACACTAACAGTGAAAAAATGATTAAATATTATTCACAGTTTATACACATAATTAATTTTAATTTAAATAAAATCATGATTTCATAACAATTGTATATATTTAAAATAAAATATGATGAAACAAAATTTCTTTTATTACAAACGACATTTGCATACACATATAATAATACAAAAAAGCATTTCAGGTACAAGGTGTAAACCCCATATGACCACAAATTTACGAAACACAAAAGTGAAAAATTGATTAAATATTATTCACAGTTTATACACATAATTATTTTTAATTTAAATAAAATCATGATTTCATAACAATTGTATATATTTAAAATAAAATATGATGAAACAAAATTTCTTTTATTACAAACGACATTTGCATACACATATAATAATACAAAAAAGCATTTCAGGTCAAGGTGTAAACCCATATACAATGTTTCATCCCAAGGCAATGATCATACTCATGTACATTCACCATCATCCTCTTATATAATCAATTGATGTGCTCTTTGATAATATTGTTTGTATACCTTTAACAACTCTAGCAACACAAGATCACGAGACAATTGTCACGTATTTTGGTAAGATGTTGATATAAAAAAATTAGTATTCTAATTAAATAAAAATAAAGTTAAAGATCACACTAATATATACAATTATACATAGTCACTCATTTGCCTCTATAAATAATGATGTATCATATAGTCTAGATAAGTCAAACGCAACTAACTGATAAAATCTTTCAAAATAAATTGATGGGTACGAGGAATTTACCACAACATGTAAAACTCATCGTACTCTTGAGAATATAGTGTTGTGACACCAAAGTACTCAAGCTTAAAATAGTGTGAGCGTTGTGCCTAGGGTTACTGATGGTCCTGAGTCTAACTGCTACGACATGGAACTCTTATTCTTAGATCGGTCCTCTCAATCTCACCATGGGTCATTTCTATTTTCTTCAAATAAGGGAAGTTCTTTAGTGACTTGATATGGACCCACCATCGAGGTGCCACAAGGTGCATCCTCTCACCCTACTTGAATTTATATATATTCATTAAAAAAATTTAACAAATCTAGAAAATCTAAAACAAATAAAAATTAAAAATATATAAAAATAATAGAATATATAAAAAATACAAAAACAAACTATCAATAGCTTCCTTTAGTTCTTAGGCCTTCTTCTTTCATGCATCTACATGATTGATGATTGATCTCTTTACATTATTTCACTAGTTCCTATTCATTCCACATCAATATCAAAGTACATTCACATCACTTCACCATATCACACACTCCTTTTCGATCTTGAATATTACCTTATAGTCTCCAATTACCATTCATAACTAAAAGATGAGAGAGAATCCAAACGTTGATGAGACAACACTTGAGTGTAAAGTGAACCATGATATTATTGTCATCCCTTGACTAGGCTCAGTTATAGAATGTCAAGAGAAACCATCCAACATGGTAAGAAAAGACTTCATCAAAATCAACCTGAGTATGAATCCAATCCCAAGATAATCTAAGATAGGTGCTTACCTAACGAACCTAAGAAAGAGGCATTCATCGAGTTCTTGGAGAAACAAGGATGTATTTGCATGGACGTGTTCGAACATGGCTAAGTTAGATCCACGGGTAATTGAATATTGTCTCATCATAAACCCTACTATCAAACGGGTTAATCAAAATCTTAGAAAAATTGAACTTAAGGTTGAACTCCAAATTAAGGAGAGTTTCAACGAAATGCTTAAAGTTGGGTTTATCAAGACGTTAACCTCTTGTGATTGTATGTCTAACATCACCATAGTCAAGAAGTCCAATGAAAAGGCTAGACTCTTAATTGATTTTAGGAACCTAAATAAAGTCACCCCTAAGAATGATTTTCTCCTGCCAAACATAAACCTAATTATTAATAGTATGACATGCCATAAAATATTTTCAATTATGGATGGTTACTATGGATACAACCAAATAAAGTTGTATCCAAAAGATCAATATAAGACCATGTTCACAACTCCTTAGAAACCTTATTGTTAACGTTCAATGCAAAGCCAAATGGCAATAGCTTTATTGATAGTAGGAAGGAGTGCGCAGCCCCGGTGCGCTAAACTGTTATGTTAGGGGTCTAACTCACATTCCTTATCGGAGGTCGTCTGAACTACTTATTCCACTATACTTGTGAAATCGGTCCTAGACTGATCCGGCTCAAGGACCGGGTACCGGTCATGTTACGAGGCTCGTCGGCTCTTCTGACGATCAGGACATGATAGATTTGGTATCGGAGCTGATTCGACTCGGAGTATCGATGAGTGGGTGCAGGACACACCCCCTCCGTATTGATAGCAGATAGGTAATTCCTCTGTGTCAACGACTGTCCACGTTGACGTCATGGCCACTGACATTGAGATGGCTGGCGACCCCAATCGTCACAAAAAGGAGAAGCCAAAGGCCATATCAGTAGTCGACCCTGAGACAATGTAAGGAACTCCACCTGACGTCGATGTTAGGCTTACCACACTGGAGAAGTTGGTAGCCCGTTTAGATGCTTCAGAAGGCTTCGACCGGCTGACGGGCGAGATGAGCACCGTTGTGACGTGGAACAACACACGAATGCTTGCGAGTATACCTGCGACATGATAAGTGACCACGTGAATTGTGTCTTTGACATCGAGTTGCATATCTTAGAGTTCATGGCATAGAGGCCAACCTATCTACGATCTTAGTAATCATCAACATATTGTCACCCTTCATGTCCTAACTTAGGAGCCTCCAAGGTCGTCACTCATACAATGCTTGAAAATCCTCTTCAATATAGATAGTAGATCCTCTTCCGTCTAGATGGTAGATGTGTTCAATGATTCTCTCTTAGCCATAAATTAAGTCATTAGCGTTTGTCAAATAAAACATGACGATTGTCTAGCTCTTTACCATTATGTCACACAGAGCATAGTCTAGCAATTTCACTATCGCTCCTTCATACACATAATGTGAAAACAACTCATTCGATGATAGTTTGTTTCCCTTAACCTTGTTCCTCATATTAGGATTGAGTCTATGTACTAGAGTTGTAAGGTTCAAAAACTCATCTAACCGGCCTATCATGCTCCCTCCACTCAATGTGCTATTTTTAGTGTTGAACCGCCGACAATGGTTTACCTTCGTTTCATGACATCAGGTCTTTCTTGACATATGAGAGTTTCCTCTATACACCACCCATAGAGATCAAAATTTTAGTTTTGATACCTTGATAAACACATATCTCTTTTATTTATTTGTATATTTTGATTTGGTTTTCAAAAATTTTAGCCTCACTTTGTTTTGAATAACTTTAAACTAAATTTTTATTGGATTTTCAGTTTTGGGAAAGTTTAAGAAACCACCACGCCTACATTTTTGTGACATTTCTTTATTTTTAAAATACTAAAATAACTCACCATTCTTGATTTTGTGTTATGTGTTGTAATGATTGTACTCGATGTGATAGATTTTCAAGTCTAACCCTTTATCTTTGTGCTTCAATAATGAATTTTAAAAAAATCTATTTTCTTTTGAAATGTCATATTTTGAAAAGCTAAATGGATATATATATATTTAAAAAGAGAGAGAAAAATGATATTGGATAAGCTAACCCTTTATCTTTTTCTAGCCTTTTATTATGTTCATGTTCAAGATGTATGTTCACCTAATTCCTGTAAGGATAATATTGGATAACTTAGGTAAATGTTCAACTCGAAAGATATCATTACTAAAAACATATTATGATAGCTGCTTTGGTAGGGCACTTTACACTTCAAGATTTTGTGGAGGATTGTTAGACTTGATGTGTATTAATTGGGTTAATTAAACCCATGTATGTTAATTGCATTAAGTTCTTCTTAAGCATTCTTGCATATTCATTTGATGCATCTTTGATATATATGTGAAAGTCCTAAAGTGTAAAAAGTCATATATGTGAGAGACTTGTGCAATGTGAATATCAAGAGAAACAAAGTTTAGTCCATATTAAAGAATGTAACAAACTCACATATCCTTTATATAATTGGTAGCTCATGAACCTTAGTTCAAAGAGCTTAGAAAGGATATGGTAGACCACACACGTTGGACCTAGGCATGAGTTTGAGAATTGTCTTTGATCTTCGTTCTATCTTTTGCACGAAAAATTTTGAGTATACGTGAGAACAGTTATGGGACGAAGAGGTGTGTCGATTGGATTGGATCCAATATTCGTGATCCACCATGCTATCCATAAATAAGAGATTAGGGCTTTTTAATCAGCACTTCTGCAATTAACACACACTCTCCTTTGTCTCTACTCTCCTCTTTGTTCGTGCTATTTGAGGTTTGTGACTATTCCCCTATCTCTTCCATCTTTCAATCAAGGCTATTGAAACGTGGTCAAATACAACTTGAAGTAAGGTCCATAGCTTCAAATTTTATGTGCATTCTATCCTGGGAGGAAAATGCATGTACCCATACATACATATAACGAAGTGTTGATTTCTCTAAAATAAGTTTGTAAGAGTGACTCGCACAAATAAGTTTCTTTTTTTTATTATTTTTTGTTCATATTTTCGTACGGTTGGTTTATGGCATACTTTGGATCTACAACTATTCTTATTGATTAAAACATGTTTATGATTGTTGTATATTAGTTAATTATACATATAATCTTATGATTTTGTCCAACACTTATGTCATAAGTTTACACACTTGCACACGAGCTTGCGAGTAATACAACTAGAACATGAGACCAAAGAAGCTTGTCATACACACGCCACTAGGGTAAGGTTTTCACGCAAGAAACATATTATAAGTTAATATATGTATTTAATAGGAGTAGATCTTTTCTGAATAGAACATTTGGTAGGCGCAAATTACACTATTGAAAGATGCTTACCAAAAATCGTCCACAAAAATGACAAGTTAGTTGGCATCAACCAAGCATAACCAGTGTAATACTGCAGCATAACTTTTTAAGCATTGGAGCATATGAAAAGCAACTCCCTTGAAAATGAAATGCCTTACTTGTGTCTGTGCGTGTGTGTGAGAGAGGGAGAAAGAATCCGACTCTAACTCGGATCTCGGGGCAGTGACCAGAGAGAGCAATGGAACCCACTGGACCGCCTCTGAACTTGACTCTACAACAACCAAAAGCCCATTGAAACCCAATTATATATGGCGGTCAACGTTGACTGAACCATAACAATTATATATATATATATATATACGTGGAGAGAGAGAGAGAGAGTTGAGAGAAACGGGCCATCAACAACTCAGTTTCAAGTCGCATCCAACCTCTCTGGCACGGCCAGCAAACGGCTGTATTCCGGACATTCCCATGCTGGTGACGGTCTGACAGATCATTCTTGATCAAATGCTTCTATACTATAATATTAGATTCGATAAAAACCAAGCCTTTTTTCCATACTAAAATTATATTATTCGATCCAAGTTAGAATTTAAAAGCTAAGCATTTCTTCTAAATTGTGTAGATCTTTAGTCACCACTGAAATCTGTGGGATCATTCATGTACTTAATTCCGAAGGATCAAGATTATGTTGTATCACACCTAGAAACCATCGTCATCAACATTGGCTTCGTCAACAAGATTTGCACCTTGTTCAGCCTCTCGAAATGAGCACACACTGGAATCCATGGTGAAAGATCTACCTGTAATTCGCGTTCAGTACTCGGTATAATCTTCATTTTCGGAACTTGAAACTGCCTATGGACATCTTCTTTTACCCTACACTAAACGTTTATGTTTTTGTTTTTGACCTCTTCATTTACAAGTTCTTGTTCAAAAAGAATATGTCGTTTGTCGAAAACCACAAATTATGACTTAAGATAGGCGACAAGACAAGATCGGTTAGGAGTCGACCAAGTTAAGCCAGAAGGCCAAATGTCGAATCGGTTGAGACCTACAGATCAACCAAAATCAGCCAAAGGCCATAACGAACATGTTCTGAAAAAGATCAAACAACCGTAGCAGAAAGTCGGCCAAATTCTACCAAAGGCCAGAAGAAAAGTGGAAGCAAAAAGCCAACAGTTGGTGTTTGTCAGCCGAAAACATGAGCTGAAGGGAGCCAAAGCCAAACGGTGGGTGGTCGTTGGCAAAATACAGAGGACGAAGGGAAGCCTCCCCCTCTCTCACGTCACTCTCTCCCTCTCTCTTCTCTTTTATATCTCTCGAAAACTCTCCAATGGTTTTCTAAAACAACCCCTGATTTTGAAAAATCATCGGCGGTTTTTAGAAAATTATCTCAAGTAGTGAACTAAAAAATCCATTTTGCTCTAAGTCATTTTTGAAAATTATAAACTACCACATGTTAAAATAACCAAAATATCTAAATATTTTTATGTAAAAAGTCAATTTTACCCTCAAATGAGCTACCTCTTTATAAAAATTATAGATTTATTCTCACAACGAAAAGTCCAATCTAAATATGTGGGAGGAGGAGCGAGGCGTTGGAGTGCACACAACAAATCATCCAAAAAAACAAGAAAGAAACCTCTCTCGAAAAGTGGTTTTGGGAAACCGGGAACGCTCACCTACCTCGTTATGTGCTTCTGTTTTTCGTCTTCAAATACGGAGGTCGTCCAGAAATCCAGTGAACGGTTTGTATGAGAACAATGACACGCCAAACTCCAAGAAAATTAAAACAAAGAATGCATTCTCCGCTATTCTCCGCTGGAACATAAAAAAAAAAAAAAGAAGAAAAAGAAGAAAAGAACTGCGTACCAAGCCAGAAGAGTTGTTCACAAATCAAAAATATGAATGAGTTCTACCCGATTCATATTTTTTTGATGTTGTGGGCGACCGTTCTCACGAAAAGAGAGAACGTTGAGGAGGCCGAACTCCACGCAGGCAGATGTTGCACTCTCGTGAAGGATCATCGTCACCGCTCCTTGGCGGAAGATTTCGCTCACAAACCCTAGTACAAAATCCCTGTGTGTGTTCGCGCGCGCGCGCGTTCCATTTTGAATTCACCTCTTCTTCGCGCTTAATTGAAGGAATTCACATTTTATCCACCCGCTACTTGCAATCATGCCCCTGATAGAAGCCAAATTCACTTTTGCCTACCTACCTTTGTCTATATACTTTTTACCGCTACTTGGTAGTTGGTAGATGATACCTGTCTGGTTTCGACCCGCCGGCCCAAACTGCCCGCAGAACTGGCTGGAACCAGGACTAACCGTACAGAAATGGGGGATCCCCACGGTTCCGGTTCTATCTATTGAGGAACCGAAACAAAAGCAGAACCGGTGTTTTGTAACCATCAATTCTGAGGTTCTGGTCTTTAATAAGATTCCACTTATTTTACAAAGAAGGTGGAACCAAACCAGAACCAGACTTAAGTTTGAAACCAAAAATTGAACCCAGAAAGGGATGGCTGGGTTTACTCACGAGCAACCCTTGACCAGTGCAACCACTCAATTGGTTGAGTGGTGGCGATGATCGACAAAAGGTTTACTCATTTGTAGAAGTAACACATGAGAAACGGTGGTATTGGGTTGAGCAGACGACGTCAGAAGAAGAGCAGAAGTCCAAAATAGTTTAGTTTAATCAAAATCAAAGCATTACTAGCTTTCACCAAGGGCAAAATTTCCATGTATAATACAATTAATCAAAGGTAATTGAGCAGATCATAGCCTGACATAACTGTGTGGATCCAACCCATGGTTTGGACCCAAGTTGCCCTGTTTCTTTTACAGACTAACAAGGTCTTTGTTAAGCTGTGGGTGAATATGGTGTTTAGCAAGTCAATCTTGGACCCATTGGAGTCCTCTCATGAAGCAGGGTCACCAGGGTGTTGAGAAACAATGGGTGGTACTTTCACGTGGATCTTCTTTGGTTCCAGGACAATTTGCACTCGTTGAGTACAGGGATGTGAACAGACCGGCACTGGTTCACATAGTTCTCTTACAAGAGGGGCAAATTCGATAGGGTTCGTGATATAAACAGGTCAACCTGAAGACGACCTGGTTTCGTCGTCACATTGCTTTGAGTGGCGAGGAACGCTTTCCAGGTCATATCCTTGTTGGATTTTCATGTCTCTTGTTAATTTCCTGCCAATTACGTGATTTGGGTTGTGTTGATGTACTGTAATTTCATGTTCCTAAGGGAACAGGCAAACTACGAGTGACCTGATATCTTTTGTGTCGCTTTGGCTGCAGATGTGAATGCTCTTGTCGGGTTTCCGTGTCGTGTATAATATTCTGAGTGTGGTATATAATAATAATCTAGAACCGGTAGGTATCAGAATATGCAAGTTTCGAGTGGAATGCAATTAGTACTTGCCATCTACAACACGCAAGCCGAGAGCCCTACCAAGTTTACTAACTCCATGAATGCAGTCACTTGTGGATACTGATATGGGCACCAAATGAGACGTGCCAAAACGGGCATGGACATGTGAGACAAGCTCAAACTTAAATGAGTTTCGATCTCTATGTTTGAGCTGGGCTCAGGCTATAGTTGAGTTACGCGAGCTTGACTCATTTGGCTCATTTCTTTATCAAGCTTGAAGAACCTTATGGATCTAAGCTTAGCACAATGTAGATCTAACTGGGGTAAAATTCCACTAAGCTCAATTGAGCTTTATGAATGAGGACGAATTTGAGCCTGACTTGACTTGACAACACCATTTTTACACACACATGCATGCACGAACACACATATATCATAATAAGGCTCATGAGTCCAGCCAAGTATTGAGATTCAGGCTCGGCTTGCTCATGTGTCAAGTTCGTTCATGTCGAGTTCATGGTTAACAAAACAAAGACAAGTTCAAGTTCTAGTCATTGAAGAGTCGATCGCGAGTGGTTTATAAGGAGCTTGGCTAACTTGCACCCAAATCGATACGAAGTCTTTCTTTGCCAGCAGAGCTTTGCTGCGAGATCTGCCACCCCCTACCACTAAGAGTGGTAATCACAGACACGACACAGAAACCGACTCAAATGTAACCTAAAAAGTGGGTGTGTTTATGTCAATCAAGGCAAAAGAAATTAGATCCCGTTGGGCCTGACCTGTTCTTGACACGAGGTTGAAATGACACGACATGAAGTATCCGAAACACAAATCCTGATTCAACTGTGATGGAGACGTGCGGTGTAGATTGAGTGGGAATGGCTTGTCAAGGAATCGGCAATCCGGGGGGAGAGAGAGAGAAGTTCCGGACAAACTCGGGCAAGAGGCCTGTGAAAGAGACTGAGGATGTAGGATTGTCCGTGGGCGTGTGGTCTTCAATCTTTCTCACTCCCTCTGAACGGATAGATCTCTCTCTCTCTCTCTCTCTCTCTCTCTCTCTCTCTCTCTCTCTCTCTCTCCATGGCGCCATCTCCTTCTTCTACGCTATGGAGCACCACTAACCAATCTTTCCCTTTCTTTTGCTCTTCCATTCTGACCCATCAAAGATATCACCACCAACCTCACTCTTTCTCCCCACTTCCGCTATCTTCTCTCGGACCTTTTCTTTTGACAAAGCAAGCATCATTTCGTCTTCTTCGTGTCATTCGTGCAGCCGTTGATACGGAGGAACGTCCAACCGATTCAGGCAAGGAATTTTCTTCGGAAACTCTTGTCGGCATTCCATTTTCGAATTGTTTTCCCGTTGGTGCATCGTACTTTTTGTCCAAGTTGTCTCGCGGCATTGTTTCTCAGTGGTTTTCTATCATGCAAGGACAGCTTCTGCGTCTAAGTTTTGATAGTCTTCTTCTGGTAATGAATAGCATATTATTTGGTAGTGTTTGATTTACCACTGATGTTTATATGGAAGTTTCTTAAACTGTTCATTGTATGCGGCGGTGTCGCGGTTCGGTAATCTTTTATCTCGACATGGAGGATAGAAGCCGATGGATTTGTAAAAGGGACCGCTTATTCGATTTTCTGATTCTATACCCCTATCCTTTTTAGTTTTCAACGTGGTAGAGTGTTAACTGAAAATAGTAGGAACTTGAAGATCATGATGCGAGGAGAATGCATTTCTGTTATTGATTTCATGATCCTTATGGTAACTGTTGTCTAGGGAGATCAGGAAGTTGGTTACTGCAGTTTGGTGCTGCATATATTATAGAAACTGAACCCTTTTTCATTAAATTCGGAGGTTGAATGCAAACTTTACGTTTACGTTTGAAAATTTTGAATTAAGTACCTTTAGCATGACATAGATGGTGCATGTTTGTCTTCTTGTTTGCGCGCACTAACCCTGGCTTTCATGATCACAGGTTGGTACTGGTCTTCTTCTGTATTGGTCATCTTGGTTGTTCGTACGTTACACCCCTTCTGATTGCTTCAGAAGCTGTTTGTCCCTGTTTGTTTCCAAATTAGATGTGGTGAAAAATCAATGGTCTTTGTTATTTATTTGGGTTTTTGTCCATTACGTTGTCATGCTATAGAACAAACATGATTTGTTTCTCTCGACCATATGATGTTGTCCTAAATATTGTGGTTCCAAGTACTTATTCTAACATATATCTGATGTTATTTATTGTTCTTACAGTTAAAGCAAAAGGCGTTGAGAATTTGGTTATAATAGGGTCTGGTCCTGCTGGCTACACTGCAGCAATTTATGCAGCCCGTGCAAACTTGAAACCAGTTGTCTTCGAAGGATACCAAGTTGGCGGTGTTCCAGGAGGACAGTTGATGACTACAACAGAAATAGAAAACTTCCCTGGGTTTCCCGACGGAATTACTGGTCCTGATTTGATGGATAGGTTAGTGAATCTGCCAGATTTGATTTTTGTGATTTCTTTTTAGGGAGTTTTACTTCAATCAAGAATTTCAAATTTTTTGAGCCAATCAGTAAACATTTGGCTATCTGTAATTGGTTAGAATGCGGAAGCAAGCGGAAAGATGGGGGGCTGAACTTTTTCAAGAAGATGTTGAGTATCTTGATGTCAGCAGAAGACCATTTACTGTCCGAAGCAGTGAGCGAGAGGTACATACTTGCTTACACAAAAATAATCATTCCAAACATGTTATATAATGAATGTACTTCATTCATGCTGATTCTGCATTATAACGGTTATAGGTGAAGTGTCACAGTGTGATATTTGCAACTGGAGCAACAGCAAAAAGGTTAAGATTACCTCGTGAGCATGAGTTCTGGAGCCGAGGCATAAGTGCATGTGCAATATGTGATGGTGCATCACCTTTGTTCAAGGGTCAAGTCCTTGCAGTGGTTGGTGGTGGCGATACTGCTACTGAAGAAGCAATATATCTTACTAAGTATGCTCGTCATGTGCATCTACTTGTTCGTGGAGATCAATTACGAGCATCAAAAGCTATGCAAGACCGGTAGGAAAATTATTTCCTTTCTAGACTTCTTGCTTTATCCTAGTACGTGTTATTTCTTGGAGCTTCTATTTTTTAAAAGTCTGCCTATTTCAACTTATCTCTCAGATAATTTGATGCTCTCATTTGGTTCCCTCTTATTTTATCTATTTTTCTGTTTCTGTAAGTTTTACCTTTCTGGTTGTTATGCAATTTCTTGTATAGAAGTTGCTATCTCTGTGACGCCATTGGTATGAAAGCCTTCTTTTGGGAGACATTCACCTGATTCATCTTAAAAATTATGTTTTTATTTACAACCTATAAGATGATTTTTGTTCTTGTAGATAAACCTAAATTTCTTTCTTCAAATGATATCCTATTGAGGAGAGAATTGGTAGTTGATTATGTGGAAGTTAAGTTTCAACTTCTTGAAATGTTTGTTTAACAGGTTGATTATGGCGAATGTTTCACAGAATCTATAACAACCCAAATATTACAGTACACTTCAACGCAGAAGTGGTGGATATCATTAGCAACACCAAGGGGCAAATGTCTGGCATTCTCTTGAAAAGAACTGACACAGGGGAGGAGTCCATTGTGGAGGCAAAGGGCCTTTTTTATGGTATCGGCCACTCGCCAAATAGCCAATTATTGGAAGGTCAGGTTGAACTTGATCCTGCTGGATACGTATTAGTCAAAGAAGGCACAGCAAAAACTAATATTGAAGGTGTCTTTGCTGCTGGTGACGTGCAGGTGCTTCAAATTTTTTTATCATATCCGTGCTTTTCGCAATGATATGACATTATCTTACTCTTTTGGAGCTAAATTTGAACATGACAAAAGATGAGAGCACATTGTGGATTATGGATCCATGTAGCCCACCGTACTTAGACTAGGAGAAGGCTTGGTTTTGGTTCTCAGCACAGCTTGGTTTTGGTTCTCAGATCTATGCTTTCTCAACTTGTTCTCATAGGATTTTAAACTCCTATAAACTGTGCATGTACACGAGTTTTCTATCATGGGAAGGTCCATTTCAGTTATTTTGATGGAACAAGCTATACATGTGCTGGAGGTTAAATATCCTTGAAGTTGGGGTCATTTAAATGTCTGCACATATTCATTAAACTCTTTTGCTGTAAGTAGGACCATGAATGGAGGCAAGCCATAACAGCAGCTGGCTCAGGGTGTATAGCTGCTCTATCTGCCGAGAGATACCTTGTGAGAAATGACCTTCTTGTTGAATTTCACCAGGTATACTTCTTTAATATATCTGCTCTTGCATTTTGTACCCAAGTTTTAATTGCTATAGAATACTCCTGCACTCCAAATGCACAACTACATCATTGTTAACTCTAAAGTCTAAACTACGATTTTATGCTTACTAGAAGAAATATATCCACATATCACCTAAAGAAGCTGCTGGGTTGTATCAGTAGAAGTGCCTCCAATCTTAGTCAGCTTTTGTTTGCTCCCCTGTATGTGGGATAAGAGAAAAACTGAATCTGTAAGCATTTATATTCAAGCTTGATCTGTGCATCTTTGCACACTAACTGATCCAAGGGATGGCAGGATTGCAGAGCAAGTCACTGCTCTGTGGGCTGCTTATAGTCGACCGCTCTGTGGGGGGCTAGTCCTACGGGGTGGTGCTTGCCTGACTCCGACGGGGCTCCCTGCCCGCCTACCTATAGTGTAGGTAAGCCTCCTTAAGGCAGCATGCGAACCACCCTTCTCTGTGGGGGGCTACTCCTTGTGCTTCTAGATTAAGCACTCTTCTCTTCTGTGTAGTCCAACCTCATGTGTCATATTTTTTGGGCTAAACCTTTTAGAATTAGAATCGGTACTGTGCATATGTTTGTCCCCGAAGCAGCAGTTTCCCTTCGTGAGGCAAACAAAGGTCATGCCTGCAGGAGCTTCTTATGTAATATTTGGTATTATTGATAGGTAGATAAAACTAACACTATGAAGGGATATTTTAGTGCATGATTTGGAAAATTGTGTTTTTTGTTTTTGTGGCATGTGCATGTTTGCCATTTTTTATTTGTTTATTGCATGACAATTTTCATTTCGTTGACAGCCCAAGACGGAAGAAGTTAAGAAGGAACCATCAGACACAGATGTTCAAATGGGCTTTGACATCACGATGCCAAAGCACAAGGGTCAGGTATGGTGGTTGCCCTATTAATATTCTCATACCTGCATAAATTTCATTTTGGTCAGTGGCATTCGTTATGGTTTGTGTCAGACATGTCTTATATGCTTTTAACCTTGTTTCCTTTTCTGTAGTATGCTTTGCGGAAGTTGTATCATGAAAGCCCCAGGCTTATTTGCGTGCTCTACACAGCTCCTACTTGTGGCCCTTGTAGAACTTTAAAGCCCATCTTAAGCAAGGTAAAAATCAGTTATTCTTCCACTTGCTTGTTAGAATGTATCAGTTTCATTGATCAAGGCATGTGTTGAATGTAATTGCATTGAACAACTTTCTATGGTGGATAAAATTGAGGGTATCACCTTTCCATTACTAAAGCCATTGAATGTTATTTAAGCAAATCCTAACATTATTTTTAATCTGTGTATGTTTTTCTTTGAGGAGGGGATCCTATGATCCACTGGTTGCTCCTGAATGTGGAGTTTATATATGAGTATTGATGTGGTCATGCTATTTGAAGCAGCATCAATCAACTAGAACATGATTTTAGTGAATCTACTTAGCTCGGAAATACAATGTCATTAACTGTTATTTGATGTATACATTTCATTTTACAGGTGATTGATGAATATGGTGAAACTGTTCATTATGTTGAAATTGACATCGAAGAGGAACAAGAAATCGCTGAAGCAGCAGGGGTTATGGGTACACCATGTGTCCAGTTCTTCAAGAACAAAGAAATGCTAAGGTTTCTTGGCTTTTTACCTTTACAAATTGTCTTCGTAGTAATTTTGTCCTGAATAACTTCTACCATCTCTTCCCCTATATGCGAGCATGTGTGTGTGCATATGTGTGCTTCTACCATCAGGTGTCTTCAAACCTGATGAAGTCCTGCGAGTCCTGCATCAATTCTCCAGCCACGGTAAGGAACTGAAGACAGTTCCACAACCACCTGCCTGAGTTAATGGTTTCTTAGGTTCTTGAGAGTGTTTATACGAAAACTCAACTGCTTTGTCATTGTGAGGAAGTGGAAGCTCTGATCCCTTAAAACCCAATTCTTACTCCTCGAAATCTAAGAAAGTTTACCATGTTTTTGATAATTTTCTCCTCTGATGGTTTTGATGTAGCAAGTGCTAATTAATATGTGATTTGATGGTTTTGATGCAGCACTATCTCGGGTGTGAAGATGAAGAAGGAATACAGGGAAGTTATTGAAACAAACAGATGAAGTTCTTATGTGAAGGTTCCGGTACATATGAGCTGCACATTCTTTTCGGTTTCTTTTTTTTAAACATGTAAGTTGATTTTGTTGTATTATTCGTCAAATATGCTTATCATTAGTATGATCATAGTGATGATGACAGATTATGTAACTTTCTAGTCCAGCTGAGGCCAAATCTGTTTCTTTTCCTCACAATTACATAGGCTTCTTCTGCCATTTGGCAGTCCTCTTTGTATGGGCTACTCATCCTACCAAAACCAAACCAAAATTAATCCTTCTCCCATAGTAAGTGGGCCGGGCTGCATGCAGTGTTATTAGCCATTCAGCTGGATTTTGTGTCATATTAGCATCTTTCTTGGACAAGCAAGATCGTGTTTATTGTCATTTCTGTGATCTTACTCGTGGATTATTCAATGGTTTTCATGAAGCTTCAGTAAGAAAGTACACGAGAACTAAGCAGTCCACCTTTTAAAAGAGGAAGAGAAAGGCTCTAGGAAAAGCTATTAAACATTATATGACTTTTTTTTGTGTGGATATAACCATAAATATGGTACAAGATGGCGCTCCATGACCTCAAATAATCCATATATCTGATCCCACCTGTGGGAAAAGGGTTGGTTGTTGCTATGTTATCCGCCTCTGTTTCTAGTTAATCATTCCTGGAAAGTGCCGGGAAGTTACTGGATTTTTTTACTATAGTACGTATGACGGTCTGTACTGGTTGTGCAGCTTCGAGCAACTTGGCTGAAGTTGCGATGTAGAAGTTGCCAAATTTGGAACCTTCCTCTGTTCTTTTAAGCTGATAAATGAGAAAAATGCAGCAATAGAGACTTGTGTTCCAAACCTTCTTCTAGTTATGTTTTAATTTATGGTTTTCTCATGAAATTTTTCAATAAAATAATATAGATTTCAGTAAAAGTATATGCATAAATACAGAAGTGCACTAGGAATCATGGCTCTCGGGTTAGGGTTTTGATTCAATCGAACCCTCAAGCTGAAGGTCAGGAGTTCAAACCCAGAGGCTGGCACGGTGCACCCCCAGTAAGGGTCGGTCAAACCCTCGCTTCTGTTTTTGGTTACAATGGGAGGCCAAAGCCTCGCGCGCACACACACACACATGCATCCTCCCCCTGGAATCGAACTCAACGTGAAAGTGTAGGTCAACGAGGCCTACCGGTGAGCCATCGCTTAACAAGGAATAGAGAAATTCCGTTCTAATCTTTGGGCATTCAGCTAAATCGGTATTCAGTGACCTTTTACACTTCTGTCATCCATCTTGAGCCCATTCGGCTGACCCGAAATGGCTTTCACCACCGCTACCACAACATCCATCTGCCGACATCCTACCAGAACCCTCGGAAAATTACGCAATTTGCAGCAAATATGGCCAACACAGAGAAATTTAAGCACAATTATTCTACCTTGTTTTATGAAGTTCTCAATTTGCTATTTAAGAGGCAAACCATTAACTATTATCCCCAACATTTTCCATGGTTGCCTGATCAAGTCTAGGTTTGTGAACAAGCGAAAACAAATGGAGATTTGGCTAGTAGATAGGTTACTCTTTGTTTATGGCCTATCTTTCTTACTCATTTAAAGCTAGATGATATGAGACAAAGATGAGCTGCAACAGAGAAGCTATGAGCTTTCTCTCAAGAGTTGGAAAGCTTGCTTTTTATATACATAATTTGTATTAAAAATGTAGCTATTTTCGAATTAAGTTGAAAGCAAAGCTCTTTGTAATCTTTATTGTAATTATAAAATTTCTCGACTCAATGAAGGCATGCTACTTATTCACTCCTTTATTTGGTTTAGGTAGCATATTCTTCGAATCTGTATACGTGTAAATACAGATGTCAAGTTAAAATGAGCCAAAACGAGCCACACTAACAAGGTGAGCCGACCATTGAGCAGCTCATCTGTTTTGCAGCACTGAGTAACTCACTTTAGGACCAAGAGTGTTTGCAAAGCATACATCTAAAAGGTGGGGGTTTCAATTGTAATATCCGGAATATTGCTCGGCTCATGAAGGTCATGAGACGAGTCGAGATTAGATGGTAATATGAGCAGCTCGTCGCAGTTAAATGTAATACCAACAACATAACAAAACTAGCTAAATGAACCCAACAATCCTTCGTTGCTCATCTTGTTTCTTTTGCGAATCCGCTGAGCTAACTGTTAGCCAAATCACTGTTCAAACATGTTTGTTAATGGCTTATTATACTTTTACAAGCCAAACCAAACCCAATTGAGAGAGAGAGAGATTCCCTTAAATAAGATTGTCCTTTATCTTAAAATTTCTTTTCAGATAACTTCTCTAAAATGTCCTCGCTTACAACCGGCCGGCCGGCCGATGTCGGCAACTTGTCCTTCAGATTGGATGTGAAACAAATGAAACTCTTTGCTTGCTCTGTCTTACTGCGCACGCCCTTTAGTAGTGGTGCGGTTTCGCTAAGTGGGCGTTGTGTGAAGGAAAGCAAGAAGGGGGTCCTGCATTCTTTGATTAAAGGAATCACCCCCATTGGAAATTTGTCATTTGGTGAGCTTTCAGGAGCTGAATCGAGCTGAACATGTTCATGTTGAACTCGTATGGTTTAAGTTTAACAAACCGAACATGAACGAGCAGGGGACAAGCCAGACCGAGCGGCTTCGTTCATTTGCCAGCCCTGTCTAAGAACCCCCCACGGTATTGATGATGTATCCTTCAAAGGTAGGTGGCTAAAATGATATTTGAAATCTTAGGGAGATATCTTAAACACTAGGGTGGGTGTTAAGAGAGAAAATGGAGACCGGGTCGAGTGATGATGAAGAGGTATTGGGTGCTTATGATTAACCTTAGGAAGCTTGAATGGTGATGATGAAGAATGATTATGAAAGATAGAAATGGGACAAAGTTGCGTTCACCATAATACCATATACTTTAAGGTGTGGAATATATGAAAGAAAGGGATGAAGAGAGACAAAAGAAAGGTCGGTGAATAGTGATGATGAAGAATGATTATCATGAAGAAGAGGAAGACAATATGATTTTTAGGTTGATGAATATGCATTGGAAGTTTGGAACTAAAGGAAAATGTTAATGTGATATTTTTTTGTTTTTGTATGATCTTTGATCTCAAAAATAGTATTAATATGACTATGAGTACAAGTGATTTGTATCATAAAGTCATGCATGTTTTTAATGATTAGTTGTTGTGTATAGGATATTCTTTCTTTTTGGGTTTTTAGGAACATTTTATAGTTTATATGTTCTTTAGGACTTAAAGAAGATACGATATTTATAATCTGTTATTATACTGTAGCAATTTGGTATCGTTTAACAATATGGGTCTAGATGAAGATGAATATTAACTAAACCTTTTCTTTTTCATATATTCTTGAAGGTACAGGACTATTCATGGTTCTAGTCTATGGAAAGATTTATTTGAAAAGCAACATAAAAAAAGTGAGAGCAATTATAGTGACAAGTTAATTTTTTGGTGGAGGTCATTAAACATTTGGAAAAAAGTTTAATGAGTCATACTATCAAGTACAAAAAAAAGAAGAACCTTCACATGAGATTTATGGAAAAAAATTATCGAACGTAGCTTAAGAAAAATATCGAGTACAGAGAACCAATTTGGATTCATTTACGACTATTGAAGCAATTCACTTATTCAGACATCTTATGAAACATTTTAGAGCGTAAAAGAAAAACCTTCACATGATATTTATTGATCTAGAAAAGGCTTACGATAGGATGCCAAGAGACGTTCTTTAGAGAACCTTAGGAAAGAAAGGTATCTCATTAACGTACATAAATCTTATAAGATACATGTACAATGGTACAAAAACATGTATGAGGACTCATGAATGAATGACAAACTCATTTGAAGTTAATATTGGGTTATATTTGGGATCAACTTTAAGTCAATATTGATTTATATTGGTCATTGATGAGTTAAAAAAACATATTCAAGATGAATTGATGAAGTATCTTGATGTATGTTATTTGCATATGACATTGTGTTAGTAGATGAATTTAAGGAAAAAGTTAATAGGAAATTGGAACTATGGAGAGAAACATTAGAAAGTAAATGTTTCCAACTTAATAGAATAAGGACAAAATATATGAAATATAAGTTTAATCATATGGGTACTTGAGAGGACATCGAAATTAAGATTAGTATGCATTACATTCCTCACAAAGAAAGTTTTAAATACCTATGATCAGTTTTTCATAGAGATGTTACGCATAGAATTAATGTTGGTTGGTTAAAATGGAGAGGGGCATCATTTTTTTCATGAATCCTGATGTCCCTCTCCATTTTAACCCACACGGTCAAAAAAGTGTAGTCTCACAAAGCAAGCGTTAAAATCTTCTCCCACATGAATGTAGATGGAGGAGAAATTAAGAAAAAAGGCCTTAAAATGCCAAAGTTCACTAAATAACTCACATGTTGAATCCATGTCGTCCATATCATATGAAACGGGCGGTACATGCCGTGTTGCGTGATGCATCCTGTATCACACACGATAAGATACAACCTGTGTCACGAGATACAGACCGATACACAAACATGCTGCGATACATGTCCCTTATTATTTTGGTTTCCCTACGATATGACAAGCAAAAACCATGAAGTCCCATTAAGAGGGAAGATGTCTCGTTTGAGGAAAAAGTATGCCTTGATGGGAGGCTTTACCATATGTGAAGTTGTTTGACCATGTCAAGCATGTCTAGCGAAGTGGTAGTTTGTGTTTGTGGGGATCTGTTTGGTATTATTCGGAGAAGCCTAAGTGGCATGGTCCTGTGACATTGTCTGATAATCTTGATGCTTGTGTACTGCTCCTTTGGTGTGTTTTTATTCTTTTTTGGTGCCTTCTTTTTACTAGAACTATTTCTTTTCTGGTTATGAATGATCTTTGCTGTTCAAGGTTAATATTGGCAGTTGTTTATCTTTCATCATTCATTTACTTTTGCAGCATAAACCAGTGTCGTATGAGGATGGGAGTGATCTTAACTGGTGTAGGTGATAAGGTATGGGCTCAAACACGACTTGTGCATAGGTTTGTTGAGAGGTTATGTGTGATGTGCCTTTCTAAAGCCTGAATCTCTTCAGTGGTGGATGTTCTTCCACTCATCCTGATGATGAATTGTCCTCAGTATTCTGAAAAGTGAACCAGTAATTTTGACTGAATGCACTTTTTCTCTATGGCAATTTGAATTGGTTACCTTTACATGAATGACTATAAGCATCCTTCATCAGTCTAATTCTGCTGGTTTGTAACAGCGGCTCGAAGAAAGCCCCTCCCAAATGTTATAAAAGGTGGGAGGTCCTGCAACACCTCATAATGAGTGGCTCCACTTAAGCTCCATGGCTGCATGGGTCAAAGTGGCAATAAGTTTGAAGGTTTTATATATATATATATATATATATATATATATATTGAAAAACTATTATAAGCATGTAAAATATGTAACATTTGACATGTAAAATATGTAACATTTGAAATAACTGAATTTTTTAAAATGCAAAACTTTTAAGGTATGTTAAAATGACTGAGAATATCACGTCTTGACGATATGAAAATATCACACAGCATCTATGAGATATTTTGCCATCAGCTCCAGAAACAGAATAACTAACCAACCAAGACCTCTCCAATACCAAGTTTGTCCAACTACGTGGATTTTGAGTCGCCATTGTGATCAATCTTATGTCATGGCATGATTATAGCTGATTTCATTTAAAGTGACAACTGTAAGAATTTAAATGTGACATGGCAGGAATCAAGTGTAAGAAAGCAATTCCTTTTCATGCATAAGAAATGTAAATGTCTGTAAAGTGAATATATGTACATCTCCAACTGTATCATTATGATGTTAAGACATTTAATTTCATTAACTTGAATCAATTTGCACCTCTTTTTTTTCTTATTTAATTTTTCCATAGCTATTGACTCACAAGCTACATTCTGTGTTGTCCAGTTTCTTAGTGCATCCTAGTATTTCTTCAATTTACTCGAATATTGTTTACTTTGATCAATCAAATAAGTTGGATGCTTGTGATTTGGAGGAAACTTTCATTATTGTGTTTGTGACCGGTTAAGCCAGGATTATATATCTAGTTTATTTTAGACATATTAATATATTTCTTATTGTGTTGATTGGCATTTGTACCTTTCTGTTGATCTGCCACTTTCTGCATCATATGACAAGTTAGCTGAAAGATGCAGTATTGCCACACTTTTAATATTCTCACATATTCGGTTTTACAGTTGTGCCTTTCTGGATATCATCTTGGTTTTCTATTTGGCGTGATAGCATTGCAATGATGTAGCACTTTTATTGATTCAATTCCAGTCCATGTATGTTACAGGAGAGGCGTAGTGGTCTTCACTCATCCATGTGTTCCTTATCGGTTGTCTTTGTTCAACTATTTTCTTATAGATGTCTATTTTGGCAAACCTTCATAAAAGTATATATTTTCTCTTCTGTGGCATGCATATATCGTTATCTTGATATGTTCCAGTCTATATTATATTATTTGAATCTGTATATCTTTCTATATTGTTTTTTGCATATGTTATTAAGTTTCTCATTTTGCATAATGATATAAGGTATTGCGTATGTGGTCCTCATGAAGCTACGA
The DNA here is from genome assembly GCA_036023115.1 of Brasenia schreberi. Classification (NCBI taxonomy): domain Eukaryota; kingdom Viridiplantae; phylum Streptophyta; class Magnoliopsida; order Nymphaeales; family Cabombaceae; genus Brasenia; species Brasenia schreberi. Next base: position 22,641,633 of record JAYKKT010000090.1, read on the forward strand.
ATGCTTAGGAGAGTATCTGATCCCCGTCACAAGTCCCTTGGTGGATTTTGATTTTGATGAAAACAAGGTAAGATTCTTATCTTTTCATGATTAACTGATTAATATGTTGGCCTCTGCATACCAGGATGTGCTTTTGTCTGTTGCTTGTATCTGCCTTGTCTGTGTGTCTTCTGTCTTCATTCACTCGGAAACTTTGCAAATTTTCAATGTTGTGTGCCTAATCATGTTATATTTCATTTTCAGAATATGTGTTTTGGGGGTTGCCTCTTTAAACTGAATGATTTTTTTTGTATTGCTTGCCATATATGGTTGGTCTTGTGGGGAACCGTCTATACATATGGAGACATCAGGACAAAAAAAGTGTATTGGTCTCTTCTGTAGGGAAATCTGCACGTGGTTACTGTATGCGGTTTGTGATATTGTGCTCACTTTTGTTCTCTTTCATGGAGTAATCTCATGCTAATAGTTCAGTTTAGTTCAGATTTGATTTCTTGAGGCTTAGAGTTCTGCAGTGCCATCTATCAGAATAGCAAAGAGGAAGGCATTATAAGTCATGGTGGAATCCTTTTCATTATTTACTATTTCTGACAGCTAGATTAAAACTTTTTACTTTGTTGTATACGTATTCTTGTAAATCTCATGCATCCAGGCTAACTCATAGTTTTTCATTGTAGTTACATGGATCCAGAGGCAGTCATCGGATGTGCAGATGGCAGTGCCCGTGTGTATGATATGTACAGCAGAACTTGTTCTCAAATTATTAGGTTAGTCTCTCTTACCCACTATTTGTGCATCATAACAGTGCCAACCAGGATGTGCTCAGGCAATTATCATGTTGGTTTTGCTGGGAATTGAATCTTCCGTTTGTCTTCGGAGTACGAAAATTATTCTTCATTTTACTTCTTTCAATTGCAATAATACCATGTTTTTTCTCTGATGTTATTATACAATAAACTTATCTCTCTTTATATAAAATCACTTTGGGTTATTTTCCTGTTTGCATCAAAAGGAGTAAATAGGTTGGGGCCGTGCAGATGGCTTAGAATTGATGCGGGTTAAACTTTACTCGCTGTCAAATGGGAAGGTTCTTGGTTGTGATTATTTTCTGGTGCTAATCTTTCTCGTATCTTTGATTAAATTTTCTCTTCTGTTTTATGAAGAATTATTCTAAGATTTGTTTCTTCAGTTTTCCATTGCCTTCACCTTTTCTTCTTTTATGCACCCACATAAAGGCTGCTTATAAGTTTTATCTATGCTGTTGTTAAGTTCTTTCAGGAAAAAATAATTTTATTTGTTATTAAGATTTCACGATGCTAACTTTTTTAGAACCTTTAATGACTTTGCTACTCTTCATGTCATGAAGGACATATGCAGGTCCACTTACATGCTTAGTGCTTTCTGATGATCAACTTATCATCAGTGGTTCTTCACTGGGAAGTGTGTCAGTAGCAGATATTTCATCTGGACAAAATATCGCTTCATTGAAAACTTCAACTGCATCAACAGGCAATCCTTGTCTTTTGAAAGTGCTACTTGTAGCTTTCGTCCTTGTGAACCAAGTACATAAGCTTTAGCATGAAATTTATTGGCAGTCTTCATTGATATTAGTTTCTTCAACGTGAACTTTAGCATGAAATTGTAGCACAGTTGCGTTGTGTGGAGCAGTAAACGACATTTTCCTCCTCCCAACTATTTCACATTGATAGAGTATCGTGTACCAATCTTGGTGACTTCTTGTCCAATATTGTTTATGTGGGGTTCAATCGTAGAGTAAAATGGGCAATCTGCATGAGATGACCTACTGATAGGAGTGCAAGAACTAAAATGTCAGTCATTAAAGTCTTCTGAAATAGCCGTCATCAAATTCATTCATTAAAGTTTCAAGTTTCAATTGCCACTTCATGCTTTATGTACCTGAAAACACAACTTAAACTGCAGTATGCTTTCAAAAGAACGGAATAAAGTAGCTGGTTGACTTCTTGCCGATATGTTTGTAGGTATATAAATATCTTTATATAGATGCATGCATGCTCGGATTCACCCTTACGTAGTCTGTCTTAACTCTTAAGCCTGTTTGGAGGAGGCTTTCATTAGTAAGCTACCGCCAATATAAAATTTCATTGGATATTTCACTGGACCTGCGTCCTTTTCACACTAGCGCACTGGATCTTATAAGAAGTTGATGTGTCTGGGTGAGAATAATACTAGTAGTTATGATCTAGTAAGCCATTATAGTTGTCGATAGCATATAGCATATTTATGCATCCGATCAGCAATGGGGCCAAGCACCACATTAGTGTTCAGTGACTTAGTCACTAAAAGTATATATAATATAACAACAACTAAGCCTTTTCCCATACTACATGGGATCATCTACATGGATTCTTTATTTCCACAGGGTCCTATCATGTGCCATGCTAGCAGTTAACTCAATATAAACTAGATCATTCTTTATTGTTTCTTTCCAACACTTTTGTAGTTGTCCCTTATTCTTTTAACATTTTCACAATCTGATTTTTCATATCTTCTTACGGGAGTATTCTTGAGTCATCTTTCCACATGTCCAAACTATCTTAAACGATTTTTCCTCATTTTATACTCTATTGGTGGTACTCCTAATTTGTTTCTAATAACCTCATTATGTATATAATCTTTTCTTGTATGACCACTCATCCATTTCAACATCTTCATTTCTACTATATACATCTTTTGCACATGTTATGATTAATTGCCCAACACTCATAACCATAAAACATAACAGGTTTAATTGTTGTTCTATAATATTTACCTTTCAACTTCAATGGTATCTTCTTATCACATAGATGACCTAATGTCCCTCCATTTTAACCAACCGGCATTAATTTTATGCATAATATCTTTATCAATTTTTTCAGCACTTTGAAAAATTGATCGGTATTTAAAAACTTTCATTATGAGGAATGCAATGTGTGCCAATCTTAATTTCTATATCCTCTGAAATATCCAAATGATTAAACTTATATTTGATATATGTTGTCTTTGTTCTACTAAGTTGGAAGCCTTTTCTTTCTAATATTTCTCTTCATAGTTCCAATTTCCTATTCACTTTTTCTTTAGACTCATCCACTGACACAATGTCATTTGCAAATAACATACACCAAGGCACTTCATTCTTGAATATATTTTGGTAACTCATTAATGACCAATATAAATAAATATGGACTTAAAGTTGATTCCTGATGTAATCTAATATTAACTTCAAAGAATCTGTCATTGCTTCATGAGTCCTCAAACATGTTTTTGCACCATTGTACTTGTCTCTTATAAGATTTATGTATGTCAATGTGATACCTCTCTTTTCGGTTCTCCAAAGAACATCTATTGACACTCTATCATAAGCTTTTTCTAGATCAATAAATATAAAGTATATAATAATTAAGAATTAATTTAAAAGTTTAAAATAAGTCTCAGTTTAAAATATTCATGAATATTAGAAAGTCCTCTTGTTCCTTGGTAAGTTAGTTTAGCTTAATCACTCACTTCAAGCGACCTATAATGGACAGTAAGCAACCCCGATGTTATTGTATTTTTTCTAAATCCCGACATTTATCAGCATCGAAGGAAGTCCGTATGAAATTGTTGCTAGAATACAAAACTAAGAAAAGGACGACGAACATATTTAGAATAAGCATTGATACCAAAATGAGGTTTACTTGAATTTATTTTGCCTAATCAGTTCAAAAACATGCTTTTTTATGGTTGTCCACGTGCAAATGTTTAGGGTCATGACATGTACGAAGCTGTTTTCTCCCCATTTTCATTATGCGTTTGCTACCATCTTTGCATGAAAACTCTTAAGGTTTCCATCATAAAATTTGGAACATTTACCATCAATAGTGGATAGCGAGCAGTTGGTGCTCGATCTCAATATAGCTTTAGCAGAGATATATCAGAGTTATAGCAGATTAGTGGTATACTATAATTAACAACATAAAAATATATAATTACCTATAAAAAATTCACCGAACACATATCTAGCATATTCATAAATATAAATCAATCATAACTAATACAAGTTACAAAACAAAAAATAAAAACAGTAACGAGAAGCAAAACAAAATGCTTTACAAATACCACACAAGTATAAAGTTAGATACGAGAATAAAATGTAATAGATTACAAGATGAAAAGGAGTACCATAAACTAGAGTTTAGGAGTAAAAAAGAGCTATGAAGGACTAATCATATAAGTACTTAACAACTGCATATAATACAAAGCAGAACATAAACATAAAAGAGTTAGATGACTTAACTATTCATGATATGATCCATTATAAACCCATATGCATGTTTTACATGTTATTAAGAAGTTAAAAGGCATATCATATAACATAGTTAATTTTTTATATTAGATAACAGTGCATGTATGGGAAAAGGCTTAGTTGTTGTTGTTGTTGTAGATAACAGTGCATGTCATTACATGGAAAAGGCAAGGGCTTAATCCTTCTAAACATGTTTAGTAAGTGACAATAGGAATTGAAAAAAAATTGCCAGTACATGAATGCAAGTAATGATGATAGTGTTTCATGTTGTGGAGTTAGTCATATTGCGGCTGATACAATGGACTTATAGCAAACAAGTTTGTGGCCTAACAAATGATATAAAATGATTGCTGCTAGCCCGTTAAAGTGTTATAGTGCGCTACAACCAATGTTGTAAATATCGTATCAGACCCTGTATCATGTGGGGCATCTTACACCTGTACCATATCGTACGATACAGTACGATATAGGTGATTTTTAAATTATTTTTTAAATAATTAAAAATAGTAAAAATTTAAAAAAACATGAAAAATTCTGCAAAGAATGTCGAAAAGAAACTAAATCACATGCATCAATCGCTCTCGCTTCATTTTCAAACTTAGGATTGATGACTATTAATGGATGTTGAATACATATGAGATTTTTAGAGAGAAATGAGTTGGTCTTGAAGAGAGAAGGGATTGACATGCAAGAGGAGCTGAAAAAGCTGACCTAGAGGGGTCTAAACATACCTAAACTATGATTTTTTTTAATATAAATTTTGAAACTTACATCGTATTCGTATGATACCGGGTGTATCGTACGATATATTGTAAGATATGTCCTGATACAGTGTGATACATGAGTTTTGCGATACAGCTACCTAAATCGTATCGCTTCTAAGTATCGATATGTGTATCATATCGTATGATACGATTTTTATAACATTGGTTCACTATAGCGTGCTGATAATATTAGCTATGGCATGATATGTTCCGAGTCTGCAGCTCTATCATACATCAAGAATAAGTTTCTGTTTCTCCATATTAATAGAAATTACACCGCTGCTAATGATGGTGGCTATATGTTGTGCTTACAGAATTGACAATAGGTAAGAAGATTCACCATTTGCTATCATATCTTCATGTTAGTGTTGACTGTTTTTGAGTTCACCAGGAATTGCAAGCTTATGTTTTAACCAGAGCTCATACTATGTTCATGCTGGCTTGACATCAGGATTTGCTCACTGTTGGGATCTCAGGTTGGTTCCTCATGAACATGTGTGTGTGGCCGTGTGTCTCGAGTCACTTGTTTGAAAATGGAAATTCATGAGAGTTCTCCATAGTCTCTGAATTCGCAACTTGATGCTTATTTGTTATCCAGAGAAATGTTTCTGTTTGGTAGCTTTTCTCTACACTATGTTGATTAACTCTTGGTCATATTTAGGACCTTCAGCCCATTATGGGAGACGCGAGCTAGTCCAAATGTCCTCTATTCAATGCATCATCTGTTGAATGATACATCTTCATTGATTGTGGGGGGGGCTCGATGGTGTTTTACGTGTTATGGATCCCCGCACAGGTGATGTGCTTTCTCGCTATGTTCCTGGCAGTGCAACTAGCCGGCCAACTTTCTCTAATGGCTTTGTTCGAAGAAATGCAACATCGCTGGGTGAAGATTCACGCATTGATGCAATACCTAAACAGTTCAGGCCTCCCCTAACCAGCATTGCCGTAGGGATGGAGAAAGTGGTCACTGCCCACAACGATAAGTATATCTCCATCTGGAAATTTAGTTCGTAGCCAACTTTGTGGTTTGATATCAGTACATAAGCAGGTTGAAGGCGCTGAGTTCGATTGTATTGGCTATGGGCATCCATGGCTTTGTCTGGTAGGACATGAAGTCACAGTAGGCAATAGGGATCTTCCCTGTGCTTGACCTCAAAGAAGTTTCCTTGTCAGGAGAGCTCAGCATACCTCAAAGACGGTCCTTTTTTTGTGGGTACAATGGGCTCCTGAAGCCAGATGCACGCCCTGAGTATTGAAGTCATGACCTTCAACTTGTGAAGTCCCTAGCCAGGTCAGGTGTTGGTCGTTGTGTTCAAAGAGGATCTTTGTTGTAGAATCGGCTATAGAAGAAAATCCCGCAGAAGTAGAATCAGCAGGTATGACTAGTTTTTCTTTTTTTCTTTTTCAAATCAAAGGAGTTTATTAGATGTTGCACCTCATAAGATGTGGAACTCCACTACAGCGAGGGTTCAAACTTCCTAGCCGGGATAAGGAAGGGTTGGGTTAGGTAGCTGATTGCCAGAACACAACTTGGTGAACCTTGGGAGCAGTAATGCATCGCTCCCATTAGAAGAGTGAAGCATGCTTGTGTAAGAACAGTAGTAGAATTAGAGATCTTTTGTGAAGTCTGTGTCACACCTTTTTAGTTGATCGGATCCCGCAGAATTAAAAGAAAGGCCTGGTTAAGGTTAAAGAATGTATCAAAGATGCGTGCTTGTATCATTACATGTGGATATTGTGTTACATATTTACTATTTGATTAGAACTTTTTGCGTAAACCACATGCAATCTTTGCATTTGGTGATGGTTAGTGTTACGCGCGCTTCAAAAACGATGTGATAGTGACTCTCCACCCTTACCTGCAAACCTGCAAACAACTTGCCACCTTTATCTGAGAACCCCAACCCTCTCATACGGCTGCCAACAGTGTCCAGGAGGATACAGAAATATCCAACCGCAATAGCGACAGATTCAAGCGTGGGCGTCAGGCAACTATGGAAGAGAACCATCAACAGATCCTGATTTCTTACAGCCATATACTCGAGCGCTTATTCAAGAACCAGATCGAGGAATACCATGTAGGGATTGAGCCTGATGAGGAACCAGACGTGGAGCATGGTCCTGTTGAGTTGAAATTTGATGAACAGAGGATTGATACATGCATAATGGAGCACCCAAAGGGCGACATTTTGGTGCCTGAATTAATTCTGTCCATGCAGGAACAGCGTTGAATTCACAATCCTTTTAAGCGCTCATTGATGGTCAAGTTACTGGGCTGCAGGATCGGTTTCAAAACTTTGAAACTCAACTTACTAACTCTGGGCAAGATCGGGAGTCATTACACATTGATCTTTGCAATGATTATTTTGTCATGAAGTTTGCAAAGTAGGACGTCCAATGTTTTTGCACCAGAAGGCGGGGCGATTGCTCATCTTTGACTTGACAGTGCGAGTGCGGAGCCCAAATTTCGACCCTGCAACTTCCACTACTGATGGTGTCCTGGCTTGATTGTTCTTATCTGATTTACCTCTCAGATGCTATGACTCGAAAGTACTTTCCATTGATCTAACCACATCCACATTGTCTATGGGGTGTTTTGCAAGACTCTTGAAATAGGTCTGGCTAAACTCTCCACTGCATTTCACATTAGATGATTGGAAATGAATACGAAGGTATTCATTCTCTATGCTATTCTTGTGGAAGAGTTGGTCGCTCATTGAAGGACTGCTCATTCAAAACTACAGAGAAAACAATCGACAATGCAAAAGGGATAGCAACACTGAAGAATTCCGACGTTTTGGCCGGGAGCGACTCTGTTGTCATTTTATCTAATCTCTATGCAATGAATATAGTGGGCTCCCATTTCAAAGCATTGCAATTGAGTTGCAATCGATGGCAAAAGATTACCTCTAGCAGTAGTTCCAATAAGAAGTGGTTCAGGACATTCGGTCCCAAACATGTTACTTTTCCTACACCTCCAACTTGTATCATCTAGGCACTGCATCAAAACATATCAAATGACGAAATTAAAGAGGAACTTTCTGACATCGGAATCTTAAATACTCCGGGCGGCTGCCCATCCTACTTTTTTCACCAAAATTGGGTCCTAGTAGACTTTTGTGCTCCATTGAAATCAACACTCGATCATAAGGAAGCACTCATGCAGCTCAATGAATCCTTCCTAATTCTTCTCCAGAAGGATGACACGTTCATCTCGCATATCATTATGTAATACCATCCACAAACGTCTAGCAAAAAGTCTAGGAAGTAGATTGAAGCCACTTCTTCCTCACATCCTATTCCCTTTTCTAAGTAGTCTCGTGCCAAGACGTCATATCCAAGATAATTTTCTTGTAGTCCAAGAAGTGTTTCACTCTTTGTACAATGCATTACAAGTACACTTATTTTTCCGTTAAAATTGATCTCGAGAAGGCTTATGACCGGGTGCTATGGTCCTTCACTAAACATATCCTTCAAGAAATTCACCTCCGTGAGCACTTTCAGAATCTTATAATGGAATGTGTAAGCTCAGTTATCACAGCCGATCTAGGATGGCTCCAAGCTGGACCCTTTCTCCTGTGCAAGGCATTTATCAAGGTAACCCCATATCACCATACATTTTTGTCTTATGTATGAAAAAAACACATTTGAATTTACAATGATTCAATTCAAGTGACACTCATGTCAGCATTTGAATCATGAGGCGTGTTAGAGAACGCTGACCTCTGTTCTCAAAGAGCTTGGATAAGGTTCAAACAACGGTTGTGACTCTTTGGGGATCCGTTGGAGCGTATCCCAATGCCTTTGATACCGGTAACCCAAGTAGATTATGCTGTTGTTGTCGAGGAAAGCAACAAGATAAAAGTTCAGGCGACAATCACTATCTTATTGATGGTGAGGAAGTCGTTACAAACAACTAAGGCTATGTTACACTATTACAAAAGGAGAGAAATGAAAGTTAATGATTGATGTCGACTTTTTTACCCCCCTTAGTTGATTTTCTCCAGGTTCATTTATAGAACTCTTGAGGCAGCAACAAATGAGCTTCTCTTCATATTGGTTGGCATGTTCTTTAGCTTAAGCTTTCCATGGTCTCGTTCTCGTTGTTCTAGCACTGTGAAGATATTCCCAGTTCTTTTCTGTTGCCAACTGTCATTAACCATTATAGAACACCTCGATTTTCTTCCACATAACTGACTAGCTTGGACTCTGTTGGGTGCCTTAGATGTTATCCATGTTGCCTTGATTTTCAACGTCAACCTATTATCCCCTACCACTTGTGTTTGAGGTTCATCGAGGAGGTAAGTTGTATCTCATTAAGTACTATGAGACTTTCAAGATCTTTCACTTTTCGTGGTATCATTTGGTGGCTTATAGAGGATTTTTCTATTCCTTCTTTCTATTTTGCTTTGCCACACTACTTTTACTTTTGAAATTGCATAGACTCTTCAACCATTATTGCTTTCAACTTTGATGCCAATATTGTTCTGCCTCCAATAGCCACCTCAACATAAGAACTTACAGATTTTCACAATGCTCTTCTGCCTCTAGCCCATAACAAATTCTTGATGTCCCAATGCCCAAACTTAATCTGTTCTTAGCCAGATACTAGCCACCTTGATATCGACTGGTTTGATTGTGTTAGGGAGTAGAAACATCATGTCTAATTGGATTGGGCGATTCACAAACTTATCATATTGCTTTGCTTGACCATTCACTTGGTGGTTAGTTCTTGTATTCTTTTCTCGTATTTTGAGTATTTGTGCGTAACTGGTTCCAGCTTTGATTTGGGATGAGGTCCTTAATGATTTTGGACATTTGGGTGATCACTGGCTTGATGATCTATGGTTCTGACCCCACCTCACTAGTAGGTCAATAGTTTGCCATCTTTATTAAGCTCTCATTGTAGCTTTCTTGAGACGATTTTATTCTCAAGTACTCGAGTATTGATTCCATTTTTTATGAGGAGCATCGCTTCTTTCTTTTGTTGTGGTTTTATGGATTTATTGTTTGTGTCTATAGCATTAAGGTCAATGAGGAGTTCTTGTGGTACATTTTGGTTATTATATCTCGCATGAATCAAATTGTGTTTGGTATTGGTACAAAGACAAACTTACTCGAATTGAAATCGTACATGAGGACCCACTTGATACCCCAACATCCACATGCTCCTGAAAGGAAATTCAAGATTAGAGTTCCCCTGAAGAGCCACATGAAACAACACGAGATCGAAGAGTAAAGATGTTTCTCAAACATCCCCAGGTTTTGGTTCCATTGAGGACTTGACTAGGGCCAACGCGGTAAGGAACTCACTCATAATACGTCTTCCTCATATTGCTCATGTATTAATATTCTTTCTTGTAGGGTTTATGTGTTCGAGACCCTTGTCTTAAAGCTCCTCCTAGCGAAGATACCATGTCTTCGTGTTGTTCGCATGTCCACCAAATCTTGGAAGTCTTTCATCAATAATTGGTTATTGTTGTCATGCCTTTTTAGCCTCGATCTACTGAATATCCTTTCTTTCCTTCACATGTTGTGGGACAATAGACTCGATGAATGTGTGCCCTCTAGTGAACAGATTTTTGATGTATTTTTTCAAGAGTTTGAGTTACTGTTAGATTTATGGGAGAGTCCATCCTTTTAGAATTGCTCAAAAGAGTGCATGAAGCCTTCAGTATTTGTAGGAAAGTTCCTGAGCAAATGGAAGCTCAATGCCTCTAGAAGATTTCAATGGAGGCCCAACTTGCTTCCATCATTGATTGACTCGAACATGTCCGTGCCCTCTCAAGTTGGTCTACCTTGGTTTCCTAAGCTCATGAAGACTCCACCAAATTTAGGGAATCAACCTTGCATATTCAAGGTTATGAAGTTGTCGAGTCCTTCTATCAAAGCCGAGATTGAGAACCTAAAGTAGCAACATAAGGTCCTTCACAACAATTGCTATATGCTCACTAACAAGATGTCTCAAGCCATTTTTTACCTAACCACCATGACATTTCAAGCATCGGTTGTTGGTGAAGTAGAGGTTTGGTTGGCTTGAGATCTCACTCGTGAGTCAAAAGAGTTGCAAGCCCAACTGTCTCAATGCCTTTAACTAGAGAAGGATGCCCAATTAGATATTGATTGGGTTGATGGTCTCGAGGAGTACCGAGTAAGTCTAAAGAGGGTTTTTCGAGGGAGTTAGGGACATAGCTATAAAAATAATACATAATTTAATTGAAATTTAAATCTTTCTTCGCACATGCGTGTCTTAGAAGCTTTTATTGTTTGCATTTATTCTTTTGTCCTACCAACTTTTGTTGCTCCCAGGTTTCCAAAAATCCTCTCTTCAATTTTTGACGCTGCATATGATGATTATGCTGTCACTTCGAGATGTGAGTTGAAAGTCATGCTTGTTGATTGAAATGATGTATAGGGTTGCTGTCTATAAAAGCATTAGATCAGTCTTCTTCGTACCTATCACTCCTTTAAACTTTTTGTTTCAGCTTCTTCCTCCTCATTTTGTCCCACCTTCGTGCTTTTTCTTCCTCCTCGATAGCTTCAAAAGTTCGCATAAAGAATAAAGTCTCTTCTTTCGAGTTGGCCTCGCTTCTGATCCCGACTTTGGGGCATCATATGTCCTCCCTCTAGAGGATGAATTTAGAGCTTGATAATTATTCATTACACAAGGGTTCTGAATGAAGTTATTTCCTCTGAAACCCTTCTTATTCATGTTGGAGCATCCACTTTTCTAAGGAGTTCCGTATTTGGCCAAAGCCTACCAAAGAACATGTATGGTGACTCAATAGAATCAATGCTTGGCATGGGGATGACGACATTGATGGGGTATTTATAACTTTATCAAATGTTCACCGTTTGTCTTTCCCATGGATCTCAATCTTTTGTTTGGGTTCATGGGGTTCTGGTCCACTAACGCTAACTACTTCATCCTTAAATTGAGTATAGTTGGTCCATGCTATTAGACGTGCTCCAGCACAAGTCTCTCTAATGAAGGTTTTGAGTTCCAACCTCTTAGTCAGTCTTGCTTTCACTTCTCCTTTAACTCATAAAATCTGACTTGCATGGTTTTATCAAAGCGAATGCTCAGGGGAGGTAACTTCAAACATAATTGAGTAAACTTCACCCTTCTTATTATATTCCACTATTTGGCATTTGTATAATTGGATTGTTATTGTAATAATCACCTGTTGCATATGGCCACATTATTTGGAGCTACAACTTCCAAAATCACACATTCAAACATAGCTACTAACCTTTCCCTGACGACTTCTTTTGACATCGCCTCCTCTATCAGGAAGGCTTAAATGGTTGGAGACTAGCTTACTAAAGTGCTGGTTGATGCGGAATCAAGCTCTTTGGTGGAGGTGCTGAACACAACCAAAAACACAAAATTGCTGGCAAATGATGGTTAGCACAAACATGGGCCTAACAAGTCTGTGTAGGGGTCCACCTAAACTAACACAAACGGGTTGTGTTCTGGTTGACCTGCTTCTAGTACGGACATGAGTTGACAAGACACGAAAAGACGGCTGCTAAAACCAACGTGAGGTGAATCTACTTTTAGGGTTGGAAAAGCGATGGGGTGAACAATCTTTGAGGTCGGCTTCAGTTGCAACTGGGTCTGTTCAGAAGTTGGTTTAAATTAAACCAAACCAAACTAAGCCTTTTCCACACCAATTGGTTTGGTTACTGGATATATCTAAAAGTGCTGTATCCAAATCCGATATGATATTAATTGGATGATTAATTTGATTTGGGATGCTGGATCTGATTAATGGGATATACCCCGGTCCCCTTGACATCCAACCTCAATTTTTAAGTACCCAGCGGTCTCTCTGAGCCGGCGGAGAACAATGACGCAGAAACCAGTTTTGTTCAAAGGGCAGAAGAAGAAGAAGTCTGTCCCCCCTGTAGACGTGATTTTATTTCAAATCGTGGGATCCGAAATCAAACCCTCGAACTACGTCAGGTTGCGCGAGGGTGTCAGTTAGTTTATCAAATTTTTGGGTGTCTACACCCCCCAATCGCCACGGCAAGCAGCCAAAAACTAGCAAAGGTGAAGCGTTTTTCTTTCTTTGTCTCTGATGTTGGTTCTCTCTCTCTCTCTCTCTCTGATGTTGGTTTGCTGTTTCAGGCAAAAAATTCGTAAAGCCATCCAAGATAACGAAGGAAATGGAGACGGACAGGGTATTTTCCTATTCCCACTAATTAGTAGGCCCAAATTAATCTGTTTTTGGGTTGTGTGACTTTTGTTCTTCTCTTTCCTCTGTGCTTTGCGAGCAAAAGAATTTATGGAATTACTCTTGCATAAAAAGGTACATTTGCTTTTGTGACTTCGAGCTTCTTCCATATTATGTATTCTAGCTTATTGCTCGAGTCAATGGCCGCAAATCCTAATTGACTAATTAGGTTCAATTTTTTTGGGTATTCGTTTATGGAAGTGTTCTACTGCCATGCATCTGATTCTCTATTGTTCATTGGTTAAATGACATGGTTCTGAGGAATGGTAACAAGATGTCCTTCCTCTGTTTCAACTAATTTTAAATATAAAACGACGAGCTTTTTTCCTACGCTAGGACGGTCGCCTACCTGCAGTCTTACTCGTCATTCTGTTCCATATCGGGTCATGTCCGCAATGATACATTAGGTCATGCCTACACGTAAAAAGAGAAGGTCACATTATCCAGGAACCTTCTTTGGTCTCTTAGTGATTCATCTTGAATTTCTAATTCTCAAGCTCCATTTGGCCGTGTATCTAGTTGGTTTTGAACATCAAGTGGAAATTTTGTGATTTGGGTTATTGAAATCAGTGTTGTACGACATGTATCTTATCGCGTATCGTTGGGTTCCACGATACGGGCATATAGTATAGTAGCATATCGAATTGTATTTTAATATTTAAGAAGTAGAAAATTATTTAAAAAATCAAGAAAAATTAATAAAAACCTGAAAAAAATCAGGAAAAATTAAGAAAAATCTGGTAATTGCTTTGAATTCATATAATGCAAAGTTTAGTACAGATTGAGTATTCAACATTGAAAAATTGCATCCAAATTTACATATTTTGATGCAAAAAAATGAAATACATTTATATTTTACAAATTGTAATCAGGATAATCAACTAAATAATCTTCATCATCTCCTTGCTGAAGATCCTCATCATCGTCAGTACCTTATGCTTGAAAATCAAATTCTTCATCTCCTTGATGTTGTTGCGCCCCTTCCAAATTAATCCATGCAATGTCTTCTTCTTCAGTTAGGAGGACATTTTCTTCACTATCTTCTATAATACAGTCTTCTAATATATCAAAATTATCCTAACTTATTGGATCAAATTGGCTTTCTTACCTATTTACTTTTATTAATTGCCTACAACAAAGAAAGATAAGCAATTAGTAAATAATATTAACAAATGAAGTCAAACAATTTATTGAATTGAACCTTTAACTTTAAGTACTAACTAATACAACATTAGCTTTCACGAATCCGCATGTTACAACGAACAAAAACTAAGTCATTCGGTCGCTTATCTTTCAACCTGTAGCGCTTTTTTGTATGGATGTGTTCAAAGACACTCCAATTCCTTTCACAACCAGTTGCACTACAGGTTTGACTCAAAACTCTGACTGCAAAATCCCTAATGTTTGGGCAATCATTTTTAAATCTATTCCACCAAACATGTGTAGAAAAAGGCAAACATTAGATATATAATCTACAATAATATAAGATATTTTGATTTAAGAAACTTAAATATGAAAAATATAAACAATTTACCTGGACGCATAGTAGTGCGGTTGCGAATTGCTACATGCAAACCCATCAAGTGAAGAGCATTATCATATATATCTATCTCTCGATGTATAGCATCTGCCCTACTCTCATTAGGGATTAATCTCTCTATATAATCAATCATGCCTCGATTAACCTCATTGTCCCTTTTTAAAACTTGCTGAGTACCTCAGTGATGGGTTTAGATAATATGTTGTTGCATGAATAGGTTGATGCAATTGTTTATTCCATCTGTTATCAATAATTTTTCATACGGGCAAATAATCTCTCTTTTTTCTATTAAAATTATTTCTAATGGCTTCTTTTGTCCTATCCATGGCTTCATAAAGGTAGCCCATAGATGGTTTCTCTTCGCTATCAGCCAAACTCAAAACCTTCACTAATGGACATGTAATCCTCAACAGTCTAACACATGCATTCCAAAATGTACTCTTGAAGACTGTCTCGGAAATCTCATTCAACTTTTGGTTTCTTCTGTTCTGAGGCAACTCTACAAATTATTATCACTCATTTGAGGATAACATTCTCTTCAATGCTTCTTTCTGTCTCACAATAATCTGTACAGATAAGAAGTTTGTTACAAACCGAGCTACAGGTTCGAAGAAGCTCTGCACCTTCTGTATATCTCCTCATCATACACAAAACAAATGCATGGTTGTAGATTAATTTTGTGATATCTTGGCAACACTCAGTTGCTGCCTTTATCTCATCTATCTCACCAATATCCTTAAGGATGAGATCTAAACAATGGGTTGTGCATGGTGTCAAATAGAAAGTCCTATAAGTATCAGCTAACTCCTTCCCAACTGCTTTGTAGTTAGCTGCATTATCTGTAATCAATTGGACTACAGATAAAGCACTTCGTAAATCCCCAATCTTCAAATAACACTCAAATAGAGTGTCTCTCACTTCATGAATGCAATAAAAATCATATCCACACACTTAATAACTTCATATTTTGTCATTCAAAAAAAGAAAAATACAAATAACACAAAAAAAAAACTTAGTAGAACAAAGACAGAATATATGGAATGTAAGTTTGATCATTTGGCTACTTTAGAGGACATAGAAATTAAAATTGGCACACATTGCATTCCCCAAAATGAAAGTTTTAAATACCTAGGGTCAATTTTTGAAAGTGATGGAAGAATTGATGGAGATGTTACATATAGAATTAATGCTGGTTGGTTAAAATGGAGAGGAGCATCAGGTATTCTTTGTGATAAGAAGATACCATTAAAATTAAAAGGTAAATATTATAGAGCACCAATTAGGCCTACCATGTGTATGGTTCTGAGTGTTGGGCAGTTAATCATCAACATGTACAAAAGATGTCTGTGACAGAAATGAAGATGTTGAGATGGATGAGTGGTCATACAAGAAAAGACCGTATACATAATGAGGTTAGTAGAAACAAATTAAGAGTGGCACCAATAGAGGATAAAATGAGAGAACATCGTTTAAGATGGTTTGGACATATAGAAAGAAGATCAAAAGAAGAACCTGTAAGAAGGTTAGAAAAACTAATTTTGGAAAGTAGTAAAAGAGGTAGAGGACGACCACAAAAGTGTTGGAAAGAAACAATAAAGAATGATCTAGCTTATTGGGAGTTAATTGCTAACATGGCACACGATAGGGATCTGTGGAAACAAAGAATCCATGTAGCCGACCCCGTCTAGTATGGGAAAAAGCTTAGTAGTTGTTGGTGTACAAATAACACAAAAAAACAACAGATATAAAGAAAAAAATGAAGAAAAACACTAAAAATATACCAAAATCGGAGTTAGGAGGCTTGCACGGACATTGTAGAGCACGTTTTTTTAGCCTTGAACACCAATGAGGCGAAGAACCACGCTAGGGGAGCTCTGAACAAACCAAGGAAACCCGCAAAAACGCGGGTTTCCGTTCGGCCAGGGACCCTGCGCATCACCCATATCATACGATACGGGCGATACGCTCCGTATCGCACGATACGCTCCGTATCGCACGATACGGACCGATAAGTTGTAAAATGCGATACTCTTGGGTGTATCGCCACGATACGATATGATACGTACGATACGGTTCGATACGGATAACACTGTTTGAAATCATAAAATGGTGGTGTTCATTCTAATGTCTCAATAGCTACCGAGTAAAATGTAGAAAAGGAGAACATTCATGACTTCCTACAAGTGGTGGAAAGCATCTGGCCATCCTTTGGTTCATATATTAATGGAAAGGATAATGATGTCCCACTGAGCGTATTGCCCAAGCTAGGTGGAGTTGACTAGAGGTTGCATCACAAGGACAACCCAGGAGGTCACCATACCCAGTTTCACACGACATGCAATAGCTTGGAAGTTTTGATCACTAATGTTGCACTTCATAAAATATCTAGCAAACTTTGGCTTTCTACCAGCTGGTGACCTAATCCTCCTCCTTTATTGATCTTAGAACTGGCTATGTGAGGAAAAATACTCACAATTGGTAAAGTACATAATCATCATAATAATAATATATTAATAGTAATAATGATAATGCTAATAGTAAAATAATAATGATAACAATAGCAATATTAATATTAATGATGGTGATAATGATAATAATAAGAAGGATTTGGCATGTCTGGATCTTGGATAAGAACATCACTTGAAGTCCTAATGTCTGTCTCTTCTGATACTCTTACTATGGACTTGTGGCTGCATTTGTCAAAGTTTGCCATCCTTAAATTGAGAAAATCAGAGAAGTTCTCTAAATCCTAGTATTTGTTGGTGTGGATTTTGCTCTTGGAGACTACGGAACTAACGGGAATTATGCATGAAAGAAGGAAGTCCTTTGAATAGATGAATCCTCTGTTATTCCGACCGATTGGTATGTTTTTCCCACCCTTCAATCCCCAGCTGGTGTCAAAGTTCATAACTTCATCGGGCCAATACGCTCACCAACTTAGTACATCGCCATATCTGGGGTTGTGGCCTTGACTCATTAAAAATGCACAATCTTTGGTCTCACTTGTGGCATATAGGTCATGGTGGCATGATTAATTCACAAACAAACTTGTCAGTTGACAATGTGTCGTGGTAAATGATGTTTCTACTTGGCCTGGATTTCTAGCATTAGGAAACTTGCATAAAACAGAGACTTTTTTTCTAGTAGTCATGGTGACCTTGTTATAGGGATACTCAAGGTGCACCCATATTTACACTGTGTTACTAATGTGGACAAGAGTTGGTTGCAACTTTAATTAGTTGTTATGTTATGTCTACTAAATCTAAATGCTGTAGTAAATTTACAGTGAACATCTTTCTGCTATAATGAAGTAAGAAGCTTTTATTGTTGGATGAGTTAACGCACTATGTTATATACTATATCTAATCTTTAAATAGCAAATATATTCACCAAGAGTATCACTGATTTGTTGATATTACATCGTCATTTTACATATGCGGTATGGTTTTTACTTGAAAGGCAACCTGGGGTTGCACGCCCCCCTAAATACAGCCTACAACCAAATCTCTGACCTACTTTGAGAAAGTAACGCTTACCTCTTTGCCGATGCAAGCATAACAAACAACAACAACTAAGCCTTTTCCCATACTAGACGGAGTCGGCTACATGGATTCTTTGTTTCCACAGAACCCTATTGCATGCATCGGCAACAGAGGTTGCCAACTTCCATTCAAGATTCAACTAGGTAGATGGGCTCTGTGTCATGGTAGATGATGTCCCAGCTGTTCTCAACTTATCCTGGATTCCTTTCCTGGCAGTAAAAAACTTGCATAAAAGACAATGTTTTTTGCTAGAAGTCATGATGACTGTGTTGTAGGGGTACATGAGGTGCAACTGTCCTTACACCATGTCACTATTGTGGACATGAGTTGCCTGTTTCTTTAACTTTGTTGTTCTTTGTCTACTGAATAGAAACGGTATGGTGAATTTAGTGAAAATATTCTCTACTATTGTGAATAAGAACTTCTGTTGTTTAGGTGAGTACAATTTGTCACATTATAGAATGCTGCTGCATCAAATCGTCTACTGGCCAATTCATTTACCCTAGGGTGCTGCTCATTTGAAGTAAACTCAATCGTCTGTCAACATTACATTTTATCATATGCAGAACGGTTTTTTCTCGAAAGGGAGGTTTTGTTTAGGCGCCCTACCAGATACAGACTACAATAGTCCGTGACCTACTGTGTGAGTCTCCAATGCCTTGGGTTGCATCATATGCATGATAGTGTAGAAGGCAATTAGTAAACTTATTCATTACTTTCACAATGATAGAAAGCCTGCAAACCAGAAAGTGTTCAACAAGAATGTTACGATCAATTGTCCAAGAGTAGGTGTAAGAAAAAAAACCAAGAGCATGCCTTTTCCTATACTAGGTAGGGCTAGCCATATTGATGGGCGCCATTCAATGAAAATCAGAATAAGTGAACTCTGTCTTCTTGTGTTTTCTAACGTATTTTGAGGATGTCTACAGTCTACACACGCTCTCTCTTTCTCTCATGGTGCCTTAGATTCCTCTAGTTTCTATTAGCTACCAGCTGAAAGTTTCTTTTTTCTTTTTCTTTTTCTTTTTAATGTATTGATCATGACCAGGAAGAAACTTTTTAATGTATTATTGATCATGACCAGGAAGTAACCAAGTTCATCAATCAGTGCAATGAAATCAAAGCCGCCACTGTTGCAAGCAAAGAGGGGGGGCAGTTTTCTTTGATAAAGCCGTTGGAAGGCACCTCTACTACAAAGTAACTGGGACATATTAGCGATTAGGACTAGGAAATCTGTCAGGTTGCCCCATTGTTCCCCATGAGTTTGATAAAAAGACGCGAAGAGAAACTTAAATAGCAGTATGTGTTGGGTCTAGGTTCCTTTTTTTTTCAGCACTAGTTGAATCAGTTTTGTGGATTTCACAGACAGTTACAGCTACCAGTGTAAAGTATGTACATTTTCTTATTTTGTTTTGATCATTGTTGTTTTATGTTCTTTCTCTTGTTTGATGTTTTCGTGCTCAAGGTATCTGATTAGTATGCATGAGGGTCTCTGTCATTCTCCTTGATTGCTGGAGAAGCCTCCAATGTGATCGTTGGTTCACAGCTCTTGAAAGTCATGCTTTATTTTCATACCTTGTCTGTGTAATTCACAGTTGCAATATCAACACTTTCACCTGCAAAGGAAGGTTAACCTTTAATTTGACTATACTGACACTTGAACCTTGTTAAGATTGACTTTATAAAAAATAGGCTGGTCTGTGATTTTCCAGTTGGCATTTCTCTATTGCTTTATGAGCAGCAGATGCAATGTTTGGGAACTCGAAGTGGTCCCCCGTACCTGATATGTCATAACCTTTTGGCTGTTTTGAGCCCCCTAATCATACTGTAATTCATGCAGGAAATAGGGCTTGACCTGATTCTATTGAAACAACTCTTTTTAGCCCGTGTATTTTAAGAGAAAAATATTATTTGAGAAGTAATTGATGGGGATTGTTTGAAGTATCATCCTTTTATCAGTTTGTGCTGAAGTGCATCAACTTTGGCTCAAAATCAACTATGGTCATTGCTTACTAAAGGGTAATGATCTGTTGCATCAAATTTGTCCCTTGAGTTTCAGAGAACTTGTGAAATATGTGTACTTGATAATTTCATAACGTTATGCAAAGCTTTCAGAGAGTACTACCCTTTATTTTATGTAAAGTTCAACCAACTTTGTGTCATGAGGGACAAACATCTCTTACCAACACTAATCTCAATCTCAACCAAGCATTTTTCCCACGCTAGATGGGGAAGTTGAAAGTGTGTAAAATGAGGAGTTCCCTCGAGGCCATACACACTAGGTCAGGTTTGGTTCGTGCCTAGGCTCAAGCTTTAATTGAGCCAACATAATTGGCTCTTGATTTGGGAAACCAAACCGAACCATTATGTCACAAAACTTTACCTAAACACACCATCAGTTCGAGACCATGGTCCATTATGACAATATACGACACTCATAACTGTATAACATGTAATCAACCACATGAAAATAAATTTAGTAAATGAAAAGTACGGCTTAAAATGTTAAAACAATCACTTAACGTTACTTATTATATCTAAGCTTCCTTTTTTTGTTAGTAAAAAATTTGAAAACTGAAACGACAGGAACCGTGTGGCACTTACATGCAAATGCTTCGAACATTTGAAATATCAACAAGCATGAGAAGCAAGGTTTGATGAGATACTCTTTTTCTTATTTCCTATTGAAAGCAAGGAGATTATCTACTCTGTCCGACTAGTTCCGTGTTTGAATCCTGCGAAGCCCACTTCCATATGGCAAATACAGAATCTTATCAAATTAAATTACATTAAACCATCTAGAATCTGTATTCTACTCACTTCATTCACAGCTCCCTCAGGATGACCACCTTCATACAGCTAATATGCTGGGACATACTCTTTGAGACGCGGGCGATGGAGAAGGATGATGGATGCTCCACACCTTTTAAGATGACAAAATACCACATCCAATCATCATTTCTTCTTTGAATAGGCTGCATCATACTCTAATATATATATATATATATATATATATATATATATATATTTTGTTATAGTAAAACTTACCAATTGTTGCACTTCGCTTTTTTTTTCTCTTGTTTTTCGGTATTATAGGGAGGTTGAAGTGAGATGCACAACCCAGGTATCGAACTCATGACCTTCAGCATGTCAGTCATCCTCACCAGCCTGTTGCTGTTTGTGCTGTAGCACGTTGCCGTTGATAAGGATATAGATAGCATCAACCAGCCTTCCAGTGATGGCATCCACCCGTTAGCATAAATCCTATTCGGCTTGAGTACTAAATGCCTACTAGAATAAGGTTGATACATCCCCCGATGTACTTCTCGATCCCTGATATGACTACCATTGTTGGTTGTGACCACCAATCAAATTTGAGATTATTCTTTCCCTAGAACACGCTATGAACCACCAGTTAAAAAGGATACCCTCCAAGCTTGCCTATCACATTGCCTCAAACAACAACAAAGCTTTATGTCCTATGGATTCTTTTTCATAGAAATCAATATGTGTTATGTAAATAGTTAACTCAACATAAGCTAGATCATTTTTCATTGTTTCCTTCTAACATTTAACATTTTTATGATCTTTCTCTGTTTTCAACATTTTCATCGTTTAGTTTTTCATACCTTTTCATCAAAGCTTTTATTGGTCATCTTTCACATGTCCAAACCATCTTAAATGATTTTACCTCATTTTATCATCTATTAACGTTACTCTCAATTTATTTCTAGTAACCTCACTATGTATACGATCATACAACCATCTCAATAGCTTCATTTCTGCGACGAACAGCTTTTGTACATGTTTACGATTAACTACCCAACACTCAAAACCACTAAATATAATGGATCTAATTAATGCTTTATAATATTTACTTTTGAACTTTAATGATATCTTCATATCACATAGAATACCTAAACCACCTCTCCCATTTAACCAACCTGCATAATTAAACATAGTGAGCCTATTACATTGCCTAAAAAAAAATCAATATGGCTTTGATAGTATTAAATTTTCTTGAGGTCTCTATCTTGTAAATCAAATAGTCGTCTACCACTATCCAGAGCTTGCTAACTAGGCTGCCACCACCACCACCAATACTAAAAGAGGACGCCCCAGCAAATTTCATGAACACACCGAGTTTTACACTTGCCGTTGACAGCATAACACAGCCCTCCTAATTTCTCATCCTGGTTCGGGATTAGTCATGACTGAGTTTTTTACTAGGATGCGATGGATAAAAAACATGGCTGGCCCCTTCTTGAGGCCAATCAGAGAGCTTTTGTCCTATTCTAAATGTTTTTCTTTTGATCTCGAGTGAGGAGTTTTCATCCACCACCAATCAAAGAGTGACAGCCTCTCTTGGTGGTGCTTTAAACATTAGACAACTTTCCTAAAATTAAAATTATGTGACCCCACTGCTGTTGCTTTAGAATTGAATTGTGCATTGTTTGGTTCACGTCAAAGTATTTAGACTTTATAACTTGGTTCTACGCCAGCAAAAAGAATCCAAGAACCTCCCTTATAAAACATGGTAAGTACGAGTAAAATATTTAAAGCTTCCATAAAGTGGATAATATTCCTCAAGGAATCACCATTGATCTTTGAAAATTCCTCTTTAATTGTAGATAATAAATAATTCTTAAGTGAATTTTAAATGTGTAGGCCATCGTTTGGGTACTGAAATCCTGTTTATAGGTTCGACTTGCTCAAATGCGCAGATCATATATGCAATTGATAAAATCTTTAAAAAAAATTGTAATGGGGGCTAACGGAAGCTCATGTTACCTTTAGTTTGAGCAACTTTAATGCTCTTTGTTTCATTTTACGGTCACCTCAATCGTTTCGACCTGATGCAGGGGCTGAAGCCAGATGCATGCCCCGAGTATCAAACTCATGACCCTCAACTTGTGAGACAACCCCTAGCAGGTGAGCCATTGCTTGCAGTGCTGTGACCTCTTATTTTTGGGTTGCAGTCTCGATTATTGAGCTCATGGCCTCCAGTTTCAAAGCCGAACCTAGGTCCAGCTATACTTAATAAGTAAAAAGAAAGCCATGATAATAGATGGAATTAAGTTTTATGTGGGTGTCGGCTATATTATGCAATCCTCGTCCTTTTATCTGGGCTCGAGACCCGCTACCAAAGGCGGAAACCCTCGCTACAGGTAGAGTTGGTGTCCGTCCTTATAAACAAACAGTTAAATCACACTTTAACTAAAGTTTGGATGCAGATCTGACCCGAATCCAGTGTCTAGCAAAAAGGGGAGGATGCCATCCATTCACGATAAGAAGATGCTTATGGGCGACTATACTGAGATTCTCTCACACGATGGCAATAACTTTAATGACAAAGGAACGAGTAAAATATTAAGCAACATTAGTGTGGCATAAGAAGGTTCGATATTCAGTAGGCCCCACCAACAAAGTGGTCTCTCTCTCTCTCTCTCTCTCTCTCTCTCTCTCTCTCTCCACATGGTGCTTCAATCCACTGTTTTGTCTGGTTTTACCGCCGAGCCGCCCTCAAATACCTTCACTACTCTTTTACTAGTCAAAACCTCCTTCCTCTCATCAAAACCACTGTTAAAATCAATCCAAGTATATGAAAGTGGTTTTGTACTTTTGATGGTGACAATGATATTCATTGCCAAAAACAATTATCAAGAATAGTGAAATACGACCATCCATGATTGAAACAGAGAAATATATTGACACCATCATCAACAAAGCATGAACAACGACTATAATAGTGTGTGAGGTTGATAAGCATTGTATTTTCCACAGCCAAAGACCACTAGAGGTGGCATCTTGATCTGGATTTTTTTCATATCGTTTCATTTCATATTCACGTTAAGAGCAGGTCAATCCCCAAGATCATCGGTCTTGTCTCTTTGGGTGGACACATACACGGAGTTCTGAGATTTGTTCAAATCACGTTTTCACCAGCTAAGTGTCGTGTCATGTGTTTTCGTGTCAAAAATAGGTCGGCCCGAAGGCTGTCCAATAGACATGAACACAAGCTTTTCGGGTTTGGCTTGTGTCCTGTTAGCGCATCATTTCTAGCCTTGTCCTATGTTTGGTTTCCGGATCCTAGTTTAACTGTTTTAACCACGGTCATTTCATCCTCAAATCTCACTTTCAAATTGGTTCAGGTTTTGTGGGACTAAACAATGACAGCGTCACATATACCCAATGAACTTGAGATTGCTTCGGAACACAGTACATCAATTTGTACATAAAATACAAAACGATAATTCAGTTTATAAGCCTCTGAGACTTCTGTCATCCTCCATTGGAAAAGCTTTAAATGTTTACCAAAGAAACTTGGTCCTTTTAATTAAAATATAATTCATTTTTATCTAAAACCGGATCTGAATCACTGTGATTGGATATGGATCCACATTTAGTTCCTGAAGTGCCTAAAACCAAGCTTGATAATGCAGACGATCTAATAGATAGCTAAACGAGAGCTTAAGTGAGAGGGTCAATAGTCGAAAACAAAGCATTTGCGTAATATTCTTACTATCATGGCTTTTCCTTAGCCTTGTTTCTATAGTGATCGATTGATTTCCTCTTGCTCTCCTACTCATTTCTTTTCTAATCCCCATTACCATTTACATTTTCTTGCCCAAAAATCGGTAAGGGTTCGATCAGGTCTCCGCTCCGCCTCCGCCGGAAATGATCCGAACTTGAAAAGTACATCCAGAACCTGCTCTGTGGTCTGCGTCCTACCCATAAATCCGATCGAGTCCAGTCCGGCCTTCTATATGTTGAAACCCAAGATCTCCATATTGTAGTTTCACCCGAAATGGCAATAGGGATATCCCAAGAAAAATAAATAAATAAATATGCTGAAACCTTATGTCCCCTATTTTCTTATACCTCGGGTCGGATAGGACCTGCTTCAATTTGAATCTGAAACCAACATGATACATGTTCTTGTGACATCATAATCTGACCCGAAAACTACGCAGATTGGACTTTCCACCTTACTCAATCAAGTTGGTGCAGTTTGGGTCTTCACGGTTTGGTTGCAAGTTGCATCAACACGAAACTGATGCAACTGTAGTTGGCCCAAGTACATCTGGATTTTGGATCACACTCATCCAAAAACCAAAATCTTTTCATCCAAAGTGTTAGCTCAACTGGCAGGGCTATTTGACCTCCTCCATTGTTGCTGGTTGAGGAGTTCGATTCCTAAACGGGTACGAGCGTGCAACGCCTTTGTGTGTGTTTCTTAGGCTTCAGCCCTCCTTTTGTAACAAAAAAAGATAAAACAAAAATAAGGCCATTCTTGACCAGCTAAGGTATTTAATCTAGTCTTAGTTCGGATCTAACCAGGGTCACATATCCTGATGTGCACTTCCCTACAAGTAGGAAATTTTTCAAAAAAAGTATTTCTTTTTTCTTTTAATGAACCCTTGGATGCCCAAATGATGAGACACTTTGGTCCCGTTGAGATGCTAAGCCTTGATGTGGTGGTCTTTTTCTGTCTTAATTCCCAAATGGGCCCTGAATTAGTTTCTCATTCCAAGAAGTCATAGCCTTTCGGTGGTCCCCACCACCGTGGTGATTGGTGGGGCCAAATCACGGCGGCGTCCATTTCGTGATCCTTGAAACTCCGAATGTTCGCGTTATCTTCCCCACGTAATTAACGGCCTTTATGAAGTCAAGCTTTCAGCCAACCGTGTCTAATTGGGCACTTTCTAGGTCCACACCCACCTGCTCCCATCCCCACTGCCGGCCGTGACAAATGTATGGTCCAATGCTATAGTTGGTTCGTGCTGTGCACAAACCGGTGTGACCGATCCAGATATGATAACATTTACGACGTGTCGTGTCTCCTCATATGTTAAGCTCAACATTAATACGTATCTCGTGGTCTTTCAACGTATTCATGCAGGTCAGTTTGATTGATCTATGAGTGAAACCTAGCTGATTGTTGGCTCGGTCGATTTTGGTACGAGCCCTGTGTGTTTGTGAAGTGGGCTCTCTGTAAGGAAAGCAATAGATATCTCAGTCTCTATGATAAAGAAAGATGGAGGGAGACAATAGCCTCTGACAATTGTTTTTTTACTACAACAATCATAACTAAGTCTTTTCGCTACATGAATTCTTAGTAAGTTAACTTCACATAAGCTATATTATTTTTTATTGAACACACTCGTGTGTCTTCTTCCTTTTCTATCTCTTTTTTGAAGAACACTTTCAAAATGTTAATAAATCCACGAAAGAGAAAATGGTTGATGGTAGTAATGGCGGAAAGGAGTGACAAAAGAGAGAAAACAAAGAAAAAGAGGACGAGTGTGGAAGGAGGAGGATAGTGCATGTCACAAAGTGTGCAAAAGGAAAATGAGGTGTGCAAATAGAAACACCCTATATATAGCGTGTGTGCACATGCATCCACATACATGCACACACACAAATACATATATAAATGCATGCATGTATGCACATGCTTGAGTTATCGTGTGTACTTAAAGGCAAAGTACTTTAGTTATGGACCTCATAATTTCATCCATCTTTATTAAGAAAATTAGATGTATAAATGTACTTGAAGCAACAAAAAACACATGGAATCAAATACTAAGACATTTTCCCAACGTTTGTCGCGTATTGTTCATCAAAAAACAAAATAGTTTGTCGCGAATTGTTGTATCAAAAAATGTGTTTTAGCTTGTTGTTTTCTAAGCATGCAAACAACAAATCTTCTTTCATTCTTACGTTGAACATCTCTCTCTCAAAGGATCCAGCTCAATTTGTATAGCTTGCTCACATCAATTTAAAGCCTTAATTCATAATAGAAGCTTGACTTTTCAGATAGCAACAGGTATAAGAGACTTGAGATTTTTATATGCATTTTTAATTAATAGGGCATTAAATAATGATGTTTTTTTTTCCAGTGAACAAGAGGTTCGAAGACCAAAATTGAATACAACTGGGTGGTGAAACCCAAACATGTAGTCCTTCCTAAAGCATTATTCAAATTTAAACTTTGTGACATTTTATCCAAACCAAAATTTATCTATGGTTTAGATTGAAATTTCTTAGTTTTATGAATAGTTTGCATCGCTTGAAATGGAACTGTATCGACCTCGAGCATTATATAAAGCACCAAGTTGAATAGGAATTGCACACGTCAAAATCTGATCGAGCCTACTAATCTGACCTTCTCATGCCGGGCTGGGATCGCCGGCCGTCTACTTTCAGGTGGAAAAATCTAGGGTGGATTAATGGGGCTCATAGCCTTGTGGGTTATCTAAGTCCTTCAACTTGATGCACATGAGATGACAATGAATCCATTCTTTTGCCAACCAAGGCCAATAAAATCTTCAAGGTGGGCACCCGAACCTAGTAGGCTCACAATTGGTGGTCCATCTGAGCCGTGACGGTCAAGTTCAAAGAGAACCCTCAAAATTCCATGGCTTTTGGAGTATGTGTGAAAGTCTATGGGCCAGATGCTTTTTTTTTTTAGCATGTGAGTTTTCCATATTGTCCTTTGACCGAGCCCACATTTTCGTGTAAGACCACTATACAGCGAGGATTTTTGGGCTTGTGTGAACGAATTAGCTCAGTCAAGTTTTTGGATGAAGAATGTGTGCCCTAGATTGAGTCTGACTTGGATGAAAACCATGTGTAGTTAGGCATGTCAAAGATTTTGATCTTATCCTCACAGAAGAGATTCAGCTGAAAAGTTTCAGAGTGGATCCACACTGATCCAATTCAATAGTTGACCCATAATTCATGTTATTTCCCTTCCCTATTTTTTCATAGTAGGTATCATGCTCATCTTCATGTTTGCCAAATCCAGATCCAGAATTCGTGTTATCTGGGTCATACTTTAGAAATGAACCACTCGTGTTTTAGATGCGCTTTTTAGCAGTTTGCGCCATTTTGTGAAACGAAGAAACCAAGAAAGACGTCAAAGCAACTTCTTTTTAAAGGTGGTCATTTCGGGTTACGGGTCGTGTTTGTGTCAGTATCATTTCATGAACGCCCTGGATCTTTTGTTAAGCTCTGTTGGGTTACTCGTGTTAAATTGCAGGTAATTTTGTCTTTTTCGTCATGTTTGTACCATGTATTTGTGTCCAAAACTGAAACTGACCTGATTTTTTCTAAGTTACTTTGGGTGGATAAGGATGCAAACTTTCCGGGTCGTGTTCGCGTTCATGTCCGAAATCGCCACCCTACTGTTCCCATATGGTTTTTGATACCGGACCCCTTGATCAAAGAACGGCAAGGATGAATGTCACCGACGGTGGTGATTTTGGCACTATTTTTCCGTATCACCTAGACTCCCGTCTCACTTACCATCCAATACTTATTCGCGAAAGTTTGATTTATTATAAATTAGAAAAGAAAAGGTTTCTTTTTCATAAAATTAAATAATCATATACGTGATTGGAACTGTAGGAAATTCCATAAATGTAACAAAAATAGCATTGCAAATAAAATGTATGACGATTTTTTTTTTTAAAAGAACTTTTCTCCTTTGTAAATTGACGCATAAGGGGGACACGACACGAGGCAAGTTGAAGTGTTCAACTAGACACTGTTGCGAATGAGTCTAGCATTCAGTGAAAGCCTAGTTTTCCAGTTAGAGTTCAACCATGGTACATTCTTGTTAATCTCGCCAGCGAGCTAAACCTATGTTAGGCTCGACTAAGTTCACGTAAAGGGCACGGGACCCAGAACTGCGCTGGAGCCGGTTTGCTTTCAAAGCCAACAAGTGCTCTAAAAGCATGCATAAAATATCCACTTAACAAACACAGCAAACTCTGAGGGGAACAGACTCTAGACCGAACCAGGTCTGAGTCAGCCTGGCCCATTCCCTACCAAAATGGCTCGAACCCAGATCTGACCCTTTTCTGTCTCGAGATTTGGGCCCTGGATGAACCCTAATTTTTTATTCAAATTGAAAGTCAAAGGGCAAATGTGTCTTTCTACCTGCTGATGTCAAGAAGCTTTTTGTCCACATCGGAAAGATTAATTAAGCTTTTAGGTACGCACTACTCTAAAAGGCAGAGTTTATAGTCCTAGATTGTGTAGCGAATGTCAATGTGGATTCCTCCTCCTTGTAACAAGCTGTTTTCTTTTGTATAATAACGTTACGTTAGTTCTAATTAAAAGTTATATTGAAAAAAAATGTGTCATGTGCACCCAGTGCATTAGCTCAACTGCCAGGATTCTCTGGCGCCGTTGCTGCCGGTGAGGAGTTCGACTCTCAGGGAGCGAATCTATGTGCGTGTTAGGGTTCGGCCTCCCCTTGGATGGTTGTACCCTCACTACTAAAAAAAATGGTCGTCACACAAGCAAAGCAATTAATACAGGTAAAGCAGCTCTCATGCATCCGATTGGCAAAGGGTGCAGAGAGAATCTAGGCATGAATGACGGTTCATAAAAAGAAAAATATATCGAAATTCGATCAAGATTTTATTCCTTATGTCATGTCATGTTAAAAATAAAATTATTTTCTAAATATTGGCACCATGTGTGTCCTCAAGAAAAGGTCATTGACCCAGTTGACTAACAGCCATCCCCCCTTCAAATACAAAGAAGTTATCATTTGGACCGAAGTTCACGTAAACCACATTGCTTCTAAATTAAACTACCTTGTCTTAATACATAAAAATAAAATCACATTTATTGCAAAAATCTTTTAATATACCAACCACAAAACAGAAGGAAAAGATAGTGAATGCAAGGATCATGTGATTCCTAAAGTGTCTAAGGGACACATCAATATATAATATTTGAACAACTGTCATCCCTGTGGAAATGAGTCTCCAAGACTCCAATCTAATATTTCTCTTTTATAAAATTAAATAAATAACTAAAATACCTATGCTTAGCTACCTTGACCTTGAATTTCTTGCATAATGGGTAAAACTTTTCTACAGAACTCTTGGTATAAAATATTTTCAGAGGAATTCCTTCCAAACTGAAGTACCAAATAAAATAAAATAGGGCTGACTACCATAAATACATTATGAATTATGAAGTATATATGTGTATATATATATATATATATATATAGAGAGAGAGAGAGAGAGAGAGAGTTGGGAAAAGATATGGAGGAATAATCTAAAAATAATGCACGTCAAATTGGTTATTGTTATCTTCTGCTACGATGGATTTCGGAATAAGAGCCTGTTGAAATTTGTCTACCAGAGTTTGTCTTGGCGCACTAAAGAAATGTACAAAGAAGAGCCACCATCATTCACCGGAAGGTAGCGGCCATGCCGCCGTCCCACGCCGGATATCCCGTCGGGAAACAGTCATCCAGCCCATCCACGAATACGTCGTCGTCGAGCTCGTCTAGATCGAGAAACAGGTCACTGTCTTCCACTTCTCCCACTGACCCGGCTTCCATTTCTGGCTCGTCGTCGTCGAATTGCATCTTGCTCACCTCCTCCATCACCGCTGTCAATGGTGTCGTCGGCGACAAGCCCGCAGAGAGCAAGCACGTCTCGCTATTGCCACCAACTTGGGAATTCGCTGTGGTTATCGTTGAAGCTGTCACAGTGTTCTGATCAGAATACTTCTGTCGAGTACTTCCAGCGAGAGAATTCCGATGAGTCGGGACTGGGTGGTTATGTTCAGCCGTGTATGTTATGATGAACATCGCCGGATCCGTTCTGCTTCTTTCCACTTGCTTTCTTGCCAAGCAGCCCTTTGAGCTACTGCACCTATAGTATCCTCTGTTCACCCACAAAAATATAGCATCATCAAGATCACTACTGAAGACGTCTCCCTCCTCAACATAAAGTGCAAAACCAGGGTAAATCGAAAAGCAAAGAGAAGGGGGGATAACCGCATCAAAATCACTATTCATAACGTTTTCCTCCTCAAAATACAAGTGAAAAGCCAACAAAGATTGGGTAAATCAAAATCAAGACAAGTCTGACAGAGAGAGAAAGAGAGCTGACCTTGGATAGGGAGAGCCTTTGATGGGTTTCTGGCCGTACTTTCTCCATGCCCACACGTCGGAAGACAGTCCTTCGGCCGGAACATGGCAAACCACCCGCTTTTGTTGACTCTTCCTATAATAATAACAAAAAAAAGATGTTAAACCCTTTAGCTCTATTTACAATATTGCTGGTGATCATGATTCATTTTCCGGATGATCGCAGTGCTGATTCATCTTCTTCTCAAGTGTGGTGCTGGTCCCAAGCCCCCGTACAAGAGGAGGCTTGCGCCAAGCATCAAGTAACTGCGACACCTGTATAACTATTCAGATCTCTCATCTTCATTGTGGATTTCCATCCACTCGTGCTAGTTTCCCTTTTTATTTGGTAGTGTTAGCGCCGAAATTTTCAAATGAAGATTTGTATTGGAATACTGTGTGAAATAGAAGTGTACTCATGAACGCGAATCGTCGGGCCTGGTGATAGTTTTCTTTCCAAATCGAAATGTACCCACGATTCACGAATGCAAGTCGTGGGGCCTGGTGACATTCTTTTTTTGTTGAAGGGAAATTGTGGTGGTGGTGGATGTATTACCTTCGCTTTGAGCGCGGCTGAGAATGCGAGGCAGCGCCAGGGAGGGAGAGAGGCCGCTCTTGGTGGCTTTGGCTGACGGCGGAGGACGGCTGGTCTGCGGAGGAAGAAGAAGAGTAGAAGGGCTTCCAGAGATCATCCAGCTCGGCCGATGGAGCCGAAGAGAAGAAGTCGGAAAAGGAGGCGGAGCCAGCCGATGCTTCTTCTGCAGCATGGGAGGGATTGAACAAGAACGGATCCATAGAGGCAAAGGAAGAAGAGGTCCTGGTGGTGTTGCAGTAGCCTTGAACCACCGCCTGCAAACCCCAATCGTCCATGGCGTCTACTGTAGAGAGAGAAAAGAGAGCCAGACACACAGAAAGGACGGCGCTGACTTTGGAAAACAATGAGTGCAGGGTGCGCTCTCTTTTATACAGCGTGAGGAGAGAGAAAGAGAGTGCGTGGGGGATTACATTCTATTAATTTTTAATATAATCAATTAAAAAAATGACATGAAAAAACGGAGAGGGGGTGAGAGCGTCGACTTTTTCCACACTTTCCTCTCTCTTCTCGCTGTTCTTCTTGGCGTTGTCTGAAGTTTGACTTTTCCATAAGTCAAGCCAAAAAACCAACCCTCTTTCTCCCTCTCTTTCTTCGGCGAATCCCGTGTCCTCTCTCTCTGTCTCGGTGAGGTTTGGCAGGAAGAAAGCTGTACCTTTTACGAATTTCGTCTCTCTGCGTCCGCACCCGGCGACGCGCTCTTGCCCTACGACGGACGGTGGGGACCACGTCGCCAAGAGGGTGGGTCCCTTTCAGTATTGTGGGCCCTGCGCGCCGAACCTCGGTGCCAACCTACAATATGGTCGTCATTTTGTGTTCTTAAAAGAAGCAACTAGGTATGTCGATTTCTAACTCGACCCGAATCCGACCCGAGAAATCGTGGTCTGTTTTGGGGGTCACGCCCCGGGTTGATTCTGGATCCACTTGAAGCAACACGACCAGAGTCATACCCTGGACTGGACTATCCGAACCTCACCCAAATAATAAATGATTAACACACACACATATATAATATTACAACTATATATATAATAATATAGAAATACATGTTATGGGTCATAATCAGGTCAGTTCGGGTGGACCTGAACCTAATAAGGCCGGGAGCGGGTTGGGTTAAAAGACCCATAAAAAGGTGAGGTTCTGGTCAACCTAGTATTTACCAAACCCAAACCCCAAGTAACTTGACACGAACCCTACCGTTTTATTGCCACCCTAAGATCCGCGTTGTCAAAGAAAATTTTCACACAGTGTCAAAGTGGAAAAAAAAGATAGGGAAAAAGCATGAGAATATTTGGGGGAGAGTTGAATGCTAATATGGCATAAGTAAATGATGGATAAGACTCGCCGATTGGGCTTGTATCAAATGCTCATACAAAAGCAGGTCAACCTGTACCATCCTAAAAACAAAGCAGGTCAACCTGAAAATGGTCCTTTTCATTACGAGTTCTTTTTCATGGACACATGTACACACTTTCTCGGCAATGTATGATAACGTGAAGTTGACTTATGGTGTAATGGTGCCAATTCAAGGTCTATCCTGACGTTCAAACAATTACTGACAGTCTTTTTGTGGCATTTCGACGTTTATGCTAACAATTCAATTAGGGACCTATTCAATGTTTATCAAAGCAGGGTTACCGAAAAAAAATTATTGCTTTTAAAAAAGGAGGTTGAAGCACACGCACGTGTATTGCCAAGAGGAGTCGAACTACCCACCAAGAGCAACAGTGTAAGTGCCCTACCGTTGAGCTAAAAACTTTGTTGCAGTAGTAGATGGATCTCATGCTATATTACCATTATTAAATAAGCCGAACGACCCATTAGTGATTGACTGAAATCAAAGGCAATCGGAGGTTCCCTATGAGTTAGTTGCATCCATGCCCCTCTAAGAGTCATGGTATTCATGACTTGGTCAATTCTGAGCCAAGTATATTGCTCAAATGGAATCTATAGACTCCTCTAGAGCATAGTTGGTTGATCGGGTGCACCCTCAACCGTTGGGTCGCTCCGTTGACCAGGCTAAACCGTGTTCAATGACTCATCTCGAGAAAATAAACTTGATTATTTGCTTGAGCTTCACATTCCTTCTTCTGTGTGATACCATCAAAACACAAAATGAGAAAGACATGCTTAAGAAGGTTTAAAGGTGCAAAGCTCAAGCCTCGTAGAATTTTGAAAGAAAGAATTTTGTTGATGCTGAAAATGATGACATCAAATTGAAAACCTGAAAAAGCATTGAAAGAAAACAAAAAAACATGATCTTATATTTATCGGGTTTAACGGGCATACAACGCATTGCACTATGGCGACAACCTATTGCTGAGGAAGGCTTTCCTTGCTTATTAATATAATTATATAATATTATACAAATAATTGCAATCAAGGCTTTGATTTCGTGGTAAAAGATCCAGCTAGTTGGTGCTCGTCACGGGCCCCTTACCTTTGTTTAGGTGCGAGTTTGTGACACCCTACTATGAGATCAAAGATAAATAACGATGAAGAATAAAAATTCACGTAGTCAAGTTCAGTTTGCATGAAAAATAGCTCAATTTTTTTTAGAGGATTGTTTAATCAGAATTACAGCCTTTGTATTATGAACAAATAACTTTAGGATAAACCATCATTAATCAGAACCCTGAGCGTTAGCTCAACCGGTAGGCCATATTGACCCTTGTGTTGTTGGTGGGGAGTTCAACTCCCGGGGGTGCAAGGAGTGGAGTGTGTGCATTAGGCTGGGGCCTCCTCTTGTATAAAAAAAGCATCATTAAACAATCAATTGATTAATTAACCTTTAACCGATTCCAATGATTCTGCAAATTGAAAGGCACCTACCTTCTAATGCAAATAACTATTTTCACCAGTTGCACAACAAGCGGTTACCTGACTTGGGGGTCGACTAACAAGTTGAAGGTCATGAGTTCTAGACCCAAGGCATGCATCTTGCTTCGGCCTTCCCACCCTACCTCTCTGCATAAAAAAAATGTTGGTCACGAAAAAAGAAATTAGCTTTAAAAAGAAAAAAAGGAGAAAAAAAAGGGAAACAGGAATCCAATCCAAAACGTAGCCCATTTGAAGATCTTTTCTTCTTGATTTATCTCGCTTTTAAAATGAACTATTTACACACTTTGTGCGCACAACCGTGCTTGCGTGGTCATCTTGCTCAAGCAATCATGCATGATTCTAGATCTTTGATCTCCTCTTTTTCCTTTTTCTTTTCTTTCTTTTTAGTGATTTGATTGATGCTGTCGCAACCACAATTCAAAAGAAACATCTTAGGCAAAGACTTTAAAACTAAATATATAAAGACCTGATTAAAAACCTAAAACAAGCCTTTTTCTGGCACTAAAAAGAGAATGAAGTCACTATTACATGGTCTACATCTACAATTAAATGATCTAACTATAAGATTTTGATTGGAAGGAGACAGATTCTCATGAAACCATGCTCAACAGGTTAAATTCGGGTCTTGTGACCAAAGTGAAAGGATGCAACCAACTGCTCCGCCTCTTTTTTTAAAATTAATATGTAATAATCAAGAAAAAGCAGCTTATGGCACACAAAGAAGGGAGTGACACATAGACCATGTTACTCAAACTAGTGCGAGTACCTGCATATCCCTTGTGTTTGGGACCAAAGTCATATTCCAAACCTTATGTCACACTAAGTGGGATCAGCTACATTGATTCTTATTTATTATTAGGCTCTATGTTATGTCACATTAGCATTTAACTGCAAAAAGACAATATTATAACTTTTTATCTTTTAATACCTCTTATGCCTTCCTCCACCTCTTTTGAAATGTTTGATATATAATTTCACCCCCCCACACACATATGTGTGTGTATGCATGCGTGTTCTCGTGGTTTATATGTATTAAGAAATTGGAAACAAGACACTATGACATGCTATTTTTCGATGTTTAATATTATAAAAGAGTTTTTTTTTTTTTGCAATCAGATCAGATATCTGATTCGAGAGAGGATTTAGAATATAAACCTGTGTAGAAAGAAATATATAAGACTTGGGTCGGGTATCTGATAACATGATAGCCCAAATTCCTGCCACAAGTTACCTTGTCTGATGCATGTATATTGAAATATGACCCAGATTTTCAAATTGCCATTTTTTATTCCCATCTATAGTTACAAATTTAGATTGGTGTATCCAAGATCATCTCTTACCTAGAAATAAAGGTGAAAATTTCGTGTTCTGGGTTTTCTTCATTTTTATGGCATTTCGTGTTTGCACCAAAAACAGGTCGACCTACATATAACCTATTATTTCATTCTAGACTCAAACAAGGACTTTTCGGGTCTTGTTCTAGATATTATGTGACCATGCCATGCCATTGCGCATCATTTCGTGTTTGCGTCAGAAGTAAATCAATTAAGTACAACCTGATTTTCAAAGTGTTGCTTTGGATATCCATGTTCCATCTCAGATTTTTATATGAAATCATATTGCCAGCAGTTTCATTTTAGATTACCTTGAATCATGTAATCGTCGTGTAAAAAACAAGTAAAGCCCAAAGACAACCAGATCCTTTTCCTTACTTGGTGGACACAAATTCAGATTTTTCAGATTATGAGTTCTTATATTATGAGCCCTACCATGAATTCTTGCAAAGATGGAGTACTGGAGAGGGCTCCGGCCACTACAGCCATGGTGGGAGGTTCAATCTGTGGTCATCTTGCCTCTGCATAAGCTAATGCCTTGTTTCATTACAACCTTCTTATGGATCGCCTCCTCGCCGTCCCTCGCCCCTTTAGTGTAAGGTAGTAGGGTGGTGCTCTACCCATAAAATCCCGGATTCCCTACTCAGTTTCGCAAGGAAAAATGAAGTTACACAAAGGCCTTTCAGTTCCAGTTCCTAGTATCTGAATCTCACCTATGGTTGCCATGGGTGCACTAAAATATTACTTCGACAGCTTCTAAATCTGCTTGAAAATTAAATCCCTGAAATTATTGGCATGCTATTTTAGGGGAGGGAACTTGCACATGATATAAATTAATGCACATGCAATGAATGATTACATCCTTTTCTTAGCATAAGTTTCCACACCTTAATAAAATAAGTTTATTTAAATTTAATTTTGGAAAAGAACAAAAGTATACTATTTAAAGTTAGCTAGCATATGATCATCACTGTCACCCAGGGTGTACTGAACTGCATTTTGTCCCACTCATTTTGAGTCCTCTTCTGGATGGATTTCGGGTCTTCTCCACATTAAATGTGGATTTATGTTGTGGTCACAAGCACCCAAATCAAAACCAAAACCAAGCCTTCCCCTATACTAAGTGGAGTCGGTTATACTGATTTGTCAACATTGTATTTTGTCGTGTTATATTAGTATCTGATGTTTTATTCTTTCCTTTTGACACTTTTCAGGCCTTCTTCACTCTGCTTTTAAGGTGTTCATGTCTAATTTCTTCCACATTGTCACCAAGCTCCATCTGAGCTGCGTCTTCTCGATAAATGCGGGTTACATTGGGGTCTCGAGTGCCCCTAAAATTTTAAAGTTTGTTGTGATTTTAACATGCTAATTTCTTAAGTTTGTAAACTACCATGAAGGGAAAGTATGAAATAGGGCTGTAGAAATGAGCCAAACCAGCTGAGGTGGGCCTATCCCTGTTCATGGCTCGACTCATCAAATATTTTCTTATATGTTGCTTGTTTTGTTCTCTCATTCAAGTAGAGACGAGCTGTGAGCTTTGCTTTAATAAGAGGTTGCTCGTGTAACTCTAGAAGCTTAAATTGTATAATTTTATTGAAAAATTTAATGTACGTTCATTTAAGTTTCTTTCACACACACATACATATATATATATATATATGTGTGTGTGGAGAGAGAAAGAGAAAGGTAGAGGATACAAACCACTTGTATGAAAACTCTATTCAAACCAATATCAACCATCCCATTGAAGGAAATGAATGGTTGAGATTGGAAAACAAAAATGTGAAAAGTACATGTAGAAGTAATTAAGTACTCTAACAAAAGAACATAAAACTTTTACTTTTTTTATTTTCAATCTCGACCAATCGTGGTCCTATAAAAATTAGTTTGGATATAGTTTACATATGAATGGTTGCATCCTCTAACTCTCTCTCTATATACACATGCATAGTTTCGTGAAGATATATAGATTCATCTAACTAATTCGGTACGCATAATGGGTTGACCTTTTTGTAGCTCATCTTGCTAAGCTATGGTAGAGATGAATGCACCTGGTCTGCTAGGCTCCCATGCAAGCCAAACAACGAGCAGCTCCTCATTTGGCAACCCCATTTTGAAGTAAAATACTTTTGATATTTAGGTTCTTTTTCCTAATATTGTGTATTTTACAAATCTTAGAACGGTTTTTATATTTTCATTATCTTTATCGTATATATATAACTAAATAAGCGTGTGTTTTTTTTAAAACGAAACATAGACAGCCCTTTCAACAAAATGGCTTGTTTTCTGTGAAATAAAATGATGTCATTTTGAAGTGCCTTTATATAAAATAAGCAGTTAAACGTTATATTCAATATTTTTAAATTTTATTTACCCGATAGAAAACTCAGCTTACGGTCAGGGTCTCGCCCTCTTATGGCCTGGTAAAGGACGAACGTTGTTTTGATAAAAAGAAAAAACGACAAGAGTAATGCTAGGTACTCAATAGCCATAAAACTCAACAGATCCTCCTCATATATTCCATGAGGAAGGCCTCAAAGTTTTGGAAGGAAACTAAAATTATCAAGTTTTAATTAAATGCTAATATGACACAAGATCGAGCACAATGGTGAGTAAGAATCCATACGGACAACAATCAGTTGGTTGGTTCAAGTGTTTCGACACTTTTTCCTCTTAAACAAGGTCTCGAGTTCAAGCATTGTGAATGGAGAAAACCAACGCTAGAAGAGCTTTACCCCCATGATGGGCCCTGGCTCGGACTGGATAGTTGGGGTCCTTGAAGGCTTTCAGACATCCATGGTTTAGAACCAAAAAGAAGAAGAATTCATGCAGCCGGCCCCACTTAGTATGGGAGAAGACATGGTTTTCGTTGGTGTTACCCGTATTTGAAAGATCTTTTGAAACCAAAAAGGGAAAGAAAAGGAATGAAGAAAAAGAGCATGATCCATAAGAGGCCAAACACCCATTATATGGTTTCCTATGAATTAAACTATTATCCTTCCTGTGTATGTGA
Organism: Brasenia schreberi; assembly: GCA_036023115.1. Lineage (NCBI taxonomy): Eukaryota > Viridiplantae > Streptophyta > Magnoliopsida > Nymphaeales > Cabombaceae > Brasenia > Brasenia schreberi. The sequence goes on from JAYKKT010000090.1 coordinate 22,680,748, forward strand.
ACCCAATGACTTCCAATCGTCTTTTACACTATTCTTGGGCCCATTGCAAGTGATATGTAGCATATCTTTCATTATCTAGAATCGTATGGTTGGTCAAATTCCTAGATATTGGATGATTCAAAATGTCACATTCAAAAGAATCATATATGGTCGGATTTTTCTATCCATTTAGTTAACTAACATCATGATCAGTTTCTAATGTAATTGTTTCTCAAAATGATTCGGGGGGGAACGGATGACTCAAACCAAACCTAGTTATGCCCGAATCAGCAAATCTTGAGAAAAAAGCAAACAGTTCCGAACCAGGGACCAAAGCAAATAGCTGCCTGTTTTGGCTACAGAAAATGTGAATAGGTCCGGTACAAATCACCATTCGCTGCCCAAAAAACAGGGAGAAAGACGATTGGAATTAGATGCCTGCTTTGATGTCCCATGTATTCTCGCTTTCAAGATACGAGTCTTTTTAATTCTGTGTAACCGCATAAAACCTAATAAACACACACACACACAGAGTTCAATCCCAAATATCAGTTTCAGTTTGATTTCATTTAACTGACAAAACTGGATCCAATACTTGAAGTGCCCAACATTTGTGACTACCATCCATGGCTCTCACTTTCAGCAAAAGGTGAGCTATGTGCTTGCCATACTGTGCTTGCCACACAGATTGCTTATCCATCCCGTTATTGGTTAAGGCAGAAGATGAATTACAACAAACTAAGAATCAATAATTGAAGTCCAAAGCTAAAACGCAGAAACCAGATTATAGATATGAACCATAATTGGGATCCATAGTCTCGCCAAAATCAGACTGATCAATTAGAAATAGACCCAACGAATAACCATGCTCTGTCGTCACAATCAGTTGGGTTTTTATGCCCACAATACACACTTTTGCATAGCTACTGCTCCATCCAACAATTCATATTGGAGTGCTGTGTCAAAGCATATCACAAAGATGGGACTCTTGGTTATTGAAAAAGATTGAGACAATAAGCACAGGATAGAGATATCATAGCACCAAACTTCCACTAACAAGATAACCAATTCTGTGTCGGTCACAAAATCTGCTCATTTGTGATGTTAGATCTTTTGTGGCACCAACAAATTAGTTCCAACTATTTTACAAGAGGAAGGTCATAAATGCCCCATGTACAAACTCATGGGCTGCTTGAAGAAAATCAGCAATTATTCATTATAAGCTTTACATTGCATTTGACCTTGCTTTTTGTAGCACAATCACCTTTTTCTTTTCATGCATGTCGTCCTAGAACAGTGAGGTTCAACAATGCAAGGAGGGAAACTTCTTGAAACAAGCTCGTATGTGCGGTGGACCTTCTAGAAGTAGATGGCATCAGGTTGTCCTTGTTCTCGTAAAATTAGAATAATCCCCAACATTAGCAACAAAGAGAGGATCCTTATCTTCACTAAGAGGATTAAGTTTTTGGTTTGCCTGCTCCAACTCACGCGTGAGATCATCCATGGTCTTTTTTATGCCGGACCTGTTCAACCTACCAGGTTCGCCGGTGGAAATCCCAACCATTGTAACCTTAGGAAGAAGTGGATTAGGTGGGATTTCTTCAACATGTCCACCATCAGAGCCTTGCCCTCTGTAATAGAAAACAAGAAAAAACACAGCTAAATCAAAACCCAAAATCTACTCAGAAAACATGATTAATGGAAAAGAGGTGAAGAAAGGGTTGTCAGTAAAAATTACAAAACACCTTGCATCTGATCCAACTAGCGCATCTTCTTTATGCAGTTGAGCTGAAAATGAATGTGGAAACAAATTCCATAAAGGAAAGCCAGAGCAAAATCTCTGGCGGTTTGGAATGTGACATTGATCGGTCTGAAGGCTCTCATTCAACTCTACCTTGGGATTCATGTGCCTCTGATCATCAAAATCTGTATGGGTGCAGCCACTGGTTCCTGCCATTTTCAAAAATGACGCTGCACTCCTGAAGACGACCCATTTAGTCAGGTTGTGTAAAAATGTATAGTGCACAGATTTATGTCTCCGCAAACTCTTGTATCTGCGCATCTGTGCGCATGCACCTACTTTTTAATTTTATTTTTTGTTCTTTGTATTGCAAAGGGACCCAGCAGCAAGGGTACCCACCGGGAGCCAATATAAGGCCATACCGAACCCCACACTTCAAACAAGGACTTAGTGACATAAAAAAGGATGTAACCTGTTTTTATTGTAAAGAGATAACGTATTGTAAAGAAATGTTTGAAGTTGAAGAAAAAGATGTCAGTGTGGATGGGGAAGTAGATTAAGCTTTCATTCTCCTTGTAATTCAAGATAAGATGAAGTAACTTGATGTTCAATTGAAAGAAAAAACATCTATTGATACCGTATGTTCTAGCACCTCTCATGACATGACTACTTGATTTTGAACCCTCTTTTCACATTACGCGCAATGAAATACTTTTAACACAAAAAATCTTTTGACATATGTTTTTATCATTGATGGGACAAAAGTACAAACTGACAAAATGAGAAATCTTCAAAATAAAGATTTCTCGGCTTTAAAAATTAGGTTCCAAAATTAAATTTGGACTTATTTTATGTATCTCAAATTGTTACTTTCTCATATAAGGGTTGCATTATACGGGATCACCTCTCAAAGAAGGTGATTGGTTGTAGCCACAGAGAAAGAGGCCTTTATGTAACAGACTACCTATACATGAAATTCTCGGCATTGTAATTTTGGACATTCCAATGTTGTCAAATGATGTACCTGTTAACTTGTAATAGAGTTAGGCCATTAGGACCCAGCAGGCCCCAGACACGGGCCTCTTGGGCCAATCAACACCCAACGGCTATACTACTAGTGATGTTTTGTCAAATGATGTAATTTTTGTGCTCACTTCACTTGTTTGGTATTATACCTATTTAGTTTGTCTTTTGCACTAAGTATTTGGTGATTTGGTTTGTTCTAAGATATTGAGAGATCATTTGTATTTGTGGACATCATTGGCGAGATTGTGGTGCTACTTTTCCATGGTATCAAAGTCAAAAAGATCTTATTATAGCTGCATTAGGATTTGTACCGATTGTGAAAAATCTTTAAATTTGGGAATTATTTGATCATCTTGAAAGAATCAAGGTATTCTTTGTATTTCTTATTATTCTTGAAAAAATGAAAGAAAAAAGTGAGACATTTCGTTGTTTATTGGTTCCCTCTTATCTAAGTTGAGCACGTACCATAAAAAAATATTTTATCTCTAAAGACTATTAGATTATATTGATGTTACAATTAAAGAGGCTAAATGGATAGAAGAAGGGTTTGATAGAGATAAAGAAAAATAGAAGCAAGAGTTAAAAAAAATAGGAAAAATACAATGTCAAAATCACAGAGATTAAACTTTATAGTAGGATTAACATATTTGGCAATGCCTTTGAGACTTGAGAATACTTAGAAAAACTCATTATCAAGACAATTTTGTTTTTCAAATAAACTTTATGGAAAAATAATAATGCTCAAACAAGGTTCAATGAGCACTAGGGATTACCATAATGAGGTTTTTGATCTTTAGAACAAACTTACGAGTTTTGACAAATTCGAAAAACTCGAAAGTATTAATGAGTTTCAAGAATACCTTGACAACTAATATTTCTTCTTGTTTATTTGGGGATTGATAGACGAATTTGAAAACATTAGATCAAATTTAATTTAGTTATGGGAGAAACTAGATTGGAGAATATAAAAGACAACAAAGAAGTGGTTCTTGCTTCGTCGAGACTCAAAAATTATTTAAAGACACACAAACCTCCACATGCAAAAAATAATAAAGGAAATAGACAATTCAAAGATAATGTAGTGCCTTGGCCAAACAAGAGTTCGATTTGCCATTATTTTGACATATCAAAACTATTTTTTTTATTGAAGACACTCGTGTGGTGTTCTTCCTTTTTCTATCTCTTCTTTTAGAAACACTTTCAAAATGTTAATAAGTCCCCTAGAGAGAAAATGGCTGATGGTAGCAATGGCAGAAAGGAGTGACATAAGAGAGAAAACAAAGAGAAAGAGAATGGGAGTGGGAAGGAAGAGGATAATGCATGTCCAAAACTGTGCTAAAGGTACTAGAGGTGTGCAAATAGAAACACCCTATATATAGCATGTGTGCACATGCATACACATACATGCACAATACATATATAAATATGTGCATGTATGCGCATGCTTGAGTTATGATGTGTACTTAAAGGCAAAGTACTTTAGTTATGGACCTCATAATTTCATCCATCTTTATTAAGAAAATTTGATGTATAAATGTACTTGAAGCAACAAAAAAACATGGAATCAAATACTAAGACGTTTTCCCAACATTTGTCGCGTATTGTTCATCAAAAAACAAAATAGTTTATCGCTAATTGTTGTATCAAAAATGTGTTTTAGCTTGTTGTTTTCTAAGCATGAAAACAACAAATCTTCTTTCATTCTTACGTTGAACATCTCTCTCTCTCTCTCTCAAAGGATCCAGCTCAATTTGTATAGCTTGCTCACATCAATTTAAAGCCTTGATTCATAATAGAAGCTTGACTTTTCAGATAGCAACAGGTATAAGAGACTTGAGATTTTTATATGCATTTTTAATTAATAGGGCAATAAATTCCATTAAATAACAATGTTTTTTTTTCAGTGAACAGGAGGTTCGAAGACCAAAATTGAATACAAGTGGGTGGTGAAACCCAAACATGTAGTCCTTCCTAAAGCATTATTCTGCTTTAAACTTTGTGACATTTCAAAGACATTATTAGTTTTTATTTTATCTTTTCTACATACAATCCAAACCAAAATTTATCTATGGTTTAGATTGAAATTTCTTAGTTTTATGAATAGTTTGCATCGCTTGAAATGGAACTGTATCGACCTCGAGCATTATGTAGAAAGCACCAAGTTGAATAGGAATTGCGCACGTCAAAATCGGAACGAGCCTACTAATCTGACCTTCTCATGCCGGGCTGGGCTCCTACTTTCAGGTGGGAAAATCTAGGGTGGATTAATGGGGCTCATAGCTTTGTGGGTTATCTAAGTCCTTCAACATGGTGCACATGAGATGACAATGGATCCATTCTTCTGACAACCAAGGCCAATAAAATCTTCAAGGTGGGGCACCCGAACCTAGTAGGCTCACAATGGGTGGTCCATCTAAGTCGTGCCGGTCAAGTTCAAAGAGAACCCTCAAAATTCCATGGATTTTGGAGTATGTGTGAAAGTCTATGGGCCATATGCTTTTTTTTTAACACGCGAGTTTTCTGTATTGCCCTTTGACCGAGAACACGTTTTCGTGTAAGACCCACTATACAGCGAGGGTTTTTAGGCTTGTGTGAACGAATTAGCTCAGTCAAGTTTTTGGATGGAGAATGTGTGCCCTAGATTGAGTCTGACTTGGATGAAAACCATGTGTAGTTAGGCATGTCAAAGATTTTGATCTTATCAACACGGAAGAGGTTCAGCTGAAAAGTTTCAGAGTGGATCCACACAGATCCAATTCAATAGTTCACCCATAATTCATGTTATTTCCCCTCCCTATTTCATGGAAGAGGTTTCCTCATGTGGTTGCCATTGACAACAAAGAGGAAGTGCTACCGTCGAAAATCAAGATCTACATTAAAGAAATATTCAAAGAAAAGGCAAGCATCTCCGAGTCGACATTATCATCTTTTTCAAACAACAAAGTATGTCATGGTTTTTAGATTCCGGTATTTTCTTTCGCATGACTAATGAATATATAAATTGTTGGACAAATACACACAAGTGTTTACTGCCAATAAAACTAAGCTTGATGTTAAAGAAATTGGTAATTTAGAATTTAATTCCTTTAAAATATCCCAAGTACGTTTTATACCAAAACTAAATCTTAATGTTATCTCGGTTTCTCAAATTTATGATAACGGTTGCATTATTACTTTCTCACCAAATGGATGTATGGTGCAAAATTATCTATTGAAGAAGGTGATTGGGCAAGGACATAGAGAATGTGGTCTATATGCCATGAATAATTTAGTTATATCAAAATTTGAAACATATGAGATTACTTGTAATGATTTTGGGCTTTGACACAAAAGATTGGGGCATCTTGATATAAGCAAAATGAACATCATCTAGAGATAAAGAATAATGAAAAGAATGATTTTGTTTGTAAAGATTGCATTTTTGGCAAAACACGTAATGCACCATTTGGCGAAATAACCCTTATTACAAAAAAAAGCCTTTGAATTAGTGCACTCCGATGTTTGGGGACCCTCTCCCATTCAAAAGGAGGAGTGACCTATTATGTTATATCTTTGTAGATGATTTCACTCGATACACTTCGATATATTTTTTGAAACACTAATCGGAAGTTTTCAAATATTTTTTGATCTTTCACAATACGATCAAGACTCAATTTTAAACTAATATCAAAATCCTAAAAACCGACTCCAGAAGTGAATGACTTCAAAAACTATCTTGGAGAACATGAAATTTGGCATAAAAAAACTTCTATAAAAACTCCCCAACAAAATGGTTTAGCCAAAAGAAAACATCGACATATTATTGAAACTACTATAACTTTGTTGTTAGCAAGTAAAGTTCTCAAATACTTATGAACCGAAGTCACTTTAACTTTCGTATATTTGATAATAGGATGTCATCTACCAAACTAGAAAATTGTTCTTCCATTGAAAAATTGTATTTAAATAAACCTAGTTATGATCGGTTCAAAGTTTTTGGATGTAAGTGTTATAATGATATTGATAAAAAGGGGCATAGATGTTACAACCCTAAAAAGATAACTTATGTGTCTAGAGATGTCAAATTAATTCAAGATGATGTTATTATGGAGATAGTCACAAAGCACCAAAGAGAGTCGCATGTTTTTGGATGAAATCTCGAATGAAAGGTTAGATGACAAAGAGGAAAGTATGGTCCATCTAGAAAATGAACCTCAAAATCCCGAAACTATACAAGAAATCATAAGACCTTTTGAACATAGAGAAAATGATAATGCTCCTACCAAAAGAATCATAAAACCCTCTCAAAAATTTGTCTCTTAGAAACATTTCAACCATAACAAAGAAACTATATAACAATCTTATGAGTATCCATGAACCAAATCATTATGACCAAGCAAAAAATAAATTAGAATGGAGAAAAGCTATTAATGATGAATTAAAAGCTCTAGAAAAGAATAGTACTTGGGACATTATTTTGAAACCCAAAGAAAACAAAATTAATGGTTGTCTGTAAGGTCAAAACATATAGTGATGGATCTATTGAAAGGCTTAAGAAAGACTTATAGCCAATGGTATTCTCAAGAATATGGGATTGATTATGAAGTAGGTCTGTAAGGTCAAAACATATAGTGATCGATCTATTGAAAGGCTTAAGAAAGACTTATAGCCAATGGTATTCTCAAGAATATGGGATTGATTATGAAGAAATTTTTGCTCCTATTGCTCGTATGACTACTCTTCGTATATTAATTTCTATTTGTGCAATTAAAGAATGAGATATATATCAATTGAATGTTAAAATACGTTTTTTGAATAGTAATCTTAGTGAAGATATCTATATGGCTCATCCTCCTAGATTTAATGCTCCAAGTAATTATGTCCTTAAACTAAAAAAAGCTTTATATGGACTCAAACAAGCTATTAAAGCTTGATTTAATAGATTTGAGAATTTTGTGCATGCACGAGATTTTTACTCAGTTATACTAACACTGCTTTGTTTGTAAGAAAAACTTATGCAAGTATTGTGATTCTACTTTTGTATGTAAATGGGATATTACAAATCAAAATAGATCTGCATGAAGAATTTGAAATGAAAGATCTGGGTCAACTTAGTTAATTCTTGAGAATAAAAGTAACCCGTAATAACAAAAGTTATTTTAAGTTACAAACAAAATTTGCTAGTGATATTATTAACATATCAGGTTTAACAGATGACAAGGTGAGCACGCCGGAGGTGATAGAGACCAATTTGAGAACTACATATGGAGAAAAATTACAAGATCACACTTCCTACAGACAAATGATAGGAGCTAGGTAAATGGGATATTACAAACCAAAATAGATCTGCACGAAGAATTTGAAATGAAAGATTTGGGTCAACTTAGTTACTTCTTGAGAATAAAAGTAGCCCGTAATAACAAAAGTTATTTTAAGTTACAAACAAAATTTGCTAGTGATATTATTAACATATCAGGTTTGACAGATGACAAGGTGAGCATGCTAGAGGTGATGGAGAACAATCTGAGAACTATATATGGAGAAAAATTACAAGATCACACTCCCTATAGACAAATGATAGGAGTATGACGTATCTTACCATCACTCAACTAGACATAGCATATCCAATACATGTAGCAAGTCAATTTCAATAAGCTCCCACCAGTATACACATGAGTGCGAATATGCATATTATGAGATACATAAAGGATACACTTGAAAGGAAGATCATTCTAACATCATCAACTTTCGGATAAATCAAGCACATCGGAAAGCGTGTCAACTTAGGGAAGTTCTCAACTTGTGAGATTTTATATTTTGAAGTCAAGGTAACTTCAAAAAAATTGTTTTTTTTTTTGAAATTTAAGGAAAAAAATAGTTTTCAAGTAAAACAAGTTTTTTTAATATTCTTGACGGTAATCATGTTGTCTTCAATCCATATGTATGTATGATTACCTAATAATTGCATCTATGAGAAGGTATCTTAGCTTTTAAATCTTTATGACTTATGACTGATTGTTTTCATATGAAATTAATTCCAAGTGTATATTATCACGTAAGTCATATAGAGTTTTCTTATCAATAAAATATCTTTTTATTCAAGGAAAAATCATGATATATAAATTGTGTGAAACTTCATGCTTATTAATGTGCTTGGGGCTCTATTTTGAGCTCATCATGCAATATTTTGAGTTAATACTCACTAGTATTAACACTATTAATTTTCAATTCCAAGCGTAGATTGTGTAATGAGGTGTGTTCTTTCCAACTTATATGCAACCTTAATTGCATTAATTGTTTATTGTCATGGTATAAAGGAAAATATGTTTTGGCAATAAGTTGCAACATTTAAATGATCTTTCAACTCGTTCATTGATAAGAAAAATGTATTGAAATTTTTCGATGCTTTCCAAACTTGTTTATTAGATCAAAAGTTGCATCTCTTGGCATGATTAAAATTCATGTTATTGGTCATTTGTTGAACACCTTTGTGATTAAGTGCTTAATGTTGTTGGCCTTTTAACGAAACTTAATCATTGTTTGAAGATGAACTTATTGTTATTTGATAACTTATGATCTTTAAAGTTATATTTTCATGTAATTAATGCCTCTATATTGCTGGCCTTTTATGGGAAAGAATTATCGAACGTAGGTTAAGACAAGTATAAGTACAACAGAGAACCAATTTGGATTCATGCCAGACATATCTACTATTAAAGCGATTCACCTTTTGAGTAAAAAAGAAAGACCTTTACATGATATTTATTGATCTAGAAAAAAATTATGATAGAGTACCGAGAGAGGTTCTTTGGAGAACTTTGGAAAAAAGAGGTATCCCATTGACATACATTAACCTTATAAGAGACATGTATGATGGTGCAAAAACATGTGTGAGGACTCATGAAGGAATGACAAACTTCTTTGAAGTTAATATTGGGTTACATCAAGGATCAACTTTAAGTCCATACTAATTTATAATGGTGATTGATGAGTTAACAAAACATATTCAAGATGAAGTACCTTGGTGTATGTTATTTGCAGATGACATTGTATTAGTGGAGGAGTCTAAGGAAAAAGTTAATAGCAAATTGGAACTATGGAGAGAAACATTAGAAAGCAAAGGCCTCCGACTTAGTAGAACAAAGACAGAATATATGGAATGTAAGTTTGATCATTTGGTTACTTCAGAGGACATAGAAATTAAAATAGGCACATATTGCATTCCTCAGAAGGAAAAGTTTTAAATACCTAGGGTCAATTTTTCAGAGTGATAGAAGAATTGATGGAGATGTTACGCATAAAATTAATGCTGGTTGGTTAAAATGGAGAGGAGCATCAGGTATTCTTTGTGATAAGAAGATACCATTAAAATTAAAAGGTAAATATTATAGAGCAACAATTAGGCCTGCCATGTTTTATGGTTCTGAGTGTTGGGCAGTTAATCATCAACATATACAAAAGATGTTTGTGACAAAAATGAAGATGTTGAGATGGATGAGTGGTCATACAAGAAAAGACCGTATACATAATGAGGTTATTAGAAACAAATTAGGAGTGGCACCAATAGAGGATAAAATGAGAGAACATCGTTTAAGATGGTTTGGACATATAGAAAGAAGATCAAAAGAAGAACCTGTAAGAAGGTTAGAAAACCTAAATTTGGAAAGTATTAAAAGAGGTAGAGGACGACCACAAAAGTGTTGGAAAGAAACAATAAAGAATGATCTAGCTTATTGGGAATTAACTGCTAACATGGCACACGATAGAGATCTGTGGAAACAAAGAATCCATGTAGCCGACCCCGTCTAGTATGGGAAAAGGCTTAGTTGTTGTTGTTGTTGTCATATTGATGAGTTTCTACCCTGTTCTAGAGGATAAAGAAGATCCTTTGAATTGCTTAAATATTTTAAGAATAGAACTTTCTGGCATTTTAAGGCTGTTTCGCTAGACATAATTGTATAGTATGAACTAGTAAACCAACCAGGCCAATAGTGGTCTGTTACACCAGAGGCTTAATGTGAACTCCATCCTATTACCATTTCCCAAAGTTGTATGACTTATCAATTTAATACCCAAAAACTTTAAAGTCGAAAATGAACATTCCTTGGTGATGATGGCTTATCTCAATCTGGTGGTGCACTTGGTAGAGAAAGGATCAACTTCTCAAGGGGAAACACTTGCACCTCATTGCTCTTCACCACTTTATTCTAAAGGTTGTGGGACTGTGTTTGCAGGAAACGACCCTGGACTAGACTCTCCACTGGGAGAGAAACAAATAAGACACTAGAATAGTTCCATTTCTCTAGTGCTTGCCATCTAGTAATCAACGAAAGACCAATCTCTTTTTCCACAAAATTGACAACAAATAGATCATAAGTTATGCATGTACCTCTCCTCAAATGAGTCGACAAGATAGGGGAACTTGGGTTGAATGCCCGTGGCTTTCCTTAGCCATCTGTTTCCAAGTAGTACCCTGTCAACAGTATCATGTATTTGGATTTCTGCAGCCTTTGATATGACACTCAAAGGTATTCCAGGAGGACCCATTTCTTCCAGCATTTCTTGCACCTCTGGAGGTTCAAATAAGCTATCGATACTATCATCAACCATCTCTGCTGGTAAGTTATCATCTATTACATCCTTTCTCCTTTGCATATGCCGAGTTTGGATCAAGGCATGAAAGTGCTGGTCAACAGAAGCTTCCAGAATATTATCAAGCAAGCCTTTATCAAAGAAGTATGGCTTGTACCTAATTGAATACCAACAACACAAGCCTGCATCAGCATACCTTCCAGCCATGAGGCAATATGACAAGACATTGGAGTATCTTGATTTGAAGATGTAGGTTTCTGTTTTAACTGAAAATTGTGCAACTAGAATAAGCACCACCCAAAAAACTATCCCTTAGATTTGTCAAGTTCGATTCATAGTCATGTGTCTTATGCAACTACCCAAGGTTTTACGAGATCAAACATCACTATCCACAATCCCATGCACCCTCCACTTTGATTCTTTTCACAAACAAGACATGCATTTGAGCATGTAAGCGCATTTACAGAAATAGAAACTGCAAATAATAAAGTAAAACAAATATGGCTACTGAGAAACAACAAAATGGCATGCACTTGGCATCATTCGCCAAGATACCCATCGTAACCTACTTACTGAAGTAATATAAAACTACTCTGGTAGGGTTGCCATACACACATCACACTCCCTGGTACCACACTGGGATTTCCTGGCATATTCTACTGAAAACTTATTTATTTTAAATACTTTTTACTAGAAATGCTAACATAGAGATGGTTTAGTGTAGATTTTATAGTGTTAAAGTTTGAAAAGGAAAATTGTTAGGGTAAATATGTGTATATCTATATGTATGTATGTATGTAACACACTTGTATATATTTGAGTTTTAAATTCCAATTAGATAAAGAACAAAACTTTCTGAACCATATATATATACAACAACAATAATAATAACTAAGCTTTTTCCCATACTAGACGGGGTCAGCTACATGGATTCCTTGTTTCCACATAGCCCTATCACGTGCCATGTTAGCAATTAACTCACAATAAGCTAGATCATTCTTTATTGTTTCTTTCCAATACTTTTGTGGTCGTCCTCTACCTCTTTTAATACTTTCAAAATCTAGTTTTTCATACCTTCTTGCATGTTCTTCTTTTGATCTTCTTTATATATGTTCAAACCATCTTAATCGATATTCTCTCATTTTATCCTCTATTGGTATCACTCCTAATTTGTTTCTAATAACCTCATTATGTATACAGTCTTTTTCTTGTATGACCACTCATCCATCTCAACATCTTCATTTCTATCACAGACATCTTTTGTACATGTTGATGATTAACTGCCCAACACTCAGAACCATATATATATATATATATATATATATATATATATATACATGTATATAAAAACAGACGTGACCCCAAAAGGTCCGGATATGTAATGTGTGTATGTATATGTGTGCATGTATGTCTGTCACCCTTCAAAATTTTTGAAGTTGTCATGTCATACCTGCACCCATGTAACATAACTTTGACGTCATATCATCCAGAACTTATAATGTACAAAACATCGTGGATAGAACATGCTCTCTGGGGCCAAGGGTTGGCAATTTAGATTTTCAAAATAAAAATTACTGACTGATACAGCATGCCTCCTAGTTTTAGGCTGGCAGGCATGGCGACAGTGTCCAGCATGTTCTCCTGGGACCAGGAATTGCCAATCGTGATCTTTATGAAAGAAGAAAAAAAATGACACATCAAGCCACATGGTGTTAGGATGTGAAGCATGGCAACCGTAGCTCAGCAGCAGGATACAGGGAACAGAAACTGGGCACATTTGGTCTCAACATAAGAGCTTACTCAACAAGAACAGAACTTGGATTACTATTGAGATGATGCAGGGAGGGGGACTCAGTTTGAGTAAAAGGTCCGTGATCTGGTTGGACTATTGTAATTGTGTCCTGTGTATAGGATTTTAGGCTAGGCAAGACCATGTACCTTTTCCTGTTCTTCTTGTGACAGACCTGTTTAACAAATAGAGCCACACCAGGCCAAATACTATAGCAAGTTGGCTACCAACTACCATTGAGCAAGGTACTGATATCCACCCTTGCCAAATTGGGGTTTCCATCATAAATCCAATGAAAAGGAGAAGAATTTCATAAGGTGCATAAGTTGCATACCACTTAATGCCTTCAGTGGTAGCAATTGCAATACTCAGATTCTGAGCAGCAAAAACTGGAACTCCATCAATACTCTTCTTATGCCCTCGTGACATTTCCTTCAGAAGTACTCTAGCTGCCTTGACCTATGCATGAATTACAAATGTCTGTAAAACCAACAACTTGCCGACGAATTTCAAATCACCATATACCTGTTTTTCATTAGGAACAAATTTGAACATGTGAGGCTTTTCCTGCATGAACATGGCAAGAATACCATAAGACGAGGCCCTTTGACATGGAAAGATACAGAAACTTAAACGCCCAGACTTGTAGATAACATTATCAGTCAAGCTCTTCGTACCAGAACTTTCCATCTTATTGACTTCAGGTTGCAACGAACAGATGAAGCACATGACTGTTGCCATTAATGGCAATACTTCATGGAATATTAATATTGAAAATTGGTTGGTTGTATAGTACATAGAAGCTTCTTTTGTTTCTTCAAATGAAAAAAGCTGAGAAAATTTGTATAGGAGGAGAGATGAAACGCAAAGATAGAAAAGTATCCATCTTGTAAGAAGTAGAACCAACCTGTGACCACTAACAAGGGAACCAGCATCACTTTCACAGGTAAAAGTGAGCAAGAACAAAAAGAAGCACAAACTTCACTACAAAAGGTCAGTCAATTCTCTGTGAGACGTTCCTCAGGAGCTTTTTCTTGAAATTGATTTTCTCAGGAAACCTAACAAGTTTAAAATTTTGAGGAAAATGTAGGAAGACAAATTGACGAAATACAAAATAAAAACGTAGAGGATATGAATGGAGGATACTTATACTACAAAAGCAAGGACATTTAAATCAAACCTATAGTGAGAATAGATGTCCTATCTATATTTTGAGGATATCATGACACTTTGACATTTTTCACTTTTAGGAAATAAAGATGACTCATAATCCCAAATGACAGCAATATGAATAACTATAGCATTTACTGTGACAGTCAAGCAACCAGAACCCAAAGGTAAAGGAACTCACGTGATTTGCAAGTCTAATAACATGATGCATCAACGCCATACGCAACTTCAAAATATTAACAAGTGAAAGCTTTGTGACAAGAATGTCTTGCAAAATATCAGTATTTGTCAAAAATATTAGCAGCTAAGCAACACAAGGGAGATTTCTCGGCTTCTTAACATGAAGATCATACTGAGTTTCCTACTTCATTAAGAATCAGTTTCGGCCTCAAATTTGGTGGTCCCACTGGGTATTTCATTGCCCTTCAACCTTAACAAAGCCTTCTCCCACACTGGATAGGGTTGGCTAGAAGGTGCAATACAAGAACTTCATAGGAGGTCACAATACTTTTTTGTCTTTTTTAATATGTAGGAGGTCACCAACCCTAGTGCCTAAGCACACTTAGCTCTGGAGTTCTTGTTAGAAATCAAGTAAGAATTCCAGAATTCATTTTATTGAAATTATCATATAATCTATACACAATCAACCACAGCTTTTTCATTTAAAAGACACCAAATGGTGTTTATATAGGCATGGAGGATCCGTTGGATGCTAGCTGCTTATAGCCCCTTCCAATGGCTAGAAGATGGAATACAAGGACTTCATAGGAGGTCACAATACTTTTTTGTCATTTTTAATAAGTAGGAGGTCACCAATCCTAGTGCCTAAGTCTTAGTTCTGGAGTTCTTGTTAGAAATATTGAAATTATCAGATAATCTTCTGTACACAATCAACCACACAATGCTTTTTTGTTTAAAAGACACCAAATGATGTTTATATAGGCATGGAGGAGGGAGACCCTTCCAACATTGAGGAGAAATAGCCGTTTGGGCCTTGCTGATCTTGACAGGCCCTGGTTGTCCTAGCCATTGGGCCTTGTTGTCCCAGGCTAGCTGGGCTACTTAACATCTTAACACCCCCCCTCAAACTTATGGTATAAATATCGAAAGTTTGTTTCAATCACTCATGTGTCTTATTCCAAAAGGAGAATGTTCAACTTTATAAATCTTTTCGAAACTTCAGTCTCATTTTTGTTATCATTTTTTATATGTATGGATGCATTCAAACTCATCATTATGGTCTAGCTTAGGACATACTTATAACAAAACTTATATAACTAAACCTCAATGAAAGTATTAAGATCCCATAACTATAAACTTGAAAACTTGTGTTTTCCAAAGAAGTTCTTTAATGGAAAAGATTGATCATCTAAATAGGATTGTCAAATATAACAAATAAGTTCATGCTTTCACCACAAACTCGTGATATTACAAAAGGCCTTGATATACCAAACAAGCTTTAAGGCTAAACTTGAACCATCCAAAACAATCAAACAAACTTTAAGGCTAAGCTAAGATCAAAACCTCCAAAACAATCAAACGAGCTTTAAGGCTAAGCTAAGCTCAAACCCTCCAAAACAATCAAATGTCAAGGCCCTTAAATAACTCACAATCTCAAACATGATTCACCGATTTCAAGGATAAGATAATCCACCAACATGATCAAAATAGGTTTTAAATATACATGAAAAGATTTATAATCAACTTAATATTTTTCAAGAATCTTTTCAACATAAAAGGTTTGTCTCAAAAAAATAAAAATTCTTTGAATACAATTTTTATCACTCACAAAAAAATGCTCGAAATATACCAAATGAATAGTCAATACTCTAAGACAAGACTCTTTTTATGCATTATTTTCAAATACGTGTATCAAGCACAAGGTTATCAAGATAACAACAAATGCATTTTCAATATTAACTCATCTCCAACCAATAATCAACAACATGAAGCACCTTAATCATAAAGGTCTTCAACAAAAGGCCAACAATCATGACATATAGCCATAACACGGAGATCTTAATCACATGAAAATACAACTTCAAAATTATCAATATCATAAAATATCAAATAACAATAAGTGCATCTTCAAACATTGACTGATATCAGTGTTGTCCGTATCGCACCGTAATCGTATCGTGGGCCACCACGATACGATACGGGGCCCCGTATCGCAGGTGCGGGCGTATCGCACCGTATTGTGCGATACGGCCCGTATCGCACGATACGGCCCGTATCGCACGATACGCCCTGGGACCCTTATAAAGGGTCTCGGCCCGAGAGAAACCCGCGATTTTTCGCGGGTTTCCTCTTTCCTTTTGGGTTCTTCAAGCTCCCTAAAAGTCGGTTTTCGCCTCCTTGGTGTTCAAAGCTCTAAAATCGTGCCCTACGGTGTCCGTCCAAGCCTCCAAACTCGGATTTAGGTATATTTTTAATATTTTTTCCCTTTTTTCCTTTATATTTATTGTTTTTTGTGTTATTTCGGGTTTTTTTTTTGAATGACAAAATATGAAGTTATTAAGTGTGTGTATATGATTTTTATTGCATTCATGAAGTGGGAGACACTCGATTTGAGTGTTATTTGAAGATTGGGGGATTTACGAAGTGCTTTTATTTTCAGGTTTTTGTTTGAATTAAAGTACTCCATTGAGATGGCAGGAAGGGGTGGTAGAGACTCTCATTCAAAGTCTGATGATCCGGCATGGCAGTGGGGTATACCAGTTGAGAGTTCAAGGTTAAAAATCAGATGTTTATTTTGTGAAAAGGTGGTTAGTGGTAGAATTTCAAGGTTGAAACACCACCTAGCAGGAACCAGGAAAGAAATTGCTCCATGGACAGGCATAGTTAGAAGTGTGCCCGAAGGTATTAAATGGCAATGCTTGCAGATGATTCAGAGCATACAGGAAAAGAGACAACAAAAGGATGATTTCCAGATGTGTGAAGAAGCTGATGATGCTACTGTCACTGGAGTTGGATTCACTGATAGTTTGCCTTCAGATGCTAGAACAGATATTGGTAGTAGCAGTTCGCGAGCACCTAGCAGAGGAAAGAGGGTTGCAGCTGAAGACTTTGGAGGTGGCAGAAGAGGAAGTTCAGGAAGGAGTAGAGGAAGAGCTTCTTCTTCTAGCATACATTCGTTCTTTCCTCCTTCCACTACACCTGATGCTCAGCCAGGAATTCGTGCTGCTATGGCTTTAGAACAACTGCACGATCAAGCAGACCTTGCAGTGGGCAGATGGTTTTATGATGCATGCATTCCATTTAATGCAGCAAACAGTTTTCATTTTCAAGCAATGGCAGATGCAATTGCTAACATTGGTCCAGGATACAAGATGCCCTCTTATCAGAAGTTGAGAGGGAAGATATTAGATCAGACCGTGAGTGAAGTGCAGCAATACTGTTCGACTTTGAGACAATCGTGGAAGGAAACAGGATGCACTATCATGGCAGATGGATGGACCGATAGGCGAGGAAGGACATTGCTAAACTTTCTTGTATATTGTCCTAAAGGACTCATGTTTTTGAGATCTCTAGATATGTCAGAGGAGAGGCACACTGCAGAGATCCTACGAGAGGAATTTGATAAGGTTATACAAGAGGTTGGGCTAGAAAATGTAGTCCAATTGATTATAGATAATGCAGCTAACTACAAAGCAGCTGGAAAGGAGTTAGCTGATATTTATGAGACTTTCTACTGGACACCATGTGCAGCCCATTGTTTAGATCTCATCCTCGAGGACATTGGTGAGATGGATGAAATAAAGGCAGCAACTGAGTGTTGCCAAGATATTACAAAAT
Source organism: Brasenia schreberi (assembly GCA_036023115.1). Classification (NCBI taxonomy): domain Eukaryota; kingdom Viridiplantae; phylum Streptophyta; class Magnoliopsida; order Nymphaeales; family Cabombaceae; genus Brasenia; species Brasenia schreberi. The sequence continues at coordinate 22,698,822 of JAYKKT010000090.1, forward strand.
TTATTTACAACCATGCATTTGTTTTATGTATGATGAGGAGATACACAGAAGGTGCAAAGCTTCTTCGCACAGCTGCAACCCGGTTCGCAACAAACTTCTTATCTGTACAGAGTATTGTGAGACAGAAGCAAGCTTTAAAGATAATGTTCTCCTCAGATGAGTGGCAATAATTTGCAGAGTTGCCACAAAACAGAAGGAACAGAAAGTTAAATGAGATTGCAGAAACGGTTTTTAGAAGTTCATTTTGGAATGCATGTATCAGATTATTGAAAATTACTTGTCCTTTAGTGAAAGTTTTGAGATTGGCTGACAGCGAGGAGAAACCATCTATGGGCTACCTTTATGAAGCCATGGACAGGGCAAAAGCAGCGATCATAAATAACTTTAATGGAAAAAAAAGAGATTATGTGCCCGTGTGGAAAATAATTGATAGTAGATGGAATAAACAATTGCATCAGCCTATTCATGCAACAGCCTACTATCTAAACCCATCATTGAGGTACTCAGCAACCTTCAAAAGGGACGGTGAGGTTAATCGAGGAATCATTGAATGCATCGACAGATTAGTCCCTGATGAGAGCATAGTAGATGCGATACATCGAGAGATGGAGATATATGATAATGCTCTTCAATTCGCAATCGCTCTACGATGCGTCCAGGTACATTATTTATTTTCATATTTAAGTTACATCTTACATTACTGTGGATTATTATGTCTCTAATGTTTATATTTTTTTTACAGATGTTTGGTGGAATAGGTTTGGAAGTGATTGTCCAAACCTTAGAGATTTTGCAGTTAGAGTCTTAAGCCAAACCTGTAGTGCAACAGGTTGTGAAAGAAATTGGAGTGTTTTTGAACACATCCATACAAAAAAATGCAACAGGTTGGAACACAAAAGGCTTAATGATTTGGTTTATATTCGTTGTAACATGCGCCTTCGTGAAAGGTAATCTTGTATTACTTTCAAATTTTCAATTCGATATTATTTAACTTCAGTTTTCAATTGTTAATAACTTAATATTACTTACTAATTGTTTATCTTTGTTTGTGTCGTAGGCAATTAAAAAAAGTAAATAGAGAAGAAAGTCAGTTCGATCCAATAAGTTTGGATAATTTTGATATATTAGAAGATTGGGTTATGGAAGACACTGAAGAAAATACCCTCCTAACAGAAGAAGACGTTGCCTAGATTAATTTGGAAGGAGTGCAACAACATTATGGAGATGAAGAATTTGATTTTGAAGAAGAAGGTGTGGGCGTGGCTGATGATGATGAGGATCTGCAACAAGGAGAAGATGAAGATTATTTAGTTGATGATCCTGATTACAATTTGTAAAATGTAATATTATATGTAACTATAGTGTACTGTAAAGTGTAAACTATGTCTGTATTTTATTTTTTGGATTCAAAATATGTAAATTTGGATGCAATTGTTCAATGCTGAATGCCCAATCTGTACTAAACTTACATTATATGAATTTAAAGCAATTATCAGATTTTTCCTGATTTTTTTCGATTTTTTACTATTTTTTATTATTTTTTAATTATTTTTTGCATTATTTTAATATTAAAATACGATACGATACGATATGATACGCCCGTATCGTGGAGCCCAGCGATACACGATACGATACGCGTCAGACAACACTGACTGATATCCAACCAATAGCCACCAACATAAAGCACCTTAACACAAAGGTCTTCAATAAAAGGCCAACAAAAGCAACATACCATGCCATCGATGTTGGCCGCTCGAAGCCATCGACCACCGTCGTCAACCTCGCCACCACCTGGACGATCGTCTCAACCACCACTTGCTCCATCATTGTCGGCTTGTCGTCTTAAAACCGCCCTTGCCATCTATCAAAGCCCGCCAACTGCCCAACCGCCTGTTTATTTGCTCCACCGCTTCCTCCATCTTCCTCTCTCTCTCTCTCTCATTCTCTTTTGAAAGTTTTCTCTCACTCTTTGTTGGAAGGAGAGTCGTTCTCTCCCTCGCAAACAAACACCCAAACATCACCATTGTTAGGCCAAAACCCTTCTTTCACAACCGCTCTCTCACTGCAAATTACAACTTCTCCTTCTCTCTCTTGCTCATTGTTGAACACAAAGAAACTCCTTTCTCTCTCTTGCTCTCTATTGAATGAAGAGAGCCTCCTCTCTATCTCTCTTCCTCTTTGTTAAGTGCAAAGAGACCTCTCTCTCTCACACCAAGACTCCCAGCAACCACCGTTGGCATCCTCCCTTCTACCCAATTGTTGACCAAAAAAGGAGGAAAGAAAAAACTTATCGTAGGCGTGCCACTCAACCCATTGCCATCGTGATCGCCACTCTTGACAACCATGACCACCCTCAATCGTCTCCACCCAAGACCACCTCCCAGCTCGACCACTACCTTCCCTTTATTGCTTTCCTATCCATCATAAGAGTTGTCACAGTCGAATCTTCGGCATCACAGCCACAACCGACGCTTCATGCTAACTTTGACCTCTATTTATGAAAGCTCTGATACCATGTTAGAAATTAAGTAAGAATTCTTGAATTCATTTTATTGAAATTATAAGATAATTTATACACAATCAACCACATAAGACTTGTTCGTTTAAAGGACACCAAATGGTGTTTATATAGGCATGGAGGAGTTGTTCGATGTTGGCTGCTTATGGGAGACCCTTCCAACGGTTAGGAGAAATAGTTGTTGGGCCTTGGGCCTTCGAGCCATGACTATCCTAACCGTTGGGCCTTGCATCCCAGGCTAGCTGGGCTACTTAACATCTTTACGTTCTAAGGGGATCCCGTCCATTAGTACTAGGAGTATGGGAAGATCAAACCTCCATTAAAAGACCCCACAAAGTTTTACGCTGTTGATATTCCATTGTTCAGTAAGAAAATGTTCACAGCTTCAGTTTGATTACGTCAAGAACATAAGCTAGTACACCAGTGTAAGTAATCACTACTCTATCTTTTGGGAACCTCTTAGTTAATTTCATGCATCGTCATATTGATTCAGCTTCTTTTGCATGCATTTACTAGTTTTGTTGTTCATTGTTCTCTCAAGATGTCAGTGCCATTTGCAGAATGTGCTGGTCTTTCTTGTTCCATTGCAGTAGTAGGACCCTAGGAGTAAAATATGAAAGTTTATTCGTTACACATAGCCATCCAAATCAGCTCTCTTATAAGCTAAAAAAAGGGAAGATGTCTTATTAACAGAGAGTTGCCCTTCTATCATATCTAGGATTCCTGTGCTACCCTCAAAACACCTAAGGTAGCCTCTCACTAGCTCAAAATAATTCACCTGATAGCAACAATTACCAGAAGCATTTTAAAACAAGGTGCAATTTAAGGAACTATTGGTAACTATTTGCATATGAACATCAATTTCCCCTATAACGTTAAATGACCTTTCTATTTTCTGACAGAAATGGAACTAATATGAAACATGTGTCATAGAATCTGCTCTAGCCAGAAATTGGATGTTGTTTCTTCAAAGCCTAGATTATAGGGATGCATTTGAAGATGGTGGTGTCTTCAATAATGCTACCATCATACTTAATATGCATATCCCATTGTTTGGAGAGACATTTTACCAATGTTGGTGAGCTTCCCTATGCACAATGGCAACAGCCCAAATTGATGAAGGTTACCATTTGAAAGTCTCCAGTCTGTGACCACAACTTCCCCTTATAGCACATGAGAAACCAAAAAAAGAAAAATAACATACCTTGAAATGATCATACGCCACATCAAGACGACAAGCCCCCACCATACCAGTTGGAATGTTCAGCCTTTTCACATACGTCACTAGCAAAAAGCAAAAGTGTCAGGCAACTAATATTCATGTAGAATTAAGTCCTCCATTCAACAAAACTAGAGAAACAAATATATACACATTCCAGATAAGTACAAACCTGCATCACCTAAATCCATGAAAAACCGGAAAATGGGTCCATTCCTCTCACTATGAAAAAACTTTGGAAGCATCAATTTCAGCCAATCAGGTGCTCTGCATGAAAACTAAATTGTATCAACATATAAGGCGCATAACTTTAACATTTGATTAGTGTTGAGTACCAAACTATTCCAGTAACTTCCCTCATGCAAATAAGCCATAAACAGATGCACCTGAATATAACTACACTTGTCCAAGGCCCATTTGTTATAATCACCATTGGGAGACTAGCTTCTCTCATGCAAATGTCCCCCTAAGAGGTCTTCAGATCTCATCTTTACTTCTCATGTATGATCACAAGATTTATGAAGGTTCGTAAACTTCTAGAACCATACAATATTCCTTCCTATAGGAGTCTGAAAAATCCTAAGAGAGAAGGGTATCACTTGGCTTGCAAAATTATTTAGTGAAATATGAAAAAACCTGAAGATGCATGAGGAATGGAAGATGAGTACAATTATACCATATACAAGAATTAAAAAAACATTCACAATTGTGTAAATTATCAGAGTATCAAGTTGATGAGTCATACTATAAAATTACAACAACAACAACTAAGCCTTTTCTCATACTAGATGGGGTCGGCTACATGGATTCTTTGTTTTCACAGAGCCCTATCATGTGCCATGTTAGCAGTTAACTCACAATAAGCTAGATCATTCTTTATTGTTTCTTTCCAACACTTTTGTGGTCATCCTCTACCTCTTTTAATACTTTCCAAATTTAGTTTTTCGTACCTTCTTAAAGGTTCTTTTGATCTTCTTTTTATATTTCCAAACCATCTTAAACCATACTCTCATTTTATCCTCTATTGGTGTCACTCCTAATTTGTTTCTAATAACCTCATTATATATATGATCTTTTCTTGTATGACCACTCATCCATCTCAACATCTTCATTTCTGTCATAGACATCTTTTGTACATGTTGATGATTAACTGCCCAACACTCATAACCATAAAACATGACATGTCTAATTGATGCTCTATAATATTTACCTTTTAACTTTAATGGTATCTTCTTATCACAAAGAATACCTGATGCACCTCTCCATTTTAACCAATAAGCATTAATTATATGCGTAACATCTCCATCAATTCTTCTATCACTCTGTAAAATTGACCCTAGATATTTAAAACTTTCCCTTTGGGGGATGCAATGTGTGCCAACTTTAATTTCTATATCCTCTCAAGTAAACAAATGTGTTGTAATTAACAAGAAACACAGCGGATAATCAATAAAAGAAAGCATCGATAAAAGATGTAGAGTAAACAATGGAGATTTGAAAGAGGGGAAAGGCCCTCCAATGGAGGCCGCCCCCCCTCTCTTTCTCACAACCTATTAATCAGACTCTTAACCCTAATACAAGCTTCCAGCCTTTTAATAGGTTATAAATAGAAAATTATCAAAATGCCCTTAGTACTCCGGGTAATAATACCCAACTATTAGAAATTACTGAAATAACACTTAAAACACAACAGATACATATATTCTCAACACCATCCATCAAGTTGGGAGTGAGATACTTCGAGCTCCAAACTTGTCGAAAAACTAGCCTTTCTTCACCACACGTACACTAAAGATCTCTTCAAGGCGTCTTTAAATCAACTTGAATAATCAAAAATACTTGGGTAATCACAAGGCCCGAAACGGAGTTGGTATTATCATAAATAAAGATTTAAAGGAGAGTGTAGTAGACATACAACGATATGGTGACCGAATCATGACATTGAAATTAGTGTTAGGAGTAGAGGTTTTGAATATAGTTTGTGCTTACGCACCTCAAGTAGGACTAGAAGATAGTATAAAGATAGTTTTTTGGGAAGAGTTAGATAAGGTGTTTCAAAAGATTCCACAAAGGGAGATGATTTGTTTAGGAGGAGATTTAAATGGACATGTCGGTAAAGAGGCATTAGGATATCAAGGGATTCATGGAAACTTTGGTTATGGGGATATAAACGAGGAAGGTAGGGAGATTTTAAATTTTGCTATGTCATTTGATCTCTTTATAGTCAATACAATCTTCAAAAAACGAGATGAACATTTAATTACTTATAAGAGTGGCTTATCACAAACACAAATTGATTACTTTATTTGTAGAAAAAAAGATAGAGCGTGTTGTAACGATTGTAAGGTAATTCCAGGAGAAAGCTTAACCACCCAACATCGACTTTTAGTTATGGATTTACAAATAAAAAAATGGACAAAGAAGAAAAGAGTGCATCGAGCTATTCAGACTAAATGGTGGAACCTCAAAAGTGAGAAAGAAGATATATTTAAACAAAAAGTCCTTCAAGGAGATGTTTGGAATTATGTTGGCACACCTTCTCATATGTGGAACAATATGGCTATACATATTAGGAAAGTGGCGAAAGATGTGTTAGGGGTATCTAAGGGAGGTGTACCGGCACAAAAAGAAGCTTGGTGGTGGAGTGAAGTAGTACAAAACAAAATCAAGGCAAAGAGGGCATGTTACAAATTACATTATGCTAAGAAAACTAGTGAAACTTTAGAAGCTTATAAGAAAGCAAAAAATGAAGCAAAAAAGGCCGTTAGTGAAGCAAAAGCTAAGATTTGGGAGGACTTATGTAAAAAACTCAACTCAAAAGAGGGTGAAAGAGATATTTTTAGGATAGCTAGGGCTAGAGATAAGAAAACTAAAGATCTTAATTATGTTAGATGCATAAAAGACGAGGATGAAAAAATTCTAGTGGCAAATGATGATATAAGAAATAGATGGAAAAACTATTTTTATAATCTTTTTAATGAAAATAAAGATGTTAGTATTAGTTTAGGAGATTTAGTCAAGTCAGAAAAGTATATAAACCACAATTTCTACCGACGTATTCAAAAGAATGAAGTCAAAGAGGCTCTTAAACATATGAAGAGTGGTAAATCGGTAGGACCAGATAATATTCCTATAGAAGTTTGGAAAATACTAGGAGAAATAGGAATCACTTGGCTCACAAGACTATTTAATGAAATATGGAAAAACCAAAAGATGCCCGAGGAATGGAGAGCAAGTACACTTATACCCATATATAAGAACAAGGGAGACATTCAAAATTGTGCGAATTATCGAGGTATCAAGTTAATGAGTCATACTATGAAATTATGGGAAAGAATTATCGAACATAGGTTAAGACAAGTATCAAGTACAACAGAGAACCAATTTGGATTTATGCCAGGTAGATCTACTATTGAAGCGATTCACCTTTTGAGACGTCTTATGGAACATTTTAGAGCAAAAAAGAAAGACCTTCACATGATATTTATTGATCTAGAAAAAGCTTATGATAGGGTACCGAGGGAGGTTCTTTGGAGAACTTTGGAAAAAAGAGGTATCCCATTGACATATATTAACCTTATAAGAGACATGTATGATGGTGCAAAAACATGTGTGAGGACTCATGAAGGAACGACAGACTTCTTTGAAGTTAATATTGGGTTACATCAAGGATCAACTTTAAGTCCATACTTATTTATAATGGTGATGGATGAGTTAACAAAACATATTCAAGATGAAGTACCTTGGTGTATGTTATTTGCAGATGACATTGTATCAGTGGAGGAGTCTAAGGAAAAAGTTAATAGAAAATTGGAACTATGGAGAGAAACATTAGAAAACAAAGGCCTCCGACTTAGTAGAACAAAGACAGAATATATGGAATGTAAGTTTGATCATTTGGCTACTTCAGAGGACATAGAAATTAAAATTGGCACACATTGCATTCCCCAAAAGGAAAGTTTTAAATACCTAGGGTCAATTTTTCAAAGTGATGGAAGAATTGATGGAGATGTTACACATAGAATTAATGCTGGTTGGTTAAAATGGAGAGGAGCATCAGGTATTCTTTGTGATAAGAAGATACCATTAAAATTAAAAGGTAAATATTATAGAGCAGCAGTTAGGCCTGCCATGTTTTATGGTTCTGAGTGTTGGGCAGTTAATCATCAACATGTACAAAAGATGTCTGTGACAGAAATGAAGATGTTGAGATGGATGAGTGGTCATACAAGAAAAGACCGTATACATAATGAGGTTATTAGAAACAAATTAGGAGTGGCACCAATAGAGGATAAAATGAGAGAACATCGTTTAAGATGGTTTGGACATATAGAAAGAAGATCAAAAGAAGAACCTGTAAGAAGGTTAGAAAACCTAAATTTGGAAAGTATTAAAAGAGGTAGAGGACGACCACAAAAGTGTTGGAAAGAAACAATAAAGAATGATCTAGCTTATTGGGAATTAACTGCTAACATGGCACACGATAGAGATCTGTGGAAACAAAGAATCCATGTAGCCGACCCCGTCTAGTATGGGAAAAGGCTTAGTTGTTGTTGTTGTTGTTGTACTTGGGTAATCACACGACCCTTCTATGGGTGACAATTGCTCCCTCTTTCTTTCTTGATTCGGCAGCTACACTTTAAAAGTCATGTTTTTATACTCTTGAGAAAGCTGATCTTTTGTGATATGAGGTACTACTCCACAATACACACTTCACACGGCTTTTCCTATACCCCTTCACATGTTGATTGCAGCCGGTGTGTTGGTTGGGTGCCCTCTCTCTACCACTCAAATAGCAGAATACAGACATCTACTCATACTAGTCAGTCTGCGCCCCTTCACATGGTGACTGCAACCGCTTTTCCAGCCCTCCTGACTGTTTACTTCAACAACTCAAGGTTTTAACTTTCATGCTTCTTGGTGATACTGTCACATTCCATACCAATCAATTCCTCTAGCCTCTTCTATGATTTGATTTGTCATGCATATGTAGTGAAAAAGACTGATTTTCTTGCATTCTATCTTTCTCTTCTATTTCTAATTCTGTTATTTGACCAAATAAGGAGACACTTACTCCATACGACTTCATATTTTCTGCATTTTTTATGAATTTTTCAGCCCCTTGGCTATCTATTTTCCAAGCAACCTTCTTTGCTGTAACACTTAGCCTTCCTGGCTTTTCATCTTCATAAGCTTCATGGCTGCAATAACTCTTCAATTTAGCCTTTATAGCGGTCTTTTTCAACAACTTTCATAGCTCCAAATTTTTGCAACTTCAATGGCTGCAAATAAAACATTTCTGCAGTCCTCATGACTGTCATCTTCAGCATCTTTCTCTTTCCGTAAATTTTCAAGAATTGGCAAATTGGGCATTAACGCCCCTACACGGTTGCCTTCTCTTTCTTAATTAACGAGAAATTCCTATCACCATGATGTTCTTTCCACTTAAGAGCTCAGGTGCCATCAAAGGTAAAGTTTCACGAATTCCTCCTGAAACTAAAGTATGTTGTCGCACCTTTGATAAGCCCAAGTCTCCAATCTTACATACAGGCATGTGAGGTTCCTTTATATTCACCAATAAGTTTTCACACTTGAGATCGAAATGAACAATCTTTCTTCCTGCAAATATTCCATTCCAAATGACGCATCCATGGCAATAATTAACCGCTTCCGCCTATCAATTGTTCTGTCTTTCTTTTGTAGAACCTGTTTCAAGGATCCATTAACCATAAACTCTGGCACAGTAACCAATGATCCTCTAGGACCATCACGTACAACACCATAGAATGAAACAACATTTGGATGATGAAAAGTACTAAAGATCAGAGCTTCTTTCCAAAAGTCTGCAATCAGTCTTTCCAGCAAAGCAGCTAGGTTTTATCCTCTTGATTACAACATCCGATCCTTTCCATTTACCATTATAGACAGCTCCATAAGTACCAGATCCAAGTTGCCTAATTTGTTTAAGATCACAATTTTTAATTGTCTGGAGTCCTTTCTCTAATGCTTCTTTTGTTTTCTGTCTGATCAATCTTCAGGGTATCATCATTATGGTCCTCATCAGGCTCTTTCTTTTTTCAGCACAGCCCACAAAATCTAGGATGGAATATATTTTCTATCTTTCCTTTTTTTGTAGCTTTCTTTATTCAGATGATGGGCAACAATTACACTTTTCTTCCTTTTCTAAAATCGTGGAGATAATTTTTCCTTTTTTATCTTATCATTTCCACTAAATCAGGAAGATGATATTCCATAACTACCTTTCTGGTTTTCTTTCCCATAAAATTAGGAAAAGAAGTTTTCATAACTACTTTCTGGTGTGCTTTTCCACAAAATCAGGCGAGTAATTTGGAACTTTACTTTTCCAGCATTTGATATTCAAAAAATTTGAAATTACCTTTCAAAAGAAAATTTATTTTACTTTCCAGACTTTGGTGTAACCACTTTCAGAAAGAATGGCTCATTCACTTTAGGCAACCAATAGCCTTGCTGCATCACGGATGATATTATACTCATCCCAAATTGGACAAGCACAAGTTGCCTTCTTACGTATATATTCTGCTCCACAAGTATAACAAAACTCATAACCGCACCTGCAAGTGATATGATAGTAACCCATAGAAAGCTCAATCATGTGTTTGCATTTGACACGCTGATGCCACAAATTCTGATTTGCAGGGTATAGCAGCTTTGCATCTTCCACTCGTGGATGTGGATTCTTTGACTTGTATTGTTGACATGACATTTTATCATGCCACGGGACCTTGCAGTGTACACAAACAGGCAATTGATACTTCACACATCTCCTCAATCCAGACAACGGTAGAGTGAGAGGAAGCTTGTGGAACTCTTTAACATTTATGTTCTTGACATCAAAGCAAAGCACTTTGGGTAGGGGCAGTAGAGCTTATCTGTTCACCGTGATGAATAAAAGTGACATATTTAAGATGGCTTGGACATTTGAAATGGTTTTTGGCTGGAAGGTGTAAAAAATTGGATGAAGAGAACCCTAAGAGGCAAGGAGATTAGATCTCCAATTCCACACTTCGAGAGATTGCAGAACTCTTGCAATTCTTGCACAATTGGATCGAACAAAAAAACAACCAAAAGGTCTAGTTCTTCCAACATCGTTCCTCAAGAATAATCATTTTTCTGCTTCGATCTAAACTCAATCTGAATTTTGATCAATGACTCCTTCATAGATCCACCCCTATGCAAGCTAATTAACATCTTACCTCACTCAAGTCTGCAGAGAGACCAAATCTTCACAGATTTTCGCAGTAACTTCCCCGCTACTCGCCAGATTTTTCTACACATTCCAGATATGCTATGATCCATTGTAGTAGGTCTTCTTGTCAACAATTCCTCATGATCTGAGCTTCATCATGGCTCTGATACCATGTTGTAATTAACGAGAAATGCAGCTGATAATCAATAAAAGAAAACATCGATAAAAGATATAGAGTAAACAATGGAGATTTGAAGGAGGGGGCAGGCCCTCTTACCAAAATGCCTTTAGTACTCCGAGCAATTACAATAATACCCAACTATTAGAAATTACTGAAATAATACTTAAAACACAGCAGATACATATATTCTCAACAAAATGATCACACTTACATTTCATATAGTATGTTTTTATTCTATAGTCATACTATAAAATTATGAGAAAGAATTATTGGATGTAGGTTGAGAGTGCAACAAAGAACTAATTTGGATTCATGCCAAGAAGATCTAGTATTGAGGTGATTCACCTATTAAGACATCTTCTAAAATATTTTAGAGAAAAAAGAATAACCTTCACATGGTATTTATTGATCTAGAAAAAACTTGTAAGAGGATAACAAGAGATATTCTTTGAAGAACCTTTTAAAAATGAAGTATCTCATTGATATACATCAATTTTATAAGATATATATAAATAAATATATATATATATATATGATGGTGCACAAATATGTGTGAGGACCCATGCAAGAATGACATATTTTTTTGAAGTTAAAATTTGGATTATATCAAGGATTGGCTTTAAGTCCATAATTTATTTATATTAGTCATTGACGAGTTAACAAAACGTATTCAAGATGAAATACCTTGGTGTATGTTATTTGCATATGACAATGTGTTAGTGGATGGATCTAAAAAAGGTTCCATAGAGAAACATTAGAAAGTAAAGGCTTCCGACTTGGTAGAACAAAGTCAGAATATATAGAATACAAGTTTGATCATTTGGTTACTTCAAATGACATAGAAATTAAGGTTGGCACACATGTGCAGTTAATCACCAACACGTACAAAAGATGTCCATGTCAGAAACGAAAATGCTAAGTTGGATGAGTGGTCACACAAGCAAAGACTATATAACGTAATGAGGTTACCATAAACAAATTAGGAGTAGCACCAATAGATGATAAAATGATGAGAAATCATTTAAGATAGTTTGGACACGAAGAAAAAACGACCAAAAGAAATTTTAGGAAGAAGGTATTAGAAACTAGATTGTGAAAATGTTAAAAGACAAAGAGAAACACCACAAAAAGGTTGAAAGGAAACAATAAAGAATGATCTAGCTTAAGATGAGTTAACTACTATCATGGCAAATGATCGAGCTCTATGGAAACAAAGAATCCATGTAGCCGACCCCATCTAGTATGGGAAAAGGCTTAAGTTGTTGTCGTTGTAATATAATATAATACAAGCAAGGCCTTTGATGTTATGTAACACTTACTTCAAGTTTGTGAAGACAGCAGTTCTTTTCTTTTCAACATCTTCACAAATTTGACATAATTAAGAATACCACTGTTGGTCTGGACCATACAGAACAAGGTGATATCTAGCAATAGTTATAGGGACTTGTAATATGATTCAACAGCATAACGTAAATCCCTACTGTTTGACATTGTAGTGCCTGTATCGAAGCATTTTCAGTGTACAGAAAACAGTAAGTACTTTAGCTATAGAAGCTCACCACACCACAGTACTTCTACACATATTCCTCTCATGTAGAAAGAAGCCCAAAGTTTCTTTAGGTGATTTGGAGTCATTTTTCATTATATGTGTCACCAAGAAACTCTATGCACATCCAATTAGTAAGGATCAAACTATCAGTTTCTCCTATCCAGATTGTGTTTTTCAATCATAGAATTGGAGAGTCTAATGGAAGTTACATTAGTGAACCCCAAGCCTGCTCACATGTCATAACCCAGGTGACCTAAACTGAACCTCTATCCCTGGTAAAAGGAATATATCCAATTATACATTCTCCACGACTCTAATCATAAAACTTATGGGAACATAAAGGGCACTTAAACATAGTACAACTACAACCAAATACTACCAGCCATCCCTTCATCACAATTCCTAAAGACGACCACAGCGGTTATCAGTAGAAAAACAATTACGCTTCTTCTCAAACTACCTAGAGATCGAAGATGTTATTTCTACACGATAAGGTGAAGATAAAAGGCATCATAACAAGCGTCCCAACAAAAAAATCAAGCCAGAATTTCTATTCCAATTAAAAAAACGCACTCGATATTAGGAAATACAGAGATTGAAGTGTGAGGACCATCAGGAAGAAGTGAGTTTCACCAATACCAACACAGAAATTTTTCAATATAACCACAGAGATCTTATCACATATGCGAAATGGAAAAGCCAACCTCGAGAGAAAAGGAATTTGGAAGTGGGTACTGACGGCCATGAGTCCGGTGCCAGAGGGATCCAGCATGCTGAAGACTTTCCCCACGAACGCTGGGCCTCCCTTCGAGCTCGAATCGATCCTATCTATCCTCACACTCGAAGGAAACCCAGGTGAAGCAAACGAAGAAGAAGGAGAAGCAACGGTCTTGCTCTTCAACGGCGGCGGCGTCAAAAGGTTATTTGGACCGATATTAAGGATCGGAAAATCCGTAAATAAAATGGGAAAATGCGTGGCCGAACTAGGGTTCTTCGGCGTGGATTTGGTGGAGTCGCGATGGAATTTGGGGAGGAAGTTAGAGGGGAAACCCTTTGCGAGACCGGAAACAAACTCTTGGGGTCGCCATGGATGGAAATTCCGTCTTAGGCTGGGATTTTCCGAAGATCCTTCACTGGTGGTCATCGTTGAAACGATTCTACAAGTCGCTTGCTCTCTCGGTGGGAAATCATGCCATTGGAACTCCAACGCTCGCCGGGCTCTACGGGAAGCCCAAAGTTTACCGGCAGTGAGGTGACCGAGACACGCTCTTCTGACACTTACCTCAAGTATGCATCGGTTCCTTCGTCCGAACCGAATCAAAATAACCGAAAAGCGATTTTGAGAGGAATTCAGTAGCCCAAACCGAACTGAATTATAGAAATAATCGAACAAAATTTGGTGGAATTATGATGATGAAATTAGTATAATAATATATAATTATATATTATAAATTATATTATCTAAGGTGATTGAGTGTTAGGAGTAAAAGTTTTGAATATAATTTACATGATTTACTTTGAAAGAGATTTAAATAGATTGATGAATTTTTATGGTTTTGAGAATTCATCGAAACTCAAAAGAAGGTGAAAAAAATATTTGTATGATAGTTATGACTAGAAAAAAAATAAAGAACTAAATTTTGTTAAATGTATCAAAAATAAGAATGTGAAGATTCTCATGGTAAGAAATGATATTAACAATAGATGAAAATTTTATTGTTACAAAGATTTTTAATGAAAATATAAGTCCTAGTATTGGCGCACATTACATCTCTCATAAGAGAAGTTTTAAATATACAGGGTCAGCTTTTTAGAGTGCTAGAAAACGTAATGGAGATGTTATGTATAAGATTAATAGAAGTTGATTAAAATGGAGAAGTGCATTAAGTATTCAAGAATATATCATTAAAGTTAAAAAGCTAAATATGCTAAAGCATTAATTCAACTTGTTAGGTTTTACGATTTTGAGTGTTGAGCAGTTAATCGTCAATATATAAAAAAAATATTCATATAAGAAATGAAGATTTGAGATGAATGTGTGATCACATATATAAGAAAATGCCTTATATATGATGAACGTATGGGAAACAAATTGGGAGTGATATCAATAAATGATAAAAAATCGTTTAAGATGATTTAAATGATCAAAGAAAGCTTCGATAAGAAGATATAAGAAACTAGACAGTAAAAATGTTAAAAGAACAAGAGGAAGATCATAAAATATTGGAAGAAAATAATAAAAAATGATATCATTTATGTTAAATTAATTATTAGTATGGCACACGATCAAGCTTTATGAAAACAAAAAATCCATGCAGTTGATCTTATCTAGTATGAAAAAAAAGCTTAGTTGTTATTATAAACTGGACTGAACCGAAGAAAAATCTTGGTCAGTTAAATTTGGTTTTGTGACCATTCTACCTTAAACCAAAAAAAAGCCAGCAAACATAACATGATCCAAATAAGTGAATGCAATCAATGCTAACAGTTAATATTTCGATTATCTAATAACATAAAAGCTAGTTTAACATATATATCCTTTTCTAGTCATAGTGAGAGGCCTACGCCTAATTGACTAGCATTCTTTCGAGAATGTGAGTGGGCATCAATACACCCTACTTTCTTTTTCGGTGAGTAGAGGGGGAATAAGCCCTAGGCTTTACAATAGATCCACGGTAAGAGTCGATGTGCATTCTGCATAACTGCAGAGTTAATGCACGAAGTCTTTTAGGTTGATTATGCCACACCTTAAGTCCCAGCTCTTGTTTTTGCCAAGACTTGCCATCCAATCAGCGACTTTTTGACCTCTTTGGAGATGTGCCATATTGGTAACATTCATTCTTGAATCAGAAGTTCGTAAATATTGACAAGTAGGTGTATTGCATGTTGATCGAATTCATTCCTCTAAATATAGGATACGAGTATCACTCTCCAGTTCCATATGTCAATAGTCAAAATCTCATGCTAATTGTAAACCATCCTTAATTCCCTATGCTTCAGACATTTTCAATACTAATATGCCTTGAAATGCCTGCAGTCCAGCACCCATCATGATCACGGATTACACTACCACAACTAGTAATGGTCCTGTCTTTGGTGGCACTCCCATCTCAATTCACTTTGATCCATTATTGCCTTCAAAGCAACCATTGCACAGTGTGAGTACTTTAAAATACAATTTTTAGTTACAATAGGAGGTCATAGCCTAAAATTTGCCACCTGAGAGCAAGCAAGAAAAAATCCTATCAATGAGATCATGTCATGGCATCGATTAGCATCATTGTATTGTATTCCTTTTAATATAAAAGGGAGCTAACTAGGAGAGAGAAAGTATTCAAGCATTGAGAGAGACTTAGAGAGAAGGAGTTTAACAAGTAAGGCATCTTGAATACCCAGTGGTCAACCAACATCGTCAAAACCTCCATTGGTAGAGTGGGGCCGATTAAGAGAGATGATCGCCTTGTGGTACCTTGGTCAGCTACATGGTTTTTCCTTGGAGTGTCTAGAGTCAACAATAAAATTCCTTCGTTTAGTCGAGTGCTTGTGTGTTATTTCAAGAAACGAATTGGAGCAAGGTTGGTTGGTCTTAGGGGCCAACGTCAATGTGGTAACAATTTGGTATCAAAGTCGGTTGCATCACCACTTTTGATAGTTTTGGTGGTGGTCTTGCGAAATCACACAATACCCAACATGTGGTGAAACTGAGTCACCGAACGATTAGAAAAGAGCACCCGATGGAGCGAAACTCCTTATGTTTGGCGAATCATCTTGCAATGGATAGTTGATTGTTGTTATCTCGATCTCGCCACGAATGTACCTCAAGCGTGGGATTTTCACGATCTGGCGAGAGCTGGCCCTTTTGCAATCAGACCCACCACAAAGAACTGACTGATAGTCAGGAAGACCAACACCTTCATGACGAAAATTGCGACCATCACTCCATTCACTAATCCTCTTTTCTGACTGGCAGAGCACGACCCCGTTTGGCGGCCTTGTTCAAGGAAGGAAGTTGCCTAGGAGACCACAACATATGATGGCCATGGTGGAAGAGCGTGTAATTGGAACACGCGGTCTCAGTTAGCCACCAGGTGCAACGCTACTATGCATGAACGGCCGAGGAAGCCCATGTTCCCACTGACATTTGAATTCAAATTCAAAAAATGGCAAGAACAGGTTGTTTGCCCCATCCTCTAAAAAATCAGAAGCCTTCCACTACTTTAGGAAAGTCGATTTCAAATTCAAAGTGGGCCACCCTTTCAAGGGCCCATGTGGTCTATGAATTTGAGAAGTCTTCTGTTCTCTTAGGAAGGTTTAACAAAAGCTGGAAATTTGAATTCTTGAATTCAAAATTGAAATAGCTGAGTCGTTGGAGCTTGCCCTCCTCAATTTGAGGAGCTTCGCAAAAAATGTAGAAACAAAAATTTTGAATTCAAATTCAAATTCGAATTGACCAAGCTGTTGGAGCCCACCTCCCTTAAATTGAGGAATTTTTCCACAAAGGGTAAAACTTGGAATTCGAATTTGAAGAGAAGAGAGGATGTGCATATATAATCCTTTCATTTCATCCAAGAGAGAGTTCATCCATTTTTTCAATGAGAGTCAGTTCTTCAAAGAGAGAAGAAAAAAAAGGTGAGGAAGAGTCGGTCCTTTAACAGCCGAAGCCTTACAAACTCTCATTTAACCTTCCATAGAGGCTTCAGCCAGACATCAAGCTGCAAGTTCATCTTGCCAACCGAAGGCTTCCAAACCCCAAAAATGTGCTAAAGCCTAGAACAACACGACGCAAAAAAATTGGCTTTACAATGTTGATACATACTTCAAAGCTATGAAGATGCCAGTGGAAGATCAACTTGTTCAAGCGGTGTTTTACTTTAAAGGAGATGCAGAACTTTGGTGGCACATGAAGCAAAGAACAATGGATGAACAAGGATAACAAATGGTGTCTAATTGGCTAGATTTGAAGAAAGAATTCCGATGATAATTCATTTTTGTCATATATGGAATGGCAAACACGAGAAACTTTGCTTCAAGCGCAACATAATAGTACATGAAGGGAACATGTACGAAAAAATAGTACTTCATTGTTAGAAGGATAAGATATGCATCCAAAAGACTAATAATTTTTACTTATGCATGGACTCCAACCATGGGCTCAAAATTGATCTCAAAAGACACAACCCGATGGATATGTATGTTGCAATGTCAATTGTGGAAGGACTTGTTGATATATGAGGAGAACACATGTGAAGAAGGAATGAGGTGAGGAAAAGCAGAACAACCACAAATGAAAATGAGGTAAACAAGGGCAAGAGAACAAACCTCAATATAGAGGATAAAACACTTCGCAAGGAGCTGCTACGGGACACGAGAATATATATACGGTCTTTTCTTATATGACCACTCATCCATCTCAACATCTTCATTTCTGTCACAGACATCTTTTGTACATGATGATTAACTACCCAACACTCATAACCATAAAATATAAAAGGTCTAATTGCTACTCTATAGTATTTATCTTTTAACTTTAATGGTATCTTCTTATCACAAAAAATACTTGATGCTCCTCTCCATTTTAACCAACTAGCATTAATTCTATGCATAACATCTCCATCAATTCTTCCATCACTCTGAAAAATTGACCCTAGATATTTAAAACTTTCCTTTTGAAGGATGCAATGTGTGTCAATTTTAATTTCTATATCCTCTTAAGTAACCAAATGATCAAACTTACGTCTTTGTTCTACTAAGTCGGAAGCCTTTACTTTCTAGTGTTTCTCTCCATAGTTCCAAATATTTCCATTACACAAAATAACACATAAAAATATATAACATACAAATATATAATATTGAAAATACCTAATCTATCATCATCAAATCTAATTGCTTATAATATTTAGTTTGTTGATCAATAAGAGATTGCTTGTAACACACACTACTATCTATCGACCTATTCATAGTTCTCCATCTTCTCATTCTAATCGCATAACAACTCTGAAAGATAGAAAGTACTCATAAATCCATATTGAACTAAACATAACGCAAGCGATAATAGTAATATGTTATTATTTGAAGCAAAGACGTATGTTCAATAAGTTGTTGTGCTTCTATCCGAGATACCTTCTCTAGTTGTCTATACAAATACGCTAATATAGATAAATCACATGCGTAACTATCAACTCTCCTACAATCATGTGCTGACAGATTCACAAGCATTATCGACACCCTATCTCTAGACTTATTATGATAAAACATGCACCGTAATTGATACAATAAATAACATAAGGTCTTATTTTCATTACTTGCTCTCCTCCTTGAAAAATTAGTATGGAGTACTTCAAACTTAATGGTCTCGAACTTAATCTCACATACGACTTCATTGATGCCCATTCCCAACATATCACTTAAAATTTATTCGCTACTTCTAACCATCATATCCTATATCAAGGCAACA
Organism: Brasenia schreberi; assembly: GCA_036023115.1. Taxonomy (NCBI): domain Eukaryota; kingdom Viridiplantae; phylum Streptophyta; class Magnoliopsida; order Nymphaeales; family Cabombaceae; genus Brasenia; species Brasenia schreberi. The sequence continues at coordinate 22,717,971 of JAYKKT010000090.1, forward strand.
TGTTGACCCTCCATTGGAAGACCAATATCTCATGGATATTGTAAAGTGTGATAGTTGGCATATGAAAGTTGTTGGGTTTTGTATGCCAATGCTCGATAAAAGTAGTTAGCAATGCATAATCTATAATGTCCAATCAACCCATTGCGATCTGTAAGTTCAACCTAATTTTCGAGCCTAGCATCTATCCTCTTCACTTGATAAACTCTACTCATAGTGTAATGTGTATGAGTTGTTATCATTTTTTGTATTACATGTAAATATACATTTATATGATACATTCTATTAGATAGTATTGATATCAAGACGTATAGAGAGTATTTATATAAATTCACACTATAGTTTTAAAGTTTATGTTCCTCCCAAATATATATATAATGTAAACTTTAAAGCTAAGGAGCAATCCTCGCATATTAGGACATCTCATCTTCACTTACTGCAATATCGATCTCGGTATCTAAGATTTATTTATCTTTCTTGTATCGTGAATGACCGATTTCCTCTTCTCCTCATTGTCGTCTACAGAGGTGTTCTCCATACAGCACATGTTGTGTCTTATAGATGAAATAGTGATGTTATGGACTTGTACTCGTACACTATTAATCATATCTACATAGAAATTTTTTATTTATGAGGTTAATGTCTCGCTCAAAGTGGGAGACGCGCTCCAGGCATGTTTGGAGAAGCACTTGGGGTGCGTTTCTATTTGACACGACACTAGGAAAACTTGGTTATTTCAATGCTCAATAACATCAAAAGCATAAAAAAATGCTGAAAATGAATGAAAATTGATAAAACAATATAAAATCAACTACATACCTCAAAAATCAATGAATCAACTTCAAATGGGGTCAAGAAATCGGAAATACTTCTCCCATTCTTGTCTCTTATCGGTTCTTTCCAAATCCACCGTTTCAACAGATTTCAATCCATTTTTAGTAGAAATAACTATAGATCTCCTAATACATGACTAAAATAAAGCAGGGAGTAAAGAATGGTCGGAGAAATAAAAAAAATGAGAGCTAGAAGTCAATTCATGTAGGAAGAGAGAGTCCAGTTTTTAGAAAGAATGATACTTTGATAATTTTCAAAAATGGTGAGGAGCATTTTAGGAAAAATGGTAAAAATGGAGGTAAAGGAGTGTGCGTGTATTTCTTAAAAACATTACCAATAAGCCATCTAAGTTTAGGACTGTGCAGTTCTAATGTCAAGACCTGACACCACGAATCAAATGCACCCTTATGGACGCCTGTTATAAGTTTTCCGGCTTCAACCCTCACTCTTAAGAAAAAATCTCTTTTGTGGTGAATGGGAACAGTGAAGCCGCATGCCACCATCAAATTCAAACCCATGCAGTCGACCATATAGCCAAGTGAAGTGTTGCTCGTTATGCTTTTTTCTCTGGAGCCCGAATAGGACCACTCTCCAACGTCGTTTAGCCCGGCGGTCAGCGTCCTCTTTCTTGAAAAGGAAGCCATGGACATCCATCAGTCAACAGCCTTCAACTATTCCACGTGCAAAATACCCTCCCTAATCTCTCACTTCGACGTCGTGTAGAAGCTCCACCCTTAACGTCTGAAACCGCGTCGAGTAGGCCCACACGTCACTATTGAGTACCCGGGCAACATCAAAGCAACCGGAATATGTACCAAGAGCATTACCTCAACGGCAGGGTACTCTTGTGCCGGTGCTGGTGGGGAGTTCGACTCCCAGAAGATGCATGTGTGTGTGTTCGTTAGGCTTCAGCCTACTTTTATAACAAAAAAAATCAACCAGAATAATATTGGTCGTTGAGTTGACCCCTAGTGGAATGACCTATTATTACTCGTTGTGCTTCTCTCGTGCAGTATTCTATATAAGTCGTGAATGCACTCCATCTTGTGTGGTATTAGCATTTAACTGAAAATGATATCATTCTCATATCTTGTCTCTTTCATAATATTTATTCTAAAAAAAAACTTTATTTGAATGGATGCCTATTGAGATCTTCGATTCATTATTTAATATATTTTAGCTTTTATTGATGCTGCACTAACTTTATCTAATACAATTAGTCATCATGATTGAAGCCCTCACATCCTACTACTAGAATGATATTTACTAGATGATTAAAATGTTTAAGGAGAAAGTCGAATATCAACAAAATATTGAAAGAAAATAATAAAAAATAATTTTGTTGAACTAATTGTTAGGATGACACATGATACATGATCGAGCTCTATGAAAAAAAATCCACAATGCCAACCCTATTTAATATAGAAAAGGCTTTGTTGTTGTTTTTGGATTTGAATAACAGGTCCTCCATTGTGTCTGTATTTTGTTTTCATAATAGTACAATTAATATAAAGAAAAAGTATAAATACATAAATTTGTCATTAACTATATGATTGTTTTTTAATTATTGTTGTCACCTAACAACACAATTCAAATAGAGTTACTTGAACCCGTTGGAGTGGAACATGATACGGGGCATGCTAGAGAACTATAATCCTCATTCTTAAGAAAGAATTCCGATAAAGATTAACGGGATAAACATGGATTTAAGTTGTCAAAATCATAATACAAAGGATGGGTTGAGATCACTAAGTTATAGCTAATCCTAGCAAACAAAGGGAAAGAATTAAAAGTAATTTGGTTTTTGTGCTTTTTCCTTCATTCGATCTTTTATTAACACGACTCTCAATAATTTTTATTTCATTGTCATTGCTTTCTTCTTGCTGAAATACCACGTGAAACGTGCCAACCGTCCCTATTACTACTTTATGATTTGAGATCTATTAACTTCATGGGGCCCAAGCTTTATTGGGTCTCTCAAGATTTTTGTCATGCATCCTCTCTCTCTTAAGGCTTGCAAGTGTTTGCCACACAACTTCTTAATTTTCAGTGTCAATACATATCCCCATATATTGATGTTCGAAATCTATCGATTTGACCATCATGATGTTTTCTTGATTGCAAACAATCACAAAATCACATCCTAAATAAGATGATGTTGCAAGCAAGATATCTGAAACTTGATCGGATTCAAATACAGACCGGATTAGATACAAACAAAGACCGGATCGGATCCAAATACAACACAGTAATGAAAATTTGATCAGATTCAAATATAGACTGGACCAGATAAAAATACAGACGATCAGACCCAAATACAAGACCAAATCAAAATTCAAAAATACATACGCTGTAGGGTGTAAAGTGTAGTTGCACTGCACTGCTTTGTTCCAGCAAAAGCTACTAAGGTTCACGTATCCTTCAAAAGGATACCTGCAAACAACCTCCAAGCACTTGTAAACTAAAACCAGTTGCAAGCAACAGCAGCAAACAACCATGAATGACTTCAAGAGGAAATATACGTAAAACATTTTTCTTACACAAATGGAGAAAGATTTCCTACAAAGACACTCATGAAGAACGATAAATGAAAAACTATAAAAGGAAGAGAGATGACCAGTGAAAAGCTATCAATGAAACCCATGAAGCCCATGGAGAATCCTTATAGAAAGATAGTGAGACAACCATCAATCAAGCATAAGTCCTTGAGAAAAATCTTTGAGTTCCTGAGAAAACCCTTGTCATTGATTTTCCAGTTTTGTTGTAATATTCAAAGACAAGAGAAAAACTTTCCAGTTCATTGTTGTGTGAATAAGCACGCAAACCGATCACCATTATCGTCTCTCTCTCTCTCTCTCCATGCAGAGAGCAGAAGCAGAAACCCTCTCTCTTCTCCACGCAGAGAGCAAAAGCCTTCTCCCTGTCTCTCTTCATGCGTGAGTGTGCCTGAAAGTCTTACCTGAGCCACCATCGGTCGGAATGGCACTTCAGTTGCCCTCATCCTCCCCGCCATCGCTACCACCTCCATCCATTGTAACCCACCGAACCACCACCTGAAACCTTGGCCGCCGCCTCACCTCCTCTCCTCTCCTTACGCGATTTCTCCTTTTCTGATGAACATATCAAGATTCTTCATTGTGCTCTAGTTTCATTTTGAGGGCCGAACCAAATCGGGTCCAATTAAAAGATCCAATCTAGGTCGCGCTAGTTCGTTTCAAACCCATCGGAACCCATTTCGTGACTTGTCTATGAAGAAGTCATCATCTTTAGCGGATTGCCCTCGCTACACAAGGATAAAACTTATTGGGAGGACAATAACTAATCATTCTAATGGGTAGAAGAAATCAATACTAAAGTCCCCATCGAATATGTAGGTTTTATCCGAAAAAAATCTTCATCTTTAGTTACTTCGTACAAAATTGTGGGCTATTATCAACATGAGGTTTAATAGTTTCTCCAACATTTTGTCAGAGGTTCATTAAATATGTGAGAGTAGGTTGCAAACGAATCTTGTTATAACATTTGAGAAAAGTCTTTTGTATTTCTTGTCATATCTGAATTGAACCTGCCTCTAGTGGTACAAACAAGCATATGCTTGGCTTGTGAAAGAGAATATAAAGAGTTTGAGTTTGTGTAACTCGTTGTTATCCAACTTTGCATTTAAAGGTGAAAAAGCTAGATGTTTGGCATGATATTTACCATTTTATATAAAAAAAGGTGATAAATTTTGCTTAAAACCCCTCAGGATGAGAGTGAGTTTGTCAACCCCCCCCAATATAGCTTGTGGTGGTCCACCTTGGCATTTGGCACCTGGAGCTCGATACCAAACGCATTTCGAACCAAATTGGCAACACCATCATGGTTCAAAGGTATGTATTTGAACTCCATAGGTTGATTAGGCATTGGGTTACCTATTATCTTTGGTTGCATTAGGTATGTCAAAAGTTGATGCACTTCATCTTGGTACATGGGTCATTTTAGTGGAACCTATAAACCATACCCATGAGTTGTGAGGATAGATGAAACATCATACCTAGCCGCCATGAAGTTAGGTGCAAGAGGCATTACGATGGGCTGAGGCATTTGATATGTATCACCCAACACGTTGGTCAGAGGCAGAGGTCGTCGAGAAGGACATAGCCAACATCATGTATCCCATCTAAGCTATCAAGTTGGGTGGCCTCCTAGCAATATTCACACTGGAGTATAACATTACAGATTTGGACCTCGAAGACTCGGGAATGATATAACTTTTCGTATAAGTGCCTAACATCGACCATCTCCAAGTTAGAATTTTAGCGACTACATGACTGATCTCCCTCCTCCTCTTAACTTGCATGTCCGGTTCTCAAATGATAGCTAGCTGATTCACGATCATAGTGGGCATAGTTCCCGCTATTTGGCAGAATAACGCTTCTTGAAGATCTCCAAATCCTTTTGGTCATTTGATCGGGTGTTGGGAGCAAATAGTGTGTTCTCCTGCTAAGACTGTGTTGGATGAGAGAAAGAAGCCTCACCTGATGAATCGTTTGGACCTAATACCTCTAGTGTAGTGAAGGTGATGTATGGTCAACATTAACGTTGGCAGGTGCCATTGGGTACACTCGATTGGATCGAGTATGCATAAACTAAGTGATTCCAACAGGAAGCATGTGGTCCACTAGGTATGCCAAAGAATGTGTTGTTCACCAAAAGTGGTGATACAATTTGAATAACAACTATTAGAACCCGCTGGAGTGAAACATGAAGCGAGGAGTACTAGAGAACTCTAACACTCATTCTCAAGGAAGAATTTAAGGCTTTAGGCGACAAGAAAGGATTTTGGTAGTCGTCATAATCACATGTGCAAACAAGTAGGACACTAGTAGTGTTATGGTATGCTATACTATGAATCGAGATCAATATGTTATAACTACTTTGAAGAAAGCAACGAAGAGAGTAAAGCAAAACAAGAAAAGCAAGAATTATGGTTTTTATGCTTTTCCCTTTATTGATCATTACAATTGCTATTTATAGGCATCTATTGAGGCAACAAAGAATATGTCCATCTTTTATGAGCATGACTCCCAATGACTTTCATTTCCTCATTAATGTTTCTTTCTCGCTGTAATACTAGGTGGGACATGCCAATTATCCCCACTACTACTTCGTGCTTTAGGATCTGTTGATGCCATATGTTCGAGTCTTTGTTGGAGTCTCTCGAGGTTTTTGTCACGCATCTCCTTTGTCTTAAGGCTTTGGAGTGTTTGCTATGTAACTCTTTCAATTTTTTACATCAATAACTATTATTATTTTTAGGACGGTGCTTGAAGGCAAATTCATAGAAATCAACTAACCTTAAGTCATTTTTAACTCAAAATCTAAGAAGTATCTTGATGAAAGTGCAAAATATTAGGTGCAAATTTTCGGTCTCTTAAGAATCTCGACTTGTGACACGATCCTCTTAAAAGGAAAGATGGGAGAATTAGGAAGTAAAGCTCAAAAAGAGAATCTTTCCTAACACTCCTTGTGCGATGTGAGCTCATACATATTCTTTTCGCTAAAGATTTTTTTGCTCTCCAAGCAAGATTCAATCTCCTGCACTATCCAATTTCTCGCTTTGAATAAATCTGAATTCCTTGAATTATGTGCTTGGTGAGTCCCAAAACGTATGACTTACCACAAACCAATCGCCTGGGTTTTTAGGTGAGGATATGACTAAGAGATGATTGATTTAGGTGTCGGTTTGGATTGAAGAATGGGATTGGTGTGGCTTAAATTGGGGACAAGTTTGGTTCGTTTAGCTGGAGAAGACTAGGCATGGTTGGGTTCAACTGATTCTTGTTCAAAATCAAATTTTGGATCGTGGGATCAAGGTGAATCATATGTGGGATGGACTTGGTCTATGGGTTTAGTTAGGCTAGATAGATGGAGTTTGGGCTTTGCGTCAGACTAAACTGGATCTAATTTAAAATAGGCTTTTAGGTAAGGGGATCAAATTGGATCTAATAAAATAGGGTTTAGGTTTATGGACCCCAGAATGGGGTTGGAATTTGAACTAAGGAGATGATGGATCGGGTTGATGTGAATCAGATCTAAAGAAAATGAGATCTGAGTTTTGGATCGATTGGGTCCAGCCAACTGGACCTGATCTGATCTGATGGCCATGTAAAAAGGGAAATAGGGAACGGTGGGGTTCAACATTGTCTTGAACAAAAGAGGAAGACAAGAGGGAGAAGAGATATCCAGTTGACAACCAAGATCAGGACGGCGATGGTGGATGCTAGGTTGTGTTCCACCATAATTTTCAGTTCTTCCTTATTGTTTCAACTTCACTTTGTATTTGCAATCTTGGTCAACGAAAATGGCCACGATGGTTGTCTCTTTTGATGTGTGTAGTAGCAGCCCGTTCACGAATTGTATGTCTGAGTTATGTAGAACTTTTTCTTGTGAATAGTTCTTCTGTTGTTACATACTCATCTCATTTATTCATGTATCCCTTGATCGTAATTAACGTGACATTAGTCGGCTTGTATGGGTATGAAGTTTTGAAATCAATAATATTGTATTTTTGCTTTTCTTCATTTGCTTTTGAGTTTAATTTACAAGAATTTAGAGATTTAAGACTTAACTTTAATTTACAAGAATTTAAAGGTTTAAGACCCATCTCACATATTTTCAAATATAGTCATATTTTTACATTATACAAAATTTTGAGTGTTCATATAGTTTAATTGAATTTTCCTTCTCTCTCTCATCCTTGCTCTTAATTTTTCATTCCCATGCTGGTCTAGACAGAACCGGTTTTAGAGGCTTTAGTTTTTCAGGAATTACGAATCGGAACAGCATTTGAACATGGCCGGTTTGGGTTTTCGTTTCAGTTTGAATCTTAAACCACCAAAAAAAAAAAAAACTTCGACACCGCCTGTTCCAGTTTTGACTGGGTTTTGGTTCTATAAAAGATAGAAGCAGAACCAAACCAAGAGGTCCCTAGTCCCGGTTGCACCCAGTTCCTGGTCACCCTGCTCACCTAAGATCTCAGCACGAGTCAGACCACCAAATTCCAACCGCATAACGACCACTGCAGAGCCACTCAGCCAAACCTATCTCCGCGGCCACCTTCCCGCATTCGCTACCGTCCACTAGCCTCCATGCATGCGGCCACGCGACTGTCCTCACCACACGTTGCCACCGCTGCCACCATTCATTGCCTAAGCACCTTCTTCATCTCCATTGTGAAACCGTAGCGACTGTAATTTGGTCTTAATGGATCCAAATCCGGTGGTCCAACTCCAAACCTAAACCTATTGACTTAGTCTACCAAAACCACGTGAACCCAGTAGACTCAGTAGATCATATTCACTAAGCTTTTCCCGTGTCCTAATTAAGCCTTGGGTAAAACTATCAAACCCTATCAATATACATATCGCTGGAAAGCTCTGGACTTGTAGTTTCCAATGATATATATTTCAGAACCAGGTTGACCTCTATCTTATGAGAGACTTTAATTTTTATACGAATCCCTCAAGTTGGCTTAGACTCGATTGGAGGACAATTTAGAAGGGAATGAAGTCTAGCTAGATCCCGATTATTATCAAATTTACGTTGATCTTTTGTATGTAGAGGTGAGTATTATTTTGGACATAACTGAACTAAAATTTCTATTTCAGTTTGGTGTTACTAAAAATTAGTTCGGGTTCGGTTTACATTATTATAAAAGATCGGTTTATCGGTTCAGTTTGATTCGGCTTTAAGGTTTAAAAACCGAATAAACAAAAAAACAAATATAAATATACACATATATAGAATTCAGCCATAGATGATAAACTGAATAACAGATCGGTTACCTATACAATTCAGTTTGAGTTTAGTTTTGAAACTAAAATGCTTATTCGGTTTGCAACCGATGCACACCCCTATTTGTATGATAAGTACGGTGCTGAAGAAGGGCGACCGGTGAAAAGCTCATGACATTGATACACTAAGAGTAAGAGGTTTGAGATTGAAGAGTTTAAGCATTCTAGCCAACAACAATTTTTTTATGATATGCCTGTAGCTATGTACTCTTTTTGATAGGCCTATACTATGCACTTTGCTCTTTTCTTGATCTTCTCATAATAGATCCTTAATTGTGAAATATGTGTTTTTGTTAGTCATGAGTTATTCACTAGGAAACGTAAATTATTCTATAAGAACTCCGTAAAGAAAAGTCTAACTTTTGATCACAAAATTCTAGAACGAGAAGACCACTGAACTATTAAATCCCTAAATGGCATTCATAAACTTTATGAAGAAGGCGTGTGTTTCTGGCAAACTAGGTCAATCTAACAGTTATCGGAACCCAAACCAATATCCCCACTAAGTGGCATCGGCTACATAAATTCTCAGTCGCTATCACACTCGATTTTTTCTCGATATTGCCATTAACTACAAAACTTAGTCTAAATATACTGATGATTAAGTTCAAAAAGAAGAGGAAAATATTCTAATTTTGGGGTACCTACATGGACCTGACCGATCTTAGCCACTTCAAACTTAGGTTGCCTTTTGAGAATTTCGGCACTTCTTCTGGTAAGGTCGTTATCAGCAAAGGAAAAACACTCAAATAGAAAGCAGCACACCGTCTTAAAATTCTGTGGGAAGATGTACATTTCATGCGGTTGAGGAGACGGTAACATGCAAAATCTTGGCTCTTTGTTTGTGGGGTTCATCTGAAAAGGAGTCAAGTGCAGGATGAGTTGAAGCTCTTTCCCTTTGCTACAATGCTGTAAAAAAACTTTTCGTTATTAGTTTTTTCTTCCTCTCGTGGCCTTCTCTCTCCCTCATGTGATGTGGGTCCGCTTCTTCTTTAATGCACAGGCTGGAAGTAGCTGTTTTGCTTTGTAAGGAAAACCTTCGACGGTGATTGCTGCTGCTCTCTCTTTCATTTCTCATTCTACTGGCTTCAGTTCAGATCACCATCATTCTACTGGCTTTAGTTCAGATCACTATTTAGTTCTCGATCTTCACTTTCATCACCTAAAGGCAGAAATCCTCAAGGTACATTGCTAAAATCGCGCCGAAGATCGAAAATTTTCTTGGTTGATCATTGTTTCTTTGTTTCGGGGTCTTGGGTATATGAGATTGTGCTTTGAGAGACCCTATTTTGAGTGGGATTCGTGATAGCTTGGGGTTTGGGGGTTATGGACAGGGTGATTTTGGTTGGTTTCATGAAGTGGGTATCTCTTATTTCTCTGGTTTTTGCTGTGTTCTTGAGTGATTCTATGGTTGTTGGCTCCTTTGCTGCCTTTACATCAGTAGATAATTACTTGATTGCATGTGGGGCTTCTCAGAATGTGTCTGTGGGGGGCAGGATCTTTGTTCCTGATTCACAATCACCTTCTCTTGTGTTGACAGAGGAAGGAATTAGTGTTGTTTCTTCCTCTAATTCCTTAGCTCCTTCGCCACTCTACCAATCAGCTAGGATTTTCACTGAGAAAGCTTCTTATAGATTTGAAATTGAGCAAAAGGCCGGCACTGGGTCCGGCTATATTTTTCCCCTCTTCCCAACTCTGCTCCATAATTTGACTTCTGCTTCTGTAACAGTGGTTACTGATGATTTTGTTCCCGTTGAGCAACTTCACCTTTTAGGAACTATAATGTTTCTTATATGTTTAAGGAGTTTGCCATCAATGTTACCTCTGATACCTTGACTGTCACCTTCATTCCTTCAAATGGTTCAGTCGCCTTTGTCAATGCAATTGAAGTTGTGTCAATGCCAAGATGATTTGTTTGTTGATCAGGCATTGGCCCTTAACCCATCAGCCCCATTCAATGGCCTTTCTGAACTTGCTTTTGAAACTGTTTACCGCTTAAACATAGGTGGTTCCTTTTGCTTACTGCCCAAAATGACACCCTGGGAAGGACTTGGGAGAATGATCTGAAATACCTCCATGTGAACAGCTCTGTCATTAATGTCTCAGTCAGCCCTTCCACCATTAAGCTATCATCATACAGGTGTTACGCCTGAGACAGCACCAAATTTGGTCTATGCCACTGCTGAAGCAATGGGGATGCCAAGAATGTAGGCCAATCTCGAATTTCAACATTACTTGGGTTTCACTGTGGATCCAAACTTCTCCTATTTTATTCGGGTGCACTTTTGTGATATCATGAGCAAGCCACTCAACAGAACTGCAAGCTGCATTTCTTTAGCTTCATCAAATTTTGGACGATTCTTCAGTTTCCAGGAAATCCTAGATGCAACTAACAAATTTGATGAGAAGCTGCTTCTTGGTGTTGGTGGTTTTGGTAGGGTTTATAAGGGAACACTTGAAGATGGGACCAATGTAGCTGTTAAAAGAGGCAACCCAAGATCTGAACAAGGTCTTGCTGAATTCGAACTGAAATTGAAATGTTATCCAAGCTTCGCCACCGTCATCTTGTGTCTCTCATTGGTTATTGCGATGAGAGGTCAGAGATGATTCTGGTTTATGAGTACATGGCTAATGGACCCCTTAGAAGTCATCTATATGGATCAGAACTTCCACCTCTGTCATGGAAACAGAGGCTTGATATTTGCATTGGAGCCGCTAGGGGTCTTCATTATCTTCACACTGGGGCAGCTCAAAGCATAATTCATCGCGACGTGAAGACCACCAACATCTTGTTAGATGAGAATTTTGTTGCCAAAGTTGCTGATTTTGGGCTTTCTAAGACTGGGCCTGCCCTCGATCAGACTCACGTGAGTACTGCTGTTAAAGGTAGCTTCGGCTATCTTGATCCTGAGTACTTCAGAAGGCAACAGCTGACTGAAAAATCTGATGTCTACTCATTTGGGGTTGTTTTGATGGAAGTTTTATGTTCAAGACCGGCCTTGAACCCTGTCCTTCCAAGGGAGCAGGTTAATATAGCTGAGTGGGCAATGAGCTGGCAGAAAAAAGGGATGCTTGATCAAATCATGGATCAAAATCTGGTGGGGAAGGTAAATCCAGCTTCACTCAAGAAATATGGTGAGACAGCCGAGAAATGCTTGGCCGAGCAAGGGGTTGACAGACCAACAATGGGCGACGTCTTGTGGAACCTCGAGTACGCAGTTCAGCTTCAAGAGACTTGGTACCGATGATGATACAGAAGATGCCACCACAAGTGCCGTGTTTTCGCAATTGGTCAATCCAAGAGGAAGATGAGGAACGCGGCCTTTATCACGCGCATAATCGACCTCTTAGTTTTCCAACATGATGAGATACAAGTGCAAGGAGATTGGTATGCCTTTCATGATATTTCAAGAGAGAAACAGCAACATATTTCAAGAGAGACAGCAACTGCTTCTCTGTTCTAGTTATTTTTTTCACCACGAGATTTCCTTTAAAGGATGTAATCCCAACTTTTCGTTACTGTATCTTGAGCTTCTGGTTTTCAGTTTGTATCATATTTATATCTTATGAAGAGGAATATGAAAAGGTTATACTGTCGATTCTAAACGTGAGATAGCGAGCCCTTGCTTACGCTGCTTTGTGATGATCATCATCCAGCACCACTGCTGCCTTTGCAAATCACTGGACCAACCTTTGTTACAATTTTATTTGGTCTGTACTTTTCTTCTTTCTCTTATTCTAAATAAATTCTCCCTTATATATATATATATATATATAGAGAGAGAGAGAGAGAGAGAGAGAGAGAGAGAGAGATTGCCGGTGCTGCTGGGCTTCGGCATCTGCAATGTGCTGAGTGGCACAGGCAGCAAGGAAACGCTGGTTACTGGTGGGTGGGTGGTGGAGCCAAGAGATGTTGAAGGCGGAAGCACCTAAACAACCTTGGATATTTTTAAATTACTCATATCCAGACTTAAAAATACAATGATGCCTGATATATATGCTAGTGGTTGCTACCATCTAGCTGGCTAGTACGTATTAGCTTCTTCGCACTCGACTAGGTACCGCTGTTTCATGACATGTCATGCGCCGAATGATACGAGATACGTCATTTTTATACTATTTCCTACCAAGGCAAGTTGGGCGCGACATGTCTGGCATAGATATCGACGTGCGCAGCTCTGTGTACAGCTATGAGTGATGGTTTTAGCATGTGCCAAGTAGGTGAAAGGAGGTGCAAAGAAGAGCTCGTCAACCCCATGTGGCTTTCAACCATAAAATATTAAAAGGAACATGACATGTTGGGTGCAAAAGAATTACTCCTTATCTGTATCGAGAAAAAAATGCCTAGTGAATGATGAGAATCATGACTGTGGGCTCAACATGTTGGTTTTGATGAGTCTGGTCTGAGGTAGAGTTAGAAGCAAATCAAGAAACCTATAGCTGGGCTCGAGTTTGGCAATATGTTGTGATCTCTTTTAGGTTTGTTCATCTGTTCCATTATGTTATGTTTGGTAACTTCTAAAAATAAATCCCAATTGGAGCCATTCGATTTTGTCGATTCTGCAAATATTATCTTATTGTCGATATCGACAAGCTACTGCCAAAGAACTCGCATCCTAACCCCATAGTTGTGCTTTGTCAAGGGCTCGAATGCTTTGCGAGTCTTTGACAGAAAACCAAAGTCAAACCTTATCGCACACTAGGTGAAGTCTACCAGTTAAAAGTTGAAACCAAATGAATTTGACACTGCAACTTGTTATCAGTGGAGAAGATTGAAGGTTATTGATGAGAGTCCTAACTGCATTGTGGGTTTTGGTGATAAAGTGGAGTCCAAGTTAGACCCATGGTTAGGCTAATTTCCATCATTTCTCTCATGCATATTGACCTCTTCATGGAGTTTTTTCTAGCCTTTAGGACCTTTCTGTTCTTGACGTTTCTACTATTTTCATTGTTTATTAGATTATACCTCCTTGTTTTAGCTGAAAAAAGATAGCATCTCCTTGTATATTCACTGGTTTACAGCATCAAAATTGCCTAGACATGACGCTTATGCGTGTTGGTAACAAACAATTGACTTGTAACAGATCCAAAGTTTGTTCGATTATTTTGGCACCATATACATGTAAAAGGAGCAAGAGAAGGTATACAAAAGATTTATTCGAGTTCCTCACCATGTTCCTCAAGCAACAATGCCACTCTGACTAGCAATTTCAGGTCAATTACTTTGATTTTTCCAAATTCAAGTACAATTTCCTTTCAATTCCGCTACTTGCAAATTTTGTCATATATATATTGCAAGACGAAGAATTGGATAATGTGTGAAGAATCTTCAAAATTCTGCAGATACTCTAAAACTTCAGCATCCAGATGGACATCTCTGCCTACTATATGTATAATGCGGTTACACTTTCTCCTGGACAACCAACTCAATAAGCCAAATAACAAATGACGCTTTAATAGGTCTGAAATTCATAAAAGCAACAAGTATGAGAGTGATACCAGCATCCTTTAGTTTTTAATATGCTTATGAAGATGTAAAGAGATTACCACTTCACTGCTTCATACGGTTATAACTTATACACCTTGATATGGGTACTGCCCTGCCTGTATAGCTTGTACCAGTGCACATAAAGCTAAATGTGGAACAATATCGCATGTATCACAAGCCCCAGGGAGAAGTTGGTTAGTTCTAGCATGCTTCTACAGAATCCAATGGATGCTCGAAATTCGTTATCTCCTTGAATCGAAGGATTGACTCCAAAGTATCTGATTTGAGAGGAAGAATGCCAGCTGCATTATAACCCATTTTTTCGATACATTTGCTGCCCTCCAGATACTCAATCAGCAACAGATAAGCATCTTCCAACTGTCCAACTTTGTGGAGCCCATCTATAAGAATTGCATAAGTGGCTTTGGTAGGTTCCACTCTATGCTTACACATTTCTCGAAATAGATGGATTGCTGAGTGTATGCGGTGAGATTTGCACAAGAAACAAATAAGTATGTTGAAGGAGATTGAGTCCAGCCGAACTCCAACAGCACACATTTCCTTCACAAAATTTTTAACAGCAGCAACATCTCTAGTCCTACATAAACCATGTAACATTACATTATATGTACAAGTGTTGGAAACTATACCAATTTCCACCATCTGGTTGAAAAAATTGCGGGATTCATCAATGCCACCAGTTTTAATAAGTCCGTGCAACACAACTGCAAATGAAACTTCATCAACGCAATAGTTCTCAATGACAGCCTTCCTGAACAGCCTGATAGCCGCATGGGCTTTACCGGCTTTTACAAGTCCACTGAGCATAGCAGTATGAACATAAGCATCAACTCTAATATCACTAACAAGAAGTCCTTGATACGTATTAACAGCAAAACTAAGCCTCCCAAGTGAACATAGCCCAGAGAGTAATGCAGTATAACTAAAACTATCTGGCATAATCCCTTTCTCTACCATACAATCATATATTTTCAAGGCTATTGACGCATAACCTTTCTGAGTAAAAGCATTCATAAGTGAATTACAACAAACTAGGTCAAGTGACATCTCTGCTCCTTCTAATAATTCAAACAAAAACCTGGGGTCCTTAGCATAGTTGATGATAGGCGCCAAAGAGCAGAGAGTATAGGAATCTGGTTGCAGAATGCTGTGGCTCAATTCACTGAAAAATCTTAATGCATCGTGATATCGGCCCAATTTACAGAAACAATGAATGAGGACATTATAGAGAACCAGATCAGGGACACGTCCCTTTGATTCCATATCACGCCAAACAGTCAAGGCTCCATCAAACATCTGAGCTTCAAACAACCCTTTGATAAGAGATGTATATGTAAACACGTTCGGAAAGAACCCACATTTTTCCATATTTCTAAACATTTGAAGGCCAACATCAACGCTACCAACTCTGCAAAATCCATCAACCAGAATACTGAAGACAGTTACAGATGGTTCATGACCTGAAACAAGCATAAGACCAATTACTGGTAAAGAATCAACAACCCTTTTGGCTTTGCACAAACAGTTCACCACCATCATATATGTGTCGATATTCAGAGAATACCTAGATTCCAACATAACTTTCAGAAGTCCCTGCACACTATTATAATCTCCCAACCTACACAAATTCTTAATCGCGATATCAAAAGTCAGGTAATTTGGCGATTCACAATCAGTAAAAATTGATAATGCAGCTTCCGGCCGCCCGATTTTGAACAGGATATCGATCATGGCATTTCGTGCAAAAGTGTTTGGAACAAATCCAAACTTAGACATCTCCTGAAAAGTCTCCAACGCTAGTTCAAACATGTTTCCTTGCCAAGAGACCCTCAGCAATACAAGAAAAGTTTGAGCTTTTACTGCACAACCATTCCTTTCCAACTCGCGAATCAATTGATTCACAGTGCCAAACCGTTCCAAAAGGCGTTTAATGATTGGAATCACAATCTCATAGGCTTGAGATTCGTGAAAGTAACCAGGCTGCCGGCCAAACCACAACAAGAGGGAAAACGCCATAATATCAGATGGGCTTGCTTCCAAACACGACTTAACGATGTGGGAAGTGAGATTTCCACGGAATTTGAATCCATAATCCATCTTTTTCTCTATTTCTCGATGTTGGTCTTTTGCCTCTTCGGGTCTTTGTGGGTGGCGATGATGATGAATGCAATGGTCCGATTCTTGAAAGCATATTGTGGTGAAGGGGAAAGAGTCTTGAAAGATAGAAGGAAGAAACCTCCATCTCAATCTCTTCATTTACTATTTGTACGCAGGATTCGACGATCTTTGGCATCATATAGAGAGCGGAACCAGCTAGCAACAACAAGAAGATTGATGCAGATTTTCCCTCCGTTGTCATCCGAGAGAGAGAGAGAGCAGGGGTTACTTGATAGAGGGGCGAATAACCGTGTGAGGGCGCGTCAATCCGAATAGGAGAACGACGACAACAGAAGGAGGAGACCTCGGTGGACCTCCGTCTCGGCGGTTAGGGTCGATGTCCACTCAATTTTTTATAAAATTGGTCGTGTTAGGGTCTGGTACAACACAAACCCGACGCCAAACACGAAAGGGACGAAATTAGTCGACCCTGGCAGAATATAGCATAATGTAGAAACCCAACAGACACGACCAAAGCAACCTGTTTGTCTGAACACGGAAACATAAATCCCCGTTCAAGTCGACTCGTTTATGACACGAACGATGTGCACCCTTAGTTTTGGGCAGTAGAATTGGATCGTGGGGTTACCACGAACCTGAACTGACCCAGCTCAGATTTGTTTATTGTGATACCGAGCCTTTGATTTCTGAATAGGACGAGTTTGTGACCGTAACAAACACATAATAACACGAAATAGTCAATTTCGTGTATGTTCTTGCAAGTATTAGTGTAGCATAGGGCCACCATTGAGAGAGTGGAAAGGTTTATAAACATACGCTTGGTTCTCATAGAATGAAAGTATCAACATGCAACCTCTCTCTCTCTCCTCGTGCGCGTGCAGCCTTTCCTTTTTCTTTTTGTGTGTGTATGAGAGAGAGTGAAGAAACAAGTAATATTAGCAGGGAAGGCTGAGCCACCACACTCAACATACTGACGTATTTGGCTAGCATTGCTACTCATGATGATTAAGAACTCTCTTTTGTTAATCCAATTCGAATGTGCATTTTATCCACTAGTAGATTTGATCGGCCGACTCTCTCCTTTAGTTTTGGAACAATTTGAGTTCTTGTTAATTGATAATATGTGTGATGTACTACCATATATGCTCAAGACACCCACTTATGTTCAACTTCATCATATTGTAACTTATTTAAAATTCTCGACCGAAATGGGATTATAGAACCTGAAATGAGGCACTATCTTGTTGTTTTAGTTAAATTGCTCACACAACTGTGTCTGTTGTAATTACATGCTTTAATAAGTTTTTATGTCATTAAAAAAGAAAGAACCAATGGTTGGTTGGTTCAAGTGGTTCGGCACATCTTCTCCTTCAGCAAGGTCTTCAGTGTGAATCTTGTGAATGGAAGTGTTGGGACAACTTTATCCTGATACAATCGCGGATCTACATCGAGGGGTGGGGGGGCAGCCGCTTCTCAGGAAATTTTGAAATTTGAATGTAAAATCTGCATTTTACAAGTGAATGTATGGGTGAGATTCATGCTTTACCCCTAACACGATGAAATATATATATATATATATATATATATATATATATATATATATATATATATATATATATATATATATATATATATATATATATATATATATATATATATATATGTCGCCTCCCAACACTATTTACTAGATCTGCCACTACCCTCATAGTGGGCTAACCTAGCTCGAACCGGATCAGTCGGGGTCCTTCAGGCTCTCGATACTGGTGGTATACTTCACGGAAAAGAAAAAAGAAAGAAAGATTTGGTTCATGAGATCACATAAATAAAAATTTCTACACTTGCTTGTTGACTTGCATCATTTTTCAACATGAAATTGTTACAGATACAATTAGGGGTGTTTAGAAGGTAATTAACTAAATTAACTTTCATTATACACACATGCACTCACACAAGCATATATATGGTGTGCGTGTGTGTATGTGTGTGAGAGAGAGAGAGAGAGACGATGGCTAATTATGGGACTCGTTATAACTTGTAGCTGATCATATTTGCAAGAAGTCGGTTTTTCTAGTTATGTATAAGCACGTAAGAAATATTCTATTCTATAATAGCGATAAGAGAGCAAAATGACAGCGCCATCATCATCATATTGCACTTGTAGCTGATCATATTTGCAAGAAGTCGGTTTTTCTAGTTATGTATAAGCACGTAAGAAATATTCTATTCTATAATAGCGATAGGAGAGCAAAATGACAGCACCATCATCATCATATTGCATTCTTTTCAAGTCACAATTTGATTGAGATTAACCATAGGTGGTGATCATCTAGTGCAAGGGGTCAGATTTAACGGTCAGATATAATAGCTAGAAGATGTCGATAATCAAATTTCAGTTAAAAGATTGAGATGACTGGCATGATCAAATAAAATCTAGAATTTGAAGCTGCAAATTTTGAATATATATATATATATATATATATATATATATATATATATATATATATATGTATATATATATATATGTATATATATATATATATGTATATATATATATATATATATATATATATATATATATATATATCTATATATATATATATATATGTATATATATGTATATATATGTATATATATGTATATATATGTATATATATATGTATATATATATATAGAGAGAGAGAGAGAACGTGGTATATGTGCAGACCCCTTTCATGTCCAAATTGCACACACTCTTTCCGTCGCCTTCCACCGCTCAGCCATACAAAACTCTAACTATTCTCTTCTATTCCAGACTACTCACCATCGGTCAAAACTGTCATCACCACCACTAAAACCATCGTCTTAAAAATCATAACCACTTTAACAATATGATATAAGTTTCTCGAGGTGGTTTACAGATTGGCGGAAGGTGGTTTGGAGGATGGAGTAACTGGAGATGGTGGATGACGACCGATTTAGTGGAAGGCTGTGGAATCTATTGATTTTGGGTCCTGTCTTAGAATGGTTCTAGTTCTGCGTTCCTTTTATTTTCAGTTTCTTTTTGTTCTTTTAAGAAAAACATGCACTACAGGTGGAATTGGAAGCTAGCGGCGCCTAGATTTGATTCTGGTTTCCTTTTCTGAAAGGTGAAATTGCAACAGAACCAAAGAGTCCCTGGTTTGGTTCTAGTTCTTGATTCGATCCCAGTTCCGTCCGGTTCTGGTGGTGGTCTGGGTCCGCTAGGACCATTGAGCAGGGTCCACATCGGCCACCGCTAGCTTCAATACTCAAGGGAATTGAAGTCCAAACAACAATGGGCCGGTGGAAGGACATACCAGACAGATCACCGGCCATCTTACATTAATCTCATCAACACCATGTATGATCATTAATTATTTACAAATATAACTTTTACTCCTAGCAAAAAGTATATAATATAATTGGACATAATGATGAGTCATATTTACGAAACTATGGAAGTGTAAGAGTGAATCTTTAAAATTGCTTGAGAATTCAGGCGAGCGGTTCAACGAAGTAGTTGGAGTATGGTTGAGTGTGCTCACCATAACACCAGCCGAGTTCTTTTGTAACATGTATATAAATTGGCCATTCTATCTTACATCCAACTTCTTCTAACACCACTAACTCTCATATTCTACTGCCTAAAAAGACTCAAATTCCATGGATCCTCCCCCACAAGATTTCAACTTCCCATCGCCATCTCCACTTCAGGGTCTCTTTCACGACCAACATGCGGTGGACATCAACACCGGGTTCATCGACTGGAACTCTGTTCTTTCCGGTCAGCTCGGGTTCGGTGCAATCGGGGTCGGAGATAACGGACATAAGCTTCATGTGGGTATGGATCCAGTAATGATCAACAACAATCAAGAAGGAGAAAGGTTGGCTGATGAAGAGAAGAACAAAGGTAAAGGAGGCAAGTGTGCTAGCAGCAGGATTAGGAAAGCTACAAGGCCAAGGTTTGCGTTCCAAACAAGGACCCCAAATGATATCCTGGACGATGGGTACAGATGGAGGAAATATGGGCAGAAGGCCGTAAAGAATAGCTCATATCCGAGGTAAGATATCACATTATGCACTCATGCAACATTCCATCCTGGCATTCACCATGGAAAATCAAAGTTTCATGAGAAAGAGGTACTATTGATGATCCAAAAATTGCGTCAAGAACTAAGGAATTTAATTTAGTTCATCTTAATTTGGACACATTAATTCTTATAACAATTTAAAGGAAAACTTAATTTGGGCACCATATCTTTGTCAAACTACTCTCTTAGCTAAGAAACTAGCTTATTTTATGTGGTTAGCAAAGTTGTATAGGGTTGGGCTCCGCAAACAAACTGAAAGACTGGACTCGCGTCGTTTAATTCACTGACTTTAAGTGTTAGTCATGATCGCAGTCGGCTCATCCGGTTATTCGAGCCAACCAACGACGAACTGAAATGATAAACTGACTAGATGAGCCAAACACGAGTTTTGCTTGTTTTTTTCATTCTAATTTAGTAAAATATAGATTCACCATAAAAAATTGATGATTTCAGCATCCAATACTAGGGTTAGTACGTGTGACCATAAGTATTTATTGCTTTATATGCTCAACTAAATGTGCCTTTGGCAAGCCAATACAGCACTCGATAACGGTAAGCTTATTTACAGCTGCTTGTATTTCAAATAATGAGTTTAGCAAGCTGAATGAACACACTCAGGATAGGCCATAACCGAACCGGGCCGAGCCGAGTGACAGTCATGAATTACCCAGCTTGTTACCAGCCGTATTTTTTATAGTAGTATTTGAAGAGGGTAGTCTCTTAATATCACTTTAAGAAACGTGAGCAACCATGACTTCATAGAGTCAGCACCTTCTTTTTAGGGTAAACAATATGTGGTAGTCATGAGGGCATCTGAATGAAGACACACACAAATACATGCATGTACATAGAGACACACAAATACATGCATAAAAGGAATATCCAAAAGGAATATGACGTTCTAATGCATAAAAGCGGGAATCTTAGATACACACAAATGCATGCATCTATCTATGTGCTCGTGTGTTTCGTAAGGACGTGCTTATAATCAAGTAGAAACACATAATATATATATATATATATATATATATATATATATATATATATATATATATATATATATATATATATATATATATATATATATATATATATATATATATATTGGCGGATCTAGAAAATAGTGTTAGGGGGGCGAAGCATGAATTTCAACCATATATTCACTGCAAAATATAGATTTTACAGTGAAATATCAAAATTTTAAGGGGGCCGCCACCCTCTACCGCTCCATGTAGATCTGCCATTGTATATATGTGTGTGTATTCGTAGTTCAATGACTTAGTCATGTTTCATGACGCGCTTAGATGGTTTCCCGTACTGATAGCAGGAACAATAATTCAATAAGCTTCACTTTTGATAAAATGTTTACATAAACACCTTACTAAATATTCTAATTCTGTAACTAATCGTTAATTCAATAAATTTTTAGCAACGAAACCAATATTCTCAAAGAAATCTAAGCACTACATGTATATCTCATGTACGAAGCAAGTACAAGAAGTTTTGAGAAAAACTTTAAATTTTTCAATTTTAATAAGAAATATTCATGCATGGTTATCATAAGAAACTACAAGTTGATGACTTCCATTGTCTTCACCAAAAAAATATATAGTATGTCTTACAGACAAAATAAAAAGATGGAACTGGTTGTAGGAGATTATCATGATCCCTTCATGCATGGTTCACAAATATGAGACAAACTTTTTTTTTCAAGTTTGCCTAGGTAGGGAAAGTTTTCTTGCAGACAGGTCTTCACTGCATGCGTGCAAGCAAGCATGTGGACGTGCATAAACACATTGTGCGAGTTCGTAGCTGCTAGCTAGCTCTTATAAAGTGCCATATAGCGTGTTAGAAGGATAAAGTTCTTGATATTCCCGAGTTTAACTGTAGACATACGTTGACTATATCTTATTATGTACCAGACTTGAACACCATCCAAGTTTTGCGTGTACTAACTTTTAAATAAAATAAAAACAACAATAAGCGAGGTAGTTTAAAAGTTGGTATTTTAAAGCAGGCTTATTGATCAAACAACACATTAATAGGCTTGGATTAAGAAAAACTCGTGATTATGCATGTCCTTGCGTGTGTGTGCATGCACACATGCATGTTTTTGTGGGTTATGTAACACTAGTAGGAATACCATTGAGCTATACCAAATGAATTTTTAATAAAAAAATTCAAATACCCTCAAAGGATAAGAATACTTTTGGAAACAGATAATCGTTTTTAAGGATAAAGAAGCCAATTTCTTTTCCCTTTCACTTTAATTTTTAAATGGACATTTTTCAAAAAGCACTTTTGACTTTTCTTTTCCTCCGGCAAATGAGACAGTTTAACCTTAAAAATTGAATTTTACATATACCTTCATTATGAAGTTTTTTCTTAAATCTAACCAATCCAATATTAGATAAAATGTGCTTGATACTATATGACTTATTTGTATTGTGTGTATGTATGTGCGCAAGACACACACGTAGAGAGAGAGAGATACGTATTTAGCTCAAGATGCACTCATAGAGTAACATGTCATGCATGGGTTATATATATATGTATGTGTTTGTGTAGGATGTCGCGTATCTGCATAAGCGACCGAGTCCTATCACAGAAAGTGCGGTGGTGGTATTGGTCATATGCGTAGTTTGCACCGAGTGCATTACATACATATAAGCGACACCGCCTACAGCCCCTCTCTCTCTATCCACACACATACATATATATGTGTGTATGTATACACACATTAAACGAAGATATTGGCACTTCACATGAATATACAGTTGATCTCTCTAGGGTTCTGGCTTAAGAAACTACCCAGTGGTCAGGAGTAGTTCTATGCTGAGGTGTGAAGGGTCTTCTTGTTGGGATCAGGCGATGTTCAATTGCGCAACAGATGAAACCTTGGAGAAGAAGAGGAAGCTTTGTATTTTTTCGGTTTCCACACAGCCGGTTTACCAGGGAGGGTCTATTTTTCTTTTTCACTATTGTTATTCTATGTGTGTGTTGCTCTATATTTATAAAGCAGTGCCTGACTCTTCTTCCCAGATATCAAGGCTGGGCTTTCCATTTTTGGAGCCCTTATTCGGTCGGTTATAGAGCTCATCCGTAACAAACCTATTTGTTGTGTAATCGAGTCCATGGGAAACGATTGGATGACCAATCTAGTCATTTCCTATGAAACTGCCGAGAATGGTCATTTCTCGGCTTCACATCTCCCACTTTGTCAATCGAGGTTTTTCTAGTAATGTCATTTTATGATTGCTATTGCAATCATTACCCATTGTGTGGTTTTTTACCAACACAACAATCAAACATATCTCAAACCTATGTTTATAACATGTTTTCAAAAAAGATCCTCTGTTATGCCGTTAGTCAAGGGGTCTGCCAACATATCTTGAGTTGGCATGTATGAGATGAATATTTCCTTTTTCATAACCATATCATGAACACAGTGGTATTTCATCATTATATGTTTGGTTTGGGGCGTCCCTGCCTAGCGACGTGTTGCAGAGCTCGAATGCAGTAATAAGTAAGCAAAAACCACTATATTTTCGCCCCAATGAAGTGAATCAATTGCAGAGAGAGTTCCCACATCATAGACGGGTATGGGTAAAGAAGTTAGTCCCACTACATTACCGCTCAAATGTAATGAATAATTTTCAGAGAGGGACTCCGCATTTTGAATATGGACAAATGCGGGGGGTAAGGAAGCTAGTCCTAGATAATAAGATTCGTATTGGTTCTTAGAATATCGGAACACTATTCGGTAAGCTAATGGAGGTAGTAGATACTATGATTTGGAGAAAGATTCATATTCTATGTTTACAAGAGACAAAATGGGTTGGAGAAAAAGGAAAGGAGATGGAGGATACAGGTTTTAAATTATGGTACTCAGGTAAAGAAAAGGCTCGAAACAGAGTTGGTATTATCATAAATAAAGATTTAAAGGATAGTGTAGTAGACATACAATGGTGACCGAATCATGACGTTGAAATTAGTGTTAGGAGCATAGGTTTTGAATATAATTTGTGCTTACACACCCCAAGTAGGATTAGAAGATAGTATAAAGACAATTTTTTGGGAAGAGTTAGATAAGGTGATTCAAAAGATTCCACAAACGGAGATGATTTGTTTAGGAGGAGACTTAAATAGACATGTAGGTAAAGAGGCATTAGGATAACAAGGTATTCATAGAAACTTTGGTTTTGGGGATATAAATGAGGAAGGTAGGGAGATTTTAAATTTTGCTATGGCATTTGATCTCTTTATAGTCAATACAATCTTCAAAAAACGAGATAAACATTTAATTACTTATAAGAGTGGCTTATCACAAACACAAATTGATTACTTTATTTGTAGAAAAAAAGATAGAGCATGTTGTAAAGATTGAAAGGTAATTCCATGAGAAAGCTTAACCACCCAACATCGACTTTTAGTTATGAATTTACAAATAAAAAAATGGACAAAGAAGAAAAGAGTGCATCGAGCTATTCAGACTAAATGGTGGAACCTCAAAAGCGAGAAAGAAGATATATTTAAACAAAAAATCCTTCAAGGAGATGTTTGAAATTATGTTGGTACACCCTATGATATGTGGAACAATATGACTACATATTAGGTAAGTGGTGAAAGATGTGTTAGGTGTATCTATGGGAGGTATACCGGCACAAAAAGAAGCTTGGTGGTGGAGTGAAGTAGTGCAAAATAAAATCAAGGCAAAGAGGGCATGTTACAAATTACATTATGCTAAGAAAACTAGTGAAACTTTAGAGGCTTATAAGAAAGCAAATAAGGAAGCGAAAAAAGCCGTGAGTGAAGCAAAAGCTAAAATTTAAGAGGATTTATATAAAAAACTCAACTTAAAAGAGGCTCAAAGAGATATTTTTAGGATAGCTAGGGCTAGAGACAAGAAAACTAAATATCTTAACTATGTTAGATGCATCAAAGATGAGGATGAAAAAATTCTAGTGGCAAATGATGATATAAGAAATAGATGGAAAAACTATTTTTATAAGCTTTTTAATGAAAATAAAAATGTTAGTATTAGCTTAGGAGTGTTAGCCAAATCAGAAAAGTATATAAACCACAATTTCTACCGACGTATTCAAAAAAATAAAGTCAAAGAGGCTCTTAAAAATATGAAGGGTTGTAAATCGGTAGGACAAGATAATATTCTTATAGAAGTTTAGGAAATACTAGGAAAAATAGGAATCACTTGGCTCACAAGACTATTTAATGAAATATGGAAAATCTAAAAGATGGCCGAGAAATGGAGAACAGGTATACTTATACCCATATATAAGAACAAGAGAGACATTCAAAATTGTGCGAATTATCAAGGTATCAAGTTAATGAGCCATACTATGAAATTGTGGAAAAGAATTATCGAATGTAGATTAAGACAAATATCAAGTACAACAAAGAACCAATTTGGATTCATGCTAGGCAGATCTATTGTTGAAGTGATTCACCTTTTGAGACGTCTTATGAAACATTTTAGAGCCAAAGAGAAAGACCTTCACATGATATTTATTGATCTAGAAAAAGCTTATTATAGAGTACCGATGGAGGTTCTTTGGAGAACTTTGAGAAAAAGAGGTATCCCATTGACATACATTAACCTTATAAGAGACATGTATGATGGTGCAAAAACATATGTGAGGACTCATGAAGGAATGACAAACTTCTTTGAAGTTAATATTGGGTTACGTCAAGGATCAACTTTAAGTCCATACTTATTTACAATGGTGATTGATGAGTTAACAAAACATATTCAAGATGAAGTACCTTGGTGTATGTTATTTGTAGATGACATTGTATTAGTGGAGGAGTCTAAGGAAAAAGTTAATAGAAAATTGGAACTATGGAAAGAACCATTAGAAAGCAAAGGTCTCCGACTTAGCAGAATAAAGACTGAATATATGGAATGTAAGTTTGACCATTTGGTTACCTCAAAGGACATAGAAATTAAAATTGTCACACATTACATCCCTCAAAAGGAAAGTTTTAAATACCTAGGATCAATTTTTCAAAGTGATAGAAGAATTGATGGAGATGTTACGCATAGAATTAATGCTAGTTGGTTAAAATGGAGAGGAGCATCAGGTATTCTTTGTGATTAGAAGATACCATTAAAGTTAAAAGGTAAATATTATAGAGCAGCAATTAGGCCTGCCATGTTTTATGGTTCTGAGTGTTGGGCAGTTAATCATCAACATGTACAAAAGATGTCTGTGACAGAAATGAAGATGTTGAGATGGATGAGTGGTCATACAAGAAAAGACCGTATGCATAATGAGGTTATTAGAAACAAATTAGGAGTGACACCAATAGAGGATAAAATGAGAGAATATCGTTTAAGATGGTTTGAAAATATAAAAAGAAGATCAAAAGAAGAAACTATAAGAAGGTATGAAAAACTAAATTTGGAAAGTATTAAAAGAGCTAGAGGACGACCACAAAAGTGTTGGAAAGAAACAATAAAGAATGATATAGCTTATTGTGAGTTAACTGCTAACATGGCACATGATAGGGATCTGTGGAAACAAAGAATCCATGTAGCCAACCCCGTCTAGTATGGGAAAAGGCTTAGTTGTTGTTGTTGTATGTTTGGTTTTAGAGTTGTCAACTCCACTCTTAATTAGAGTAGTTGCTTCATTGTTGTCACAATAAATGACAACTGGCTCGTCAGCTATGTCAAGCTTCAAATCTCATATGAAGTGGCTTATTCAAATGACACTTGTTGCAACCATACAACAAACCAAATACTCAGTTTCTTTTGTATGCAACTACAAAACCCTGTTTCTTAAATGCTCAAGAAACAACTTCACCTCCAAATTAAAATATTTGTCTTGAAGTTGATTTGTTATCTTTTCTTTCAACAAAGTCAACATCTGACTATCCAACCACTTTTAGTTCATCTGTTTGAAAACATAATTTCAAGTCCTTTGTTCCTTTAAGATATCTTAGAATCTTCTTCACAATTATTCAATGCTACCATAAAGGATTACTTTGATATATACTCGCAAGACCAATAGCAAAACTGATATATGGTCTTGTATATAGCATAACATACATGAAGCTACCCACAGCTTGTGCATAAGAAATGTTAGGCTTATCGTCTCCTTCACCAAGACAATCAGCCTTGCTTAGTTTTACTCCTTTTGCAGTGTAGAAGCATATTTGCATTCACTCATTTTAAACTTCTTAAGTATATAATCAATATATATCTCCTGACTCAAGCATAGAAGATTAAATTCTCTATCTTGAGAGATCTTTATACTTTGGATATAGGATGTTCTGTCATATCCTTCATTTCGAACCTTGAGTTTAACCATAACTTGGTTTTGACAATCATCTCATTGTCATTCTCAGTTAATAATATGTTATCTACATATAATGATAAGATGACAAAGTGACTCACTGTTCCAGACATATACACAGTGATTAAGCTCATTAGCCACAAATCCAAGTTCGATAATGACATTTTAAAAGGTCAAATATCATTGACGAGGTGACTGTTTCAGGCCATATAGAGATTTTTTCAACCTACATACTTTATCTTCTTGGCCTTACACTATGTATCATTTGGCCTGATATATATATATATATATATATATATATATATATATATATGATTTCATCTAAATCTCTGTTTTAGAAAAGTAATTTTTACATCTAATTGATGTAAATCAAAATTATAATATGCTGATATCGCTAGGATTATTCTTATAGATACAAATTTCGCAAATAGGGGAATATGTCTTACTATATTTTATCTCCTCCTTTTGCAAGAATCTCTTTGCAACAACCTCACCTTTCTTTTGTCAAATCAACTAACTCTTAAACTTGGTTTTTCTCAATGGATTTAATTTCCTCATCCATGACTTTCTCTTAATCTGTTGATTTAGATGAGTCAATAGCCTATCAATAAGTCAAGTTATCAGTCAACTCATTTAAATCTATTGAATTGTACACTTCTTCTGCAAGATAAGCATGTTAATCATTTAAGTAGGATGGTGTGGTACTAGGCCTTTTATGTCCACTTAAAGTTTTGATTGATTAAGGAAGATCTTTTATGGGTTGAAATGATGATTGATCTAGATCTACTAGATTGTCAACATACTCATCATTATTCTCAAGGATGTCATTCTTAGTATCTTCTAAAAATTCAACATCTCTGCTCTCTATCAACTCATGGTCCTTGTGATAAAATAAATATCCCTTTTAGCATTTATGATATCTGACGAATATACGTGTTAAGGACCTGTTGTATAACTTATCTCTAGACTGATCAAGGATCTTCACATAAGCAATAGATCTCCACCTCCTCAGATGACCTAGGTTGAGTTTTCTTCCAAACCATATCTCATATGATGTAGTGAATACAAATTTACATGGTACTCTATTTAGTATGTATATTGACGTACTTACTGCTTCTTCCCAAAATATTCTTGGTTGAGAGTTATCTATTAATATTGATTTTGTCATTTTTAATAAGGTCATGTGGTATCTTTCAACTACACCATTTTACTAAGTTGTCATATGCATTGTATTTTGTTTTGAAATACCAAAGTCTTTAAAGAATTCTAAAAAAACTATAAGGATGTACTCACCACCTCTATCTGATTTCAAAACTTTGATTGTATGTCCTAATTGATTTTCAACTTCCTGCTTATATTCTTTGAATATTTTGAGTGCATAAGATTTATGTGCTAAGATATATATATATATATATATATATATATATATATATATATATATATATATATATATACACGAGTGATCATCGATAAAGGTTTATAAAATAATACTTTTTTCGATGTAATCTTACCCTAAAGGGTCCACATAAATGAGTATAAATAACTTCCAACAGGGTTGTTACTCTTGTTGTTTCTTTGTAAAAAAAATTCTTGTTATTTTTCCTTCTATACAGGCTTCGCACTTGTTGAAAGTATTTTCCTCAAATCTTAGCAGTAAGTTAAAGTTGGATAATTTCCTCAATTTTTCTAAACTTATAAGCCCTAAGCATATATGTCATATATTCACATCGACATTAAAGGCACAATCAATATGAAAAGAACTTTGATTTTTATTGATATTTAGTTTGAACAATCCATGTTCTACATAAAATTTTCTGAAGAAAAATACTTTCTCATGGTTTATCACAATCACTTTGCTAGGAATAAACTTGACCTCAAAACCTTTATAAAGAAAGGTAGGGACCAAAACCGAATTACGCCTTATAGATAGTACGATTAATACATGAGTTAATACAATTGATAGATCTTGTACATAAATTCTAAAGGATTCAGTTCCAAGAACATCTGAGAAAGTATTATTTCCCATGTATATCCGATGTTCTCCTAGTTTATATTTCTTTACATCCATTGCCCCTTCTTTGTTCTTTCAGATGTGTCTTATCACTCTCCAGTCAATCTACCAACCAGTCACTAGGTTGTCCATGTATAAGGATTTTAATATCATGCTTTTTCGATTGTTCACATTGGTGGTTGTTTCCACTATTTTTCTTGTTGTGGCAATTCATCTTGTAGTATCCCAATTTTTCATAGCTGAAATACTTGACTCAAGAAACAGTTTTCTATGATTTCTTAAAAGATTAATCGTCCTTTTTGTTATTTTTGCCAAACTTTTTGTTTGGTTTATTTCTTTTCTAGTTGACTTTGGAGCTTAACCCTATCTCGTCTTAGACTACTAACAAATTTTCTTTTCTATTTTTGTTCATATGTTCTTATTCAATTGTTAGTTTGAGGGGCAGTTCTGAAAGATTTATTTGAGGTCCTAGTCTAAGAGCGGTAGTGAAGAATAGGAAAGACTGTTAAATATTGTGGATATTTGCATTGGTTTTAAGATGATTGATTTTGTTACAACTAAATCTCTTGTCATTACCATCATATGGTTCACATGTTCTACTACATTGTCTCATTCTTTCATCTTATAGGAGTAATACCTTTGTAATAGTAATTGAAAATGTAATTTAGTAGTGTCACACTTGATTGTTATTGAATCAAAACAACTCTTTTGCGATCTCATATTCTTCAAATTCCCTAATCAAATCATCCTCCATGTATGTTAATATGACAATTCTTGCTATTGTGTCATCTCTTAATAATGTTTTATACATTTTCTTTTGTTACTCTGTGACATTAGGTGGTGGTGGACGCATTGTTTCCTTTAATACATACTCTAAACCTTTTAGTGTAAGAGTCAACGTGGTTCTCCTCTTCTACGTTTGAAAATTTAGACTATTTAATTTTTATGTTTTTGCCATTTCATATACATTCTTGAATTCATTTTTATTTGTTTGGCAAAATTAACAATTAGATGGTCTAAAAGGAAAATACATATCAAGCAACAAGTAACAAATAACAAATATTTACCTGACAAAATGCATAATATCGAACTACTGAATCGGAAATAACTAATGGTACTTAAAACCAATTTTATACAAATTTTAAGCACCATTATTGAGTTTTTAATAACTTGATTCTTTTATAGAATCAAACTAGGAACAAATTTTGTAATTTTTTCCAAAAAAGGAAAAAAATTACTGGCACCGATAATTTTTTCAAACACTAAGGTAAACTAGCAATTTTATGTGTCGGTCCGTTTTTGTAGTTTTCAAGAAAGACTAGGGGCAAACCAATAAATTTGATATTTAGTTTTTCTTAAAATTTGTCACTAATCGAGGGTAAATCCATAATTTTGCCCTTGAGTATGAATTTATAAATTTTCAAAAAGATAGGGCAACCTTGTCTTTTAACATAGTAGTAGAATTGTGAACCTTTTATCGGGTAAGGGCAGGAATGTAACTCAACCTCCAAGTATTCCGTAAGTTCTATAAATGGCCAAAGGGCAATATAGTCTTTTTGCCCATTTGAGGGTAAAAATGACTTTTTACTCGAATCTGACGGCCTTGCCTAGGATATATTTTTAGTTCGACGGTTCTGGCCGATCTCTTTTACTTCGGCCATCTAACCGATCTATTTTTCCGGCTGTCTCAGGCCACATACTGTGGTTTTCGATAGTCAAGCTTCTTTTTCGGCAAAAATAGGGTTGTTCCTGTTCTTGGCTTCTTCTTTCTTTTCTCTATATTTTCCTTTCCCTTTACAAAAAAAACTAACTGGATACCTTCTTACAGAAAACGAAGCCCTAATACCAGTGTTGGGATGTGACAATGTCCAGTTGCGCAGTAGATGAAACCTTGGAGACGAGGAGAAGAAGAGAAAACTTTGTGTTTTTTCGGTTTCCACACAACCGGTTTACCATGGATGTTCTATTTTTCTTTTTCACTGTTGTTATTCTGTGTGTGCGTTGCTCTATATTTATAGAGCATCACCTAGCTCCTCCTCCCGGATATCCAAGCTGGGCTTTCCATTTTCGGAGCCCTTATGTGCCCGGTTACAAAGCTCATCCATAACAGACCGGTTGTTATAGATTTGCTTCATAACCACCTCTACGGGAAACGACTGGGTAGTGAGTCTAGCTGTTTCTCGTGGAACTGCCAAGAATGGCCATTTCTCGGCTTCACACTTCTTGTGTCTCATAGTGATAGCATCACACCCTAATCTTGCGAGTATTTCTCCAGCACAACAAAAGGACTAAATTTAAAACTGATGTGTTTAATTCTGTTGCTTTATCATTCATGTGGTCATGCACATGCATTTGGACTAATGTTTCACTGATACCATTGAATTTGACACGATGGACTAAAGTATTCTCCTCTTTCTTTACATCTCATATTATGATATGTATGCATGTGCTTCAATGCGCATGTACATGTGTTGCACCTCCGTTACCATGCATGTGCATGTGTGTTCCTTCCTTAGCATGTCAAATAAAGAAAGAAAAAATACTCATGGTTGCTCGATTCTCTACGTGTATGTTTGCATGTGTGTACATGCATGCGCACACGTGTTTGAGTTATTTCCTTTCTTATAAGCATGTATTGTATCTAAAAGAATAGCATGGTTGGTTGAATGTGAGCTTTGTTGGCGAAATTAAGCAGGAGCTATTACCGTTGCACCCACCACACATGCAACGTGAAGAAGCAAGTCCAACGCTTGTCCAAAGATACAAGCATAGTTGTTACAACGTATGAGGGCATTCACAACCACCCTTGTGAGAAGGTCATGGAGACGTTGGCCCCGCTCTTGAAGCAGATGCAGTTCCTCACCAGGTTCTAGTCAAGCTTAATTTTTCTTTTTTCGTGAATTTAAAGATCCTTTTTAACTTGCTCCTCAATGCAAGGTAGACAAGTTGTGTCTAGGTTTGCAAGGGAGAACAATGGTGTCCCTAATTTCCACAAAACGTGTGGCTATAACTTTACCTTTATGTGGATTGTATGTAAAAACCTAGTCTGTTATCTCTGGTTATTGCACTTAATTCCATGTGTGTTTGATCGAACATTTGTATAAATACTTCGCTGGGTGGCTCAAGAAGTTAATGTGTACTTCATTCAATTCGAAGTTAGATTAGGGGTGATATGGGAAATCATGATCTACTAGCAAATCTGTCCATTCATGGCACTACTATTCCTCGTCACCCTTGTGCCGCATCTTAAGCCAGGAATTTGACGTCGTTTTTTTTTTTTAAATTTTATTATTATTAATTTTTCTTGTTATTGATTTTCTTTTTCTTGTTCTTTATTCTTCTTTCTTTTTCTTTGACGTGATTCGTAAGAGTATGCGTTATCTAACTGCAAAGAAGGCAACAACACTAAAAATGAATGAAATGTAAGAAACCGAAGTAAATAGATTTGGTGAGAGAAAGACCCTTGCTGGAGTTGGGTGGAAGAGGAGAGAAAGTAATAAAGGGTAATTTCAGTATTTAAAAAAAGATACATGAATGGTAAAAACGGTGTATAATCCCATGTGTGACCGGATCAAATAATCTTGGAGATCATAAACTGACTTCAAAAGATGCCACCTATGTCACTCGA
The DNA here is from genome assembly GCA_036023115.1 of Brasenia schreberi. NCBI lineage: Eukaryota > Viridiplantae > Streptophyta > Magnoliopsida > Nymphaeales > Cabombaceae > Brasenia > Brasenia schreberi. The sequence goes on from JAYKKT010000090.1 coordinate 22,751,310, forward strand.
CGGCACATTGTGTGCGAGCTTAAATCAAGTATAACTGAGTTAAGGACAAGATAAAACAGAGGATAAGACAAATTATGTAGGATCACCTGCCTTACATACGGCATAATATCGTAAACTAGACTTCTTTACCCAGGAGGGACCTACAGTGTGATTCAGCCCTTGCTTTCGAGCCAAATCTAAACGATAATGATCAAAGGGGTCACCTATCAAGAAGTTGGCAACCCAATGGAGAACTCCAAGGCTAGGACTCTCAAACTACAGTGTGATCCAATAAACTTACTTTTCTTGGACTTTCTTAATTATAAAAATCGTTGCAGTGATTTTGTGACAATTCTTTCATCTGGATAAAGCTTATTCGTTTTATATCAGCCTGTGACGTGTGAAGCAGCGGGCACATCTAACCAGTTCTGTGTGTGGGTGCGAGTGCGTGTGTCCGTGAATATACACATTATATCATTATTGTGGTTACCATGCATTCACGAACAATTTGGCAGTTGTATTGCTCTTTAAACAGTTCTTTTCTAACCCAATCTCTTTGATTCATGAGCTTTTCTTTTTTTAAATGTCAAGGATTCATGAGATTTGCACGTTTAGAAACTTTTAGACGTCTTCAGCTGAATTGGCCAAACAGCAAGCTAGCTATAAACTAATCAAGTAGGTTAACCTTCAACCTGCCTACCTAGTTAGTAGGTCTGGTAAGAACCGTACGAGAGTTCTTAGCTCATCAACTAAAATCTTGTTCATGTTCGGCCCATCAGTTCTTTCAAGCTGAGCCCAGAATGAACTCCATCAGTTATATATATATATATTCAGTAAAAGCTTAAATTTTTTAACCAAAAATCAAGTCAAAAAGTTCACCCTGTACCATTTTATTGTAAAATTGAAAGGAGTTGACCATTTAATCACATTATATGAAACCCAATTAGTTTGGTTAACATGTTTTTTCTAGCATATATGTCCATATAATTCTATATACTTCGGGCGACTAAGCATACATTCTTCATGTTCACGCATATAGCTTGGCAAGCTAGCCAGTATTTGGTTCGTCTAGAACATGAACGAAATATGAACAAGCATATCGCGAGCTGAATCAAGCCGAACAATAAGCAGCTCGGTTTGTTTTATATCTTCCAAAAAGGATCATCAAGAAAGCACCTTTACATCTTATATTTTCTGAAAAGTCGCAATCCCAAATCCTTTAAAAAAAATGACGTTACAGGTAACAGTATCAAAATTTGGGTCTCGCCTATTTTTCCAATCAGGAAAACAGATGATAACCTTGTGCAACAAATTGCTGATAGGTGCCAACTTTCGAATATCACTAAAAACAGATGAATCTCCTCTTAGAGGAGTTGCACATTAATGCGCCAATTTCCGGTTCAAGATCATTTTGATCTTACAGAACTATGGAAAGCAACCCGTAACTATATCCAGGATTCCTTTCTAGAAGATGACCAATATTCTAATCATCCGCTTCCGATTTTACTCAGGTAACGGTGATGCTTATAATTGGAAACAGCGTAACTGCTGGCCATGGTGCAAGAGTATGACCTTTCTTCCAGCTTCCCATTTGAGCCGATAGGAGAGATAGACATTGTGAGCCAGGGCATTCAAACACTCTATATCAGTTGGGGCTTTCATTTTCTCCTGCAGCAAGTTCAAAGATATTTGTGGAAAATTAAAAACATGGAAATCAAGATGCCATAAAAGCAATATGGCAAAAATCTGGATTAACTTACATGACTTGGTTAAGAGTTCGCACTCTAGCTTAGTTTGCGACATCACTAATGTCGATCCAACACAATATACAATTTTTTTAGAGCTTGCATATAAGTTTCCTTTCAAAAGCAAATAAATTTTGCAAAAAAAAGTTGTCTCAAAAGCAATGAAAACATACCAAAAGACATTGGCATTGATTGGTCGGTATCCTCTCAATCAATGAAATGTAATTATTATAATCTACCAAACAAAAATGTACTCGGATATAATGTTGAGAAATAGCTGTAGCAGCTGTATCTCTATACAACATCAGGTCTCGTATACTACTAAGCAGGAAGTTGATAACTTAAACTACGGAAAGCTGAATGAACAATCATAGCAAGCCTATATGTGAAGAGCACTAGAAGAAATTCCACCAAGCCAGATTTTGCCCAAGGATCAAACAGATATGACATGATGCTATTGTTGAAAAAAGAAAAGCAGCACAGTGAACATGGTAGATACCTGTGAATGGCGGGGGCTAGGGAGCCCATGAATGCTACCAATTATGCTTAATCAAGAAGACAACAACAACAACAACAACAACAACTAAGCCTTTTCCCATACTAGACGGGGTCGGCTACATGGATTCTTTGTTTCCACAGATCCCTATCGTGTGCCATGTTAGCAGTTAACTCCCAATAAGCTAGATCATTCTTTATTGTTTCTTTCCAACACTTTTGTGGTCGTCCTCTACCTCTTTTAAATGCTTAATCGAGAAGAGGTAGGAGAAAATCCCTCCCATGGCGGAATAAGTATTGAGTTTTGTACATTGTATAGGAAGCGCATTCCTGCTAAGTTTCTCCCACCATGCAGCTCCCAAGGATCACCACCTGATCATCAGCCCAAGCTCAGAGAAAGCAACCAATCCCTGCGGTTAAATGTTCAAAAGTGAACAAGGAATTTAATTTCATCTTTACAACTTGTATATTAATTGCGGATGATATATGGATGACATTAGATGAGTCTAAGGATAAGGCTAATAAGAAACTGGAACTACAGGCAGAAACATTAGAAAATAAAGGTTTTCGATTTAGTAACAGAAATAATATATGAAATGCAAGTTTAATCATTTGGCTATTACGGATGACACGAAAATTAAGATTGGCAGACATTGCATTCTTTAAAAGAAAAGTTTTAAATACTTAGGGTCAGTTAAAAGCGATAAAAAAATTGATTGAGATGCCACACATAGAACTAATGAAATGAAGATTGGTTAGAATGGAAAGGTACTCTATGTGACAAGAAGATGCCATTAAAGTTGAAGTGTTGAGCAATTAATCATCAACATATCTAAAAGACACTAATGGCAAAAATGAAGATGCTGAGATGGATGTGTAGTTGTGATGTGGTTATTAGAAATATTGTACTCATGATGAGATTATCAAAAATAAATTAGAAGTGGCACCAATACATGATAAAATAAGTGAATCATTTAAGATGGTTTGCACATGGAAAGATGACCAAAGAAAGCTCCAGTGAGGTGTGAGAAATAAGATGGGAAAAATGTTAGAAGAAAAAGACCAAAAAAGTATTTGAAAATAATATAAAATGATCTAGCTTTTGTCAAGTTAATTATTAGTATGGCACAACATCGAGTTCTATAGAAACAAAGAATCCATATAGCTGACCCTATCTAGTATAGAAAAAGGCTTACGTTGTTGTTATCAGTTTGGAAAATAAAACAAGAAAGGAGATCTGAGATAATTAATATCAAAAGGGGGAGAAAGAACCAGAACCATGTGGCTGTTAAAGAGAGGTGATCAGTCAAGGGCATCCAAGCATCTCTTTCAAATCATTCCAACCCGGTTCAGGTCAAGAAAGATGATTTCTGTCATGTGGCTAGTTTAACAATGTAAACATACCTCACCATCATGTGAGAAACTACAACGACAAACAACAACAACTAAGCCTTTTCCCATACTAGACGGGGTCGGCTACATGGATTCTTTGTTTCCACATATCTGTATCATGTGCCATGTTAGCAGTTAACTCATAATAAGCTAGATCATTCTTTATTGTTTCTTTCCAACACTTTTGTGGTCGTCCTCTAGCTCTTTTAATACTTTCCAAATTTAGTTTTTCATACCTTCTTACAGGTTCTTTTGATTTTCTTTCTATATGTCCAAACCATCTTAAACGATATTCTCTCATTTTATCCTCTATTGATGTCACTCCTAATTTGTTTCTAATAACCTCATTATGTATACGGTCTTTTCTTGTATGACCACTCATCCATATCAACATCTTCATTTCTGTCACAGACATCTTTTGTACATATTGATGATTAACTTCCCAACACTCAGAACCATAAAACATGGCAGGCCTAATTGCTGCTCTATAATATTTACATTTTAACTTTAATGGTATCTTCTTATCACAAAGAATACCTTATGATCCTCTCCATTTTAACCAACCAGCATTAATTCTATGCGTAACATCTCCATCAATTCTTCCATCACTCTGAAAAATTGACCCCAGGTATTTAAAACTTTGCTTTTAGGGATGCAATAATGTGTGACAATTTTAATTTCTATGTTCTCTAAAGTAACCAAATGATCAAACTTACATTCCATATATTTTGTCATTGTTCTACTAAGTCGGAGGCCCTTGCTTTCTAATGTTTCTCTCCATAGTTCCAATTTTCTATTAACTTTTCCTTAGACTCCTCCACTAATACAATGTCATATGCAAATAACATACACCAAGGTACTTCATCTTGAATATGCTTTGTTAACTCATCCATCACCATTATAAATAAGTATGGACTTAAAGTTGATCCTCGATGTAACCCAATATTAACTTCAAAGAAGTCTATCTTTCCTTCATGAGTCCTTACACATGTTTTTGCACCATCATACATGTCTCTTATAAGGTTAATATATGTCAATGGGATACCTCTTTTTTCCAAAGTTCTCCAAAGAACCTCTCGGTACCCTATCATAAGCTTTTTCTAGATCAATAGATATCATGTGAAGGTCTTTTTTTTTCTCTAAAATGTTCCATAAGACGTCTCAAAAGGTGAATCGCTTCAATAGTAGATCTGCCTGACATGAATCCAAATTGGTTCTCTGTTGTAGTTGATACTTGTCTTAACCTATGTTAGATAATTCTTTCCCATAATTTCATAGTATGGCTCATTAACTTGATACCTCAATAATTCGCACAATTTTGAATGTCTCTCTTGTTCTTATACATGGGTATAAGTGTACTTGCTCTCCATTCTTCAAGCATCTTTTGGTTTTTCCATATTTCATTAAATAGTCTTGTGAGCCAAGTGATTTCTATTTCTCCTAGTATTTTCCAAACTTCTATAGGAATATTATCTGGTCCTACCGATTTACCACCCTTCATATGTTTAAGAGCCTCTTTGACTTCATTCTTTTAAATATATCGATAGAAATTGTGGTTTATATACTTTTCAGATTTGGCTAACTCTCTTAAGCTAATATTAACATCTTTATTTTCGTTAAAAAACTTATACAAATAGTTTTTCCATCTATTTCTTATATCATCATTTGCCACTGGAATTTTTTCATCCTCGTCTTTGATGCATCTAACATAATTAAGATCTTTAGTTTTCTTATCTCTAGCCTAGCTATCCTAAAAATATCTCTTTCACCGTCTTTTGAGTTGAGTTTTTTATATAAATCCTCCCAAATTTTAGTTTTTGCTTCAATCACGGCCTTTTTCGCTTCCTTCTTTGCTTTCTTATAAGCTTCTAAAGTTTCACTAGTTTTCTTAGCATCATGTAATTTGTAACATGCTCTCTTTGCCTTGATTTTATTTTGCACTACTTCACTCCACCACCAAGCTTCTTTTTGTGCCGGTATATCTCCCTTAGATACACCTAATACATATTTCACCACTTTCCTAATATATATAGCCATATTGCTCCACATATCACAAGGTGTACCAACATAATTCCAAACATCTCCTTTAAAGGACTTTCTGTTTAAATATATCTTCTTTCTCGCTTTTGAGGTTCCACCATTTAGTCTGAATAACTCGATGCACTCTTTTATTCTTTGTCCATTTTTTATTTGTAAATCTATAACTAAAAGTCGATGTTGGGTGGTTAAGCTTTCTCCTGGAATTACCTTGCAATCTTTACAACATGCTCTATCTTTTTTTCTACAAATAAAGTAATCAATTTGTGTTTGTGATAAGCCACTCTTATAAGTAATTAAATGTTCATCTCATTTTTTGAAGATTGTATTGACTATAAAGAGATCAAATACCATAGCAAAATTTAAAATCTCCCTACCTTCCTCATTTATATCCCCCAAACCAAAGTTTCCATGAATACCTTGATATCCTAATGCCTCTTTACCAACATGTCCATTTAAGTCTCCTCCTAAACAAATCATCTTCCTTTGTGAAATCTTTTGAATCACCTTATCTAACTCTTCCCAAAAGGTTGTCTTTATACTATCTTCTAGTCCTACTTCAGATGCATAAGCACAAACTATATTAAAAAATTGTGCTCCTAACACTAATTTCAACGTCATGATTCGATCATCATATCATTGTATGTCTACTACACTATTCTTTAAATCTTTATTTATGATAATACCAACTCCGTTTTGAGCCTTTTCTTTACCTGAGTACCATAATTTAAAACCTTTAATCTCTATCTCATTTGCTTTTTCTCCAACCCATTTTGTCTCTTGTAAACATAGAATATTCTCCGAATCATAGTCTACCACCTCCATTAGCTTACCGGATAATGTTGTGATATTCCAAGAACCAATACAAATCTTATTATCCAGGACTAACTTCCTTATCCCCGCATCCGTTCATATTCAAAATGTGGAGACCCTCTTTAAAAATTATTCACTACATTCGGGCGGCAATGTAGCGGGACTAACTTCTTTACCCACAACTGTCCATGACGTGGGAACTCTCTCTGCAATTGATTCACTACATTCGGGCGAAAATATAGTGACCCTTGCTTACTTATTACTATATTCGGGCTCTACAACACGTCGCTAGGTAGGTACGCCCCAAAGCAATGCTCATATTTTTATAATACAAGTTATAAAAATCCGACGAAGTTTTACGCTAGCTGTCGAAAGCCTAACACAACCCTCCTCCTTTATCCGAGCTTGGGACCGGCAATGCAAGAGTAATCCCTTACACGAGTGGAGTTCATCAGGCGAGAAACTAAGTACAAAATTCCAGCAGTGATTGTCCTATCCGAATCGCCTCCCAATAAACTTGGAAGTCCTGGTGGTCCACTTGCATCAAGAAACTTTATTTTTGACACACTGCAAAGATATATAGTTGATTGATGTCAGAACCTAGACGTGAATTCCAGCAGACCCCAAGGAGTCGTTGCACCACTTGCTTTACTTTGATTGCCTTGAAAACAAAAGGCTGAAGCGAAGATCAGAATATTTTATTCAAAAGGTATACCTTTGCAAATCATATACTTGAATGGTGTGTTTACATATGTCGCCAATTAAATCCCCGAAGGCAAGCCTTGTTGCTCCTTGATTTAGAGCAACCATAGGAAAACATGCACCACATCCTTCAGAGCTCCCATGGAAGTCTGAAGGCAAGATTTTTGCATGACCGAGTTTGGAGGGTCCATCGTAAGCAATATAAAATGCAGTACCTACATATAATGACTTTTAGTGTCAATAACAAAAGAAAAGAAGAATTATACTACCACAGAAAGAGGACAACCAATTTTGTTTGCACACTGTTAATGCCATTCTGCTGGAGCATCTTTCTTGCTTATTATATTCATCCTATGCAATCACTTTCAAAACCTAAACAGGTGACCTCAATCCAAATTTCGCCTTACACAACTAACGTTACACCACCGTCAGATTCATAGCAAATTTGCATGCTCCTAAAGGCTATCTATCACTTTGGTTATTAGATAAAACTACTCAACTGAAAATAATACACAGCAAAGGAAGAAAACATTTAAGGAGAACCATAATGAAATTTACCATATAAAATTTAATGTTATTTTGCATTTACATTTTAAATAAAAAACATAGCTGAACTGACCTAGTCTAGAAAATGATCCGTTTGGTTCTTTGTTATTTTAAAGAAGCCCTTTCCATGCAGCCTGTTTATTTTCATCTATTCAGCACTTTCCTCATACTTCTTGAACAAAAGAGAAACCGAAGGCACCTTCTTCCTAATTTTGTTTTACTTTATTTTCTCCAAAAATACAGCAAAATTCTTAATATTTCCTGAATTTTATAGAAATCCTACAATGCCAGAATAAACAGCCTTTTCAAGATGTTGCCTACATCAATGCAGCTGAATCAGCTGTTATCCCGAAAAGTAAACAAATGGTGATACTCTACTTCTTGTGTTCCCTTTTCAATCTTTGGTGGCTGACATGAATATTGTTACTATGGTATACCAGACAATACAGTCAAATTCAGCTTATTGTAGTATTGGAGCAGGAAATGATACAACGCAGAGACGTATAAAACTCCATTCATCCACCAGAGTTTATCACTGGATATGTAATTTATTGAATACTGTGAGCTATATCATAAGGTACTAGTAGATGTCTAATTTTACGTTCTTTTACCTTGAAAAAACAACATTCTAATCTTTTCTGTTGTGTTCCTAATGCCAAGATGGATTCTTTTGACCCAACCTTAAGACCCAAGACCTATTTTTAACTCCTTTTACCTATTCTTACATTAAATATTAAATATAAGGTACACAAATACACAAATCCAGACGTATATAGACAAATACATATACAAGCTAATTATCCGTTCCCATATGGAAAGGGAGAAACCACACTATGAGCGACCTGCATCTCCTTGGTTTAAACAGGTTATGGGATTCAGCATAAAACACCTTTACTAGGACTTACGAAACATTGCTTTCAAGTCATATCTGGGAGCACCAAAGAACCACGTAGCATTCTAGCCTTCAAACAACTTTAACGGACAGCATATATTTGATGTGTAACACCACAATTTGATCTAGAAGGCTTTTCGTATTAGATATGACAGAAAGGGAAAGGAGAACAGAAACATTTGGAAGTTACGACATTAATTTTGTAGGGTAACAAGTACATTGGTACATATATTTGCTTATTTATTTATTTATTTTATACTTAAAAGCTCTCTTGTTTGTCCCCCCTTAATTGAAGAGCTGCTTCTGCTAGTAGTTTACCACAAAAATAAACTTCTGCTAGTAGTTTACCACAAAAATAAACTACAACAACAAAAAAAGCTAAGCCTTTAACCATACTAGATACCACCAAAAAAAACTAATGTAGCAAAACCGACAAAGATAAACTCTAGGATTGAAGAAACTAACACAGATCAAATCATTTCAGATGCCAAAGCTAAGTCATTAGCCATGTTATGCTTTAATGTAGTAAACTCATGTCGGTTTAATGGTTCCAAACATGGCAAACTATGCACTACATTTTAAATAAACACATGCAAAGTTTGTTCTATAAACATCTGTACAAATTCATTTGAATCATCTAAAGTTTACATAATTCATCAAACCCAATGTCATTCAATAAGATAAACAACATATGTCCGTAACATGAAGATATGCAGCAACCTCATAAACAGTTATTAATCCAAGAGAAGATGGCCATTGATAAAAAACACGGAGAATGCGATGAACTTCCCCAAGAATGGAAAGAACATATAGAACAGAGCTGATATACCATTCCCATATTAAAAGCAGTAGTAGCCAATAGCGTATTCACAATTATTTCTACAACTTGTGTTTGAAATTTTAACTTCAGAAAGGTTTACCTTATCAAGGAAAGGCGCTATGAGCTTCGTCACAGAATGTACAACCCTTATCAGAGTCTTAAGTGCTATTGCATGAACAGGTGAATCTGACGCATTGGCCCAAATCTGGCCTTCAATCACGTTAAGAAAACTGGCTATATCGGCTACTGCTAAACTTGGAAGGAGAATACCAACAAAAGTCTCACGAGTGTGTAGAGCTACTACAGGATCTTTTACAGTTGCAGTTGGTGTGCCACTTAAACACTCAATCAGGAAAAATAGGTCTCCAATCAAATGAGATAATTCTGATCCAAGGCATGGTTTCCATGTATTATCCATTCCTTCTGAGAGAAGCTCTGCAGCAGTAGCACTATATTTATCAGTTACTGCCATCACTAACTTCACAAGTTGGTGAGCAACTGATGCAGCCAAACTTGGTTTCACTAAGCTAGGATACCAGACAGCTAGCGCTGCAGCCACTATAATGTGTGAAGCCCTTGCTTCTTGGCTCGTACCACCAATTATAGAAACCCAGTCATGCAGTTCAAATGATTCAAGCCATAAGAGCAATAGATGATCCTCCATTTGTTCACCACTCTTTATTTCTAAGTGCCCATCTGAATTTGGACAACCGATTGAAGTTTCTTCATCTGGAGCAGAACTTAGCTCTTGACCCTGGCCAAGTACTGGTCTTTCACTAGCTGGATCTGAAGAAGGCTTAAGTCGAGCTGGGATTGCCCGAGAAGCAGCACAATGAAACAAAGAACGTGCAGCCATGCGTACATGCTCAGACTGATCTTGCCAAAAACTTGCCAAGAGCTGTACCCATACTGCAAGTTAAAAACTTGACGTCACATGTGAAATCCCTAGTTACATAGGAAGCATCACTTAAAGATGACAATCATAGACTAAACATTCTTCAGTTATCAAACAAGATACATGAAATGTAACAATTTTCTCCTGCTATTGGGGTTTCTAACCAGAGAATACACTGGAAAGATCCATGGTACAAGAGGTAATATTATGAGCAAGGAGGAAACAGTGTTAAGACCAAAACTCTTGAGATTAAACATGATAATATCAGTACTTTTGGTAAGAAAAGGAACAAAGAGCTTTTGTTACTTTATCTTGTAATTGATCGCAATGTGAAGTCAATGCGTCAATCAAAATTATAGCTACCAAGAACAAAAGGAAAACATTAAGGATTATTTAGCTATTGCATTTTTTGTGCTAGTGCAAAAACAAGAAAATCACGTAAAACATAGAAACGTCATAAGAAATGAATGCTACAGAAAGGCAAGATCAACCTAACAAACCAACAAGTATGCATGAGCATGATTGAAATCCAAGAACGTTTGATTCCTCTGCAACTTTTTGACATCTTATTCAAAATTGAAAGTGGCCCTTTATCTAGGCCATCAGTATGTTAGAAATCAGGTGGACCCCTGAAGGCTCTGATGATTCCTCTGCAAAATTGAAGGTGACCCTTTATCTAGATTCTAGACCATCTTATTAAAAATTGATTCCTCTGCACGGCTTAACATTTACTGAATACAAGGTAAGTATTTATAGAGAGAAAGAGGAGAGAAAGAAGAAAAGACAGCAACATATGAGAGCCGCTGGAACCCCTAAAGGCTCTCATGGCCCGGGTGGCCCTTGGTTCTAGTGGTCTCAGCTGTCCCTTCTTAACACCCACTCAAACTGACAGTTTGTTAGAGAGTGATTGGAGCCTTTATACCTCTCTCCAATGCTTTTTCTTCGTTTCTTTGCCAATGCCAAGATTTATGTTTGTTTCTAGGATTAATTGTAATAGGGTTGGGCCAATAGGACTCATAGGTTTATGTTTGTAATCAGGTCCACAACGAACCTAGGCCATCAAGGTCACTAGGGGGTTCCAACAGCTAGTAAAATAGTCGTTGGTCTATCTTTAGCAACAAGCACCTGAATGTTGCTGGCTTTCACTCCTCTCTTTCTCTTTATAAATACTCATGTATTCAATAAACAACAAACATGATTACTTCGAGCAGCTGCAGGTGGCGGAAGACTTCCCGAAGGCATTCCTGCTATTGTCGTGCTCATTGTGTTTGTGACATCGTTGTCTTCGTGATGTGGTGTTCATCCATATGCTCACCATGTGCCTCCACCATCACAGCCATATCAAGTTAAGATTAAGGGGAGGAAACATGTGAGTGGAGGCTCGTCTCCATTGATAGAGAGAAGTCTATCATGAGTCTGAAGCCATGGTTGTTTCAATGAGAGGGCAAGGATGGATGAGACTGAACGTTTGTGACCTGTGGAGGTTGTGAGCTGCACCGCTCATCATCTTCTCCCTTGACCTCGCCAAGACCTTACGAACTTCATTTGCTATCTCAATCACATAGTCATCCGAATGGCTGCTATCAAGCATGGCCTTCTCTGACAAGAATAGAAGTCTACCTGAATCTTCAGGTCATACTCACACTCTCTTGTAATGGCGAGGGAGACTTGGCGGCGGCCAAGCAGAGGAGATGGCGAGGGAGGCCCAATGGTGGCCGGTATCGATGGAGTTTTAGGGGTGACAGTTGTGGGTTGGCTGGTGGAGGGGTAACGACGAGTGGCTAGGTCATCAGCGAGAGTGGCGGGATGACGACCGTAGATTGGATGGTTGAGGGGCGACAACCGGTGACTAAGGATGACGGGAAATCACTGAGGGAGGCTACAACGAAAGTAGAGATGTTGGTTTCAGAAGGCTGAGTGGAGGGCGATTAGCATAGGCTTTGGGAATGGTTGTGATCAGGGACGGAGGAGGTGAGCAGTGGCCAATAAATGATTAATCAGGTACATGTGACGATTGTTGGAGGTGATGCTTGGACTGATTGACTGTTGGGTGATAGTGGCGGGCCATCGTGATGCACTTCACACACTCACACGGAGAAAGGGAGAGAATAAAAGAGAGGGAATGAAGAAGAGAGAGGAGAGGGAAGAGAGAAGGTTGACAGAGCAGTTTGGGTGGAGCTGGTCACTGAGGATGGTGGCGATGGTGGTCGTTGAGGATTGCGGCAATGGATAATGATAGAGTGAGAGAGAGAGAGAGATGTCTCTCTGTTGAACATAGGGAGAGGGTGTGAGAGAAAGGAAGAGGGTTTTGGTCCTCGGCGTGAAGTAGTTGAAAACTTAAAAGTATAAGGGATTGCATATGAAGAAGGGGGGTTGGGTCCTGGATCGGGTCCAATGGATCATACCCAATTCGTCCCACTTGACCCACCTCTTATTGAAAGCTCTTTTGCTTTTGTGTTTTGGTTGTTCGGGAATAGATGGAGGAAGGCATTTTCCGGTTATGGAGAAGTTATTGAAGCAAGACTTATCATGGACCGAGAAAATGGCATATCGCGAGGATTTTGCTTCATGACATCTATTTCGAGTGAAGAAGCTTCTTGTGTTGTCAGTGGTATGAAGGATCTTGTTGCACCATATCAAAACCAGAAGCTATATCTGGATCCAATTTGATCTTAATTGGTATTCATATTCAAGTTCATCAAGGTGTACTCTTTTCAACTTGTTTATTTTTTTAAAATATTTGTTAGTGAGTTCAACTTGGTAATTCTAGGAGAAAGCTTAACCACCCAATATCGACTTTTAGTTATTGATTTACAAATAAGAAAGTGGACAAAAAAAAAGAGTGCATCGAGCTATTCAGACTAAATGGTGGAACCTCAAAAGTGAGAAAGAAGGTATATTTAAACAGAAAGTCCTTCAAGGAGATGCTTGGAATTATGTTGGTACAATTTGTGATATGTGGAACAATATGACTGTCCATATTAGAAAAGTTGAAAGATGTGTTATGTGAATTTAAGGGAGGTATATCGGCACAAAAAGAAACTTGGTGGTGGAGTGAAGTAGTACAAAATAAAATTAAGGCAAAGAAGACATTTTACAAATTATATTATACTAAGAAAACTAGTGAAACTTTAGAGGCTCATAAGAAGGCAAAGAAAGAAGGAAAATGCCGTCAGTGAAGCAAAAATTAAAATCTCGAAGAATTTATATAAAAGAACTCAACTCAAAAGAGAGTGAAAGAGATATTTTTAGGATAGCTAGGGCTAGAGATAAGAAAACTAAGGATCTTAATTTTGTTGGATGCATCAAAGACGAGAAAGAAAAAATTCTAGTAGCAAATGATGATATAAAAAATAGATGAAAAACTATTTTTATAAGCTTTAATGAAAATAAAGATGTTAGTATTAGCTTAGGAGAGTCAGTCAAATCAGAAAAATATGTAAACCATAATTTCTACTAATGCATTCAAAAGAATGAAGTCAAAGAGGCTCTTAAACATACGAAGGATGTAAATCAATAGGACAAGACAATATTCCTATAGAAGTTTGAAAAATCCTACAAGAAACAGAAATCAATTAGCTCATAAGACTATTTAATGAAATAATTAGTTCATAAGACTATTTAATGAAATATGAAGAAACTAAAAGATGCCCAAAGGAATGGAGAGTAAGTATACTTATACACATATACAAGAACAAGAGAAACATTCAGAATTCTGTGTATGATCAGGGTAGCATACTATAAAATTATGAAAAACAATTATTGAATGTAGGTTAAGACAAGTATCGAGTACTAAAGAGAACCAATTTAGATTCATGCCAGGCAGATCTACTGTTGAAGCGATTCACCTTTTGAGACGTCTTACGAAACATTTTAGAGTAAAAAAGAAAGACCTTCACATGATATTTATTGATCTAGAAAAAACTTATGATAGGGTACTGAGAGAGGCTTTTTAAAGAACATTAGAAAAAGAGGTATTCTATTGACATACATAAACCTTATAAGAGACATGTACGATGGTGCAAAAATATGTATGAAGGAGTCAAAAGAATGACAGACTTCTTTGAAGTTAACATTCGGTTACATCAAAGATCAACTTTAAGATCATACTCATTTACAATGGTGATTGATGAGTTAACAAAACATATTCAAGATGAAGTATCTTGGTGTATGTTATTTGTAGATGACATTGTGTTAGTGGAGGAGTATAAAGAAAAAGTTAATAAAAAATTAGAACTATGGAGAGAAACATTAGAAAGTAAAGGCTTCCAACTTAGTAGAAAAAAAACAGAATATATGAAATATAAGTTTAATCATTTGGTTACTTCAAAGGACATAGAAATTAAAATTGGCACACATTGCATACTTAGGGTCAATTTTTCAAAGTGATGGAAGAATTGATGGGGGTGTTACATATAAAATTAATATTGGTTGGTTAAAATGGAGAGGAGCATCAAGTATTCTTTGTGATAAGAAGATACCATTAAAATTAAAAGGTAAACATTATAGAGCAACAATTAGACCTGCCATGATTCTGAGTGTTGGGCAATTAATCATCAACGTGTACAAAAGATATCTGTGACAAAAATAAAGATGTTGGGATGGATGAGTGGTCATATAAAAAAGGCCGTATACATAATGAGGTTATAAGAAAAAAATTAGAAGTGACACCAATAGAGGATAAAATGAGAGAATATCGTTTAAGATGGATTATACATATAGAAAGAATATCAAAAGAACAACCTTTAAGTAGGTATGAAAAAATAGATTTTGAAAGTATTAAAAGAGGTAGAGAACGACCACAAAAGTGTTAGAAAGAAACAATAAAGAATGATCTAGCTTATTGTGAGTTAACTGCTAACATGATACATGATAGGGCTCTATGGAAACAAAGAATTAATGTAGCCGACCTCATATAGTATGGGAAAAGGCTTAATTGTTGTTGTTGTTGTTGTTTGTATTTATTGGATTAATTGTTTGGTGTCTCATTTACAAGAAAACTTGTTTGTTATTTGTTAGACAATAAGTTTTATCTTTTTGTATGATTAATATCTTCGTATTGTGGCTATATGTCACTTTTGTTAGCCTTTTATTGAAGACCTTTGTGGCTAAGGTAGTTCATGTTATTGGTTATTGGTTGGAGATCAGTGAATGTTTGGAGATGTATTTATTGATATTTGATAATTTGTGATCTTGATAACTTTGAAGTTGTATTTTCATGTGATTAAGATCTCCGTGTTGTGGTTATATGTTACGTTTGTTGACCTTGATTAAGGTGTTTCACGTTTGGTTACTGGTTGAAGATGATTCAATGTTGAAAATATACTTGTTATCTTGATAACCTGGTGCTTTATATAAGTATTTGAGAATAATGCATAAAAAGATTTTGCCTTTAGTATTGACTATCCATTTGTTATATGTTGAGCATTTTGATAAAAAATGTATTAAAGAATTCTTGGTTTTAAGACAAATACTTTATATTGAAAAGATTCTTGGAAAATACTAAGTTAATTATAAATCTTTTCGTATATATTTAAAACTTATTTTGATCATCTTGGTGGATTATCTTATCCTTAAAATCATATAATCACGTTTGAGATTGTGAGTTATTTAAGGGCCTTGAGATTTGATTGATTTGGTTGGTTTGAGCATAGCCTTAAAGCTAGTTTGATTTGGATAGTTTGAGCTTACCCTTAAATCTTGTTTGATTTGAATAGTTTGAGCTTAGTCATAAAGCTTGTTTGATTTGGATAGTTTGAACTTAGCCTTAAAGCTTGTTTGATTTTGATGGTTTGAGCTTAGCCTTAAAGCTTGTTTAGTATACCAAAACCTTTTTGTAATATTACGAGTTCGTAGTGATTTATGAAATTATTTGTTATATTTGACATAGATAATCAATGTTTTTCATTAAATAACTTCTTTAAAAATATAGGTTTTAATATTTTGAGTTATGGGATCTTAATGTTGGAGTCAAGTAGACGATGAAGATTGAAGATCCTTATTTCTGTATTTATCTTGTGTTTTTTTAATAATGTAAATTCCATTGGGAATCGGGTCTAATTAGTGTCATTAAGTAAGGGCAAATTAGTCTTTTAAGTTAGAACTTCTATACTATAAAACCTTAAATACGTTTTAGGGTTGGTTAAGAATGATAAAATAAAAGAGAGAAGGGGTCTGCGGCAGCCCACAGGGTGCCGACCTCCATTTCTGCACTTCTTTTTCTTATTATGTATTGATGCATTCCCAAGTCAATTATCAACATTATATCAGAGCATAGAGTGGAAAATCCTCGCTGCTGACCCGTGGGAGTCATCCTCTACATGAAGATCTTGGTTGCGTGGAAGATAACGAAGGGCTGAAGGCAAATAGTCTACTTTAGTTTCATCAAGAGGTGGTTCACCAACCCATTTTGTCTCTACATGAGCATAAACTGCACTTCTTTCTCTCAATCCTTGTATCTACCACCCCAACCTATTTTGTCTCTCAATGAGCTCTTTGCAATAATTTCATCTTAATGACCAAGTTCAAATAATAAGATTTGTATGGGTTCTTGGAATATCGGAACATTATCCAGTAAGCTAATGGAGGTGGTAGATACTATGATTCGGAGAAAGATTCATATTTATGTTTACAAGAGACAAAATGGGTTGGAGAAAAAGCAAATGAGATAGAGATTAAAAGTTTTAAATTATGGTACTCAGGTAAAGAAAAGGCTCAAAACGGAGTTGGTATTATCATAAATAAAGATTTAAAGAATAGTGTAGTAGATATACAATGATATGATGATCGAATCATGACGTTGAAATTAGTGTTAGGAGCATAATTTTTGAATATAGTTTGTGCTTATGCATTTGAAGTAGGACTAGAAGATAGTATAAAGACAACCTTTTGGGAAGAGTTAGATAAGGTGATTCAAAAGATTTCACAAAGGAAGATGATTTGTTTAGGAGGAGACTTAAATGGACATGTTGGTAAAGAGGCATTAGGATATCAAGGTATTCATGGAAACTTTGGTTTGGGGGATATAAATGAGAAAGGTAGGGAGATTTTAACTTTTGCTATGGTATTTGATTTCTTTATAGTCAATACAATCTTCAAAAAATGAGATGAACATTTAATTACTTATAAGAGTGGCTTATCACAAACACAAATTGATTACTTTATTTGTAGAAAAAAAGATAGAGCATGTTGTAAAGATTGCAAGGTAATTCCAGGAAAAAGCTTAACCACCCAACATCGACTTTTAGTTATAGATTTACAAATAAAAAATGGACAAAGAATAAAAGAGTGCATCGAGTTATTCAGACTAAATGGTGGAACCTCAAAAGCGAGAAAGAAGATATATTTAAACAGAAAGTCCTTTAAGGAGATGTTTGGAATTATGTTGGTACACTCTGTGATATGTGGAACAATATGGCTATATATATTAGGAAAGTGGTGAAATATGTATTAGGTGTATCTAAGGGAGATATACCGGCACAAAAAGAAGCTTGGTGGTGGAGTGAAGTAGTGCAAAATAAAATCAAGGCAAAGAGAGCATGTTACAAATTATATTATGCTAAGAAAACTAGTGAAACTTTAGAAGCTTATAAGAAAGCAAAGAAGGAAGCAAAAAAGGCCGTGAGTGAAGCAACAACTAAAATTTGGGAGGATTTATATAAAAAACTCAACTCAAAAGACGGTGAAAGAGATATTTTTAGGATAGCTAGGCTAGAGATAAGAAAACTAAAGATCTTAATTATGTTAGATGCATCAAAGACGAGGATGAAAAAATTCTAGTGGCAAATGATGATATAAGAAATAGATGGAAAAACTATTTGTATAAGTTTTTTAACGAAAATTAAGATGTTAATATTAGCTTAAGAGAGTTAGCCAAATCTGAAAAGTATATAAACGATAATTTCTATCGATATATTCAAAGGAATGAAGTCAAAGAGACTTTTAAACATATGAAGGGTGGTAAATCGGTAGGACCAGATAATATTCCTATAGAAGTTTAGAAAATACTAGGAGAAATAGAAATCACTTGGCTCACAAGACTATTTAATGGAATATGGAAAAACCAAAAGATGCCTAAAGAATGGAGAGCAAGTACACTTATACCCATGTATAAGAACAAGGGAGACATTCAAAATTGTGCGAATTATTGAGGTATCAAGTTAATGAGCCATACTATGAAATTATGGGAAAGAATTATCTAATATAGGTTAAGACAAGTATCAACTACAACAGAGAACCAATTTGGATTCATGCCAGGCAGATCTACTATTGAAGCGATTCACCTTTTGAGATGTCTTATGGAACATTTTAGAGAAAAAAAAAGACCTTCACATGATATTTATTGATCTAGAAAAAGCTTATGATAGGGTACCGAGGGAGGTTCTTTGGAGAACTTTGGAAAAAAGAGGTATCCCATTGACATATATTAACCTTATAAGAGACATGTATGATGGTGCAAAAACATGTGTGAGGACTCATGAAGGAACGATAGACTTCTTTGAAGTTAATATTGGGTTACATCAAGGATCAACTTTAAGTCCATACTTATTTATAATGGTGATGGATGAGTTAACAAAGCATATTCAAGATGAAGTACCTTGGTGTATGTTATTTGTAGATGACATTGTATTAGTGGAGGAGTCTAAGGAAAAGTTAATAGAAAATTGGAACTATGGAGAGAAACATTAGAAAGCAAAGGCCTCCGACTTAGTAGAACAAAGACAAAATATATGGAATGTAAGTTTAATTATTTGGTTACCTCAGAGGACATAGAAATTAAAATTGTCACACATTATTGCATCCCCAAAAGCAAAGTTTTAAATACCTGGGGTCAATTTTTCAGAGTGATGGAAGAATTGATGGAGATGTTACGCATAGAATTAATGCTGGTTGGTTAAAATGGAGAGGATCATAAGGTATTCTTTGTGATAAGAAGATACCATTAAAGTTAAAATGTAAATATTATAGGGCAGCAATTAGGCCTGCCATGTTTTATGGTTCTGAGTGTTGGGAAGTTAATCATCAATATATACAAAAGATGTCTGTGACAGAAATGAAGATGTTGATATGGATGAGTGGTCATACAAGAAAAGACCGTATACATAATGAGGTTATTAGAAACAAATTAGGAGTGACATCAATAGAGGATAAAATGAGAGAATATCGTTTAAGATGGTTTGGACATATAGAAGGAAGATCAAAAGAATGAACCCGTAAGAAGGTATGAAAAACTAAATTTGGAAAGTATTAAAAGAGCTAGAGGACGACCACAAAAGTGCTGGAAAGAAACAATAAATAATGATCTAGCTTATTGTGAGTTTACTGCTAACATGGTACACGATAGGGATCTGTGGAAACAAAGAATCCATGTAGCCAACTCTGTCTAATATGGGAAAAGGCTTAGTTGTTGTTGACCAAGTTCAGCCTCTCTCTTCCATATTATCTGGAATTTCATGCATGGATCATTATTGGCTTGAGATGAATTGCTTTCAAGGCTTGTCGTATGGCCTAGACTCGCAATCGTATGAGCCGTACTCAACCGAAGTTGGATCCCCAAGAGACCGCTTCAGATGCTAGGCGTGTGGTCATACTAGAGAAGCATTTATTGCTCACTTGGAATTACTTTAAGAGGTGCAGTCTGGACCTAACACTATGCAGATGTTGCTCGACACGAGCAATTAGCAGACCTAGTCCATCGATGACCTTTCCAATTGTCTAATTGGATGCTCTCTTAGGACTTTCTTGAAGTCTGTAGCTTTGGAGACTATAGAGTATGCAGCTTTTTGCATACTCAAGGTTCACAACCTCAAGACCTTTGATGAGTCTAATGACAGTAAGGTCTTGAAAATTTTCATTTCGGATCTTAAGACATATTTCGATGCTATGGAAATCTGAGGTTAAGAAATTGGTTGTAGCTTCATTGTTTCTTTCAGTGATGCTGGTGCATAAAGTAGTCGATAGTAGAGGAACGAAGTAGACTGACTGTTTTGACTTTGCTACACGTGCACATGGAGTTACCTAAGCAGTTCTTGCCGATCTTAAATGCAAAGCATGTGAATAGTTGTAGTTGAGGCATATAAGAGTATAATCGAATACATTTGCCTTTTTAGTATGGACCTAAAAATATCTATGATATGTCCGAGAAGGACAAGGTCTTCCAGTTACTCAAAGTGCAGATGGAGATACTTGAGCAGCAACCGAGGGATATACCTTGATGATAACAGTCATCGTTGGATTTTCGTGTGATAACTCCGGCAATTATTCTTCATTAATGGGTAGGACAAGGATGTAAAAGTCTTATAGAAGAGCTGGAGGTAAGCGTAGACACTAACATACTGCTCGATAGGATCAAGCTCCTGCTCCACTTGACAGGAGACCCGTGCAATCGATCAAGGGAAGTGATATTTACGATGAGCCCACTGCGAGTGTCTTCGAGGTACAGGAAGCTGAAACATGCTTATCGAAGATCAAGTATTTAAGACTAAGCCAAATCGAGCATTCAAGAGCTTATGAGAGAAGCCTCTTTCCAACTGTTAGTACATGTTAAAAGAAACAATAGAAACTACCGCATTCAAGATCAGTGCATGGGCATGTGACGTGCACATTAGACAACACGTAGTGCGCCCTTTGATAAACAGTGACATCTCTGCCACTGAAGAAGGTGAATAATGCTCGTGCACAAACAATAGGAAGAGCGGCTACGTCAGTCCAGACACGCATTGGGTGCTAGAATGGCACCCTGGACTTCACTGCGATTGGCTTTGACAACTACAACATATAATCTTGAAAGCGATTTCCTAAGACAAGCACATGATACAATGGCATCACATCTTGTGGTTTCTTGTGATCACCAATCAAACCTAATCTGGCTTCATTGCTGATTGTGACCTAAACAAGGCAATTGAGAACTCTAAGGATGATTCTGATGTACTTGTGAGCCTAGTTTGGAGAATAGCGCAGTTGAAGATAACATTATATAACAGTAATTAGGTAAGAGCAATTGCTGCAGAGTGGAGACTGCGTGACACCGAAAGCAGCTAAAGGATGACCACTTGTTTCAAAACAATCACTCGGCGAAAACTCTTACACATTTTACATTCCAATAAGAGGACCAAAGATCAAAATTTGCAAAATACACGTGTCCAACAGTCAAGAAGTAACAAGAGAGAAAAAAAGGAAACAAGTTCACCGCCGGAACTCTATATGGCAAAAGGCGCAAATAAATGATGTCTCGCTAATATTCCCATTTTTTCATCTCCATACCATCAGGAGGACTGCCTTCTACCCTCTTGGAGCCAACATCCTTCCAGTTTGTTGACAGCACTGTTCCATTCGATTCCACCTGAAAAGATTAAAGGAGACGAAGAAAGACCATTACATCAGTTGTTAAAAACACACCCAAAAAAACATATAATACGGTGGCTTCCATTGAGCTGACATGAGAACATTCTATCTGCGAATGCTCTCAACACTAATGTTGGGTGCCAAGAATGAGGTGTGCCTTAGCGCAATTATAGTTGGTGATGTTGCATTTTACTAATTTTGGATGATGAAAGAAGCGTTTCATCGACACCCAACATTTAGTGTCAGCATTTTCTGTATCTCAAAATGGAGATTGTGTAACACGTTTGTCTGATGCACGAGACCCAAACAAAGTTGAACATTGAATGACGACTATCAGACACCAGTTTGAACCTATAAATCAGTGCAAGAAACTTACAAAGGATTTGCTCATTGCTCGTCTGGTATCCTCATCAGCATTCTGATATATGTCACGGAATAGCTTGTTTAAAGCAGCATCTCCGTCCAACTTCTCATCCTTTTCCTGAAGGAAATTTAAAATGGAGGTCACTCAACGTGCAATGGAGTAGCACGGATGAACTAGCATATGTTTCATGGTAACTACTTCCATCAATCAATTAGGGCGTACTAGAAGAAAAAAGAAATTTGCAACTAAGAATGATTCCTAAAATGGACCTCGCTTTTAACTTCAGCTTCCAACTTATCCCAATCAATTCCTCTGCTCTTGGATGATGGATATACAGGCCTCTGTGTTACCAAATCTGTTAACCAGAACAAAAGGACTACCAGTTAGGCATTTTCATCGTTGCATACATGGACAGATTTCAGGAAAAGCAACTCCCAAGGATCGTAAACCAGGGGAAGAACCACAGCAGTTATAGATCTGGGATGATGCCGGGTCAAAGTGCAAATCCTCCAAAGGGAGGTTGGATTAGATGGTTTTGAGCTTTTAATTTTTTGCTTCTTTGTTTTTGCTCGAGGTTGTTGAGTTTTGGCCATTTCTGGGTATTCGACTACTAGCCCCAGAAAACCTTCCATTCCAATACATGCTCAAAGCAGGTTTGAATTGCCAAATCCCAAATATGCAATGAAATGCAAATTACTCAGATACCAAAAAGACAAGTACATAAACATTAAGCAAGGCATCAGTAGACTCTAAACTACGTAAAAAATTTGCCTGTTTACATATCGAAAATCAGGCCACTATAAAGTATGCAACACGCTACCCTACCCACCTACACTCCTCGAATCGGGAGTCCGGAAAGGTCCATCCAACCAGGGACTTGGAGGCTGGCCTTCTGTTGCAGTCAAGCTCCCTCCAGAACCAAGCATCCTTTGTAGATCATCTTACCTTTAGACCGTGGCAAGGAGAGACCTCAGTAAAGGTTAATCGAACCCGAAAAGCTACAAATCCATTGAGGGTGTGACAGAGCGATATAGTTGTTAATCAAACATGAATATTTCGCAGGTTACTCCACCTAAAAAAGCCTCTAGTGACACAGGCCACTCAAGGTAACAACATACTGCTACCACTTTATATGGATAGCAAGCATATATCTCCTTCAAAAAGAACATTAACACACGTAGGGCACAAATTACCTGACGGTGAGTTAAGCCTCTGCTGGGTAGACACCTGTTTCTTATGTTCTCTCTTGTACTCCAGAGATGTCCAATTAATAGTGTCAGCCTTAAAAAGTCGGATTTCGATTTTTGTAGACAGTACTGTGTATCTGCATTTTTGAGGAATAATCTGCTCAGGCACAGAAAGAGTTCCTTTAGACTTCGATACAGCTTGGAGCATCACCTATGCAACTGACAGTTCAAATGCAGGCAGGAAGCAAGAAGAGGAAAGGAAAGGCCTCAACAAAACACAAAGATTTAAAAACAAAATAATTAGCCTTCTAATCACTCATCAAGTTCAGAAATACTTCGCAGTAAAGCAATTGAAAATAGGACCATAAGCTGTAGATAATATAATTAGTAAGCCTGAATATTCATTGAAAATGAAACAAGAATGCATTAAAGGATTTAACCAAAAAAATGATAGTTATTGACTGTTGAATACAAATGCACACACCAACCCCCATCCAGTGTTGTTGCCTCAATTCAAAGGCTAATAAGGTTATAAGATCATACTTCATTTCCCTTCTAAAATTTTGACTTGCATGCTATCAGCAATAGTTATTCAATCTTCAAGAAGGAAATTGGCATGCAAATATTTGAACTCTTGATGCAGGAGTACTATATGGTCATCCGCAAAGACCCAGAAAGTGCCCATGTACAAGGACTTTTAGCCAGATCGAGAAAGGATTACAAGGCCATTCTTTTCATAGAAAAGACTAAAAGATCTTTAAAATATAAAGCAGAACTTGCTAGGAACTACTCATACTACTGCAAGAATATTAACATTAGAAAAGAACAACAGAAGTTTTTTTTCAATACAATGAAAGCATGTCACTTTATCTCATGACCATCAATTAGTTGACCAACAGAATGCACAAAAACTTCCTCTCTTTTTTCATAAGGAAAAAGACATGGACAGTCCTAAGCCTGATTCAAGCTAAGGTGGGTCTCTGAAAGAGAGCCACCTAAGAGCAGGTGACATCTGCCATCTCAATAACGTCACCCTAATTAACCATACAGCAGTGAATAATCATAAAAGATTTTTACTTGAAGAATCTGCAGATAACAATATAAGGAGTTCCAAATTGAAGAATTACCTTCCCAAATAACCGTGGTTGAAACTGGAAAATTTCTTCACCAGGAATATCAATTATAACGCTAAGCTGAAGAAAGAAAAGCTCATAAGCACAGGAGCATGCAAAACCATGTGGTACATTAATTAGATGCAGATATTAACCATGAACAAGAATATAATACCATCTGTTCTCCAAATTCAACAGAGATGCTTTCAGCAGGTATTCCTTTAGCAAAAATTGTCAAAACTACTTCATCTGGCTTCTGATAGAACTCATGCCTGAAGAGAGATTGCTCTTAAGTCACGTACGAAATGATTCCGCAGAATATCACAAGCAAAGCCACACGATGGAGCAAATTCCACAGCATCAGGCACAAGAACAGTGGCGGCATCTCTCACATAGTTGCTAGTTGTATAACAAGATTCAGAGAAAAAAGATTGAGGCAGCAACAGTAGTATCGGTAGTCTTCAGCAAATTAGCAGAATGTTATGGTCTTTTAGATATCTCAGTATATTTCAGTAGAAATTTTCACTTCTTTAGAAACGTCAAACAGTTTTACCCTCCAACGTGGTGGGGCGTATGGTAATTCTCACAAGATGGTTCCGTGGTCTAATGTCCTTCTGGCTTTTAGCCAAGAAGTACATTATTAAGAGAGAACTCTTTGCATTTCTCATAGAAACAAACGGGTGCAATATCATAGCAGAAAGATTCGAGATGTTCTAACCTGTGTGACATGGACAGGGATGCAGGTGCTGGTGCAGGCATGCAGGGCTCAACATGGTAACTTCAAATTTTATAGGTGTGGGACATGGCTTTGCGTGTGTGTGTGTGCATGACAATGCACACACATATAACTAAAATTTTATTGATCTCAATTCAATCAAAGAATAAAACTTTTGTAATTTCAACACTATATACACCTAAAGCTATAAAGTATTAGTAGGTAAGTATTATTATGTAAACAGTCAATTTTCTATGGAACAGATCAACTATGCCCATATCAAAGGAAAGAGAAAAACACTACAAAATTACAGGTAAGGGATAGCAGGAAGGGTCGTAGTTTTCAAAAAGATATTAAAATATTTAATGCTTAGTCAGACATCAAAAGTAGCAGTGTTGATGAATATGAAAGAAATATAGCATCTGCTAAAAACTGCCCACATGGTGTATGCTGTAACCATTGTAAATAATTGTTGATAATCGAAGGTTGAATCGCCATCGTTGAAATTCGTCAAATCACCAAGATCTCAAAACATCCGAATATGGATGTCACACATAAAGAACACACTAGGAGCCAACAAGAGTCCAAACAATGAAGTCAAATCACAAACAAAGGTTGTGCAAGACAACGTAATTTTATTGATAAGTGAATGCACTATTTATAGAGAAAAATACATGACAAGAAAGAGGGAAGAAGGCTAGTTGTTGTGCCCAACAGCTGGCCTCCAACGGCTAGTTGACTAGCCAGAAGGACCAGTCTCAACTCAAACATGAGCTTTAATGGCCCGTGTACCTATTACAATTAACACCCCCTTAAACTTACAAGGTATATACCGAAAGTTTATCCAACAAAAATTGAAAACGAGTGGCCGAGAGAGATTTGATGAAGAAATCAGCTAGTTGCATCTCTGATATAACATAACACAAAGTTATCTTCTTTTGAAAGCATTCTTCACGAACAAAATGACAATCCATTTCAATATACTTCGTCCGTTCATGAAAGGTGTTGTTGGACGCAATGTACATGACGCTTTTATTGTCACAATACATAGTGACAGGTTGGTGAGAAGTAACACACATATCGCTCAGAACAACTGTAATCCAAGAAATCTCCATACCCGCAATAGCTATGGCTCGATATTCTGCTTCGGTTAAAGAAATTGACACCTTCTGTTGCTTCTTACATTTCCAAGAAATGAGTAATTCACCTAGAAAAACACAAAAACCAGTCGTAGAATGTCTATGGTTGACATCTCTACCCCAATCAGCATAAGTATAAAAAGATAAATCAAAAGAAGAGGAAGAAGTTTGAAGTATTCCCTTATCCACATAGTCATAACTGCACTCATGTGAGCAATAGTAGGAGCTTATTGAAATTGACTTGAAGTGTGTACCGCATGTGATGTCTAGACGGGTGATAGTAAGATAGGTCAATGCTCCTATAAGTTGTTTGTATGGGGTGGGATCATTCAGTTTCTCTCCATCTATTGCCCTCAGTTTTGTTCCAAGAACCTTTGGTGTATCCACCTTCTTTTTGTCGGTTAGACCTTACCTGTCAACAATTTTACTCGCAAATTTTGTTTGAGACATTTAGTATACTATATCATTACGTACAATTTCAATTACCAAAAAAAAACTAAGCAAACCAAGATCTTTCATTTCAAATTCTTTGTGAAGATCACTGTTAACTTGCAAGATGTCAGCTTTATCACTTCCAGTGATGATCATATCATCCACGTACAAGAGTAGAATTATTATACCTGCATCTGATTTCCTCACAAATAATACAGTATCAGTATAACAAGAAGTAAAGTGATGCAGATGCATGAATTTTTCAAAATGATCAAACCAAGTCTTAGAGGCTTGCTTCAAACCATACAATGCTTTTGTAGTTTAGAACATGATCCTAGGGAAAAAAAAACCCGAGAGGAGGAGACATAAACTTCTAATAATAGTCATTCTAACAACAGTAGCAAAAGTTTCATCATAATCATTTCCATGCTCTTTAGCATATCCCTTGGCTATTAATCTGGCCTTATATCTTTCAATATTACCGTTACCATGAGTTTTCATTTTATAAACCCATCGACATCCAATAACCTTATTATTTTTAGGCATAGGTCCAATGATCCAAGTTTGAGCTTTGTCTAGGGCTCTAAGTTCATCACTCATAGTAGCTTCCCATTCGGAAATCCCCTTAGTTTGGTGATAGAACTTAGGTTCTTCGATTCGATGAAGAATTGCAATCAAACTTTTTTGTTGAGGTTCGAAAGTTTCATAGAAAACAAAACGTTGAGGAGGTTTTGAAATTCTAGGTTCTAAACACATGTTATGAGATTCTCTATGACGTCGTGTATAATGTAATGGAAAGGATTCAATGATGGGTTAAGGATCAACAGTTTCATTTTGAACACTATCACGCTCTAGAGGACTATCTTGATGATCTTGAGGGTCACAATCATCATCTTCTTCTATATCAAAGAAGTCTTTAGATATAGATGATTCAGAACCTTCTAAAGATTTAGACATATAGTAAGCATCATTTTAAAAGAATTTTACATCCTTCGAAACATACAATTTATCATTGACAGGATCAAAACATCTATAACCTTTTTTATTTATGCAATAACTAAGAAATACACATTCAATACCCCTAGGAGACAATTTATCATTTTTATCCGTATAAACAAAGCATCTGCACCAAAAAACTCTAAGTCTTTCATAATAAGGAAGAAGATTATATAGTTTTTCAAGAAAAAAAATATTTTCAAGTTTGGATGAAAGCATTCTATTAATAAGATATACCGCAGTAAGAATAACTTTTACCCATAAAAACTTAAGAACATTGCTAGCAATTAACATAGTTCGACATGTTTCTATGATATGTCAATGTTTTCTCTCAGCCAAGCCATTTTGTTGAGGGGTTTTGGTGCATGATTTTTTATGCAAAATTCTATTAGTTTCGATAAATTTTTGAAACTCATTTGACACATTCTCCTCCCGAATCATATCTAAAAATCTTAATAGTGCAGACAAATTGATTTTTAACCATATTTCAAAAGGTTACAAACTTTTCAAACACTTATGACTTTGTTTCAAAAGATATATACAAGTAAAGCGAGTAAAGTCATCTACAAATATTACATAGTATTGAACTCCTCCTTTAAAAACAAAAGGAGCAAGACCCCAAACATCAATATGTATTAATTCAAAAGCTTTGTTTGGTACATAATTTCTTTTACCAAAAGAAAGATTATGCATTTTTCCAAGAACACATTCTTTTACTTTCAAACTTTTGTTCTCCAATTTTTTTCAACAAAGGAAAATTACACAATTTATGAATATCCAAATGTCAAGTCGTTTATGCCAAAGGGTAGCATCTTGGGCTACATTACAAGTTTCAAAATTTGGCATAACTAAACAATCCATTTTGTATAGTCCACTTTCTCTATGGCCTTGACCAATCACCTTCTTTGATAGGTTATCTTGTACCACACAATACTTAGATGAGAAAGTGATTATTCAATCATTATCACAAATTTGAGCAACCAAAAGTAAATTTAGATTGAGTTTAGGTATAAAGCTTACGTTTTGGATTTTAAAATTTCTTTTTTTCGAAATTTTCTATTTTTTCAATTTGAAGTTTTGTACCATAGACCATAAATACATGCTTTCCAAATTAAGAATTTTTCACAATGAGTCATATGAAAAGAAGCAACCAAATCTAAAAACCAAGACATATCTTGAGAGGTGGAGAGAGTGTTTCTGAAGATGCTTGCTTTTTCCTTAAACATTTCTTCTATATATGCTTTGATATTGGTAGGCAAGACTCATTTATCTTCCACGACTCCCACATTTCCAAATTTCCTTTGAAGAAAAGGACAAGTGGTTTTGATATGCCCACTTTCCTTGCAATAGTGACATATGGTGTCCTTGGTTGGCCATGGTCCAGTGGGTTTCTTGTTTGTTCCTTCGAAGTTTTTCACATGGGAAGGCTTGTACATCTTCATGTTACCTCCCAGTTTGGAGGCGGCAAGAACGACTTCTTTTGCAACATTTATATTTTTCAACCTTGTTTCCTCCGTAACAAGATCGACCAAAAACGAGTCTCCTTTTGGTCTAGGTTTTCTATGTATTAAGTTTGATCTAATATTTTCAAATTTATCTCTTAAACCACGCATAAACAAAAAGAAATATTGATTATCCAAAAACTCTTTTAATCCAATTTTTGTTGTTTTTCGAATTTATCAAAACTTCTAAGTTGAGTCCATAGTTCCGAAAACTCATTGTAATAGTCTCTAATGCTTAAGTTCCCTTGCTTAAGCATTATATCATTTCCATTAAATCAATTTGGAAAACAAAATCATCTTGAGAGGGAAGCTTTTTTAAGTATTCTCATGTTTCAAAAGCACTTTCGAAAACACTAATTCTATTTCTAAGTTTTTAATATACATTTTAACAAATAATCTAAGTTATTTTAGCATTCATTTTTTCGCAAGTTTTTAGATCTTGCTTATATTTTTCATGTGCTTTAACAATATCATCATCATCCAAATCATCAATGTCTAAAATCAGTTCTTTAATTGTGCCATCAATATAATCCCAAAAATCTTTTGATAAAAAATATTTTTTCATAGTCCTTACCCAACTTTGATAGCATTTTTGGTCAAGAATGCATTTAAAAGATTCATTTTTGCTTTCCATTTTTGTGCAAAAACAAAAAATTTAGACTTACCTCAATTTCGGAGTGATTTCACAAAATTCACAATCTTGTCACGCTTTCCAATATGCTCGAAATATTCAATACGAGGCTCTGATACCATGTAAATAATTGTTGCTAATCAAAGGTTGTTGTGCAATGCACTATTTATATTCAATCTTGTAAATATTCAAAGTGAATGCACTATTTATAGAGGAAGATACATGGCAAGAAAGAGGGAAGAAGGCTCGTTGTTGTGCCCAGCACAGTCAACTAGTCGTTGGAGGCAGCTGGCCTCCAACGGCTAGTTGACTGGCCACATGCTCTAGTGGCTTGGGCTAGTCTCAACTCAAACACGGGCTCTAATGGCCCGTGTACCTATTACATTTAACAACCATCCCCGCTATTGGGTTCAGGATACACCTTATTCGTTAAGTTACCAATGCATGTAGCACTAATAACTAATAAGAATAAATTTACCAACCTAAAGAAGATGAAGAGTTTTCTCTTTCAAAAGCTAACATATTATAGTAGATCATGCAACATAACGAAGAGAGAAGCTACAGCATATTACAGAACCAAGTGATCAAGATGAGGGTTTCATCATAAGAACGTTAAGCTTAATATCCTGGAAAACATGCTTAAATGAAAACCCCAAGTGGAGATCACCGACCTGTATTTCTGCTTCTCTGCTGACACTGCTTGACCAAGGTTCCCTGTCCCGTTTGCAGAATTGTTTTCTTTTGCAGGTCCACTACCTGTCGATTGTGATGCAACGGAATGCACAACAGAATCTGAAAGATTATTTGGCACCGGTGACTTGAAAATGCTATCATTCATTTCTTCTGCAGCAACAAAGAAGACACTCCATTGACATCAGACTTCCAGCAACAGTTCTCTAGAAGTCTATCAGAGAGAGTAAAATTCACATTGCTGTTGTGCATTCTTTACAAGCTACATGGAAGGTCAACAGTTTTTGTCAAATATGTATGCATATCACTGATGCAAGCAATCTAAAGTGCTCTCTCCATGTCTCAAAAACTGTTAAGTAACATTTCTTGTCCAAAGTTTCACCAACAACTAAGCCTTTTCCTATATTAGATCGGGTGTTACATGGATTCTTTGTTCCCACAGAGCCTTATCATAACTTGTAGAATCCATCGTAAATAAGTCCAACAAAGTTTTACGATCAGAAGCCTAACGCAACCCTCCTCCTTTATCCGGGCTTGGGACTATGCAAGGGTGATCCCTTACATGTCCAAAGTTTCCCCAAGGTGCTTTTAAATTTAAAGGTGAAAAATACCTACACATTAGACAGGAACCTAGCAAACTTGGGGAAGCTACTAACTCGCATTAATGAATTTTGCCAGCTGTATAGGTACTACGCGCAGGTTTCATTTGATCACATGTAACATAACATGGACATAATCAAAGAGGCATCATTCAGGAACATTCAAAGCAATTGAAAGATTTCCAAGCAGAGATGAGGAGAAAGCTCGGACCTTGGTAACTAGAGCAAATAAACATCGGTTTAAATTCTCTAAGGCTATGTTTCAATAGTAGGATATATAGGCTGATGTGTTCCCCCAACCCACTATATCATACCATGATGGATATAGCAGTTACCATTTTCACTCCCTGTTCTTTCATGTCTTCTTTTCTAGCTCTTTATTTATTCATTTTGCTTCATCACATCTATTTAATATATGTTTTATTTCTTATGAAATGCATTTGTCTCTTTAATCTTATTAGTTAGATTGGAAACTAATGATGCTTAATATAAATGTATGAATTCTATATTCTTAAAAATGTATGAAGGGTATCCTATATTTGATTGGTTTGCTGGATTCACACAAAATGTATTGGATATATAGATTTTGTTATTTTTTACAATTAATGTGTATATTGTTTAATGATGTTCTACCACTAAATCCTCTATATCTCCTAGATATCACCACAAGCATTTTATTAGGCTTAGCACTAACTCCCTGCTAATAACTTCATCCAACAACATTTGTTATCAATTTCATAGCTGCCCAGAACGCTACACAGCAAAGAATTTCCAAAAAAACTCATTCAACTCTATGACCCAACTTCTCAGAGATATCTGAAAACTTACAACTAGGAGAATACCCAAACCTGTGATTCCTTTGTCACACTCTTCAATCAAATCCTTGAATTTTGAGTTGCTTGGATCCAATGAGGCACCTTTCTTAAAGGCTGCCTTTGCAGTCTCATACTCTTCAAGTTGAATGCATGCAATGCTGTGCACAAGAAGTGAAATTGGATCAAGTAAGCAGACAAAACATAGAGCCAGCACTGAATTAAGATACCGATGTGGAAAAAGGACGCATGAACAAGAGAACCTCTGTGGGGAATCAAATATACAAATAATGGCACTCGGTAAAAAAAAAATAGATGAAGTGCCAAAATGTTAAAATGTCAAACAGGACAAAGGATACCAGGTCAAACAATTAAGTACTACTATCGGATATCATACCAGGAAAAAGTAAGAAACCAAATGTTCAAGCATGATTAGTATGCAACCAGTGCCAAAACTGCAATTAGTAATTTAGTACTACTTTTAAGTGGATTCAACGGCTGAAGATTGAGAGGTCCCATT
Organism: Brasenia schreberi; assembly: GCA_036023115.1. NCBI lineage: Eukaryota > Viridiplantae > Streptophyta > Magnoliopsida > Nymphaeales > Cabombaceae > Brasenia > Brasenia schreberi. The sequence continues at coordinate 22,783,668 of JAYKKT010000090.1, forward strand.
AGTACATGTTCACTGCCCAAAAAGAATGGTACTGGTTCAGTTGGGCACTAGGCAAAGAAGAAGATCCAAGAAAAGCAAGCCAAAACTGTCATCACCACATAGAAAACAGTAAATTAGAAAAGGTTCCAACACAAAGCATCCAAGTCAATAAGCCTAACAGCTTAATGATGGACTGGCAGGTGCAGGAAGAACCCAAAAAAGGAAGCTGGTTAAGAAACATGCGAACTATGTCTGTTGCAGGCAGCCCTAGAGGCTAGCTTGTAGATAAATAAACTTGATCCACATCACAAGTCATTAAGCCTAACAGCTTAATGATGGCCTGGCAGGTGCAGGAAGAACCCAAAAAAGGAAGCTGGTTAAGCAACATGAGAACTATGTCTGTTGCAGGCAGCCCTAGAGGCTACCTTGTAGATAAATAAACTTAATCCACATCACAAGTCAAAGCGGCTAAAACACAACCATTTTATTCAGCAAATGTTTTTCTCTTTAAACACCACTGCTTGGGTCATCCAAAGGTAAGAAACAAACACCTTTAACAGGAGCATGAAATGACGTCCATATTCAAAGCACCAAGCATCTATTAACTGTAAGGAGTCAGGAATATACCCATGTCTCAAACAGTCAAACTTCTAGAAGAACAAAGTTGATATCTACACCCCACACAATACCCATATCCTCATGATATAAACAGCTCTGATACCATGTCAATTAGGTGTAGACCCAAAAATCTGTCCCCACATTTGCCCATTAATAGACACAAAGCAAGCAGCTAACAGCCAACTAAGAGTCGCATCAGAACTTCATTCCTCTAGAGATTCATTGCACGAAAGTTTTACGAATAAGAAAAACATAAATCTGAAAACCAAGACGTTAACTTTCACCTACAGAAAACTTTACAACAACAACAACTAAGCCTTTTCCCATACTAGACGGGGTCGGCTACATGGATATAGCTTTCCAGAAAACATATAGCTTTCTATAGAAGACTAGATGCCTCCTGTAACAGATATTGGATCTTTAACTTCAGTCATCAGAAGTGGATAACCAACAAAGCCTTTCAAATTTCAAATCAACATCCTCAACTATCATATCAATCTCTTAGAAACAAAGCAAAATCATAAAACAACCTATTGGTAAAAACAAACTCAATGCATCTGTCTGCTTCTCCTATTCACTTCACTGAGAGGACATGGACACAGAGCTGAAGACAAGATTCTGCATGTTTAGCTGCTTAAAAATATATATTCAAATATCTTCATCTCACGTCAACAACAAAATAGAATAGGCACAAGATAGTGTATGTTTTTATCTTATATGAAAATACGACTTAACAAGGAAGAGTTCAAACTGAAATTCCTACCCCTTCCGCAAGTAAGCTTTTGGCAGTGAAGGATCCAAGTCAATTGCCTTGTTGGTATCGGCAACGGCCTCTGGTCATGATTTTCAATCGTTAGAACAGTAAATTTTAACAGTGAAGCTTCACATTACAATATTGTCTGAAACAAATCCACATATATGCATAAAAAGCATGGTCCTTCAGCACTTACAAATAACATTTTCTCTACCAATTTGAAGATGCCAAAAGCCTTAAGAAAAACCAAAAAAATATCACAAGGAAATGCCAAACAAGTAGTGCAACAAGATTATGTAGATGATATGATTGATAAGAATCCTCTTTTAGCATAAAATGGTCATATCTTCAACATCATAGCGGAGAACACTTCCACGGATGGCAGGAAAAAATTAGTATCGGTTTAGAAGACTAATATTCATATGAGACAGGACATTCTTAACACTACAGGCATAGCTGATGGCTTTCTTTTGAGGAACAAAAACAATTTCCAAAGAATTCAAGCATGAGTCTAGAAAGAAATTTGCTAATTAGATCATAGTACAAGGATTACATGTGTTTGACACCAAGCGTTCATGATTTTCAAGATCAAGCAGGAGAAGATGGGTTTATCCATAGTTGTTGGGAACTGGGATTATATTTAGAGGCCTGTACAAAGTCAGGATGTATTCTGTAGTGATTGTTGAAAAACAAATCTTTTGTTCCAAAGAAGAGTTGCTGACGTAGCTATCACTCTAGTACCTGAAGTCCAAGTCATACAACTCAGCGTACTAAGGAAACAGTATCCTAAGAGGAGTGCATGGAGTGCCTCCGAGTCATTCTGTAGTGATCCTTATTAGAATATGTAAATGTATATCCTCACCACCTTCTGCTTCAAAATAAAAATCTTCATCTCCTTGATGATGTTGTTGCGCTCCTTCCAAATTAATCTATGCAATGTCTTCTTCGGTTATGAGTGCATTTTCTTCATTATCTTCCATAATTCACTCCTCTAATATATCAAAATTGTCAAAACTTATTCGGATCAAATTAGCTTTCTTCTCTATTTACCTTTTTTAATTGCTTACAAGAAAGAAAGAAAAGTAAATAATAAATAACATTAACAATTGAAGTCAAACAAAATATTAAATTAAATCTTTAAGTATAACTAATACAAGATTACCTTTGGCAAAATGACATGTTACAACATATGAAAACTAAGTCATTGAGTGGCTTATGTTCCAACCTATTGCACCTTTTTGTATGGATGCATTTAAAGATACTCCAATTCCTTTTACAACCCAATGCACTACAAGTTTAACTCAAAATTCTTACTACAAAATCTCTAAGGTTTGAGCAATCATTTTCAAACCTATTCCACCAAACATATGTAGAAAAAGGAAAACATTAAGGACTTATTTAAGAAACTTAAATATGAAGATAAACAATTTACCTAGAGGCATATTAGTGTGATTGCGAATTGCTACAGGCAAACCCATCAAGTGAAGAGCATTATCATAGATCTCCATATAGCATCTACTCTACACTCATTATGGACTAATATGTTTATACAATCAATGATACCTCAATTGACCTCATCGTCCCTTTTGAAGCTTGTTGAGTACCTGAATGCTAGGTTTAGGTAATATGTTGTTGCATGAATAGGCTAATGCAATTGTTTGTTCCATCTATTAACTATAATGTTCCACACGGGCACATAATCTCTCTTTCTTCCATTAAAATTATTTCTAATGACTTCTTTTGTCCTATCCATGACACCCATAGATGGTTTCTCCTTGCTATCAGCCAATCTCAAAACTTTCATTAAAGGACATGTAATCCTCAACAATCGAACACATGCATTACAAAATGTACTCCTGAAGACTCTCTGAAATCTCATTCAACTTTTTATTTTTTCTATTTTGAGATAACTTTGCAAATTGTTTTTACTCATATGAGAACATTCCCTTCAAGGCTTGCTTATGTCTCACAATGCTCTATACAAATAAGAAATTAGTTACAAATCGAGTTGCAGCTATATTAAAAAGCTTTGCACTATCTGTATATCTTTTTATTATACACAAAGGCATTATTGTAGATAAATTTGGTGATATCTTGGCAACACTTAGTGATGCCTTTATCTCATCTATCTCACCAATATCCTCAAGGATGAGATTTAAACAATGGGATGTGTATGGTATCCAATAGAAAGTCACATAAGTATCTGCTAACTCCTTCCCAGTTGCTTTATAGTTAGTTGTATTATCTGTAATGAATTAGACTACATTCTCTAACACAACCTCACATATCACCTTATCAAACTATTGCCTTAGGATCTTTGCAGTATATCTCTCCTCTTATATGTCTAGAGATCTAAAAACCATAAGTCCTTTAGGATAGTAGAGAAGAAAGTTTAACAAAGTCCTTCCTTGCCTATCTATCCATCTGTCTGCCATGATAGTGCATCATGTCTCCTTCCATGACTCTCTCAAAGTTGATCAATATTCTTGCACTTCAAGGACAATCTCATCTAATAACTTTCTTCCCAACTTCTTATAAGAGGATATCTTATATCCTGGACCAATATTAACAATTACATATGTCATTGCTTAAAAATGAAAATTGTTTGCTGCATTAAATGGAATGCATGCATCATAAAACCATATGCCTATTACAAGGTCTGCCTGATCATGTAGTTGTTCTGAAACCGTAGTAATATGAATTCCAGGTTGAGCACCATGTATAGTGTTAGGAGGAAAAAATGAATTATGCCAGAAGAAGCTCTTCCTCTACTCCTTCCTTTTCCTCAAACATACACTAAATCATTTGTCATTATTGTACCCCACTGCCATGCCGGGTATCATATCAAGATTGAAAGTCCCTAACACCCCTTCCTGCCATCTCAATTAAGCACTTCAATTCAATTAAAAACCTGAAAATAAAAGCACTTTATAAATCTCCAATCTTCACATAACACTCAAAAAAGTATCTCCCACTTCACGAATGCAATAAAAATTATATCCACACACTTCATAACTTCATATTTTGTCATTAAAAAAACATAAATAACACCAAAAACCAACAAATACAAAAAATAAATGCAAAGAAATGCAAAAGGTATACCACAATTTGAGTTGAGAGCCTTTCACGAACGTCGTAGAGCACTTTCTTTCGACCCTTTAACACCAAGAACAGAGGAGAGTGTATTGGAGAGCTGTGAACACACTCCAAGAGAAGCCATGCGGGTTTTTGTTCAGCCAGGGACCCTTTAGCGTGCGATACGATAAGTTATGTTATACGAGACGTAATCTCAACAGGCAACAACGCCAACTCATTTACATCATCTTTGGGAACTAGAGGTGCAAGAGGAAATGAGGATCTCTTGAATCCCTTCCCCTTCTCCTCCCTTGGGATTTTACTTTTATGAGTCAGATGTTGCAGTGGTATAGGGTTTTACAACAGGTTTTGGCCAGCATAGGCCTTCTTGTAGAGAGAGAGCACCGATAAGCAATGGCTTCGATTTCTAGGAGGGAGCTAATCTGTCGTTGGCCGCGTCTTGCCTCGCCTTCTTCCGATCGACTCCCATCAATTCGGTAGCCATTTCTAGGTAAGAAGACGAGGGAAGATAGGAGGAAGAAACCCCAAAGAACAAGAGATAGAGGGGGAACAACTCAGTGCATACGGGGAGCACAAGGGCTTGGCGATGGATATATACTTGAGGTTGTTGGCTGCAACGGGCTTACCACTCTAATCAAATTCCATTTTCCATAAATTTTAGATCTTGTTCCTTAATTAAGTTGATCAGAATGGTTCGTAATACACACATGTCCACAAAACCGACACAAACATTTACGAAAAACTTGTGTTTCATGATTTTGTTCGTTCAAATCGTTCTGATATGGACTCTGAATGTTAACCCACCTGGCTGGGCTCTCAACTTCACAGGACCCAAATTGTGAGTTCGATTGGCAAGGTGTGCATGCCTCACTTTGGCCTCCCATTGTTGAAAAAGACCATTTTGGTGTCTTTGTGAAACAAACACCTAAGTACACTAAGGGGATCTTTGGTAATTGGGTTAGCATTGTAAACCTGCAACTGCAGGTCTAGTTCCAGCTGCCCATACAACACTATCGCAAGATAGGATACACCTGTCTTTGGGTCAACAATGTCGTTTTCGATTTACGATTTGATATGGTACAAACAACACTGGTATTTATATCTCCCTTGAACTAAAGTACAATTTTACAAACGGTGATCGAACCAACATTAGCTTGGGCGCCGTCCACCACAACGAAACTAAACTGATCTAAAGATATGATCTACAAACAAGAGTGCACTGCAAAGAAAAAAGGCAACCTGGGCGCCATCCACCACAGAAAGGAAAACCACGGCGCCATAGTCTGCCAAACTATCAGTCGAATTCAAAGCGCAGTCATACTACAACCTCAAAAGAAGATAACGATTCATCATTGCTTAACTCAAGTTGCAAGCAAAAGTACACATGCAGAAGAAACAAAATATAATCTGAGTCAAGCTCCACCCTATGAGTAGGTTCCGATACATAAACTATCATATATTCGGCAGACGCAACACAGACAGATTGCAACAGAAACCAATAGTACAAAGAGATAAAGGAGTCATGGTAGATCTACAGGAAAAAGTGTAGAAAACAGAAACGTTTACAGATCAAACTGGCAAAAACCCTAATCCAAAAAAGAATAGCGATGAAAGCATAAAAGGTGAGGCGAAAATTGAATCATGAGCAGGAAACCAAATAACCTGTGAATCTTTTCAGCTTGATATAGGTCTGCGCACGATTGGCCAACAGATTGGCGTTTTCGGGGTCCAAAGATAGCGCCTGCGAGTACAGATCGCATGCGAGCTCGAAGTTTTCGTCAAGGAAGGCCTCCGACGCCATCTTCTCCAACTCTCCCGCCATTGACTCTCTCTCTCTCTCTCGCAGAGAGTCCGGACGAAGTCTAATGGATGAAAGAAATTTCTAGAAGCGGAGACGGACTGTGTATATACACGATTTAATTTAATGCGAGGCCCTTTATTGCAGGGATTTTTATTCGTACCCGCTTCCGTTTGTGTAATTTACAGATCTTTTAAAGAAAATTATAACATACCGAGTGGGTTGGGCATCAATTTTGATGTTCTACTGACTTTCCCCGATCTTTTAAAGAAAATTATAACATACCAACCCTTGAGCATGCACATGGGCTTGGGTAGGCTAGGTTTAAAAAATAAAGGTTCTTTTTTGTCTTGTTTTTAAAAGTAAATATAAATATAGAGCTTATTAGTAAAATGATAGTGATAAGAATAAAAGGATAGCATCACAAGTGTATTTCACAAATTTTGGCTTGTCCCATACATTTATGTTTTCAATAATACTCAAAGCATAAGCCTTAATGAAAAATTTCCCCTTTATACATACATATATTGAAAACATCATTTTTACAAATAGACCCACATTTTGTGCCTTGAATGTGCATAGGTTTATATGTGCATGCAAGTTCCTAAATTCTTGTGAATAATAAATATTAAAACCAAGATATATTAAATATTCAATATAAATAAATTTTCTTTAATAAAATCTCATAGACATATAAAATAAAAGATGATTTTTTATTTTGGCTTGCTAGGGCTTTTATAGTTAAAAATGGGTGTAATTGACCTAAGAGTTTTAAATAAAGTTTAATTAATGTTAGAAATACCTAAGGGTAGAATACCATCCATGATCGACTCACTTCATGAAATAAATTTTGATAAAGCATGCTTTATCATATGGACCTAGAAACCTTTAAAATTCCTCTTTGTCTCTTCTTTCTATATTCCAAAATATTTCATTTCTTCATGTAAGCTCTAATTTTTATAGAAACCAAAACTCAGGGTCTTACCCTATATGCCTTGAAATTCGTCTTTTAAAAACATATTTTCCTAAAAAAATTGAGTGTTTACACTTACTTCATAAAAGGATAATTCAAGACAAAATTATGGCACTTTGGTGCACTCAAATGAGCTACGTCAAGGTTCCATGTCATATAGGAACCATCGAGCCAAGAGGGCAGCCTTCAAGCAACAGGGGAGTCTTCAAGTCATGTGCAAGCCTTCAAGCCATCAAGTCATCGAGCCAAGAGGTAGCCATCAAGCCACATTAAGCCAAATGAAAGCTTTATTTTGACATTATTTTCTTATCTTTTAGAACCATTTGCATTTGATCTTATCCCTTTGGGGCTATAATACACTTTATAAATAGGGCTAATCAGCCTCCCTTATAATCTTTCTCTCAACATCTCAACATCTCAACATCTCTCAATCTTTCCAAGTCTCCAAGTAGAGCAATAAAGGGTGATTTTCTTCTTGTACTTTATTGGTATGCGCCGATTGCGAGCGATCAAAGTAAGAGAGGGTCGACCAGCTTTCTTAAGATTATTGTAGGGGCTCAACCCTTGCACTGTGGATCAGGAAGGCCACCTGTGAAAATAATAAAAAAAGGCCCACAATGCAAAAAGGGAGGAATTAAAGGTGAGACTTCTTGGACTTGAACTTAATTTATCCTAGATTGTTTATGTAAGTAGAAGGTTCTCATGAATAAAAATGTTTGTATACAATTCTCTTTTGACATGCTGAATGAGACCCATATACCTACAAATCGGCTTTGTAAGTCTAAGTTTTTTATTTTACTGCTTGTTTTGATTGTGAATATATTAGTTGCCTCATCTCACACAAGGTGTACCTAAAGTATCATACACTTACCTATTAAACATACCAACTTATCTATTTACCACACATATTTGTACAAAATTCTGTGTAGATTGGATTTATACTCTATATCACACACATATGTATGGTTAGCACTTAGATTTTCTTTAGGTCCTTGTATGAATTTTTAGAAAAGCTGAAATGTCTTCACATCCTTATCAAACCCAATCCAAGGTAAAGGCCTTGTTCTTGCCTCAAAACTTTCATGAACCTAAAATTGGATGACAATGCTACCTCTTCTAGAAATCAATCCTCTCAACCCATACCTAGCACTTCTAGGGTTCATGTACCAAAAACCTCATCCCATGATTATAGAGCTCTATTAGAATTTTTAAACATTCAATTAAAACAAGTTCAACTTGAAAATCAAATAATAAAAGTGAAAAAGAAAAGAGATAATATAATGGGATCCAAAGAGGAGAGGAATATGTTGAGTCACACACTAGACTTTTTAGCTATGAGCAAATAGAAAGCAATCATGAATTTGAGTGAGAAAGACAAAAAACACTAAGTTTAAAAGTATTAGGGTGCCACATAGAAAAGTCCCCATGTCAACTAGGGCAAACCTACAAGAAAAAAACAATAGAAAAATATTTACATATTGAAGACAAAGAAAAAAAGAATGATGAAATAGGAGACTTTCTCCCTTTAGATTATGAAACAAAGAGTAATGATGAAATGTCAGAAATTCACCAATTTAATGGAAAAGGAGACTCTAATTCACATTTGCAATTATTTACAAAGAAAATAAAAAAGAAGCAAGACTTAGATGAAGGGATATATTGGTTCCCACACAGTTTAAAGGGAGAAGCCTCTAGGTGGATGGCTAGTCAAAATTTAAAGACTTATCCACTCCTTTTATGGAAAGATTTAATTACAATGTAGAGGCCGCCCCTACTCTATCTTTCTAAGAGATACAAAAAAAAGATGAGGATAGACATACTTTCATCACATGATGGAGAGTTGTCTTAGGTAGGTTAAAACAACCCCAAGTGAACCCTCTGCCATAATGCTCATATTAGAAAATTTTCAACCAAATTAAAAGTAATGTTAGCGCTTCACGAAATATCAAATTTTGAAAAAATAATAAAAAAGGCTCCTTTGTTTGAATCCAATTTGAAAAAGAGGGTACATGGCAAATTTTTAAAAATCAAGTCTATCAAAGATAAGCTAAGGGCCTAAATAAAACAACAACAAAGCCTTTTCCCATACTAGATGGGGTCAACTACATGGATTATTTGTTTTCATAATGCTCAATCATGGGACATGTTAACATTTTACTCAACATAAGCTAGATCAGTCTTTATTATTTCCTTCCAATACTTTAGTGGTCTTTTTCTTCTTCTTTTAATATTTTAACAATCTGTTTTTTTATACCTTCTTAGTGGAGCTTTTGTTGTTTTTCTACGTGTCCAACTACTTCCTCATTTTGTCATCTATTGGTGTCACTTCCAATTTATTTTTAGCAACTTCATTGCATATATGGTCTTTCTTTATGCGACCACTCACCTTCATTTCTACCATAGACATCTTTTATATATGTTGATAATTAACTGCCTGACAATCGAAACCATAAAACATGGTAAGTTGAATTGTTGCTTTATTGTAAACACCCAAAAATTTTCTTAAAAAAATCTATGTTTGGTTCATAAAATTGGTTTTAGATATTAATTTTTAAGGCACGTGAAATGATTCTAAAAATCTTGAATGTTTGATCCAAAAGGCAGAAGTGCTTTGGATCCAATTTAAGAGATCTTATAGCAACATGAAATCATCAACATGCTTGCGAGCCAATGTGAGCTTAGGATGGGTCATACAAGGTTTCTTCTCAAGATAATAGCAGATTTTGCATTGAATGAAAAATGAGGTATGTCAAGATCATGCTAAGGTAGATGATGACCAGCTATGGCCTATATCAGAAAGAATTAACTAACCTAAATACAACACAATCAACCTAGAAAGCAAGGTACCCTGATATGTGTTGTAGTTTCAATAAGTTTAATGGGCATTCCTAAAGCATCGGATCCAAGACCCGATTGTCCAAGGGAAGATTATTCTCTTATGGGCCTATGCCTCATGAGGAAATCAAGATTAGGGTATATTTGAAAGCTCATTGCCTCAACATAATAGGGTCCACACTACCTTGCATTATTCTAAAGACTTTTTCACAAGAAAAACCACAAAAATTAAGTTAGAAACTCCTATGTTATTCATTCATCAAGTATCCCATCCACTTGAGGGTCAACCTATAAAACCTTTGGGACGAATAATCATTTATAGGTAAATCAAAGAGGCTAATACTTCTCTATAACTCTCGAGACTTCCGTAGAGTCCTACCCTCTATGTCCCAGGTAGTGTGTCTTTTACACCTACCTATCTATGAATCTTCACCCATATCATCTCCTGCATATTCACTGGAACCTATTCCTCCATACTCTCTCTAGTCTTCCTGAATTATACTCAAGAGTCCATAAAATATTTTCATGATTCCCTACCAAATTATCCAGTCTATACCACGAAAACTTGTCCCACCACTTCAAAGTACACTCTTGAGACTCCACATCGATCTCTTGAGTTCACCCTTGCATCCATCCCATAATATACTCCTAGGTCTCTAGATCATACCCTAGAGTCTCCACCTCTTAGTCAATTGTCCCAATAAGGTTCTTGCTCAACTATGCCTTATTCGGAGTCAACTTTCACTTGTAGTATACCATACACTCACATTCTATGAGCCTAAATCTAAGGTTAGCCTTGTATTACCCTATAAGTTCCCTATCACAAAGATCCTTAGGTCCCATAGTCTTGAGAGGGGCCCCATCTTCTGGTCATCCCATTCTTCTAGTCATCCCTCTTTGTTACCTACTCACTCTCATATAGGTGAGGTTACCTGATCTAAACATGTGTACCAACCTTTACATCTTAAGAACCTATCTAGATCTAGAATAGAACCAATCCATATCTAAGCTCCTAAGGCTCCATTACTTGTATAGGATAAAGGGAAGGAACCCTTATTTGAGTATGACTTAGAATGTCACCTTTCTCATACCGAAGTCCACATGTTCATCTTAGAGCTTATCAGGTCATCATCTTTATATAGAAAAATCATAGAGGATATCCTTAGCAAAATGAAGGTTTCTAACAGTCATTGGGCATACTTGTGTGACCTATCCTTATCCAAATACTCATCACTTTCTCTAAAGAGGATCTACCTAGACCAATTCTTCCCTATGACCAAGCTCTATATATTGGATTGAAGGTCAATGGTAAACTTAAGTGTCTTTAAGATGGAGGTGTAGTCCCAACATCCTTCCTCTCAACGTAGCCCTCTATATTGGGATCATTGAATAGTGACTCATCTCTATTGATATCGAAATAGTAGGTTATGATGATCAGGTAATATAATCCTCACCATTGAACTCGGTTTTATAGTACACCTAACCCAATTTCATGTGATGTACTTAGACACCTCCTATAACCTTTTATTTGGGAATCCCTAGATTCATGACTTCAAAGTCGTGCCCTCTACATATCATCGTTACATTAAAATCCTTTGGCATAGTCAAACTGTTATTGTTGCAAGAGAGTACATTGTTGTTCATCTTATTGAGGCATTATATCCCAGTTATGTCCTTTTATTCTTAGTCTCTCATCCTATTGAGTATAGTCCATTGAGTTCTCTATCCATCCCTTGATCCTAATCTTATTTAGTCTACTACCTATACCTCTTCTGGTAATTGTTATTGACTATTATGACCATGCCATGCTCTATCACTTAGGAGAGTATATAGATGATTTTGTTCTTCAAACTTATCCTTTACTCCCTTTGACATGAATTGGAGGATGTTATTGTCTATGGGATACACTCCATTCTAGGGCCTAGGGGCCCGTGACTAGGGTTCAAATGTACATATAGAGCCACATGCCCAATATGATCAAATCTTGCTTAGGTTATGACCCTACTACTGATTTTGAGTCAATAAGACCTATGTTTGGGTTCAAGATCAAATCCTTCATGACCCATGCTCCTCAAGACCTCTCTCTACTCTTAATAAGCATTCTAAAATCCAAAAAAATGATCCCCCAAAATTGAAAATCTATAAAATAAAAATATCAATCTTCTTTTGTTCTTAGTGTCCTTAAGTCATCTACTACATCCTCTTTAGTCAATAACTTTTCTTTTTCTTCACATGTCTCATCAACTCCTTTATCTACATCAATTCTCCTTACCTTCCATGACCCTTCTTCATCTCATACATCATCTTGTAACCTCTACTCATTATCCATAATTACAAAGTATGGGAGAACCCAAACAATGATGATGTAGTATATGACTTTAAAAAGACAAGATGATATTGTTACCATTTCTAAATTTGGTCAAGACTTATAACATCAAGAAAAACCCTCTAACTTAGTAGGAGGATACTTTATAGAATTCATGATCATTAAGCATCTATATCTTCTCATGTTCATGTATCTACATTTATTTATCAGCTCATACATTTTGCATCTTTCTTCATGCTCATGCATCTACACATATTTATCAGCTCATGCATTTTGTATGTTTTATGCACTCATGTATCTACATCTGTTTATCAACTCATGCATTTTGCATCTTTTATGTACTCATGCATCTTATCTAACCATGCATCATGCATCTGTATTCATGCTTCATGTCATACATCATTTTCTGTCCAAATGTATATTCTTTCTTACCTGTAGTTTCATTGTCATGTGGCATTTAGTCATCTTTATATACCTATTAGTATTTACCTCTATGTGTTTGTATACTCCTTTTATTTGATGCTTTAGTACACTTGTCTGCCATATCATAAGTGGTAGTACTTCTATGAACTTTTGATATCATATGTTTTGGTGTACACTATTGGTTTTATATCCTCTCATATATATATATATATATATATGCTTATCATTGCTTTGGCATCTATTGCTATATCAGTCTTTGCATTTATACCATCATCAATGCCTAGGTTGACCTTAATTTGTTTATCCATATCTATGTTTCCATGCAATAATATTCTAAATAGGTGATTTGTCATTTGATTGATTACATTACCTTATTGGCCCACTAATGTTGATGGTAGAGATTTGCCTAATCTAGTATACATGTAGTATTTAAAGAAATATTATCAAGAAATATTATCTATGATGTTTATTGAATCTTGACATGCATTTATAGTTGGTTTTGTATGGATATAAAATTTATATTCCTTAAAAATAATATGAAAGAAGGATCTACCATGATGCCTCTATGATGCACATCTATGATTCGATTTTCTTGAGTCATTCCTTTCAAGATCAAGAATATCACTCTTAGACTCCTATTTCGGAATTCTAACATGACTATACTATTTTATCTATTTGTGTCTTTGGGTTTGGTTTCAAAAGTATGGCGCCAAAAAAGCTTTAGTGAGGGCCCAATTCTTCTGTTTTAGGCGCCGTGCGGGTGTCCATAACTCCCTTGCTCAGTATTGCAAAGGGTGAAGGCCTTGGCAGCGAAGCATATGAAGAAATGGGTGGATATGAAGAGTGTCGACTGACCGTGGGGAGTTGGTCAGGCGGACCGACCCGTGGGACACATAAATTGATACTACTGTCAGTCAGAATATTTAGTTTCCGCGCCCCCTTCTTTGACTCCCCAAAGTGAAAACGAGCCCCGGTGGGAGAACCCTGGATGGATTTCACTTCATTTTGAACTACTTCAAATAAACTCCTTTTAATGAACCATTTTTACTTGATTTTCAGTCTTGGGAAAATTTAGGAAATCATCAATATCTATATTTTGATAATACTATCTTGGTTTCCAAAATACTGAAATGATGTGACCTTGGGATATCTTAGCTTATAGACCAATTAATGTCTTCTTACCTTATTGCTACGTGCTATAGTGTTTGGACTCAATGTATTAGATTTTCAAGTATGCTTTTCATATCTATTCCTCAATGATATATTTGCCTTGTATATACAACAACAACTAAGTCATTTCCCATACTAGACGGGGTTGGCCACATGTATTCTTTGTTTCCACAGATCCCTATTGTGTGTCATGTTACCAGTTAACTTGCAATAAGCTAGATCATTCTTTATTATTTCTTTCCAACACTCTTGTTGTCATCCTCTACCTCTTTTAATACTTTCTAAATTTAGTTTTTTATGCCATCTTATAGGTTCTTCTTTTGATCTTCTTTCTATATGTCCAAACCATCTTAAATGATATTCTCTCATTTTATCCTCTATTGGTGCCACTCCTAATTTGTTTCTAATAACCTCATTATGTATACAGTCTTTTCTTATATAACCACCCATCCATCTCAACATCTTCATTTCTATTACACACATCTTTTGTACATGTTGATGATTAACTGCCCAACACTCAGAACCATAAAACATGGTAGGTCTAATTGTTGTTCTATAATATTTACCTTCTAACTTTAATGATATTTTCTTATCACAAAGAATACCTGATGCTCATCTCTATTTTAACCAACCAACATTAATTTTATGTGTAACATCTCTACCAATTCTTCCATCACTCTAAAAACTTGACCCTAAGTATTTAAAACTTTCCTTCTGGGGATGCAATGTGTGCCAATTTTAATTTCTATGTCCTCTAAAGTAACCAAATGATTAAACTTACATTCCATATATTTTGTCATTGTTCTACTAAGTCGGAGGCCTTTACTTTCTAATGTTTCTCTCTATAGTTCCAATTTTCTATTAACTTTTTCCTTAGACTCCTTCACCAACACGATGTCAACTACAAATAACATACACCAAAGTACTTCATCTTGAATATGTTTTGTTAACTCATTAATTACCATTATAAATAAGTATGGACTTAAAGTTGATCCTTCATGTAACCTAATATTAACTTCAAAGAAGTTTGTCATTCCTTCATGAGTCCTCACACATGTTTTTGCACTATCGTACATGTCTCTTATAAGGTTAATGTATGTCAATGGGATACCTCTTTTTTCTAAAGTTCTCCAAAGAGCCACCCTCGGTACCCATCGTAAGCTTTTTCTAAATCAATAAATATCATGTAAAGTTCTTTCTTTTTTGCTCTAAAATGTTTCATAAGACGTTTCAAAAGGTGAATCGCTTCAACAATAGATCTACTTGACATGAATTTAAATTGGGTCTCTATTGTACTTGATACTTGTCTTAACTTACGTTTGATAATTCTTTCTCACAATTTCATAGTATGGTTCATTAACTTGATACCTCGATAATTTGCATAATTCTGAATGTCTCCCTTGTTCTTATATATGGGTAGAAATGCACTTGCACTCCATTTCTCGAGCATCTTTTGGGTTTTTCATATTTCATTAAATAGTCTTGTGAGCCAAGTGATTCCTATTTCTCCTAGTATTTTTCAAACTTCTATAGGAATATTATATGATCCTACCGATTTACGATCCTTCATATGTTTAAGAGCCTCTTTGACTTCATTCATTTGAATACGTTGGTAGAAATTGTTGTTTATATACTTTTCTGATTTGGCTAACTCTCCTAACCTAATACTAACATCTTTATTTTCATTAAAAAGCTTATTAAAATGGTTTTTTCATCTATTTCTTATATCATCATTTGCCACTAGAATCTTTTCATCCTCGTCCTTGATGCATCAAACAGAATTAAGATCTTTACTTTTCTTATTTCTAGCCCTAGCTATCCTAAAAATATCTCTCACCCTCTTTTGAGTTGAGTTTTTTATATAAATCCTTCTAAATTTAAGCTTTTGCTTTACTCACAACCTTTTTCACTTCCTTCTTTGCTTTTTTATAAGCCTCTAAAGTTTCACCAGTTTTCTTAATATAATGTAATTTGTAACATGCCCTTTTTGCCTTGATTTTATTTTGCACTACTTCATTCCACCACCAAGCTTCTTTTTGTGTCGGTACACCTCCCTTAGATACACCTAGCATATCTTTCTCCACTTTCCTAATATGTATAGCTATATTATTCCACATATCACAGGGTGTACCAACATAATTCCAAACATCTCCTTGAAGGACTTTTTGTATAAATATATCTTCTTTCTCACTTTTGAGGTTCCACCATTTAGTTCGAATAGCTCGATATACTCTTTTCTTCTTTGTCTATTTTTTTATTTGTAAATCCATAACTAAAGGTCGATGTTGGGTAGTTAAGCTTTCTCTTAGAATTACCTTGCAATCTTTACAACACGCTCTATCTTTTTTCTTACAAATAAAGTAATCAATTTGTGTTTGTGATAAGCCGCTCTTACAAGTAATTAAATGTTCATCACATTTTTTGAAGATTGTATTGACTATAAAGAGATCAAATGCCATAGCAAAATTTAAAATCTTCCTACCTTCCTCATTTATATCCCGAAAACTAAAGTTTTCATGAATACCTTGATATCCTAATGCCTCTTTACCTACATGTCCATTTAAGTCTCCTCCTAAACGAATCATCTTTGTTTGTGGAATCTTTTGAATCACCTTATCTAACTCTTCCCAAAAAGTTGTCTTTATACTATCTTCTAGTCTTACTTAGGGTGTGTAAGCACAAACTATATTCAAAACCTCTGCTCCTAACACTAATTTCAATGTCATGATTCGGTCACCATATCATTGTATGTCTGCTATAGTATCATTTAAATCTTTATTTATGATAATACCAACTCCGTTTCGAGCCTTTTGTTTACCTTAGTACCATAATTTAAAACCTGTATCCTCTATCTCCTTTGCTTTTTCTCAACCCATTTTGTCTCTTGTAAATATAGAATATGAATCTTTCTCTGAATCATAGTATTTACCACCTCCATTAGGTTACCAGATAATGTTTCGATATTTCAAGAACCAAAATGAATCTTATTATTGTAAGAAACGAAAATCTTTACTCCTGGTTTTGAAGCCTGGAATGAAACTTCTCGCGTTTACGTCGCTTTTATGGGCGTGCCAGCTAGCTTACTCAAACTAGTGAAGATTTTGAAATATATCTGACTTTTTAAAAGGCAATTGTGAGCAAGCGGGATCTTTTCGCTTGAAACCTTCTTGAATCGGTGCTCAAGGGTCGGTTTAAGTGCTTTAGAAAACTTCGGTTTCAAACAAACATGAACTTTTGAAAGAAAAGTGAATATTTCGATGATTGTTTGCCTAATTTGCAATTTTTATTATGGGGGTTGTTCGAATCCAAGTCTCTCAAGTTTTAGCTATCTTAGGCCGGATGTGTGTGCTTCAAGTGGCCTAGATTTAGCGAGTTTGAGTGTAGTTTCGGGGTTTTCTCTTTGACAATACGTGAATGCAAGGATGCACAAAATACTCTTCGGGTTTGATATGATGTGAGCTAGGCTTAAATTGAAAGTGACTCACACACACAGCTTAAAGTAAATACAGGAATGTAAGTGCAACTCACGCAGCTGAAAGGAAAATACCCGAACTTGGAAAGCAACTCACATGACTTGAATGTAAATTGCGGAAGAGAGATATACTTATATATTTAAGAGCGGAAAGGCTCAATGCACGCATGTGTGTAGTGTAGAATTGAAATGACAAACTCACACGACTTGAATTGAACTTGCCGAAATTGAAATATAAGTATATAAGAGCGGAAAGGCTCAATGTGTTCGTGTGTGTTGTGTATAAATGGAAAGACAACTCACACGACTTGAATTGAACCACCTGAAATGTAAGTATGTACATAACTTGGAATGTAAAACTCACACAATTGAAAGTATATAGATACACTATATCTTATGAGCAACAAAGGCTCAAAAGGTGCGTAAGAGTGTAGAGCAAGCGCTCGAGTGCTCTTGTGTGCAAGTGTGGAAGCTTAAATGATAAACTCACATGACTTGAATGTAAATCTCACGCAACTGGAAAGTATATAAATACACTATATCTTATGAGCAACAAAGGCTCAAAAGGTGCGTGAGAGTGTGGAGCAAGTGCTCACGTACTTCTTGGGTGCGAGTGTGAAATTTAAATGACAAACTCACACGACATGAATGTAACAACACGAAATTGAAATTGCACGGCTTTCACTAAAGTCTTTTGAGTAAGAGCGAAGGCTCAATGTGTGTGCAATAGTGTGCAACTAAGAGCGGAAAGGCTCAAGTGTATGTAGGTGTCTTGTGTACATTTTAAGAGCAATATGACTCAAGTGTACGTGTGTGCTTGTGTATCAAGCACCAATATTACATCTCGAGGGAGACCACGCTCCATTATTACAACCCCATATCAAAATTGAATTGAATTTAAGGGGAGTAAGGTAAAAATGAATTTAAACACTTATAAGTGAATGGCTTTTCCTTGCTCCTACTTGGGCTTGCGTCAACCTTGGCAGCCAAGAGGGGTCTCCCTAGGTGGGCTTGAAACGAGAGAGTGTTGGTTCAGGTGTGCTTAGGGACACCCGGACGCTTAGGCCTAGTTTGGGCTTATGAGAGAGCTCACGGCAATAAGGGGGTATGGTGCGGGCTGGCTCTAGTCGGCCCTAAGGGAAAGTGTCTTAGGTGCAGGCTGGCTCTAGTCAGCCCTAAGGAAAAGTGTCTTAGGTGCGGGCTGGCTAAGGTAGGACTTGGGTGCTCCTAAGGTATGATAGGCAGGTGCTGCAGGCAGTAGATCACGGGTGCTGGAAGATGGCAGGCAGGTGTTGCAGGCAGTCGGGGCACACGTGACGCTGCAGGCCGGTGCTAGGGCATCGCAGTAGAGGCGCGTAGGGCGCAGCAGTGGCACTAGGGCGCACAGCAGAGGCGCGCAGGGCGTGTCAGTGGCGCTAGGGCGCGCGAAGGCGCGCAGGGGGCACGACAGGAGTGCGATTGGTTGTGTGGCTGGGTTTAGGGGTGAGTTAGGTTGTGCAGGGGTGTGTGGTTTAATGAAGTGGGTTAGGTGATTAGGCTAGGTTTAGGGTGGGGTTAGGAGCCGGTCCACCTTGATTGAGCCCATGTCCACACCTTGGTCAAGCCCACCTTGGTTGCAGCCCTTGTCTAGACCCACTTAGCCAACATGGCTTGAACCCACCTCACTCTTGAGCCCACATGGCTAAGCCTCTCTCTCTCCTCCAAGCCTTCTCTTGAATTCCCGTGAACCCTCATTTGGGGACCCCCTCACCTATATTTATAGGCAAATGAGGTGGGTCTTGGAATCCATATCCGATTCAAATACTATTTGGGTCTAGATCTCGGATATTTTGGGATTCAGATCTGACCCAAATATTTAATTGGGTTTGGATATCGGATCTCAAATATTTTGGATCTAGATCCAATCCAAACACTATTTGGATTTGGATCTGTATATTTGGGTCGAGATCCAATCCAAATTTATTTTCTTCAATCCTTCTTGGCGTTTTTTAAGACAGACGGTTTGTGCTAGCCCTAGCTTCATTAGCGCTCCGTCTTGTGCTGGGTTTTCCCCAACTTTATCGTCCAAACTCCTTCTCACCTTTCTGAACTTTGTTTCTGTTCATTTTCGTCGTTTCTGGCTTTGATTTATGCTGCTTGGTGGATGCTCTTGGCTTGGCTTTTGGTGCTCTGAGCTTGTAGTCTGCTTTGGGCCTGGGCCTTCATTTTGCCTTTTGATCCTAGCTTTTATCAAGCTAGGATGCTTTCTTTGGGCTTCTGAACCTGCTTTTGAGGCTGCTTTTGATTTAGGCTTCTCCTGTTGGATTTTAGGCTTTTACAAAATTGGGACTTGGCCCATATTTGAGAAATCCAATTTGAACGGGGTTTAGGCAAAATTTAAAGCTTTCACAACTCCTGGGTTTTCGAAAACTCCAGAATTTGATTTTGAAATGAATTTTCAAACCAGGTGTTAGTTTTTGAAATTCGTTTGATTTTTGGGGTGTTTACAATTATGTAGAACTAGCTTCCTTACCCCTTGCATCCGTCCATATTCAAAATGCAGTGACCCTCTTTGGAAATTATTTACTATATTCGGGTGGCAATATAGCGGGACTAACTTCTTTACCCACACCCGTCCATGATGTGGGAACCTTCTCTGTAATTGATTCACTACATTCGGGCGAAAATGTAGTGGCCCTTCCTTACTTATCACTACATTCGGGCTCTATTGCGAGTCGGTTGGCGAGGATGCCACAAAGCAATTTTCATAATTTTTGTAATTCATGGTATAAAAAATCCGAGTTAGCCAAATCAGAAAAGTATATAAACCACAATTTCTACCGATATATTCAAAAGAATGAAGTCAAATAGGCTCTTAAACATATGAAGGGTCATAAATCGATAGGACCAGATAATATTTCTATAGAAGTTTGAAAAATACTAGGACAAACAGGAATCACTTGGCTTAGGAGACTATTTAATGAAATATGAAAAAACCAAAAGATGCATGAGGAATGAAGAGGAAGTACACTTATACCCATATATAAGAACAAGGGAGACATTTAAAATTGTGTGAATTATCAAGGTATCAAGTTAATGAGTCATACTATGAAATTGTGGGAAAGAATTATCGAACGTAGGTTAAGACAAGTTTCAAGTACAATAGAGAACCAATTTGGATTCATGCTAGGCAGATCTACTGTTGAAGTGATTCACCTTTTGAGACGTCTTTTTGAACATTTTAAAGCAAAAAAGAAAGACATTCACATCATATTTATTGATCTAGAAAAAACTTATGATAGGGTACTGAGGGAGGGTTTTTGGAGAACTTTGAAAAAAAGAGGTATCCCATTGACATACATTAACCTTATAAGAGACATGTACGATGGTGCAAAAATATGTGTGAGAACTCATGAAGGAATAACAGACTTCTTTGAAGTTAATATTGTATTACATCAAGGATCAACTTTAAGTCCATACTTATTTATAATGGTGATTGTTGAGTTAACAAAACATATCCAAGATGAAGTACCTTGGTTTATGTTATTTACAGATGACATTGTATTAGTGGAGGAGTTTAAGGAAAAAGTTAATAGAAAATTGGAACTATGGAGAGAAGAATTAGAAAGCAAAGGCCTCTGACTTAGTAGAATCAAGACAGAATATATGGAATGTAAGTTTGATCATTTAGTTACTTCAGAGGACATAGAAATTAAAATTGACACACATTGCATCCCCCAAAAGGAAAGTTTTAAATACCTAGGGTGAATTTTTTAGAGTGATAGAGGAATTGATGGAGATGTTACTCGTAGAATTAATGTTGGTTGGTTAAAATGGAGAGGAGCATCAGGTATTCTTTGTGATAAGAAGATATCATTAAAGTTAAAAGGTAAATATTATAGAGCAGCAATTAGGCCTACCATGTTTTATGGTTTTGAGTGTTGGGCAGATAATCATCAACATGTACAAAAGATGTTTGTGACAGAAATGAAGATGTTGAGAGAGAACATCGTTTAAGATGGTTTGCACATATGGAAAGAAGATCAAAAGAACTTGTAAAAAGGTATGAAAAACTAAATTTGGAAAGTATTAAAAGAGCTAGAGGATGACTAGAAAAGTGTTGGAAAGAAACAATAAAGAATTATCTATCTTATTGTGAGTTAACTGCTAACATGGCACACGATAGGAATTTATGGAAACAAAGAATCCATGTAGCCGACCCCGTCTAGTATGAGAAAAGGCTTAGTTGTTGTTGTTGTGTTTGATGCTATAAAAATCCGATGAAGTTTTACGCTGGCTATCGGAAGCTTAACACAACCCTCCTCCTTTTTTTAGGCTTGGGACCGGTAATGCAATGGTGATCTCTTACATGGACGGAGTTATATTTGCTTTGTATATGCGTAAAAATATTATATTCTAAAATGAAAAAGGCCAACAAAAGAAGAAGTGAAAGTTGACAAGGGCTATATTCCACGTGATATTGCAATTACATGATAATGGTCCCTTGTTGCTATAATTATTCAGCTAGATTTTTTTTGAGCACATAATGGGTTCTCTTCATCTGGGTCGGATTTTCACCCTCACATGTTGCTCATTCTATCCCTAATTCTATTGTGTCCATCATTTGCTTGATTCCTAGAGTTGTTTTATTAATAATTTTAGTTAAGATAATTATGAGATCACATGTTTTATCTTATCTACATGCTTTAAAATTCCTATTCATTTTTCTTTTATTAAACTTTATTCTTCTAGGATGCATTCACACTATCTTCTTAAAGGCTTTTCCAGTTTTACAAGGTCTATAGGAGGCATCACCATGGTTGTCCTACCAATCATCATAAAAGAAAGTGGCTATGTTTACATCCTCTTGTCCCATTGAGCTGCAAACTTATCTGGTTCCACTTAACATCAAAACACACCCTGAATAGTTGTCCTATACCATCACCCCACCTGCACCAAACCTATATAGGCATCTTCCCTTCGTGCCCCCATTGGAGCATGTCTTTCAACCAATAAAACTTGTATAGGAGCTTGAGGATACTTCAGAAGGACTCAAGGATTCTGTTATATACTGTGGTTTATGATGTTCCAAATGAGGAGAGAAATTTATTCTCAATGGTGTCATCCTATTGTGAGCTCCTAGATTTAAAAGAAAAGATTCATATATAACTTTCATGTTTTTTAGAATTGGTCCTTCTCAAAAATTGGTTTTATGAAAACAATCCTTATTCAGTTTTCTTAAAGAGCCCTAAGAAAGCTTTCAAAAATATATTTTGAGCTTGCTTTCTATTATTCATTTTCTGAGGAAAAGGTTTTCAAAGCAATCTTACTAATTTGACTTTGAAAAAAAAATGTTCCTGTATTAACCGAAAATCTCTTTATAAAAATTGGTTATCTTTTTCAAATAAAAAAAATCTCTCTTGTCTTGCACTCCATCCCATGCACTGTTCATGATACATCCTATGACAAGACACTTCTTTGTCTTTGTCAAGCCTTAAAATGATCACATGCATTTTTCCATCCAAAAATAACACTTTCACACCAAATTTCATAAAAGGATTTCAAGTTGACGAAGTAAATTTTTTTGTCAACATCTTTGAAGTGAGCAAAATTTTGGTGTTTACTTCCTTGCTATAAACAAAGTTTTCCTTGATTGATTCCAAAGAAGGGTATCTATAAACATTCAAAATTTTTCTAACAAAATATCATTTTAAAAAGCCAATTTCAAGGCACATGCGATAAGACCCTGAGTCTTGTTTTTTATAAGATTTAGCTCATACAAAATAAATCGAGATGGTTTCAAGAGAAGGAAGAAGCTTGTAGTTTGGAGCTCAACTACAAGTAAAAATGAATACAATCATCGGATCTAGATCCAAACTCATATTCAGATCCATATCCGTTTGAAAAAAGACAAGAAGAACCAAGAGGTTATGAAACATATCCAGATCCGTTTCACCAGTAAGTTGTCTCCAGACATATAAGGATGTCTCCCGGGGGTTTCAAGAAAGGAAACAAGGTCCAACTTGAAGACTTAGTAGCTGTCATACAACAAATTAGGTCTCACTGAAAATTGCCCAACAAAGTGAGTCAACCAAGTTCTGGGCCCAACCTATTCTTAAGTACTTTGAACCCAAATAAGCCCCAGTAAAAAATCTTATCCCAGCTGCACCTATTTTGTTCTAAAATGCCGGTTGAGTTAAGTTGAGCCTAAATGATTTTATACATATCCATCGGATTTTATTAAAAGGAAAATTATATATGTTGGGTATATAATATGGGTCAGTGTATGTACATATGTATGCATAAGAATTTAGTAACATATATATATATATATATATATATA
Source organism: Brasenia schreberi (assembly GCA_036023115.1). Taxonomy (NCBI): domain Eukaryota; kingdom Viridiplantae; phylum Streptophyta; class Magnoliopsida; order Nymphaeales; family Cabombaceae; genus Brasenia; species Brasenia schreberi. Next base: position 22,807,434 of record JAYKKT010000090.1, read on the forward strand.
TATATATATATATATATATATATATATTATGCACGCACAAAATGTGGGTTTTATTTGCAAAAACAAGGCTTCAAAACAGACACATGCATGTGTGTGTATATGTATATAAGGAAGTTTTTTTGATATGCATTACATATTTAAAGCCCTATTATGGGTGAAAATGTGTGAGTTGCTGAAAAATCTTAGCCCATCTACCAATGCTAATACTAGATATGTCTTTTCTAATTGGTTGTATTTTTGCTTATACCTAACTAGGGTTTTCGAGATATAGCATATCAAAAACATAGTTTTTCTATCATCCTCATATGTGCAAGGAGGGTTCGTATAGTTGACTTGTGAACAAACAAGTATAGGAGTAAGAAATGTCCTACACATGGGGTGGAAGGATAAGGGGAGTCAATAAATACTCTTTTAGGTAGTCAAAGTATTTGTGATACTCATCACCTCCTCAAAGTGAATGTTCTTGCAAAGTAACTTGTTGAACGATTCATAGCTCGTGGCTAAGTTAGAGATAGACCTTTATATAACTTTTAATCAGCCTTGGATACTTCTAAGGTGGGACACATTGGAGGGCATCTACATGTTGATGATGACTCAGACCTTACAAGTGTCAACCTCTATGTCCTTTTGATTGAATATGAATCTTAAGAGTTTACCTGACTCAACACTGAAGATACACTTAAGATGGTTCAACTTTAGGTTGTATTGATGTAGGTAGTCATGCACTTGGGCCAATAACTATAGATGTGTTCGTTTTCTAGATTTCACTGAGATGTTATCTACATAGACTTCCATGAGCTTATTAATCTTATCATGGAAGATCTCATCATTATCCGTTGGTATGTTGCTCAAGCTTTTTTGAGTCCAAAGGGTATTACTATATAACAATAATTCCTCAAGAGTTATGAATGTGGTCTTGTATCGGGCTTTTGGATACAACTTTATCTGGTTACACCCAGAGTAGCCATCCATTTAATTCAATGTTTGATAAAGGAAAGCCATCCTTTGGGGTGGTTTTGTTTAGGTTGCTAAAGTAAATGTGGACTCTAACCTCTTTGTTGGGCTTTTTGGTTTTGATGATGTTAGATATCCAATCAAAAGTGGTTATTGTTGGGATAAATCTATTCTGAATCATTTCTTCAAGACTTTCTTTGACTTGGAGTTCAACATCAGCGTTGTATCTTTCTAATTTTCTGCTTAATTAGTTTAATGTAGGGTTTAGGATGTGACGATGTTCAATGACCTCCTAGTTTAACCCAAGCATACTTGATCATGTCCATGAAAATACATTTTTGTTCTTTTGTAGGAACTCAAGGAATGTCTCTCTCTAAGATTCAGTTAGACAACTACCTATCTCTTGGAGTTGGACTCTGACTCAAGGTTGACTTCAACAAAGTCCTCACCTACCATGCTAGAAGGTTTTTCTTAACGTTCTAATGTTTGATGAAATTCAAGAAAAGAGGGATACTATCATTGTCCTCTAAAGTGTTGTCTCATTAATGTTTGAGTTCTCTCACACCTTATAATTGTGGGTGATGAGTGGATGTTACAAGTTAATATCTGGGATCGAAAATGGCTGTCTAATATTGTGAAGTCATGTGAATATATTGTGATAGTCACATGACATAAATATGAGTGGATGATAATATCATGTAGACAGATGCGGATGCATGCTCAAGCATAGCAGAGGAAGAAGATTTAGATGGCTTAATTACTAAAGCAAGATAATAAGGATTTGTTTTGGATTTTTGGAATGTGCATATAGAAGTCTAGGTAGAGTAGGAGAATGCACTAGTGGCGCCTCAATAATGGGTTCATATCAAATCATTGAAGAACTTGTCTTACCTAGAGAAAAGAAAGAGGGCTATGGTGATAATCAGAGGATGGGCCTAGGAATAAGAACTTTAAGCCTTAGCAATCAGACTCAAGGTCATGAATAACCTTGTTTAACAATGGGAATGAACAATTGAGAAGATAAGGGGTCATAAAGTGTATGCCACTGGATCATTAAGAAGGGTTATTACAAAGGCCATACCGACTAGGATAGACATTAGGCTCAATAGGTGTAGACAGATCATAAGAATGGGTGCCAAGACTCTAAAAAAGGGAATACCCATAGATAACAACATCCTCGAGTCTTTATAAAGCGAGTAAAGATAGGGTATTCTAGACATGACTAAAAAAAATAAATTATTGATCCACTCTTTGAAGCGGAAGATCTTAAGTCAGTTAATATGATCAATGATAAGAACTAAGAGGAGGGAACATGAATGATATGTGAGTCACTAGGACTATGGGATGGGCTATTCATAATAGACAAACCGACTCTAGTAGGATGAGACAAAAAAGGGAGGTCAAAGCTTGGAACTCGTGCTCTAGTGAAATGGACATTTCTATTTTTTCCAATGATTGAAAATTTGAGTGCTCCATTAAATCTTTATCCAAAAATGACCTAGTAGGAGATTATATGAAGAGTCTAGGTTCATCACATGGAATTGAGACTGATGAAGAATAAGACTGATGTAAATGGTGAGGATGACATTACCCTCATGGGTAGAAGTGCGACCATCATATCTTACTATTTAGATGTCGGTGGGAGCGAGATGGTACTTGGAGATCTCATTTGGAGAACTATATGAAATAAGAGGATGTTGAGGCCTCTACCTCCCTTGAAAATATGTCAGTCATTGACCTTCACTCTTATGTATAGGGCTTGGTCATATGGGGGTATAGGTAGGTCATCATATAAAAAGTTAAGGGTATTTTGAGTAAGGATGAGTGACACCAGAATGGTTAGGGATTCAAGAGAGGTGGTTTCTAGAATTTTGAGCTTGTTAATTATGTCTTCCATCACCTTCATATATGTGTAGGTGATGACTTTATTAGCTCAAGTATGAATGTGTACTTATTTTTAAGTTAAATGGTTTTTAGAGTCATACTTAGGTAAGTGCTTCTTCCCTTTATCTTGAGCCAGTGATAGAGTTCGTGGAGCTTGGATCTTAGAGACTCTTGTTTGGCCCATATAGGCCAATTTCTAAGGTGTTTAGGTTGGTGGATCATGCCATTTATTGTGACTTCGTCCTTATGGGGATGAGAGGAAGAAGAAGGATCATGACTCATAGGGGCCGGACCTCGTAGAATGAAAATATCACTTTGGAGTCCGTGAGTACTAGTGGTGGAGAACTCCTAGGGCCTCGAAAGTCTACGAGAGTATACCTTCTATGGAGTTCATGAGGGAGAAGTTGCCTCCCTTATAGTACAAGTCTCGACTTAGATAGTCTATGGAAAATATAATAGGTTTGGAAGAGGACCATTCAGATGGGGTTGAGCAGGAATCTTGATGGGAAGTGGAAGATTGAAAGGGTGGATTGGTCAAATGATACTCCCAAAATGGGTAACCCAGGTATAATTTTATGCAATTTTTGGGTTCTACGGAGCTATGATTCATAAGCACAAATCTACTTCAAAAAGATGGAGCAAATCAGGAATTAGTCCGTAAAACTTACCTCTAATTGATCCTTATGTGTTGTGCGCCCCTCTTGATTCTTCGGTTGAAAATCTTGTTGGTGCACGAGTAAGGGTCAATCTCCCACACTATCAATTCGTTTGTCTAGTTAAATTTGAAATTTCTGCACACTTAAAGGAAAAGGCGAGCACAAAGGTAGTCCTACTTACTATCCAGTTTTGGGTATAGGTAAGTTTTTAGGTTTCCTACGGATGGACTAAATGTGATTGTGGGTCTATTGGATGATTAGTTATTGTCAAAGGAAAACTAAGACTAGGATGTTATGGGGACTACTAAAGTAGAGGCTTTTGGTTCCTTAAGTCAAGGCTAGGTGATGGATTTGGTACAACAAATTAGAGCTAAATGAAGGGGGTTAACAGTTTGAACTAAGGAAGTGGCTGAGGAAAGGGCTGGACGGGCAGTATTATAGTGGGACTAACTTCCTTACCACATCTGTCCATGATGTGAGAAAACTCGCAGTAATTGATTTACTTCATTCGGGAAAAAATATAATGGCCCTTGCTTACATATCACTACATTCGGGCTCTCCAGCAAGTCGCTAGGCGGGGATGCCCGAAAGCAATGCTTATAATTTTTGTAATCAATGTTTTAAAAAATCTGAGTTAGCCAAATCAGAAAAGTATATAAATCAAAATTTCTACTAATGTATTCAAAAGAATGAAGTCAAAGAGGCTCTTAAACATATGAAGGGTGGTAAATCGGTAGGACCAGATAATATTCCTATAGAAGTTTGGAAAATACTAGGAGAAATAGGAATCACTTGGCTCACAAGACTATTTAATGAAATATGAAAAAACCAAAAGATGCCTGAAGAATGGAGAGCAAGTACACTTATACCCATATATAAGAACAAGGGAGACATACAAAATTGTGTGAATTATCGAGGTATCAAGTTAATGAGCTATACTATGAAATTGTGGGAAAGAATTATTGAACGTAGGTTAAGAGAAGTATCAAGTACAACAAAGAACCAATTTGGATTCATTCTAGGCAGATCTAGTGTTGAAGCGATTCACCTTTTGAGACGTCTTATGGAACATTTTAGAGCAAAAAAAAAGACCTTCACATGATATTTATTGATCTAGAAAAAGCTTATGATAGGGTACCAAGGGAGGTTCTTTGGAGAACTTTAGAAAAAAGAGGTATCCCATTGACATACATTAACCTTATAAGAGACATGTATGATGGTGGAAAAACATGTGTGAGAACTCATGAAGGAATGACAGACATCTTTGAAGTTAATATTGGGTTACATCAAGGATCAACTTTAAGTCCATACATATTTATAATGGTGATGGATGAGTTAACAAAACATATTCAAGATGAAGTGCCTTGGTGTATGTTATTTGCAGATGACATTGTGTTAGTGGAGGAGTTTAAGAAAAAAGTTAATAGAAAATTGGAACTATGGAGAGAAGCATTAGAAAGCAAAGGCCTCTCACTTAGTAGAACAAAGACAGAATATATGGAATGTAAGTTTGATCACTTGGTTACTTCAGAGGACATAGAAATTAAAATTGGAACACATTGGATTCTCAAAAGAAAAGTTTTAAATACCTAGGGACAATTTTTTAGAGTGATGGAAGAAGTGATGGAGATGTTACGCATATAATTAATGCTGGTTGGTTAAAATGGAGTGGAGCATCAGGTATTCTTTGTGATAAGAAGATATCATTAAAGTTAAAAGGTAAATATTATAGAGCAGCAATTAGGCATGCTCTGTTTTATGGTTCTGAGTGTTGGCAGTTAATCATCAACATGTACAAAAGATGTCTATGACAGACATGAAGATGTTGAGAGAGAATATTGTTTAAGATGGTTTGGACATATAGAAAGAAGATCAAAAGAACTTGTAAGAAGGTATGAAAAACTAAATTTGAAAAGTATTAAATGAGCTAGAGGACGACCAGAAAAGTGTTGAAAAGAAACAATAAAGAATGATCTACCTTATTGTGAGTTAACTGCTAACATGGCACACGATAGGAATCTATGGAAACAAAGAATCCATGTAGCCGACCCTGTCTAGTATGGGAAAAGGCTTAGTTGTTGTTGTTGATGTTATAAAAATCCGATGAAGTTTTACGTTGGCTGTCGGAAGCCTAACACAACCCTCCTCCTTTATTCAGGCTTGAGACTGGTAATGCAAGGGTGATCTCTTACATGGGCGGAGTTATATTTGCCCTATATATGCGTAAAAATATTATATTCTAAAATGAAAAAGGCCAAGAAAAGAAGAAGTGAAAGTTGACAAAGGCTATATTCCACGTGACATTGCACTTACACGATAATGGTCCCTTGTTGCTATAATTATTCAACTGGATTTTTTTTGAGCACATAATGGGTTCTCTTCATGTGGGTTGGATTTTCACCCTCACATTGCTCATTCTATCCCTAATTCTATTGTGTCCATCATTTGCTTGATTCCTAGAGTTGTTTTATTAATAATTTTAGTTAAGATAATTATGAGATCACATGTTTTATCTTATCTACATGCTTAAAAATTCCTATTCAGGTTTCTTTTATTAAACTTTATTCTTCTAGGATGCATTCACACTATCTTCTTAAAGGCTTTTCCCGTTTGACAAGGTCTATAGGAGGCATCACCATGGTTGTCCTACCAATCAACATAAAAGAAAGCGGCTATGTTTACATCCTCTTGTCCCATTGAGCTGCAAACTTATCTGTTTTCACTTAACATCAAAACACACCCTCAATAGTTGTCCTACACCATCACCCCACCTGCACCAAACTTATTGAGGCATCTTCCCTTCGTGCCCCCATTGGAGCATGTCTTTCAACCAATAAAACTTGTATAGGAGCTTGAGGATACTTCAGAAGCACTCAAGGATTCTATTATATATGGTGTCATCCTATTGTGAGCTCCTAGATTTAAAAGAAAAGATTCATATATAACTTTCATGTTTTTTAGAATTGGTCCTTCTCAAAAATTGGTTTTATGAAAACAATCCTTATTCAGTTTTTTTAAAGAGCCCTAAGAAAGCTTTCAAAAATATATTTTGAGCTTGCTTTCTATTATTCATTTTCTAAGGAAAAGGTTTTCAAAGCAATCTTACTAATTTGACTTTGAAAAAAAAACATTCCCCTATTAACCGAAAAATCTCTTTATAAAAATTGGTTATCTTTTCTAAATAAAAAAAATCTCCCTTGTCTTGCACTCCATCCCATGCACTGTTCATGATACATCCTACGACAAGACACCTCTTTGTCTTTGTCAAGCCTTAAAATGATCACATGCATTTTTCCATCAAAAAATCATACTTTCACACCAAATTTCATAAAAGGATTTCAAGTTGACGAAGTAAATTTTTTTGTTAACATCTTTAAAGTAAGCAAAATTTTGATGTTTACTTCCTTGCTATAAACAAAGTTTTCCTTGATTGATTCCAAAGAAGGGTATCTATAAACATCCAAAATTTTTCTAACAAAATATCATTTTAAAAGGCCAATTTCAAGGCACATGCGATAAGACCCTGAGTCTTGATTTTTATAAGATTTAGCTCATACAAAATAAATTGAGATGGTTTCAAGAGAAGGAAGAAGCTTGTAGTTTGGAGCTCAACTACAAGTAAAAATCAATACAATCATCGGATCTAGAACCAAACTCATATTCAGATCCATATCCGTTTGAAAAAAGACAAGAAGAACCAAGAGGTTATGAAACATATCCAGATTCGTTTCACCAGTAAGTTGTTTCCAGACATATAAGGATGTCTCCAGGGCGTTTCAAGAAAGGAAACAAGGTCCAACTTGAAGACTTAGTAGCTGTCATACAACAAATTAGGTCCCACAGTGAGTCAACCAAGGCTTGGGCCCAACCTATTCTTAAGTACTTTGAACCCAAATAAGCCACAGTAAAAAATCTTATCCCAGCTGCACGTATTTTGTTCTAAAAAGCCGGTTGAGTTAAGTTGAGCCTAAATGATTTTATACATATCCATCGGATTTTATTAAAAGTAAAATTATATATGTTGGGTATATAATATGGGTCAGTTTATGTATATATGTATGCATAAGAATTTAGTAACACACACACACACAGATATATATATATATATATATATATATATATATATATATATATATATATATATATATATATATATATATATATATATATATATATATATTATGCACATACAAGGCACAAAATGTGGGTTTTATTTGCAAAAACAAGTCTTCAAAACAGACACATGCATGTGTGTGTATATGTATATAAGGAAGTTATTTTGATATGCATTACATATTTAAAGCCCTATTATGGGTGAAAATGTGTGAGTTGCTGAAAAATCTTAGCCCATCTACCAATGCTAATACTAGATATGTCTTTTCTAATTGGTTGTATTTTTGCTTATACCTAACTAGGGTTTTCGAGATATAGCATATAAAAAAAATAGTTTTCTATCATCCTCATATGTGCAAGGAGGGTTCATAAAGTTGACGTATGAACAAACAAGTATAGGAGTAAGAAATATCAAACACATGAGGTGGAAGGATAAGGGGAGTCAATAAATACTCTTTTAGCTAGTCAAAGTATCTGTGATACTCATCACCTCCTCAAAGTGAATGTTCTTGCAAAGTAACTTGTTGAACGATTCATAGCTCGTGGCTAAGTTAGAGATAAACCTTTATATAACTTTTAATCATCCTTGGAGACTTCTAAGGTGGGACACATTGGAGGGCGTCTATATGTCGATGTTGATTCAGACCTTACAAGTGTCAACCTCTATGTCCTTTTGATTGAATAAGAATCTTAAGAGTTTACCTGACTCAACACTGAAGATACACTTAAAGATGGTTCAACTTTAGGTTGTATTGATGTAGGTAGTCATGCACTTGGGCCAATAACTATAGATGTGTTCGTTTTCTAGATTTCACTGAGATGTTATCTACATAGACCTCCATGAGCTTATTAATCTTATCATGGAAGATCTCATCATTATCCGTTGGTATGTTGCTCAAGCTTTTTTGAGTCCAAAGGGTATTACTATATAACAATAATTCCTCAAGAGTTATGAATGTGGTCTTGTATCGGGCTTTTGGATACAACTTTATCTGGTTACACCCAGAGTAGCCATCCATTTAATTCAATGTTTGATAAAGGAAAGCCATCCTTTGGGGTGGTTTTGTTTAGATTGCTAAAGTAAATGTGGACTCTAACCTCTTTGTTGGGCTTTTTGGTTTTGATGATGTTAGATATCCAATCAAAAGTGGTTATTGTTGGGATAAATCTATTCTGAATCATTTCTTCAAGACTTTCTTTGACTTGGAGTTCAACATCAGCGTTGGATCTTTCTAATTTTCTGCTTAATTAGTTTAATGTAGGGTTTAGGATGTAACGATGTTCAATGACCTCCTAGTTTAACCCAAGCATACTTGATCATGTCCATGCAAATACATTTTTGTTCTTTTGTAGGAACTCAAGGAATGTCTCTCTCTAAGATTCAGTTAGACAACTACCTATCTTGGCAATCTTGGAGTTGGACTTTGACTTAAGGTTGATTTCAACAAAGTCCTCACCTACCATGCTAGAAGGTTTTTCTTAACGTTCTAAGGTTTGATGAAATTCAAGAAAAGAGGGATACTATCATTGTCCTCTAAAGTGTCGTCTCATTAATGTTTGAGTTCTCTCACACCTTATAATTGTGGGTGATGAGTGGATGTTACAATTTAATATATGGGATCGAAAATGGTTGTCTAATATTGTAAAGTCATGTGAATATATTGTGATAGTCGCATGACATAAATATGAGTGGATGATAATATCATGTAGACAGATGCGGATGCATGCTCAAGCATAGCAGAGGAAGAAGATTTAGATGGCTTAATTACTAAAGCAAGATAATAAGGATTTGTTTTGGATTTTTGGAATGTGCATATAGAAGTCTAGGTAGAGTAGGAGAATGCACTAGTGGCGCCTCAATAATGGGTTCATATCAAATCATTGAAGAACTTGTCTTACCTAGAGAAAAGAAAGAGGGCTATGGTGATAATCAGAGGATGGGCCTAGGAATAAGAACTTTAAGCCTTAGCAATCAGACTCAAGGTCATGAATAACCTTGTTTAACAATGGGAATGAACAATTGAGAAGATAAGGGGTCATAAAGTGTATGCCACTGGATCATTAAGAAGGGTTATTACAAAGGCCATACCGACTAGGATAGACATTAGGCTCAATAGGTGTAGACAGATCATAAGAATGGGTGCCAAGACTCTAAAAAAGGGAATACCCATAGATAACAACATCCTCGAGTCTTTATAAAGTGAGTAAAGATCGGGTATTCTAGACATGACTAAAAAAAATAAATTATTGATCCACTCTTTGAAGCGGAAGATCTTAAGTCAGTTAATATGATCAATGATAAGAACTAAGAGGAGGGAACATGAATGATATGTGAGTCACTAGGACTATGGGATGGGCTATTCATAATAGACAAACCGACTCTAGTAGGATGAGACAAAAAAGGGAGGTCAAAGCTTGGAACTCGTGCTCTAGTGAAACGGACATTTCTATTTTTTCCAATGATTGAAAATTTGAGTGCTCCATTAAATCTTTATCCAAAAATGACCTAGTAGGAGATTATACGAAGAGTCTAGGTCCATCACATGGAATTGAGACTGATGAAGAATAAGACTGATGTAAATGGTGAGGATGACATTACCCTCATGGGTGGAAGTGCGACCATCGTATCTTACTATTTAGATGTCGGTGGGAGCGAGATGGTACCTGGAGATCTCATTTGGAGAACTATATGAAATGAAAGGATGTTGAGGCCTCTACCTCCCTTGAAAATATGTAAGTCATTGACCTTCACTCTTATGTATAGGGCTTGGTCATATGGGGGTATAGGTAGGTCATCATATAAAAAGTTAAGGGCGTTTTGAGTAAGGATGAGTGACACCAGAATGGTTACGGATTCAAGAGAGGTGGTTTCTAGAATTTTGAGCTTGTTAAGTATGACTTCCATCACCTTCATATATGTGTAGGTGATGACTTTATTAGCTCAAGTATGAATGTGTACTTATGTTTAAGTTAAATGGTTTTTAGAGTCATACTTAGGTAAGTGCTTCTTCCCTTTATCTTGAGCCAGTGATAGAGTTCGTGGAGCTTGGATCTTAAAGACTCTTGTTTGGCCCATATAGGCCAATTTCTAAGGTGTTTAGGTTGGATCATGCCATTTATTGTGACTTCGTCCTTATGGGGATGAGAGGAAGAAGAAGGATCATGACTCATAGGGGCCGGACCTCGTAGAATGAAAACATCACTTTGGAGTCCGTGAGTACTAGTGGTGGAGAACTCCTAGGGCCTCGAAAGTCTACGAGAGTATGCCTTCTACGGAGTTCATGAGGGAGAAGTTGCCTCCCTTATAGTACAAGTCTCGACTTAGATAGTCTATGGAAAATATAATAGGTTTGGAAGAGGACCATTCAGATGGGGTTGAGCAGGAATCTTGATGGGAAGTGGAAGATTGAAAGGGTGGATTGGTCAAATGATACTCCCAAAATGGGTAACCCAGGTATAGTTGTATGCAATTTTTGGGTTCTACGGAGCTATGATTCATAAGTACAAATCTACTTCAAAAAGATGGAGCAAATCAGGAATTAGTCCGTAAAACTTACCTCTAATTGATCCTTATGTGTTGTGCGCCCCTCTTGATTCTTCGGTTGAAAATCTTGTTGGTGCACGAGTAAGGGTCAATTTCCCACACTATCAATTCGTTTGTCTAGTTAAATTTGAAATTTCTGCACACTTAAAGGAAAAGGCGAGCACAAAGGTAGTCCTACTTACTATCCAGTTTTGGGTATAGGTAAGTTTTTAGGTTTCCTACGGATGGACTAAATGTGATTGTGGGTCTATTGGATGATTAGTTATTGTCAAAGGAAAACTAAGATTAGGATGTTATGGGGACTACTAAAGTAGAGGCTTTTGGTTCCTTAAGTCAAGGCTAGGTGATGGATTTGGTACAACAAATTAGAGCTAAATGAAGGGGGTTAACAGTTTGAACTAAGGGAGTGGCTGAGGAATGGGCTGGACGGGCAGCATTATCACATGTCTTAATTAGTGTGCATTGCTGTACTTTATGTACACAGCATAAGAAAAACCTGCTAATTTGCACTTGAATATGACGTGGTATTGATAACATGTATGATCTACTGTATCTAATGTCTAAAATAAGTGACTAATGTGAATGAATTGAGATGGACAACTACTATGCAATGCATGATAGATAATCGATATGTAATGACTATTGGATGGATAAATAAACTTACAATAAAGACTAATAGGAACCAAATTTAAATCAATATGTAATTACTAGCTATCGGCTAGGATAAATGTTAATGTAGATGAGCAATACGGCTAAATATGAGGGACAGCTAATTATTATCAACTATGTATAGAACTTACCTATTCGAAGCAACTAATATGCCTGCAATGAAAACTAATTAAGGAACTAATGTGATTAATATGAGAAGATAATGCAAATGAATGTGTACGTGTATGCTGAAAATAAATATGAAATAATTATTATGCATGCAAACAAATAGACTAATGTAATGTAAATATAAAAATGCTAATCCTAATGCAAAATTAATGATATACCTACTCGAAGATCCACACTGCTTAAAGAATGATAATAGAACCCAAAAACTCACACGCTTCCTCAAGAACTAATGTTGGACGATCCCTGTTGGTTTGATAAAATGCCTTCGCAAAATATGTAGCAAATGAGAGTAGAAACAAGGAGAGAGAAGAGAGACCTTTCTTGATTATCGAGTAAGAGAACTCTAAGCCTCTTGAGGGCTAGATTACAAGGAGGGCTTGAGCCCTATTTATAGCTTTTTTACAGCCCAAAGTGATAAGCTTAAATGATTCACAAAAGCTTAATAAAAATCAAATCAAAGAGATTTTCAGCTGATTTTATCTTTATTTTCTGATTTTTCCAGCAAAAAGAGATCTTCTCATGGGTCGCACTTCCATTTTCAGCTACGCCAACTTCTCATTTTGAATCAAGGCTGAACCAGGTTCACATTTGACTGACCCTAGTCTGGCCGACTCCCATATGGATGGACCTTGGCTTAAGTCAACTTCGTGGTGTAGACTTAATTCAGCTTCCTTGTAAACGTTAAGAAGTTAGAGAGGTCCATCGTTTGAATTAAGCCTTGAAACTCGACCAACCAAGGTGGGTCGAGCCAAACCTTGAATCTCGAGTCAAGTCGGTCAAGACAAATGGGTCACATAAGGTCAAGGTCAAAAGGGACTGAACTTAGGTTAGGTCATGGTTGAGCTAGTCGAGCCTAGCTTGGTCAAGGTTGTGTGAGGTCAAATGATTAGGTCATTTGGTCAAGTCAAATCGAGCCTGGCTAGGTGAGCTTATTTCAAATGTAAATAATTATTTAATTACATAAGTGTAAAATATGAAGAAAGTAATAATTTACTTATGTAAATAAATAAAGATAATGTTGGTTTCCTAAATGGACGAGATTGTAAAGTTTCTTAAGAACAAAAATAGGAACTAAAAAGCAAAAGACCTTTTGATAGTATTTCTCACGTTTCAAACTTCCATCAATAATATAACTTAAAAACATGATATATATGAAAAATAACCTCCAATATATGTTTTGAAATCTCATTCATACATGCTAATCTATATTTAATGTAGGGTCTTACTAAAGGCACACCCTTTTTACTAAGGTGACACTTCTTATAATTAAATATCCTCATATTACCCGCACTATGCAAACTATAATTTTCTATTTCCAACACTCATACTCAAGGAAATGTTCCTTGTGTGTGTCTCTTATATAAAGAAGATGCACCTGGCATGCATCTCCTTTATATAAGGGACACACGATGTGTGCATCTCCTATATAAAGGGAGACACACAAAGTGTGCATCTTCCTTGCGTTCATCTCCTTTATATAAGAGACACATGATGCATGCATCTCCTATATAAAGGGAGATGCACAAAGTGTGTGTCATCACTTACAAAAGAGGTGCATTGGTGTTCCATATTTTTTTATTTTCTTTTTGAGATGGTGATGGTTTCCGGTGGTACGAGAGAGTAGGGAGAGAGATGAGAGAAATGACAACCGACAGATGTCGATGGCAAGAGGAGAGAGGGAGAAAGGGGTGACCGGATTTAGTGGTTGGTTCTAGATACACAAGAGAGGGGGCAATGGTAGGAGAGAGAAAGACAACTAAAGGAGAGAGTGGTGGGTGTTGGATAAACAGGGTATTGTGGAAAAGAGGGTGTCTTTAGTACTTTTTTTGGATTTTTTCAATAAAGGGGCCTTCCATCAAACCTATAAAGAAAACACCATGAATTAGACTCCAAACAAGAGGTTTAGCCCATAGGTTTCAGTTTTAGTCGGCTATAGGGCACCCTTAACCCAATTGGTCTTAGGTGGTGGCTCAAAGAGTATGGGTGGGTTGTATCCTAAACCATATCGACCCAAGTTAGGTAGAGGTAAGATGAGTTCTAGTCTACCTTAGTTTTTGATTCATAGACCCTGGTATGGTGCATACCCCATGTTCAACAACATATTACAAGGCTTTTTAAGTTTTAAAAAGTTTTGATAAAGAGGATGGCCTTGGAATGATATATCATCAATGACATGGCTATACACTTGAGTTTTATTGGGTATGGCTTGGAGGTACAGGATTTTAAGGGTAGAAGAGTTTGACTCCCCTAGGATGCACACAACCCTAGGAGTGGAAGACTCGGGTGATTTGGGTTCCTTTAGGAGATAGACGACCCTGAAAGGGTGAGACTTGGGTTCTCCTAGGATACATGTGACCCTAGAGGGTTTGGGATGGGTCGATTCTAGTTCTCCTAAGAGGGGGATGATCTCGGTAATGGGGGATGGATCTTAGGTGCAACCCAATGTACCCCTAGGGGTTCACAGTGTGAGTTTATATGGATGTTAAGGGAGAGGATGTTTGATCCCTTGCAAAATGGAAAAAAATGGATTCCAAGGAAAATCATGGTCGGTCCCTTGGTTGGCTTATGGATGTTTGGGAAATCATGGCCATAAGCTTGGGTTTATGATACAAACCTAAGCTCAAAGAGATTTATTTATATATGGTAGGGTTAGGTGTATCTAGGACGTTGACGCATACCTTAGAAATAATTATGTTTACCATATTTTGAATTATATTTTCTTTTTCTTTTTTAGTTTGAATTTTTTTTGTTGGTGCTGGACATTCGTACCTTGAAAATCCACATCCTTGGGCATATTTGGTGGGGTTGTGGGTGTATAAAATGCATATGAATAATCTATTGGTCCTACACAATAAAGAGGAGGATTAAGTAGAGAGTTTTGAGGAGAGAAATGAGTTTCAGATATACCTTTTTCATGCTTGTCTACCTTTTCATGGTGAAAGAAAGCCTCCTTACAGGCGTATTGAGGTTGCTCTAGCTCATGCATGGCTTCGAGCTTCCGTTGCTTTACGAGGTCTTGGATTTCATCCTCTAAGCCTATGTGTGTGCAACACTCATTCTCCTTTGTGTATGAAATGATGCTCATGGGAACGAAACTCAAAGCAATTGATTTTGAAAAATTTTGAGTGATTGGTGTGAAGTGACTCTTATACCTCACTCTACTTATGCACCTAGGGATGTAAACTTTTTTCACCTTTTTCATTTTCAGAATTTAAATTTTTTGATGTTCAAATATTTTTGATTTTTGAAAATTTTCCATTATTTTTTTGTTTTTCGAAATAAAGAATGTTTTTGGTTTTTCTATAAACAAAAGGGTGTTTGGATGGTTAGCAAGGTTAGATGATTTGATCTCAATACTTGCTTCATCTGCGGCCTCATATCCTTCATCGGATTTTGGCCTCGGTTTGGTTTTTCAAGTATGGTTTTTCTCCCTCTATACCCAAGATGATTTTTCATGGGAATAATGTGCTTTGGCCTTTTGGCTTAGGGCCTCAATTACCCTTTCAAGTTGCATCACTCTCCTCCTCAAAGAGGCAATTTCTTCTTCCTGAGTTTTAGAAGATTCTTTTGAGGTTTTGGAAAACCGATTTGGGAAGTATGATGAGTCCTTCCTTGACATATTTTCAAAGGAATCATCCAAACATGACATAATTGAGTTGCTATAATTAAACTCATAACTAGGAAAAAAAAAGAGAAGTTTAAAATCACAATTTGAAATTGGTTTGTGTTTGAAAAAAAGACCGAATCAAAATTTTTTCAAAGATTCACGTCCCATTGGGTGTGCCAAATCTGTAGATGTTTTATTCAGAAGTCTATGTAGAGATTCGAAATTAAATTCTCAAATTATATCATGTTCGTGAGCATGCCAGCTAGTTTGCTCAAACTAGCAAAGTTGATTTCTGACTTCAGTAACGATTGAGGGTAACTGAATTCTTTTTGACATAGGCCTTCTTGAACCGACGCTCAAGGGTCAACCTAGATGCTTTAAAAATTGTTTGAGATTCGATTGATTTTCAAAACCAAACTTTAATTTCAAAAGTTTGACAAAAATTGTGATTTTACTTCTTAACTCAAAAACCTTCCAAGTCTTGAAAAACATAAACTCGTCATGTATTCATAGACTTGTTTCTCAATTTTTTTGTACAACTTCTAAATCTCCACAAATTCTCAAAATTTTATAGAAAATAGAGTTTGATATATATATTGATAAACTATTTTTATTTTTATTTTAAATATTATAGATTTATTCAGTTAAATATGAATATATACTGCCCTCTGATATTCAAGACAAATCTATTATAGAGATTCAGAGGTTTAGGAAAGCGACTATATCTTCATGCTCAGATATCCGATTTCTAGGAAATTTTGGAAATATATGGATTTCAGATTTCCAATGAGACTATTTTCAATCAAAACGATTCACTGTGTACAAAGTTATGAAATAATAACCCAACCTCTATTACATGAACAATAAATTTTATAGAATGTGTTCTAGTTTTATTAAATCTTCTGTGATTTTATTAATGATGTTTCACACTCCTAAAATTCTTGAAACTTTTATGAATAATGCGTATGTGTGTCTAAGTTAGAAGTGCAAAATTTTAGAATATTCGGAATAGGGGGTGAAGAAATAAAAATAGTTCATCGGATATATATAGAGTGTAGAAAACAAATTTTGATTTTTTTAGGATATATGCGTGCTTTCATCCGAACTAAAAATTAATCTACAACAATTCAAAATAAATAAAAGTTATGATTATATCCTAAGCTTACAAGGATTAAGAGGTATAAGATCTTATAATATAGGTCAGAATAGAAAAGATCGAAATCAAACATATAACAGGTAATTCATAAATGAAAAAGAGATGGGACAACATATGATCCTTAATTAATACATCAATATTGAGACATGAGCTTCTTAATTACAACTCCATTAATCTTAATAAAAGAAGAGATAACAATAAAAAAAGAATGAGAGAAGAGAGGACCTGTGGCGGAAGGATTGGCGACTGGCTTGTGCAGCGCACCTTCTTCTCTTTCTTTCTCTCTTCCCCTCTCACTCTCTTTCTCTCTTTCTCTCCCCCTCTTGGATCGTGGGAAGTTGGATGCTTAAGAGATCAGTTGATTGGTGTTCGTTGATTTGTTGATGGTTTGTAACCCCCTTAAGACCCCTTTTATAGGTAAAGGGTTGCCTATTGGCTGCAACTCTTTTTAAGTCAACTTGCCCAAGTCACATGGCAAGTTGTCTTATTGAAAGTTGCTAGAATTGGATGAAAGATTGCAGCATATGGCATACCAAATCGAGTTGTCTGCATGCTGCACCAACTTGCTAAAGTCGTCCAACTTGGAAAAGGTAAGTTGCTGGCCAGACTTGGAAGATTGGAATTCATGCTGAACTCGGCATGGTACGTGGAGCTGTTGGGTTCATTGAAGTTGGTCAGCCTTTGTCAAGATGTTGAATTTGGCTAATTGCTATTTGGAGGACTTAACAAATCGGGCCAAGGAAAGGTAAGTGGATGACATCGACTGAAGGTAGAGCTGTCCACTTACTGCAGTCAGAATGGTAAGTGGAGGGTCCCATTTGCTGAAGTCAGCTGTAATTGGGAAGGTAAGTCGCTGGCCTGCTGTCATTTTGCTGAGGTCGGGTGAGACTTGACTTAGTAAGCTTCTCCCTTATGGCAACTCGAGTCAACGTGCTGAATTCATGGCTCAAGTTGTTGTTCCTTTTGTGCCCCAATTATAGTAGGATGAGATAACCGAAGATGTTCGATTACTGAAGTCGGCCAACCTTTGAAAAGTGGTAGATTGGCTTTGTGACTTACTACATTGTGTACCAAGATTGCCAAATTGCATACCAAGGCCACTATAGCAAGTCATATGATTTACCTATGCCGAAATTGATAAGTTTCCTCTTGGTGGCTTACCAAATCGAACATCACAGCTTGCCAAATTAAACATCATAGCTTTCTCTTGGATGACAACGACTTTCCTTTCTTTAACGTTGACTTTCCTTCCTTGAATGTCGACTTTTCTTTCTTGAATGTCACCCTTTCTTTCTTCAATGTTGCCCTTCCTTTCTTGAACGCCAACTTTCCTTCTTTGATGTTGACCTTCCTTTTTCGGCGTCGATCTTCCTGGAACTAAAATTAATAGATTACCTTGCCCATCAATGCCGAAATTGGCAGGTGCTTGGTTGTTGCCTTTTTCATATAATCTCCTCTTTCTAGGGAATTTGCCTCCTTCCGGTCCGAGTTTCATATATAGTAGGTATGGTTTCAAACACTTTCTTTAAAATCATTTCTATATTTGAAAACATAAAATTTAATGAAATCAAATTAGAAAATATTGAGTTTCATTCCCAATTTTTGTTTGCATGAGTGATATACTTTCATTCCGTAAGTCCGTCTTTAATCACCTTGATCATTTAACCACTTTAAATAGGTGTAGAGTATCGAACAACTTTAACCACTTTAACGGGTATAGGGTATCGAACCACTTTAACCCTTGGGTATTAGGTTTTAGAATGAGACTATTCCCAACCGGGTGAATTTCTAAGGTCTGATTTGAATTTAATTTGTTTTTGAATATCAGGGGTTTTGGAATTTCATAAATTTATCAATTTTCAAACATTTTTGGGTTTGATTCCCAATGTTTTCTTTTTCATTTATTTTTTTAAAGAAAAATTATTTGAAATCATTCTTCCTTAGAAGGCAATCATTTAAAAATGCAGAATCCTGCTAATTTGGTCTTGAGGGAAAATAGTCATTTTTATGCAATTTTGTCCAATTTAGATATTTTTCAAGAGGGATACAATATACCATCATTTTGAGGTTGCTAGAAAATTTTGATGCGAAAATGAGTTTGTTTAAAGTGTCTTTATTTGAAAACCCTTAAAAGACCCAAAGCTACCAAAAAAGTAAAATTTCTAAAAGATGAAAAAAAATTATTTTAAATTTATTTTGGGTGTTTACAATCCATATATTACTCTCTGGAATCTTCGGATTACTCTGATGCATCCCTATAATACTCTTCGATGTCCCAGACTATATTCTGAAGCCTCCACCCAATTTTCCAAACTCCACTCCAAAAACTTCTGATTACCCAAACAATACTTCAAGGTCTCCTCTAGTCTCTTTAGACTATGTTCATAACACTTCACTATTTTAAGCACCCATTCCTAAGAGTGATATCTTAAGTCTCAATTTCCATAAAATTAGTTCTCACATGAGGAACTAAGTTTGGATGGCTTGTGAAGAGAGAAAATACTAAGGTTGGAGGTCCCATTATAGTCAAGTTCAATACAACCACATCCAACTCCATAATGAGGTTCATTTTAAAAAATAAATAAATAAGGAGCAAATACTTATACAACATATATGAATCCACAATATCAATGTATTAAATTTTATATGGACATGGATATTTGTAGGAAAAGAGAGAAGATCCACCTTAAAGATTTGGTAGCAACTATATGATATCAATATGAGACCCACTAGAAACCATCCAACATATTGCATCAACCAAGGCTTGGGTCTAGCCCCTTTGAGGTACATTTAAGCTCGAAACCTTACTCATGAAATCTTAGTTTATTTATATATTTATTGAATTTCTATTATATATAGATGTCTATGTATATATATTAAATATATTAACATAGTTACTAAGTACACACCTTAAATTATATATTTTGAAAAACTAAAAATTTTTAGAAAACTCTCAAAACCTAAAAACATTTGAAAAATCTGAAAATTCCGAAAAGAAAGTCTCTTATGTTCCGCCTTCTAGTACTTACTTGAAAAAATCTAAAAAAATTGAAAAACTTAGAAAACTTAAATTTTTGGTTTTAAAATCGGGTACAAATTTAAGCATTAGTTTTGACAAAATCCATATACATTTTCAAACCCGAATTGTCTCACAATCCTTTTGCACATAATCCTTCTCTTATGCATGATACTTCCCTAGATATCAAAGTATTTGAAAGTGATCAAAGCAAAGAAGAAGATCGCCTCATTCATGAGGATGATAAAGCCTTCAAACTTCCTGAATTTCATGAAATCCTTGACTTAGAAAAAACCTTCAAAATTCATAGGAAGGGATTTCCTAGAGGTTAATTTAGGGAGTGAACCTAACCCAAAATGCGTTAAAGGCTAGGATCATATCATACAATGCCAAAAATCAAGATAGTGCATATCATTCGTGTATCACATTGAAAATCATTCATCACATGCCACAATAGGGGTTAGCTATCATGTATGAATGCTCGTGTCATCTCCTCTAAACTAGGGGCATGTAGAGTGCATTCCCTAAACACCTTTTATGGAGAATGACTACATTCATCACTTCATAAAGCATGTATCTTCACCATGTCATGTGGAATACATTTTTACATGTCATTTACATCATTTACCCATAAGAGGCCCACATCCTTTTGGAAGGTGGCGGCCCAAGTGGGATGGTCCTTATATTGTAAGAAGGGCGAATAATATATATTGGTTAATTGATGTTGAGTGAAGAAATTTAACAGACCCTATAAATGCTCAATACTTGAAAAAATATTATGTATAGAGTCTACTTTAAATTCTTTTGAATTTTTTTAAAAATGGATCTCCTTTGAGTTTCCTGAAAGAAGGACCAAAATGGATTATGTGACCCTGAATTAGGGAATTGATACTTTATTAAAAGTAGAGTCTTTAAAATCATTTGGTAATATTTCAAAAATCTTTGGCTTACAAAATGAGGCATAGTTCAAAATAGCAAAATATTTTCAAATCATAGGTGCTATTAGGAAATAGGATGTTCTTGGCTGAATTGAGTATCTAAAGGGATGAGTTGTATTCTCCCACTTCGTTTCTCTCAAAAAAAGAAAAATTGTCAAAATCAAAAGAAAAGGAAGAAAAACAAAACCTCCAATACAGTCTTTCAAAAAGAAAAATAAAAGAAAATGAAAAACAAAAACCTCAAATATAGAGGTGCCCTTTGAAAGAAAAGGAAAGTCAAAGCTTAAAAGAGTAATTTTTCATCATTTTTTTTTTGCCTTATACTAGAGACACTTCAGAAGGGACCATGGGTAACTCTTTCCTAAAATCCCCACAGCTCATCTCAATGGAGAAAAATTTACCATTAAAATCCTAGAGTAGGAATATGACCTACTTATTTGGATTTCATTTTGTTTGAGAATTAGACCTTGTTATGTGAGAAATGGAATTTTGAAATGTTATGCAATATTTTCTACAAAAACCTCTGCTAAGTAGTGGGTATTGAAACTCGAATTAAGAGAAATATAAGAAATTGGAAGTCCTTTTTGATACAAACCAAAATGAGTTCTCTTTTTGAAAAGAAATTTTGAAAAACCTGAAACATCAAAAGAAACAATATGAGAATCATCTTCCTTGGGGCAACCGGCTTTCATAGGCTTCTTCTAAAGCTCACAAATCACAGGTATGGGTCTCTAATCAAACACTTCACCCACCTCATATTCCATATACATATGCATTCATAAATGAGTCATCCATGCATGATCATCCTAAGACGAGGTGTTTTTTTGTCAAGTACCCTTTGGCAAAGATCTCCTCATTCACAAAAACACATCCAAGGAAATAAATGTTATGGAATGAAGGAAACTTTCATACTCTCAAGGTAAATCTGGGAAGAAATCAAAAGGGTGTTTTTTTCTTTGTCATTATCCAAATAAATTTGGATTAATGCCAAAGAGTGGCATGTGTAAACACCTAAAAAAAATCAAAATAATTTTTTTTAATCTTTTAAAAATTTTGCTTTTTTTGGTACCTGTGGGTCTTTTAAGGGTTTTCAAATAAAGACACCTTAAATGAACTCATTTTGCATCAAAATTTTCTAGCAACCTCAAAATGATCATACATTGCATCCCTCTAAAAAAAATCCAATTTGGACAAAATTGCATAAAAATGACTATTTTCCCCTTAAGACCAAATTGGTAGGATTCTGCCATTTTAAATGATTGCCTTTTAAGGAAGAATGATTTCAAACAATTTTTCTTTAAAGAAACAAATGAAAAAGAGAACATTGGGAATCAAACCTAAAAATGTTTGCAAATTGATAAATTTATGAAATTTCAAAACCCCTAATATTAAATACAAATTAAATTTAAATCGAAACTCACAAATTCGCTTGGTCAGGAATAGTCTCATTCCGAGGCCTGATACCCATGGGTTAAAGTGGTTTGATACCCTATACTCGTTAAGGTGATTAAAGTGGTTCGATACCCTACACTCGTTAAAGTGGTTCGATCCCCTACACCCATTTAAAATAATTAAAGTTGTTCGATACCCTGCACCCGTTAAAGTGGTTCGATAACCTACACCCATTTAAAGTGGTTAAATAATATGGTTAAAGACTTACCCACGGAGTGAAAGTAGGTCATTCATGCAAATAAAAATTAGGAATGAAACTCAATGTTTTTCTAAAAATAGTATTTGATTTCATTAAATTTGATGTTTTAAAATATAGAAATGATTTTAAAGAAAGTGTTTAAAACCATATCTACCATATATGAAACTCAGACCAAAAGGAGGCAAATTCCCCAAAAAGAGGAGATTGTATGAAAAAGGCAACAATCAAGCACTTGCCAATTTTGGCATTGATGGGAAGGTAATATGTAATTTGAATTGTTGTAGATTAATTTTTAATTCGGACGAAAGCACGCAGATATCCTTAAAGAAATCAAAATCTGTTTTTTGCACTCTGTACATGTCCGATGAATGATTTTTATTTATTTACCCCCTATTCCAAATATCTTGAAATTTTGAATACATATAACCTACACATACAGATGCATTATTGATAAATTTTTCAAGAATTTTAGGATTGTAAAACATAATTAATAAAATTGAAGAATATTTAATAAAACTGGAATAGATTCTATAAAATTTGTTGTTCCTATAACAGAGGTTGGGTTATTATTTCATATCTTTATACACATTCGTTTTGATTGAAAATGGTCTTATTAGAAAGAGATTTCCAACAAAACCAATTTCATAGAAATCAGAGATCTAAGCGTGAAGATACAATCGTTTTCCTAAACCTCTAAATCTTTGTCACAGATCTGTCCCGCACATCAGAGGGGGGTATATTTTTGGATTTAATTGAATAAATCTGCAGTATTTAAAATAAAATAAAAATAGTTTTTGAATCTATATATCAAACTCTATTTTTTGTAAAATTTTTACAATTTGTAGAGATTCAGAAGTTGTATAAAAAAATTGAGAAACAAGTCTTTAAACACGGAACCAATTTTAGTTTTTCAAGACTTTGAAAGTTTTTGAGTTAAGAAATAAAATCACAATTTTTGTCAAACTTTTGAAATTAAAGTTTGGTTTTGAAAATTCACCGAATCTCAAACAGTTTTCAAAGCGTCTAGGCTTACCCTTGAGCATCGGTACAAGAAGGCCTACATCGAAAAGAATTCACTTACCCTTAATCGCTACAGAATTCAACTTTGCTAGTTTGAGCAAACTAGTTGGCCCGCTCGCGAACATGACCTAGTTTGAGAAATTAATTTCGAATCTCTACATAGACTTCGGAATAAAAATTCACATCTACAAGGATGTCAGAGTATTTTAGAAATTGAAGAGTATGATTTGAGTATATTTCGGTGAAGGTGTTTAGATGGGTGAAGTGAAAACTCCTAACTTAACTCATCAAGGCCTCTTTGAGCATTGCTTTTGGAATAGCACATGGTAATTTGGACCCTATTATGTTGAGAAAAAGGGTTTTTAAATACACTTTGATCTCAGTTTCTCTCATTGGAGGCTCATTTGAGACTTCAAGTTTCCCTTAACAATCAGGTCTTGGACCTGATGCTTAAGAAATATGCACTCATTTATGTCATGACATATACTTTCCTAATCGATCTCACCATGGTTTGCTTTCAATATTAGCTGTAGATCTCAAGCACAAACCTATGGATAAGTCTAGACAAAGCTTGCGAGGGATTAGGACCCAAATGTAAGCAGATCCCATGTTGG
Source organism: Brasenia schreberi (assembly GCA_036023115.1). NCBI lineage: Eukaryota > Viridiplantae > Streptophyta > Magnoliopsida > Nymphaeales > Cabombaceae > Brasenia > Brasenia schreberi. Next base: position 22,831,424 of record JAYKKT010000090.1, read on the forward strand.
AGACGATCGGAGGGTAGATGCATGCGAGCCACTTCTGCCTGATCTGCTTTACCTCATGAGGATTCCTCTACCCGATCAAGCCTCCTCTTCTCTTGAGGTTGTGTCGTAGGAATAGACCATGGATGATAGCAGTGGATGTCACTTGAATAGTTGATCCTTGCCAAAATGGACACATGCACGCGCAAATCTTATGTGATTGGAAGCCAATGGGTCTCGAGCTTCTTTCATGGCTTCACCTCCACCAAGATCACTAACAAAATCATCAAACGAGATGGTTTTCACTCTGATATCCGGAAGGCTTCCAATGACCCGCATTGGTGGTGCTTAACATCAACCAAGGCTTGGTCGGTTCAATTATAATACACACTCATGCTTCAGATGGAAATTTTCACTACTTTAATCAACCCCCCAAAGGAGGTTTGCTCCTTAATAGCACAACCTACTACAAAGGCCACATGAGGGGAGTCCATGAGACACTGTCTGAGAGCAGTCCAACTACCATATCCCTCTACTATCGGGCTCTACCTACATCAGAGATGGCGGTCGACCCAAGTGGCAATATCCTAAATGGCTGCCCTCTTGTTCTCCCTTGAACCTCTCTCCAATTCATATACAAGAACTCTCAACACTCATAATGGTCGAACCCCCTCTAAGTCCCATTAGACTCCCTTTTATAGCACAAGTGATGCTAGACATGCAGCAGGACAATACATGGGCACTAGGGATGGTGTCTTATAGAACTCCCTAACACTAAAGACCCACACTACATCTAAAGTTCAATATACATGCACACCCCCCAGATCCCCTACCACATATACGATCCACCTAAGACATACTAGCGCACACTCCACTCCAAAACCTCCCCAACTGCCTGTGAAGCTCCCTAGGTCCCAAAGTGAACCTCTTCTGCAACCGTTGTACTCTCTCATGTGGTAAAGCTCCTCTTTGGCTTGGGTTAAATCTCCCTAGAGCTGGGGTATGTCTCTTCCTGGGAGCTAGTGGTAGTTAAATAACATTTGCCTCTTGCGTAACATTTGTTCTATTAGTTCTCACACCTAACAACCATCTATATGAAGTGCCACGTCGTTGGCCATGTATAACCGGTCCCATCAATACCATGAGAAACCAGTCACACTCGCTTGTGCATGTAAACATCAGCCAACAACCATCCTCCTCAATTTGAACTCCAAACCAATTGTGTGCATGGGCGCTACTTGGTTGTTTGGTTAAGTAATCACTCTCACCAGCTTTTGAATTCTAATGCCACAAGTCAGGACCCTTCACTTTGGTGGTCGTGTAACCACTCTAAGCAAACCCCATGTTCGTTGAATGTGAGCACCTCTCCTCTTCACATATTAGTTGGATGTACACAGACCATTCCTACCCAAACCGGCAAGATGTTCTCAACATCCTCTATCCACAATTTGCACCATGAGTTTCGTTTGTACTGGTAGACTTAATGAGTAAATAATGATGGCTTGGTTAATTAAACTCATGGATATTAATTGTATTTAGTTCATGTTAAGTATCTTCAAATACTTATTTGATATACTTTTTGATTAAGGTGAATGTCCAAAGTGTGAAAGTCACATGTGAGTGAGGTCTTATGCATGTGAATAGCATTGGGCATTCTTTAGTCCCATATTGATGGTTGAAAGCATCTCACATGTCTTTTTATATAAATGGTATCTCATGAACCTTAGTGCAAAGAGCTTTGGGTTTTATTTTCCTTTGTTGTTCTGTGCTCTATTTGATTATGGATTTTCATAGATTTGTGGCTTTTGTTAATGTCAACATGTTCCTATTTGTTGCATATTTCATGTTTATACATGTTGCCCTACGATTTCTTTCAACATTCTTAGAGAAATCAATAACCATAGACATGTCTTCATTTGCTACTCTCTAACCTAAGGTCAATATGACTGTTTCGAATTAATATAAAAATGAGCATGTCATCAACATATAAACAAATCAAACAATATTTTCTATGATAAAATTTTCTATAAACACATTTGTCTTATTCATTTGTTTTAAAACTATTTGCAAGAACAATTTGATCAAAATTTAATGCAATTGCTTAAGGGCTTGCTTTAAACCATATACAGACTTTACTAATTTGCAAACTTTATGTTCTTATCCAAATACAACAAAACTTTGGGTTGTTACATATACACATTCTCCTCCAATTCATTATTTAAAAATATCGTTTTAACATCCATTTGGTGAATAACAAGTTTATATATAGAAGCAAGTGCTAAAAGAACTCTAATTATAGTTATTCTAGCTACCGGTGCATATGTATCAAAATAATCAATTCCTTCTTTTTGAGAAAAACCCTTAGCAACAAGCCTAACTTTAAATTTATCAATTGTTCCATCAACTTTTTTTGTTCTTTTTGAAAATCCATTTACAACCAATTGCTTTAGAATCGGGAGGAAGGTCTACTAACTTCCAAATTTTGTTGCTCATTTTTCAGTCTATCTCATGTTGGATGGCTTCCTTTCAAAATATCAAATCAAGAACTTCATAGCTTCTTCGTAAGTCTCAGGATCATTTTTCGTGTTATAACAAAATGACATGACTTACAATTAAATCATAAGTTCCTTAAATTAGGCTTAAATTAGGAACATGTAGAAATTTGGTCCAAAGGTCTTTGCCTTTTACTTAGTCTAGGCATTGAAGTCCCTATATTGTTATTACTAGTTTCAATATTTTCTAGATCATGATCATTTTCATGAATATGTCTTATAGATCTAGGAATTAAGGTAAATTTCTCTTCTTTAAAAATAACATATCTTTACTCTATGACCATATTAATAGGATATGAGTAATTTCCCATTACAATGAAGCTATATGCCTTATTGTGTTCGACATATCCGAAGAAGATATATTTCATTCCTCTTTCACCCAACTTCTTTCTTTTCAGTTCTGGAACTTTGACAATATCCCTAAAACTCTAAACTTTGAGAAAGTTTAGGTTAAGACTTCTTTTATTCCAAAGTTCATATGGGATAATTCAATTTCTTTTATCTTGAACTCTATTTAAAATAAAACAAGCAATCAATAATGCTTCACCCCAATAACCATTTGATAAACCAGAATATAACAACATAGAATTTACCATTTCTTGTAACACTCTATTTTTCTTTTCTGCCACACTATTTTGTTGTGGAGAATAAGGAGTCGTAGTCTGATATATGATTCCCGTAGACTCAAAATAATTAGGATTATAATATTCTTCTCCTCTATTATTTCTCAAACACTTGATGAAAGTTTTATGTTGAAGTTTTACTTGAGTTTTGAAAATCTTAAATTTTTTCAATAAGATTGTCAACCTTTCTTTTTCTTAGGCTTATATCATATTTACTTCTGATATGATAACAACAAGATTATCCTTAGAAGAATTATGACCATTATTATTCAATTTTTTTCAAGTATCGACATTCACTCTTATAATGACCAGGTTTTCTACAATGGTAATATCAACCTTTCTTTTTCTTAGGCTTGGTTTTCCTACCATTGTTTGCATGATTGTTTTGAAATCTCGATTTCTTTTCTTTGATGACTCTATAGACTTAGCTTCCTCTATAACATGGACTTTCTCTTCAGTAGATTAGTCTTTAGAATCATCTTGTTTTCACTACTCTTTCTCAAGCCTAAGATGATTAGCCAATTACTCAAGAAAAATGCATTTCTTCTTGTGTTTTAAAGTTCTTTTGAAATCTTTTCAAGAAAAAGGAAGTTTGTCTATGATAGAGGACACAATGCTTGCTTTATCTATGTTCATCTTATGTTACTTGAAATTAGTTAAGATCCATTTGATCTCATGCAATTAATTTATAACGGATCTACCATCTACCATCTATCATCCTATAATTATTGAAACATGTAACAAGAAATTTTTTACTTATACCATCCTCCATCATGTACCTCGATTCAAGTTTGTCCCATAAGTCCTTTATGCATGCCGATGTTTGGTAGGTATCAAATAAAATATCTGACATAACATTGAGGATATGACACATGCAAATATAATTGCCATTGTCGCACTTTTGTCATTTGTAGGCTTCTTCAAGGATATCATTGTCCTTTTCTTCTGGTCTTGACATAGTGAGAATATACACAATCTTCAATGTAATAAGAAAGAAGTACATATTCTTTACCACCATAAAAAATTGCCAGCATAAAATCTATCTAACTTCATAAAGTCGGATGTCATCCCTCGAAGGGGCTAAAATAGCCATCTTGGCATAATAAACCTAAAGATTATTGTATTTGAGCTCTTGTTAATGGTACAATTCTTGAGTAGTTGGCACCTAAGAGATCAAATTTAACGCTCTAAAAGAAAGGTTATGATAACACTATTCTTTGAGGTGTGATAAACACTAACCTTTAGGTTTATTTGCTGCTACTCGTAACAATTAACCGAATGAAATAGATCTCAGCAAACACTTTAAAGCTACAACAAAAACCCTCAGTTCGTCTTGCACAAATGCAACTGAGTCATAGACAAACTGACAAAGCAAAGATGATGATGTTACAAATCTAATTAGCACTATAATTGGACTTACAAGTTTTCTTAGAAACTAAGTAGGAAAGGGCTCACACAATAAGAAAAAAGTTAGATGAATCTTGTTTACAATACCACTATATGTAGACATGGTGAAGATGTAACTCATGATATGCTACTAATGAGCATAATTGTCACTCAAGATGGTGACTCTGTATGCCATAACCTTGATGCATAGTGCTCAAGCGTTACAGTGACTTCATGAGTACAATTATCACTCAAGTAAATGGGTCTTAATGCTATCGTATGGCTGGAAAATACTCAAGAGTTTCATCCACTGCATATGCTACTAATGAGCATAATTGTCACTCAAGAAGGTGACTCTTAATACCATAACCTTGATGCTTAGTGCTCAAGAGTTACAGTTACTTCATGTGCTACTAATGAGTACAATTATCACTCAAGTAAATGGTTCCTAATGCTATCGTATGGCTGGAAAATACTCAAGAGTTTCATCCACTGCATGTGCTACTAATGAGCACAATTATCACTTGATAAGTTGTTCTTAATGCCACAAACATGTTTGAAAAATACTCAAGAGTCACAACCACTATATGTGCTACTAATGAGCATAATATCACTTAAGTGACTCTTAATGCCACAAACATAGCTGAAAATACTAATGAGTTTCAACCATTATATGCGCTACTAATGAGCATAATTATCACTTAACTAATTATTAATATCATCACATGATTGTATCCATCACCAAATATATTTTGGTATTTTGAAAATCACCCAACAGAATAAGACTTGGAAACCATCAATGCCCGATGCTTTGAAGGGTTTCATTGCTCTGAGGACCTCGTGCACTTCAGCTTTGGAGACGGAGGTGATAAGTGCAACCTACCCTATTCGCTGAGTTGCGGGAGTACAGTTTCACAGGCATGCTGGTCGAGGGTTGAAGGTGTGCCTAGCAGTTGTATGAAATCTTGGATTGCGGCTTTTAGCACATCTCCATCAGTACTCCAAGTCCCATTGTTGAGAAGCAATGTAGTACTGAGTCAGAGTTTGGGTATGGAAGAATTTCATGTAAACTTCATCGTCTCACCCAATTTTCTTTTGATTTCATCTTCTCTTGTGAAAGAATGATGTATTCACACTGAAGAACACCTAATAGGTGAAGAAGGGCCGGTGGATCAGCTTGTGCTAGGCATCTCTCGACTCCGTGCAAGCATGCTTCAATGTGACGTTTCCTTTGAGAAACGTTGCCAAAGGTAGACTTATTAAAGAGTTGGGAGTCTTGTTCCACAAAGTGTGGCTCGTGTTGCACACCATGGTCACCTTTTTACCATGCATTGCTGACTATCGTAGAGTTGAGGTCGTGAGTTGTTCAGGATGCAAGGAAGCGAAATGGGCGGTCTCTTTAGCATTGGCAACATGGCATTATATGAGAAGGGGAGAATGATCAGAATGAAATTGGAAATTGGTAGGTGCTGTACATTGGCTTGGGGAAAACCCCACCTTCCAATTGAAATTGACTACAACACGATTCAGGCGCTTAGCCATGAGGGTGGTGTGAACCTTTCAAAACCATGTAAAGGTAGTGCCGGTTGCGCCAATGTCCATAAGGTGACAGTGCTTGAGCATCAATGCAAAACATTTTGTATGTAACCATATATTTGGTTGTGGCATTAAAAGCCACTTAAGCGATATTGTGCTCATTAGTAGCACATGTAGTGGTTGTGACTCTTGAGTATTTTTTAGTCATGTTTGTGACATTAAGAACAACTTATTAAGTAATACTTGTGCTCATTAGTAGTACATATAGTGTTTGAAACTCTCGAGCATTTTCCAACCATACTTTGGCTTTAACACCCACATGAGTGGTAATTGTGCTCATTAGTAGCACATGAAGTCACTGGAACTCTTGAGCACTAAGCATCCATGTTATGGCATTAAGAGTCACCTTCTTTAGTGAAAATTATACTCATTAGTAGCATATCATGAGTTACATCTTCACCATGTCTATATATAATGATATTGTAAATAAGATTCATCTAATTTTTTTCTCATTGTGTGAGCCCTTTCCTACTTGGTTTCTAAGAAAACTTATAAGTTCAATTGTAGCGCTAATTGAATTTGCAACAACATATCTTTGCTTTGCCAGTTTGTCTATGACTCGGTTGCATTTATGCAATATGAGGGTCTTCGTTGTATCATGAAGGTTTGTTAGGTTTCATTGCATTCGATTATTTGGTGGCGACAAATAAACCTAAAGGTTAATGTTTATCATTCCTCGAAGAATAGTGTTATCATAACTTTCTTTTCAAGGTATTAAATTCGACCACTTAGGTGACAACTACTCAAGAATCATGCCATTAATAAGAGCTCAAATACAATACATTATTCCAAAAGCATTGGGATGTTATTGGCGACGACTTATTTCAGCTAATCAAAGAGCTTTTAACGATGGATGAAGCGTGAGCTGACACCTTACTGGTACTCATACGAAAAGAACAGGCTCCTAATCATCCAAGTAAATTTTGTCTCATTAATCTCTGTCAAGTGGTCTACAAACTACTCACTAAAGTATTGGTCAACCGTTTGTGACCATTTCTTGCCGACCCCAACAGCCCACTACAAAGCCGTTTCATGCGACGTAGAGGGGTAGTTGATAACGCCCTTATTGAACAAGAAGTCATCCACTCCATGCACTAATCTCGAAGTAAAAGGCAGCGCTAGTGTTTAACCTTGACCTAGAAAGGGCTTTTGATCGCCTGGATTGGACTTTCCTCAAACAAGCACTTTAACGTTTTGGATTCTCCCAGCAAACCGTTGCACTGATCATGCAATGTGTAACATCGACCAACATACGGGTGTTATGGACTGGAAACATGCTAGATGCTTTCAAGCCAAGGCGAGGTCTTCGACAAGGGGACCCTATCTTGCTGTACTTATTTGTGTTGTGCATGGAGCGTCTGTCTTTATTAATACACCATGCAGTATAGAAAAAAAATGGTTACTGTAAACACCCGAAATAAAAATATTTTTGAAATTCCCCAAAAGACAAATTTTAAAACCTTTATGATTTTACAAAGTTGAAAAACCAGTTTTAAAGGTTTTCAAAGTTTTAAATTCAAATCATAAGCAAACAAATTCAATCCAAATTGGAACCTAGATAAAGGCCCAAAAGAAGATCAAATTCAAGCTCAAGTCCAAATCCAAAGATGAATCAAGCTTGGATAAAGTCCGATCAAATTCAAATTTTATCAAGGTCAAGTCCAATTCCATATGAAGTCATGAGGAAAATCGAGCTTGCCCAAGACCAAACCAAGCTCATCAATTCAAGCAAAGGATCGAACTAGAGTTGGACTTGAGGCCATGATGAAGCCATATCATCAAGAAGAAGTCAAGCCACAAGTGCCGTATGGAATCAAAATCAAGGTGAAACTGGGTTATTCAAAGAAGACAAATTCAAATATTAAGCAAGATAGAGTTTCTTGAATTGAAGGAGCCTAACCCAGCCCCAACAAAGTGTATTGTATCAAAATTGTAAGAAAGGCCAAGACGTGATAGAACCGGCTACACCAAGGGCCTAATTGGCCACACCCAAACTCAAATCGTGGCACCCTAAACCAACCCACATGGGGCTGGTCTAAGTCAACAATAGGGGGACCACGGGAAGTGGATCAAATTGGACCAAATCAAACCAAGAAGCTGGCCCAACCCGCCCCATGAAAAGGGCTAGAAACCAGCCCCCTTGGCCTATAAAAGGGGCCAAGGGAGGGGCGGGTGGCTCATGGAGAGTTGATCTTGTATCTTTGAGAGTGAGGCTTCTATCTTGGGTGAGTGCTTAGGCTAGAGGGAAGAAATCCCAACATAGAGGGATGTGAACTTCAAGGTTAGGGGAAGAAGAGGGTAGCTAGGTGAGTGCCAAAGGAGTTTGGGGAAGAAGAAGGAGTTCAAGTGGCCGGATTCACTCTTGAATCCCGGCTTGTTTTGATAAATCATGTAAGTACATTCTCAATTCAATTTCAATTCTCTCTTCCTTCCTCTAATTCAATTAAATTGGGGTTGTATTAATGGAGCACAACCTCCCCCCACGTTGTAATAGTGTTTAGATTCAATGCCTTTACATTACATTTGCTAAATTTTTACTATTGCACACATGTACTCTATGTGTTTCTGTTTCTACTCCAATATAATCTATAAACACTCTATACTCTCTACCCCCTTTATGCTTAAGCTAATATGTATATTTTCCTTCGTGTGAGTTTAATTCAGGATGTAAAGTTGTTGCAATTTCAATTCGCGTGAATTTAATTTGTGATGTAGAGTTGTTGTAATTTCAATTTCGTGTGAGTTTGCATCATTATATTCTTAAAAACCAAAATCTGAATTTTCAGCATCTCTGCCTCTGATGATTGCTACAATTTTAATTTCCGGATTCTTGCTCTTTTTTGTATGAAACTTTGCCCACTTATTCTACACACTGGCCCACCTTAAATAAATTTTTAAGAATTTTAGGACCGCCAACCATGTAAGTAAAATTAGGCAAAATCGAACCAAAATCTGTCCACTATTTGCATAGTCGTTTTCCCTACAATAGATCTTGAGTTTTTATCCCATAAGTCTGTCTGTAGGAGTCCAAATCGATTGATTTTTGATGTATTGGAAATCTAACATCCGTAGCTTTCCAACAACATTAAAATCATTAAATTTGAAACTCAGGTCACTGAAATATAGACTCATCTTTGAGCCTCTGTATTTCTGTGACAAGATAGTTTTGGGCATCCGAGTGAGTCTGTTTCACTGATTCAATTTTAATTCAAAACAACTCCAATTTTAGATCTGTAAAAGGCTACAGATCCTCCACACCATAGATGGTCTGATAAATTTTTGAAGGTCTGTAGAACATTCAGATCTATTTGAGAAACAAGCCCTGAAAAGAGGACTTGTTCATTTCAAGTTCTTGAACCAAAGTGCACATTCAATCTCTTTTAAAACATCAGCTATTCACGTTAATTGGAGTTCATATTTGTTTCAAACTTGAAGTTTCTAAGCGCTTAAACCGACCCTTGAGCATCGGTTCAAGAAGGTTTAAAGCGAAAAGAGTCTGCTTACCCACAATCACCTAAGAAGTCATATTTTCAAAAACTTTGCTAGTTTTGCAAACTAGCTGACACGCTCGCAAAAGTAAATAGGTAAGAAATCTTCTCTTCAAGTTTCTATATAAGCTTTAAAGTGAAATTTTTCGTGTCTACAACTACCTATCCAACTAAGAAAGGGTGAACCATGCCTTTCACACAAGACCACGAGCAGTCAAGTCAAGATTGTTATAAGCACTTCCTTCTATCGTGCATCAAGTATGAAAATAAATTTCACCAAGTCTAAGGCTATGTGGTCCAGAGCAGTTTCCCACAGAAAGCAAGAAGCATTCACTCGCATCTCGGGCATCAGGTTTGCAAGCGACTTAAGGAACGCATTAGCCGTCCGCTCTCTGGTAGGGCAATAAGGGTCCGAGAAGGGCAATAACTCATTCTTAAAACCAACATTCTTAAAACAAGGACAAAGAGGCAGACGAAAAAAGGAGGAGAATCCCCGTTCCTGGTTCTCCTGTAGCTGGATACTCTGGAACCACAAGAATCCTTAGAATGGGATTGATTCCAACCCAGCACCTTTTGTTTTGAGAAGAGTTGCTCTTTGGAGAGCACAGTACGATGAAAGTTGTAAGCTGTGTTCGGGGGGGAGTTATTGTCTATCGTTGGCCTGTAGAATCAGTCAGTGAGGCTCGAGAGGCACTGGTTTTCCCTGTAGCGGGTACATGGGGTTCCCCCTCCCACATGGTCGCCCTCCCAAGTCACAATTTAATGCACTCATGGAAAAGCTCACCACACGGCTCGCAAGCTGGAAAGGCCAATTGCTTAATCCAGTCGGGCGGGTCTCCTTGGCGAAATCCATCTTAAATGCAATATCCATATACCAAATACTACTTTACTCGCTACCCCAAGGATTCTGCGACGCTATTGACCATATCACCCGCCCTTTCCTTCGGAAAGGGTCCACCAATAGTCATGGCATTCATCTCGTCCGATGGTCCACAACGACCAAGTCGAAGGAGAAGGGTGCGTCGAACGTATCACCCGCACTTTCTTTTGGAAAGAGTCCACCAAGAGTCATGGCATTCATCTAGTTCGATGGTCCACAACGACCAAGCCGAAGAAGGGTGGATTGGGACTCCGCACTGCTGGGTGGGCCAACATCGCATTATTAGGCAAGCTGGTCTGGGCTATACTATGTCACAAAAGCACGGTCAAAATCTTACAACACAAATACCTACACGATCAGCATCTTTGGACTTATTCTTCACGACAACATAAGTTAGCTGGATGGGCGGCTATTTTCAAGGCATTAGAAGTGTTAAAAGATGGATTCATATTTCGCCTTGGCCGTGGGGAGGTTTCCTTGGGGTATGATGAATGGGCATGCCATGAACCATTATCTACAAAGGTTGATTATGTTCACATAGCAGATGTTTCCCTCAAAGTACGTGATCTCTAGAATGAAAATCATTGAAACCTGCAATGCTACTCTACTATGCTGTCGTCAACTTTCCAGCAACACATTCTAGCCATCAACATTCCCCACAATCCTACAGACTTCGCCCACTATCCTCAGGTGTATTCAGTTGCCTCTGGTTATCATTGGTTACAACACTCTTTCTCCTACCCCTGATGGTAATCACAATATTGAATGGACATGGAAACTAAGATTTCCCTACAAAATTCGTTTGTTGTTATGGTTATTGAACCATGATGCACTACCTAACAACTACTTCACATATCTTCGTGATTTGGCCAACAATCCAATGTATTCACGATGTAGGGTGGAAGAGACAATTACACATTGATTGTGTGATTGTACCTCGACACGACAGTTGTGGTCTCGATTAGAAGTATGTACACACTCAATTTTCTGAAATGAGGGGTACTTTAAGTCACACAAAAAAAAATCAAACTTTTACAAAATCTAAAAAAATGATAATTTTACCATCAAGGCTGTATTGTTGAAATTTCACTAATTCAAGCATGTTTTCTTCAGGAAATGAGTTATAGAAGTTAAAATGAGGCATTTGGCACCAAAATAAGTTATACCTACAAAACATTTGCAAAATAACTATTTTACCACTACAAATATAAAATATTTAAAAGAGTAAAAAAAATAGAACTAACAAGTTTAAAACATAAAGAAAAAAGGAACAAAACCTCAAAAACTCAAAAGACTCAAGTTCGGCGATAGCTCAAGCCCAAGCAAGAGCGTAAAGTAAAAAGTTCAAAATACCTCTAACCGAGGAGGATCCTATACCAAGCGACCATACACCGATCAAAATATTAGAGTGGTCTAAAACGATTAATGAAATCAACCCACAAACGAAAAAGGACAAAGTCAACAATTCAAAAGAAAAGCCGAAAAGCCTAAAATACATCTGACTGAAGAAGATCCTACACTAAGCGACCCTACACCCTATCAGATAGTTAAAGCAATCTAGAAAGGTTAAAAAAATTAACTCACGGAGCTGAAAAAGATAAAACGTCATTGTCAACCACCAAAAACACTACCACCAACCACCAAGTGTGCCACTTCAGGCCATCACGCATGCCACCATAAGCAACCGTCGGCCACCAAATGTGCCACCACCAGACATCAACCACTGCCGCCGGCCACCACGAGCAGCACACGCACTGGCACGCGACACCCAGCTCCACGCGCCCATGCATGCGCCAACGGTGTTCGCGCATCTTCCACCGCATCAAGCCTTCTTCCCATATGCCACACATGTCAGTTTTCTATCAAATCACCGTCTTAAGCTCGAAAGGATAAAATCGCCTTTCAAAAAAAAAGTTGAGAGAGTTACAAATTGAAAGGGAGATCGTTGCCCTGAGTCAAGAAGTCGATGTAGTTGAGTCATGTTCTTCTCATGTGAAGCAATCTCGGGTCAATAGGAAGACAAATTGTCCCCAAAGAACCAAACCGACCTCAAAATTCGGTGAAGGATATAAGCCCACAAAAGTAGCAAGTGTTAGGATTGAGTCATTTTTTAACTCTACTAGCCATCCACTTCCTAATACCCTTTCCTCTATTGAAAATCCAAAAAAATATAGATTTTAAAAAACCAAAAACACGTGAAAAATAATAAAAAATAATTGAAAATCTAAAAATTCCAAGTGATGAAATTGTAAAATTTAGAAAAAAAAAGAGTCTATATTCCTAGGCACGCATGTAGATAGGGGCATGAGGTATTTTTCACTTAAGTCATCACAAAATTTTAAAAAACATATGCTCTGATTGGTTTCATTCCCATGAGCACCACTACACACCCTCTCAAGGTTTTCCCTCTCAAAGAAGCACACAAGAGAATGATTGTTGCATGAGTCTAGGAGTGAAGGATGAAGTTCAAGACCTAGCAAAGCAAAAGGAGCTTGAAGCCATGCATGAGTTAGAGCCATCTTGGCATTCACACAAGAAAGCTTACTCTCACCATGTGAAAGTAGTGAAGCTCGAAAAAGATATGCCTAAAACTCATTCCTCGCAAAACTCCCTAATGGTCAAGCCATGCCTAAATTATTCACATGCATTTCATGTATTAAATCACACTCATGCACCAACAAACCCACTCAATGTGCCAAAAGATGTGGACTTCAAGTGTGCCAAAATTTTCACACCAACAAAATGAATTTCAAATTGAAAGACAAAATTAAAATAAAATTCAAAACTTGGTAGACATTGTTACTCTTAAGACATATATTGATATTCTAGGTACGCCTAACCCTACTATGCATAAATAAATTCCTTTGAGCCTAGGTTCCCAAGCCTATAATCCTGACACATTTAGGTTTTATGTATCCTTCAAGTCCAAATGAGACCACAGACCTAACCCCGACTCAAGCTCACGTCATATGCGATAAGCTTGAAGTTGCCCTTACTGGGTTTGGTCTTGAAGACCATTCTCCATCCTCTCTCATTGTGCCGTGGGACTGGAAGCTCTTTGGGCTCCCATTTCCTATGAACGCATCACATCCTTTGAACAAGACCATATCAAAGCCTATAACAACTTGAGACTCATGTCCAAGCTCATGCATGCCTAATGGGTCGGTCATGCCTGCCTCTAACCTCTGCATACCCACTAAGGGACTAGCCACAATTTCTCTTGTAACTCATGCCTTCCTATCTGGCAAGAGATCAACCATGTTCCCCCTTGCCATACACATGCACTCACATCATTCTCTTGAGGGGCATTGGGTTTCACCTAGAGTCCATCATAAGAATGTCAACCATTTCACACCTCGGGTGTGTATTCTTTATGCACCCGACCCCCCAAACCCTCCTTGGACATGATTCTAACCCCGAATGTATACCCTTGATACACCCAGAATCCCCAAACCCTCTTTGGATATGATTTTTACCCTGAGTTTTGTATATTGTAATTTTGGAGACCAAGTTGATAATTAGGAATTAGTGTTCGGTGAAAAGGTAAAGTGTTTTCAAAATCATTTAATAAAATTTCAAAAGTTTTTATTTTGAAAGATAGGACCTAGTTCAAAACAACAAAATATTTTGAAATAATAGAAATAGAAGTCTTAAAAAAATCTAAAAGTTAAAGAGTAAGCAAGCTTTCCTCAAAATTCTCCTTTTATATCACAGGATGCTTCAGAAGGTAGAGTGGGAATTCTTCATATACCCCATACCATTTATCCTTAACAAGAAAAAATCTATCATTATAGTCTTAAAGTAGGAATAAAACCTACCAATTTGAATATTATTTTATTTGTGGATTAGGCCTCGTAATGTGAAAAATAGAGTTTTGAAATGTTATTAAGTTTTTCAACAACAAATACCTCCACAGGAGTAACAAAAAACTAAGACCGAAGTTAAGGAAAATATATGAGATGAAAGTCTTGTCAGATAGGAACTAAAGGAGAGTAACTTTTAAAAATGATTTTACAAAACCCCAAAGTGTCAAGAAAATAGACATAGAGGTCATCCTACTTAAGGCATCTAACCTTCATGTGATCTTGTCAAGCTCCCAAAATATCTTGTAGTCCCGAACACATTTGATTCATCCACTGTATCTTACACACCAAATGCTCATGTGTATATATAATGGTCTTGTTTTCGTTGGATCCATTGAGTCTCTTTTGGCTAGGATTTCACTCTAGAGTTAGGACAACCCAAGTCCAAGAAATGAGTTCTCTATCAAGAAAAAGAAAGTTCATACTCTTAAATAAAATCTTGAAAGAAAATTTTTAGTGGTGTTATTCTTTGCTATAAACTAAATAAATTTGGTTAATGACAAAGAGGGACATCTGTAAACACCCAAAATTTTCTGAAAATGAGAGATAGTTCAAGTCGTATAATTTTTTTTTTAACTTTTCAACAATAACAACAATAACTAAGCCTTTTCCCATACTAAATGGGGTCGACTACATGGATTTTTTGTTTCCACAGAACCCTATTATTGCCATGTTAGCAGTTAACTCACAATAAGCTAGATCATTCTTTATTGTTTCTTTTCAACACTTTTGTGGTCATCCTCTACCTCTTTTAATACTTTGAAAATATAGTTTTCATACCTTCTTACAGGTTCTTCTTTTGATCTTCTTTTTCATAACGAAAGAGCCCAATTTTAACCACACATAATTGATCTTCCACGGAGCCCTCTCCTAATTTGTTTCTTTTGATCTTTCTATATAATTGATCAAAAGAAGTCTGTGAAAGATCAAAAGAAGTCCACAGAGCCCAATTTTAATTTTTATGTCCTCTGAAGTAACGAAATGATCAAACATAGATTTCATATATGTTGTCTTTGTTTTACTAAGTAAGAAGCCTTTACTTTCTAATGTTTCTCTCCATAGTTCCAATTTTTTATTAACTTTTTCCTTAGACTCTTCCACTAACACAATGTCATCAGCAAATAACATACACTAAGGTACTTCATCTTGAATATGTTTTGTAAAGTTATCAATCACCATTATAAATAAGTATGGACTTAAAGTTGATCCTTGATGTAACCTAATATTAACTTCAAAGAAGTCTCTCAGTCTTTCATGAGTCCTTACATATGTTTTTACACCATCGTATATGTCTCTTATAAGGTTAACGTATGTCAATGAGATACTTTTTTTTCCAAGGTTCTCCAAAGAACCTCACTTGGTATCCTATCGTATGCTTTTTCTAGATCAATAAATATCATGTGAAGGTTATTCTTTTTTGCTCTAAAATGTTCTATAAGACGTTTGAAAAGGTGATTCACTTCAATAGTAGATCCGCCTAATATAAATCCAAATTGGTACTCTGTTGTACTCGATACTTGTTTTAACCTACGTTCGATAATTCTTTCCCACAATTTCATAGTATAACTCATTAACTTAATACCTCGATAATTTGCACAATTCTAAATGTCTTCCTTATTCTTATATATGAGTATAAGTGTACTCCCTCTCCACTTTTTGGGCATTTTTTGGTTTTTTCATATTTCATTAAATAATCTTGTGATGCAAGTGATCACTGTTTTTCTTAGGATTTTCCAAACTTTTATAGGAATATTGTTTGCTCCTACCGATTTACAACCCTTCATATGTTTAAGAGCCTCTTTGATTTCATTCTTTGGAATACGTCGGTAGAAATTATGGTTTATATACTTATCTGATACTAACATCTTTATTTTCATTAAAAAGCTTATAAAAATAGTTTTTCCATCTATTTCTTATATCATTATTTGCCACTCGAGTTTTTTCATCCTCGTCTTTGATGTATCTAACATAATTAAGATCTTTAGTTTTTTTATATCTATCCCTAGCTATCCTAAACATATCTCTTTCACCCTCTTTTGAGTTGAGTTTTTCTATATAAATCCTCTCAAATTTTAGCTTTTGCTTTACTAACAACATTTTTCGCTTCTTTCTTTGCTTTCTTATAAGTGTCTAAAGTTTTACTAGTTTTCTTAGCATAATATAATTTGTAGCATGTCCTCTTTTCCTTGATTTTATTTTACACTACTTCACTCCACCACCAAACTTCTTTTTGTGCCGGTACACCTCCCTTATATTCACCTAACACATCTTTAGTCACTTTCCTAATATGTATAGCCATATTATTCCACATATCAAAAGGTGTACCAACATAATTCCAAGTATCTCCTTAAAGGACTTTCTGTTTAAAACCTTACCGGATAATGTTCTGATATTACAAGAATCAATATGAATCTTATTATGTAACACTAACTTTCTTACCCCCTACATCCGTTCCTATTGAAAATGTGAAGACCCTCTTTGTAATTTATTCACTACATTCGGACAACAATGTAGTAGGATTAACTTTTTTACTCACACTCGTTTATGATATAAAAACCCTCTTTACAATTGATTCACTATATCCAAGCGAAAATGCAACTTCTTACTTTTCACTGTATTCGAGATTTGCAACGCGTCGCTAAACAGGAATAACCCAAAGCAATAGTCATAATTCTTATTATAAGTGAGAGGGTTGCTCCAATCTAAAGATGTGAATAAAGGGTTATAATTGAGAAATCCACTAACCCCATAAATTTTTGTTTCTACCCTAATATATAATATATCTTATACATTTTCATCTTTTTTATGCTTATATGTTATATCATCTCATTTTCTTTTGTTCGACAAATTGATTGCCTCTAACTCAACTCAAGAAGTTATAAAGATATATCAACCATAATTACATTTGATTACATAAATATGTAATCACTCTTACAGTGGATTAATCACTCATAAGTTTACGTTAGAAATGATATTAGGTTATGATCGCAAACATTTTCAAGTAAAAACCTTTTTAGAGAAGCATCTCAAGGATATATATGTCAATAAATTCTTTCTCGAATTAACATAAACCCTCAACAAAATTCTTGAATCATTAAATCATTAACCTTTAAACCAAATGCATCATTACTTTCTATAAGAAAATTTGTGAAGATTTCAACATACCACACAATCCTTATGCGATCTCTAAATTTTACACACGACCAATATCTTATAAAATTTCTATAAATTTTGAACGTGTATAAGATTCATAAAAAAATCATCAACGATTAGACTCAACATAAAACTGAACCTATTTGTGACAAAAATCCTGTGACACTCGTTCAATAAAACCATCATAACATTATATGTAGATGTCTAAATCTTTCTAAAGTGGTATCTTATGAAAGCTAACTTTTAAAATTTTCAAAATAATAAAGTTCATGAAAATAGAAAACGCACGTATAAAATATTTTAATAAAACCTCACATCTTATGTTAACTTTAGTAAAATTCTTGAGATTTTTGAACCCCAACAAGGACTCCTAAAATATACGAACTTTTATGCCATAAAAAAAAACAATTCTATTTTCACCGAACCAAACCTAATTAGACAAGTAAAATCAACATCATTTTAGAAAAGATTGTTTTGAATCGAAATTGTTATACAAAAAACTTCGAATTCCAAAATCACTTTTCATCATCAATAACAACATATTTTCTCACAAATTGTCAAATAATTAGATAAATCTCTTTACAAGTTTCAATAAACTTACTAGTGCGCTCACACACATTTTTGCAAACAAAATTTTAAGTCAACAAAAGACCAAAAAAAATTATTTACAAAGTCCCCGTCATCAGAACCCTCTCGGTGTAGATACAGTACCTGATTTTGTTATTTGGACTGCTGCTCCAATTTCTTAAGCTCCAACCAAGAGAGAGCACATAATTGCACCAACTCTTGGTGGTGCACACAAGTTTTGTTACTGAAGAATCTTGTCCTTACTTGAATAAGAAAAAAAGAAGTGGTTTTCAGTTGGGCAGATGATTTACAGTTCTACACATTATAATCAGAGTGCAGCTAAATTTTCCCAAATTACGATAAAACGCACCAATAAACAAGATACTACAGGCTATCTCTAGATTCTATACAACCACGGGCACAATCCAAGAACCAAGGAAGGGTCTTCACTGCAGGCCCAAAAGACAATCCTTCTAGGGTTCGACCCCTGGCTTTCAATAGACAAAGTAGCAGTAGAATGTATCTATCAGCTCGTCCTCCCACCCGTCAATCATCTTGAATGCAACAAAACTGCATCCAATTCAACCAGACGATATTGAACTCCACCATCAAAACAGCTAAAATGGAGTCGATGCTCTCTGGCGACAAATATACCATCTCGGATCTACCAAAACTTGGAAACTACGGTGTTCATCTGTGTGCTGCATTACCAGCCCATGGCTGAGTTCTAGACATTGGGCCTGTGAAAGTATTACCCGGCGTAAAAGCTGACCCTGCTGACCAGGTGGATGGCACCATAGACGGTCTTGCCTGAGCTTGCTGTGCATGTTGCTGAGCCAGAATCTGGCTTACCATACTCGGTGTATGGGCACCAGGCAAGTTCAAGTTGCTTATGTCTATGCTTCCTCTCATTCGAGCAGGCCGCCAGTTCTGATTGGGAGCCATCTCCATCATTGGTGCTTCAGGTAAAACAGGAGAAACCGGAATATTAAGTATCTGATCAGCAACAACCCAGGAATTACCAATTGTCCTAGGATTTGACAATATCTGGTTTGTGGTAGCACCAGGTACCAATGGGGGCTGAACAGTAGCAGTCAGGTTCGAACTTGGTTGTAGTGGCTGCTGAGCAGGGAAAGAGTGAAAAAAGATGGGCTGAACGACATTTTCCAATTGCCTACTTGTGTGGGGAACCCTTGTGCTAGGACCAGATCGAGGTCTCACATTCCGTATGTCCTGCAGGGTGCTGGATTGAGTCATTCGAAGACCCATTTGCTGGTCCAGTGAATTCCTTAAACCAGAACTGCTCAATGCCGCAAGGCCCACAACCGGCTGATTCGGAGGAGGATGCCGTTCCTGATAACAGAACAAAGATAATGTTATCAAAAGGTGAATACAGAAGGCTTCTAGCTGTAAAAAGCCCTAAATGTTCATGATAGAGAGGACCAAGAAAGCTACACGACAAACCATTAGTGTAGGAAATGAATTTCCTTCAGTGAATTGGTCAGTAATAATATCCATAGAAAGCATCCAAGATGGTGGAAGGTTCAAACGTTTGATGGATGAAAAGATGAAATGAAAAAGGCACTCCAACTGGCACGTTAATTATGACTGGCACAACGAAGCTTCTCAAGACACGAATCTCATGAATAGCAGTTGCAGTGTCCAAACTAACAGTCAGGTTTATAGTAAGAACAACAAAATCTACCTGGGGGTTCAACTGCATTGGCATGGTCAAAGCAAGCTCTGGAAATGCAAGACTTGTTTGCTGACGTAATTGTTGCCGCTCAGCGTTAACAACAATAAGACCATCTGGATTTGCTGTTGGGAAGGGGAGAGATTGAGATGAAACCGGTGCATTAGTATAACCTGCATTTCTTTTTCCTCTCGCCAATGCAGTTTGCATTTGTGAAGGAGCTGGCAATGCCTGGACTGCTGAGGGGACCCTAATGACATCTCTAGGTATTGCCAGTCTCCTGGACTCGATTATAGCAGTTGGAGTCGCAGCCCATGAACCCTGCATTTGAATACTATCCTGAGCTGCCACAATATGACCACCAGGTTGCATACTTCGCTGTTCCGGTTGATATATTGTTTGAGTATCTACTGATTCTCGACTAGGCCCAGTAGTAACTGGGTCTACATCCGTAGGAATCATGGTATTACTGGGATAACTTAAAGCTGAATGAGGGACTTCTGGAATAGTAACAGCAGAAACGGCAGAACCATGCGGATAGTTTGGTGGTATTGGCCTAGCCAAGGCATCTCTCAGAGATTGATAGTCATTGCTTTGGGTTGTAGCTGACGTGTGCAAATATGGTGTCCCAGAAAGACATGGGGCACGAAACAACCCCTCAAGAGCTTCTTCAGAAGGTTTCATGTCAATGGTACCATAGTTGCTCACGTGTGTATATTGAGTCGTGTTTTGTCTTGAACTTTCTCTACCCATCCTGATATGAACTGCTTCATCACTGCCTTCAACCTCTGCTGTCAAATCCACAAGACATTCACATTTCTGAGATCCACTATGAACAAGATGTTCCCCAGTTCCATGTGAAGAGTGTGAATGTAACTGATCTACATCGCTATTTTCAGTGTAGGGCTTCCAGGACCAATCTGGTGAGATCAGTACAGCAGAAACATCATTGCCTACCTCTCTCAAAACCTACACGTGGTCAAGGATTGCTTCAGCAAGTAGGCAACATATCTATGCAAAATCTGTTAGCATCAGATCAAAAGATAACTTGCCTTCAGCATATTCTGATCAATCCGCAAGTCAGTGCAGTCGACAGACTGATTGCAGTGAGGACATCTCCAAGATGGCTTTCTCAAGTTTATTTCCATGAAATTTTCATAGTCAAAACACTACGGTACAATACACAAAGCCAACAGCCAATAACCATGTTAGATTATTCCAATGGGCAGAAACCACAGAACAGCTACTTTGACATCAACATCTATTCATGTATGGTCATGCATGTTTTACCTGAAGGTGTTTACACCTCTGCCCCTTAACAGGGTTTCTGATGCGCTGAAAGCTGCCAATGAGAAATATAGTCAATCATGCTTGACAAAACTATAATTTAAGATTTGAACCATCAGAAAGCCTGTTATGGGTGAATGAAATAGGTACCTTATGGGACAGTTCAGAGATATTCTTGAAGGACCCTCAATCAACTCATCATCTGGCCAGCCAAATCAAGAAACAGTATCAGATCATGGTATATTTGAATCGTATGAGATGCCTTACTAAGTTATAACAAAGATAAACTTATGTTGGTAAACCATTCACTTGAAAAGGCAAGGACGCTTTTACAATTGACAAGTGTGTGCTAGGTCCAAGTGCAAGTGGGTAGTGCAAAGGGATTTGCACATTATATTGATAAAACAACCTCTAAGAACCCATTAGTTTCATCAGTAAAGGTAAACATTAGGTAGTAGGTACAGACAAAGAGGGAACCAACCACTCAAACTAAAGGTTCAGACTTTCCCCACAAGGGAAGATGAATTGCGTTGAACTTAGAGTGTCAAGGTGTTTGCAGAAGACGTCCCTACACCCTTCCCATATCTCCCAACGGAACAAATTGGGTCTAGGCCACTTGAGTTAGTTGCCTTGACCAGCCAGTGAAACTACTGCTTAAAGACAAAAATCATGTCACCTGATGGAATTTCTGAAACAGCAGGTTGCACGTAATCTGTAAGAGGCACAGCATCAACACTTGGAACAGTAGTCATCACAACAATTGCAATGACATAATTACCTGCAGATAATTAAGTATGTTGCTAAGCATTCAAATTGACTTTAAATTTTTAAGGGAATGTCTTTCTCATCCGACATACTTGAAAAGTTCCCAATAGCTTGTAAAAGATTTATTCCAACTTTAACCATCCAAGTGACATCTGTTGGAAGTTGCGCTCCAGACTCCTGAAAATTGGAGAAAGCAAAAGCTGGTATCAGCACGACATTGCTATACATCAGCGAGCAACTTTCTTGCTTGTACTTATTTCTTTTTTCAGACAGCGTTTGAATTTTAGTAGACATACCATGGACACACTAGTTCTCTTCTCGACTCCTATTCCATTTATTAAGAAACTGCCATCCCAATAAATCAAGTCACACCTCCTTGTAAATATGTAGGCAAGAAACAGACAGCAGAAGAGAATAGACTTACTTAACTTGTGGAGGACTTGTAATGCATGAAGAACTCTCCAAATTGTCGACCTGGGAAACAAAAAGGCGCTGCAGAAAAAAAAATGAGTTCAAAGGCTCGACAATGGATTTCCATTTACAAGAATCACATTTTCAATAATGAGGATATCTTTTTCAAAACTCTAATGTAAAAGATAATGCAGGTGAAAATCAAATTGAAGTTTTTCTCCCTCGAGTAAAAAGACTGGTTAAACTTGGTTCTCATCTTGGTGCTGTAAAAGATGCATATGCACGTAGAGAAAGACACCATATATTTGACAAATACCACTAAATGTGGAAAGGGTGAAAGCAGTGTTATCCGTATCGTACGATACGGTGTGATACGCCACGATACGATACGGTAACCTATATCGTATGATACAGGTTATCGTGCCGTATCGTACGATATGCCAAAAAAAAAATTCAGGTTTTTGGCCTCTCTTCACTTCTCTCCAAAGCATTCTCCGATATGCTTGTTTGGGACTGCAAACTGTGTATGTATTGTAACATGTAAATTCGGGTTTATAATTTTATTTATTGAATAAGAATAATTTATGAACAAATAAAAATTATGACAAAATTATTTCCCTTTCTGTTGCCAATTTTTAGGTATATTTCTGTTACCAATTTCTAATTTCATGAAATCGCAAACAATGAAGAACAATTTGGTTGTCTCGGTTCATTGAGTGGGCATTTCACAACTTCATTATTTTAGGGTCCACCTTACATGACTTCCATTGAGTTGAACATGATCAACGTGTGTGAGGCTTAACTCAGTCTGTGAAGTAAGAAATGGAGCCGAAGCATTAGTTAAAAAGCTAGTCTCGTAAAAGAAAAAGGGGATATCATCAAGTAACAATATCACATCACTGAGGTGTTATAGACTCAATTATCAAAGAAATGGAGCTCATCATTTTGTTCACATATGAAAATTATGAGCATTGCTTTGGGGCGTCCCCGTCTAACGACGTGCTGCAGAGCCCGAATGCAGTAAGAAGTAAGCAAGGGCCACTACATTTTCGCCCGAATGTAGTGAATCAATTGCAGAGAGGGTTCCCACATCATGGACGGGTGTGGGTAAAGAAGTTAGTCCCGCTATATTGCTGCCCGAATGTAGCGAAAAATTTTCAGAGTCTCCACATTTTGATTATGGACGGATGCGGGGGGTAAGGAAGCTAGTTCTAGATAATAAGATTCGTATTGGTTCTTCGAATATCGGAACATTATCCGGTAAGCTAATGGAGGTGGTAGATACTATGATTCGGAGAAAGATTCATATTCTATGTTTACAAGAGACAAAATGGGTTGGAGAAAAAGCAAAGGAGATAGAGGATACATGTTTTAAATTATGGTACTCAGGTAAAGAAAAGGCTCGAAACGGAGTTGGTATTATCATAAATAAAGATTTAAATGAGAGTGTAGTAGACATACAACGATATGGTGACCGTTGAATATAGTTTGTGCTTACGCACCCCAAGTAGGACTAGAAGATAGTATAAAGACAGTTTTTTTGGAAGAGTTAGATAAGGTATTTCAAAAGATTCCACAAAGGGAGATGATTTGTTTAGGAGGAGATTTAAATGGACATGTCGGTAAAGAGGCATTAGGATATCAAGGGATTCATGGAAACTTTGGTTTTGGGGATATAAACGAGGAAGGTAGGAAGATTTTAGATTTTGCTATGGCATTTGATCTCTTTATAGTCAATACAATTTTCAAAAAATGAGATGAACATTTAATTACTTATAAGAGTGGCTTATCACAAACACAAATTGATTACTTTATTTGTAGAAAAAAAGATAGAGCGTTAATTCCAGGAGAAAGCTTAACCACCCAACATCGACTTTTAGTTATGGATTTACAAAAAAAAAATGGACAAAGAAGAAAAGAGTGCATCGAGCTACTCGGACTAAATGGTGGAACCTCAAAAGCGAGAAAGAAGATATATTTAAACAGAAAGTCCTTCAAGGAGATGTTTGGAATTATGTTGGCACACCCTCTGATATGTGGAACAATATGGCTATACATATTAGGAAAGTGACGAAAGATGTCTTAGGGGTATCTAAGGGAGGTGTACCGGCACAAAAAGAAGCTTGGTGGTGGAGTGAAGTAGTGCAAAATAAAATCAAGGCAAAGAAGGCATGTTACAAATTACATTATGCTAAGAAAACTAGTGAAACTTTAGAAGCTTATAAGAAAGCAAAGAAGGAAGCGAAAAAGGCCGTTAGTGAAGCAAAAGCTAAGATTTGGGAGGACTTATATAAAAAACTCAACTCAAAAGAGGGTGTAAGAGAGATTTTTAGGATAGCTAGGGCTAGAGATAAGAAAACTAAAGATCTTAATTATGTTAGATGCATAAAAGACGAGGATGAAAAAAATTTATTGGCAAATGATGATATAAGAAATAGATGGAAAAACTATTTTTATAATCTTTTTAATAAAAATAAAGATGTTAGTATTAGTTTAGGAGATTTAGCCAAGTCAGAAAAGTATATAAACCACAATTTCTATCGACATATTCAAAAGAATGAAGTAAAAGAGGCTCTTAAATATATGAAGGGTGGTAAATCGATAGGACCAGATAATATTCCTATAGAAGTTTGGAAAATACTAGGAGAAAAAGGAATCACTTGGCTCACAAGACTATTTAATCAAATATGGAAAAACCAAAAGATGCCCGAGGAATGGAGAGCAAGTACACTTATACCCATATATAAGAACAAGAGAGACATTCAATATTGTGCAAATTATCGAGGTATCAAGTTAATGAGTCATACTATGAAATTATGGGAAAGAATTATCGAACGTAGGTTGAGACAAGTATCAAGTACAACAGAGAACCAATTTGGATTCATGCCAGGCAGATCTACTATCGAAGCGATTCACCTTTTGAAACGTCTTATGGAACATTTTAGAGCAAAAAAGAAAGACCTTCACATGACATTTATTGATCTAGAAAAAGCTTATGATAGGGTACCGAGGGAGGTTCTTTGGAGAACTTTGGAAAAAAGAGGTATCCCATTGACATATATTAGCCTTATAAGAGACATGTATGATGGTGCAAAAACATGTGTGAGGACTCATGAAGGAACGACTGACTTCTTTGAAGCTAATATTGGGTTACATAAAGGATCAACTTTAAGTCCATACTTATTTATAATGGTGATGGATGAGTTAACAAAACATATTCAAGATGAAGTACCTTGGTGTATGTTATTTGCAGATGACATTGTATTAGTGGAGGAGTCTAAGGAAAAAGTTAATAGAAAATTGGAACTATGGAGAGAAACATTAGAAAGCAAAGGGCTTCGACTTAGTAGAACAAAGACAGAATATATGGAATGTAAGTTTGATCATTTGGTTACTTCAGAGGACATAGAAATTAAAATTGGCACACATTCCATTACCCAAAAGGAAAGTTTTAAATACCTAGGGTCAATTTTTCAGAGTGATGGAAGAATTGATGGAGATGTTACGCATAGAATTAATGTTGGTTGGTTAAAATGGAGAGGAGCATCAGGCATTCTTTGTGATAAGAAGATACCATTAAAGTTAAAAGGTAAATATTATAGAGCAACAATTAGGCCTGCCATGTTTTATGATTCTGAGTGTTGGGCAGTTAATCATCATGTACAAAAGATGTCCGTGACAGAAATGAAGATGTTGAGATGGATGAGTGGTCATACAAGAAAAGACCGTATAAATAATGAGGTTATTAGAAACAAATTAGGAGTGGCACCAATAGAGGATAAAATGAGAGAACATCGTTTAAGATGGCATGGACATATAGAAAGAAGATCAAAAGAAGAACCTGTAAGAAGGTTAGAAAAACTAAATTTGGAAAGTATTAAAAGAGGTAGAGGACGACCACAAAAGTGTTGGAAAGAAACAATAAAGAATGATCTAGCTTATTGGGAGTTAACTGCTAACATGGCACATGATAGGGATCTGTGGAAACAAAGAATCCATGTAGCCGACCCCGTCTAGTATGGGAAAAGGCTTAGTTGTTGTTGTTGTTGTATGAAAATTAGCAAATAGACAACTACACGTACAAAGATAACAATTTGTTAATTTTGATATATTAGCTGAGTGGATGATGGAAGATAACGAAGAAAATGCACTCCTAACCGAAGAAGACACTGCATGGATTAATTTGAAAGGAATGCAACAACATCATGAAGGAGATGAAGATTTTGATTTTGAAGCAGAAGGTGATGAGAAACTTTGAATCTTAAACAAGGAGAAGATGAAGATTATTTAGTTAATGATCCTGATACAAATTTATAATACATAAAATGTAAATGTATTTCATTTTTTGCTTCAAAATATGTAAATTTGGATGCAATTGTTCAATGTTGAATGCTCAATATGTACTAAACTTTGCATTATATGAATTTAAAGCAATTACCAGATTTTTCTTGATTTTTTCAGATTTTTACTAATTTTTTCTGATTTTTTAAATATTTTCTTATTTTTTAATATTATTTCTTTTTGGCTCCGTAACATCGATGGACTACACTTTGTACAGTCATTGGATGATCAACTAAGAAGATAGATGGCTGTAGAATAATGGCAATGCAATTAGTTTTAGTAGGTAATGATAGGTTAAGAGAAAATTGCAAATTGGTCTTTCTCTGAAGTGTGTGTTATTTTAGCTTCATCTGTTAGTCCAATCCACCACCATTATGGAGGCAAGAAGTTGACCGACGTTGTGAAATGTGCGAACAGGGAGGGAAAAGTAACTTCCAGAGTTAAGATTGATTGATTTTTCACTTCTGAAATATGTTTAAAGAAAGGCTCCATGGAAAGTGGATTTGACATATGTGTTCAGAAAGTTTCCATTGGTTGAGCCTTCTTTCTCTGCAAATTGCATCCATTTGACTCGTTGGGATTGCATTGCAGAAAGATGGAGTTCTCAATCTAATGATTGAAACTTGTTAGGATTCAATTTTTTACCAATAGTTTGCATTAGCATATTTCTCACGGTGAGGATTTCCCTGCAATTTTGAAAAAATTGTAGACGATCTATGTATCCATATTTCGCCCTCTTCTTGTTTGCAATGAAACAGAACAAAGAACTGAACTGGGGAAAGGAACCCTTTGAAATGCATGCAAAAACCAATTGAATCTGAACCCTAAGGCTGTGTTTGGGATTTGGGAGTTTGGAGAGAAAGGAAGGAGAATGATTTAAAAGTAAAGAAATGAAAAAGAAAATGAGTATGGTTTATCGTTATCTTTATTCTAGCCGCTAGTGTGTAGATATATGACGAAAAATGAAATTTGAAAAGTTTAAGATATAATTTTTTACCATTTTTATCCTTTATTTTAAAAAATTAACATAATTAATATTTTATAAAAAATATTAAAATGAAAAAACTAATAAAAAAAATCCGAGAAATATACCGAAGATAATAAAAAAAATCCGCACCAATTGCCAATAATTGCGGCTTGGGGTAGATGTGAATGCTCTTACGCTTCATAATCTCCAATTTCAAAAAATGCTTGAGAAGGAAGCCAACAAAAATGTAAGACAAAGAAAGAACTGGGGGGAAGCTTCGCCGCCCTGCAACGCCACCTCACCGACCAGCGGCTGTATTGCCCGCCTGCTCGTCGATCCGTCCGCCTGACCGTCTGCCGAAGCCACCACGCTTTGTGGCGTCGGCCGAAGCGCAAGCCGATGGCAGGGCAGTACAAACATGTGCCGCCGAAGACTCAATGGAGTGTGGAAGTGAAGCTTGCGTCTCTGCATACGCCTTGGCTCATGGCCAAGTCACCACATTGCTCGCTCCCTTCCACGTCGCCAGCACTGATCTCTTCTTCGACACAGCGCGTGTCGGAGCTACTCGGTGCATCGCGGTTGGGGGTGGTGGGGGCTGATGAAGATGGAGGATGTTGTGTGCAGACTGTGCTCGGTGGTGGGATGGGTAAATATGTAAAATTATATCAAAATCGCCCGGACGTGGAGGAATCGAAATAGAAAGGGCTTTTGGAGGGATTATAAAAATCTCACTTTCCCTTCCCTCTTATCTCCCTCTCTCCCAAACAAGAGGAATTTCTCAAATTTAAACATCTCCCTTCCTTTCATTTCCCTCTTAAACCTTGCTCCCAAACACAGTCTAAAGCAACATGTGAAGACGATACTAGGAATGAGCAATGACCTCAACCATCTCCAAGCAACTCTAAGCTGCCTCATTCTTACTGTTGTGGTTCACTCCCAAAAACCACTTCATCTTACCTCTACACCGCCATGATCACAGCCTACGCCTCTCCCCCCCCCTCACTGCCATGCCTCCGCCATCGCCCTGTACCGCAACATGCTCCATCTCCAAACCCCAAACCCCAACCCCCAACCACTTCATCTACCCACGTCTTGAAATCGTGCCCAGAAGCACTAGGAATCACGTGGCACCGATTTAGTGCCTCTGAAAAATGCACAGATCTGACCTCAAAGCACTCTAGATCTAATTTGGAGAGAAGGACTTCACTATAATATTAAATAATAGTGGGCTCAATGGAAATATTATCAAAAAGTTCGGTTTCATAATATTATTAAAAGGGGAAATGTTTTGTATCTAAATTTTTATACGCATATTATATTTATATAAGTATATTAATATAAAAAAGATGTCGAATTATCTCGTATGTTAATGTGAGCATTCCTATTAGATACATAATAAATTTGAGTAGTAAGTTTAAAAAAAATTAAATATATAAGTGGAACATGCGAAGTAATGGACATGGAAATCCAAAATAAATAAAATATCCATTTAAATATATATTGCATGTTTTAATCCAACTCATATCCACCCCTTAAAATAGTAGCACAAAATGCATTTCTAAATTTCTCATGAGTTATATTCTCTCAATATGGTTGATAATCAACAAATGATATGAATTGTTCCCTTTACCCATCTCTCTCTCATTTGCCTTATCCTTATTGCCAATATATATACACATATACATACATATACGTAGAGAAAGAAAAAGAGAGTATATGAGGAGAGAAGGTTGTAAAAATTGTATCATAGAGTACAATATGATACGAGTTTATTGTTTACCAATATCTGAAATGATTCGATTCAGGTACATGTATCGTATTTGCACTTTTATCGGATTGTATGAGTCCGTACTATTTTTTTATCGTAAGAACCCGAAAACCATGAGTTTTTATAGGTATTTTGTTTTCTCTAATGACTTCCTTGCAACCGGTGTTTGTTCTCAAACCCAGTGTTGTCTATAATGTATCATATCATGTATCACTTTTCTCCATAATATCATAAATATTTCATTAAAAATAGTATACAAATCAAGAAAATAGATAAAAAACTGAAAAAACACTAAATGATTATTATAAATCAAAATAAGTAAGGATAAGTTTGAAAATTGTATCAAAACACTAAATTATTTAATAAGGTATCAAGCACCTACATTGATGCACAACAATTTCCTCATTTGAGAATGTGTTTCCTAATGACTAATACTTGAGACTCTACCATCAATGAATCTCTCCATAGGACTCAAACAGGTAATAATTCCTACCCTTGATATTCTAAGGGTTAATAAATCTGTTTTTGGTACTCTAACAGTTAATAACTCCTACCATTAGAACTCTATAAATATTAAATAAATAAGAGTGTATTGTACAATACTCTCTTGTATTGTGGAATATGGCCCATATTGCACGATACGAGACGATATAGGTAACATTACTCAAACCTTCTCTCAATCTTCCCTTTCCTTGATTTTGTGGAGAAATCACAAGATTTTCTCTTTAACTCATGAAATCAATAGGGCTTCTATGGCTTACATTTTGGGTTAGCGAGGAACTTAGATTCACTCACAAGGATGAAAACAATGACATTAGAGATAACAAACAAGATTTTTGGACAGAAAAGGTAATTGAGTATGTTGGGAAGTGAAACAAAGAGAAGGGACTTAATAAACAAGGTGAGAAGAGGGATCCACAATGGACTTGATAAGAAAAAACCCATCATAGCTGTTGACAGTGGCCACATGCCAAGCTTATGAAGGAAGTGAGACTGATTCTTGTACCTTGCCATGGCCCTGAGTTTCTGTACTTGTATGGGTCCATAATTCGAGAGAGAGAGAGAGAGAGGGGAAGGGGGAGGATTTCAGTCTTCCAAAAAATACAGCAGTGTGGGGTGGGGCATAAATAAGGTGAGAAAGATGAAGTGGTGTGATTGGCTTGGCTTCATCCACATGCTGCTAGTTTAAGACTTCATCGAAAAGCAGAGTTTGATTGATTTAATTGTCTTTACTTTCCACCTTTGTGGTTGATGGTTTTGAAGGAAGGCCCCTTTGCGGGGAATAGTCAGCCAACCATGAACTTTTTTTTCTGAGAAGATCCAAATATCTGATCCAAAGAACCAATCAAATTATGCAATAATGGAGGCCTGGCATATTCCTTTCCATTCCTAATCCTTTTGAACCGGTTTTTCAGTAGAAAAAAATTGGCTTTTCATAGATTCTGAGCTCCCTTACTTTCCCAAGCCTTTTTCTTGCTATAGTTATCTTTGTTGGATTTGATAATGTCTGATCCAAAGTGGAAGTACTCTACTCCGCTATACTTGTAAATAGAAGCAATTTTTGTAATGAAATTAAACATGGAGGTATATTTCTCACATGAAACACCTTCTTGGAGGAACCAAAAGGGATGCAAGTCCTTGTTCTCATACGCCTGAAGCCGTAAAATATAAAAATACAGCAAGTTTTGGAGGATAATAAAGAGAAAAAACTAAGACTGGATAGAAATAAGCGATTGGGATATGTCTCAGCATTTTGAAAATGTTTCTCAAAAAATTACAATAAAAAAGCACATGATATGGTTCAAGAAGACCAGAAGGAGACAAGTGAGCAAATAAAGAGACAAGAAGAAAAGGAAGGGTTAGGTTCTAGTGGCAATGGCAATGGAGTGGGGTTGAATCTTATTCCACTACAAGAGCCCCTACTCATTGAATGACTACCAAGAGTGATACATGAGGTAGAAGCAAAGCACGACAAATATGTTCTTTTTTTCTTCCATGCATTAGATTGATTATGACTTAGAAGGAGGTAAATGAGAAAGTTGATCTACGATGTAGAATTTTTTTATGAAAATTGCATATATATTGCAAATTCATTTTTCTTTTAAGGTATGGCAGATGCCATAACTAATATAAGACCAGGTTGTACAGTGTCTACTTATCATGCTTTGGGAGGTAAATTATTAAAATAATGGATTGACATTGTTCTTGATAGTTAGTCATAGAAGAGTGATAGTTGTTCTATTTTGAATGAGGAGTGGACAGGTAGCCAACATAGATTTTTAGTAAACTCTTGATCTATTATCCAAAAGGGACATTATTTTTGAAGTCATATCATTTGTCCTATATTTATAAGATTACAGAAAATTTACTCCCTATTTTTGAAGATATTGAAGATGTAAGAATAAGATACTGAAATCGAACTGTGGAGTGTGGATCCATGAGTTTGCACATTGTATAGACTTAATCTTGAGGATTTAAATGGGAAGAATGAAATCAAGAGAACTATTGATGTGTGCAAAAATATCACGAAGTTTACTTATAATTATTTGGATTGCATTTGATGAGAATTCATACTAATAGAAGAGAATTTATTAGGCTTGCAATGACAAGATTTACTACGAATGTTTTATTGTTCAAAATCTTGTCATGCATAAGAATGCATTGAAAAAAAATGTCCATACGTTGGTTAAGAAAGAAGGGAGGGATTGAAATAGTTGATATTATTTTCAACGCTAACTTTTTGGATGAGTGTAACATATATTTTTAGGAAAACTATGCATTGGTCAAGGCAGGCAAGGAAAATAGTAGACAGTGAAGACAAGCATACTATGTCTTATTATATGGATAAGGCTAAATTAAAAATACAACCAAACCTTCACCACAAGCGGCCACTTCTAAAAAAGGTTTTGCATATAATTGATGCACACTAGAACCGACAAATGCATCGTAATTTACATGCCATATTTTCTAAATCCCTCCATTAGATTTTCTTCCAACTTTATAGAAAATGAAGTTAGAAAGGAAATGTTAAACACAATTGACCTTATATAAGATTTATCTATTTGGTGCAATATATATTTATAATTCAACAAATATATACATAATATTGGAGATTTTGGTAGGCCAATTGCAATACAACTGCACTCCCAAATGCACTAAATATGATTTGGTTCATTAACTTGTTATATAAACTCTTTAATTTTAATTTGATTATGAATTGGAGTGCTTCTTATTAGATATTTTAATTTTATTTTAGATGAATGGTAGACTCACTTTGGTGTAGATGCACCTAACTTGTCAAGGTTTGCTTAATAGATATTTAGCAAAACCTATAGTTCAAATGGATGCGAACGAAATTAGAGTTTTTTCAAACATTCCTATGTAGAAGAGAAACATATTGGAGTAGCTTGCCTTTGTGATTTCATTTTCATTGTATACAACATGAAGCTAAGGCAAAGTAGTATGTAAGACTGTAAGTTATTTATATGATTCACATCTATTTGAATTTTGTTTTTGAAGAGAAACATTTTTCATTTTCATTGTATTCTTCCTTCTTCTTTTTTATAAACATATGCAAAGAGATGCAAGAAGCGCAAGAAAGGTGTAAGATGACCCAATTAGCTATGAAAATATTGATATTCTGGATTATTGGGTGGAAGAAGAAGAGGCCCCATCAATTTAGATAATGAAAACAAGAAAAATAGAAGTAGAAGCAAAGATTGAAAATCATGAAAGGCACTGGATGATGATGATGGTGACCATGATTATCTTATTTGTTGAATATATTCTACGTTTTAGGGAATGAAATTAAACTTAGAACTTTGTCTGCTAATTAATTTGTTTCTATTTGTATTTATAAATTGCAATCTTTTAGTTTCTAATAAGTCAAAACTAGGAGCCTTTGACCAGTTGAACACAAACTGACATTTTATTTTAAGTTTCTTAATCTTGTAGTTATTCTTAATTGTGAAATGTCAATATTATTACTTATTAGCTAGTTATTATTAGTTGGATTATATTTAATGTTAACTACGTTTTCTAACAATCTGTTATCTTTTGTTGATTAATTTCAATTTTTGTCATTTTATGTATTTTGTATATTTTCTTACAATTTTTCCATTAAACATGATGATTTGCACCATGTTGTACAGTATCACATGTGTATCTGTGCCCTATGCGATACGGGCACTGATACACTATTTACAACATTGGGAGGAAGAGACGAACACATAGACATCCTTAACCCTTCACAAGGCATTCACCAAGGCAAATCCTTGCCACAACTA
Source organism: Brasenia schreberi (assembly GCA_036023115.1). NCBI lineage: Eukaryota > Viridiplantae > Streptophyta > Magnoliopsida > Nymphaeales > Cabombaceae > Brasenia > Brasenia schreberi. The sequence continues at coordinate 22,865,026 of JAYKKT010000090.1, forward strand.
TAGAAACTAAATGGAAATATGTAAAGCATGTAGTTGAGTTATCAATCCGTTTTATAAGGATTTCATAACAGAAGACCAGCTCTGGGTTGCAAACGACCTTAATTAAGAAGAATAAAAGCATTAAAATTTTGTACCTGGTAATTACTTTTGACATAATAGAAAAAATATTATTGGTGTCAATGATAAGATTCTCCCCTTTGCAGAAGTGGCTTGATATCTGAATAAAAGCTCCAGTCAAATGTCATAAAAACCAACAAGAAATAAACTGCAATTGCTCTAACTAGTTTAACCTCGGTGGAAAGTGCAAGCAGCTCATCAGTGTCTGACTTTATAAACCACTTGTTTCTACAAGCATTCTGCAGTAGTAAAGCACAATATTATCAACAATTCATTGAGTGAGATCAAAGATTGACATGAGATATTCTGTGTAAATCATCATTCGTGGAGAAGAAACATATTCACATATTAATGTAACCACCTTTTTGTAAAATTTTCTATATAGGACATGCATGGGAAGAAGTAGAAGATGTTCTTTCACCCAAAAGAGCAAGAGGTGCTGTGCTTAAATAAAGACCAAAAATATTATCCAAAAGAAAACTACAAAAATGAACCACCACTACCAAAACCAATACCAAGCCTTCTCCCACACTAAGTGGGTTATGCTATATAGACTCCTAATCAACATTGTACTTGCACCCAGAGTGGTAGCTCAACGGCAAGGTGCTCCGATGCCCTTGCCACAAGCAGGACTGCAGAGTTTGACTCCTGGAGGGTGCATAGTTTCAGCCTCCCATTGTAACCCAAAAAAATATTGTACTTGATCTTGTTCCTGTTAAAATTTTCCTTTTATTTCTGATCTTTTTAGCCAACAGAGCAAACTTGTAATATTGGCAGCCTTGCTGCCATTTAATCTCTTGTCTCAGCCCTATAAAAAGGGATGTGTAAACTCCCTAAGTGATCCTTAATGCTTGTTAATAAAGCCTTTTCCTCTTGAGTTTTTCCTTTCTTTTGTGCATGCAAGTGTTTGGTGTTTTGTTTGTGAGAAGATTATATTGTGCAATTGGTTGTAGTGGATTATGACAGCTATGAGAGTTAAGCTTGTTTCATTACATGGTATCAAAACCATATCGACTATCTTGGAGTATATGCCAAGTGGTAGAAACGATTTTCAAGAGGACCCGAGACTTGTTTTCCATCATCCTTTTTCAAACTAAGTGCATTTTATTTTCTCCCTAAGGAATTCAAATCAAGTTCGAGTCGTTATTTGGTATCCTATAAATCTATGTTATCAATAGCGGTTAGCGGGTAGTTAGCGGTTGACCCTAATATAGCGATAGCGGAGATATAGTGAATTTAGCGGTACAGTTTCATTTACAATTAAAAAATAATATATGCATATAATAGATTCTCTAATTTCTAAGAAATATTAACAAACACAATCACCATATTCATAAATATAAATCAAACTAAATAATCAATTTTTAAGAAGACAAACACTAAATTTCATGTGGCATAAGGATATTGAATTGTTAAACTTAAACTAAAAAACAAAAACATAAATGTAACTAAGTTATTCTGACACAAGTTATTCTCTAAGTAGTGAACACCTTTAACTGAGTCAACCTTTTAGTGGGGAGGGTTGTATCTTACATGATTAACCCCTCAAAATTTACTTCTACTCTTTGGGTTGTAGTGGCACGAGTACCACCTTGGCCCATGTAGATCTGTCACTACTTGTTTCAAATATTAACATTTTATTTTAAAAATTTAAATATAAACAAATTTGTTTATGAAGTTAAATGATTTGGTGAGAAAACATGACATAACCAAGGTATTAATGTTACATTAGCACCAACTATTTCTTCGTATTGCATACCTACCAGCTTCTATGCTTTTATGCAATAGCAAAATTATAAGCAGTTCCACAAAGCACAATAACTTCAGTGATCAGGGAGTCGACTCACAAATTGAAGTTTATGGAGGCTGAGAGAGAAAGAGAGAGATGGTGGAGGTCGGGTTGCAGCAATGGAGGTTGCAGCCCGCAGAGTCCCGATGGTAGTGGAGGTGATGGAAGTTGCAGGAGAGAGAGAAAGAGAGATGGAGACAGAGAAGCAAGAGAGAGAGACAAACGGAAGGGGACCAAAGAGATACACATACAAAAGGGAGACTAAAGAGAGAGAGGCAGACAACTCCCGTTGTTTGCTGAGAGAGAGATACCAGTTGTAGGAGAGAGAGAGACCAGTGGTAGTGGTGCACTTATCTGTCGTTGGTGACAATGTAACGAAGGAGAGAACGGAAGGCACAAGAGAGAGGGGGGGAAGAGAATCGACCTGATATAGGTTTGGTATTTGGGTTGGGTCGATCCATATCCATTGGATTGACGTGTACGCAATTACTATTACAACGGATCGCTATAGCGCTCTTTAACAGTGCTAATAGCGGCCCTAACCATTATTTTACCATTGATATAGCGGCCAAGGAGTTGCTAATTCGCTATAGCACATTATTGATAATGTACATGTAAATCTTTATAGAGGACAAAGGTTTGGCCTTTGACAAATATCAACTATAAGATACGAGTCCAAACTATGAAAAACTATCTCTATTTCAAAAGATTATGGGATATGTGAGAGGCATAAAAGTGAAATTATCCTTTATTGCCACACAAGAGCAAAAAAAAAGAATATGAGGTTGGTTATAGAACCATGTTAATGATTATGTTTGGGATAGTGTGTCGAATTTCACTAAGGTTGAAGACGCATGGGAATTACTTACATGTGCAAATTGGTATTGCTTATGGAATGGCTCTTAGAGACAAGTCATCCCTTTTGCAACAAGGTGATAAAGGAGTAAATAAATTTTCTAGTAAATTTTAAGATATTGAAAACCAATTATAAGGTTGGTCCCAAGCCTAGATAAAGGAAGAGGGTAGCATGAGGCTTTCGACAGCCAACGTAAAACTTTGTTGCACTTATTTTCCATGGATTCTACAAATTATGATAGGGCTCTGTGTAAATAAAGAATCCATATAGTTGACCCCATCTAGTATGGGAAAAAGCTTAGTTGTTGTTGTTAAAAACCAATTATAAGGCTACGAACAATGTGAACAAAATGAAGATTTTTTGTTATCAATTTATGAGGGGATTTAGAGAAGACTTTGAAAGTGTGAGATTTTCTATATTTCAAGCATTACAAGAGAAGATGAGGCAACTAAAGAAACAACTAAAAGAAAGGATCTCCATGTCCACAACCTCTTGTTTTATAACCTCTTCACAAGATACTAACCCTTGGTTGTTAGATTGTGGTGCTTTCTTTCACATTATACATACGATGAAAATCTTTTACAAAATTACACAAGAAACAATCTTGATGTTAAGGATATTAAGAACCTTTTCTTGTAAAGATTGTACTCTTGACAAAATAAAGCACACATTTCCAAATAAAACTTGTCACAAGTGAATCCTTCAAACTTCTACGTTCTGATGTTTGGGTCCCGCACCGATCATGTCAAAGGGAGGTATCTCATACCATGTTATTTTTAATTAATGACTTTACTAGATATACACATTATATTTCTTATATTTCCTATAAAGTAAGTCATTTGTTTTCAAAATTTTCCTTGTTTTTCATGCTCTTGTTAAAATTCAATTTGATGTACATATCAAAATCTTTAGGTCCAAGTCGAAGGGAGAGTTTGTATCAAAAGAATTTGAAACTTATTTAAAAAACAATGATTATTTATCAAAAATCGTGAGTCCTCAACAAAATGGTCTTGTTGAATGTAAACACCGACATATCACGAAAACTACGAGAACACTATTAGTCTCTAGTGAAGTTACCAAATATCTTTCAGCCGATTTACTTAATAAATAGAATGTCATTCTCTGTTTTAAACAATATTTTACCCTATGTTATCAATAGCACGCTATAGCGTTTTAGCGGGAGAAAAAACGCTTTAAAAGGTGACCCATAGCGGGCGACCCACTAGAGCTGATATAGTGCAATAACGGTCCGCTATATCACTGTTAGCAGACAGTGTTTTTAATACATGTTGGATCAGGTCGATCCAAATTAAATAAAAGGTCAGTAACCCTCACCGCTAACGCAGACGAGGGTTTCTCTCTCTTCTCTCTCTCTCCTCTCTTTCCCTCTCCCGCCTCTCGCCGCTGTTTGTAAATATTAGTCGATAATTGAAGGTTGATACTTCACGAATCAATTCCACCAAATCACCAAGAGTCAAATAGCATTCAAGTATGAATCCCGATCTTTAAATACAACAAACAAGAGAGCGGAAGCATACATAAACAAGTCAAAAGCAGTGCCAAGACTGCATACTTTTATTGATGATAGATCCATGTATTTAATACTTTGCAAGAGGTGTATGTGACATGAAATGAGAGAGAGAGAGCAGCCCTTGAAGAAGGGTTGTTGGCTGTTGTGTTGTGCACAGCATAGTAACAGCTACTAACTAGCCGTTGGAGGCCAGCTGCCTCCAACGACTAGTTGGCTGGCCCAGGCCCTGGGCCAGTCCTTTTACAATTAATAGTCAGCCACCACCCCCATGGACACCACCACTAGAGGTACACTTGGCAGGCGGTTAGTGCAATTCGAGAAAAGCTCACGCCATTGCAATATGTTGAGCCAAGGACAGTCTGATTTTGGAGATCTCTGATCAACTAATAATTGGGTGCTCTGATGCCTCCCGTAGAACTCAATGTTGATGAAGACTTTGAGATCTACCCCTTCCTGGATCAGTTCGTTGTAGTTTACCTCGATGACATAGTGGTCTACAGCAACTCAATGGAGTAAGACATAGTGAGGCAAAGCAGCACTATAGGAGCGAGTCGTGTGCTTAGCTTACAGTAAGGATAATCCTTTGCTCCTACTACTTATAGAACCGAAGCAAAGACTCGCTTTGCCGAGGCTTGTCTGACTTTAGCTTACTGTAAGCGCCCTAATCTTGGTTCCTTATTTTAGGTAATGCCTCCATTATGGTGCAGGTTAGATAGACTATGGTTTGGACACCCTGGGGTCTTACCAGGGACAATGACAAGATAACCTTTTCTCTGCCCTATGGATCACATATTTGAGGTATCACTTGTTTAAGTGTTGTATTGCTGTAACAATTTATGTTGCTCTTTCATGTTAGACTAGCTATAGATATTGCTGTAACCATAGTTACCATGGTTGTTCTTGTATCCTCATTAGGTGTTACAAAATTTAGGTAAATGTGATGATGTTTGAAATGCCAGAGGAATTTGGCCCACGAATAGATTTCAGAGTGTACTCATTCCTTGAGAATCAATCACTGCCTAAATCAGTACAACCAGTTTTAGCTGATAAATAAAAGTAATTATTTTGTTCCACGTTAAGCTTAATTCTTTCTGCAGATAAAGGATTCAAGGCTATATATAGAACTTTGTGATCCAGCATCGCCCGATTGCCAGATATCCAATGCCACAGTTAACCCTGAAGTTTTGAGGTTTCCAAAACATAGCATGGAAGAAACGGTAAATTTCAAGCATGAGTTGAGCTGACAAGTAATGGAGAAGTTGTTACGACTTGCTTTATAACCCTATGCACAACATATGATTCTCAAGGTCAATAGATGTTTGTGCTATTTTTAAAATCTTAATTTGCCTAGAACTCTATAGCTACTGCTTATCAAATTGAGGGCGCAAACCTTCTTGAATTCACTGACAGCTATACTACCCAGAGATCTATACTTTGTCTTGTTATTTGGCCCTTAGTGTCTTTGCTAATTGGGTTCCTGTAAACCTGATAAGACTTATCAAGACTAATTGGCCTTGCAGTTAAAAACTTAAAGTTAGTCTTCTCTGCCCACAAGGATGTAAAGATCATACAGTTCTCATCCATGGATGATGCCTTTCAAGGTTCCAGTGAAAGGTAATTTTCTCCAATGCATTTTGTTAGACTTTCTCTAGCAGACTTCAAATCATAGTGTCATGTGAATGATGATTTGCATTTCGTTGTGGAAATTTAGGCATCGTATGACATAATCTAAAAGATAAGTTGAGGCTTTTCATTTCGTTGTGGAAATTGCATCATTCGAAGGACTGAGTCGTTGTTTGGTGAAAAGCCTCAACATGTTTGGCATAAATTAGAGAACCCATTATAAAAGAAGTGGTTATGTTTCTTGATATTTCTTATAAATTAGAGAACTCATTATATACAATGGCAGCAACTAAGCCTTTTCCCATACTAGACGAGGTCGCTACATGGATTCTTTGTTTCCACAGATCCCTATCGTGTGCCATGTTAGCAGTTAACTCACAATAAAATAGATCATCCTATATTGTTTCTTTCCAACACTTTTGCGGTCGTCCTCTACCTCTTTTAATACTTTCCAAATTTAGTTTTTCGTACCTTCTTAGAAGTTCTTCTTTTGATCCTCTTTCTATATGTCCAAACTATCTTAAACGATATTCTCTCATTTTATCCTCTATTGGTGTCACTTATAATTTGTTTCTAATAACCTCATTTGTATACGGTCTTTTCTTGTAAGACCACTCATCCATCTCAACATCCTCATTTCTGTCACAGACATCTTTTGTACATGATGATGATTAACTGCCCAACACTCAAAACCATAAAACATGGCAGGCCTAATTATTGCTCTATAATATTTACTTTTTAACTTTAATGGTATCTTCTTATCACAAAGAATACCTTATGCTCCTCTCCATTTTAACCAACCATCATTAATTCTATGTGTAACATCTCCTTCAATTCTTCCATCACTCTAAAAAATTGACCCTAAGTATTTAAAACTTTCCTTTTGGGGGATGCAATGTGTGCCAATTTTAATTTCTATGTCCTCTGAAGTAACCAAATTATCAAACTTACATTCCATATATTTTGTCTTTGTTCTACTAAGTCGGAGGCCTTTGCTTTCTAATGTTTCTCTCCATAGTTCCAATTTTCTATTAAGACTCCTCCACTATAACAATGTCATCTGCAAATAACATACACCAAGGTACTTCATCTTGAATATGTTTTGTTAACTCATCAATCACCATTATAAATAAGTATGGACTTAAAGTTGATCCTTGATGTAACCCAATATTAACTTCAAAGAAGTCTGTCATTCCTTCATGAATCCTCACACATGTTTTTGCACCATCGTACATGTCTCTTATAAGGTTAATGTATGTCAATGGGATACCTCTTTTTTCCAAAGTTCTCCAAAGAACATCCCTCAGTACCCTAACATAAGTTTTTTGTAGATCAATAAATATCATGTGAAGGTCTTTCTTTTTTACTCTAAAATGTTCCATAAGACGTCTCAAAAGGTGAATCGCTTCAACAGGTATGAATCCAAATTTGTTCTTTGTTGTTCTTGATACTTGTCTTAACCTACGTTCGATAATTCTTTCCCACAATTTCATAGTATGAATCATTAACTTGATGCCTCGATAATTCGCACAATTCTGAATGTCTCCCTTGTTCTTATACTATATTCCTCGAGCATCTTTTGGTTTCTCCGTATTTCATTAAATAGTCTTATGAGCCAAGTGAATCCTATTTCTCCTAGCATTTTCCAAACTTCTATAGGAATATTGTATCGTCCTACCGATTTACCACCCTTCGTATGTTTAAGAGCCTCTTTGACTTCATTCTTTTGAATACGTCGGTAGAAATTGTGGTTTATATACTTTTCTGATTTGGCTAACTCTCCTAAGCTAATATTAACATCTTTATTTTCATTAAAAAACTTATAAAAATAGTTTTTCCATCTATTTCTTATATCATCATTTGCCACTAGAATTTTTTCATCCTCGTTGTTTATGCATCTAACATAATTAAGATCTTTAGTTTTCTTATCTCTAGCCTAGCTATCCTAAAAATATCTCTTTCACCGTCTTTTGAGTTGAGTTTTTTATATAAGTCCTCCCAAATTTTAGTTTTTGCTTCACTCACGACCTTTTTCGCTTCCTTCTTTGCTTTCTTATAAGGTTCTTAAGTTTCACTAGTTTTCTTAGCATATAATGTAATTTGTAGCATTCCCTATTTGCCTTGATTTTATTTTGCACTACTTCACTCCACCACCAAGCTTCTTTTTGTGCTGGTACACCTCCCTTAGATACACCTAACACATCTTTTGCCACTTTCCTAACTCATTATATATATATAATCATAAATAAAAGTGTATCACTAAATCCGCTATATCCCCACTATATCCCTGCTACCGCTATATCAGGGTCGACCGCTAACAACCCGTTAACCGCTATTGATAACATAAATTTTACTCATTGAAAATTTATTTGAAATGGTTCTCAACTATTTGCATTTGAAGGTGTTTGGTTGCAAGTGTTGTTTTTTTGGATAAGAGTGATAAGCTCTCACCTCGAACCCTTGAATGTATCTTTGTTAGATATCACATTGACAAGAAACGCTATAGGTGTTATGACCCTCATAATCATAAACTTTATGTTTTGAAAGATATTACATTTGTTGAGAATGAATTCTATTTTCAAAACAATCTTTTTGAACCTTTCTTTAATTTTGAAACTTCCTTCTTGATTGATGTTTTTGGAAGTGATGAAAATCAAGAAGTGAACATAGAACATCAAAGTAAAAAAGATCAACATATGCATTCAAAAGACATCTCAAAGATATTAAGTTAGAAAAAGAACCCTTGAACTCAAAGATATTAATTAAATAAGATCTAGTAGAGAAACTAGGCTAGCCAATAGCTTTGTCTCTTATGAAACTTTTCCTCCTCGGCATAGAACTCTTGTGATCACCATTACATCCATTAGCGAACCAAAATCTTTCAAAAAAGTTGTCATCTCCCAAGAATAGCTTAATGCTATGAAAGATGAATTTGATGCTATAGGAAGACCCCAAACCTGAGATGTCGTTAAACAACCTAAAGACAAGAAAACCATAGGTTGTAGATAGGTATGCAAAATTAAGACCAAGAATGATGAAACTATAAAAAGATATAAAGCACATCTAGTTGCAAAAGTTTAGGCATAAGAGCATGGAATAGATTATGAGGAGACTTTTGCATCAATAGCTAGAATGACCACTATTAGAACCCTTCTTGCTGCACGTGCAATCTGTAACAGGGATACTTTCAAATACAACAACAACAACAACTAAGCCTTTTCCCATACTAGACGGGGTCGGCTACATGGATTCTTTGTTTCCACAGATCCCTATCGTGTGCCATGTTAGCAGTTAACTCACAATAAAATAGATCATCCTATATTGTTTCTTTCCAACACTTTTGCGGTCGTCCTCTACCTCTTTTAATACTTTCCAAATTTAGTTTTTCGTACCTTCTTAGAAGTTCTTCTTTTGATCCTCTTTTTATATGTCCAAACTATCTTAAACGATATTCTCTCATTTTATCCTCTATTGGTGTCACTTATAATTTGTTTCTAATAACCTCATTTGTATACGGTCTTTTCTTGTAAGACCACTCATCCATCTCAACATCCTCATTTCTGTCACAGACATCTTTTGTACATGTTGATGATTAACTGCCCAACACTCAGAACCATAAAACATGACAGGCCTAATTGCTGCTCTATAATATTTACCTTTTAATTTTAATGGTATCTTCTTATCACAAAGAATACATGATGCTCCTCTCCATTTTAACCAACCAGCATTAATTCTATGTGTAACATCTCCATCAATTCTTCCATCACTTTGAAAAATTGACCCTAGGTATTTAAAACTTTCCTTTTGGGGAATGCAATGTGTGCCAATTTTAATTTCTATGTCCTCTGAAGTAACCAAATGTTCAAACTTACATTCCATATATTCTGTCTTTGTTCTACTAAGTCGGAGGCCTTTGTTTCTAATGTTTCTCTCCATAGTTCCAATTTTCTATTAACTTTTTCCTTAGACTCCTCCACTAATACAATGTCATCTGCAAATAACATACACCAAGGTACTTCATCTTGAATATGTTTTGTTAACTCATCCATCACCATTATAAATAAGTATGGACTTAAAGTTGATCATTCATGTAACCAAATATTAACTTCAAAGAAGTTTGTCGTTCCTTCATGAGTCCTCACACATGTTTTTGCACCATCATACATGTCTCTTATAAGGTTAATATATGTCAATGGGATATCTCTTTTTTCCAAAGTTCTCCAAAGAACCTCCCTCGGTACCCTATCATAAGCTTTTTCTAGATCAATAAAGATCATGTGAAGGTCTTTCTTTTTTGCTCTAAAATGTTCCATAAGACAGCTCAAAAGGTGAATCGCTTCAATAGTAGATCTACCTGGCATAAATCCAAATTGGTTCTCTGTTGTACTTGATACTTGTCTTAACCTACGTTCGATAATTCTTTCCAATAATTTCATAGTATGACTCATTAAATTGATACCTCGATAATTCGCACAATTTTGAATGTCTCCCTTGTTCTTATATACGGGTATAAGTGTACTTGCTCTCCATTCCTCGGGCATCTTTTGGTTTTTCCATATTTCATTAAATAGTCTTGTGAGCCAAGTGATTCCTATTTCTCCTAGTATTTTCCAAACTTCTATAGGAATATTATCTGGTCCTATCGATTTACCACTCTTCATATGTTTAAGAGCCTCTTTGACTTCATTCTTTTGAATACGGCGGTAGAAATTGTGGTTTATATACTTTTCTTACTAGGCTAAATCTCCTAAACTAATACTAACATCTTTATTTTCATTAAAAAGATTATAAAAATAGTTTTTCCATCTATTTCTTATATCATCATTTGCCACTAGAATTTTTTCATCCTCGTCTTTTATGCATCTAACATAATTAAGATCTTTAGTTTTCTTATCTCTAGCCCTAGCTATCCTAAAAATATCTCTTTCACCCTCTTTTGAGTTGAGGTTTTTATATAAGTCCTCCCAAATCTTAGCTTTTGCTTTGCTAACGGCCTTTTTTGCTTCCTTCTTTGCTTTCTTATAAGCTTCTAAAGTTTCACTAGTTTTCTTAGAATAATGTAATTTGTAACATGCCCTCTTTGCCTTGATTTTATTTTGCACTACTTCACTCCACCACCAAGCTTCTTTTTGTGCCGGTACACCTCCCTTAGATACACCTAACACATCTTTCGCCACTTTCCTAATATGTATAGCCATATTGTTCCACATATCAGAGGGTGTGCCAACATAATTCCAAACATCTCCTTGAAGGACTTTCTGTTTAAATATATATTCTTTCTCGCTTTTGAGGTTCCACCATTTAGTCTGAATAGCTCGATGCACTCTTTTCTTCTTTGTCTATTTTTTTATTTGTAAATCCATAACTAAAAGTCGATGTTGGGTGGTTAAGCTTTCTCCTGGAATTACCTTACAATCTTTACAACACGCTCTATCTTTTTTTCTACAAATAAAGTAATCAATTTGTGTTTGTGATAAGCCACTCTTATAAGTAATTAAATGTTCATCTCGTTTTTTGAAGATTGTATTGACTATAAAGAGATCAAATGACATAGCAAAATTTAAAATCTCCCTACCTTCCTCGTTTATATCCCCATAACCAAAGTTTCCATGAATCCCTTGATATCCTAATGCCTCTTTACCGACATGTCCATTTAAATCTCCTCCTAAACAAATCATCTCCCTTTGTTGAATGTTTTGAAACACCTTATCTAACTCTTCCCAAAAAACTGTCTTTATACTATCTTCTAGTCCTACTTGGGGTGCGTAAGCACAAACCATATTCAAAACCTCTGCTCCTAACACTAATTTCAGCATCATGATTCGGTCACCATATCGTTGTATGTCTACTACACTCTCCTTTAAATCTTTATTTATGATAATACCAACTCCGTTTCGGGCCTTTTCTTTACCTGAGTACCATAATTTAAAACCTGTATCCTCTATCTCCTTTGCTTTTTCTCCAACCCATTTTGTCTCTTATAAACATAGAATATGAATCTTTCTCCGAATCATAGTATCTACCACCTCCATTAGCTTACCCGATAATGTTCCGATATTCCAAGAACCAATACGAATCTTATTATCTAGGACTAGCTTCCTTACCCCCCGCATCCGTCCATAATCAAAATGCGGAGACCCTCTCTGAAAAATTTTCACTACATTCGGGCGGCAATGTAGCGGGACTAACTTCTTTACCCACACCCGTCCATGATGTGGGAACCCTCTCTGCAATTGATTCACTACATTCGGGCGAAAATGTAGTGGCCCTTGCTTACTTCTTACTGCATTCGGGCTCTGCAACACGTCGCTAGGCGGGGACGCCCCAAAGCAATGCTCATAATTTTTGTAATCCATGTTGTACAAATCCGACGAAGTTTTACGCTGGCTGTCGGAAGCCTAACACAACCCTCCTCCTTTATCCGGGCTTGGGACCGGCAATGCAAGGGTGATCCCTTACATGGGCGGAGTTAACAAGGATACTTTCAAATGAATATATAAAATGCCTTCTTCAAAGGATGTTTTTAAGAGGAGATTTATATGGACCCTCCTCTCGGTCTTTACTATACCGAATACTCATATTCTTCGCCTAGCCGTGTATGGTCGAAACCTTGTACGGTCTTAAGCAATATCCTAAGGCTTGGTTTGACAAGTTTAACAACTTTATAAACAAGAATGAATGATATTGTTAGTTGTTATATTGACACTACTTATTATACTAAAGTTACTTTGTTCATAAGGAAATGTATCGCAAGTATAGTTATATTATTGCTTTATATAGATGACATGATAACATGAAATGTATTGCGGGTATAGTTATATTATTGCTTTATATAGATGACATGATAATCACAGGAAGTGATGAATAGGAATATTACAAATTAAGTGAGTATTGAGTAAGACATTTGGAATAAAGGACCTTGGAAATAGGAGATACTTTCTCAGAATTGAAATGATGAAACAAAAAAAGGTATTTCCTGAGAATAACGAGATATCTCAAGAATACTACTCATAAGAGAGTTTTCTTACCCTCTTCTTCTTTGCTCAACTCAATTGCTTATAATTATACAAATTAGGGTGGTAATGTTAATGATTAACTTAGCTACTTATACTAATGCGGATTGAGATGGTAATGTTAATGATAGGTACTCTCTCATTGGATATTGCATCTTTCTGTATGACTCACCTATATCATAGAGATATACAAAAATGGCATAAAGTCACTCTCTCCTCCATCGAAGCATAATACATAGCTATGACCCACACCACTACTCAACTAGTTTGGTTAAGGAGGCTACCCAAACACCTAAACATCAGCATTGATTCGATTCCTATGATATTTTGTGATAATAAGAATGCTACATACAACTCTACTCATGTAAGGGATCACCCTTGCATTGCCGGTCCCAAGACCAGATAAAGGAGGAGGGTTGTGTTAGGCTTCTGACAGCCAGCGTAAAACTTTGTCGGATTTTATAACATGGATTACAAAAATTATGAGCATTGCTTTGGGAGCGTCTCTGCCTAGCGACGTGCTGCAGAGCCCGAATGCAGTAATAAGTAAGCAAGGGCCACTACATTTTCGCCCGAATGTAGTGAATCAATGGCAGAGAGGGCTCCCACATCATGGACGGGTGTGGGTAAAGAAGTTAGTCTCGCTACATTGCCGCCCAAATGTATTAATAATTTTCAGAGAGGGTCTCCGCATTTTGAATATGGACGGATGCGATGGATAAGGAAGATAGTCCTAAATAATAAGATTTGTATTGGTTCTTGGGATATCGGAACACTATTCGGTAAGCTAATGGAGGTCGTAGATACTATGATTCGGAGAAATATTCATATTCTTTGTTTACAATAGACAAAATGGGTTGGAGAAAAAGCAAAGGAGATAGAGGATACAAGTATTAAATTATGATACTCAAGGAAAGAAAAGGCTCGAAACGGAGTTGGTATTATCATAAATAAAGATTTAAAGGATAGTGTAGTAGACATACAACGATATGGTGACCGAATCATGACGTTGAAATTAGTGTTAGGAGCAGAGGTTTTGAATATAGTTTGTGCTTACGCACCCCAAGTAGGACTATAAGATAGTATAAAGACAACTTTTTGGGAAGAGTTAGATAAGGTGATTCAAAAGATTCCACAAAGGGAGATGATTTGTTTAGGAGGATACTCAAATGGACATGTCGGTAAAGAGGCATTAGCATATCAAGGTATTCAAGGAAACTTTGGTTTTAGGGATATAAATGAGGAAGGTAGGGAGATTTTAAATTTTGCTATGGCATTTGATCTCTTTATAGTCAATACAATCTTCAAAAGACGAGATGAACATTTAGTTACTTATAAGAGTGGCTTATCACAAACACAAATTGATTACATTATTTATAGAAAAAAAATAAAGCGTGTTGTAAAGATTGCAAGGTAATTCCAGGAAAAAGCTTAACCACCCAACATCGACTTTTATTTATGGATTTACAAATAAAAAATAGACAAAAAAGAAAAGAGTGCATCGAGCTATTCGAACTAAATGGTGGAACCTCAAAAGCAAGAAAGAAGATATATTTAAACATAAAGTCCCTCAAGGAGATGTTTGGAATTATGTTGGTATACCCGGTGATATGTGGAACAATATGGCTATACATATTAGGAAAGTGGCGAAAGATGTGTTAGGTGTATGTAAGGGAGGTGTACCGGTACAAAAAGAAGTTTGGTGGTGGAGTGAAGTCGTGCAAAATAAAATCAAGGCAAAGAGGGCATGTTACAAATTACATTATTCTAAGAAAACTAGTGAAACTTTAGAGGCTTATAAGAAAGCAAAGAAGGAAGCGAAAAAGGCCGTGAGTGAAACAAAAGCTAAAATTTGGGAGGATTTTTATAAAAAAATCAACTCAAAAGAGGGTGAAAGAGATATTTTTAGGATAGCTAGGGCTAGAGATAAGAAAACTAAATACCTTAATTATGTTATATGCATTAAGGACGAGGATGAAAAAATTCTAGTGGCAAATGATAATATAAGAAATAGATGGAAAACTATTTTTATAAGCTTTTTAATGAAAATAAAGATGTTAGTATTAGCTTAATGAAGTCAAAGAGGCTCTTAAACATATGAAGGGTGGTAAATCGGTAGGACCAAATAATATTCCTATAGAAGTTTTAAATACCTAGGGTCAATTTTTCAGAGTGATGGAAGAATTGATGGAGATGTTATGCATAGAATTAATGTTGGTTGGTTAAAATAGAGAGAAGCACCAGGTATTCTTTGTAATAAGAAGATACCATTAAAGTTAAAAGGTAAATATTATAGAGCAGCAATTAGGCCTGCCATATTTTATGGTTCTGAGTGTTGGGCAGTTAATCATCAACATGTACAAAAGATGTCCGTGTCAGAAATGAAGATGTTGAGATGGATGAGTGGTCATACAAGAAAAGACCGTATACATAATGAGGTTATTAAAAACAAATTAGGAGTGGCACCAATAGAGGATAAAATGAGAGAATGTCGTTTAAGATGGTTTCAACATATAAAAAGAAGATCAAAAGAAGAACCTATAAGAAGGTATGAAAAACTAAATTTTGAAAGTATTAAAAGAGCTAGAGGATGACCACAAAAGTGTTGGAAAGAAACAATAAAGAATGATCTAGCTTATTGTGTGTTAACTGCTAACATGGCACACGATAGGGATCTGTGAAACAAAGAATCCATGTAGCCGACCTCGTCTAGTATTGGAAAAGGCTTAGTTGTTGTTGTAAGAATGCTACATACATAGCCAACAACACTTTTCATGAACGAACAAAGCATATCGAAATGGATTATCATTATATTCGAGAAGAATATCTACAAGGAAATCTTAACCTCAAGTATGTTTACTTGTAATATCAACCAACATATATGTTTACCAACTCTCTCTTGCACCAAGATTCCACCTTTTAATTGACAAACTTTTCGTGTTACCCCCATAAAGTTTGAGGAATGGAGAGCGAGTACACTTGTACCCATATACAAGAACAAATGAGACATTCAGAATTATGTGAATTATCGGTGAATCAAGTTAATGAGCCATACTATGAAATTATGGAAAAGAATTATCGAATATAGGTTAAGACAAGTATCGAGAACAACAAAGAACAAATTTGGATTCATGCAAGGTAGATCTACTCTTGAAGCGATTCACCTTTTAAGATGTCTTATGTAACATTTTAGAGCAAAAAAGAAAGACCTTCACATGATATTTATTTATCATATCGAGTAAGGTTCTTTGGAGAACCTTGGAAAAAAGAGGTATCCCATTGACAGACTTCTTTGAAGTTAATATTGGGTTACATCAAGGATCAACTTTAAGTCCATACTTATTTATAATGGTGATTGATTAGTTAACAAAACATATTCAAGATGAAGTACCTTGATGTATGTTATTTGCAGATGACATTGTTATAGTGGAGGAGTCTTAATAGAAAATTGGAACTATGGAGAGAAACATTAGAAAGCAAAGGCCTCCGACTTAGTAGAACAAAGACATAATATATGGAATGTAAGTTTGATCATTTGGTTACTTCAAAGGACAGAAATTAAAATTGGCACACATTGGATCCCCCGAAAGGAAAGTTTTAAATACTTAGGGTCAATTTTTCAGAGTGATGGAAGAATTGATGAAGATGTTAAGCATAGAATTAATGTTGGTTGGTTAAAATGGAGAGGAGTATCAGGTATTCTTTGTGATAAGAAGATACCATTAATGTTAAAATGTATATATTATAGAGCAACAATTAGACCTACCATGTTTTATGGTTTTGAGTGTTGGGCAATTAATCATTAACATGTACAAAAGATGTATGTGACAGAAATGAAGTTGTTGAGATGAATGAGTAGTTATAAAAGAAAAGACCATGTGCATAATGAGGTTATTAAAAACAAATTAGGAGTGGCACCAATAGAGGATAAAATGAGAGAATATCGTTTAAGATGGTTTGGACATACAGAAAGAAGATAAAAAAAGAACCTATAAGAAGGTATGAAAAACTAGATTTTGAAAGTATTAAAAGAGGTAGATGACTGCCACAAAAGTGTTGGAAAGAAACAATAAAGAATGATCTAGCTTATTGTGAGTTAACTGCTAACATGGCAAATGATAGTGCTATGTGGAAACAAAGAATCCATGTAGCCGACCCCGTCTAGTATGGGAAAAGGCTTAGTTGTTGTTGTTGTCCTGATCTTTTTAGCCAACAGGGCAAACTTGTAATATTGGCAGCATGCTGCCAATGGCTAGTCCAACCTTGCTGCCATTTGATCTCTTGTCTCAGCCCTGTAAAAAGGGCCAAGTGTAAACTCCGTAGGTGAGCCTTACTGCTTGTTAATAAAGCCTTTTTCTCTAGAGGTTTTGCTCTCTTTTGTGTACTTCAAGTGTTTGGTGTTTTGTTTGTGAGAAGATTTCATGGTGCACTTGGTTGTGGTGTACCGTGGTGGCAGCCACCGGAGACTTGCAAGCTCGTTTCATTACAGTGTCATACTAGTATTTAACTCCAAAAAGACATGATCATGTTTCTTGTTTTCTTTCAACATTGATAAGGCCTTCATCAGTCCATCTTGAAAAAGCATTTACTATCTAATTTCTCTCACTTTTTCATTGGAACTCCATGGTCATCTCCAAATGTTAAAACCACCTTAAGCAGCCATAGCTCCAAAAGCAGCCACCAAGGTTCAATTAAATAACATTAAATAAATATCAGTGTTATAATAGCAAATCATACTCTTGTATTATGTATATCTGTCGCTGAATCGATACATAAATCTTAAACACTGATTTCTCAGTATGCATCATCCTGTAGGTATACGATGCATGTTGAATGCATTGGAAAGCAGCAATAAGTGGGTTTATACTTAATGGTTAATCTCCAAATTTAAATTTTGGGTTTTCGTACCTTTACAAATTTGTCAAGGAGTTTGTTAAGTCAATAAGCATATTTATTTTTATTATACACATTCTTATTCTGTATCAAAGACGCTAACATTTGCAGAGAAAATTAAAATCAAGAACTTCAAAATGTCTACAGATCGTCTTGCAAAAAACGTGTCATACATGTAACCATGCAACACATATTGTGATGAAAAAGGGATAAAATTTGCTTACGGAGGATAAGAAAAACACGAGCTTTTAACATTTTGGAATTCAAACCTTGACAGCAAACATGAGAACCATGATAGCTGGACGAAGGCAGGTGTCATGTTTCCGATCATATACCTGAAACAAGCAATAGATGAGAATATACTGAAAAACAAGCATATTTTATAACTATTTTGGCATATCTCAATTACACTGCAAGCAACATATCTTGGGAATAGCACGCAATATCAACTTAAAGCCATCAAAAATGCTGGTTTCCACTAAACAAACTTGCATAAAGATGAAACTTGCCCAAAAGAGATCCAGAAAAATCATATCATAAGACTGTATTTTGTGGACCACGTTACCACCATCTTGCAGGTTGTTCATACCCAAACACTGGATAAATTTAGCACGATGAATTTGAAAGAGAAGACTCTCCAATAGTATCATCTTCATAACAAAAAAATGGTAGTAGATATTTTTAACGCTTGATTTTCTCTGCATTTCAGGAACACCATCAAACATCTTGCAATTTAATGATCAAAATTTAATATTGGAAAAATACCTTAAAATCAAGCAACATTCTGAGAACTGAAAGTATGTTTAAGGAATATACCACTATTACTGAGGAAATTTTGAAGAATAATAAGGACTAACGGGTTGAAACAAAGAAGTTTATGAGTAGAGGAGAGTATGGAGCACCTAAAGTAATTCGTTGTTTCAGATGCCAAGAGTTAGGGCATCGCTCAAGTGATTGCCTAAAACAAAAGTTCACTAATATCACAAAACCAGCCCATGACGAGGATCAAGACACAGATGCAGACAAACCAGTCCTAGACTCCAATGTATGTCAAGTAGATGGAGAAGAAGTGGTTTATGTGGTCAAAAGGCTTTTATTCTCTCCAACTCAAACTGATGAATCACAAATAAAAAGGATCTTCGATAGAAAATGCTTTGTTGCAAGGAAGGTATTAAGTTAGTTATTGATAGTTGTACTTGTAGCTGCGAAAATCTAGTTTCCCAAAGTCTCTTATGGTCTTTATAGCTCTCAACTCAACCTCATTCCAATCTTTACGGTATTGGCTGGATTAAAAAAGGTCTCAGCATAAAAATTACTATGCAAGGCAAATTACCACTTTTTGTTGGAAAGTATTACAAGTCGACTATGTTATGCAGTGTGGAAATGGAAGCTTGTCACATCCTACTTGGGAGACAATGGCAGGATGATATTGATGCAATACATCAAGGAAGAGACAACTCCCATTCATTTACTTGAGAACGGTGAAAGATCGTAAGTTTACTTAACCAACCTGGAGCAAACACTATCAGAAAAGCACAGAAGACACTATTCAATGCTATAAATACCACGCGCGAGTTCAAGAAAAGCATGATAGAAGCAAATGCTTTCACCATCCTAACAATCAAAGGTGTTGAACGGTTAGAAACCATTATTCCAACTGAGGTATGCAACTTATTTTCTGAATATAGTGATATATTTGGAGAATCAGCCAACTTATCACCTATGTGAAATATCTAGCATCGAATCAATTTTCTCCCAAGATCAAGTTTACCAAATCTACCGCACTATAGAATGAGTCCAAAGTTATGTAGTTAATAGCGCGCTATAGCGTGCAAGGCTTGGTGGGCGACCCACTTGACTGTTATTAGTGGCATGAACACCGCTAAGTGGTCTACTGGATTAGGTCAATCTAATATCTATTGGATCGACCCGACTCAAAGTTAATATAAGTCTCACTCCTGTGTGCGCCTCTATTTCGCCCCTCGCCACTTCTTCAGCTCTCTCTGCCGACGACCACTACCAACTATGTCGTTCTCTGCCTTCCTCCGATGTTGGTATTCTCTCCATGTTCTCTCTCCCTTTCTCTTTTGGTGGGTCATCGACTTCTCTCCCCCCTTTTCTCTCTTCTCCCTCTTTCTCTCTCCCTTTCTCTCTTTCTCCATCTGGTGGACGACTTCTGATCATTGACTTCTCTCTTTCTCTATGGTGGGCGACTATGCTCCTAATCATCGACTTCTCCAAGGTTTTTTGCTTTCTCTCTCCCTTTGTCGCTACCTTATTTGCTTTCTCTCTCCCTTTCTCAGTTCTCCGAGTTCTCTCTTCATCAAGTTATTTCATATTGACCACTAGTACAATTTCAAGAAGGAGACCAACTTATGGTTTTCTTACATATGAACCCAATAAGATTATGAAGAAGATCAATGAGAATGCTTATATCATTGGCGTCCCACCTGACATGGGATTTTCTAAAACATTTAATGTAGTTGATCTTACCCTATACAATCTTGAAGAGACTCTATGAGGACAACTGGAGGACGAGTTCTAATCAAGAGGGGGAGAATGATGCAGTCAAAGATAAGTCAAATCAGAATTAAGAATCGCAGATTCCTAAAATACAGAATTAATGGTTGTGAGTTCTCAAGTCTGGAAAACATTCCCAAAATTAATATTTGCAGGTACCCAAGTTTGGAGAATATTAACAATCACACAACATTAATGTTTGCAAGTCCCAAGCCTGAAACAACATTCCAAGATGTGGAGTCCCAAGACTGAATTAATAAGGCAACGTTTCTAATGTCTGAGTTAATAAGAAAGCTTCCCAAGTTTGGTTAGTAATGAATTCAGTCCTTAGGATAGTCTATAAAAATTGTTTAATGCAAAGAGTTTGGCAGCATCTGTTTTGGTACTACTTGTTCTCTTGTTTTGTTCTATTAAAGAAAGTTTTGTTTGCGTCCACGTGAACGATACCAAGTCAGCCAAAGACACTTGTATTGCATCATAAAAGAAGCACCCAGAGTGTCAGCTCAATGGTTGGGCGCTTCGACACCCTTGCTCCTGGTGGGGGGATCAACTCCCAGGGTGCCCGTAGTGTGTGTTAGGCTTCAGCATCTCTTTGTAACCCAAAAAAAAAGTAGAAAGCAAAAAGAACGAGTCCGACATTTATGTTCCTAAAGTGCATACCTTCTTCACTAGCTGTGCTAAATCACTGACTCTGTAAGGTATGTCATTATTTGCAACTGCATTATCAACAGCCCTGCAATACCATTTATTTGTAAATTACTAGTCAGGCCATTAATAGATTTTATTCTTTCAAAAGTGAAACTAGCAATACAATTGATCATATAAATAAAACCCCGAGGAAAAGAAATGAATGCATAAGTAGAAAATATTATTATATTATCTATCTCAATTAGGTACCACCATATCTCAGGAATAGCAAGAACTCTTATCTCTTTTCAAGTCACTCTCTCGAATAAAAAAGAAGAAAGAAGTTTGCATGAGCTATGTTTAGATTGTGTTATGCCGACCCCAAATGGTCAAACTTGACGTAGAGTTTTTCAAGTTTGAACTCACTGCATACATAAAAATGCATTGAAAAAGATGTTTGCATCTCATGAATGGATGCTCCATAAGTTGGTCGAGAAAGTGGAAGAGGATTGCTATAATAGATATTATTTTAAATGCTAACTTTTCAAAGAAGCGTAGCACATTTTTTAGGATAATTGTGCCTTAGACAATGATAATGGTAGATAGTGAAGATACGCTTGGTATGTATGGATAAGGCCAAATTAGAAATATAAGCAAATATTGACTCCAACCAATCGCTTCTAAAGAAGGTTTGGAAGATAATTTATGCATGCTATAACTAGTAAATGCATCATGATTTTCATGTGGCTGCATATTTTCTTAATCCCTGTATTAGATTTTGTCTCAATTTTGTAAGAACGGAGAAGTTAAAGATGGAGATATCAAATGCAATTGACCCTAAGTTATCAATAGTACGCTATAGCGTTTTAGCGGAACTAAAACCACTATAACGGGTAGCCCTTAGCGGGCGACCTGCCAAGGCGACATTAACAATGCTATAGTGGTCCGCTATAGCGTTGTAAGCGGACGGTTGTTCGGATCATATTGGATCGGGTCGATCCAGATCAACCCGAGTACCCGACCCAAATGATATAAAGGGACGAACGAGAAACCCTCGTTCGTCCCATGTCTCTCGCCTCTCCCTCTCCAGTCTCTCCTCTGGACAGCTTGTGGCTCTCGAATGCTCACTTTCGCCTCTCGCCGCCACCACCTCCAAGTACGCCTCTCCCTCTCCCGCCACCATCTCCCTCTCTCTCGCCTCAACCACCTCCCACTATCCCGCCTCTCCCTCTCCCGCCACCATCTCCCTCTCTCCCGCCTAAACCACCTCCCCCTGTCCCGCCTCTCCCTCTCTCCCGCCTCTCCTTCTCTCTACCGCCTCTCCAACTGCTCTGTTTCAATAGATATGGAGATGATCCTGTTGGGAGGACAAGTATATCATTTTCTGAATCGTTAGGTGTCGTCGTTTTCTCTTGATTTTCTGGTTGGGCGATTTTTAGGTGTTTTCCCTCTGGTTTTGATCTGAAATGAAGTGTTTGTGTTTGGCAATTATAAAGGTGTAAAATGGTATTTTTTCTGCATTTAAGGTATTTATTGGTTATGTGGATAGAAGGCTCCTTGAAGTTTTGGTGGATTTTTTAGGGTTTGATAAATGAGAAGCTTTTTCTTTCACGAATTTCGGCTTTTGCATTGGTTTGTTTATTGTGAACTTAAGGTTTTCGTCAAAATTGAGTTTTTTGTTGTTTTATTTGGGCGACTTTTTAGCACCGGGAGTAGGTTGTGGAGTTTCTCGTTTATATGAATGAACGGATCGGAATGGATGAGAGTTCATATTTACGTATGATTTCTCCA
The DNA here is from genome assembly GCA_036023115.1 of Brasenia schreberi. Taxonomy (NCBI): domain Eukaryota; kingdom Viridiplantae; phylum Streptophyta; class Magnoliopsida; order Nymphaeales; family Cabombaceae; genus Brasenia; species Brasenia schreberi. The sequence continues at coordinate 22,887,786 of JAYKKT010000090.1, forward strand.
GCATATGTCATTCCCGTTGGGATGCATATGAAGTTGCGGAAGTTTCAAGTTTGAGACTCTTTTCTTCTTCACACAAGGTTCGTTCAAACTTTTCTATTTTGATGGGGAATTAGGTGGCGTATATAAACTACGTCAATGGTTTGTCCTGCATTTCTTTTTTCGCATTTTCTTGTTCGATGAAAATAACGAACTAAATTATGTTCTTTTTCTTTTGGTGCAGTTTTTGCTTATTCATTAACCGGTTCTTGCCTATTTACGCTGACTATTCAAGTTTCGCACGGGCTTCTTTCGTGTTCTTGGTTTTTTATGGTTGGAAATGAGACGCGAAATGGGTTCCTAGTGGCATGTTGATTTATAATTTCAAGTTTAACATTTTGATCTTAGCATATTGATGAGGGGATCCAGTTTCGAGGTTTTCTAGAAGTTTATATTGGAGAACTCTAAAATTTATCAAGTTCCGTGGGGTGTGTTTTCGAGATTAAGTTTTAATTTTTCTCCTTACGAGCTTTTTTAGTCGTTTTTCGAGCATTTTAAAGCTTATTTGAGGTCTTCCGTATTCTCTTTTCAGATATCATGTTTTGAATCTCTGAGTCGTACTTTACCATTTTAGGTTGCGTTCTTTTAGTCAAAAAATGAGATTCTATGTGATTACTTTGTGGATATCTGATTTTGTATTGGCAGAATCGCATGGATGAGAGCCTTATTATCCTATGGCAAAAATATGGGTTCTTTTATGTGCTGCTTTTCTTTTTGGAGAAATCACTAGCACAGGAAACATTTCTATTCGAGTTTGTTTTCCCCGTCTTTTTTCTTTAATATCCCTTTTGCTGGATATTGTAGGCTATAGCTTGTATCTACTACGCATTCTAAGGATTTAAGTTCGATTTTCTAGTTTAGTTTTAAAGTTTTTTTTGCAGACGGTGGCTATTTTTTGGCATGGTTGGAGTATCGCATTACTTGTTCTTTTTTCAGTTGTAATTTCTTAATGTTTCTTATCTTTTTCGATCTCGACTGTTTTGTTTTTCATCTTCACCTTTAATGATACCCTGACTTTACAGCTCAAAGCAAGCATGCTCTTTAAGTTTTGAATGTTATCACAACTTCAATTTTGTAAAGCTGAGAAGCAGCGTTTAATTGTGCATCACTTGTTCCTTGAGATGCGTGTACAAGATCTTCAACATCTTTAGCATACTTAATTTCTTGTGTTTGCACGTTCTTGCCTTGTGTGCGTGCGTGCATGCATACTATCCGTTATCTTACTCTTAGATGACATTAATGATAGCTTTTGTTTTGTTTTTCTTTTCTTTTCTTTGGGAGATTGGGTGATACCAACAATATATTCACTTAAGCCTAGAGTTACTTATTTAATGTTCTATTTCTTGTATAAGGTTGGAAAACTCAAGCTGAGTCGTTATTCTTATTTTTTTGTAGTGAGTATGGAATCATCAACAAGTGCAGCTGCTTGTTCTCAAAGTGGCAGTGATAGTGGTGGCACCAGCACTAGTAATACAATTGGCAATTGATTTTCTAGTCCAGCATACAACTACTGACCCCCAGCTTCTAAGGATCCAGGATGGAATTGGGGTTTGACAAAATCTAGGACAGATAATATGTCAGTGTTTTGTACATTATGTGATCATGTTTCTACTAGTGGAATAACAAGATATAAGGACCATTTAATGAGAAGAAGCGGAAATGTGGCAACTTGCAAGAACTGAAGAAATAAAGAAAACAATTTATGATTATGTGCACAATACATCTAAGAAGAAGGCCGAAAAGATTTCATTTCCATATCGAGGTGAAGTTTCTAGTATGAAAGGTAACATAATGACAAGCACCCAATGTTCATCATCTTTATCGTTATTTGGCTCACGACCACCGCTTTCGAAGGGACCCATGGATTCATTTGTGCGTTCATCGCCAGACTCACTACGACAAGCTACATTAGAAAATCGATATAAGAAAGAAGAAAGAGAACGAGTATGCATATCCATTAGCAGGTGGATGTATCAAAATGGAATCCCTTTTAATGCTATGAGATCTCCTAGCTTTCAAGCGGTTTGGACCTGGAACGAAGGCTCCATCATACCATGAAGTAAGGGAAACATTCTTTGAGAAAGAAATGGGAAGAGTAAGAGAGTTTACAAATGGATTTAGAAAGCATTGGGCTATATATGGATGTTTTATTATGTCAGATGGATGGACAGATAGAAATCAGAGAACACTAATAAATTTTTTAGTGCATTGTCCTCAAGGTACAGTTTTTCTTAAGTCTATTGATGCATCCCATGAAGTAAAGGATGCAAATAAATTATATACATTGTTAAAAGAAGTAATCTTAGAGGTTGGAGAGAAAAATGTTGTGCAAGTGGTTACAGATAATGCAAAAAATTATGTTGCAGATGGTAGAATGTTGATGGCTGAATTTAATCATTTGTTTTGGACACCATATATTGCACACTGTATAGATTTGATGCTTGAAGATAGTGGAGAGACAAAAAGACTAAAAGGCATCTTCAGCAGGGCAAAGAAGCTAGTGACATTTATGTATACTCATGATGAGATATTGCATATGATGAGACATTTACAGGAGAAAAAGACATACATAGACCGGTTGTGACCCGTTTTGCTATTAGATTCTTAACTCTGAACAGTTTGTGGCAGTCAAAAGAAGCTCTAAGATCGATGGTTAGCTCTGAACAATGGGAGAAATGCCCTTTATCAGATAGTATTGAAGGAAAGCAATCTAAGGCAATAATTTTGTAACTTAGATTTTGGAAGGGCATTAGTTTTTCACTTAGAGCAATGGGTGTTTTACGTATGGTCGACAGTGATGAGAAATCAGTCATGGACTACATCTATGTGAAGATGAATCGTATAAAGTAACAAATAAAGGTACCTAAATATTTCAATTTTATGTGTTATTTGTTAATAGACAAAAAATAAAGAAGAGCAATATGCTTTTATTTGGGAGATCATAAACAAAAGATGGGACAGGCAAATACATAAGTCATTACGTGTTGTTGCATTGTATCTTAATCCAGAGTTGTATTATGATTATGATGGGATAGAATCTAATGTTGAGATTAAAGGTGGTTTGTTTCAAGTTATAGGTACACTTATACGAAGTGAGGAAGAACAACAACAAATCAGTCAGCAACTTATAACTTATCGAAGTTATAGATACACCTGAGATACACTTTTAGAAGGTATAGGTATCCTGAGATACACTTTCAGAAGTTATAGATATTGTCTTTCCATATGCATAATTATTAGTTTTTGTGCAATAATATATGCAACATTAGTAGTAGGAACTAGGAAGGAATAAGACATGATCTTGATTTCTTGGAAGTACATCCAATATAAGAGAAGGTCGACATGAATGGAGACTAGGATTCCTTATGTAGCCAGCCCCACTTGTGGTGGGAGAAGGATTGGTTTTGGTTCTGTTTGGCAAGAGGCTTAGTTGGTTATAGCCTTCAATGTAGAGTTTCAATGATGCCTGTCTGACCTGTCTGACAGCAAATCCTGTGTTGGTCTGGTATTTGCAGTTCATTATCAGTTGTTCTTATTGTTTGCACCAATAATAAGTAATTGGCAAGTGGGATATGAATTTCATCATGTGACAGTGTTGGTCTACTGTGTTGGTCTGGTATTTGCAGTTCATTATCAGTTGTTCTTATTGTTTGCACCAATAATAAGTAATTGGCAAGTGGGATATGAATTTCATCATGTGACAGTGTTGGTCTAGTCTGTGAATGTTGTAGCATATGCAAGTGGAACATTATGCCTTTGTTCCTTCAATTTAATCCATTTGTATGCGTTGTAGAGGTTGATAAATTTAAGATCTTAGTAGAATCTCTTGCAAACTCTACAACCAAGGCAGAAAAATGCATTGTTGATAACAGGTATCATTTGGAAATTACACGTTAATTGAGTTTTATTTTTTCCTGACAAGAAAGCAATCTTGATTTTATTGTCAAAAGTTTCTTCTATCCAATTCAGATACTTTTTTGTTTAATATCCTTTGTCTCTTTCTTTTGATATTTGATAATAATGTTACATTGTACTGGTAGTATGGTACAATAGTTCATTTTGTGGGCCTATAGGGATTTGCTTTTCTGCCTTGAAAGCACATGCACATGTGAATGCACACACATGTTTGTGTTCGTATTTGATGTTATTGTTAGAATGTAATAGGATGGGCCACTAGGGCCCATGTTTGTGTGCTGGATAACCAGGGCCATCAAGGCCCTGGCTATCCCCAGCTAGCCGTTGGGGGTCTTCCTGATCCCCAACGGCTGGTTGATTCCCCGCTCCCCAACAACTGGCTGATTCTTGCTTCCCTTTCTTCACCATAAATATGTATATTTACTCTATAAATAGAGCCTCTTACCTCTTAATAAAAGATATTGTCTTGCAGCACTTTGACACTTGTTTTGATCCTTTAATTGTTTGTTATTCGACTTGTATTAAGCATTGAAAGTGATGGCACATTCGTTATCTTTTGCCTTTCTTTTTTGCTTTAATGTCCGAACTTTCATGCACTTTGGCCGGAGATAGGCATAGTACAAATAATATGCGCTAAAAGGTATGTGGCATTCCTCCTTTACTACTTTTTCTTGTTCATTAGTGAGTGTTTTGCTCATTCATTTATTAAAGAACTTGTTATGTTTCTTGATATTTCTTAGAAGTTAGAAAACCTATTATATATATAATTTTTTAATCATAAATAAAAGTGTACCGCTAAATCCGTTATATCCCCGCTACCGCTATATCAAGGTACCGCTAACAACCCACTAACCGCTATTGATAACATATTATTGACCTTATATAAGATTCATCTGCTCAGTACAACATCCGTTTAGAGCTAAGTATATACATAGTGTTGGATATTTTGGAAGGCCAATTGTAATACAACTCGCTCTCAGATGCGACCAAGTATGATTTGGTATTTTCTAGTGATAAAGTATAAACTATTTGACTTTAATTGATTATGACTTGCAATGCTTATTATTATTATGCTTTATTTTATATGAATAATGGGCCCATTTTGGTATAGATGCACCTAACTTGTCTAAGTTTTCTCAATAAATATTGCACCGAACATGTAGTTTGCTCAACAAATATTACCCAAACATGTAGTTTGAGACTTGAGTGGATATAAAAGAAATTAGAGTTTTTTCGAACGCATTTACACAAAGAAGAAAAACATATTAGCTTGTCTTCGTCATTTGGTCTATATTTCATACAACATGAAATTAAGACAAGTAATAATTTAATTATAATATGTTTGTTATTCTTTACTCATTATCATTTGATTCATATCAATTTGAATGATTTTCTAAGTATATAATATTATTATATTCTTTCTTTTGTTTTCTTTACAAACAAATGCAAAGAGATGCAAGAAGAAGAAGGAAGATACCATAATGACCCACTTAGCTATGAAAATATTGATATTCTTGACGATTAAGTCGAATAAAAAAGAGTCTACATCAATTGTAGGATGAAAACCTGAGTAATAGAGGCAGAATGCCGGAACCATAGATTAGAGATGATGATGTGGAAGGCTCTAGATTGGAGGATCCATGATCGAGGAACGAGATGACGGTGATGATGAAACTTTATAATTTGTATTTGTAGAATAGTAATTTGAAGTTTTGAACCGACGTGTTAGTTTGAGTTTGTAGTTTAACAACTTTAATTTTCTTAATGTTATAGTTAATATTGATTATAAAATCTTATTAACAATGTTTATTACTTATTAACTAGTTATTAATTGGATTATGTTTAATGTTGATTGTGTTTTCTAACAAATGGTCATCTTTTGCTGATTAATTTCAAAAAAAAATATTTTTAGATTTTTTATTGATTTTTCTTTATTATATAGGTTGTGTTGCAACATACCGTACTGCATCGTATGATACGAAACGGTTATCGTCTATCGGTGCCCTGTGAAATATAGACACCTCTCACATAGCATTCTTTTAAAGACTCGTGAGCCCATGAAACTTTGAGGTCGCTCCATTTATCCCACCCACTCCGTCATTCTCATACATTGAGAGCCTAGAAACTCAAGCTTCTAAAATGGTCACATAAAAGTTTCTATGGTCTTGTTTAAGGTGCCAAATGTGGTGGTTTTCAAACCAACTTGTTTGCCATAATTCTTTATAATAACAATCAAAGTACAAGACATGCAAGCTCAAAAGCCACGAACATATGATGAACGCAACCTGGGACTGCTCATACTCATTGCAAGCTTAAACAAAAGAAATTCAGCAACAAATGCGTGAAACTTATAAACAAATGGTGGCATTCATTAGTTGAGCATCAACAGCCTAGCCTGGTTTTTTCATCTGATTTTGCAGCCCTACTAACCTCCCATGTATGATCAAATTGGATACTTCTACATCTACTTGAATCCACCCACTGACACTGATTGGGTCCCTACAAATTGAGGTTCTACTGGTTTATTGCAGTGTTACATGTACCTTAATAAGGCATATGCTGCTATAAACTTTAAAGCAAGGTTGTCTGGTTCGGAGAAGTATAAGTGAGAAATGTCAAGAGAACAAGAAAACACAAATCATAACTGCACTAAGAAATGCCAGAATGATCATAAATGTAAGAACAATTTTACATGGAGCAAGAATGCCATAAGAAGTGAAACATAGGTTTAAATCAAACAAGCTGCAAAAGGAAAATCCAAACTATATAATTCAAACTAGAATAGTTTCAGAAGCATAACTAAAACTTAGTTTAAAATAGTAACCACCTAATGGTTAGAAATGCAACATGTATCCATCTTTTTTCCCTTTTTTATTTTTGAGGAGCACATGGATCTATTTAATTAAACAGGACCTATTTTATCTTAGTGGCATGAAGAACAAATCTTGAAGAGTTTATAAATAATACCAAGTAAAGCACCATAGAACGTTGCCCTTTTGAATTTTAAGTGAGAAAAAAAAGCGAGACATTGGTCCTACATCTATTTTCCTTTCATGAGTAAAATATTCTTGTTATTACCATCAGAGCTGCCATGTCCTGCCATCTCTACTTGGAGAAAGTTTGAGTTAATCATACCAATGAAAATATGGGAAGTGACATGAATATGATCCTTTATGGATAATTCTAATGAAAAGATGGGAAGTGACATGAATATGATCCTTTATGGATAATTCTAATGGAGTGTTTCAGGTGTGACTAATCATATGCAAAAACCACAACAACTAAGCCTTTTCTCATACTAGATGGGGTCGGCTACATGGATTCTTTGTTTCCACATAGCCCTATCATGTACCATGCTAGCAGTTAACTCAATATAAACTAAATCATTCTCTATAGTTTCTTTCCAATACTTTTATGGTCGTTCTCTTCCTCTTTTAACATTTTCACAATCTAGTTTTTCATATGTTCTTACACGAGCATCCTTTGGTTGTCTTTCTACATATTCAAACCATCTTAAATGATTTTTTCTCATTGTATCTTCTATTGAAGCTACTCCCAATTAGTTTCTAATAACCTCATTATGTATACAGTTTTTTCTTGTATGACCACTCATCTATCTCAACAACTTCATGTCTGTTACGGACATCTTTTACACATGTTGATGATTAACTACCCAACACTCAAAACCATAAAGCATAGCAAGTCTAATTGTTGCTCTATAATATTTACCTTTCAACTTTAATGGTATCATCTTATCACACAAAATACCTTATGCCCTCTCCATTTTAACCAACCGACATTAATACTATATGTAACATCTTCATCAATTTTTCCGTGCCAATCTTAATTTTTATATCTTCTGAAATACCCAAATGATCAAACTTTCATTCCATATATTCTATCTTTGTTCTACTAAGTCAGAAGCCTTTACTTTCTAACGTTTCTCTCCATAGTTTCAATTGCCTATTAATTTTTTCGTTAAACTCATCCACTAACAAATGTAATCTGCAAATAACTAACACAATAGGTAAACCACTTCAATAGTAGATTTGTTGGGCATGAATCCAAATTGGTTGTCTGTATTGTCTTAAGACTCTTAACCTATGTTCGATAATTCTTTTCCATAATTTCATAGTGTGGATCATTAAGTTGATACCTCGATAATTCAAAGAATTCTAAATGTCTCACTTGTTATAATATATGGGTATAAGTGTACTTGCTCTCCATTCTTCAAGCATCTTTTGGGTTCTCTATATTTTATTAAATAGTCTTGTGAGCCAAGTAACAATAAAGAATGATCTAGCTTTTATGAGTTAACTACTAACATGACACATGATAGAGCTCTATGAAAACCTATGTTATCAATAGCGTGCTAAAGCACCCGCTATAGCGCGCTATATCATTTTAGCGGAACAAAAACCGCTATAGCGGGTCGCCCAGGACAACCCGCCAAGACGAAGTTAGCACCGCTTACAACGCTATAGCAAACCGCTATAACGTTGTAAGCGGACAACCCTTAAGATCCAATTGGGTTGGGTCGATCCATATCGACCCAACTCAAATTATATAAAAGGTTATACTCAACCCTAATCCGACGTTGTAATCCCTGTGAGCTCTCGCCTCTCCCTCTCCATCCTGTCATTTGGGCCGCTCCCGCCTCTCGCCGCCACCATCTCCTGGTACCCTCCTATACCTTAATCTCTCCCTCTTTCTTTCTTCTCCTCCGTGCCTCTGATGGGTATTAGTTTATCACCCCAACAAAAACTTCCCTGGGGTGCGTATTTAGATTAGTCGCCATATATCTTTGAAGTTATGATCCTCAATCCTTGGATTTCGCAAAGGCCTCCCCCCCTCCTCGGGTAAATCTTGACGGGGAACAGGATACTAGCTTACCATGAATGAAACTCCGAGTAATCTTCTTAATGATCTAGAATGGCACCTTATTGGAGTCATGAGTTCTCAGTAATACATTTTTTTTCCTTGTCCCAGATCTTTTGACTAAGTTCATGAAGCTTCACATGATGCCATGAAATCCCACAGACCAATCTGCTGTTGTTGCTGCAGTAGCTCAGGGGGATATTAATGAAATCATTGGTATTATTTTTCTTGGTGTTTTTTATCGTAAGGAAAAGGGATGGCCGTCTATATAATTTTCATGGCTTTCATGTCACATTCATCAACATGCTCATGTTCCACTTGAAGCCAAAGAGTGGCCTTAACCACTGACATTAGCCTGTTGGTATGGCATTTTTCTAATTAGTTCCTATTGTTTTTGCTCTCCCAGCAATGATTAGCGATACCATTTCATGACCACGCTCTTGCATTTTATGATTAAGCCGGCATGCTAGGAGTGCATCGGTTGGTGGATATAATACCCAATATTCCTGTTACAATGGTGCAGTGGATTGTAGCTTAAAGGTTTTGTTCAATGTATCATGAAGAAACCTGAAGGTCATGAACTGGAATCATGTTACAATTGGATAGTGATGGTTTATAAAAAAGAGTGATAGTGCTTCTTACAACAACAACAAGCTGATGGAATGATGTTTGATAAAATATTTAAAGATACATTTAGGTTTTATAAAAATTTTCAATCAATTTCTTAAGTGGCAACTATAACGTATTTCTTTAATATGATACATTTAGGTTTTATAAAATATTTAAAGATATTGGATAGTGATGGTTTATGCTTCACAATGATGTTTGAAGTTACATATTTTTACTGACTGCTATTTAAATTAAATCATGCTTCACAATGATACATTTAGGATTGTCTAATGATACCAATGAATGGTAATTATTTAATGTTCTATTTCTTGTATAAGGTTGGAAAACTCAAGCTGAGTCGTTATTCTTATTTTTCTGTAGTAAGTATGGAATCATCAACAAGTGCAGCTGCTTGTTCTCAAAGTGGCAGGCAGTGGTAGTAGTAGTTGTGGCACAGGCACTAGTAGAACAACTGGTATTAGGTTTTCTAATCCAGCATACAACTATAGACCCCCAAGTTCGAAGGATCCAGGATGGAATTGGGGTATGACAAAATGTAAGACGGATAATATGTCAGTATTTTGTACATTATGTGGTCATATTTCTACCAGTGAAATAATAAGGTACAAGGACCATTTAATGAGAAGAAGCGAAAATGTGGCAGCTTGCAAGAATGCAACTGAAGAAATAAAGAAAACAATTTATGATTATGTGCACAGAACATCTAAGAAGAAGGCCGAAAAGATTTCATTTCCATATAACTTTCTAGTATGGAAGGTAACATAGTGACAAGCACCCAATGTTCATCATCTTCATCGTTATTTGGCTCACGACTACCGCTTTCAAAGGGACCCATGGATTCTTTTATGCGTTCGCCAGACTCACTACGACAAGCTACATTGGAAAATCAATATAAGAAAGAAGAAAGAGAACGAGTATGTATATCCATTAGCAAGTGGATGTATCAAAATGGAATCCCTTTTAATGTTGTGAGATCCCCTAGCTTTCAAGCGATGGTAAATTATATAGGGCAGTTTGGACCTGGAATGAAGGCTCTATTATACCATAGAGTAAGGAAAACATTCTTGGAGAAGGAAATGGGAAGAGTAAGAGAGTTTACAAATGGATTTAGAAAGCATTGGGCTACTTATGGATGTTCTATTATGTCAGATGGATGGACAGATAGAAAATATAAAACACTAATAAATTTTTTAGTGCATTGTCCTCAAGGTACAGTTTTTCTTAAGTCCATTGATGCATCCCATGAAGTAAATGATGCAAATAAATTGTATATATTGTTAAAAGAAGTAATCTTAGAGGTTGGAGAGAAGAATGGTGTGCAGGTGGTTACAGATAATGCAGCAAATTATGTTGCAGCTGGTAAAATGTTGATAGTTGAATTTAATCATTTGTTTTGGACACCATGTGTTGTACACTGTATAGATTTGATGCTTGAAGATATTGGAGAGACAAAAAGACTAAAAGGCATCTTGAGCAGGGCAAAGAAGCTAATGACATTTATGTATGCTCATGATCAGATATTGCATATGATGAGACATTTTACAGGACCAAAAGGCATACATAGACCGGTTGTGACCCGTTTTGCTACTAGATTCTTAACACTAAACAGCTGGTGGCAGTCAAAAGAAGCTCTAAGATCGATGGTTAGCTCTGAACAATGGGAGAAATGCCCTTTATCAGATAGTATTGAAGGAAAGCAATCCAAGGCAATAATTTTGCAACTTAGATTTTGGAAGGACACTAGTTTTTCACTTAGAGCAATGGGTCATTTGTTAGATGTTTTACGTATGGTCGACAGTGATGAGAAACCAGTCATGGGCTACATCTATGAGAAGATGGATCGTGTAAAGGAATAAATAAAGGTGCGTAAATATTTCAATTTTATATTTTATTTGTTAATCTTTACTTATTAATCTTATAAATTAATAACATTTACCTTCTTGTTTTATAGGTTAATATAAAAAACAAAGAAGAGCAGTATGCTTTTATTTGGAAGATCATAGACAAAAGATGGGACAGGCAAATGCATAAGCCATTATATGTTGTTGCATTGTATAATCCAGGGTTGTATTATGATTATGATGGGATAGAATCTAATGTTGAGATTAAAGGTGGTTTGTTGCAGGTTATAGCTATACTTGTACGAAGTAAGGAATAATAACAAGTGAGTCATCAACTTATAAGTTATCGAAGTGCATCAAGTTGTTTTGGACTAGAATTAGCTATAAGTTCAAGGAAAACATGTGCACCACGTAATTAATTCAAGCAACTTTGCTTTCTTAATTATTTCATTATTAAGATATGAATTAAGGTTTTTTAATATGATTAACTTATTGTTTACACATGATTTTTAACTTTTTGTAATAGCTGAATGGTGGATGACCTTTGGTTATGGATGCCCTGAATTGCAAAGTTTTGCTATATGGGTTTTGAGCCTTACTTGTAGTGCTACCCCATGTGAGCGCAACTGGAGTACCTTTAAGATGGTAAGAAATTAAGAATTATGCGTTTTATTTACATTATAAATAAATGAAAGTTTTTTTATTGAGTTAATAACTTACCTAATTTCTTTCTCTTATCTTAAATTTATACGAAGAAAAGGAATAGATTATTGCATCAAAAGCTTAACGATTTAGCTTTTGTGCAATATAACGAAAAGCTTAGAAGAACGTACGAAGAGAGGAAATCTAATGGAGCAAATTTTGACCCCATCATGTTGGCATCGGTTGAAGATCACGATGAATATCCTACTGATGATGAGTTTGTTGGTGACGATGATTTCCTTACTTGGCGAAATATCGATATGGCATCCGAAGCAAGAGCTAGTGCTATTAGTGTTTATACAAGGTCGAGGACACGAAAACGACAAAGAAGGCAAAGCAAAGGGAAGGATAAGATGCCTATGAAAGATTAAGAAGAATTTAATTTTGAATAAACAAATGAAGAGGAAGAGGAAATAGAAGAATACAGATCTTTTTCTGAAAATGAGTGAACATGACCTAAACAATTAAGTGTGATTGTAAATTTGTAATTGAATTTTGATGGATGTTATATACTTTTTGAATTAGCTTATTGGCCTTTATGTACTTTTGATGGATGCATAACATTATATACAATCTTTAAAAATGCTTTCTATGGCTACTTTGTTTGCTTTATTGCAAATTGTCATTCAATGAAATTATCATTGTCTTTGATTAGTGGGTAAGTATGATTAAAATAATGTAATCTGTTATCTGTAGTTGCAAGTGATCGTGTTGTTTATAAACTGATGGCACATTCGTTATCTTGTGATGTAGGTGATCATCGAGTGAACATGGTTAATATAAAGTTTGGATATTAAAGAAAAAAAGAAAGGCAAAAGAAGATCATGAACTCCTATCACCAAGATATTCAACAGTTCAAACTTCAAATAATGAGAGATTAAGGCAATAGCACCTGGACGGACATATCAAAGGCACACGAAATTCCCAGATGTTCCTGAATTTGCTGGATACAGTGCATTCCATATGATATCCAGCAAATTCAGGAATATCAGGGAATCTCGTGTGCCTTTGATATGTCTGTCCAAGTGCTATTGCCTTAATATCTCATTATTTGAAGTTTTACCTATTGAACATGTTGGTGATAGGAGTTTCTGATCTTCTTTTGCTTTTCCTTTTTGCTTTAATGTCCGAACTTTCATGCACTTTGGTTGGAGATGAGGCATACTACAAATAATATGGGCTAAAAGGTACGTGACATTCCTCCTTTACTACTTTTTCCTATTCATTAGTAAATGTTTTGCTCGTTCATTTATTAAAGAACTGGTTATGTTTCTTGATATTTCTTAGAAGTTAGAAAACCTATTATATATATGTATAATTTTTTTATCATAAATAAAAGTGTACCGCTAAATCCGCTATATCCCTGCTACCGTTATATCAGGGTCAACCGCTAACAACCCGCTAACCGCTATTGATAACATAGGTGGAAACAAAGAATCCATGTAGCTGACCCCGTCTAGTATGGGGAAAGGCTTAGTTGTTATTGTTGTTATAGTCTTGTGAGTCAAGTGAGCCCCATCTCTCCTACGATTTTCTATACTTCTATAGAAATATTATATGGTCCTACAGATTTACCAATCGTCATATATTTAAGACCTTCTTTGACTTCATTCTTTTGAATATGCCAATAGAAATTACGGTTTATATACTTTTCTGATTTAGTTAACTCTCCTAAGCTAATACTAACATCTATATTTTCATTAAAAAATTATAGAATTATTTTTTTTATCTATTTTTTATATCATCATTCGCCACTAGAATCTTCTATGCATCTAACAAAAGTAAGATCCTTAATTTCTTATCTCTAACCTTAGTTATCCTAAAAATATCTCTTTCACCTACTTTTGAATTAAGTTTTTTATATAAATCCAATTTTGGCTTTTTATTCACTAAAAGACTTTTTTTCTTCTTTCTTTGCTTTCTTATAAGCCTCCCAAGTTTCACTAGTTTTCTTGACATAATGCAATTTGTAGCATGCTTCTTTGCCTTGATTTTATCTTGCACCATTTCACTCTACCACCAAGCTTCTTTTTGTCGCGGTATGCCTCCCCTCGATTCGCCCAACACATCTTTTGTCACTTCTCTAATATTTATAGCCATATTATTCCACATATGAGAAGGCGTACCTACATAATTTCAAGCATCTCCTTGAAGAACTTTTTGTTGAAATATATCTTTTTTTCATATTTGAGGTTTCACCATCTAGTCCGAATAACTCTATGTGCTCTTTTCTTCTTTACCAACTTTTTTACCTACAAGTCTATTAATAAAAGTTTATGTTTAGTATTTAAGCTTTCTTCTTGAATTACTTTGCAATCTTTACAACACAATTTATCTATTTTCCTAAAAAATAATCAATTTATGTTTGTGACAAGCCACTCTTATAAGTGATTAAATATTCATCTCGTTTTTTTAAATGGTATTGGCTATAAAGAGATCAAAACTACTACTATTACAACTAGAACTACAACTAAGCCTTTTCCAATACTAGCCTACATGGATTCTTTGTTTCCACATAGCCCTATCATAATTTGTAGAATTCATCGTAAATAAGTTCGACAGTTTTACACTGGTTGTCAGAAGCCGAATGCAACCCTCCTTTATCCGGGCTTGGGACCGACCATGTAAGGGTCATCCCTTACATGGGCGGAGTTTATAAAGAAATTAAAATATCAAAATTTAAAATCTCTCTATCGTCCTCATTTATATCTCCAAAACCACAGTTTCCATGAATACATTGATATCCTAATGCATCTTTACCAACATATCTATTTAAGTTTCTTCCTAAACAAATCATCTCCTTTTGTAGAATTCTTTTAATTACCTTATCTAACTCAATTCCAAAAGCCTTCTTTATACTATCTTCAAACCCTACTTTGAGTGCATAAGCACAAACTATATTCAAAGCATCTACTCCTAACACTAATTTTACCATCATAATTCAATCACTGTATCGTTGTATGTATGTCTACTACACTATCTTTTAAACCTTTATTTATAATAATACCAACTCCAATTTGAGCCTTTTCTTTTTCTGATTACCATAATTTAAAACCTGTATTCTTAATCTCCTTTGCTTTTCTCTAACCCACTTTGTCTCTTGTAAACATAAAATCTGAATCTTTCTCTTAATCATATTATCTACCACCTCCATTAACTTGTCAGTTAATGTTCTGATATTCGAAGTACCAATATGAATCTTATTATCTAGGACTAGCTTTCTAATCTCGTGTCCATCTATTCTAAAAATGTGAAGACCTTAACCGTAACTTTTTCTAAAACTCCACCCATGTAAGGGATCAACCTTGCATGGCCGGTCCCAAACCCGGATAAAAGAGGAGGGTTGCGTTAGGCTTCCGACAACTAACGTAAAACTTTGTCAGACTTATCAAACGCAAAAACTAAAAGACAAAATTTGTTAGTTGTCACATAAGTCATGCTAGAAACTAAACCTCATTTTAGTGAATCAATAAACACATGAAGCATACCAACATCACACGCCAAATCATTCAATAACTCAATTGGGAATACTAACGGAGTCCTTAAAAAAACACTACCATTTTCCATATTGCAAAGCCCACGCCCGAAATCCGCTGCCAAACCAACCAAAACAAATCCCGTTCCTAAACCAAGTAGGGTTAGCTACAGAGCATCTTAGTCACCACTGTGATCTATCTCGGGTCTTAAACCACAATGTACTCCAAAAGCAAGAACATACGTGGAAAAGAGGGCCAAGAAATCAAAACATAGTGAAGACGCGAAAGGAGCAAAGCCTCTCCACGCAGACCGGACCATGCCGTTTTCCATCACCGGCCTCTACAAAGGGTCGGGCAAATAGTTACCAACAACTCCAAATTCCGGTCCCAATTAAACCATCAAAATGCCGTAACTCCTTCAAAACTTCTCTCACAGCAACACACAGAAACCCTAATCCATCTCTCGTCAACAAAGACTGCCACCAATACACTCCAAACTCCCAGCTTTCTCATCACTCACTCTCACGATACCGCAGCTAAAACACCGAAACTACAAACGAGACGTATCTGAAACGAGTTTAGAAAAAATTTACGCGAAAAGGCGCCTGATAAACACACATGCCACTAAGCTTTTTACCAAACTCATCAATACACGAGGGAAAAGAACTGAAAAACAAAGGTAGGGCAAAAGAGAAGAAAGAAAGGAGCACAAGAATGAAAAATACTTAGAGAACCAAATGCAGAGTTGGAAGAAATCGACGGACTGTACGGAGAAGCCGTCGCGGAGTGCATGGGCCATGCGATCCATGATAGTGCGCACCATCTCGCCGCTGCTTATCGGCGGACGCTGGCTCTCCAGACCGCTGCGACTTCCAACGGCACCCGCCAGCTGAGGCGCGACGCTCGTCATATCCGGCCCTCTTCCGGCGTCGGCTTCGCTGCCCTCTCTCTCTATCGAACCGACTTCGGACCGGTAATTAGAAATATGGGGTTCGTTTTTCCAGTTGCTACGACGAGGCGCGGTAGAAATACAAAGTTTTCGCTATTGATGCACGCACAGCCCTTTTACCGTTGACACACCCGATTTTTCTCGATGATCTTGATCATTTTCGAAAATGATTAAAATACTAAAAACTTAAATGACTTTCTTCTCTCTTTTGAGTGAACCGATTTTCAGTTGTCATTTTCTTTTGGTTATTCTTTACTTCCTGCTCATTTTAGGTACATAATAACATATCTATATTTATTTCTACAATTAAAATTGGTTGAAACCGTGTATTTAACAAGAATCGATAAAAGAAAGGAGAAGAAAAAGGTTTTTTCTCATTTCTTAAGCTAATTTGAAGTTATTCGTTGATTTATCAAGGTATATTGATGATTTTATATTATTTATCAATTTACATTCATTTTTAACATTTTTTATATTATTAGGAGCTGAAAAAATAAAAGTTTTTACTACATCCCACATATTAAACACGCACACTAGATGCAACTCTCACTTTGAAGGACACACACATGCTACGCATCTCTTACTTTGAGTGATACTTGTCCCATTAAAATGTTATTAACCTCATAAATAAATGTTTTTTATATAGATATAACTGATAGAACACGAGTACGAGATTGTAACGTCATTGTTTTATCTAGTAAACAAATGTGCGATATTGTATGAAAGATGCCTCCATATACGACAACAAGTGAAAGAGGAAGTCAACCCTTCATATTATGAGAAAGATACAACAATCTTAGATACTGAGATCGATATCGTAGACAGTGAGGATGAGAAACATGATATGCCGGGATTACTCCTCAACTTTGAAGGTCACATTGAATATAAGATTTAGGAGAAACAGGTACTTTAAAACTTTAATATAAATTTTTGTAAATACTCTTAATACATGCACTAATATCAATACTCTCTATTCAAATATATATTTAAGAGAACCACGATAGTGTGTGCTATCTCGCCACTGCTTATCGGTGAACGCTGGCTCTCGAGACCATTGTGGCTTCCAACAGCACCCACCAGTTGAGGCACAATGCTCATCATATCCAACCCTATTCTTGCGTCAACTTTGGTGCTCTCTCTCTATCGAACCGACCTTGGACTTCGGTAATTAGAAATATGGGGTTTGTCTTTCCAATTGCTATGATTAGGCTTTGTAGAAATATAAAGTTTTCGCTATTGATACACGCACACCCTTTTTATCATAGGCACACCCAATTTTTGTCGATAGTCTTAATATTTTTGAAAGTGATGAAAATACCATTCCTCCTAAAAACTTAAATGACTTTCTTCTCTTTTCAGTGAACCGGTTTCAGTTTCCATTTTCTTTCAATTATTCTTTGTTTCCTGCTTCATTTTAGGTACATAATAACATATCTATGTTTATTTCTATCAAAGAAATGAATTAAAATTCTTGGAAACAGTGGATTTAAGAATAATCGATAAGAGAAAGTAGAGGGAAAAGGTTTTTTCTGATTTGAAGTAGATTCTTTGATTTATCGAGTTATATTGTTGATTTTGTAATATTTTATCAATTTTCATTCATTTTCAACATTTTTTTATCTTATTTGGTGCCTGAAAAATAAAGTTTTTACTGCATCCCACATATTAGAGACACACTAGATGCAACTCTCACTTTGAAGGAGACACTCCTGATGTGCATCTCTCACTTTGAGTGAGACTCATCCTATTAAGATATTATTAACCTCATAAATAAATATTTTTTATATAGATATAACTAATAGGACACGAGTATGAGGTTGTAACATCACTGTTTTATCTAGGAAACAAATGTGTGATGTATGGAAGATGCCTCAATAGACGACAACAAGGAAAAGAGGAAGTCAAAGGTCACATTGAATATATGATCTAGGAGAAACGGGTACTTTAAACTTTAATATAAATTTATGTAAATACTCTTAATATATGTACTGATATCAATATTTTCTATTCTAATGCATTATATAAATGTATATTTATAAAAAATATGAAAAGTGATAACAACTCGTACACGTTATACTATGCGTAGAGCCTGGCCAGTGAAGAGAATGAACGTGAGCCTCGAAAATTAGGTTGAGTTGCAGACCGCAGTGGATTGATTGGATGGATAGACTTATTATACAAAGTGATAGATCATGAATTACTAACTACTTTTATTGAGTGTTGATAACCAGATACAAACAACTTTCAAATGTCATGGGTGAGATGATTATCGTACTTCTCGATGCCCATGAGATATTTAGAGTTCCAATGGAGGGTCGACTTGTTGCCTTGACACAAGAGATAATAGTTAAAAGTAGGAGAAATCTTTTATGTGAGATATTGAGAATGGACATCAATAAAGTCGTATGTGAGATTAGTTTGGGGCTGTTAAGTTTGAAGTATTCCAAACTAATTTTTCAAGGAAGAGAGTGAGTAATGAAATAAGACCTTATATTATTTGTTGTATAAGTTAGGGTGCATATTGTATCAAGATAAGTCTAGAGATAGATGTTGATTATAATTGTAATTTGCTAGTAATTGATTGTAGGAGGGTAAGCAGTTATGCGTGAGGTGTATCTACATTAACATATTGATTGAAACAACTAGAGAAGGTATATAGAAGCACAATAACTTAGTGGACATACCTTTTTGCTTCGTATGATAATGTTTACTATTATTGCTTGTGTTATATTTAGTTCAACTTTTTTTGTTCATAAATTAACAAGCTATATGTTTTAATCGTAGGCATGAATTTATGAGTATTTTTTAGCTTTAATAGTTATTCTACGACCTAAATGGCAAGATAAACAACCACGAGTAGGTCGATGGATGGATAGTGCATGTCACAAATAACTTTTAGTTAATTGACTAATTGAATATCGTAAGAAATTGGATTTAATGATGACAAATTAGGTATTTTGAATATTATATATTCTTACATACTATTTTGTACAATGGAGATTGATTGACAACCATATATTTATGCAAAATAATGGATTATAACCCATGCAAGTTATCACGATATCAGCATAGATGTTTTGGAGCCTTATATATGCCAGATCGCAGAGTTCGTTCATTTAGGCGACATCAAGGTATACTAGTAGCAGCGATAACACCCTCTATTGCAAAAAGACATACAAAACTGCATATGTATAAGGTACATTATGAGTTACGTGATGCAACCTACGAAGTTATTGTTTTGAGCTTCACCATTTTGGAGTCCAATTACTCTACCGATATGAGTGTGATGAGGTTTACATGGAGTGGTACATTCAAAGGATGCATTAATTTATTTTATGAGATTATAACAGTTAGTTACATCCTGCTCTACCTACTCTAGTTAGTCAATGTGATACATCGTTCTACATATAAGTAAACAAATCATTGTATTTCTATTATAGGTTTTTTCTTTTTTGTTTTCCCATACTATATTTTTTTTGCTTAATTTCTTATATCAGTGTAAGAGTGCGATATGTTAGACACTTGCAACAGGTTCAATACACTCAGAGCTTGTGCCATGACCATTGATGGGTGATCCCATGTTGTTGGACTTCATATAGACATATGAGTAATGCCATAAATGAATCTATCAATTGACACGTGATAATGATGATTGTGACGATTAATGACATTTTTTGTTTGAGTTGTATTTATATATTATTTTATAAATTTAAAACATTGTATATATAAATGATGATTGTAATGTAAGACATTTAGGTTTCTTGCTACATATATGATTAGAATGAAATACCATATTCTATCAATCAACATAATACATGATATTCATTCAAATCTCGAAATCGTGCAATGACATTTATAAATTAACAATAGTTGACACTTAGTTATCATACTCAATATTATATATAGCATCATCTCATAGTCCCATCATTTATATATACAAGTCAATATATTCTTGAAACGTAATTGTCCAACTCCCAATACTTTTATATTGGTAACGCTGTCATGATGGAAAGATATGAGGCATCAGAGAGATATCAACCATTTGCATCTACAAAAAATATAAATAAAATAGAGGATTAATATCTACTTCAATCTATGAGCTATTGTCATACATTAATGAAATATATAGTTGTTATGCTCACCACTAGAAAATATCGTGCAACATGATAATAACGCATGTACCACACATCCTTCACAATAAATTGTTGAGTGTCTAACACTAGTAGCAAAATGTTAACTCCATTTTAGAGAGGAGTACTGACATTACATTCTACTGAGTAGCGATAACTTAGCTCATATATGACATTGTCACCTAATACTCACTAGAGAAGGCTCATCTCTCATGTATACAATACGTTGAATAACAACATTAAAATCACTATCTACTATGAAAACCCGTGCATATATGTGATAACTACATGCCAACTCTTTTAAGCACTCTCGATTCATGCTACCACTCCTCTCTTTGTCTTGTAGCATCCAGGGCTATTTACTCGTAATTTCCATTTACAATAATAATTATCCAAGTATTTACAAATATACCCATAAATCATGATATTATTGTCTCTCAAGTCATTTTGAAGTCAAGTTGCTTGAAAATATTTTTCTTCAATAGAGATAAGATCACAACTCCCTAAAGAGAATAGACCCATCCTAAGAGAGGCATCACATCCTCAACCACATTTACGCTCATGTCTTCCTCTACGCAAAGTAGCCTTCCTTGTATGCTGACAGACTGATAAGTCCTGTCTAGTAGATTAGTTAGATGATCTCTCTTTAAGACAATAAATTGATAGTTCTTGTAGGATAACTCATGACTGAACTGCACATTCAATATCTTAACAAATTTCTAGCATTATAGATATTTTCATAACTTTCTCCAAACTGTCTCTATAGATATCCTTTCATCCCCTCTTACTTCATGTGATATCCTCCTCTATATCTGACTTCTTCTAAAGTGTATCAACAATTGATAATTCTATTGAAAAACCATATTTAAGCATAAGGTAGACTATGTGAATGTCACAAGTTACAATGAAATGTTCCTATATTTGATCCTATCATCTTAACACAATTGTATTTTTTACAATAAGTTCAAGAATGTGGCACAATACTTACCTCCCAAGCTTCGCTACAACCTCTTTTGTCATGTCAACATAATGTATAATTAAAGTTCTTTATTACTCAAATGACTTCTTCAATTTTGTAATTTGTAATTCTATTAACAAATGTAATTGTTTCTAAATTATATCAAATCTATAAGTTGATGTGCTAATGAACCCATTCAACCTTGCATGAGCACTTTCCACCCTAAGAATATGATTATATATTTAATGAATAGTAGAAGATATAAATGCATTAAAAATCAAATTCAAGTACATATTAGTCGTATGAGTACCACAATGAATAACCCTACATGAAATGAAACATTGAAATTGAATTCTGAAGTCTACACTATCATTTGTGTTTGTAGAATTGTAATTTGAACCGATAAGTTAGTTTGAGTTTGTAGTTTAACAACTTTAACTTTCTTAATGTTATAGTTATTATTGATTGTGAAATGTTATTAACAGTGCTTATTACTTTTTAATCAGTTATTAATTGAATTATGTTTAATGTTGATTGTATTTTCCAACAAGTGGTTATCTTTTGGTGATTGATTTAAAAAAAATTTATTTTTTAGATTTCTATTGATTTTTTCTTATTATATATGATGTATTGCAACATATCATACCGTATTGTATGATATGGAATGGTTATCGTGTATCGGTACCTTGTGAAATATAGATAGCGATATGTTTTTTATAACATTGCTCTCACATAATGTTCTTTTAAAGACCTGTGAACCCACAAAACTTTGAGGTGGCTCTATTTATCCCTCCCATTCCGTCATTCTCATACATTGAGAGCCTAGAAACTCAAGCTTCTAAAATGGTCACATAAAAGTTTCAGTGGTCATGTTTAAGGTGCCAAATGTGGTGGTTTTCAAACCAACGTGTTTGCCATAATTCTTTAGAATAACAATCAAAGTACAAGACATGCAAGCTCAAAAGGCATGAACATAAGATGAACGCAACCTGGGCCTGCTCATACTCATTGCAAGTTCAAACAAAAGAAATTCATCAACAAATGTGTGAAACTTATAAACAAATGGTGGCATTCATAAGTTGAGCATTAACAACCTAGCATGGTTTTTTCATCTGATTTTGCAACCCTACTAACCTCCCATGTATGATCAAATTGGATACTGATCTACATCTACTTGAATCCACCCACTGACACTGATTGGGTCCCTACAAATTGAGGTTCTACTGGTTTATTGCAGTGTTACATGTACCTTAATAAGGCATATGCTGCTATAAACTTTAAAGCAAGGTTGTCTGGTTCGGAGAAGTATAAGTGAGAAATGTCAAGAGAACAAGAAAACACAAATCATAACTGCACTAAGAAATGCCAGAATGACCGTAAATGTAAGAACAATTTTACATGGAGCAAGAATGCCATAAGAAGTGAAACATAGATCTAAATCAAACAAGTTGCAAAAGGAAAATCCAATGAGAACTATATAATTCAAACTAGAATAGTTCCAGAAGCATAACTAAAACTTAGTTTAAAATAGTAACCACCTAATGGTTAGAAATGCAACATGTATCCATCTTTTTTCCCTTTTTTATTTTTGAGGAGCACATGGATCTATTTAATTAAACAGGACCTATTTTATCTTAGTGGCATGAAGAGCAAATCTTGAAGAGTTTATAAATAATACCAAGTAAAGCACCATAGAACGTTGCCCTTTTGAATTTTAAGTGAGAAAAAAAGCGACACATTGATCCTCATCTATTTTCCTTTCATGAGTAAAATATTCTTGTTATTACCAACAGTGCTGCCATGTTCTGCCATCTCTACTTGGCGAAAGTTTGAGTTAATCATACCAATGAAAAGATGGGAAGTGACATGAATATGATCCTTTATGGATAATTCTAATGGAGTGTTTCAGGTGCGACTAATCATATGCAAAAACCACAACAACTAAGCCTTTTCTCATACTAGATGGGGTCGGCTACATGGATTCTTTGTTTCTACATAACCCTATCATATATCATGCTAGCAGTTAACTCAATATAAACTAGATCATTCTCTAAAATTTTTTTCCAACACTTTTATGGTTGTCCTCTTCCTCTTTTAACATTTTCACAATCTAGTTTTTCATATGTTCTTACACGAGCATCCTTTGGTTGTCTTTCTACATATCCAAACCATCTTAAATGATTTTTTCTCATTTTATCTTCTATTGAAGCTACTCCCAATTAGTTTCTAATAACCTCATTATGTATACAGTTTTTTCTTGTATGACCACTCATCTATCTCAACATCTTCATTTCTGTTACGGACATCTTTTACACATATTGATGATTAACTACCCAACACTCAAAACCATAAAGCATAGCAAGTCTAATTGTTGCTCTATAATATTTACCTTTCAACTTTAATGGTATCATCTTATCACACAAAATACCTTATACCCTCTCCATTTTAACCAACCGACATTAATTCTATGTGTAACATCTTCATCAATTTTTCCTAGCCAATCTTAATTTTTATATCTTCTGAAATACCTAAATGATCAAACTTTCATTCCATATATTCTATCTTTGTTCTACTAAGTCAGAAACCTTTACTTTCTAACGTTTCTCTCCATAGTTTCAATTTCCTATTAATTTTTTCGTTAGACTCATCTACTAACACAATGTCATCTGCGAATAACTAACACAATAGGTAAACCACTTCAATAGTAGATTTGTCGGGCATGAATCCAAATTGGTTGTCTGTATTGTCTTAAGACTCTTAACCTATGTTCGATAATTCTTTTCCATAATTTCATAGTGTGGCTCATTAACTTGATATCTCGATAATTCAAACAATTCTAAATGTCTAACTTATTATAATATATGGGTATAAGTGTACTTGCTCTCCATTCTTCAAGCATCTTTTGGGTTCTCTATATTTTATTAAAGTTTTGTGAGCCAAGTGAGCCCATCTCTCCTACGATTTTTTATGCTTCTATAGAAATATTATCTGGTCCTATAGATTACCAACCTTCATATATTTAAGAGCTTCTTTGACTTCATTCTTTTGAATATACTGATCAAAATTATGGTTTATATACTTTTTTGATTTGGCTAACTTATTTAAGCTAATACTAATATCTATATTTTTATTACAAAAATTATAGAAATTTGTCATCTATTTTTGATATCATCATTCGCTAGTAGAATCTTTTCATTCTCATCTGTGATGCATCTAACAAATATAAGATCCTTAGTTTCTTATCTCTAGCCTTAGTTATCTTAAAAATATCTCTTTAACCTTTTTTTGAATTAAGCTTTTTATATAAATCCTCTTAAATTTTGGCTTTTTCTTCAGTAAGAGGTTTTTTCACTTCTTTCTTTACTTTCTTATAAGCCTCTCAAGTTTCACTAGTTTTCTTGACATAATGCAATTTGTAATATGCCTTCTTTGCCTTGATTTAATCTTGCACCATTTCACTCTACTACATGCTTCTTTTTGTGCCGGTATGCCCCACCTCGATTCGCCCAACACATCTTTTACCACTTCTCTAATATTTATAGCCATATTATTTCACATATGAGAAGGTGTACCTACATAATTTCAAGCATCTCCTTGAAGATCTTTTTGTCTAAATATATCTTTTTTCTCACATTTGAGGTTTCACCATCTTGTCCGAATAAGTCTATGCACTCTTTTTTTCTTTATGCACTTTTTTACATGCAAATTTGTTAATAAAAGTTGATGCTTAGTATTTAAGCTTTTTCCTTGAGTTACTTCACAATCTTTACAACACGATTTATCTTTTTTTCTAAAAAAATAATCAGTTTATGTTTGTGGAAAGCCACTCTTATAAATAATGTTCACCTCATTTTTTTAAAATGGAGTTGGGCATAAAGAGATAAAAAATTATCGAAAAATTTAAAATCTTTCTACCCTCATTATTTATATATGCAAAACCTTAGTTTCCATGAATACCTTTTTATCTAATGCAATTTTACCGACATGCCCATTTAAGTTTCCTCATAAACAAATCATCTCTTTTTGTGGAATTATTTTAATTACCTTATCTATCTCCTCTCTAAAAGCCTTCTTTATACTATCTTCTAATCCTACTTGGGGTGCATAAGCATAAATTATATTCAAAGTATATACTCCTATCACTAATTTTACCATCATAATTCGGTCGCTATATCATTGTATGTCTACTACACTATCATTTAAATCTTTATTTATAATAATACCAACTCCATTTCGAGTATTTTCTTTTCTTAATTATCACAATTTAAAACATGTATTTTTAGTTTTTTTTTTGTTTTTTTTCTAACCCACTTTATCTCTTGTAAACATAAAATATGAATCTTTCTCCAAATCATAGTATCTACTACCTCTATTAACTTGTCGATCAATGTTCCGTTATTACAAGTACCAATACAAATCTTATTATCTAGGACTAACTTCCTTACCGTGCGTCTGTCCATGTTGAAAATGTGGAGACCCTTTCTATAACTTGTTAACTATATTCGGGTGACAATGTATTGGGACTAACTTCTTTATCCATACCTGTTCATGATGTGAGAATCCTCTATATAATTGATTCACTACATCCGGGGAAAGATATAGAAGCCCTTGCTTACTTTTCAATGCATATAGACTCTGAAGTGTGTTGGTAAGTGGAAACACCTCAATATAATGCTTATAATTTACACAATCCATGATAGATAAGCCCAACAAAATTTTACGCTAGATGTCGGAAGCCTAATGCAACCCTCCTCCTTTATCTGAGCTTGTTGCCGGCCATGTAAGGGTGATCCCTTACATGGGTTGAGTTCAAGTAACACTTATCAATGAATGAAAATCCAATAAAAAAGCTTGCTAGAGGAAGAGAAAAATCACCGAATTTTACTTTGGAGGGAGAGAGAAAATCCTATGGGAGTATTTTGACCATTGACGAAAATTGTTGTGCAGATAGTAATGCCCTTTTAAAATACTTCGTCTCTTGTGCTATAATTGTCGGGACAAATGGTCGTGATCCCACGAGGTTGAGATAACTCCAAAAAAACCATCCTCAATTCAGATGCCAAGGCGCACACACAAGGATAAGGAGGTATAGATCTCCCAACTGGAGGATTATTTTTTTGTTACAAAAGGAGGTCGAAATCTAACATGCACACACATGCATGTACCCCTAGGAGTCTAACTCCCCACTAACAACTTCAATGCCAAGGTGTGTTGCCATTGAGTTAATGCTCTGAGTACACCAGCTAGAGGATTGATTCATAAGAACCTTCAAGTAAAAGGTCCCAAGTTCAAATAACTTAAGTGTGCGTACATAGTATATGCTCAATCCAATACATGCTTAAATCTCCTCAAGAAATTTGAAATGAAAAATATATTGTATTGTTGTGTATTAAATGCGAGTATAGAAAGAACAATGGTACACTTTGCCTTTTGAGATTCAAATCTCTATTATTAATCACAATGATCGAACAATAGAAATATTTGAGCGGAATCAAGCATGGATAAGAATTGAGCATGAACCACTATCTCTCTTTCTATTTATTTATTTATCATAGTCTGAGCAAACACTCATCTATGCTCAAATCTACTTTAAGGTCTTAATCGTTTGATTGTTGAGATCAATGGTTGAGATCTTTAAGTAAAAACCAAAATAGTAGTAGGTGCACTAAATGTACCTTGCAAAATGGTATTATTATATTTTATTATTTTAATTCAAAACCCGATCATTGATATGAATGATCAAATGATTGAGATCTTTTAAGGATGTTCAAACACAAATTCTATGTGCATTTACTACATTTTATTCATATAGAGAAGGATCATAGTCCATACACATACCTCATTTATAGTGAAATCTATTTCATCATTTGAAAAATTGAGGTGATAAAGTAAAAGGCATTCAATGCATAATATAAAGTATGAGAAGTACAACAATACTTTTCACTTTTGTATTTCAAATCTCTATTGATTATCATACAAATTGAGTTGTAGAGATTTTTAAGTAGATTTGAATTTCTACCGATTCAACCACTCATTATCACTCTCAATCACTTTTCACTATTCCTATACTACTTAAAACTGCCAAAAAATAAATATGGTGGAAGGTGATGGAGGGTAGAAACCGATGGTTAAACCCATAGAATCATGCAAAATAAGAGATTGAACACCATGCTCAATTGAATACGGACCAATATATATGTATATATGTGTGTGTAAATTTAATCCAGCTTGCCTAACAATAAAGACTCGGATGCATAACATCTTGCATATATGCATCAAATAAGAAGAAGTTATGGGGACTGCTAACACCAGGCCAGGATTACAGCACCTACTTTTGTGCATCGAAGCTCCATTTAATCTAAGGATCCTCATATGGTTCTTAGTTTCAAAGTTCGACGCGAAATTTTTGTTTGTTGGAGTGGATTCATATTTAATGCTATAGCTACAGGGATGCTCGTGGTAAGGCCACTGATGCAAACTACCCTTAGGCCCACGAATTCATAGTATCAATTTTTAGTCCCCAGTTGTTTGCATTTATACCAGACTGAACTTATAATGCCTAATTTTGTAGGGCATGTAACTTTTTGACAGTTTTAGGCCCTAAACGTTTCAGTTACATATAATAATCTATTTTCGCTTTAGGCCTCAACTTGAGTTAAGTCACTTCTGAATAGTTAGGTATGGCAATAATGGCCCGACTTGCGCAGACCCAATCCAATCTGCTAAGAGTGCAGGTCCTACGCGGTATGACTGTATTCAAGTTTGAGGTGGGAGTAAACCCGAATGTCCTTGACTGGGTATAGGATAACAAATAAACTTCTTTTGAGCATGATTGTTAAGATCCCGAGTTCGATTCTAAAATCATATGATCCTGAAATCCTTTAAAGACTGAAATTTTATCATTTGTCCAGTGAAGGATCCTATTGTGAACAATCTTATTGGGATGTCAATCTTTGTCTTAGGATCCATAGGAACTCGTCATCAAGATGATCAAACCATACACCAAGACAACTATTTCTTACATATGAATTTCATGAATGGTATGACGAAATGATCATATTATGTAGCAAGAAGAGAATAATCATATGTTCAATAAATAATCAAACGGGATTGATCATATGATCAATTGATTGATTAGGCAGCAATGCGCTCTATGAATTCACTGAAGTATACTATTATCATGGATGATATGCATACATGCATATAATATTTTAACACGATAAAGGTAAGGTATGATATTTAAGATCATGTTGGTAGCTCCTTAAAACCCCATGCAATCTTCGGTAGGATCTATGATTTTGACAACTTTAGTTTCATTTTTTTGTTTTGGGTACAATGAAAAGGCCGAGGCAAATGCACGCTCGGGCATCAAACTCAGGACCTTCAACTTGTGAGTCAATCGCTCAGTCAGGTGTAATATTGCCCGTTGTGTAGTGAAGACCATATTGAATCAACACGAGCCATACTACTAGATGTATGAGGGCATGTATATATGTGGACTACAAGGTGTATTTACGTGTTGTGCTTTTTTCTAAATAGCATGATTATGACCAGTTATCTGTTTATGCAATACGATAATGACATGGGAATTTTGTAAAATTCAAAAACCAAATATTTGTTAGTAAAAAAGTATTTGCCTTGTCGCATCTAGGTATATTACCTTTGTAATGACATATGGAGGACCATGTATTATGATGGTATCATGAAATCATCTTGTGGAAATAGTAGTAGGTTATATGTATATGTTACATGGTTCTCCTTGTTGAATGTCATCAAAGACATTTTATTCGATTAGAGGTCAACTTTTATGTTGTCCATTCATGGTGATGCTTTATTATTGTTAAAGAATTCTGAAAGCCACAATGGTTGATAATGAGCATAGTGATGTGGAACCACCATACATTTGTCCTATATTTTATATTAAAATTTATCTTTATTTGGTGTCATGCTTAATTACATACTAAAACTTTCCTTTTGTTCTTTTTACACAGCAGGTATCGGGAAGCCCACAAGGACCATGCCTTTTCCGGTTTGAGCCAGGTTGGCCCACTATGGGGTAAAGCTCTCCGGGCTGGTTTCCTTCATTCATAAGACTCAAAGTCAGGACCTTGCTTAAGCAGAACAAATGTGGAACCACTTGAACCAACCAATAGTTGGTTGCGCAGTAAGGCGATAAGTACAAGTTTCTTATTTCTTAGGCGAGACAAGTCTAATCGTGCGAAATTCAGGTGAGGCTGTCTATAAATTTTTGAAGTTCAAACTGTGTTTATACTTGTACATGGCTCGTTTTGGGTAAACCAGGACAGGCGGTTTCAAATAGCCAGTTTTAGTTCCTCTAAAACCTGAAAAAGCAACAAAACAAGTGCTTTAGCTTCAATTTTGGCTCTAGTTCTAACAGTTCTTGTTTTGGTTTTTGAGTTCGGTTCCACAATGATTCCAGTTTCTTTTGGAAAACCTACGGAATGAGGGTAGGAGTCTTAAACAAGAACCAAAAAAGAACTTAGAACCGCAGGTTCTGGTGAACTGGAACTAAACCGTGGGGATCTCCGGTTTCGGTTCTTGTTGATCTTTACAAGTTTCAGGTGAGTCTGCCATCTCACCTTACTCGTGAATAGGTTTGACAAACTGATATAGAGATGTGAGGGTCCACTATCACCAATTCAATTAAAACATGCATATCTCCATTTACAACAAACCTATGTTGCATAGAAATGGGAAAGTTAATGGAAACAAAAATAGAAATGGGATACAAGAATGACAAATCTTCAAAACTTGAAATGGCTATATACATACATATGTGTGTACAATATATAGGGAGAATGGGAGCAGCTAGACTGCCTCCCATACTAGACTATGCTGGACCGTCCGTCCATCAACAACATCGAATAGTTTAGATTTGTTTTTAAAAAGAGAAAAACTTCAAACTTTTGGTCTCTCACGTGTTCGATCACCCTGTTTTTATTTCCCTTCCACCTCGTTCTCTCCTTTTTTTCTCCTCCGTTCCATTTCTCTATCGCATCTTTGGTTGGTCACTCGCCATCAATTCACGATGATATGCAAACCTATTATACTTGTCACTATTTTGGATTCTACTTGTTTACCTCCCTTTCTCTCTTCCTATAGGTGGTTTTTCTTCGAATCCATTCACTCTTGATTTTGCAAACCATTCAAGTCCTTCGTTTCTACTCATTAATATCTCACGTCACTTATCATGGATAACATGATTATGCTTTTGAGTGTTTTTGTGTGATTCCAATGGTGAGTGCACTTTCTCAGTCTCCCTCTTGCTCTATATGTGTGATCAAATTGCTTTTGATTTTGTACAACCATTTTGACTTTTTTCAAAGCCATAGAATAGATTGAATTTACTTTTTCAAAAAAGCAAAAAAGAACACCTTTTGGGTCTCTCACCCAACAAAAATGAAGTATCACTTTGTGCCCTCATCCTCATGTTCTCCCTCATAGCTTGTGCTCTCTCTTTCTCTGGGTATTATGCTTTTGCTGGAATAAGAATTAGGAAGACATACAGATGAAAATATCGTTGCCTTTGGTACTGTTTTTCTTTTTCTTTTTCTTTCTTTGAGAATTTGAGTTGGTCACTTCGTATACTTATCTAGTTAATTTAGTTATTAGTTCTCATGTTTCAAATATGATCTTTTGGGTGTTGGTGGTTGTAAATGAGGATTCAATTGGCAACCAAAGAGTAGTTGTTATCTTCTTCAAGTCCTAATACTTTCACTTATTAGTTTTTCAATTTGGTGAGATGGGATTTTAATTGATATTCCTTTTATTTGATAGAAGCTCTTTTTGTAGTCTTTGTTCTATCTTATCTTTTCTTATGCATTTTAACAAACTATTGGCATACAGAGAAGGTTAAGACTTCGCTATGTTAACTACCATAGATACAAAAGGAGAATCCTTTAGTTAATGGTGATATTATATGACATTCATTGAAATGAATGTGCTTGACCTCTTAATGGTACTTCTACGGTGAAAGCAAAACTGCTTAATGGTGATGCTAGTTGATATTTTGCATGTGATCGTATAAGTTATGTGAATTACAAGTAGGTTTCATCATCAACATAAGGTTGGCAACATATTTGATTCTTGTTGTCTGCAATGAAATAAAAATAGCAACCAACTATATTGCATATTATGAGTACATTCTGTCTCTATTATAATGCACTTGATTTGGAGACTGTTTATTTGACATATTCTTGTTAGTTGATTAATGATTGATATACTCTAATATTTAGCAAGATAACCATGTCACTCTTATGCATTCTCCTACTAGAGTATATGAGAACTTGTTTAACATAATATACTAAAGAGTATATTGTGTTGGATGCGCATTTTGCTCTGATACTAAGTACTCATTCAAAGGGCATCCAATGCTTTGAGGTGATGATTAATGTGAATTGATCGTGCGTTTAACTCAAAAGTATATTCAAATTGTAAACAATTCTAAACATACTAGCACTTGAGAGCATAGTTAAACTAATAAGTCACTTTACATAGCTTACTTTGAAAATCGTGTATGTTAAAGGAATAACGTGCCTAAGTGACAAAATAATAACTTTAATAGGGCTTAATTGCTTTATGCTATACGTAAGTTACACAATAATATAATACAAAGATTAGTTTCATTTTAGAAAAAAATATAACTGGGATAAATATAAAAATGATTGTCCCACAACTTGTAAAATAATTGAACCAATAACAAAACAACGAGAACAAGATATAGGCAAAGTGAAACATACTCTTTAGTCATAAGACAATTGTATATTATAAAAAAGCTCAATCTACATTACATAATATAAAACAAAATAATATACTGCATTTATAATTAGAGTGGGTGAACAATAACACCTTTCTCATTAATAATACATGAGAGGATCATTGTTGTGTTCTTTTTTTTTAATGTCAAAAACAATGAATGAAAGGCATTAAAAACAACCACTTCAATTCCTTAAAAACATATAGAGCGTAGCACTGGTTACAATTTTATTTCTCTAATTGGTCCTTTTTTTACTTCAATGGTTGTATTTGTTTCTAGGTAATGTATCTACTTAAACATTTGCCTCTTTTATTGGGTAATAGAGATGCATTTGTTGTGTTTCCTATATTTAGAAGAAGTTGATGATAAAAACCTTTTCATGACGAAAAATTCTTATAATTTTAAAAGTTTAAACAAAGTTCATAAATATGTTAAGGATATTAAGAGAAGGAATATTTGTTATAGTCATGCACGCAACAACAATATTTTAAACAAAAAATCTTAAAAAGAAATTTATCAATGAGAGAGGTAAATAAAAACATTTGAAACATATTGACAAAGCTTAAGTTAGGAAAGCTTTGATCTAGATAGAATTTTAGAGTGTGCAATTTTATTTAAGAAAGATCTTTAAGTAAGAACTTGTGCATTTACATTAGGACTCATTAATTTGTACCATATGCATTTTCCAACTAGGGCAAGTTGAGACTTATTAGTCATCATGTTGACTCATTGGACTACTCCAAAGAATACTAAAAGAGTATAGGTTGAAGTAATAATAATTAACAATTATCTAGCATAAATCTCAATAATTGAGGGGTTCTCTTTTTCTGTGTGCTTATGAAGGTCAATACAACAAAGTCTTAACCTCCTTCATACCAACATTGAAGAAGATAAAACAAATATCACTAAAAGGGCTGCTATCAAATAAAGGTAAAATTGATCAAAATTTCATCTCATCAAATTGAAAAACTAACAAGTGAAGTTTAGGTAATATCACTAAAGGATTGCTTTCATTAAATCCTCATTTAACCACTAGCAATCAAAAGATCAGATTTACATATGAGAACTAACAACCAAATTAACTATATAAGTATCAGAACCAACTAACTCAAATACTTAAAGAAATTAAAAGAAAACACAATACCAGAGGCAACAACATTCCCACAAAACCCATAGAAAGAAAGGGAGAGCACAAGTTAGAAGGAAGAACGTGAGGATGGGGCGGGAAGCGCTACTTATTTTTTGCGCAATGAGAGATTAAAAAATCAGATCTCTTTTGTTTTTTTTAAAAAGCAAATCCAAACCACTCCATAGCTTTGAAGCAATAACTTTAATAATCAAGCAACAACAAAAGCAAATCAATCATATACACAGAGAAAAGAGGATGCATTCACCACTGAAGTGACATAAAAACACTCAAAGTATAGTCGTACTATCCATGATAATGTGACTTAAGATGCCGACAAGCAAAAATGAAGGACTTAGAACAATTTGCAAAATCAAGAGCGAATTGATTAAGAGATAAATCGATCAAAAGAAGAGATAAATGGGGGAAAAGCAGAATTGCTATGATCTAATGCCTTGATATATATATAAGAATCAGTTTGTTGGTCATGTTGTGAGTTGTCATTGCTAATCACTAAAGATGCAATGGGAAAATGAAATGGAAGAGAAAGAGAGAATGAGGTAAGAGGGAAACAATGGGAAATCAAATGGCCAGGAGACCAAAAGTTTGAAGTTTTCTCTTCTTAGAAACAAAACCTAAATCGTTCAATGTTATTGATGGATGGACAGGTTGGTCTGGCACAGTCTAGCATGTGAGACAATCTAACAACTTCTATTTCCCTTATATATATAGGGCAATTAGATCTTACCCACCATTGGCATCCACTTATGCTTAAAGATGTCAATATGGGTTGGTCCGAGCTGGCCCATCCCCAACCCTTATGGGCTGAGGAAAATATGAGTCGCCTGACTCACATTTTATATGGGACTAAAAAGTGCTGGCTCAACCTGGCCTTTGCAGGTCTGCGAGCCGGACCAATCCACATATATATATATATACAAAAAAAAAATTCAATTACATGTATATATACTATAGATGTATAGTTTTTTCCAATTCATATATATATGTACACTTTTTTCCATTACATGTATATATATGTATAGTTTTTTATTATCGTATATATGATATATATGGCTTGTATATAAATAGTTTTTCCAGTTACATGTGTGTATGTATAGCTTTTTTATTACATACATACATATATATATATATATATATATATGTGTGTGTGTGTGTGTGTGTAATATATATGGCTCATATATACATATATATTATACTACATATGCATAGTTTTTTCATTATTGTAAACACCCTAAATAAATTTTGTTATGAAAACACTCCAAACTTCGAAACTTGATTTATTTTAATCTTTTGGCTTTAAAATGAAAATTTCAAATCTTCAAAATAAAGATTTTCAAAGTTTTCAAATTAAAGTAAAAAAGATAAGACCCAGAAGATTGGAGTAAATCAGGCAGAAATCGAGATTACAGGTGGGGCCCACTTCGAACCAGGATCGGGTTCGCAAAGGACAAGTCGAAAATCAAGGGAGAAGATGAAGTCAAAGCATATCCTCATCCAAGATCGAATCAAAGTGGATGGCCTCATCTAACCCAGCCCAATTCAACCAAGTGCTAGACATGATTGACTTGAGTTAAACATAAAGCCTTACTTAAATCAAATAATTTGACCAATATCGGAAATTTTCTAGCCTTGTTCATCCTACATCTTTAAGTTAAATACCAAAATACATGGCTACCTAGCCTTGATTAAATAGTGGAATCAACAAGAGAAGCCACGACCACTTGAAGAAGCAAGGACCGGCCAAAGTGGACTTGGAGGCCTCAAGCACCTAGTCGGTCATGACTAAGTGCACTCAATCAAGACCACAACCAGCCCACATGGGGCTGGCCCATGGCTAACCATAAGGGGGCCACTCCTCTCACTTATCCATGTGAACTTGTTGAAGAAATGGATTGGATATAAGCCTTGGGCCACCCGCCCCAAAGAATGGCCTAGAAAGGCCCCCTTGGCCTATAAATAGAGGCCAAGGGGGGGTGTTCTCCTATCTTGGAGTAATTGTGAAGAGTGTTGCACTTTGGGCTGCTTGTGAGAGATTGAGGGCTGCTAGGGAAGAGTTTAGAGAGGGAAGAGAGTGTAGGATCTAGGCCAAGTGCTAGTGAAGGCTTGAGTGAGAAATCAAGAGGGAAAAGAGGGAAGGTGAGGGCCGTGTACCACCTTTGGAGGCCAATCTTCTTAGGAATCCATGTAAGTATTGATCTAACTTGATTCATCTCCATCTCTTCTTAATATTCAATTCAAAAGGAGTTGTATTAATGGAGCTTTGTCTCCCCCCATGATGTAAGAAAAGTAGATGTGCTGAAATTTCTCTTTCCTTTGCTTATGCACTCTTTATGTTTGTGTTCTTGACTCTACCTCTCTATATGATATAAACACTCTATATCTTTTAATCCCCTTTATGCTTAAACTATTAGATATATCTCAATTCATTTTCCTTCAGCAATATAATTCAGGATGTTGTGTTGTTGCACTTTAATTCGTATCAGTTTTGCATCACGTATGTTATAAAAACCTGAAATATGATTTTTAGCATCACTGCATATATTGATTGTTTAATTTTTCATTGCCAAACACCTACTCTAATCCCTTCAAAATTTTGCACATTGTATCTACACATACAGGCCCACTCATAATAAAATTTTTAAGAATTTTAGGGTTGTGCAACCACATAATTAAAGTTTGAAAGATAAGAGTAATTTCTGAAAACTGTCTATCAACTCTGTTTTTCTACAATAGAGCATAAGTATTCTTCTCATAACTCTGTATGTAGTCATCCAAAATCTGTAATTCTTAGTTTAATGGAAAGATAACATCCACCAACAAGATAAAGTGCACTAAATTTGGAACTCTAAGCACTGAGATACAGACTCATCTTTGGGTCTCTGTATTTCTATGATGGAACAATTATGAGTGTTTGAGTAGAGACACTTTGTTGAATTAATTCTGCAACATCTCAATCCCGAATTCAAAAACAAAAGGTGTTCTAGAATCTCACATTTCAAGCTCAGTCCTGTAAATTTTTGGTGAATTTTGGAGATCTCTAATATACTCAAAATAATTCAGGAAACAAGTCCTGAAAACAGAATCAGTTTCTGTTTCTTAAAACTTGTGAATTTTAAACTTGAAAACCAAGTACACTAGTTTATCATTTTCAACATACTATGTTCACATGAATTTAAAATATCACCAGCTTATTTGGAATCCTTAAAGCGCTTAGGCTGACCGTTGAGCATCGGTTCAAGAAAGCCTAAAGTGAAAAGAGCCCGCTTAACTACAATTGCTAAGTCAGATTCATACTTTTGCTAGTTTTTAGAAACTAGCTGGTACGCTCGCACATGAAGTAGAATTGAAAGGATTGCTTCAAGTCTCTACATAGGCTTGGAGTGAAAATTTCATATCTACAATTACATACGACTATATATACGGTTTTTTATTACATATGTATATGACTTGTTGAACCCTAAAATGTTATGATTGTATTTAGATTTCAAGCATATTTGGATTGGGTCTTATAGACCCAATCTAATACCCAACGGGCCTATGGCACTATGGACTAGCATGGTCCGACCCATGTATGCATGGCGGCCCTAAATCAAATATGGCATTGTGGACTAGCTAGACCCATTTTGACATCTCTACTCATGCTCGCTAATGCTTTACAAAATTTTAAATTACACAAATACCATAACAAAATAATGATTAGGTATGAATGGACATGTCATATATGGAAGGAGAGAGAAAGAGAGTTGATAGATTCCCATACATGAAAATGAGGATACTATGATTTCAAAGATGAGTATCTAGATTCAAAATGTAATAAGTGAAAGTCACTTTTTGAAAAAGCAAAAAATACGTGTACTTTTTTTACATTTTTTGTTTTTAAATGTAAACCATTTATCTCTATCTCTTGAATAGAATAGTTCTAATTGCCGTTGATGGTCCACAATTAATGGCAGTCTAGCAACTCTCTCTCTCTCTCTCTCTCTCGATGCATATGTCTATCTATAAACGCATTAAGACACACCTTTGCCATATCACTAGTTTATTCTCTCTGAACCCCTACGAAATTGGTCTCCTGTATATACAACAATATAGGGAAGCAGTTTTAGGTGCGACGGAATAAGAAAAAGAGGTCTTTGATGAGGTGCAATGGCGAGAAGAACAAAAGAGCGAACTACTATTCTTCTTTCTTTTGAGGGTTATTAAGATTCTACTAGTTAATCTGGCTTGTGGGATCTTTAGGTACATGAGATTTTAAGGATTGGAAGATCTAGATCAGGATCCCACAGAGATCTTACCAATTGGGATATCTGAAAATGTAGATGGCTTAGTCCTTCGAGGAATGGTAGGATGGTAAGATTTTAAGATGTAAGTCGATACCTCATCTTGACAATAATGCTCTCAACTACAAAAGTCCATGTTCATGTTCATCCAAAGTAATATCAAACAAAGTTGTATCATGTCCATTTAGCTTACTTTTTATGTATGTATAAAGTGACACGAAGAAACATGATCATATACTTGAAATTGCAGTCATAAAATATAGGGGTTGGGCCAAAATCATGAACAACGTGAACATTGCCAGAAAACTTAGAATTGGCAACCCTCTTTCTGACCTAATATGTTCTCATGTCACAGACATACCGAAATGGTAAGGCATTCAATCTTCAAGAAGAGGTCAAGAGTTCAATCACATAGGGGCCATTTAAATGTTAGCTAGTGGTAACATTAACTCTAGTTTGTCAATAAAAGACGAAAGGTGTAAAGGAACTGATAAAAAATGTAAGGTGCCTGGTGTAGCAAAGTTAACATATCACCTTTACGCAGAAAATGAAGAGGAAACGACACTCAGCACTCAAGACGTAGGCCCACCTGGCAGGGCCCTCGACTCCACAAGATGAGGTCTGAGTTGTAATCCAGCAGTGTGCACGCCTGGCTTCGGCTTCTCCATTGTAAAAAAAAAGAGCAACACCGGAAGAAATAAGTCTTTTCATTATAAAGAAAAATGAAAAATGAAAGAAAGCAAGAAGAAATAACTCACCTTATTAGGAGGCTTGACTCACAAGTTGATGGTCTTAAGTTAATTCCTGGGACATACATGCCTGGCGTCAGCCTATGATTCTAACCAAAAAAGGAAAAAGTAAAACAAGGAAAATAAAACCCAAATGGCCTACTCATGAATCTACACCCATTGGGGATCAATTCTTTTAACCACAACATATGGTTATAGGCAGTTCAATGGTTCCATCATCGAGAGAGGCAAAATTAATATCTAAATTTTCAGATGGATTTCACAGTTGGGGATCATTTTTCAATTATTTTTCCCAATACCAACTTACCCGCAGTTAGAAGGGTTCTACTGTTAAAGACTGACTGTTTTTCTACCGGCAACCTGACTAAGGCCAGCTGTTCTCACTTGTTATGGCTGATACATCAGAAATGGGTTTAGCCTAACCAAAACCAAACCTTATCGAACAGTAAATGGGGTCGGATACATGGAAACCAAACAATAAAATCTAATAACACTGAACCTTGGCTTAGCCTACAGCATGCCTAATATTAAGAGGGCCTAATACAAATGAACAAGTCTACGTCAATAACCCGACGTAAAGGGCTTTGCGGAAGCAAACCAGTAGAAGACTGGGTCGGTTCCGGTTCTAGGATTTTTTTTTGGAACTGAAACTGTCGGTTTGAAATCAGGTCATCCCGGTTTATCCGGGACAGGCCACGTCTAAATCTAGGTTGCAAAATTCTTGACCGGGCATGGGTATATCATATGTTAAATGATGGAAGCCTCTCTGGTTGTCCATCCAACAAGCTAAGTCATAACTAATATGAAATGCCGATGCATGAATCCTTCAACTAACCTCAGTTTGAGAGCCACCCATTTGGCACCCATTGTTACTATCACCAAGGGCCTTACGACGAAATGTCGATGCCTAAAACGACAGATGATCTTTCTCCATCGTACAATTGGCTCAAGTGCTTTGGTGGATATGATAAGATCATTGACTAATTGTAATAGCAAGACACGTGTATGGCTGGCAGCGTAGAGAGTACACAATTCAAAAAGTTTTGCCGTCTCCTTCATCATTTTCTTAGAAGTCGGTTGTCCATGATGTCAATATCTTTACAAATAGTCTTTTTTGTTTGATTGCCATCTTCTTCTCTCTCTCTCTCTCCTTATATATAATATTTGTTGGTCTATAGGAGCAGCTATAAAATGGATCATGAATTAAGTACAGAAATTATCACAGTTTAAGAGAGTTATTTGTCCTTGAACTGGTTGATCAAGGGCTCAAGGAACCCAATTTATGATGAAAAGGGTGTATTCAGCAGCTTCACCAGATGAATCTTTTACTAATGGTGATGAACAAGCAAAACCGGTTGCTCTCACAGTCTGGAAGAAGTCCCTGTTATTCAATTGCAGTGGGTTTACTGTCTTCGACAGCAAAGGGA
The DNA here is from genome assembly GCA_036023115.1 of Brasenia schreberi. Taxonomy (NCBI): domain Eukaryota; kingdom Viridiplantae; phylum Streptophyta; class Magnoliopsida; order Nymphaeales; family Cabombaceae; genus Brasenia; species Brasenia schreberi. The sequence goes on from JAYKKT010000090.1 coordinate 22,927,681, forward strand.
AGCTGGTTTTTAGAGTAGACAACTATGTGACAGATAACAAGGAAGAGATTGTTCTCATGGATGGAGCTGGAATGCCTCTTCTTACCATGAAGAGAAAGGTCGGAACTCTCTCTCTACCCAGAAATGTTTACTGTAATGGTCTTTTCTTGGATTCCTCTGTTTTTCTTATCAGGAGGGCAAATTGCCTCGGTGGTATAGAGTCTTACAAATAAAGCCATTGTGAGACTCTCTTGACCGAGTAAACTTCCTCGTTTTGTTAACAAACGACAAAAACTCTCACCCATCATGGTCTTCATCATACTTATTTTGGCTAACTGACAAGGAGAAAAACGTTATCCTGAACAAAAAATTGAAATCGGATTTCAATTAGTTCCTTCATAAACTATAGGAGCATTAACTGATGTAAGAAGGAAAAACTGAATTAAAAGGAGCATGAAAGAATTCAAGCAGCCAGAGCAAATAATATCATCTGATACCTTCAGGTTGATTTCCTTAAATTAGGTCTTTGAGGCATCATTTCTTAAAATTATGGGACCACGGTTATGATTGTCGAATCCCTTGCTCCAGCAACTTGGCTTCTATTTGTTTATGCATAATCTTATTCTGGTTCCAGTATCCACCCATAGGTCCCTTCAAGATGGAGCCTTGAATGTATATGTGTGTGTGTGTGTGTGTGTGTGAGAGAGAGAGAGAGAGAGAGAGAGAGAGAGAGAGAGCTATCTATGTCATGGAAACCAGGTATCATGTCACCAACAATTAAGTTTAGAATGAAGCATTCATGACAATTGGGAAGCGGCTAAGACACTGACTGTGTGCTTGTTTGCAGAAACTGAGCCTTGGGTATCAATGGCAAGTTTTTCATGGGGATCAAAAGGGCACCTGTGGTTCTCCAAAACCAATCTACTCTGTCAAGAAGAAAGCCAACATTATGCACCCCAAGAGACTGGCTCATGTACATAGTGCCTCATGCAAGCGCTTTCTTTATGCCATACATGGTTCATACATCAAGAGATCATGCCAAGTTGTGAACACATCAGGGAGAGTAGTCGCGGAGATTAGGATGAAAGAGGCATCGTCGTGCGGCGTAAATTACACTGACGTTTTCCGGCTGATAATACAACCAGAATTTGATGCGTCCTTTGCCATGGCCATGGTGCTGTTGCTGGATCAGATGTGCTCCTCTAAATGGTCACCTGTTCTTCTCTGACATCAAATTATCTGTAGCTTTACTTTAGCTGCATGCCTTTAATGGCAGTTTTTCATCGAACTTTTTGTTATTTGCATGTGAAGGATTTGATGAACTATAAGCAATGCGTCTGTTCTGAATTCCAAATAAGTCAGCAGCCTAAACTGATCGCGGAGAGTATTTAAAAAACAAGATGCTTTATATGGAGTAACTTGGACATCATATCTTCCAGTATTTTTAGTCATACGGGTGCAAGCGAACTGAGCTGCTCCAGAGCTTCTTGAGATCGACTCGAGCACAACTTGAATTCGACCGAGTCTTGGCAAGCTCAAGTCAAGCATGACGTGAGCCAGTACTCGGCCCCAGTTGCTTGAGAGCCTAGTCGAGTTTTGTATATATTTATATGTTCTTAAAGAAAGAAATTCATTAATATGTTGCACTGTTATGGTTGAGCTTTCTCATATTATCTTGAGGGACAAGCCGAACTCGAGCACTCAAGTGAGCTCGAGCCTCGTGATCTAAGCTCAGTTGAGCTTGATCTTGATTTTGAACTGAACATTTCTCAAATGAGACGAATTGAGCTTGCCTTTGACTTGGCCTCCTTCTAGAGAAACGCTAACGGAAGAAAAGCAGTGTCAACAAGCAAATTGGTGGCGCGTGGCAAGATCACACCTCAATTAATGAGGCCCCGTAAGCGTCTCAGTTTTGCTTGAACTGTGCCCGCTTATGGAAAAGTGTTTTTTACAAGTGAATTCCACAAAATATTCATTTTTCGATTCTCCCAAATTAGGGTGGTCATATGGAGCTTCTTATTCAGTGATTTGAATGAGATTTGATCCACAGTAATACTATGTACTTGTCCAGATATGCCTTCTATTGCCATTTGAAGTAACAACTCCACAAGAATGACACCATACGGTGCATGTGAATAAAAATCCAAAAGTCGAAGGACGTGTCAGGGAACTCTAACCCTAATTCTGAAGAGAGAACCAAGAAAGGATAAGGTATCATGTGATTAAATGAGTCTCCGAAAATCCTACCATGTGTATCTTAGTTGCTAAAGGGGTTGCGTAGGCACTCATTGTCCTCGAAAAGATAAAAGGACTATATTACTTCTACTCACAGGAAAGAAAGAACTATAATTGTATCATTGATTGATTTTTGGATGTCATCTTTGATTACATATACTTATTTATACCCTTTTACCAAAACAACAAATATCATGCCAAGCTTTTTGGGCGTGGTTGCGGATAACACCCCACTTCTCTCCTCATACTACTCTTTTCATTGTCATGGCTATTGTGTATGTTAACTAACTCCACGATTCACAAAATCAGCTTATGGTAATAGGTTTCTTTCACACACTCAAAGTCATAACCTTCACGAGTCATGTGCCTCTTTCTTTTTTAAAACTCTCCACCTATTGTTACATATCTTCATACATTTTTTAGCATCAACACATCCCCCCTACGACTCTATATTTATACCCATTTATACCAGAAAAACTAATGCATTGGTTTCTTAAGCATGATTCATAGGTTTCTACGCATTCATCATTAGGATCTACAAATGCAATACCTTCTCTCTTTGCTTTCTAAAAACTATTTTAACATTCTTTGCTATTATCTTTTTACTCTCATGGCTTCTCCTTCGGACATTATTCTTCTTAGACCACTAAATCGACACTGGGCCTTTCTCACTTATATATAGGGGAACTGTCTTTGACTCAAAGTAAATTTGTGACATCTCAATGTCCAAACTTTCTTCATTCGTGAGCCTAAAACCAATTAACTATATATCAATTGGGTAGATAGACTTAGGGATATGAAGCACCATCTTTGGATCCAATGGAATATTCATGACCTCACCGTGCATATTGTTTGGCCATACAACAACCTCCTCTATTCTTTCCTATCATTTTGGATCTCTCGACATAGTTGCTTCCAATTCTCTTTTGGAATGATGTCCCCACCGTTTAGATGTCTAAGTGATTACATGCCTTCCAATCAATGGTGTTGATCCTATTTCTTTAGTCGATCAAGATTTTCATTCTCAAAACTCTCATTACAACTTTTTTGGAATGATATTTTCCATCATCACTATGGTACCGAACCACTTATGGATGACAAACATGACATATTCCTAACGTTATGATTTTGTTGTTACATCACCCATGTTTCTGGAATTAAAGTTAACGGTGAGTAAGCATGGTACATTTGTACTCTTATATCTAGTACCAAACTATCACTCGCCCTCTTCTTTTTGGATATTATCTATCATTCAACCAATTCTACTCTTTAAGTCCTTTGGAATGACAATCATACCCATCTTATAGGGGGTTCATTATGGTTATTCAATTTTGGATTCATTTAAGCTTCTCTGAGTTCGAATTCTCACACATTCCCATCCAACAAATCATTGTGGATATGCTAGGATCTACCTTAAGTCTTATTCATCCTACCTCGGCTTCACCACTTGAGATTATTACTTAGTTGTGATCTATCATCCCTATCAAAATATTTTTCGTCCTTATTTTTATACTCCCAATTTCAACTCGACCGCCAAACTCAAAGAGGACCTCTACCAAATTAGACTATTGAGAATTTTTTCTTCTTGATTTTTATTTTGTGTTGATTCTTGGTCATTCCTATTTAATTTAATTACCTTTCAATGATACTACCCATGTTCCCTATACTGCCAATTATATTTTCATCAAAGTCAATACTATTAGAGAACTCTTGTTCGAGAATTATCAGCAAAAACTTGTCCTCACACTCCCCAACTCATATACTTGCCTTGGTGAAACCCCAAAATTTTCTTCTTAATGGAGAATCATTCATACAAAGACCATTAAGATCTTAGTTGATGACTATAAATCAAGACTCATTGACTATAGGATGAACACAATTACTCTCAATAAACCCATATCCGAATGTAAGCATCTATCAACAACTCCTTTAGTAGGTCCTTTCGGCTCATCAACTCCTCTTTCCTCATCATGAAAAACAAAATGTACTCATTCTACTAGAAATGATAGGAGTAAAACTTGACCTAGCATGAAGAATCTATCATCAGATCCCATTATAATATCATAATAGAGGGTTTGAGTAATGATATTTTAGGCTCTATGTATGTAGCTTCTAGCATGGGACTAGCATTTTCTTCTGAACCATGTAACAATTCAACTCCAAAACATCCTGAGCAAAAAGTAACATATTCAATACTTCCTTTTCCGTTGCCTTGTCCGAGATCATAACCTCTATGATTGAGTACCTTAACACAAGTCCCTCTTCTGCCTTTTCTATAAATAAAGTTGGTCGTAGTCTATATGTTATACAAACCCTTTGTGGAAACACAAATCTTCTTTTCAAACAAGAAAGATTAACTAAAGAAGTATCTGATATCTACATCCAAATTCGTGAACATCTTGACGCTGGTTAGAATTGTCGAGTCAAAGTCTAAGCCCAACGTGTCTCTATTGGTGAGCGTCAAGAGTGTATTTGTTCCTTCTCTTGGCATGTTACCGATGCTGGAGAACTTTACCATAATTCAACTACCCAAATATCCTCACGTGTAAATTATCTCGACAATAAAGTCAATTCTCTAAATCAAGATTTCATCCTTCAAGGACCAACTCAAGATTCTTTATCGGCATCGCCAAGAATTACTAGTCAGTGTTTCTCGAGTGTAGTTTGATCTCAAGCATCCATTGCTCGAGATATAGATGTTTCAACTTCTCAAAATCTCGCTCAAGAATCACAAGGGCTACATGTCATACTATCCAATCATGAAACTCTAGAGAGGGATGCTTGATCCAATGATCCCGACCACAACAGCCTCGAGGAACATTAAGAAAGTTTGAAGGCAACTCTCCAATGGATATTGGGTTAAGTTATGTAGGCTATATAGGTAAACCAAGGATATTATAATGACGATCTTATCATCCTTAATAGATGAAATAAAACATCCAATCATTTTTTTCATGTGTGAATATGCTACTTCGCTCTTATGCTTTAGCTCCTCACTTTGTTATCGATCTCAGGCATCAGTCAGAGCTAGCTAAAAATATTATTTAATGTTGTATGTTATCTTGTATCAACACCTTGTTAAATCCCTCATCACTTCAAATTCTAAGCCAAATAACCATGTGAGACATGTGACTTGACGTTGACGGAATATTGCTAACATTACAAAATGTGACCAAGAGTTCTACTCTTCCTCATCTTTTTCTATAAAAAATTGTCAACCTTTTTCCTACACTCAAGTTTTCCTACGAAGAATGTCTTGAACCTCTTCCTTACCTTATATTTTCATGGCTTTTGGGAATCTAACTCCTAAGATCTCAATTTTGGGTTATCGGGGATCCCAACTTGCTAACTCTGACTATTCCTTTCTCGGTCATACTATATGTGCAACAGAAGGCCTTAGAATTATTGAAGAGATTATTATCCTAGAAACTCTTATGCTCTATGCATAATAGTTTTGGTACGATCACACATGGCTAAGACTTTTAGGGAATACATCCAGTAGTTAAATTGAGTGGGTGTCATACATGCGTACGACTGGTGAAAGTGGAGAATTTTTTTACCTTATACAATTGTCTCGCATCATCTTTCTGGTTGACCTCAATCTTTGCTTCAACTTCTTAGGTTTTTGGTTTGTCAAACTCAACTATTTTATTCTAGAGCTCGATGTGATAGGTCGTATCCTCTTAGATATTCATATCATCACCGAACTTCCTCTGATGGTCCCAAACTCTATTCTTTAGGTACTTTTCCTTCTAGCTTTTTATTTATTTTTCAAAACCTTTTATATGAATTCAAAGGGGACCTTGACTTAAACAAATCACTAGTCCTAGGATGATCATGATTGGATGATCTTTTGATGTATGCATGCATGGTGTGTGAGGTGAGTGTAGAGACCCATTCATGAGGTTTATGAGCTCGAGGAGAAGCCCACGAAGGCCGGTTGTCCCCAAGCAAGATAGTCTACATATTGTTTCTTTTGATATTTCGGGTTTTCAAAATTTCTTTTCAAACAAGAACTCCTTTTTGGTTTCTAACAAAAGGACTTCCAATTTTTTACATTTCACCTCATTTGGGTTTTAATACCCACTACTTACCAGAGGTTTTGTAGGAAATTCTGAATAACATTTCAAAATTCAATTTCTCACACAACCAAGTCTAATTCTCAAACAAAATGAAATCCAAATAAGTAGGTTCTATTCCTACTCTAGGATTTTCATGAAAACCCTTTTTCCTTTGGGATAAGCTGTGGGGATTTGAGAAATAATTTACCACGATCCCTTCTGAAGCATCCCGTGGTATAAGTTCAAGAGATTTTTTATAGAAATTTGCTCTTTTTTTTGAGCTTTGACTTTTTTTTTTCTTTTGCTTTGAAAGGGAAGACCTCTTTTTTTTAGAGGTTTTTGTTTTCCCTTTTCTTTTTGGAAGACCTCTATATTGGAGGTTTTGTTTTCTTCCTTTTCTTTTGATTTTGCCAATTTTTATTTTTTGGAGAGAAAATGAAGTGGGAAAAAACTCATCCCTTTGAATACTTGATTCCACCAAGTATATCCCATTTCCTAATAGCACATATCATTTGAAAGTATTTTGCTATTTTGAACTAGGCCTTATTTTGTAAGCCAAAGATTTTTGAAATGTTACCAAGTGATTTTGAAAACTCCATTTTTTAGAAAGCATCAATTCCCTAATTCTGGGTCACATGATTCATTTTAAGCCTTCTTTCAAGAAGTTCAAAGGAGACCCATTTTAAAAATCATTTTCAAAAGAAATTAAAGTAGACTCTATACATAATATTTTTTCAAGTATTAGGCATTTATAGGGTCTACTAAATTTCTTCCCTCAACATCAATCAACCAATATGTATTATTTGTGGTTGTCCATCTTATAACATAGGAACCATCCCATTTGAGCTGCCACTTACCAAGTGGATGTGGGCCACGATGATGGATGGTTTTCAAGATAACGTCTCCCACTTTGAAGTGGCGAGCCTTCATATGCTTTTCATAATATCGGGCTATCCTTTGCTAGTATGCGTGTATATGATCTATAGCAATGAGCTTTTTCTCATCAAGTAGATCAAACTCAACCATCTTAGCTTGTTGTAGGGTCTCTATGGGCAAATCGAGTGCAAGAGATATATGGAATGAATGTAATTTGGTATGAATGGAAAGTATTGCATTTGTACCATAGACCAACTCGAATGGTGTGGCATTTGTAGGTGTGCGGATGAAAGTTCTATAAGCCCATAAGGCTTCATCTAGCTTCTCATGCCATGTCCTACACTTTTCTAAAGTATTTTCAATGATGCTTATGAGGGTTTTATTTATGGCTTCGGCTTGGCCATTGCCTTCAAGGTAGTAGGGTGATGTGAAGTGTTGAGTAATGCTATAAGTCTTACATAACTTTTTCACATTCTCATTTTTTAATGAGGTGCCATTATTGAACACTAGATCTCTTGGAACTCCAAATCGAGCCAAGATATTTTTCTTAATGAATGCCACTACATGTTGTCCTTAGACATTAGTCATGGAGGTATCTTCAACCCATTTAGAAAAATAATCAGTGGCTCCCAAAATAAACATATATCCATTGGATGCAGTGGATGAGATTAGTCCTATGATATCAAATGCCCATATGGTGAAGGGCCATGGACTCACGATGGAATGGAATGTAATGTGGATGATGGAATATGAATAACATTTCCATGCACTTGATATTGATGACACCTCCTAACATGATTATGACAATCTTGCCTCAAAGTGGATAAAAAATAACCTTCTCTAAGTATTTTCATGGACATCATATTTGCATTGACATGACCTCCACATTCTTCATCATAGAACTCAAGCATAATGATCCTAGCCTCGTCAAGATCGACACATCTCAATAAGATGCCGGTCAAACTCTTTTTTATAAAGAATCCCTCCCAAAATCACATATCGAATAAAAACCTTATCTTTAAAGGAAGCAACCTTTATTTTCTAAAAAGTTTTTAATGTCTTGAAACCAAGGCTTTTCATTTAAATTTTGATCATTTTGTCAAATCTCTAAATCATGAGTGGACGGAGTAGGCAAATGTAGGATCTCTAGGGATTAAGTGCCCATAGTGAGGTCGATTCTTAGAGATTACCCTAAAGAGGAGAGGGGTATCGACTATGGTGTTGTCCTCTCTACCTATGTGAGTGAGTGTGCATGATTTGAAAGAATCAACCAACTAGGTGGCCAATTCATGGTATGAAATGAGTTTTTCATTTTTCACTTGTCAAATTTTCGAAACTTAGTTTACAACAAGCCTAGAATCTCCAAAGACTTTAATACATGATGCCCCTAGTTTTTTCAAATTTTTTAGGCCTTGTATGAGTACCTCATATTCAACAACATTATTTAAACATGAAAAATCTAGTCAGAATGCCATTGAGATTTCTCCTTTCCCGAGGGATATGAGAATGATTCCCATGCTTGCCCCTTTGATTCTTTGCCCCATCAAAATATATTTTCCATACTTGATCTTCATTACAATAATTTGATAAAACATGGTTTTGTAATTCGTTTGCTAAGATGCCTTCATCGGACATTTCATCAAGTATGGGATATGTATCTTCAAGAGGTAACTCAGCCACATGATCAGCAAAGGCTTGTCTCTTAATGGAGTTTTGGTGATAAAATTTCAAATCATACTCCATTAAGAGTATCTGTCATTTACCTAGCCTACTTGTTAGGATAGGTTTTTCAAAAATGTGCTTGATATAGTCAAGTTTAGATACCATCCAAATTTCATGATATAGGAAATAATGTCTAAACTTTTGGCAAGCCCATACTAAGGCTAAGCACGTTTTCTCCATGGCTTGATATTTTTTGTTGTATGCCAATAGAGTTTTCAAAATGTAGTAAATAGTATACTCTTTAAGACTATCACCCTCATATTGAGCAAGTAAAGCGCCCAATGCATTCATATGAATGGAAATATAAAGAAATAAAGGTTTTTTTGGTTTTAGAGGTTTTAAAATTGGAGGATTTACCAAATAAGTTTCAATCTTTCGAAAGCTTTTTGGCAATCAGAATCCCAATCAAATTTTATCCCTTTTCTCAAAAGCCTATTGAAAGGTTCACATCTTGTTGCTAAGTTGAGATAAATTTTTTAATTGCTTAGAGTCAACCTTGGAGGCTTTGGATTTGGGTCAAGTTGGAGGGTGGAGGCATGTCTATGATGGCTCGACACTTAGAGGAGTAGACATCTATGCCCCTTTGGCTAACCATGAACCCTAAGAGTTTTCCAGATTCTACTCCAAAAACACATTTTTAAGGGTTTAGTTTCACTTTATAGAGCTTAAGTCATTCGAAAACCTTTTGCAAAGATTCTATGTGTGTGCATCAGGTTTTTGACTTTACCAAAAGATCATCCACATATACTTCTAAGAGCTCATTGAAAATAGTAATCATGGTTCTTTGGTATGTGGGACTGACATTTTTCAAACCAAAAGGCATAATCGTGTAACAGTATGTGCCCCAAGGTGTGGTAAAAGCAGTTTTGGCCTAATCTTTTGGTGCTAACTTGATTTGGTTATAACCTGAATAGTCATTAATGAAAGAAAATATTTCATAATTTGCAGTGCTATCCACTATCAAATCTTGGAAGTAGAAAATTATCTTTTGGAGTGGCTTTGTTCAAATTTCTAAAGTCGATGCAAATACGAATTTTCCCATTGGATTTTCAAACTACAATAATATTTGAAATCCATTCTGAATAGGCAATGGGTTTTATAAATTTGGCTTTTAAAAGATCTTCCAAACCCTCTTTTACTTGGGAGTGAACATCGGAATGAATTTTCCTAAGCTTTTGTTTCATGGGTTTTGCATTGGGTTCTAGATGCAAATGATGTTCTACAATCTTAGGGTCTACCCAACATATCTTCATAGGTCCATGCAAATACGTCTATGTATGATTTCAAGAATGCAATGAATGATTCCTTTTCATGTTCATGCAAACAAGCTCCTATTTTGACACACTTTGGGTTAGACTCACTCCATAAATTTATCTCTAAGAAATCCCCTCCTACAGAATTCGAAGGTTTTTCTAAGTCAAAGATTCTATAAAATTCAGGAAGCTCGGAGGCTTAATCATCCTCATAGATGCGGAGATCTTTCTCCTTACTTTGATCGCTCTCAAGTGCTTTGATTTCTATGGAAGTATCATGCAAGAGAGAGGGGTTATGCCCAAGAGAACTATTCACAATGGTATGAGACGATTTGGTTTTGAGAATGTACATGGGTTTTGTGGAAACCGATTTTGAAATTTGTACACAATTTTGCAAACCAAAATTTTTGGGATTTTCAAACTTTTCAATTTTTTGGGGTTTTACCAAACAAATGCTAGAAGGATGAAAGTAAATGACTTTTTTTTTGTAATTTTTAGGTTTTTAAAATATTTTTGGGTTTTAGAAGTTCTCTAGATTTTTTTGGTTTTTTTAAATATATACTTTTTTGGATTTTTTTAAAAAAAGTGTCTTCCATCAAACCTACAAAGAAAACACCATGAATTAGACTCTAAATAAGAGGTCTAATCCATGGATTTTGATTTTAGTTGGCTGTAGGGCACCCTTAACCCAATCGGTCTTAGGTGGTGGCTAAGGGGGTATGGATGGGTTATATCCTAAGCTATGTCAACCCAGGTTAGGAAGAGGTAGGATGGGTTCTAACCTACATTGGTTCTTGGCTCCTATACCTTGATATGGTGTATATTCCATGTTCAATAAAATATTCCAAGGCTTTTTGAGTTTTGAAATTTTTTGATAAAGGAGATGGCCTTGGAATCACGTATCATCCATACCATGGTTATACACTCGAGTTATTTTGAGTATACCTAGGAGGTGTGGGGCTTTAGAGTTAGAGGTGTTTGACTTGGAGGCCTCTAGGATACATGCGACCCTAGACGGTTTGCGATTGATCCTAGGTGCAACCCAATTTGCGCTTAGGGGTGGACAGTTTGATGGAGAGAAATGGATTCCAAGGAAAACCTTGGTCGGTCCCTTGGATGGTTTATGGATGTTTGGAGAAGTCATGACCATAGGCTTGGGTTTCAAACCTAGGCTCAAAGAGATTTGTTTATACATGGTAGGGTTAGGTGTACCTAGGATGTTGATGCATGCCTTAGGAGTAGCCATGCCTACCATATATTGAATTTTGTTTTCTTCTTGTTTTTCATTTTGAAATTCTTTTTGTTGGTGCGGGACATTTGACGCACCTTGAAAATCCACATCCTTGGCATCATTTGGTGGGTTTGTGGGTGCATGAGTGTGATTTGATACATAGAATGCATATGAATGATTTACCGATCCTACATTGAATTTTAAATCATGCCCAAGGTTTGAAAAATATTTAGGGTGTTTACACTAATTAATTCCAAAAACTATCATAATTAAAATCATTAATAAAATGACAGGTGAAGAGGTATAATTGGTTAAACCGTTTCCATCCTGGAGGAAACAAATGTAGGGGTGAATAACTCTTAGTGTAGGAGCATAGAATGGGTGGTGATACGCTCTATTATAGCATAATAGAGTTATTCTTTGAGAGTTTTATGCTATAAAACCTTCGTGGATATCCGCTATGAGAGGATTCAATGCTCACTTTGGGGTGTCTCCAATGCTAAAGCTTTTGTAACATGTGAAAATTCTAACAAACTTCTCATTTTGGCTTTGGGGTGCATGCATCACCAGGACTTTGATGGATGCTGGAAATAATTTAGGGTGGGGCAAATTATTTGTATATTACACAGATTCAAGCGTGCATTTATTTATTATTATTATAGGAGGTTGAAGCCTAACAGACACATGCATGGCCAGGGAATCAAACAACCCACCAACGATATGGAAGTTGAAAAACCTTGTGTATGTGTCAATTTTGGTTATAGTGAAGGACCAAGACCCACGATATAATTCCTTAAGATTTAAAATTGGCTAGCTGTTTGGGTAAGATTCCGGTTTATATGGGTAGTTTAGATTTAAGTTATGGGTTCAACTGGGCTATTACAAGATGTTTTAGTTTGATAACTACTAGGGGTTTTAGAATGGATAGGTTCAAGCACTAGGTTAAGGCTTAAGTTCAAGGCAAGGTGTAGCTAGGTTTGAGGTGTAGACTAGTAGGTTGAGTGATTTTGTCAATGGGTAGTAACAGGTATTTAGAACTATGGAAATCGGTTGGGATGCCAAAGGAGTAACTCCTTGAGTTGCAGGTGAGTTTAGGCAACACAGTCAAACTAGTTTGCAGGAGAGTTCAGGTTCATGATCAGAGGCTGGTGAATAACAATTATATGAAATGCCAATTGAGATTAAATAATTATGCAATGTGTCTAAAAGATATGTTTTGCAGCAAAAGATAGACATGTGACCAAGACAATTAGATTCCTTGTCATGATAATAAACTAATATGAAATGGGAGTTATGTTCAATGCTAAACTAACGTGTTGCAGCTGTTATCAAATACATATTACAATTATCTTGCATACAACTAATAAGAAAAAAATGTGATTTTGGGGAAGTTTTGCTGGTTTAATCCCAACGGCATTGGCAAACAACCTCATTTATATCTTGAAATAGGATGGCAACAGAAACAATGTGATTTTGGGAAGTTTTGCTGGTTTCTTTCTTTTGTCTAAACTTGAAAGACAATAAAATAATAGAAAACCTTGCCAAGCGCGGGAGAGAGACCTTCTTTCCCATCTTTTCCATTTTCCATTTTCCATTTTCTCTATTAGGACGGAAGGATATCCAATCAGTCACTTTGTTTTTAGGCAGTTCCCATCTTTCCTACCGAGCTTGCCTCTTATAGATTTGGCCCTTTTTAATGTTGCCTAGTTCAAGCGTAAGAGAAAGAAACAATGCACAACTCCTTTTCCACTATAGTGCATAGAAGTTGTTGGCTCATCCCTTCATTTCAATATCTTCTACTATTCTTCTTAGGAATTTCCATTTTGCTGCTCCCTATTATAGTGTTAAAATTTTCTTCTCTGCTATAAATCATTCTCATATATGGAAGAACTCTTCTAATTTGTTTTTCTCTATAATGGTGAATTATCTACATTGTTCACTCGAGCTTCAACATTGGTTTACTGGACGTCCATCTTTTGGTTGCTCTCTTCTCCCATTTTTCTGTGCAGCATACCTTGTATTGGTGCCTTAATTGCTTTGGCATTTCTTGTCATGTTTTCCATGTGAATTTCTTGAAGAATGAAGTCTCCTCCCAACATATTTTATCTTTAGTGGTCTCTTTCCTTTCAACTGGTTTTTCCTAATTCATCCACATTGTTTATTAAGTTTGCCAAGTAAGAGTGGGCCTAGATTTGGATCAAGGCCTTCTGTTTGGATTACATACTAAGTCCACAACCCAAAGTCCTCGTCACCGATTTGGATTAGACTTTCAATCTTCCCTTTTAATTTTGAATTGTATTGTAACCTCAAGTTTCAAGTATGAACCAAATCATCAGCCTCTTGGATCCATATAGCTCCTTGCAACACTTTTGCCTCTTTGTGCTTTGATTTAATTTTAAAGATAAGGTATTATCTCTCATGGTTTGAAATTAATTATTTTAAGACAATCTCAATAAAGACTTAAATTTTCAAAAAAAAAATTCTGAGTGTTTACACCTTGACAGATGAGTTAGTGCTCTACGTGCTTTATTATTTTGTATATGTTAGTGTTTTTTCCATAAAAGGATTGAAACTTCGTTTATGTTAAAAGGTCATAAAATCAAATAGTAGTACAACCACAAACAGAAAAAATATAAAACTTTTACGATACATGATGAGAAACAAGAAAAAACATTAGGAGACATATAGCATCAAATCGTCGAAAGGAGCACTCCATATTTGTTTTTCAGCACATGAACACTTGTCCAACACACTCCATAAGAAAAAAAACACAATCACAAAAACATTTGTATTAATCTCTCTCTATCCTCGTACCTTCAAGTGAGAGGGAGAGAGAGGGAGAGAAAATTGGAGGAAGATAATAGAACCAGAAACATATAGTTGTCTCTCCCTCTAGTGGTCTAAAGAAGCTCTTTTCATCTCTACAATCACTCTTACTCCTTAGAGAAAGAGGACGAGAAAGGAAGAAGAGAAGGGGGAGATGAGAAGATTGCAGGGCCATGATCGGCTGGGAGCTGAAGGGTCACCCTGCTCTTTCCTCCTTTTTGCACATGTCACTATATATATATATGTGTGTGTGTGTATGCTATGCAATATGCGAGCAAGAACTAAAATCTTCTTTTTCAGTCTGTAAAACTGACAAGTGGAGTCCTACGTGTGCAATAACTTATGGTTCTGCAGAACCCAGTGAAGCCGTCCTCGCTCTGAGCAAATAGATCCCATAATCCCAATACTGAATCAGGTGTCCTACGCGCATAATTGCCATAAAGTGAAATGGATACAAGAAGCAATGCTTGAAGAGAGCAAGAAAGAAAGAAACCAAGAAGAAAATAGCTTTTAACGTGAAACTCAAGAAGCAATGCTTGAGGAGAGCAGGAAAGAAAGAAACTAAGAAGAAAATAGATTTTAACGTGAAACACGGTGCAGTTTTATAGAAACAGAGAAATGTATGGGACGTATAAAAAGATAAGTTATAATGTACAAACAGGGGAAACTATAACAGAGCCAACGTTTTAAAAAAAATACGAATTTGGAAACCAAACTTTCAATCAATGGTGGATGTAGACACCTTTCTTCAGGGTGGGGCAATTAGCCCACGGGACTATTTGGGTGGGGCGAACCATATGTGATTATGGCAAGAGTGCAAGTGAGCCGAGCTGCTCACTAGTTATTGGAGCTCAACATGCAAAAAATTGAACTTGACTCGACGACTGTGTCAAGTTTGAGCTTGCTAATACTCGGCTCAAGAGGCTTGCAATCTTAATTGACTATACACACCACACACACACACATTATATATATACGTAAAAGAAAATTTTTATGAGCTCAGTCGAATTCGGTTTCAATCTAAGCTTAACCATCATGAAGCTCAAACCAAACCTTGGTAGTCAAACTCGGGTTGTCTGAACAAAACTCAAGCTTCAGCTTGACTGGAGCCCGAATTGGCATTACACCCTATATTATTTATTGCCAATGATTTGCTTTTATTATCAAAATTTCGGGTCCTCCATTGCTTTCAATTATTCTCTTACGAACATTAAAAAGTTAGCAAGGAGTGAGGAAGGGAGAAAGAAGCGGGAAGGGCAATGGCGAGAAAACACATATAAAGTGCGGTGTAACCGTGTGAGGGATCAATCGTGCGAGTGAAATAAAGGCTTTTAGGCGTGCGCTTCCCACCCTAAAATAATGCTCTGTGTTGCTGAGTGCCGACGTATAATCAGAGTGACAAAAAATCGTATTTTCCTTCACTGACATGTGGAAACTTTGATTGGTCGGTACAATTTATATCGAAAAGAAAAAAATAATAATTTCAACTATTTAAACAATGAAGCATTATATATATATATATTACTTATACGTAGGCATTGAGTCACAATACATGTCTACACAGACATGTAAAACCGGAATCAGCTTAAACTGGGTGGTGTGAAAATGAAGACGAATTGCTTAGAAGAATAAAGATTGTCCAAGAAAAACAAGAAGCAGACAGTGCATTTATTCTACTGACACAAAGGGTTGAATATCTAGATGTGACCTATCAAATAAGAAAAGAATTCCAACCCATAGAATTAGTTGACTGGTAAGGCTCTTTGATGCATTCTAGTATAGGAAACGATCATAAGACTATGCATAAACAAGTATTATATGCAACAATTGTAAACATAGATCGAAGAGAGATAAAAAAGATAGACCGAAGGTGACTTTCACAAACTAAATATAATTAACATATATATATATATAATTAACTCAATCATTATTAATTAACACTAATTCTAACATCTAGCAAGTGGCGAGTTTGATTCCTAGAATTACATGAATGTGTTAGGCTTCGTCCTCCCGTTATACCACCCAACAAATCAAATCAAGCATTTCCCACACTGTGTCGACTATAGAGTGAGGATAAAGATATGAATGAGAGGTGTGAAGATTATTCCTCACAAAGAATCTAAAGTTCAGTGTGAACCCTTCTCTTTTATTTGGGCTTGGGACTCAACATATACATTGAACCCTCACCACTGACAGAGTTAATATAGTTTGTGGACATAACAAATAAACAAATGGATATCAAAATCTATGAAAGTCGTTGGTTGATTGAAGGAATTGGTAAAGAAAATAATGCTTTCTCAGACAAACATTTACCAACTAATCCGCACGGCCTCCTAATCTGAGAAAAGCCTGCGTCATATTGATTAGAATATTATCCACCACTGAACAAGGGCAAAATATGCTGATCCAATTAATTACAGTAAAGATCCAAGTAGTAATCAAAGGTGTAAATGCCTACCCAATTAGGCAAACTTTATCAAAAGTTAAACAAGTGTGCTTGTGAGAAAAGTATTGCATGCATTCGGGGTGGAATCTGCTCTAGTCTGAAAACAAGTGATTTTGAGGGCAAAGCTGGCCACATGAATGTGATTAGGCCTGGCCAGTTCTTGGTAAACCCAGATTCCGGCTCGAAAATGGCAGTTTCAGTTCCACTAAAACTTGAAACTGGAAGAGAACCCACCATTCCAATTCTGGCTCCGAGCAGAGGCTGACTCTGCTTTCGTTTTGGTTTTGGTTTTATTTGATGGGACTCTGAAACCACAGCCAAATCAAATTGGAATTTCACTTCAGATTTCAGTTGAAGTTTGATAGGTTGAATGAAGTCGAACTGTACTGGGTCCTGCTTTTTCAGTTTGGTTTTGGTTCCAGTTCTCAGGCCCAGTTTCAAGAGTGGACCGATCTGGTTCAGCTGGCCGGATCCAAACCCGCCACCTCTAGATGTGATTGATAAGACCAAGAATCTAAAAGCGAAGCTTTTGCAACTATATGTTTTCTAAATTCATTGAATTTTGTAAACATTAAAAAGACATGGTCTTTGCTTTCTATGGCTTATGATAATGCTCAAAATTAATACTGAAGCAACAATAAGTTCTTCCAATTAGTCAAGGGATGCATTTGTTTGGGCCAGAGAAAGATGATTGTTATTTCTTTAAAATTGAATCGCTACATAAACAAGATCTTGCATGGAACCAACGTATCCAAACCCGTTTGATATGAGTAACGGCTTGATTTTGTTTGTAAAATGAGTCATCGTTTTATGACCACCTTAAAGAAGACCTGAGTGTCACCATCGTCGTCATCATTTTTATTACCTTATCATCATTGGAAAGCCTTCTTCATTATAGATAGAAGCAAAAGATCATGAATGTATTGTAAGACCCTTGATCGTGTAAAGTTTAGGAGGCATCGGAAAATATTGTTGCAAAGAATACTCGACCATCTATTTTCTCAGGAAAAAGAGAAGGAATTTAGGAAAATGGTTCGCCTTGATCACGAAACACATAGGGATGTCATTATGTCAATAGGTTGGATTTTACATAAACTGGTTATCTAATTGGATTTGCATGTAACTAGCAAAACCAAACAAAAGTGAGAGATTCTCTATCCCAGTGAAGGTCAAGGTCTTCACATTCAGTAGAGATAAGTGAAAAGAAATCTCATCTCTTGTTTGGTTGATTCCTTTTACCAGCGGAAAAGAAGTCCTATCTTGTTTGGTTTATTCCTTTGAATGGTTAGAGTCGGATGCTGAACTAGGAAAATATTTCTGATCCCGAGGGCAAGCAAGAACGGCTACGAAAACGAAATAAAAGGAAGACAACGCACGAGAAATCCTCTCCTCTCTCTCTCTCTCTCTCTCTCTCTCTCTCTCTGGGTGTTTGTGTCCATTGCCGCGATTCATCCTCTTCGATCGCGATAAAGAGGCGCCGGAATATTTGGCTTCCATTGCCTTAACCCAACGGCTACGTTCCTGTCCCCAGGCGAAGTCTTCCTGCCATCTTCCCTTCGAGGCGATGTGCGATCGTCACCGGCGGTCGCGATTCCCATCGCTTGCCTTTCCGACGCGTCGGTGCAGGTGATTCATCCGCTGTCGTTTTTCTGCAGCCTTTTGGTCTCCTGTTTCTTCGTTCGCCTGGTTTCTTGGAGAAGAAGGGGAGAGTTAGGGTTTCGTTTCGGTTTTGGTTGTTTTGTGGACGGAGACGATGCCGATGGACGAGAGCCTCCTGAACGACGTGATAAGAAGGCTTCTTGATGCGAAGAGCAGCCGAACGACGAAGCAGGTGCAGCTGACAGAGTCGGAGATTCGGCAACTCTGTGCGTCATCGAAGGAGATCTTCATGAGCCAGCCGAATCTGCTTGAGCTCGAGGCTCCGATCAAGATTTGCGGTAATTCTCTTTACCTCTTCATAGTTTTGGTAGTCGTTATAGATTTTCTATTTTGATTACCTGTCGACGTCCCTTGGATCAGAATCGGCTTTCTTAAGAGCTGCTGTAACCATTGTCTGCTGAATCTGTTCGGTGGAATCTATTCATCATTTTTTTCTCGTTTTCGAATGCGAAATAAAGAGGAGGAAGAAGTTTCTTGAATTAGTGCTGGCCAGTAAATGGGAATATCTTCGATTTGTTGGCATGCTTATACGCGGTTAATGTCTTGAATCTTCTGATTTATCAGATGAAAGATTTTACTTTTGTGCGTAATGCTGGTATTCTCCACGAAGTTGATAGCTTCCAAATTTTCTTCCTTTTAAACTCCTTTATGTTTTCCAGTGGATGCTGGATGCAATAGCTTGTCCGGAAAAGTTGGATAAGTGGATAACCTCAGCGTGGGATAGAACAAAGAAAAATCACCTACTGTCTGTGGGAAATAACCGGGGTTGGTGGAGGCTTGGTATCTAATAGCGACTTTGGGTGAAGGGTGTATACGTATTTGCTTGGATTAAACTTTACGCTAATAATTGTATAATCTTGTTAAATAGATCTATTTCTTGTTCATTTGTAGTCACAAAGTAGTTCCTCGATCCATATTGAAGGAATTAATGAGACCTAAACTGCACAAGCTGAAGGTTAATGATGGCTTTCTGTGTTTAAGAATATCGATTTTTTTTTCTTTTAATGATTTGTATCATATTTTTGTTTCCTCCACTTTAGTGATATACACTTCTTTAGACCCCATCTAGTGGATGCCCGTTGAAGTACATTTTCTGCTTTTAGCTTTCAACATGGTTATGTATCTTCATTACGAAAATGTTTGTGTCTATAGTATACTGCTCTGAAATTTTCCTTTTCATGTAATTGCTAGATTAGAACTGTACTTCTGACACTCGACAGGATCGGATATATGATAGCTTAAATTTGTGATTTTGTGCTAAAAATGCCTAAAGTTTATGCTGCTTCAAAGTTTTTCCTGAATCTGTATGTGTTCTATTTCTCACGGTGACCATGTTCCAATTTAGTTCCTGTCAAGAATGATTGGTACTCAAATTTATGCTCTTAAAGTATGGTGAAACCAGACACATGATTATTGATCTATATCATCACCATTTTGTTGGAAAACTTTATCTTATGTGTGTACTGGGTCTCCTGTTTCCTTGGGCAGATGTGGCAACCATAATGTGCCTTTTTAGCATAAATTTTTAGCTGGTCTTAGTGTATTGTCCAGTTTCAATGAATGCAAGCATCATGCGTATGCTTTGTGTTAATAGCACCCTTCCATTACCTGCTATTTTCTGTGGCTAAGCTTAATAAGCAAAGAGGAATGCAGATGGGAGAAACATTCCTTGGTTACATCTTTTGACATATGTTGTTTGGTTTTAGTCATTGAAGAAAATGAAGTTGATCTTTGCACATCATGATGGCATATTTTGATTTCATTGTTAATTGTGACTGGTTGGTCATGATAGGAAGATTTTAGGCCTTTGACTGTTTATCATCTAGTTCTTCCTCTTGCTTGTTCTAGGGTTAGGTGTAAGTATAAAGTGTGCAAGCCTTTATGCCTCGGGACCAGATGATTAAGGTGCAATAAAATGTGCCAAACCTTAAGTTTTGGGGTTGTACTGTGAGTTTGGGTGTTTCCATGAATTTCCTATTAATAACACACATGATCAGTCTGTGTATAAATACATTTTGTCGTTCATCTAATACATGTTTGCAATTGTATGAAACTTGCACCATCATATCTGGCCGAGACAAAACGATACACATTACACATGGAACATACAACAACCTGAAAAAAGATTTCTGCACATAAGCTGAAGGAGTCTCTCAACTACTTAGGATAGCCTATGACTATCTTGAGTTTGTGTTTTATCATAGCATGCTGTGCATGAGTAAAACCATACCATACGATGAGTTTCAAATGCTAACATTTGTAGGGACTCATATGGAACATTTGCTGGGAGTTTATCCTACTTGCCAAGTTACATGCTTGGTATATTGCATTCTGAAGCACAGTCCGATAAAGTCCGAGAAGATACACTAAAGACAGGGAGCTTGCCTTCTCAGATGCTGGTTATAGTCTGTTGTCTCTTAATGGTTTGACAAATAAAGAAAAGTGCTTTCATTCTGGTGCTATTTAGTGCTCCAACATCAATAATGTTACATCTGGTGTAGATGCTTGTGATGATAACACATGCACATTGGGTCTAACTTCTCCGACTATAGGCGTTAGTTACTGTGCAATATAGAATAATCATGTTTGTCAGCTTTTCATTCTTTCCTCTTGTAAGAAAAGAATTTATCTATCATTGTTCTAGTTGAGTCTTAACTGGGTGTTCATTTTGGGGGATGTGTTTGAGCTTGGGCAACAATCTAAAACTTGCAAGGAGTGCACACACTAACTCACATATATGTATCTCTAGCTTTACCTTCGAGACATACCATGGAGCACACAACCATTGTACTATTTGAAAAGGGAAGGAAGTGACAAGCAACATTTCTAGTGATATATTTATTTTCTTCCAAAGGCATGCCTTTATAATCCCTTGTTTTGACTTGGTTAATACTTTTGATTGGTTAATAGTTGTGTGCCTTCTTTTTACGATTAATTAGATAATTCTTTATATATTTTTCCTTCAATAAGTGAGATGCTAAAGCTGGCTAACTTGTATACTGGCGTGGCTTTCCCTAGTTTTCTTCTATGCAAGCTTCTATATCTGATATCTTTATCTTCTTCTATTGTTGAGTATTGGTTTGATTTTTCTCATTATGCTACTTTTTTTGAACAGGAGATATTCATGGACAGTACTCAGACCTTCTTAGATTATTTGAGTATGGCGGGTTCCCTCCTGAAGCAAATTATTTATTTCTGGGGGACTATGTCGACCGTGGTAAGCAGAGCATAGAAACCATATGCCTCCTTCTTGCTTACAAGATCAAATACCCTGAAAACTTCTTTCTACTCAGAGGCAACCATGAGTGTGCTTCAATCAACCGCATCTATGGATTTTATGATGAATGCAAGAGGAGGTTCAATGTTCGGTTATGGAAGACATTTACAGATTGCTTCAACTGTTTACCCGTGGCTGCGCTTATTGATGAAAAGATACTCTGCATGCATGGTGGTCTATCACCAGATTTGAAAAGTTTAGATCAGATACGAAATATTGCACGACCTGTGGATGTCCCGGACCAAGGTCTCCTTTGTGATCTTTTATGGTCCGATCCTGATAAAGATATTGAAGGCTGGGGTGAAAATGACAGGGGTGTCTCATATACATTTGGTAGTGATACGGTTGCCGAGTTTCTGCAGAAGCATGACCTTGATCTCATTTGCCGAGCTCACCAGGTTTCATTTCAACTTTGTTTTCTTGTTACTTTGTTATAGCCCCCAACTTGATATTATTGTTAGGAATGCTTGTTAAAGTGCCAAGTGACCTAGTGAGATGTTGAACGATTTCTTCCAATCACAGCCCACTGTTTAGTACTGATCTACATAGATCTTATAAAAATATTTATTGCTATGGCTCCAATGGTTAGAACAAGACCACCCATATTGCATTTTAGTCTAGCTGAGACTCTGTGCTGGATTAGACATTGTTATTTCGGCCAACTTATCAAAACACTCTCGTGTTAGAAAGAAATTCTATGTTGACCCTTGTTTAATAGTGTTGTTAACAATAATTGAGCAGGTCGTGGAGGATGGTTATGAATTTTTTGCAAAAAGGCAATTGGTGACGATATTTTCTGCACCCAATTATTGTGGTGAGTTTGATAATGCTGGTGCTATGATGAGTGTCGACGCGAGCTTAGTGTGCTCATTTCAGATCCTTAAACCATCAGAGAAGAAGTCAAAGATTGCATTTGGTAGCATGGCAAAACCTGGGACGCCACCACGAAAGGTAACTGTTTTTGTATATCCCTTTTAACTTGTTTCTTTGCTATTTGTGTTTTTCGGGAAAACCCTAATTTATTTAGAGAATCATAATTATGTGGAAAGCAAAGCATATTTAGGCTTCTTCAATTTAATCTTTTGTTGGAAGTTTTTTTCCACTTAATTTTCTTGTATCTTTCATATGCATTAACAATCAGCTGGTTTCTTGTCATAGACACCTCACACATGTGATACAAACTCCTAAGTTTTGTATATATTTGAGTCTGTCATCGTCTCCTATAGCTGAAAAGTCAAATGTATTCGGTTCGTGACTAGGAGAAATCTCACCTCAGATGGGAGGCTTGGTCTCGCGTCTGTTGGTGTGAACCTGAGGTTATTAGAAAGAACCCTTCCCCCCAGGGGGTGACTCTGGGCATCAACTTGTGCAAGCAGATTTCGGTCATTCAAGTCGACCCTGACTGTCTAGCAGCGGAGGCTCTCTCCCACCAAGCTAAGGCTTGGGGCTTAGTTTTAACTTTTCTAAGTTGTTAAATTAAGGTCTGCATGCCTACTTAATGTTTCTTTATGAGATATTTTAGAGTTCTCAAACGCCATTCAATTTAGTAATTGTAAACATAGCACTACAATATCGCCGATAATGTCTACAAAGACAAACACAAATGATTACATAAGATCTTCCCACAAGTCAAATCACCAAACACTTAGTGCACAAGACAAACCAAATAGGCATAATACTAACCAAGCCAAGTGAGCATGAAAATCTTTGTTTTTATTAATAGCACAACACCCTCTATTTATGTTACAAGTAGTAGAGATGAGAGAGTATGGGAGAAACAACTTAACGGCTAGTAGTGTAGCCGTTGGGGGGCTTACTGACCCTTGAGGCTCAATCCCAATAGGTCCTCCTCGATAGACTTGCTGTGCCCTAATGGAGTTTCCTATTACAAGTTAACATCCCCCTCAAAGTTGTAGTGTATATACTCAAAGTTGTTCGACAAAAACGTAAATCTAGGGTCTCAGAAGGACTTTGTGAAGAAATAACATAATATAATGTCAACCTTTTCTTGAAGCATTCCTCTTGAATATAGTAGCAATACATGTCAATGTGTTTGGTTTTTCATTTGAAGCAATATACATGGCACTTTTGTTGTCACAAAGCAATTTTGTAGGGTCCTCCAAGGCAACCTCCATGTTTGTTAGAAGTTCAGTGATCTAAGATTTGGTAATTGACTTCCAACATTGGTATAGACTCTTAATTTAAGAAAAGATGATGAGGTTAGAATTATCCCCCTTTGAAGTGTAACCTTTATGTATCTCATAATTCGCATAATCACACTCATGTGTATATTGGTGGGAGCTTGTTGAAATTGACTTGCCACATATATTGCATGTTGGTTGAGTGATGGTAAGGTACGTTAAAGCTTCTATCATTTGTCTGTAAGGTGTGAGATCTTCTAGCTTTTCTTCATCGATAGTTCTGAGTTTGGTTCCCATCACCTTTGATGTGCTCACCTACTTGTTATCTGTCAATCCTGACCTGTAAACATCACTAGCAAATTTTGTTTGTGATTTAAAATAACTTCTGTTATTACGAGTCACTTGGCTTATAAGACTATTTAATGAAATATGGAAAAACCAAAAGATGCCCGAGGAATGGAGAGCAAGTACACTTATACCCATATATAAGAACAAGGGAGACATTCAAAATTGTGTGAATTATCGAGGTATCAAGTTAATGAGTCATACTATGAAATTATGGGAAAGAATTATCAAACGTAGGTTAAGACAAGTATCAAGTACAACAGAGAACCAATTTGGATTCATGCCAGGCATATCTACTATTGAAGCGATACACCTTTTGAGACGTCTTATGGAACATTTTAGAGCAAAAAAGAAAGACCTTCACATGATATTTATTGATATAGAAAAAGCTTATGATAGGGTACCGAGGGAGGTTCTTTGGAGAACTTTGGAAAAAAGAGGTATCTCATTGACATATATTAACCTTATAAGAGACATGAATGATGGTGCAAAAACATGTGTGAGGACTCATGAAGGAACGACAGACTTCTTTGAAGTTAATATTGGGTTACATCAAGGATCAACTTTAAGTCCATACTTATTTATAATGGTGATGGATGAGTTAACAAAACATATTCAAGATGAAGTACCTTGGTGTATGTTATTTGCAGACGACATTGTATTAGTGGAGGAGTCTAAGGAAAAAGTTAATAGAAAATTGGAACTATGGAGAGAAACATTAGAAAGCAAAGGCCTCCGACTTAGTAGAACAAAAACAGAATATATGGAATGTAAGTTTGATCATTTGGTTACTTCAGAGGACATAGAAATTAAAATTGGCACACATTGCATTCCTCAAAAGGAAAGTTTTAAATACCTAGGGTCAATTTTCAGAGTGATGGAAGAATTGATTGAGATGTTACACATAGAATTAATGCTGGTTGGTTAAAATGGAGAGGAGCATCGGGTATTCTTTATGATAAGAAGATACCATTAAAATTAAAAGGTAAATATTATAGAGCAGCAATTAGGCCTGCAATGTTTTATGGTTCTGAGTGTTGGTCAGTTAATCATCAACATGTACAAAAGATGTTTGTGACAGAAATGAAGATGTTGAGATGGATGAGTGGTCATACAAGAAAAGACCGTGTACATAATGAGGTTATTAGAAACAAATTCGGAGTGGCACCAATAGAGGATAAAATGAGAGAACATCGTTTAAGATGGTTTGGACATATAGAAAGAAGATCAAAAGAAGAACCTTTAAGAATGTTAGAAAAACTAAATTTGGAAAGTATTAAAAGAGGTAGAGGATGACCACAAAAGTGTTGGAAAGAAACAATAAAGAATGATCTAGCTTATTGGGAGTTAACTGCTAACATGGCACATGATAGGGATCTGTGGAAACAAAGAATCCATGTAGCCGACCCTGTCTAGTATGGGAAAAGGCTTAGTTGTTTATAGTAATTGTTGTATTATGAGTCACTTGTATTCCCAAGAAGCTATGTTGCATGGGTATGCTCAAATGGGAGACGTACTTGTATCTGGTATGTACCGGGTACGAGTACACATATCGGTATGTGAGCTTCAAAATTGAACGCTGAGAGAGTCTTGGAGAATTCGTGTCGGTCGAGAAACGAAGCTATGGCTTAAAGAAGGCTGTCGTGGAAGGGCACCTGAATCGCCACCCCTACTATGTGAGAGAGAGAGCAATAGAAGAAACAACAAGTGAGAGAAATTATGGAACCTTCTTGCATTTTACAAGACGAACAAACTACCAAAGGAGCCCTCGTCGTCTGGAATAAAAGGCACGATTCTGAAACGTGTCATGTTATCATATGGTAGTGAATTTTTGTGACCGGACAATTTTGTATTCAATGTAGTTTTTATTGGAGTGTTAGCTAAGTTTGTCACCTTATACCATGTAACCTAAGGAGGGAGAGAAGTTGGGCCTACACTCTTGTTAAGTAGCTTATGAAGCATTACCTATTGATACACTTCTCTAGGATAAACTGCTTTGCTGATCAATATACTTTTTCTTTTTTTCAACCTTTTAGTTCATTACGCTTTATGTGACAATGTTATTGGTGGAATCCATATCTAACATAAGTGTTTCTAATTTCAAATTTATTGTCTCTTACTTTTCTCAGTCTTCCATAAGTTGTACATAGTGTTTCCTTGATGCTTTCTAAATTTTTAGCATTTTATGTAAATTTATCTATTTATTATATTTTTTAATAGTGGCATACCCGTACCTTAGTTTTTTTTAAAAAGATTGCGTACCCTATACTCGTATCCGTAACGGGTATCGGTACCGTACCCATATCCATGCAACATAGCTAAGAAGTAACTAAGAACACCTAGATCTTTCATTTCGAATTCTTCATGAAGATGCCTTTTGATTTGCAAAATCCCATTCTCATCACTTCCAGTGTAGAGAAGTAGGATCACAATACCTAAATCAGTTATCCTAATAAAGCGGTGTTGGTATAACAAGAGCGAAAATTTCGTGCATGCATAAAGTTTTAAAATCTATCAAACCAAGTCTTAGGTGTTTGTTTAAGTCCATAGTCTTTTTTAGTTTAAGAACATGATTACTTGGAGCATTGAATCCTGGAGGAGTCATATATTTCTTTACTAAGATTATCATTTAAAAAAGTAATTTTAATATCTAATTGATGTATGTCCCAGTTTCTAATAGCATAAATAGAAATCAATGTGCAAACAATAGTTATTAGGAGCCATAGGAGCAAAAGTTTTTCATAATAATCTCATATTCTTTAGAATACCCCTTAGCTATAAATCTTGCTTTGTATATTTCAGTAGAACTTTTGACCTTATAAACACATTTACAACTAATAAATTTTTTTTCTTTCGGTTTAGGCACAATGTCTCAATTACAATTCTTTTCTAGAGCTTCTAGTTCATTGTTCGTAGCTTTTCTCCATTCAAAGTTATTTTTTGCTTGGTTATAATGTTTTGGTTCATTGATACTCGATATGATTGCTATACGGTTTCTATGTTGAGGTTGAAATGTTTCATAAGACACAAATCTTTGAGGAGATTTTATAATTTTTTTCTTAGGATATTGTCATTTTCTCTATTTCTCCTTACATAAAAATGTTTAAAAGGTCTAATGATTTCTTCTCTAGCTTCTTGATTTCTACGTTCAAACTCTAGTTGAAACATACTTTCCTCTTATTTTTTCCTCATTGTCATCTAACTTTTCATCCAGTATTTCATCCAAAAACATAGAGCTATCTTAAGTATTTTTTTGACTCATCTTCATAATAACACTATCTTAAATGAATTTGACATCTTTAGATACGTAAAATTTATCTTCTTTTGGATTGTAACATCTATACCCTTTTTTATCAATACCCTAGCAAAGAAAGACACATTCAATAGTTTTGGGTCCTAACTTATCATTTTTATATGTATAAATATAACACTTACATCCAAACACTTTCAACCGATTATAACTAGGTTTATTAGAATAGAATTTTTCAATAGGAGAACAATTTTATCAAATATACATAAGTTAAAGCGGCTTCGCCGTAAAAAAATTTAGGAACTTTACTTGCAATTAATAAAGTTCTAGTAGTTTCAATAATATGCCTATGTTTTCTTTCGACTAAACCATTTTGTTGGAGAGTTTTTATGCCAAATTCTATGTTCTTTAAGATAATTTTTGAAGTCATTTGAGAGATATTCACCTCGAGAGTCAATTCTTAAAATCTTAATATTAGCTTCAAATTGAGTCTTGGTTATATTGTAAAATGTCAAAAAGTTTTTAAAGACTTTTCATTTGTATTTCAAAAATATATCCAAGTGTGTCGAGTAAAATCATCTAAAAAAATAATATAATAGATCACTCCTCCTTTTGAGGTTATAGGAGTAGGTCTCCAAATATTGGAGTGCACTAATTCGAAAGCTTTTTTGCGATAAAAATTCTTTCACCAAATGGTGTATGATGTGTTTTACCAAATATATAGTCTTTGCAAATGAAATCATTATTTTCATTAGTTTTTATTCATGGATAATTTTACGTTTTGCTTACATAAAGATGCTCTCAAAGCCCATACAAACAATTTCACATTTTCAAAATTTGACACAACTAAATTATCCATGGCATAGAGATCTCCTTCTCTATGTCCTTGCCCAATCACCTTCTAAGACAAATGATTTTGCACCACACATCCATTTGGTGAGAAGATAACAATACAATCATTGTCACAAATTTAAGAAAACGACCGAAGATTAAGATTTAATTTTGGTATAAAAACACATTTGAGGTATTTTAAAGGAATTATTTTTAAGTTACCAATTTATTTGACATCAAGCTTAGTTTCATCGGTCGTAAACACTTATGCTCGAACTTATGTACATTTGTCTAACAATTTATATTCATTTGTCATATAAAAGAAACACCTTAATCTAAAAACCATAGCATACTTTGGTTTTTGAAAGAAGTTGATAACACTGACCTTGCCTTTTCTTTGAATAATCTAGGCCTTTATTCTCGACGATAGCACTTCCTCCTTGTTGTCAATGACAACCACATGACGAAACCTCCTCAACAAGAGAGGACACATGGTTTTGATATGTCTACTCTTCTTGCAATAGTGACAAATCATACTATTGTTTGGCTTGACATTACATTACCTTTGAATTATCCATTTTCATCACTATTTTTGGCGTGTATCGGCTTATAGGTCTTCAAATAATTTTCGGGTCTAGATGTAGCAGAACCGTTTCTTTGTTATCTCTTATATTTCCTAATCTAGCTTCCATAACTAAATCAACTAAGATCTCATAGCTTTTGGGTCTCAGTTTTTTGTGAATCAAATTTGATATTATGTTCTCGAATTTGTCTCTCAATCCCCGAATAAACAAGAAAAAATATTGGTTGTCAAGGTACTCTTTAAATTAAACATACTAATTCTACTATGAAGTTTTTCATCCATGTTTTAGCCAATAATCCATGTTGGGAGTTTCCAACAGCTCTTAGTGTAGCCGTTGGGGTCTGACTGGCCCTTGATGCCCAGTCTCAATAAGTCCTCTTTGATGGACCTGCTGGGACCTAATGCCCCAGTTTTCTTATTACAAGTTAACGGCAGTAGGCACCATCGCATATAAAGGTGCTAACTGCATTCAGTGCAATAGCTCCTCATCTGGCTTTGGGACTTGACTCACAAGCTAGAGGAAATGACTTCCATGCCCAGGATGTGCATACCTGGCTTTTGTCTCCCCATTGTAACTGAAACAAAGATACAAGGGTTAAGTGCCATATATGTAAAGAAGATTAGTGTGGTATATATATATGTATATATATATGTATAGATATATATGTATATATATATGTATATATATATGTATATATATATATATATGTATATATATATGTGTATGTTTGTATGTACATATTGTGGCTCAATAATCAATAGTACCCATAATGTAAAATTGTGGGCCCTATTACAGTAAATGCAGAGGGGGACATTCCTTGAGTATAAGCCACATCCTCTCTCTCTCTCTCTCTCTCTCTCTCTCTCTCTCTATATATATATATATATATATATATATATATATATATATATATATATATATATAGTGCTACATTCTTGCCCATGATCTTCTTTTTCTTGCTTCCTTGCAAAATGAGTGGACTACTACCATATGCTCAATGCGGTATCTTGTTGATTCTAATGGAGGTGTCTGTTTACATCGTGTCACTTTAGGGGGGGAAGGTCTAGCTATCCAGTGTATGGTATGGCGGCAAGGTCACACCATGAGCTACAAACACCACAAGTGACGATTCAGCACTCTCTACCTGGCGTGGAGGTTGTTCCCTCCCACTAGTTTTTAGTGGTTTTGCAATCTGATGATGAGAGAGCAAGAGGACGTGATAAAGTAACACTGAAGAGGTGCTACAAGGAGAAGCTCCCATTCGTGCTTATTTTATATGTAAAGTAAAACTCATAATGCTGCAAAGGAAAACCCAAAATTTGATGTTACGGATTGCTGCAGCTTACTGGTGGGTTGTGGCTTTCTATTGTTAAAATTAACGATTAGAGTCGATTATCCATTTGCTACAGCTGCAAAGAATGAAGCTTTTAGCTGCTGCTGCCGCCTTCTGAGGGATCTAACGAGGCCAAGAACGGTCCTGTGATGTGCACAAGGTCCTTAAGGTACTCTTTTTTTTTGTGGTTTACATGATTTCGATAACTGAAAATCTATTCACCATTCCTTGGCTTCATCCCTTTCGAGCTTTTCCAGTATTGGTATAGTGGTAAATTTGTGGGCTTGACATCTCAGAGAAAGTATGAAACATGGGTTTTTTCATCCGGGTAGAACCGAATGGCGACTAAGATGCGTGAAGGTCGGGTTTTGGTTGGATCTCGGGTAATGAATTCTTTTATTGATATTGTACAGGATCTTATTTAGGTTGGTGGTCGATTTAAGTTTATTGGAAACGAAACCATTCAAAAGCTCCAACTTACCCAGAGCGTTAGCTCAATGGCAGGGTACCCTAGAGCCTCCTCTTGTAACCCCCCCCCCCCCCCCCCCCCCAACTTAGTACATGGGCCCTAGTCCAAGTTGTTATGCTAGGCTTTGTTGTACGGAATTCTTCTTTCATTTGTCAACAGTATGTGCAGACTTGATGTCGAACAACGTATTTGGTGGATATGTTGAGAAAAGAGAATTTTGCTTCAGCAATATGTAACATCACATTTAATTCGTGCTCTACATGGTTCAAATAAGCTAATGAGCTAAAATAGTTGTAGTGAGATCGATGGTTCGTGATGGTGGGACTTTGGCAGCCAGATAAGCGTGTTAGCTTTTAGGCAAGATCCAGGAAACCTACATGACCTGAGAAGTCTGTTCTCCAAGCGTGGCTTGGAAAAAAGCAGGTAGTATTTTAGTTGACCTACTTTTGGTTCGAAACAGAATTTTACAACATCCCAAAACATGAGGCTGCCGTCTATCCCAGACTTGATATTGGAAATCGGCACGAAGACGGCACAAAATGCGAGAGTTAGAACAAAAAGTAGCTTGTCATTGGAACTGACGTGTTTTTCATGTCAACTCAATAAATAACACTACTCAACAGCAAAGCACTGCTGGTCCTGCATGAATGGCCGATGGTGGTTTACACGGCACGATCCACTAAACTAAGACGACCAAAAGCAAAAGAAAAACCAAGCTTTTTCTCCCATATTAAGTGTTGTCGGCTGCATGGATTCTTAGTTGCTGTTGTGCTCTATCGATATCGTGTTGTAACTTCAACAAAGCAAAACCCAGTTTCAAAGGAAGCTCTTTCTTTCTTTTTCTATAGCTACTGAGAAATTCCAATTCGCCAGGTTGTCTCCTGCCTGCCAACGGATTCAGCGGCAGTTTGAAAGGTCCAGCTATTTGTTTATCTCTAGATCTTGCTTATTTTCAATTCCAGGAAGCACTAAGTTATTTGCTACGACACGTGCATTGAACAAATATTATTTACTCTGCTGGCAATATAGTAGCCCAGTGCCAAAATTTAAATCCTTCTCTTTGGAAATTGATTAACGTAGATAATTTTGAGAAATTCTCATGTCGATCAATGATTTAAAAACATGTTAATTCACTAAACAGTGAAAGTCGCCATATCAGTAGAATGAACTTTAATGGCAATCTCGTTTATTGTCAGTATTGACTGTGTGAGACTTTTGATGCTGACGACTCTGCAACAAAGTTTAATTTGTTTACAATTTAAGTTCATTTAATGACAAAAGCCAATGCAAAAAGATAAGAACTTACAAACCAGAGGGAGAAATCTCTCTCTCTCTCGTGCTAGTGTGTGAGGCCACCTTCTCTTACCTAATCAAAGAGAAGGATCAGAACATTGGTTTTGAAGGTAATACAAAAGCAGTTGGTTGTCTGCTGAATCAAACACGCACGCCTTGCAGACTTTGCACCAAACGTTGACAAATTCTCACGAGTGAACCATTGAAACATCAACCTCCCTATATTTTAACAAATCCTGGTGGCACACAACAATTGTGTGATGCTCAGCTCCTGAAAATAAATGCCAGAAATGGTTGTTCCCGTTATCCGCACGTCACATACTTTGCGTGCGCGCGGTCAAGGTCATAAGTCGCTTATTTCTTCCCTCACCATACTTTCTGATATATATATGAGAATCAATATGCCACTAAAAATTGAGAGTGAAATATTATAAAACAAAGTTTAATTCTGCCATGATCTTTCTTTTTTAAAGTTTATATTAGACAAAGAAAGGTTAGAAGTGTTTGAAGGAAGTAATAAGACGTGATCTTTCTTATTTAAAGTTTAATGCTGGCATGATACAAGATCGAATACGATAGGAACTAAGAAACAATGTAGACAAACCAACATGGAATGGGGCAAAGATTTGGTTTGGTTTGAACTTATATATATATATATATATATATATATATATATATATATATATATATATATATATATATATATATATATATATATATATATATATATATGCACATATGTGTATATGTAGAGAGAGAAGTGCTAGAGTTCTTTTGAATGATATATTCTCAAATTGTACCATCCAATCAAAGGTAATCAATGGTTAAGATTGATGGAAAAAAATGTAAAGTGTTTTATACTATAATAATACAAGAACAACTAGAAAACCCTTTTTGCCTTTTTATTAGTTACGACAAGTGGTTGCCTTTAACCGAATGGTTATGATTTTGGAGTATACCATCCACGAGAACCTTATCATTCCTAATCTCTCTCTCTCTCTCTCTCTCTCTATATATATATATATATATATATATATATATATATATATATATATATATATATATATATATATATATATATATATATATATGCATGAGTGTGTGTGTTTCGGAACTTTATTTTTCAATGGCAGATGAAAAAGATTAGGTAATTTATGTTGAACCGTTAATGGCCAAATTATTATTGGGGTTGGTATATACCCAAAGCCTGTGCCGTCCAAACCCAGAATCTAGAAAGTTTTCGTGCTGCTACCCTTTACTTTTTCAAATATCAGTGAGACCCCATATTTATAAGTTTCAAAAATTTATGCAAATTTTAAGATTCTCATACTAATTTATGAAAATTCTAGGTGAGACACTTGTCTACTTGTCGAAGTCCACTTAACACACATGTGAATATATATATATATATATATATATATATATATATATATATATATATATATATATATATATATATATATTTATTTATTTATTTGTGCCTAGCCGTAGCAAATGAACGTTACAAATAAAATTTTAAACATTATTCAAAAACTACTTTGAGTTTGAGCCTTGGGTTGATGGAGATCACGGATAGTAGGTCATTGCTCTCTCTCTCTCTCTATATATATATATATATATATATATATATATATATATATATATATAGAGAGAGAGAGAGAGAGAGAGAGAGAGAGAGAGGGAGAAAATGCGGCAAATGCATAAGTGAATATTTTAAAAAATCACACATTAATTCACATGTACATTATATATTATTTTGCTTTTTACTCTATATATCTTTTTTTAAAGATTGAATAAAAAATCTCTACAAGATTTTACATCATTGATATATGCACACCCTTTTTACTATACACACCCCTTTTTTGCTGCTTTTCTCAAAATATTCCTAGTTATTTTCAATAATTATCAAAATACCCCACAACAAAAAAAGGAAGGTTCTCTTTCCTCTTGCGTGAGCCTTCTTCTGTCCCTTTATGATCATTCTTCGGTCCATTATTCACTCTTTAACTCATTCCAACTACCTATTACTCAATTTACAATCATTTTCTACAAAAGAATGATTCAAAATCTGTCAAAAATGAAAAAAGAATCGACAACAACAACTAGCCTTTTCCCATATTAGATGGGATCGGCTTTATGGATTCTTTGTTTCTAAATAAAAAAAAGAAAAAAGAGAGAAAGGTTGCATTAGGCTTCCCGATAGCCAGCGTAAAGCTTTGTTGGATATATCTACCATGAAAGAAAGAATCAAAACAAAGAAAAAAATAAAGAAAAAGATGATACAAATGATTGATTGAAAAAGAGATTCATCAATTTATTCATTTATGCTGTTGATTTGGTTTTTTTGTTTTTTAGTTGTTTAATTGATTTTTAACTAATACGTTAATAAGAATTGAAATTCAAGAAGGCATCCAGGCCAATGAAACAGTCAGAGCACATCTCTCTTTTTGAAAGAGACGCACCCGAACCTTCTCTCCCGTTAAGAGAGACGCACCTGAGGTTTATCTCTTTCATTAAAAGATACGCACTTCAAGTGTGCCTCCCCCTCTTCCGTTGGGATTTCAACAATGGATAACCATTAGTGTTATTTTAAGTTGCAGCTGTATATATTTTGCTAAGTTATTTTAGTAGTTATTGTCAGTGGTGGCGGTGTTGCCATTCGTGTTGATATATTCAGGAAAAATGTGGTTTCTCAGACTTTAGACACTTCTACAGAAGCTGCCCAAATTTGGCAGGATTCTTTTGTTCTATTCCGACTTTTCAAAAATCCTGATGAAAATGGTGAGCTTTAACTATGATCTTGTGGACCCAAGTGAACATTCTTCGACTTTAAGCAAATCTATTCATGATGATGAACCACTAGATACTCCAAGAGAAGAGAAACTAGTGCTAGATTTAAGCGGTGATGAACATACTGCAGCTGCAAGGGGTGATGAACATACTGCAGCTGCAACTATGGAATCGGAACAAGAAGGTCAAGTTAATGTTGTTGAGACACTGGAGCGGATACTGAATGTGACATCAGATTCTTCTTCAAAAAATGGATTCACTGACAGAAATTACATGGCTTGTTTCTACCTTCTTAGGAAAATGGTTGTTTTTTGATGCTGATCTTATCATGCAAATCATGCTTCTCCAACTATTAAGCTGGCATTTGATTTTCAGACTAGGTTTTGCTTAAATTTGTATTGGGTACTTCCATCTTCACTTTTCTCAATAAATTGTAATATGTTGAAGATGGCTGATAAATTAATAATCTCGTTGTATAATATATGTGTTGGAAAATACAATTTTCTTACAGTTTTGATTAAATGCTCTCACCGTTCAAAACCTAATTCTTTCTTTTTAGGAATTAGATATGAGAGCAACAACTAAGCCTTTTCTCATAGTAGACGGGGTCGGCTACATGGATTCTTTGTTTCCACATAGCCCTATCATGTGTCATGTTAGCAGTTAACTCACAATAAGCTAGATCATTCTTTATTGCTTCTTTCCAACACTTTTGTTGTCATCCTCTACCTCTTTTAATAGTTTCAAAATCTAGTTTTTCATACATTCTTACACGTTCTTTTTTTAATTTCTTTCTATATGTCCAAACCACCTTGAACGATATTCTCTCATTTTATTCTCTATTGGAGCCACACATAATTTATTTCTAATAACCTCATTATGTATACGGTCTTTTCTTGTATGACCACTCATCCATCTCACATCTCATTTCTGTCACAAACATCTTTTGTAAATATTGATGATTAATTGCCCAACACTCAGAACCATAAAACATGGCAGGTCTAATTGCAGCTCTATAATATTTACCTTTTACCTTTAATGGTATCTTCTTATCATAAAGAATACTTGATGCTCCTCTCCATTTTAACCAACCAACATTAATTCTATGCGTAACATCTCCATCAATTCTTCCATCACTTTGAAAAATTGATGTTATGTATTTAAAACTTTCCTTTCGGGAGATGCAATGTGTGCAATTTTAATTTCTATGTCCTCTGAAGTAACAAAATAACCAAACTTATATTTCATATATTCTGTCTTTGTTCTACTAAGTCGGAAGCCTTTACTTTCTAATGTTTCTCTCCATAGTTCTAATTTTCTATTAACTTTTTCCTTAGACTCTTCCACTAACACAATGTCATCTGCAAATAACATACACCAAGGCACTTCATCTTGAATATGTTTTGTTAACTCATCCATCACTGTTATAAATAAGTATAAACTTAAAGTTGATCCTTGGCGTAACCCAGTATTAACTTTAAAGAAGTCTGTCATTCCTTCATGTGTCCTCACATATGTTTTTGCACCATCGTACATGTCTCGTATTAGGTTTATGTATGTCAATGGTATACCTCTTTTTTCTAAGGTTCTCCAAAGAACCTCCCTCGGTACCATATCATAAGTTTTTTCTAGATCAATAAATATCATGTGAAGGTCTTTTTTTTTTTGCTCTAAAATGTTCCATAAGACGTCTCAAAAGGTGAATCACTTCAACAATAGATCTGCCTAGCATGAATCCAAATTGGTTCTCTGTTGTACTTAATACTTGTCTTAACCTACGTTCGATAATTTTTTCCCATAATTTCATAGTATAACTCATTAACTTGATACCCCAATAATTCGCACAATTCTGAATGTCTCCCTTGTTCTTATGTATGGGTATAAGTGTACTCGCTTTCCATTCCTTGGGCATCTTT
The DNA here is from genome assembly GCA_036023115.1 of Brasenia schreberi. Classification (NCBI taxonomy): domain Eukaryota; kingdom Viridiplantae; phylum Streptophyta; class Magnoliopsida; order Nymphaeales; family Cabombaceae; genus Brasenia; species Brasenia schreberi. Next base: position 22,964,198 of record JAYKKT010000090.1, read on the forward strand.
TGGTTTCTCCATATTTCATTAAATGGTCTTGTGAGCCAAGTGATTCCTGTTTCTCTTAGGATTTTCCAAACTTTTATAGGAATATTATCTGGTCCTACCAATTTACTATCCTTCATATGTTTAAGAGCCTCTTTGACTTCATTCTTTTGAATACGTAGGTAGAAATTGTGGTTTATATACTTTTCTGATTTGGCTAACTCTTCTAAGCTAATACTAACTTGTCTATTTTCATTAAAAAGCTTATAATTTTTTTTTCATCTATTTCTTATATCATCGTTTGCCACTAGAATTTTTTCATCCTCGTCTTTGATGCATCTAACAGAATTAAGATATTTAGTTTTCTTATTTCTAACTCTAGTTATCCTAAAAATATCTCTTTTACCCTCTTTTGAGTTGAGTTTTTTTATATAAATCCTCTCAAATTTTAGCTTTTGCTTCACTAACGGTTTCTTTCGCTTCCTTCTTTTCTTTGTTATAGGCCTCTAAAGTTTCATTAGTTTTCTTAGCATAATGTAATTTGTAACATTTCCTCTTTTCCTTGATTTTATTTTGTACTACTTCACTCTATCACCGAGCTTCTTTTTGTGTCGGTACACCTCCCTTAGATTCACCTAACACATCTTTCGCTGCTTTCCTAATATGTATAGCCATATTGTTTCACATATCACAAGGTGTACCAACATAATTCCAAGCATCTCCTTGAAGGACTTTATGTTTAAATATATCTTCTTTCTCGCTTTTGAGGTTTCACCATCTAGTCCGAATAGCTCGATGCACTCTTTTCTTCTTTATCTATTTTTTTATTTGTAAATCCATAACTAAAAGTCGATGTTCGGTGGTTAAACTTTCTCCTATAATTACCTTGCAATCTTTACAACACGCTTTATCCTTTTTTTTTACAAATAAAATAATCAATTTATGTTTGTGATAAGCCACTCTTATAAGTAATTAAATGTTATCTTGTTTTTTGAAGATTGTATTGACTATAAAGAGATCAAATGCCATAGAAAAATTTACAATCTCCTTACTTCCTCATTTATATCCCCAAAACAAAAGTTTCCATGAATACCTTGATATCCTAATGCCTCTTTACCGACATGTCCATTTAAGTCTCTTCTTAAACAAATCATCTCCCTTTGTAGAATTCTTTGAATCACCTTATCTAACTCTTCCCAAGAAGCCTTCTTTATACTATCTTCTAGTCCTACTTAGGGTGCGTAAGCACAAACTATATTCAAAACCTTTGCTCCTAATACTAATTTCAATGTTATGATTTGGTCACCATATAGTTGTACGTCTACTACACTATCCTTTAAATCTTTATTTATGATAATACCAACTCCGTTCGAGCCTTTTCCTTACCTGAGTACCATAATTTAAAACTTATATCCTCAATCTCCTTTGCTTTTTCTCCAACCCACTTTATCTCTTGTAAACATATAATATGAATCTTTCTCCGAATCATAATATCTGCCACATCCATTAGCTTACCGAACAATATTCTGATATTCCAAGAACCAATACGAATTTTATTATTTAGGACAAACTTCCTTACCCCTCGCATCCATCCATATGAAAAATGCGGAGACCCTCTGTGTAATTTATTCACTACATTCGTGTGGCAATGTGGCGGGACTAACTTCTTTACCCACACCCCTTTATGATGTATGAGAATCCTCTCTGCAATTGATTTACTATATTGAGGTAAAAATGTAGTGGCCCTTGCTTACTTTTCATTGTATTTGGGCTCTTCAGCATGTCGTTAGGTAGGGATGCCCTAAAACAATGCTTATAATTTGTGTAATCAATGGTATAAAAATTCGATGAAGTTTTACGTTGGTTGTTAGAAGCCTGACACAACCCTCCTCCTTTATCCGGACTTGAGACCGACCATGCGAGGGTGATCCCTTACATGAGTGGAGTTAGGAATTAGATATGAGAGGAGAGAGAAATATTGAGATGAAATGAAAGAGGAATGAATATTTATATAAAAGGTAATTTTAATATTTATAAAATTTAAGATGTATGTTTAGTAAAAAGGATATGGAGATAGAAATGCTCAAATTTTGACAAACTAATGCTCATGAACTCCTTTCTCTCTCTCTCTCTCTCTATCTGTCTATCTATATAAGCAACGCTGTAAAAGAGAAAAGGTTAAAACGGGAATTAAGGAAAAAGAGAAAGAGCGCGACTTTCTGACCAACAATGGAAGAATCATTAAGACGTCATCATTCACCAATAAACCAACCATCTTAAACAAAAGGGCAACATAAATAAGAAACTTTCACTTTCTCTCTCTTGCAACAAATCAAATTACATGTAAAACTTTATATATTTATTCAACGTAATCGGCCAATCTTTTATGTAAATACAAACACTCATTAAGCATCATTAAGCATTCATCTCTCTCTATAAACACTTGTACTCCTTAGGACTCTTTTATAATTACTTGTACCCTTATAAGACTTCCTCTCTAGACACTTATACCACATCTCTTTCTCTTTCTCTTTCTAGCAAAGCAGTTGACCCCGGACTGAGAATCTCTGCAGAGCTGTAAAGCATAGCAGCCACCAAACACCCTTTCCATGTGATTTCACCAGCACAAGTCAAAGTGGAAGGGTAGAGGCGTTCACCGACTGCAGCAACAACTCCACTCACAGTCCGCCACGCCACCTCATCTTAGAAACAATAGGGTCTCCGAAACTACCTATCTGAATCTCCGGAACAGCTGGCGAGTAGTCACCATTCTCCGGCGAGCTCCAGCGAGATACCCATAAAAGGATGAAACCTTTTAGCACAACGATTTTTGCATCACATGATCCATATAACATTACAATACAGAATAAACAATTGCTGTCCTTAAACTGTGCAGTATACCAACTACTCTCTCTTGTTTAATTAAGTCGCAGTGCCGTACACTATAGAGAAAGAAGAGGGTCGTTTCGAACTGATTAATTAGAAGTGCTCTTTGTGGAAGTCCAAACGGCCGAAGCCTTTCTGGTTGTATTCATGGCAGAGGTTGCTAAGCTCCTTGGCTAAGATGGGAGCCCCACAATAGAAAACTCCTGCATTGCGCAGCCATAAATCATATGATCGACAACAGCAAAAAGAAAGATTATCTAAGACGGTGCTTAGCAGAGAAGAATTATAAAATTTATTAGTAGTAAGATTGTGATGGTTGGTGACTAACCAATCCTTGCGTAAGGATGCTTAGAGGAGATTCTAGAGAAGACCTTCTTCCACTTGGGCCTGGCAAAGTGGGTCCTTACCTACAAAACACCGAAAGGAAATGATCAGTGTATATATATATATATATGTGTGTGTGTGTGTGTGTGTGTGTGAGTGAGTGAGAGAGAGAGAGCATTATATATATTAGAAGCAAAAGAAGGTACTTGGCTGGGTTTGGGATGACAATGGGAAATGGTGGGGCGGGTTTTCACCCCACCCGCACCCGCACCCGCACCCGCCCCGCATTAAAAAGAGTCTATTAAACACTGCCCAATTCTACTCGGCACGGCTAAGTAGCAAGGCGTTCTTTTTTTCCTTCAGAACCTGCGCCATGTAGGGGCGGAGCAGGGTGGATACAGGCATGGCGAGTAGAAATTGCCATCCCTAGCTTAGGTGTTTCTCCTTTTGATCTAGCCACTTGGAAATGACAAACTACTGACTGACGATTAGGAAAACAATGACTCCAGTTTATTTTAATGAAAGATGATAAGCACTTCTCAACTAAAAGTTAGATTAAAGTATTTTTGTATATTCCATCCTTTATATAAGAAAATTAAAAGTAAGATAAAATTTCTGACAAATTCTCAGTTGCATAAAGGGCTTACTCTTGTTCCTGATACAATGTCTACTCCATTTTTGGCGTGATTTAGGGCTTGCACCATGGTGATTAGTGCTGAACGAGCGTCTCCTTCCTCATAAACACTTGTTAAGTAATTATGCATCTCTATGACACCCTGCTTTGCAATCACAGGTTAGTTCATGCGAGTACCAACAAAGTAATTAGGATTAATTTAGCTAATTACCTTTTGATCAAGCTCAGCAACTTCATTCATAACTCCCTTGAACCAATCAAATGAACCTTGCTCCCTTGTAACCCAGTAAAAATATGCATTTGTAGTCTTCATAGGCCTTTTCTTCTTCGCAGCACGGCTTCCAGACTCGATATCCTTGTCCCTTAAGGTTTCCTCCATTGAATCATCAGCAATTGGATTTAAGTCCTGAGGAGTGATTCAAAATTTTGGTCGTAAGTTCTTCCCTGATGATTTTACTCGCAACGGAAGTTATAAATATTTAGTGCCACGATTTGTCGAAATAAATATTAATAAAGATATTATAGAAGTTAGTATATAAAAAAAGGATTTGAGAAGAGATGCATCCTTATTTCTTACAGTTTGAGATTGGTCCTCTGTTTTGATGAGATTGTTTAGTAGGTCTTTCAATATGCTGATGAATGGTGTCGCTCCAATTCCCAATCCTACCAATAACAAAACATCGTATTTTCTGTAGTCTTGTGCAGGAGCTCCATAGGGTCCATCTATCAGCAACTTGGGAAGACTGTAAGTATAAATTCAAAATTACCATTAATGATTAGCCGCTGTGACAAACTAGGTAATGAATGAACAAACGGAAACAGTCATTACAAGAAAATATGGACCTCCTTTTGGTGGTCTCGTCGGCTCTTAGAAGGCCACTTTTTCCGGCTACAGGAGGTTCACATACCGCGGAGAAAATCCTCTTGAGTTCTTGTGTCCAATCTCCTAATTCCCTAATATGTATGCTCAAGAAATCATCCCCTGGAGCCGAGGTGATGGAGAAAGGATGCCTGCATTATTAATTCAAATATAAACTGTTGGTGTTTGTGCTTCACCAGAAAAAAAAAAATTCATTTGTCGAATTTCAGATTACCACTCAAAAGGTGAAACTTCAGGACACTGAACAAACATGTATTGGCCACTTTTATATCGAAATGCCGGTGGCTTAGTCATTTGCAAGCTTAGAACATTACCCGGATATATGGCAACCTGCACTTCACATAATAACGTAATCAGAGGAGTCCTTTCATATGTATGTATGTACGTACGTATATATACATAAAACAAAGTTCGATTGAGATATCATGACTCATAGTGTTTATGTTAAACCTACCTTCAAAATCCTGACTGCATAAAAGCCAGACCTAAGTGCCCTGAGGATTCTTTCACCTGCATATAGAAGAACTGGTACGGCCAGATACATCCAGGTCTACATCAAACACAAATTCATGAATAAAAATTTGGAAAATATTATACATATAAAGACAATTGGTTCAAAACAATCGAATTTAAGTTCGTACCGATTTCTGATACCATTTGTGATTCAGATAGAGGAAGGTGCCGTGGATGATGAGCAAGATGTAGACGAGAACGAGGAGATGGTGAGAATACCAGAAGGCATTGAAGCCGGTCAGCCGGTTGAAAGGACGCGGCATCTTCAATGTGTTCCTTCTGAACCAACTGGTTGCTAGGGTAAATGCTACGAGCATTAAGATCACCATGAGAATCCCTGTGATCCCTTCTATTCCCTTCACTAGGCTCATGTAAGTTGGTTTCTGTCCACCGAAGTCGTCCTTTATTCGCCAGAACTCGGTATCCGATGATGAAACCAGTCTGGGAAAATCGCAAGCCAGGTGATCCCCCGCATGCAGCAAGATACCAATAACAATTGCTCCTGCAATTGTCTGAAGCAAAGCAAATGCAAGACCATGATAATAATGTCATCTATGGTAACTTGTATTTTTTTCGACAATGAATCTGAAATTATCAAATATATACGGTTTTGGGGATGGAATATTGCCGACAGCATGCTAGTGCGGATGATGTTAACTATGGCGTTGGAGTCAATGGTTCTAATCTTTGCATGTACTGATGGCAAATTCAGTGCTCCCAAACAATTGAGGGTATTTGGGAACTGCAATTCTCTCCATTCTAACCGAGAAAGGTGTTGGGGAAGCCCGAAATGTGCCTCCAATTCAAGCTCCCAAATAAATGTATTAGATTTTCCTACCAAAGAGTTCTCTGTTGGTTGTGATTACTGCTTGATCAAGGTACACATTATGAAACATTAAAGGTAAAGTATAAGCTCTATTGGAGTTTGCAAGGTATTGTATTAGACGCATGGGAAAGAAGATTCAGTTCTTAGTGTCAAAAGAAAGAACAAAAAGAGTAGGAATATCATCAATTATGTGACTCCTTTTAGTTCATCGCGATCCAAATCAAGTAGTAGGTTGATACCAACCAAGAACTGTTTGACGGAGAAAATAAAGTGAGCAATGTAGGCTGCCTTTGATGAGCACTCCTTGAGTAAAAACCCGGGTCGGTGCATGGCCAGTGTGCCTTAAGTGGCCCACCTGATAAAGCTAGGACACGCCTATGCGACAGGGTTGCACCACTCAAAAGTTTTCCACTTAAAGTTACATGGTAGGTCCTACACCAAGTGGACAAAGGCATTCCATTTGCTCACCCAATATGGAACTCAGCTTACCAATGCCCCCCTTTTTTAACAGGAAAGGGCACCAAACGACCCTTTTGTCACTCATTTTGCAAAAGGCCAGTTGGGAAACATTCAATGCTTCATTCCCTTCTTTTCTCAGATAATGTGACACCAACATAGAGCTTACCCGCATGACCTAGATGTCGGCAACTTTATCAAAGTGGGGTACGGGAACCAGAGTCTTCATATGTCTGGGGCCGGTGGACCGACCCGGGCCCCGACTAGGTTTGTCATCATATACAAAGAGATTATTTCATGCTTTGCTTGACACAGGTTATTAATACAAACGATGTTCTAGGGACACAAAAAGAAGGTAGTTGCATGTACCTTGTGGAAGTTTATGTTGTCATCAAAGGGAACAAAGTGGCCAAGCCTGGTGGACCTGAGCCAAGTGATGGTGTTCCTGCACACAGGCAACAGAACCAGGGCCATGTTGAGCTTCAGAGTCTCAGCCGCTCCCTTTGCCGTGGGGAGGCAATAACCCATAACGTGGAATGCCTCCTTGTTCCGGTACTGAACAAACTTTAGCGCGAACAAACCGGCCATCATGATGACCCATAGAGCCACCACCCATATCCTCTGCCAATTCTCATCCACCATATAGAGCAAGTTGCTGCTAAGTTTCCTGATCGGGCTTCTCTTTCGAAAGCCGATGTTCTGGCTCAGGGCACCGCTCGTAGAGCTCAGTGCTTGACTGTAGTTAAAATAGGTGTCCTTTTGGAGGAGAAGGCTCTCAAGCTGCCATAGCTGCCAAGTTCATAAAAACTGGCCGTTAGGAGGGTATAATTTGAAAACTAGCCTTTTCACAAACATGACGTTTGGAATTGAATATTACCAAAGCCAACAAGACTTGAGTGAAATTTGAAACCCATTTAAGTTCTCAATGAGCCATTATATACATAGCACCATCATCGTAGTCCCACCTTTGCTTGGTCTGAACATCAAACGAACCCATCAAGACGTTAGAGCCTCCGGGTCGACGCGAACTTGGATCGAGCTTACTGAATTAATTATGATATGAAAGCTAAATATTTCACGTGGGGCATGAACTTGATCAATTTTCTCGTTGCCACTACTGTTTGGGTTCACGTAGACCAAGTAAACAAGGAGAATGTGATCAAGCTTTTGTTCATCAAACCAGACCAATGTTGGCCCATGTCGAGAAGGACTCGATGGACACTATCTTGGTTGCATCTGGTTTCGTGAAAGCCATGTCCATATCGTGTCGTTCACAATAACTTTCTCATGTCTATGTGTTCCTGTTTGCCTTCTCTTGATCAAAGAGGGGTTGATAGGCACTGTTTATCCAATTCAAGACCCTTGGGCTTGCTATTAATGTTCCACCTCACTAGAGGCACCGGACCCACTATGGCCTACAACTAAGCTTTGGTTCAGTCAAATATTTTCTTCAATCTTCCCTCATAAGAGAGAGAGTCAACGAAGTATAAATGAAGTTCTTTGAGGAAATCCGTTCATCCAGCCTGTGGTCGAGGAAGAGGTAGAGCTGACCAGCTTAGTCTTTAGTAATTATGGTAGAGAGTCCAGCTAATCACAAAAGTATGCAAGATTAAGAAATGGTTAGGTAGGCTATATGACCATACAAAATGATAAGGGAATAGGTCATCTGAATACGCGATCCCCACCACACATCTAACTTGGAAACAATTTGAGCAACTCAGCATCTTTGTGGTGTTAGCCCCACATAGGTCACGTCAAGTGAGATAGCAGAGATGTAAGGTGGAGATTGAATATAACCTAACACCTTGGTTATATACAATAAGATTTCATATTCTTCTAGGATATGCTATAACAACACCTCACCAAGATACTCAAATTCGCCATCGTGTCGTGTCCCCTTTGTGTTCTTTTTTTCTAAAAAAGTGTACACAAATGGGATGTATCTCGTGTCGTTTCGACATTCACGGCGACATATCTAACAACTAGACCCAGCATGGGACCATGTGACCCACAAACCCAAACCAGAGTCGAGCATGCCTTTTCTCCTTCCAAACCAATGTCAGCAGGAGACCATGTCTGGTGGTTTGATCTGTTCTCCTACAATATGGCAAGACAATTATGAGGTCCAACTATGGAGAGGAACCCATCAGAGAATTAGTTAAAACGCCAGAGATACCCTTAACAAATGTGTGCTCTGCAACTATCAGCGCCACACAGTTCTTTGGATGCTTGACAATTAGAGACGGCAAATCGGGTTGATCGGTCGGGCCACTTCGGGTCTGGGTCAAGAAAAGGTTGACCCAAACCTGACATAGTATTTTGTTCGAGTTATTTTCAAGACCTAAACATGACACAAGTCATGTTCAGGTTGACCCCTTTACCAATTTTATAATGTATGTCTCTGTGTGTGTGTTTTACACAATATTGCTCTTGAAAATCTTTTTAATATGAATCTAGGAAGGAGGGCCAGAATAAGCCTTACCTCGATGTAGCCAAGCCTCTCCGGGTCGAGCTCTTCCATGATGAGTGCAGCGTATTCCTCGGCCTGCTCCTGCAACCTTGACAGCTTATTCGCGGATGCGCTTAGCATGATGATCTGCGTTGACATCAATCTCCTTCAATTAATCAGGGGCAATTCAATAAATTTGCAGCATCATAATTATGAATAAATAAAGACAAATAATCCTCTCAACTACTCAAAGAAAATTTTGTTAAGAACCTAAGCTGCCATTTCTTCTTTTAATAAGGGATTTGGTGACCTTAAGAAAGCATTAATATAATAAGTGACTACCAAATGTTAAGGTTTGATTTCTTTTTCAATAGAAAAATATTTACAATATATTGCCTATCAAAGGTTTTTATTCATTTATTTTTCACATATCTACATAAATGTAATTTATAATTTTAAATTTTTTTATGAAAATAATAAATGAACAGTGTCAATGGTGACTAGAATCCAATCAATCGATATATATATAAAACAAGCCGATAACAATCAGGCCACTAGCACGAAATTCCGGCACTGCCAGTTTCATTCTCGACGGAATTTGGTGGAAACAAATGCACCTTACCTCCTTCACTTCTTCTTCTATGATCCTCCCATCTTCGTTCTTATCGACCCTTAAGAACAAAGAATTCCCAGAAAAAAGAGAAAAATGATCAGAAAACTTAACTAAGTTATATATAACGAAGAAACATTGTCCAATGCATCAAACGGACGAAAGACCATTTCCGGCCTGGGTACCGGCTCTTACATATCGAAGAAAATCTGGAGACGAGAATCGAAGCTTTGATCTGTAATCTGAGACCAATACTCGTAAAGATCGTCCCTCGTTATCCTCTCGACGGCGTTCAATCGCCGGCGTCGGCTCAACGCATCGAACAGCTCCAAAGCGAACTCCTTCGAGTTCTTCATCCCTACGCATAACAAAAACCAGCAGAAAATTCTGATCACCCACTTCCGAACTCGGTAACTTTGTGTGCAGCAAGAGAGAACCAAGTGGCGCTTCGGAAAATTTACCGATACACTGAGCGAAGTCCGTCCGGTGGAGCCATCCGTCCTGGTTGAGCCCCTCGAAGTTGGCCTCAACGTGGGCCCAGTCGCTGACTTCGGATTCGCCTCCCCGGCTTATGAACCGGAGCCCACGGAGTGCCTTCCGTGCGCCGGACTGTGCCCGGTCAAGCTCGGCCCGCTGCCTACGAAGAGCACGAGCTGCGAGGGCTGCGTCATTCCGGGAGGTGGAGCCGTATACATGGCCCCAGGTGCGCAGGAGCTCGGCCTTTAGCTCCTGCGAGAATTGCCGAAGTCGGTGGTTCGATGGGCTCCGGCCTACTGATGACGGCGTTCGTGACGTCGCAGCCGTTTGGTATCCGGTGCCTTCATCGTCGCTCCGGTCGAATTGCACCGTCGCCGGTTCGACGCTCCGTAGTACGATTGAATCATCATGGAAATCTAGCGTCACCTCGACGAAATCTCCTTCGGTGTCCGACCCACTCCTCGACGACATTGGCCTGCTGCCTCCGTCACCGGATCCCTGTCGGCGTTCACGCCGACTAAAACGATCATCCATTTCTAAACTTCCTAATAACCCGCTCCAATACCAATGACGAACTAAACGAATCCTTGAATCCTAATCAGCTTTCATCTAAGGAAGGAACCAATCTCCATCGCAATCGACTGAGAAATCTTCAAACTTTGTGGAATCAAATTCTACCCTGCTCAAGAAAGACTGGTGGTCCCTTGATTGCTATGCTAGCGAGGTAGAAGAGAGTGAGAAACGCGTCTGGAATCCTTTGAATTCAGATGATTGATTCGGAACGCGTGGAGAGAGAGCAATCACCGCCGTATCTTCTATATGCTGCGGCTCTTTTTAAGTGCGAAAGCCTAGAAAACAAGCTAAAAGAAAGGAAGAAAGAGACGGTCTTTTTAATACAAGTCGCTGAGGCAACAAACTGAAAAGAAGAACTAGTTCTGTTCTTTTTTTCTCAGGTGGCCGGAAATTACTTGGCAGGCTTCCGCCGGTATCTGGCAACTTAATTCTGATTGGGTTGTGGGTGGGTGGTGGCTTTCATTAAATATATTGGAAGGTGGGAGTGGCTTGAAGGCTAAGATATATATATATATATATATATATATATATATATATATATAGAGAGAGAGAGAGAGAGAGAGAGAGAGAGAGAGAGAGAGAGAGAGAGAGAGAGAGAGAGAGAGAGAGAGAGAGAGAGAGAGAGGTTATTGATGCTTCAGTATACGTGGGTGCAGGTGTGTGTGTCTGAGGCTTCGGCCTCCCTTTGGAGAGAGAGAGAGAGGTTGGGGGGGTGGGGCGCGTTGTTAAGGGAAAAAGTTTATTAGGTATCAACCATGAAGAAAAAAGAAGGTTTGGTGCTATTGCCCCTTGTTTAAGGACGAAAAGCAGAAGAATTTTTCCCGTTTAGGACTTCCGCGTAGTTTTGCTAGGCTTTTTCCATGGCCTGTTTTGCTTTTGGTAAGAGTCGGTAGAGTTGGCTCAACGAAGTTTGGATCTCCATGAAAATTGTTCACGCATAACTGGCGTGTTAAATGAGACAACTTGTAGCAAGAGGCCACCCTATGGTGGGCGTAGGGCCACCTTGTGGGTCAAGCATGAACCCACTCAAACTCACCTCTCTCTCTCTCTCTCTCTCTCTGTGTGTGTGTGTCTTAGCCTTGGTCTCATTTTACGGCATGGTTACCAGAGCAAAACCAAAACCAAGCCTTCTCCCACTCTAAGGTGAGTCGACTTCACTAATGCACTAAATCTCATTAGAACTTGAAGTGGGAGTTGCCCCGTGGTAGAGGATTAATATGTCTCTTTAAGGCAACCTTCCTTTATTTGTGAGAGATATTCCAAGTAATCAGCTAAACCAACGTCCCGGAATTTTGATGTTCTATATTTGTTTTTCGGTTACAATGGGAAGCCCGAAGGCTGAGATGCATGCTCCCGGGTATCAAACTCATGACATTCGATTTGTGACTCCAACCCCTAGCCAGGTGAGGTATTTCTCATTGTACTGCTTGGATCTTGTATATTGTTGCTTGGCGTATGACCATTTCAAACTTCATAAAACAAGAAATTAAAATTCTAGAAATTTGGTGGATGGTGGGAATTCCTTGCAATTCCAGGCTTGTATGAGTAATTGGGATCTGCCAGTCAATTTCACATAAAAAAACAAATAAAGTATAAAGAACAGGTCATTCTCTCTCTCTCTCTCAATATCGCTTTAAGCTCTCTTTTACCTAGATTTTCATTGTATCTTGTTTGTTGTGTACATACATCGAAGTACAAACACGCGGTACAAACTCACCAACAATGCTGTACAAATAGAATACTAGAAAAAAGGGCTAATTCATCTAATTAATGGTTGTAGTTCAATTCTAGGTTCCAAGTTCATGACAAGCAACCAAATGGCATTTTCTTGTTGTTTGTTTCTAAATCAAAGACTATATTCAAGTCCATGCTATGGCTGCCATACTGCACTTAGGAGCTGCTACTTTCAGCTCTTCTCAGGAACCTAACCAAGTGAGCTGCACTCGGCTTGTGCCAGTTTAGCAAGACAAATTGCGACTATAGGTTGTGCTTGCCTTTCAGGTTGCTCATGTACACACACACACAAACACATGCGCACTTTAGATGGGTCAATCGCTTTTTATGTGCAATAAAGATTTCGAGAAAAAGATTTTCATTAACTGAATTAAATGAGCAAGAGTTCCATTTCGTAATGAAGGTGATACAAGAATTTAATTTTTATTCTCATGTTCTTGCTAAATAGCAAGTGACACAACCCACGAACAAGTAAAGAACCAATACAGGCCCAGTTTGGCTCATTTTATATCGTTAGCTCTTTTATGTCAAACTAAGCTAACGCTCGAGCATTTGTACTGCTATTCAGTAATACGGCGTTTATTTTCAAGTTACTTTAAGCGGTTGAATTTCAATGAACGGTAGGAGAATGCTCAAGCGTGTCTTTCCTTTATAATATTACACAAACAACTCTCTCTCTCTCTCTCTCTCTCTATATATATATATATATATATATATGGTAGTACGTTCTGATCCAGTAAGGCCTTGCTCTTAATTTGTCCAAGGGCATCTTTAATAGTAATTTGTTTTGTCTGTCACTGTTATATTTATTTATTTGTTTACAATTCAAAAGAACAGCTTTGAAAGGACCGGCAACCCAACTTAGAACTTGAAGGCTAGTTTCAAACCGTCACCATTTAAGTCTATACGAACTCTTTATAGATATGGGTTCGTCTAGTTTCTTTTTGTCAAAGTTGTTCTTATTGAGTCGAGTAAGGGTTGATCTTATGTACTGGTGATTGCTTGCTCGAGAAAACTTAAATTTCTGCACACTAGAGAAAAGGCGAGTAGAACAAGGGTTGCCTACTCTGCTGTTTGCTGTTGTATAGGGTTCTGGCAAGGATCAACTATTGATCTGGATCAAGTTGGAGTTTCTAGGGCTGGGCTAAGTCAATAGAAACTAACTTGGGTTGGTTAAGGATCTTTGGAGTATAATTGGATAGGTGTTACAGGACAGGTTTAGTTCAACTAGGTTAGGTAGACTGTGGGAGGTTGGGTCTCGGTTTAATAAGAGGTAAGGTTGGGGTTCAAGATGGGGAAGGTGTTCGGTTCGGTCCGACATGTGATTGCAAGGGATCCGATATGTGCAGTGCAGAAATAAGAGGTTAAACAAAATTAACGAATGGATGATCAACATGAAGCGAGCATATCGATCAGCACCCCGACCACAGCAAAGAAACAGTAGCGATATCGAATGTGACAAGTGGGAGGCTCAATCCGAGGTTGAGGTATAACAATACTGCAGATATAGCTATCATGCTGAGATCCCAAAGGCTAAGGCTATAACATGCGAGGATGCAGGTTGAACGATATATATATACATATATATATATATATATAGAGAGAGAGAGAGAGAGAGAGAGAGAGGAATTGGTATATGCTGACACATTTATGTGCTAGCAAATCCAAAATTTAAATCTAAAAATTAAAAATGTATAATTATACTTTTTGCAGGTACACTTTATTCATATGGGCACATTTGCTATTTAAATTTAAAATTTCAACCATGGATGTTGAGATATATTTAGATTTGCTAGGACCTAAGTATGCTAGCATATACCAATTTTTCATATATATATATATATACACATATACATATGGATGATTGAGATTTATTTGAATTTGTTGTACTAGTTTTTCATATATATATATATATATACATATACATATGCGTATGGATGATTAAGATTTATTTGGATTTGTTGGCACCTAAGTGTGCTATCATATTCTAGTTTTCCATATATATGTATATGTATATATATATATATATATATATGTATATATATGTATATATATGTGTGTGTGTGTGTGTGTGTGTACGCACGAGTTAATGCACCTAACAAGAGATCGATTTAAGTAACTAACGACTGAAAAATGTACGCAAGACAATCATGCAATTGCTAGTGGACGATCCAAATTATTATCATGCGCAAGTAATGCCTAAATAATACATATTCAACTAAGAATTCATATGGAACTTATGGAATCAAAGAAAGGGATCTAGGGACGACCTGCCACCGTGAAAGCCACTAGCTTAGCTGAACATCTCCAGGAGAGCTGCCTTCTTGATTGACCACTACCAACACACAAAAGATAACAAAAAGAGAGAAGAAAGAAGATGAGAGAGGGAGAAAAGAAGAGAACTCTGTATTGCTAGAGAACTCTTGGATCTGTGAAGAATGCTTGCAGGGAGCGTGTGCAGTCCTATTTATAGTTGAGGGTGCAACCTGTTGAGGGATAAACATAATACAGAAAGGAAAGGAGAGATTACAATTTTCAGACTTTTAATGAATATTGATCTAATCGCAGATCTCTTGGAGCTATGCCAATGACTCTGGCCTCGAGGGAATCGTTGTTCATGGTAAAGCTTGGCAACAACTAGTTGAATCTTTATCTTGAGTTCTCGTCTAGAAGACTTGGAATTTACTGCAGCAATTTATATTATTTGGATGGGAGGACTGGGTTGAGTCTTGGTTCAGGTCGGGTGCCTAGGTCGGCCAAGTGAATTCTTAGATTGGTGAGTCCTAGTTCGTGCCAAGTGATAATAACAACCAATCCAGTGCTTCACTTGAGGAGCTGTTGTGATCAACATCCTGGTCTTGATTATCATTTGATTAAGCTACGCATGATGAGGTGCCATGCCCAATCCTGGCTCAAGCTTTTGCAAACTTGGTACGGGTCACCACTTGTCTTGGTCTCCAAGATGTAGTGAGTGAATTTGATCAATAAATTTGTGATCTAATATGCATGCTAGACTTGTTTGATTTGGATAGGAACCAAACTGGCCAAAAGAGGAACTGACCAAATAGGACCCAGAACCATAGGCGCAGTGGAGCCTGCGCCCATTGTTCTAAATCTTCATGGAACTGGTGGTTCCAAACCTACACTGAACGGTTGGGGCTGACCGAATTCGAAAGCACAGGCGCAGTGGAGCCTGTGACCGGTCCTGTCTACATTTTTATGTTAGGAAAAAATTAAACAGTAAAATTTTAATAATTAAAATCTGCCATGAAAGACCAAACCCGTAATCCATGGTAATTTAAATATTTATTTAAAAACAAACAAACTGTGGGTTAGTCATCTCCACTGTTTGAAGACAAAAATTTGCTTCTTTTCCTAAATCAAAATAAATGACGTGTTATGCCTTTGGTTATTTCAATCAATGGCATTTAAAAAATGACAGATTGACCCTCGAGAGATTGGTCAATCATTCTATGAATCATATAAAAAGTTAGAAAAATATATTTTAATGATTTGAAAATGTTATTTCTAAAATTTTTCTTGTTAAGGCTGTTACGATTAACTGGTGAGTACTACTGTGTACAACTATTTGTACTGTCTAAAAGTTTTTTCGTTTAATGAGGCAAGTGGATTCAGTTTTGTCTGATGTGCATGAAATGTTATGCTCAAGGCTTGCTAGGGTGGTCAAATATAGGAGATGGCTCATTCTGAGGGCCACAATATTTAAGCTCCCCTTTATGAAATGAGTTGAATATCCCCCGAAAATAAAATATATGGATCTATGTCTTCTTGATTTCTCGTAGAATGAATCTGAATCTCATGCATATCCATCTTATGTTTATCCTCATTAGTGGGTCTAGCTATGGATCTACAATTGGACCCAATATACCGTAGAAATCTGAAATTGAAAGGGAATGGCCCCCAAGAAACTGCTTTTGGTATGCACTGCTACATGAGTGTGTGTGCATGACACTAATTAGCATATGACATACATACATATATGTATACACACACATGTATGTGTGTTAAAATAAGAGACGAATATTGCTCCAACTTATAATCGAAGATATTGAAAACTTAGGCTTGCTTAGATGATTATAAAAAGTTGAATGTTGACAATGGGATCACAAAGAAATATTGCTTGATATTTAGACCGAAGATGTTTGTATTGCCGAAGGAGCAACTGATTTGGGTACCACTAGCACAGGACCGCGTGCATGGAACAATATTGATGACTAGGAAATCAAAATCCATACTCCACATACTTCAAGTTAGGGCTTCCTTTGAAAGGTATGAAACTATATTTCTTTCCACCCAAGAGGGTATGCAAGACATTTAATTCAAAGGAAAGTGAATTAAGGTCTAGCACACTATTCTTTGTTTTTCATTCTTTTTTATATACGTGTCTCACGTTATGTGTATTAATGATGTGTGCTTTATTTAGTTTTTAAGTTATTATGATTCATATGTATATTTTAATTTTGAATGATATTTTATATATTAACATGTTAATGTTGTGTATCTCTGTAAGTTTTAATTTAAGTCAAATCAATATTAAATCATGATACAAAACGTAATAAACGGAAACCAAACAACAAATATTCCAATTGGAACCGCTCCAAACAAGACCCAGAACTACATCAAAACCAACCTTAGACCTGTTACTAGAACCGCCAGGAACCGATGGTACCGGTCTAGGGGCGGATCAATAAGGCTTCCCAGTTTCTGCTGCTAACAGGAATCAGACATGTTTAGTGTGTCTATGCATGCACAGTCGTTTATGAGTTTGTGCAGAGTGAGAATCAGTTGTGATGAATCAACGAACAAAGATACGATGTCATGAACATGGGGAGACTTTTGTAGGATAGAAATATATAATTAATAGAGAGTCCATTCGCTATAATGTCATGGTCAAGATAAGCATAAGCATGCAAGTGTTTGACCTTGGCATCTATCATATGAGAGGCATACTTCAACTTGTCCAACCAAAGACATTAGGGCAACTAAAACGTTTGACAAAAATACGAGCATAGGGTAACGAAAGGGACTTCAGAGTTGGTGGTGTTAGAAAGAGTCTCTGGTTTCGTGGTAGAGTTGGCAAAGATCGTAGAGTTCTTCACCTAATGCTTGTTTTCTTCTCTCAAAAGAAAGATGAAAGAGAATCGTCAATCCACAGACGTCCATCGGGATGTCTACGACGGTCTAGATGAATGCATCTAGATAACTAAGGTTTGACGTAGGATATATAGATGACATCCCATGCTGGATGATTGAATCCTTTGGTAATATGTCCATTGGAGCCCTCCTAGTGGGGTGTATATGTGTATAAGATCAAGACGCTCTTATAATCAAGTTTTTGATGCCTATATATACATCTCTGAGAAATTTTTACGACAGGATTGATACAAACTGCTGATTAAGGAAAAAAACTATCTTATGGAAAGAAGATCGCTTTCATGATGTGGACAAGGATATTCACTCATGTGTGTGTGAGAGAGAGAGAGAGATGCTAAGGTGACAACCCGCCCTGGGGTTGCAAGAGATCTCTTGCACTGTTGCATACATGCGTTTGCATAAGTGCATGCACTCAACCATGGCTCTCCTGGCTAAGGGATTGACTTAACAGAACCTGTAATGTTTTACCCAAAGAAAATATTAGAGGTTGACTCTCTCACACTTGGATTTACTGTCTATCTCGTTCTATTATACTCTTGAATTAATTTTTTAAAGGCACTGTCCAGTTCCCTTACCTGCAAAAAGACGATCATGCAGAGAGCATTAAAGGAAAAAATTGCAGTTTTAAGATGGGTGGACTCCATTGCTTAAAAGTGAGGACGATGTGTCAGTTCAAGTCCCTCTCAGTACCGTATTCACATGCTTATTCATCATTGACCCATAACGTGCTCTCTCTCTCTCTCTCTCTCTCTCTCTATATATATATATATATATATATGCTCAATCTTTTTTGCACTTAAATATACTTAAACATTTTTATCATTCAATCAATGCGATCAACAATGAAGATTTTAATTTAAAAGACTATATGTATCATTGTACATTAAATACAAAGTATAAAAATACAATGATATATTTCACATTTTAATCATTAATCACATCCACTAAATACTAAAAATATTTTAATAAATTTGAGCATAGATGAGATTGAGCATATACCATACACATTTTCTCTCTCTCTCTCTCTCTCTCTCTCTCTCTCTCTATATATATATATATATATATATATATATATATATATATATATATATATATATATATAAATTTTGAAACACTATTATCTTTTCAAGTGTGTTATGGAATATTCACACACATTCTCGCTGGAGCTAGACTCAAATGCCTTAATTAATCATGTCCAAGTTTTGGTGTTATGTTTATGAATGTTTTTTTCCAGTGCCCTGAAACAAATCCGCGCATATGAAAGTTGCTGCTTTATATCTCTTAACACATTAAGAAGAAACCATTGTTTAGGACTTGGTTTGCATACATATAAAGAAGCACAAATCTCTTAACTAAGGAGTCAGCTAAAAAACTCGTATATAAATACACACACACACACACACACACACATATATATATATATATATATATATATATATATATATAAATTTGATCTTGCCCACCTCTAACATGCTCTTTCATGTTTACACACTCATTTTCGGTGGTATAAGTATAATTTGAAAAATTATTAAAAGTATTTGGAAATTTATGAGAAACAATGTTATTATTATACTTATGTCTCTATAAAACAATAATGGAGCATAAGTAGATAAGGTCAATGGTCATCAGAATCCAGTTACTATATACATGTATATATATGTATATATATATATATATCAATGGTTCTGACTCGTACACTTTCCTATTCAGGCTACCCCGTTTTTTCCAAAGACTGGAAGGCAGCCATGCATTACGATTAGCGATCAGAAAGCCTTTTATAAGATATAACATAAACTTATGGGGAAATTTTAAAGCATACTCCCGTGATCGTCTGCACTTACATAGGCGGGCTTAACGCCTAATAAACAGGAAGACCGCTCTTGGAGAAATAGGTCTTTGGGTGTGGGTGGGTGTGTGTTGGGGGTGGGGGCCGAGGAGTGGGGCTTTATTATGAGGCCAAAGACTACGGAACGACAGTTCTGGTTCCTGTTGTAATCAAACATGGGCCTCGACACATAGTAAAATGTGGAACCGTAAAACTTGAGAAGTTTCAGTTCTGTCGTCTCATCTTGGCAATTAAGCACCCCCCTCCCCTTGAGCAACCGCTTTAGGAATCCAAACTTTTAGGACATAATAAGATTCCATCTCAACATTTCGTTTTGGGCCTCAATTTGTGTAAGCCACTTCTAGTGGTCGTCAAGCGGTGGAAAACTGGTGGTCTTGTTTTATGAGCAGAATACTCTCCAAGCAATGTATCTAGGCATGACTGTTTTGGAACCAGTCCAACGGTTTCAACCAGAACTGAATCAAGCAAGGAACCGACTAGAACTGGAATAAGTCAAATACAGACCCTGAACCGGGAACCATCCCGTTCGATTCTGATTTCACCTCTCCTCAACCCTGAAACAGAAAGGACGGTTCCATTTTTTTTTTTAATTTTTTCAAAATTTTTATGATTTTCTCTGTTTTAGGCAGTTTAGGGCTCAAATTTTTTATGATTTTCTAGTGAAAGTTACTTTAGCAATATTGGTCTTTTATTACGAATGAGATACTTGTCTGGTGGGTCTACATGATCCCATTTAAGCTCCGAAATTGGGAGTGCTGTATGGAATCATTACAGGGATAGATGACCTCATGCTACATTCTTTTATTTTACACCTAAATAACCACATTTACTGTTAAAAAAAGCTTGCTGAATACATAATAACATTTACTGTTAAAAAAAGCTTGCTGAATACATAATAACATGAGGTTGCAATAAGTTATAATTCATCTATATCCGATTCAGGTAAGTTTTTTCAGTACGATGGGAAAGCTGAAGGCAGATTCGTGCGCATCGGGGATTGAACGCATGACCGCACCTTGCGAGTCCACCCCCTACCCAGGTTAGTGTCGATCAATTTTATGTTTTAAGTTAAATTTTATTGAAAATGAATAGATGATGATAGCGATGACAACAAATGGTGAATCAATAAAAGGTCCTACCAATCAAATCTGACCTACTAAGCTTATAGAACACGCTAATCTTTATACTCCATGGTTTTGGGCACCGACTCCCCCACATATTGATGGCCATATTTTGACTAAAGAGAACCAGTAGTAATCTTCTAAGATCCTGTTATTAATGGTGCACAACGGACAATAGTCTACAGATGTAAACGGACTACTGGAGTTGGATCCTGGATTTGGAATGCAGAAGGTGATAACTCACTACTGGAGTTGGACATGAAAAAAAAAAGACAATCGTTTTCGGATCCATCAGTTTGGTAGAGATGACACAAGACACGAGTAGAAAGCTAACGTTCAAGGTTTCCATTTTTCTGGTCAACGGACAATTATGGCATTGACCTTTAACCACCCACAGTGGCGTGTTATCTTGAAGAGTCTGACCCCGTAAGAAGGATAGACTAAGCAAGATATGCTTTTTGTAAGTAGACAGATCCCAACTGGGAGCTGTACCTAAAACCCTTCTAGAAACCCTACCTGCTCATCACCCACTCCATTAATCTTTACTTTTTAAATACCATTACTTTATTGTAATGGTAAAACTCTCTTAGAAGAGTCATATGGAATAGGTAGTATGGAGAAGGCAATAAACAAGAGACTCTTTTCTCTCACTTGTCTTCTCTTAATACCAATATTTTAGCTAAATGGGCGTGCTCTTGAAGTATTTCTGGAAACCCTCAAAGTCTCTCCCTTTCTTTTTATTCATATATATATATATATATATAAAAGAAAGAAGTTCTTACATGACTGGGTGAGCCACATTTTCCATTTAAAATATTGTTTTCTTCCTTAAAGGTGTTTAAAAAGATGAAAGGAACAAGTTTTGGAAAAAAAAGCGCCTGAAGTGACTATGAAAATTGACTAGGTTGGCAATTACTCCCTAGGACTTCTATGTGCGAATTTTTGAAGGGAATCATGGATTTCAAAATTAATTAGGTAGAAATAATTTGTGTGTTGTGAGAATCTGGGATATACCTAGATATGATTCATACGCGGTGCAGCCTTGTTGATTTGACATGAAAGTACCAACTCAAACCAGGGGGTTTCCCTCGCCATGTAGGGGTGAGCTACAAAGACATGACCCGTTTGAAATTGACCCAGCATTTTATGTAGCATTTGAACTGGACCAGGAACCACCTGTAACCAGAACCGCAACTGAAATGATTTAGTTTCGGTTTAACCTTTCATAGAACCGGAACTAACAGTTTCATACATTTTTTAATTTAAAGATCTTTTATATTTTTCTGGTTTCGAGAAGTTTGAAACTCAAGTTGAACTGGAAAGGGGCCTCAATCCCAGTTCGATTTTAGCTTAGCGAGAACCGAGCCATATCTAGGACACATTACATCAACTTATAGTAGTCACATGACCTCCAAACAATAAGATATATATATATATATATATATATATATATATATATATATATATATATATATATATATATATATATATATATATATATATATATATATATATATATATATATATATATATATATAAAGAGAGAGACTCCGTTATACTTAATGGATTTGATACTTAACGAGTATTCATGTAAAAATGGTAGATCCCACTGCACTAAATGCAGGGAGTCCACTATTTTACATCATCTTATAACTATTAAGTATTGTCTTCAATAAATATATCTCAGTTTTATATGTATAAAAAGAGAGTCTCAATTTTATATATATATAGAGAGAGAAAGAAAGAGTGACAATGATAAATGCATAATGTATTTCTATTATATTTGTGGAGGTTTAAATTAAAAATATCATTATATTTTTGTATTTTGCATGTAATGCATCTCAAAAGATCAAATAACGAAAACTTTTAAGAAATATTAGGAATTATTAATTATTATATATATATATATATATATATATATATATATATATATATATGAGATTGGGATCCTTCGTTCATTGCTAATCGAATCATTGCTTAGAAGGTAGACTGGGCGATGGCCGTCGATCGGAAGTGTAAGGCGATTGTCCGGCTTCAACTCTCTTTCTTCTCCCCCCCTTTACCCTTTCTTCCCCCTCACTCTCTCTCCCTCTCTTTCAAAACAACAAGAAAACTAAGGCTGTAAACAGCCTGGTTTTAGAAAATCAGGAATGTAAACGGCCCGATTTTCAGAAAACCACAACTCCATTCAACGGGCATTGCTGGTTTACAAGAAACTATGTTTGCAAATTTACTGTTATGCTAATCCCTCTTATGGTAAATTCCAGAATCGAACTAAGTAATGGTTTACTATTACGAGATCTGGTTTAAAGTACAGCTTGTGCTTGAATGATAATTTATAGTACTGCCCATTTACTTTACGAAATTTTACACAAACAGACAGACATGAAAATTTATACTTTTATCCTCCATCTTTTCTGAAAATTCTAGAATCAGTTTAAATTCTGTTTTTTTATTTAAACTTTGGTTATTTCTAAAATAGTGCCTTCATGGTTAATGAAATTTCATTCAGGTATTGGAACTATTTTCATAATAGTATATGTTATTTTCTATTATTACAGTTTAGTACATGGCTAACTAATCTTAGTTTAATGTTTCCTACTTCAAATACATAGACCCTCCAATTGTTATTTTTGTCAAATACCTAAAAATAATTATTAAAATATGTGTTTCTAAATTGTCAAAAACAGAAAAACTGAATTGCTTGAACATTCAAATCTGAAAAGGAGAATACCTTTTGTCTTAACCTTATAGGGTGTTGATTATGTTTTAAGGGAAACAAAAATGCTACTTAAACCTCAAGGAATAAATGAGTAAAAAGTTATTTTCAAAATCTTCAAAAGAGATGACTCGATAGTCATGACCATTATCCTCACGTATATGGAGGGTGACTTGTTTGAGAAATACAAAACCGCCACAGAACTATTTGACTTGGTAAATGCTAAATAGGATACTACAACTAAGTTGTATGTTCAACTACTCTTTTAGAAATATATTTCCTATATAATATAAGAAGGAGATAAGGTAGTTGAATATGCAAATCAAATGATAGTTATGGTCAGGGACTTGGTTGTAGCAAAATCAATAATCTCAAACTCGATGTATATATTGACTATTATTAATAATCTTCCTCTCTCCATAAACATGATAACTACAACACTTAGGCTAGGGCATGACATCACCCTTTCTAAACTCCTCAAACTTGCTACAGAGTAATAATATATGAACAAAAACAAGAAAGAAACCATGCTCATAGATCAAGATGATTTAAGGTCAAGCTCTAAAAACAACTAGAACGAAATGAAGTCAAATAAAAAATTTGACAGATATAACTAAAAGGGCATTCAAAATCATCATGAGAGGAAATCGTTGAAAAGGAAAGAAATCATGATTAAGAAATTTGACCTTTAAAAGATTATATTTGTGCCCCACTTCAATCTTCTAAAAGGAGAACCAAGCGTGCACTTTCTTCTCTTTGCATCTCCCCATCTCTTTGTCTCTCTTTCTCAACCGGCTGCCACACTCAAAACTAGGGCTTCAACCATAAGAGCAAAGACCCAAATCGGGTCTTTTCACACAAGATGCTCACACACATGATTTTGTGAGTTAAAATGGGCTCCCTCTTGGCTTGATATAAAAGGATGAAAATGCCCATCAAATTCCCCCTCTAACTAAATGGGACCACAATATTTAATTAGTAGAATAATAGGCAAACTTTATGCCTACCAACGTTTTCCAAAGTTTATGCTTCCTAATTGTAATAACCTTAGTTAACATGTATGAGAGATTGTTAGTGTGTATCTTCTTAACTTCTAGCAATTTCTCTTGTATGATTAATACAACCTAATGATATCTCTTATTGATGTGCTTTATCTTAGAATGAAAAATAGAGTGCTTTGTAAGACAAATAACACTTGAATTATCATAATATAACATGTACCTCGATGCATAAAGACAAGCTCTTGCATAAAATTTTTTATCTAAAAAAACTTATTGCACCTTTATTGATAGCAATATATTTGGCTACAGTGGTCAATAAAGCAAAATACTTCTAAAGTCTAGACTGCAAAGAGACTGTTCTCCTTGTAAAGGTAACCAAGTAGCATGAGATAGATATTTAATTATCAAGATCACCTGTCAAATTTGAATTTATACAACACAAGTTTTGGCTTCTCATCTCCAAAAGAGATTGTTAAACAAATCATATTGTTCAAGTACCTCAATATCTAATTTACTAAATTTCAATGTTCATAGAGTCAGATAGAGATCTACTAATGATACCAATTGCATGTGTTATACCTGATCTAGTGCAAACCATATATGAGTTTGCCCACTATAAAAGAGTAAGGAACCATGTCATCTATTTCTTTTCTTCATCTATAAAAGAACATCAATGCATACTTCATTTAAAATGCTTTTCAAGATGAGTGTCAACCACCTTAGCATTGCATATGCTAAATCTATAATGTACTTTCTCAATGTAACTCTTTTAAGATAAGAATAACTCATGTTTATCTTTATTTCTAAGTATCTTAACGCCGTTGGCTCCAAGTCTTTCATGTTCAAAGACTTACTCAATTACTTCTTAAGATTAACAATTCTATAGAAATTCTTACCCACCTTCAACATGTCATCCACATATAACAAAAGGATGATGAAGTTACCATTTGAGAATCTCTACAAGGATATACAGTGATTTGAAGAAGTACTACCGTAGTCTTCCTTCTCTATGACATTCAAATATCAAGTATCACTCCCTTAGAGCTTGCTTTAGGTTATAAATGCTCTTCTTCAACTTACGCACATACTCCTTTTCTTTCACTTAAAATCACTCTAGTCATTCCACATAAACGCCTTCTTCTAAGTCACGAGGTAAGAAGGAGATCTGCACATCTATCTACTCTACCAAATGTGGGCTTAGCAACTTAAAACAACACAAGTAAAAGACATTTTGAACCATAGAAAAGAAATTTTCATAAAAATGAATTTCATATGATTGAATCCTTTTACCACTAGTCTTGACTTATACTTAAACCTTGAAGTATGCTAATCGTGCATCAACTTGAAAATTTATATGTTTTAAAAATCTTTTTTATCTTCAAGCAACTTCAACAACTCATAAGTGTCATTTTCATGAATTGACTTCATATCTTCTTCCATAGTCTCAACCAACTATTCTTTATTATCACACTGCATGTTGTTTTCATAGCACTTAGGCCCTCTACTATGAGTGAGCAAAATATACTTATTAAGAGAATACCTCCTTGAGGTTTGTATTGTTGTAAAAGTCGCCTAATACCTCCTAGTTGTGTTACATGTATAGTTGACACTTCTAATATATTTGTGGCATTAGCTACATGTTCTACTCTAGGCTGACAAGGAACCACTCTATTAATATTTATATGTATGTAATCTTCTTCAGATAAATCCTCACTTACCTTTTTTGGTGATGAACTTTATGGTCTAATTCTCTATAAAGGTTATATCTCTACTCTTGATAATTTTCTTATATATAGGATCATAGCAGTTGTAATCCAATTCATCATCTCTATAGTGAAAGAATATGTAATTGTCTCATTGTTGCCCTTACTTTATTTCTTTTCTTTCTTACTCTTATTTTTTTCTTTAACTTATATAATAACTTCTTAATATAACATTTCTTACTACAGTGATGATATTCCATATTCATATATTTGACTCATGATTTGGTTCTACTCTAACCTCTGTGGATGCTGCTGTCTCTACCATCTTTCACCAATACATCTAATCTTAAAGACAAGCCTTGTGCCTTGATTTTTCACTCTAAGTGACCTTTTTAACAAATTTAATAGTACGGAAACCCTTAGGAGCAAAATTTTAAAAAAAGTAGCCCTAAAGGTTTACAAAGAGTCGAGCAAAGTAGTGAGTAACCAAAGAGCCAAAAGGTCATTACCCATTTTAATAGCTTGGAATTCATTTAGGTAGTCCGCTACCAAACTCTCATCCTTACAATTCAATTACATAAATTCTTTAATAAAAATGACTTATTGTTACCGGTTCAAGCATTCTTATCATGGGTTATGTGATTTAAAATATTCTCATCCACAAAATAGTGAATAAAACTACACTTACTCATGCCTAAACTCCGACTTTTTATATATTTTGGTTTCTCAACTTCAAACACTTGCAACTACATAAGACTTCAAAAATAATAAACTCTCATCTTCAGACCCCAAGAATAATAATTAGCAACATCCAAAATAATTATATAATTTATATGCCCTTCTATCTTAGCCCCTGACACTACAAATAATGAGAATAACACTCTTATACCACTGATAGATAGAATAGAGATGTCAAAATGGGCTATGCCTGACCAGGCCCTCGAAAAATGGAGGTCTAGACCAGAGCATTTTGACTCATATAGGAGGCCGACATGGGTCGGGCTGGCCTTCTGGATATTAGATTGAGGTTATAAGACCCAATCCAAATTTGCTTGACATCCAAATCCAACCACAACGCTTTAGAATTCAACAAGTCATATACACATACACATGTAATAAAAAATTATATATACATATATACATGTATATGTACTACATATACACTCATACATGTAATATATATACAAACAACAACAACAACAACTAAGCCTTTTCCCATACTAGACGGGGTCGGCTACATGGATTTTTTGTTTCCACAGATCCCTATCGTGTGCCATGTTAGCAGTTAACTCCCAATAAGCTAGATCATTCTTTATTGTTTCTTTCCAACACTTTTGTGGTCGTCCTCTACCCCTTTTAATACTTTCGAAATTTAGTTTTTCTAACCTTCTTACAGGTTCTTCTTTTGATCTTCTTTCTATATGTCCAAACCATCTTAAACGATGTTCTCTCATTTTATCCTCTATTGGTGTCACTCCTAATTTGTTTATAATAACCTCATTATGTATACGGTCTTTTCTTGTATGACCACTCATCCATCTCAACATCTTCATTTCTGTCACAAACATCTTTTGTACATGTTGATGATTAACTGCCCAACACTCAGAACCATAAAACATGGCAGGCCTAATTGCTACTCTATAATATTTACCTTTTAACTTTAATGGTATCTTCTTATCACAAAGAATACCTGATGCTCATCTCCATTTTAACCAACCAGCATTAATTCTATGTGTAACATCTCCATCAATTCTTCCATCACTCTGAAAAATTGACCCTAGGTATTTAAAACTTTCCTTTTGGGGAATGCAATGTGTGCCAATTTTAATTTCCATGTCCTCTGAAGTAACCAAATGATCAAACTTACATTCTATATATTCTGTCTTTGTTCTACTAAGTCGGAGGCCTTTGCTTTCTAATGTTTCTCTCCATAGTTCCAATTTTCTATTAACTTTTTCCTTAGACTCCTCCACTAATACAATGTCATCTGCAAATAACATACACCAAGGTACTTTATCTTGAATATGTTTTGTTAACTCATCCATCACCATTATAAATAAGTATGGACTTAAAGTTGATCCTTGATGTAACCCAATATTAACTTCAAAGAAGTCTGTCGTTCCTTCATGAGTCCTCACACATGTTTTTGCACCATCATACATGTCTCTTATAAGGTTAATATATGTCAATGGGATACCTCTCTTTTCTAAAGTTCTCCAAAGAACCTCCCTCGGTACCCTATCATAAGCTTTTTCTAAATCAATAAATATCATGTGAAGGTCTTTCTTTTTTGCTCTAAAATGTTCCATAAGACGTGTCAAAAGGTGAATCGCTTCAATAGTAGATCTGCCTGACATGAATCTAAATTGGTTCTCTGTTGTACTTGATACTTGTCTTAACCTACGCTCGATAATTCTTTCCCATAATTTCATAGTATGACTCATTAACTTGATACCTTGATAATTCGCACAATTTTGAATGTCTTCCTTGTTCTTATATATGGGTATAAGTGTACTTGTTCTCCATTCCTCGGGCATCTTTTAGTTTTTCCATATTTCATTAAATAGTCTTGTGAGCCAAGTGATTCCTATTTCTCCTAGTATTTTCCAAACTTCTATAGGAATATTATCTGGTCCTACCGATTTACCACCCTTCATATGTTTAAGAGCCTCTTTGACTTCATTCTTTTGAATACATCGGTAGAAATTGTGGTTTATATACTTTTCTGACTTGGCTAAATCTCCAAAACTAATACTAACATCTTTATTTTCATTAAAAAGATTATAAAAATAGTTTTTCCATCTATTTCTTATATCATCATTTGCCATTAGAATTTTTTCCTCCTCGTCTTTTATGCATCTAACATAATTAAGATCTTTAGTTTTCTTATCTCTAGCCCTAGTTATCCTAAAAATATCTCTTTCACCCTCTTTTGACTTGAGTTTTTTTATATAAGTCCTTCCAAATCTTAGCTTTTGCTTCACTAACGGCCTTTTTTGCTTTCTTATAAGCTTCTAAAGTTTCACTAGTTTTCTTGACATAATGTAATTTGTAACATGCCCTCTTTGCCTTGATTTTATTTTGCACTACTTCACTCCACCACCAAACTTATTTTTGTGCCGGTACACCTCCCTTAGATACCCCTAACACATCTTTCGCCACTTTCCTAATATGTATAGCCATATTGTTCCAAATATCACAGGGTGTGCCAACATAATTCCAAACATCTCCTTGAAGGACTTTCTGTTTAAATATATCTTCTTTCTCGCTTTTGAGGTTCCACCATTTAGTATGAATAGCTTGATGCACTCTTTTCTTCTTTGTCCATTTTTTTATTTGTAAATCCATAACTAAAAGTCGATGTTGGGTGGTTAAGCTTTCTCCTGGAATTACCTTACAATCTTTACAACACGCTCTATCTTTTTTTCTACAAATAAAGTAATCAATTTGTGTTTGTGATGAGCCACTCTTATAAGTAATTAAATGTTCGTCTCGTTTTTTGAAGATTGTATTGACTATAAAGAGATCAAATGCCATAGCAAAATTTAAAATCTCCCTACCTTCCTCGTTTATATCCCCAAAACCAAAGTTTCCATGAATCTCTTGATATCCTAATGACTCTCTACCGACATGTCCATTTAAATCTCCTCCTATATAAATCATCTCCCTTTGTGGAATCTTTTGAAACACCTTATCTAACTCTTCCCAAAAAACTGTCTTTATACTATCTTCTAGTCCTACTTGGGGTGCGTAAGCACAAACTATATTCAAAACCGCTGCTCCTAACACTAATTTCAATGTCATGATTCGGTCACCATATCGTTGTATGTCTACTACACTCTCTTTTAAATCTTTATTTATGATAATACCAACTCCGTTTCAAGCCTTTTCTTTACGAGAGTACCATAATTTAAAACCTGTTTCCTCTATCTCCTTTGCTTTTTCTCCAACCCATTTTGTCTCTTGTAAACATAGAATATGAATCTTTCTCCGAATCATAGTATCTCATACATGTATATATATATATATATATATATATATATATATATATATATATATACACTACATATGTATACATATAATGGAAACAACTATATATATATATATATATATATATATATGTATGTATATTTATATGTATACATATATATTATATATATGAGACATATATTTATATGTATATATACATGTAATAAAAAGCTATACATCTATACATGTAATATAATATATGTATATACATGTAAATATGTAATTGAAAAACTATATATATATTACATGTATAGTTGTATAATTTTTTAGTATAGTTTTTTTATTACATGTATATATATTTACATGTGTATATATATATACATATATTATATTACATGTATAGATATATAGTCCTGGCCAACACTTTAGAGGTTCATATAAAATGTGACCCGGCCCAGTGCCACCCACATTTTTCTTGGCCCACAAGGGCCATAGTCGGGCTTGGCCCAACCCATATTGACATCTCTAAGATAGAACATCCAACAACAAAACAAGTGCCAACACCCAAATTCCACAACTTCGCAATAATTGTTAGAATTATTTCTAATTAAATGTTGGGTTAATTAAACCTATGTTTATTAATTACATTTAGTTGTTGTTAAGCAATCTTATATATTCATTTGATGCATCTTTGATATATATGTGAAAGTCTTAAAGTGCAAAAGTTACATGTGAAGACCAAGAGAAAATTTAGTCTCATATTAAAGGATGAGAGAAAGCCATATGTCTTTTATATAGTTGGTAGCTTATTAACCTCAGTTCAAAGAGTTTGGGGAAGACATGTTAGTCCACACATGTGCGCACTGTTGAGCTTAGGCTTAGATTTGAGAATTATCTTCAATCTATCCTTTTGCACAAAAAGTTTTGATCTAATGGTCAAATGGACATGTGAGGGAACGATTACGAGACAAAAAGTGTGCTGGTTGGATAAGATCGAGGATTCGTGATCAATCATATTTTTTATAAAGTGGGATTAGGGCTTCCCTATTCACAATTATGTGATTTATACTTTCTCCTCCTACAACTTGCGATTTACATTTTCCCTCTATGGTGACTGCTCTTTGCTCTCCTTCTATTTTCCAACTAAGGTGGCTAAGGTGTGATCGAGGACGACTCAAGTAAGGTATGTGCTTCTTGTCCCGTGTGAGTTTTATCTTGGGGCGAAAGCGTAGGTACTCGTACGTACTCTATAGTGGGGTGCATATTTCTTTAAGGCAAGTCCGCAAGGGTGACCCATACAGATAAGTCCTACGCTTCTTCTTTTTCCATATGGTTTGTTTATAACATTCTTTGGATCTACAAATGTTTTTGATTGAGGCTTGCATATTCTTTACTTATGCATGTGATCCTATGCTTTTTCTCAAAAATAATATCTACTCAACAAGATGCAATCAAATAGTAGAGATAATAACAAAAAAGAATTAGAGAAATCTTTCAAAAAAGAACGAAAAGTATGAAAAACTCTATTATATAAAAGAGAGTAGGTAGAAACAAGCGGTACACAAAAGAGTTATTTCAATAGTGATAAAAAATACAATAATATGAATATAAGTGCAATTTCACCAAAACAAACTCAATATTAGATTTTAAGAAGATCTCATCAATGTGGATTATAAAATCCGCAAAAGATAAAATCATTGAAGAACAAAAGGAAATCTATGATTAAAAAGTCTAGTCTTCAAAATATTATACTCGCAAGCAACACTTCAATCTCTCAAAACAGAAATGTGCACTTTCTTCTATGGTTCTCTTTCTCCCTCAATGGGCTGTCACACCTCAAACTAGGGCTTCCGCCCTTTTTTTTTCTGCATTAAAAGCAAAGACCCAAATAATGCCTCTTTGCACAACGTGCGCACATGCACTATGTTGTGCATTAAAGAGTGGGCTCCGACTTACAAAAGGAAGAAAACGCTCATCACGAAACCCAACACTCTTTGGGTTAAATCTCATTGAAGTGTCTTGGTTTCAAACTAGGAGTAGTGATTTCGTGTCTCGGGTCATGTATGTCTCATGCGGTTCTATTAATTAAACGCAAAGTGGACTCAACCATGACCCAACCTTTTCGTGTCATTTTGGGTGAACATGAACATAGATTTGTTTTGGGTTATGTTCATGTTGGGTACTGAAATTGTCAACAACTTCATGAGAGGGAGAAGGTTATTTTCTAACAGGCCCTAGGTTTGCGTAATTCCCAAAATCATCCTTCCCTTTTGATAATCTAAAATTGCCCCCTACTTTGTTACTTTGTACTGGTACAGGTATGTCGTTTTTCAAAATAAGGTAAAAGAGAAACTATATAAACAAAATACTCTTCGATATGTACATTCAATTGGATAATAATATACATGAGTTTATTTGGATTCTCCACCTTCTAGCATCCATCAGTCGCAACATCTTTCTTGTCACTGAGGTCCGGTTCGTAATTGCGATATTTGTGAGATTTGAAACGTGAAGTTTTTCTTATCCCGTCGAATTTCAGGTCTTATAACACTATTAATGTACTTAGGAATGGCAACATTGGTCCGACCCATGGGGACCCGATCAGACTCTAAATGGCCCGCATTAACTGGTTTGACTGAGTTTGTGTTCGGGTAAGGAAAACTGAAGATCTTTAACCGTATTACCCAGCGTGTACCTATCTTCATTGTATAGCCGTATAGAAATAATGTATGAATAGATGCATACGTGTGTGCATGTATATAGATAGATAGATAGATCTAGGAGACCCACAAAAATAAACAAACCGCAAGAAACCCATCATCTTTACCGTTCGATTGATATGATCAATAATGAAGATTTCAATTAAAAGCATCAGTAACTTTTACACTATAAATTTAATACACCATGTATATTAAACTCTTTTTGTTCTATCATCACAATTGTTCATCTCAAAGATTGAACGGTTATGATGGGTCCATTGTGCCCTTTATTTTTGTGGGTTTCTTGAGAGACAATCTCTCTCTCTCTATATATAGAGACAATCTCTCTCTCTCTCTATATATATATATATATAGAGAGAGAGAGAGACTCTTACACAATACTCAATCTCTTATTTCACCTGATTCTATTGCTTTAACCATTGGTCCCTCACTGCTCTCCACTGCCTTTTGCTACACCTCAACTTTCTAAAGCTAACTTTCGTAAGTCAAAACTGTTGTCACCATCACTGAAACCATATATATATATATATATATATATATGTGTGTGTGTGTGTGTGTGTGTCAGGTAGAGGTAGTAGTGAAACCAGTCACAATTTTGATTGGTGGAATGTACTTGGAAAGTAGAAGAATAATAGAAAGTGGTGGAAAGCGGCAACCATTGATTGAAGTGATAGAACTATATGAATTGAGAGATTAAGCATTGTGCATACTCATACATATAATACTATATATATATATATATATATATATATATATATATATATATATATATATATATATATATATATATAGAGAGAGAGAGAGAGAGAGAGAGAGAGAGAGAGAGAGAGAGAGAGAGAGAGATAATCCACCAAGAAAGGTCCTCCTAGACATTGATTGTCTTATCACCCTTCATGGGTGGGTGACCCTGGATGGCATCCATCAAACGTGTTGTTTATGGTTGTCCGCTCAAGGTGATTCAGCGGTTTACATCCCGCACTACATCCTTCAAGAAGACCATAGCATTCTTTATAAAGAGAAAATTACATAAAACTCGCTTTTAACCATGGATTCTCATCTACACTTTACTTTTTGAATGCATGAATATTATTTATAAATTTATAAAGTTATAAGATTTTTAAAAAAATATAAAAGACATTCTTATTACACTTGTGACCCCAAAGAAAAAAGTAGACGTAAAAATGGTATGCAACATCAGAAAATACCGGCTCCGGCATGTGGTTTTATAGGTATACCGTCCACTCACCCTATTGCTGTGCTAGAGACATTGATGTAAAAGTAAATTCCCATAAATTAAGGGCATCGTTGCTTCTAAAGTTTACTCCACAAAGATTATGGCTAAACTAAAATTGAGCTTGGTCCGTCACATAGTGAAATGCTCTTGCCAAAACCCACTTACAAAAGTAGGATACACTCACTATACTTTGGAATTTCATGTTGGCTTCCTCCGGACTCGATGAAGTAGGTACTTGACAAGGCAATAAAGTGGCCAGAAGTTGGTGAACGAGTCAAAAAGATCAGTTCATTTAGGATCGCGTATCGTGCGTGGTTCATGCACAGACTATATATATATATGTGTTTCATTTCCAAGAGTTAGAGTTTTATTTTATAATATAGGTGGAACAAAAGTAAATGGAAAACTTAAAAGTTTTTGAATTCACTGAAAAAAATTAAAGTTCTTTAAGTTCCAGTTTTATTATTCCACTATCATTTTTTATAATAAACAGGGAACAAGGGCTAACTAAGCGTATGATCCATGAAATACCGTAAAAAGGTAAACAGATAAATGAAAAGTTTCGAATTCCAGTCAGTAATCCATAAATATGACAAGTTAACAGTCGTTGGAATGGCAATGGGGCAAGTGGGGAAATTAGTAAATCCATACGCTGTTCTGTGCTGAACCCCCATATTGCGCCCCACTGTCACTGGCAGGGATTTTTCTTCCGCAGGTACCGAGGCAGGACGGGGTGTTCTGCACCCAAATCCCCGCTCATCACGACCTTTAGAGTCTACGGTGTTTTTTTTAGGAACATGCGAACGTAACACACACACACACACACATATATATATATATATAAAGAGAGATAATGTGACTCATGTGTATATCCTTCCTCAAATATTCTCAAAGATTATAATCATTGGATCATTAATAACAATGGTTGAATTTTAAATTAAAAAATAAAGCAAAAAATATCATTATATTTTTAAAAAAGTATATTAATACACTTAATATTTTTTTTATTTTATTTAAAGATTTCAATCATTAATATTAACAATCAAATAATTAAGATCTTTAAGTAGATTTGAGCATGATGTTTCCATCATACTCCCTCTCTTTCTCTCTCTATAAGACCACTATGTGCCTCTCTCTCTCTCTCTCTATTTATATAAAGAGAATACTAATGTCCTCTAGAAATATGTTGGTGTGGTCTTATCACATGAAGGTGTCTAAAAACAATGCTTTATTGGTACCATTCAAATCACCTATCAAAGAAAATTCAACTATTTGCATGAATATATACTCTTGGAGTATGCTAGTATGCGCTAACACGCACACACATATATATATAGAGAGAGCAAGATAAATGTACATATTTATTTATGCCCAAACATCCTTAAGGATCTCAACCGTTCGATCATGTAGATCAAAAGGTTGAGATTTGAATTAAAAAATTAAAAAATATAATTAGGTGTATTAAATGTACTTGGCAGTATTTTGCTTTTTGCTTTTATATATATTTATACTCATTTATTTCCTTACACGTTTGATAAGATTATGCTCCCAAAGATATTATGTATTTACTATCAACTAACTAAATAGTTATAATTATATATATTTACGGATGATATACTCTCGAATCTTCAGCATTCGATTGAATGGTCGAGATTTACGGAGGAAAATAAGAAGTGCTTTTCTACTTGCTTGTGTATGTCACTGTAGAAGTTTTTGTTTTTCCTTGGATCAATCTCAATTATTGAGTTCAGAATCGCTTTGGAACGATGATTTTAAAACCGTATCTGGAATTGGCTTGGAGTCGGCTCGATTAAAATTTGAGGACATGGGTTAACCGGAACTAGACATGTCTATTCCAAACGATAAACAATCGTAAAAGAACTCGTTCCACAAGAAGGTGCATGCATGTCCAGATTCTATGATGATGACTTAGAACAACGAGCAATAGCTCCCTTGGCAAGGCGTTGTCTCACAGGTTCAAAGTTATGAGCCCGATACCCAGGAACTACTTCATTATGAAAGGAATATAATTAATAATTATGACTATTATCACTAAAAAAATAATATATTTGTTTAGCTGGCTTACGTTTTATTTGCAGTTCGTGAAACAGCTGCGGAAATGACAGTTGCATCCGTTATGGGCATGACAGACGGAAACTGGTGATTGAATTGCACACAAGTTTATGCAAAGTTTTGTCGTTTAACTTCGTATTTTTCTGCCACAGAAT
Source organism: Brasenia schreberi (assembly GCA_036023115.1). Classification (NCBI taxonomy): domain Eukaryota; kingdom Viridiplantae; phylum Streptophyta; class Magnoliopsida; order Nymphaeales; family Cabombaceae; genus Brasenia; species Brasenia schreberi. Next base: position 23,000,252 of record JAYKKT010000090.1, read on the forward strand.
TGATGGAAAGATAGTTTGCAGCCTTTCAACTTATCTCTACAGCTTTTTCCTCTGATGGAGACTCCCATCGAGAGAAAACCGTGGGCGCAGTGCACCCCCTATCGAGCATAATATTGTTGGCCTGCGCGGTGCGACCGCGGAGAGTTGAATTGTGGACGCCTTTTGCACTCGTGAGGTTGGTTTTCTTTGAATCTTCGGTCGGCCGAGGCTGTAATTTCGCATAGGGCTCCACCTCTCTCTCTCTCTCATATCTAATTCCTAGTTTGGTGTGTAGCTGTGGATGGCCTCGTACGAATGGTTGAACATGATAAGTTTGAGAATGATATTAGAAGATAAAAGAGCGTACTACTCCATGTAGTATAATGGATTTTCGAGAATTTAAATTTGCGTATTTGGGTTGTCGATAAGGATTGTAGACACTTGATGTGCTGAGGAGGAGGATGAAAAGACTATATTACCGTTACTCTTAAAGAAAAGTAAAAGAAGAAAAAAACATATTGTATCATTGATTCCTCATTACGTACTTATTTATAAGCTAAGCTTTTACAAAAATAACAAATAGCGTGTCGAGTTTTCGCACATGATTCCCCATAACTCTCCACTTCTCTATACATGTCACTTTTTTCATTGTCATACCGATTGGGGTATGTCAACCGACCCTAGGATCCATAAGATCAATTCAGGTAGATAAGCCTGCCTTCACATGCTCAACATATCTTTCTTGAGCCTTCACGAGCCTCTTGTTCCTTCCATTTCAAAACTCTCCACCTTTTGCAACGTATCCTAGCATCAATACGTACCTTACAACTCTATATTCACAATCATCAAAGGTGTGAGTCGTACCCTATAGTAATTCCATGCCTGAAAAACTAACACATTTGTTTCTCAAGCATGACAACCTTTGCTAGAATTCCTTATTTCACTACTCTCATGACTTCTCCTTCACTTGTCGTGCTTCCTCTGACCACTGAATCGACACTCGACCTCTCTCACTTCTATATCAGAGAACTCTCTTTGAATCACATTGAATTCGTGTTGTCCCAATACCCATACTTTTTTTGTCCCTAGCCCACAACTAATCAACTATATGTTAATTGAGTAAATAGAGTTCGGGATTAGAAGAGTCACGTTTGGGTCCAATAACATTTGTGGTTCATTTGATGACAACCTACTCTACTCTACTAATCAACTATATGTTAATCGACACTCGATACATTTGTTTCTTTGAATCATTATGTTATCTTTCTTCATCATATAATTTGATGACAACCTACTCTACTCTTTCTTATCTTTGTGGATCTCTCTACGTAACCACTTTCAATTCTCTTTTGAATGACGTGCCTCACAATTTTGGATGTTCAAGCGATTACAAGTTTTCCAATAAATGGCATTGATCTTGTTTTTTTAGTAGGCTTGAATTTTCATATCTCAAAACTCTCATTATAACTCTCTTAGGATGACTTTATCCGTCATCACTAAAGTGTTGGACTCGTGGCAGATGATGAACACCATGCTTTTCTGCTATTGTGGTTCTTCTGTTACAACACGTGTTCATGGAGCCAAAGTGAATAATGAATATGCATGATATATTTCTACTGTTATGATTGAAATCAAACTATCACTCATCCTTTTTTTTAACTATGGTCCACTATTCAGACAATTTTGCTCTTGAAACCCTTTAAAATAAAATTCCTACCCATCTTATAGGGGGTGAATTATGGTTTCTTCAATTTTAGATTCATCTATACTTTTTTTGAGTTAAGGTTTTCACACCTTCCTCTCTAACATATTATAGTAGATACATTGGGACCTGCCTTAAATCTTATCCCTCCGACCTCTTATTCACCACTAAAGACCATTATTCAACTACGGTTCGTTTCTACCGAGATATCTTTCCTTCCATCGTATTTCCACGCCTTTGATTCTAACTCAACCACTGAATTTGAGGAGAACATCTATAAAACTGGATTATGGAGAAGCTTTTTCCCTCATTTCTTATTCTATGATGCCTCTCAATCATCCTGATTTTATCCAATTATCCATCATCCATAGTATCCACATTGTTAGTCTACCGGTTAGGTTCCATTAGGGCCTACCAGCAATCAAAGAGTGCTTACTTCATAATCATCAACAAGAACTTGTTTTTGTACTGCTCGACTCATATACTTACCTTGATAAGACTCGTAAAATTTCTTCTTAGTAGACAACCAAACGTATAGAGATGACTAAACTTTTAATTAATGACTATAAATTGAGACTCATTGGCTACGGGATAGACATAGGTATTGACAATAATCTTAAATCTTTTCATAGTCATTCATCAGTACACTCTCACACTTCTTTTGCAAGACTCTCTGGTTCATCAACTTCTTCCTCCTCTGCATGAAAAAGAGAACACACTCCTCCTACTAGAACTACTATGTGTAGGACTCGCTTTAGAATGACGAATTAGTCATTGGGGCCATTATAATTGAAGATTTGACTGATGACCTTATGAGGACGATGCACATCGGGTCTTGTTGTAATGCATGAGAAATGCCTTTTGCATATCATCCCTAGTTTTGATAAATACAAGTTTTAGAGAGGTGTACCAAGCATAAGCTTGGCTAGTGAGGGAAGAGAGGAAAATATTAAGTTTGTGTATCTTGTTGTTACTTAACTCTCAGCACTCGAGAGTGAAATGAGCCAAATGCTCCTATAGATATTTACCATCTTGTCATGTAAAATTGAGAAATTACTTTGAAACCTCTTAACATTGGTATAAGCCTATCGACCCAATTGAGATATGACTTACAATCCACTTTAGTACAAAGTTTGCAACTCTATTCTAAATGTGTTTTGAACCAAGTCGATAATGCTATCATGAATCATCAGAACATCTTCTACCTCCAACGATGAATTCAAAATCTGATTGTTGAATACAAACTGATGGTTTGTTGGTAGAAATGGTGCTTGAAGTGGCTAAAATAACACTCCCTTAGATTGATATATCGGATAAAATAGGAGAATTGGAGGCCCTAGTTGTACTAGTGGTGAAATACTCACCCCTGTTTGGGCTGCCATAAAGCTTGACGGTCTTGAAGATACTAAGGGATAAAGTCTAAGATACATGCCCCTAAAATTTGATAAGTACCAACATATCTAAAGGTATCGAGGTAACATATGGTTGGGTGGTCGCAATTGTTTGAAATAATGAGATTGAGACCAAAACCTCGAGTGATCACTGAGCAATGTTTACTCATCTGTATCGCAAGTGTGGTCCTCGAGCCATGGATGGTCTTAGGATGCTCTGTCTCCTTGTATAGGCGTCAAACATCGATGCTCGCTGATATGGCAATTGAGTGGCAACTTCTTGCCTTCGTTTCTTGACAAGCAAATTCTAATCTTAGATGGTAGCCAAATTGATTAGCAATCCTCGTAGACATGGTTTTCTACCATGTGGCACAACAATGTTGTTTGAAGATCCCCAAACTACATATTTAATTAGTAATTAAGTAACAATTGAAGACGTGCGAGAACAACATCTTCATTCAATTGTACATGAGACAAAACCAATGCAATCTCTTTATGATGATGTGGGGATGTTCCACTAGATCGTTTGAAACAAGCCGTCGAGTGCTATGCACCATGGATGATGTAGAATGATCAATGTCCATATTGAAAGAAGCCATGAGATAAATTTGATCAGATCATGTATGCAATAGTGACAAACCCCATAAAGAAGCATGTGTCCCACCAAGAATGATAAAGACATGTTTCTATCTCAAGTGACAACCCACACTAATGACTGAACATGGTAAGCTAAAAAAAATGTTAGAAGATAAAGGAGGTGTATCATAGAACTATAACCCTCATTCTCAAAAGAAAACGAGAATGAATACGGTATGAGGCGACAAAATGGTTTCTCGAGAATCCGACTGTGTGTATCTCAGTTGTCAATAGGGATTGCCTAGGGACTCGATGTGCTCAAGAAGATGAAAAAGCTATGTTATGTCGGAAAGTAAAAGAAGAAAAAGGCAGTTTGTATCCTTGATTCCTCCCATTTTCTCTGATTACACATGCCTATTTATAGACTTTCACATAAACGACAAATAACATATCGAGTTTTTCGTAACTCCCTAGTTCTACTTATCCTTCTGCTACCATGTCGATTGAGATATATTAACCGACCCATGATCCGTAAGATTAACTCAGAAACATAAACATGTCTTCGCGTGCCTTGACAAGCCACACATTCTTGCAATTTTGAAACTCTCCACCTTCAGCTATGTATTCTATGCATTTTTTAGCATCAACCGGTGCATTGTGCACAAGTGCTATACGAGTGTAGTTATGCCACATTTTAAATCTCAAAAGTTACTTTTATTGAATTTCAGAAAGCAAAAAAATATATACATATTTTTTATTTGTTGAATTCTAATATAAACCATCCTATCTTTTCATCCAATGGTTCAAATTTGGTGCTATTGTACCACTCATCCATGTTTACCATTTCACAAAGCAAAAGAATATTTCACAAAGTAAAAGAATATATATGTATTTTCTATTATTGAATTTTAATATAAACCATTCTAATCCATTGGTTCATATTTGGTGTTATTGTACCACTCATGCATGTTTACCAAATCTAATCTCACCCCACACAAATAACTACAGATATATCTGTATTTATATGCAGGATATAGGTCGTGGAGATGAGAGTTTGTATGTATATATATCTAGTAGGGTCCCCATAACACCAACTTGCCAATTAAAATAATTAGAGAGGAAGGGAGCAGTCAAGCATTAGCTCACCATTGCTCTCAACTGGCATGATGTTGGCCGCAAGCTTGGCTCTCGGTATGTGCAAACCTGGTTTCGGCCACCGGTTTTAACAGAGTAGGAAAAAGAGGAACGCCGCCTCCACCTGGAATCCACAAGCTGCCAACCATCCGCTTGTTCCACCCTGTGGCCTTTGTGTCACCAGTGGCCATGCCCAACACCAGTGAGGGATCAGAAAGATGGGCACGATGCGTAACAATATTTCGATATGTTTATTTTTTTAGTTAACTGTTTCTGTATATGCTTTGAACGGTGCAAAAGTGGTAGGTTTCTATAACAGTTTTACATTCAACTTGAATCCGACAAGAAGAATCTGTGTCTGGGTTAAGGCTTAGGCACCTGGGTATTGTTTGGGTCAACACGAAGCAGCCTGACAAAAGCCCACAGTCCACCCAGACCCGACCTGACTTTGCATATCTGTACATGCATACATCCATGGTCCCATTCACCTCTCTCTCTCCTGTTAGCCGTCAACCTACTACTCTCCAACCCTTGGCGGTCAACCCATCGACTCCATTTGCAAACCCTAGTGTTTAATTAGCCTAACCATAAGGACTTTTTTCTCCTTGTTTCTTTATATCATCATGAAGCCACAAGAACTAATATTCTCCATACAACAGATACTCTTCGGGTCATGTCTTGTGTTAGCAGTCCGACTAAACTTAACTTGCCAACCATTAGATTGAAAGCAAAAGTCTGTCGTTTTCAAGGCATTTGCCGCTACACTCTTGCATCCGACCCTTCAAAATGAACACGAGAGAGAGAGAGAGAGAGAGAGAGAGAGAGAGAGAGAGAGAGAGAGAGAGAGAGAGAGAGAGAGAGAGAGAGAGAGAGATGAAGCAAGAGACACTGGTTCTGTTTCCATCCCCGGGCATGGGTCACCTGGTCACCATGGTGGAGCTAGGCAGGCTCCTCCATCTCAACCATGGATTCTCTATCTCCATCCTCATTGCAAACCCTCCATTCAGCCTCGGCGATGCCCGACCCTTTATCAAGTCGGTCGAGTCCGCCGGCCTCGGCATCACTTTCATCGAGCTGCCGGCCGTCAAGCTATTACATGACCAGCCCGAGCACCACGAGCTACTCATCTTCGAGTTCCTATATGCTTGCATCCCAGCCGTTCAACAAACCATGGAGCTGATCTGCAAGTCCTCCAACATCATGGCCTTCATAATGGATTTCTTCTGCATCCCATCCATGAGTGTGGCAGAACGCTTGGGTGTGCCATCCTACGTTTACTTCACTTCGGCTGCTGGAGTGCTGGCGATGTTCCTGTACCTCAATGTGCTGGACCGCCAAACAGATCTTAGCTTCCGGCAACTCAATTCGGATCTGGATATCCCTGGCAATCCGCCCTTGCCATCCTTGGACATGCCTTTGCCAATGCTGGACCGGGACCAGACTTACAATTGGTTCATAACCATATCCAAAGCTGCAGCGCGACTCGACGGGATCATCATAAACACCTTTGACTCACTTGAGCCGCGGGCCCTTAAAGCGACCACCGAAGGCCAGTGCGTGCCAGACACACCCACGCCGCCGATCTACACAATTGGACCTGTGATCGCATTCCAGAACCCGAGGGACCGCGACGCTCAGTGCCTAGATTGGCTTGAGACGCGTGCTGACAAGAGTGTGGTGTTTCTGTGTTTTGGGAGCTTGGGAAAGTTCTCCTTGGTTCAGCTCAAGGAGATTGCTGATGGGCTGGAGCGGAGTGGTCAACTGTTCTTGTGGGTGGTCCGGAACCCGGCCATCGAATCGAGTCGGATCTTAGTGAAACCGGATCAGGATCCTGATGAACTCCTCCCCAAAGGGTTCCTAGAGCGCACCAAGGAGAGGGGATTTGTGGTGGGCTCGTGGGCACCACAAGCCAAGGTGCTGAGCCACCCTGCGGTAGGTGGGTTCATGACCCACTGCGGGTGGAACTCCGTTCTGGAGAGCGTGGGTGCAGGCGTGCCCATGGCAGCCTGGCCCTTATATGCAGAGCAACGGCTCAACCGGCTGTTGTTGGTCAAGGAACTGGGTTTGGCCGTCTCTGTGAAGGAAGATAAGGAAGGATTTGTGGATGCAGCGGAGGTAGAGAGATGTGTTAGGCAACTGATGGACTCCAAAGAGGGCGCTCAGCTCAGGCAACGAGCCGAGGCGGCGAGGGATGCAGCGGCGATAGCAGTAAAGCAGGGAGGCTCGTCATGGTTGAACCAAGCAAGGCTGGTCGAAGCATGGAAACAGCACAGTGGGTGCGAACGCAGTAGCTTAGCATCCTGTGCACCTCCCTCAAACAACTAGGCTTGTAAATGGAGTATTGCATTCGGGGCATCGCTGTAGACCGTCATTTAACATCCCACCGTGTGGTCACTGTACTTTATTTCTACACGATGTACCCAGTCATTTATCTCGCTTCGTTCCCACGTGTCCAGGCAGCATTTGTTAAGAGTGTTGGATACAGACTTTGACTTTTGACGCTTTTAGTTTTTTTTTTTATCAACTAATCCAATTTGAGTAAAAAACTTCGTTACCAAAATAATTATCTGTACAAGCCCAGCAAGTTTAAGACTGCAATGCTAATATCAAGAAACTAGCACTAGGAATGACACATACTCTAAAGTGAACAATAAAATCGGACAAGTTTCATATTACAAAGCCCATAAATTTCCTTCCTTTGACGAGCATGTTGGTCCTCCCACTAGAGTGGCTTTTGGAAAAACGCCGGTTTGGAATAATACTTGAATTGAAAAAGAAACCCGCTGAAACCCTAAAGAGTTGGAATCCTCCGCCCCATAATTCTTGATCCCATGTGATTAGAACTAGACTTGGTAGTTTAAACAATTAATTTTGTTTCATTTTATAAGTTTCTTCTCTTTTTTCTTAACCTTTTGAGGAGTTTTTGGTTCAATTGAAACTTGCAATTCCAAAAACTATTAGAAATCGGGTGATGATGATATACAGTTCTGGGAGAACCATACCAATAGTTTTGAACCGCCGGCTCTAGTTTACTTGGAACTAGTCTTGTTTACATTTTAATTTGTTTTAGAATCTATATGAAACAAAACCCTTGTAACCATATCATACATCGGTAATTCATTTTTTGTTAATACGTTTGATATGACTTTACTTTTGGGCAAGGGTGTCCTTTACAATTCTTAAAAGGTGTTGAGAAAAAAATAAAAGGAACAAAATATATATTGTGATTGAATCCCACAAGAAGCAACAAATGTGCATCAGTGCACACTATTAGTCATATACGGGATCATGCTCATGATTTTGGGTAGCATGAGTGTAATAATAGTGTTTTACATACTCTTTCAAAATCTTATAAAAATTATAAATTATACTCATGTCACCCAAAAAATATTGGTTGAGCAAGTCAAAAGTGGGTAGGATTCCATATTCCCATATATATATATATATATCATCAAAATTGTACAAGCTCATGGGCTTGGGGTTTGCACTCTGACTAAACATTTTGGAGATCAGTACCTGGATGACCATCTTGTGGGGGGTTTGTCTGACCACTCTAGCCTAAAAAAAAAGAATTTTTGTGCAAATTTTTACGAATGGTTGGAGGTACTTTGTAGCACATAGCTCGGTTTATAGATAAAAGGAGCTAGTACACACTAGTTAGTATGTCCCAACAGGTCACCTTTATCAGTGCATTTGATGTTGAAAGCACTAATGTATTGTATTCCTAGAAAATGATCGGATAAATATCAATATCGGGTTTTCTGCTATCTAAGTGAACCCCTCTTTTATGAGTGCTTGGGACTAATACATACGTGAACCCCAAGCTTGATGGTATTAGTCCCAGGATGCTGACCGGGTGCCCAGAGTGCTCACATCTGATCATTATTACACGTTAATTTGGCCTTCAAGCTGTCATACTTGATTTAGATTTGATTTGTTTTAGAGTGGTTTGGATTTCATTTGGATCCTTCTAGAGTCCTTTGGATTGTAATTATAGTGTATTGGATCTAGATTAACTGGGGATCCACAATAGTGTGATGGTGCCATATTTGGTGTCTATGTTAAGTGTCTATTTTTCATTAGTATAATATCATTGTATAAGTGTGATTATGTTTTATTCATTTTAGCTCCTACATTATATATAAGAGTGTTGATCTTTATTGGAAGAGAATTTTCTATCATGATCCATACTTGTTTTTTTTATCTTCTTTTGATTGAGATTGAGAGAATCAACTGTGAGGAAGACAAGCCAAGCTGTTGTATGCATGAGATGCGTTTTCAGGTTGGTTGCTCGTGAGCAACACTATAATGGATCGAGTCGGCGATACTTTCGTATGATTTTGGAGTCTATCAGTGTTCCTTAACAATTGGTATCAGCGGATCATTTTGACAGATTCAACGCAAATAAGATTGTGTTGAGTTGCCACGAAAACAAGTCTAGCTTGCTGAGAAAAAAACATTTGTTTATGGTTGAAATTCAAATAATCTTCAAAACGCATAATTGGGAGATTTCCCTGCAGCTATAGTCTGCCAACCTCCCTTTGCCACCACTCTCTGTCTGTCCGCATTGGTCCCCACCATTTGGGACCGCCTAAGGCCACCGAACTTTCTCCAATCTACAAATGTCCACTGTCCTAGTTCTCCATTTGTGCACGTATAATCATCCTTCCTCTGTACGTTGTCCTTCTTTCATCGATCCAAAATGCCACCGACCCTCCGTTGCTTGATCTTGCTAGTAGATGGTCAGATTCCAGCTTCCCATAGGTGTTCAAGCGCTCAACCGACTTCTCGCATGAGTGAATGCCACCAACCACCCAGTGGCTGCCAACCTCTGTGAGCTGCCACCGTCCATCCCCTTGTGTCGAACAACACCAGCCCTGCTCATCGTTTTTTCCCTTTTCCTTCTTACCTCATCTTGTTTTTACTATAGTTAATGTATTTCGATTGAATTTAATCAACGGGATTCATTGCAATACAGTTCCAGACGTGTTCTTTAAAACCTGAACGAGCTCAAGCTCAGTAACCGAACCAAGGCTCAGTTTGACGTGGCTTGGTTGATCAAAGGCTAAAAATTTCTCTCTCATTTATAATCGGAACCCCATCAATATATATCGTAGGAAAGCTCTTCATGAGCCCTTCATAGAGGTGTTGTTTGCCCTCCATTTTTTTTGTTTGTATGTGAGACATGGTTCAGACCCGCAGTTATGTCGTCATCGATCCTACCATTGAGGGTACTTCTAAGAGTACGGAAAGTGGCTATTTTGCAAAGTGGGGTTAATGATGCCCCAGGTCATCCTACAATCATTTTAAACATGGAGATATCCCTACTTGGAGAATCGTTCAAAGTCCATGAGTTGAAGAGATTTGGAGAACCTTGAGATAGCAAATGTTTAGAAAACTTTATTTGGGGACCTTGAGAAATATTTCAAAGTTGACAATATCCCAAAGGCAGATCAATTGGTTACCATATCTCATTATTTTGATGGGATACAAAGTTAGGGTAGTACATGAAAGAGCGAGCCATATGAGAGGTTTTTCGTCATATCTTGATCAGATTTGTGAGGGAAGCTTCAATGACAATCCATGTCGATCTTTACGATTTGGCAAGCATGCTAGAATCTACTCAAGTTTTGGCATACAAACAATATAAGAGAGTACATGTGCTAGTTTAGTACAATTCTTGATGTACATGGTATACTAGAGAGGGCCATGATATGGATTATGAAAAGAGCTTGAAAGAATTATGGGGCTCTTGGAAAAACAACAAGGATATCACATATTTGACAAAAGATGAGGAAAGAACTAAGGGCCGCACCCGACTCTTAGTGATAAAGCTAGTAGCAGATGAAGGCCTCAACCGAGCTTCTTAGATGGAGGTGCATGAGAAGATTCAATTTTCGCATCACGACATGGGAGTCATGTAGCTTATCAGGGAAAGCATGTGCAAACCCCATAAGAGGCCCCTACAACCAGTTGTTATACTTGTAGCGGGTCATATCATATGAGAGATTGTTTGAAGCATGAGAAACTGAATCCCCTACTAGTCAAGAATCAGACATGATAAGTCATTTAGGACAAGGCTAGACCATGCATTCAAGAGGGCTTCAAAGTCCAGCTTTGTTGAGGTTGCTAAATGCTCTTCAAAAAGAGATGCCATTATTTTTGAGGCTTGTGCAAATGAAGGTATGGATTGGAGATTATGTGGTGTACCCATTGGTAGAGAGTGGCGCGATGCATACGATTATGTCAATGACTTGTGTAAGGATATTAAGCGTATCACTCACCATCTCTAAGAGTAGACTGAAGATGTTGAACACCAAGACATAGGATAGCAAGAGTTGTCAGGTCAATTCAGGTGCATATTGATTACTAGAGTGATATCTTTGACTTTAGCATATGATTAACATGGACGACTACGATATGTATCTTGGGTATGATTTCCTATTGAACACATATATGCCATAGTGGCACTGCATCTTGGAGGTCTTATAGTCACTAATGAGACCTAGCTTGGATTCTTAGCTGGTTGTGACTTAGGCAAGGCTATCAAGAGATTGGAGAGATCTCTAGAGAGAGTGACTATGATATACTTGTCAGCCATCATGTAGTAGGTCATACCGATTGTGGGCAATATTATCGAGGAGGTAATTGAGAGAGAGCTGTAAATACCCAAAATTTTCCTTAAGAAGCATCTATATCTAGTTCATAGAACTGATTTTAGATATTTATTTTTAAAGCGCATAAAATTATTCTAAAAATCTTGAATATTTGAACAAAAAAAGCAATTGCAAAAGCGCTTTGGATCTAATTGAGGAGACTTCATGGTAACATGAAGTTGTCAAAATGTCTGCCACATAATGTGAGCTTAGGATGGATCATCCAATGCATTGTCAAGCCTCTTTCTTGCACCATTTATGGTTTTTGATCCTAAGCCTTATCATTTCATAAAACCAAGTTTGATTTCCTTAGCCCATCCATTGTTAAACATCATTAAGCCTTAATTGTGTCTATTTGATCTAAAACTTTGCCCTAAGCTACATCGAGTTGAATCTTAGAAGAACCTATTTTATTATATATATTATATAATATTTGGGACCTGATTAATATAAGTATATGTAAGTTTGAGTACATGTGCATGATGAGTTTGATGCAAAAATTTGGTTGAAAAATGTCTATGCTTGTATATGGTAAGTTTCCAAAAATTTGAATCTCATTCAAAAAGTTTTCAAAAGTTTCCAAATTGAATCTTATTCAAAAGTTTTATTCAAAATCTGAATTTTATTTAATGATTTCCAAAAGTTTCTCAAATCTGAATTTTATGGTTTTTAAAACTTTCCAAAAAATTGAATTCTATTCAAAGGTTTCCAAAAGAAAAGCTTGAAATATGGATTACGTATCAATCATTTTCAAAAATTCAAAAATATGATTATATATTCATGACTTCCAAAATTTCAAAATCTGAACTTTATGTGCATGGTTTTCAAATTTTGAAACAACAAATTATGTTCATGGATTTGGAAAGTTAGAACCTGATTTTTGGACTTGAAAAGTTAAAAACCTTATTTTTGGGGCTTGGAAGGTTAAAAACCTGATTTTAAGATTTGAAAAGTACATAAATTTGATTATATATATATATTTATGGTTTCCAAATTTTAAAAATTTGAATTAGTTTTATGGATTTATAAAGATTAAAAAGATGCTTTAGGGGTTTGTAAAACCTGATTTTTGGGTTTAGAAAATTATGAACCTGATTTTTTGGGTTTTGAAGGTTGAAAATTGGATTTTTGGATTTGAAAAGTTACATAAATTTGATATATATATATTTACAGTTTCCAAATTTTTAAAATTTGAATTATTTCTATAGGTTGGGAGAGTTAAAAATGTGATTCAAGGGTTTGAAAAGTTAAAAATCTAGTTCAATGATTTAGAAAGTTGAAAACCTGATTTTTAAATTTAAAAACTCTGCAAATCTGAATTATATGTTCATAAAATTTAGAAAATCATAAAATTTGAATTATATGTTCATAAATTTGGAAATTCATAAGTTTGAATTGTATATTCATGGATTTTAGAAAGTTATAAAACCTTAATTGTGCATTCAAGATTTGGAAAGTTATGGTGCATTCAATGAATTGAGAAAGTTATGATTTGGAAAGTTGTCTTATGAATATGAACTTTGAAATTTCGACTTATACATTATAATACATCCATTTAATTTGCACACAATCTGAATTATCAGCCTAGGTATATGTTACGAATGAAAATTAATTAATTTATGAAAAGTCAAATAGGTTCATGTAATTGGTTCACATACCCATGGTTCCACCCCTTGACCTACTTGATTACATGGTTAACCTATACCCATATATCCTAACCCATCTATCACCCTATATGGATCTTCCTTATTTGATTGACATATCTATGTGACTTGACCCATATTTGACTCACCTATTTTGGATAACCCATGCTAGGGCAATGTTATGGTTGTATTAAGTTATTAAATGACTAAGTTTCTTCTTAAGATAATGACAGGTTTTGTATTGAATAGAAAAAGAGACATGGTAGGCCTATGCTAAGGTGAAGGACAATCAGTCATATCCCATATCAAGGATTAATCATTCTAAGTGTAACATAATTAACTTTTATGAAGACAAGGGCCAACCATTGTCTTGGAAGACTTGCTATTCTCTTGACAAACTTTCCTATTCATTACAATTGAAAATAAAAATTGATAGTTGGTAGAATTTTATTGCATAATCATTGTAAACTTACAGATTTCATGTGTCCCAACCCTCTCTTATAAAAAGGGGTCTCTTTTTCCATTGTAAGTATCCAAAAAAATCAAGAAATATCAAAGATTCAATTACAATCCAGAAAGGTTCAAGAGTTTCTTTTTATTTCTTCTTCTCTTTACTTCTTTGCTTAGTGTTTGTGCATGCTTTAAATTAAGCCGGGTGAAGGATGCTTGACCCAAGACTTCTCCAAGTAACGTGTAGATTTTGAAATTCTTTTATATTAGTTTCATCATTTATCTTATTTGCTTTGTATCCATAGGCTGATCTCATTGCATAAAAAATAAAATATTGTCATAGTTCTTGTTCCAGTTTCTTAGTTATTAGTTTAATTAGTCTCATTGCATTAACAATTATATGTAGGTTATATCACTAATATTCATCACCCTTAGATTTATATAGGTCCATTATATTCCAAAGCACCATCGAGTATTCAATTTGCATGCCTAATTGTGTCTTCAATCACTCCATATTAGTTAACATGCATATTGCATTGTAGGTAAGATTCATTGCATTAACCTCATAATAGTTACATTATAGGCTCATTGCTTTACATATTTTCCGCTCTAAAATCTCATCTAGCATATATTAAAATTCTGTACCTTATTATTGGAATTTCTTGATAAGTTGCATGGTATTTATATAAGTCTTTGAGTAATTGAGTCATCCAAGAAATCCTCTATGCTTACCTTGAATTAAAGCTAAAAAGCCTAACTGCATTACCCAAATTATATGATAAAACCTCATATAATCTAGTCAAATACCCCTTTATCCATTAGTTATCCAATAAGAAAAACATTCATAACCTTCTCCTAAAAACCTATTTAGGTTTATCCAAGACAAGAGTGTCTTTAAGTAATCCAAATTAAGAATCCAAGACATCTAATCCATTTGACCAGACCTGCCCTATTTAAGAGTCCTAGTTACTTCTTTCAAAGACCTAAATCAATCTTAGAATGCCTTTAGAATAACCTATCTACAATCGGATAGCAAGCAACCCCTTTTGTTGCTCACTTTTTCCCAAGTGTGTAGAAATTTCTTATTTCAATTAGGTAAATAAATTATTAGTACAAAGGTTGACTCTTATCTAGCAGGATAAAAGACTTTTTGTGAAATGAACCAACATGGGCACATTTGGAGTTATTGGAGATACGTCCTAAAAACCTTATCTCTAATTCCTTAATCTTTTTTAAGAAGGTTGTGAATCGAGGTTCCACATAATTGAAATTTGCATATAAAAGGAGATGCCATAGCTTGATGATCTTGTGGCTACTGATCATAGTTAAGGAGCCTGTAACACCTAAGAGTATTACATATTAGTAGCACGGTATGATAGTGCAACCAAGACATAGACGACAACCAACTACGTCCCTCAGTGTAGCCTTGAGGGAACAAGTTGTGCTACAGTTTGTGGCATGATAAGACAATGACCGCAAGGGCAAAGCGAGAAATGGGCATTGTTAGAGAGAGCTCAAGGATGTAAGAGATCATGTAAAAATACTGTTACAAATTTAGAGAAGAGAGTATGTAGACAAAATTCTACATTCAGCGAGAGAGAATTGTCAAAGGATGCTAACCAGGTATTGATAGAACATGTGTGTGATGGATATGGAGCATTGATTTGGAGTTTGAGCCATCATTCTTGATTTGGATTTGATTTGGTTTAGAATAGTTTGGATCTCATTTAAAACCATTTGTGTTATAATTCTAGTAGTACATTTGGGTTTGAATGTAGATTATTTAGGGATCCACATTATTATCATGGTGTCACACTTGATGTTTTCATATCAGGTGTCACTTTTTTATTAGTGTCATATCATTGTATAATGTGTAATTACTATTTTTTATTTTACCCCTTAGACTATAAAAGGGTGTCGATCTTTATTGCAAGGGAATTTTCTACTATAATCTACATTTGCTTTCTACCGAGTTTGAAAGAATCCGTTGTGAGGGAGATAAGCCCAGCTTTTGTGTGCATGAGGTGTTTTTGGATTGGTTGTTCGACACGTGATCGAACAATGGCATCATAGCTCGGTTCATTACAGTGTTACACCAGCCATAACAAAAAATACAGTAAATTGTGTTTTGAAAATTGTGGCTCTTAAATGGATCTTTAGATTAGTCCCTGTTTGGTAGAAGTTTTGCACTAACCTTGCCCAACTCCCATTGTTAGTTGTATCTTGTATGTTAGCCTTGAATATGTAGAGAGATCAATTACCAAAGCTTGACCCTAACTAGTTCTAATGGGTGTGCTTGATTTTGGTTTTAGGAGAATCAAACTTCAGTTTTTCGTGCTTACAGTTTCAAGTTTTATTGTGCATCAAATATGAAACCAGAATTAGGAAATTTTGGCTCCATAAGCCAATTTGAGTTAAAAACATTGACACCAAGGAGAAGTAGGCCAACAAAACTAAACTATGGGCTTCGTGCAAGAACCCAAGTACCTCCTTCTCTCTCATGTTGCTATCCCATCATGCACAAACCTAAGTGTTAGATTGACTCATGAATCAAAGACAAAACCATCGTTCCAAGTCATGTGGGATTAGGTCCATACTTCTAATACCAGAGGCATGACACCATAAATCAAACTCATCCTATGTGTCAAGTTCAAGTTGATTCCGACCCATTGATAATGCTATACGATGACCAATATATGGTATGCTTTTCTGCATTTTTTGAAACTTTTCACGGTCGAGGAGCACAACTTTCATAAATTGGTAGTTCATAGAAAAAATTCTTCAAGTTGATGGTCAAAGTGTTTGATATACGTGAGCATGCAAATTTCAAAGTCAACTCAAGTAGCATCCCACATTTTCATACATGGAACATCGGTTAGATGGAACACTCGGTAGAAGGTTAGTGCTAGAAACGGGTGTTGGCACTGACACGTAGAGCATATGGAGGTGCACTGTGTCAGGTGGTATGTGTGCATGGCCTAGCTCAGTCTTCAGTGTGCGACATTCCTCCCCAATTGATGAAGATCTCATCCTCGACATCTTGTAATAAGTATGGATGAAGGACTCATTCCCACAAATTCAAGGCAGGAACCAACGAGTTGTGGTCTTCTCCAGGTCTGACTCATGTCACCAAGTGGAATGTTTTACGCCCCAAACCTCTTCCTTCAATACGATACGATGGTTGATAATCTTCTCCACTTTCTCTAAGTCACATCAATAACGGGTGAGAAACGGTGTGCCTGCGCTCCGAGTCTTTGTAGCATGGTTTCAACTAATATACATGGAGTCTTTCGAGTAGCTCCAACCGATATGCCACCCTCCCAACCTTTTCCACGACCGTAAATGGTCCATCAATTAAGGGTTTAAGGCTCATACGTGTGCCCTTAAGGAGTTGTCTCCATATATACTTTAGTATTTTCAGCCATAGTCGGTCTCTAGTCGAAAATTTCCTCATGCATAGGTGATGGTCCTAGTATTTCTTGATTTTAGCGTGCGCCGGGGAAGAGATGTGTAAGCACATCTATCTTTGATTTCCTGTAGAGTTGCATGGCATCATCTCCCAACCTCGTTATGCCATGTCCATCAAGGACATCAACTTCCACTCCAACATGAGTTTAAAGGAGCTAATACCCGTAGGAGCACTCTGGTGGGTATTATAGCTAAATTGAGTTATTTCAAACAATGAAACTCAATTCTTTTGACTGGCACTCACATAGTGGGTGATGAGTCTTTAAGAAAGGCATTGATGTGTTTTGTTTGCCTATTGATTTGAGGAGATGAATACTATAATTTTGATCCTAGTAAGCCAACATGTGTGTGGAGTGTGAGAGAAGGGTAAATAAAAAGCCATAGGTGAAGTGACACCAACAACATAGTGTATGATGTGTTGTGGCCATTCTCGGCCATCCAACACAGATAATGGCTGGATTGGCCATCCGAACCGTTACCTTTATCTTGGATAGAGAAGGATCATAACAGTCGGAGGACATTATCGGGATTTAAGGTAACGCTCTGGATAATAACGTTCCAGGTGAGGGAAGCCGCAGGAGGAAAATCCGGGAAGAGGGGAGAGCACGCTGTAGAGCAGCGAATACAAGAAAACATACTGGTACTGGAAAAAATACAAAGAATACTGTGAAAAAGAAAAATCAAATCGAGAAGTCCTTCTCCCGGGAAACCCATGTTTGAAAACCTCAAAGAGATCTAAAAACCAACATTTTACTGCAGACTCTCCAAGAACTTTCAGAAGCCGGAACCATGCCAACACAAGCTGAAGCCGGAGGTGAATAGAAGCTTACGATTGAAACAGCCAACATCTGGTATCAGAGCCTCGTCACTGACCCTACAAAAAAATTACTCAAGTAAGGGATTATCAGTGGAAGAGAAGAAGGAAAAAAAAGGAAAAGAAAAGAGAAAGGTAAGGAGGAGAGGCCGAGAGGTTGAAAAAGCCAGAAGGAAAAATCAGCCATCGCCTGCACAAAAATTGAAAGGCCGGGAAGGAACCCGCCATTGCCATTGAAAGGCCTGAAAAGAACCGTTCGAGGCCAAAACAGAGGCCGAAAGGCCAGAAGGAGACCAACTGCAGCCAGTACAGAGGCCAAAAGAACAAAAGGCGACCAATCGCGACCAGCACAAAGGCCGTAAGGCCAGAAGGGGATCAGCCGCGGCTGCCACAGAGGTCGAAAGGCTAGGAGGCGGACTGCAGGCCAAGGAGCGAGCCTCCGCCCTCTCCCTCTCTCTCTCTCTCGCACTCTCTTTCTCTCTCTTCCCTGTTAAACCAGCCCCGAAACCACCAAGCGATTTCAGAAAATCGTGGGCTGAAACCGATGATTTCTCGAAACTGCTCACGGTTTTGGAAAACCATCGCCTCAGGCAGCAGACTAAAAAGTTCGTTCTGCCCTGACCAATTTTCAATATTTACAATTTTTCCACTAAGCAAAATTATGAAAATATCCAGATATTTTTGGGTAAAAAGATTGTTTTGCCCTTACTGTGCAAAAGTCCATTTTACCCTTTAGTAGTTTGTGAAAATTATGGTATACCGAGGCTATTGTTTTACATTAATGCCCTTCACAGTTTAAACTATTATAGTTCTGCCATTTAGTCAAAAGACAGGTTTGCCCCTATACTTTTGAAAGAATTACAGATTCGGGCTGAGGGTTAAAATTGAAATTTTAACCCCGATCAGTTATGAATTTTACAGAAATACCAAAGAGTAATTTTACAAGTCTGTCCTTAGGCTTTTTAAAAATTTCAAAAGTGGACAAATAGTTAAAATTACCATTTTACCCCTGATATTATTTGGAAAATTCAAAGGGAGAAACTTTTGGAAAAATTACAAGTTTGTCCCAAGTAGTTTATGAAATGTTTTTAGTGCATTTTTATGATATTGTGCATTGTTCTAACATAATTCTTGCTATGTGTGTTGCTTTATGTTTATTTTCTTTTTAGACCGTCTAATTGTTATTATTGCTAAACACATAAAAATGAGCTCTAAAATATGTGTGTCTGAGTTGACAAAAACTGAGAAATTAAACGGTCTGAACTTCCAAACATGGAAGGGAAGAATTTCACTTGCTCTAACACTTGAGGGTGTTGAGTACGTTCTAAAGGAAACGATGCGTCCGCCACCACCAAACGCAACTAAGCAACAAATAGAAATG
This sequence comes from Brasenia schreberi, assembly GCA_036023115.1. Taxonomy (NCBI): domain Eukaryota; kingdom Viridiplantae; phylum Streptophyta; class Magnoliopsida; order Nymphaeales; family Cabombaceae; genus Brasenia; species Brasenia schreberi. The sequence goes on from JAYKKT010000090.1 coordinate 23,019,446, forward strand.
TATAAAAATTTCTAAAGGATGACACCATAGCAAGGACAATTATGTTGACCTATATGGAGGATGACCTGATTAGGGTCTTCAAGGAATTCGAGACCGCCAAAGAGTTGTTTGACTCAATAACAACCAAGTATGATACAATTGCCAAATTACATGTGCAGTTGCTACTACAACAGTACAACTCCTTTAGAATGAAAGAAGGAGATAATGTAGTAGAACATGTAAATCACATGTTATTAATGGCTAGAGACTTAGCCGTGACAAAATCAGTCATCCAGGAACCAATGCAGATATCAACGATATTAAATAGTCTGCCCCCGTCATGGAACATGTTTACCACCGTCCTAAGGTTAGGGCATGATATTAACATTTCTGAGTTGCCCCTAAAACTAGTAATAGAACAATAACATATGATCAAGAATAAGAAAGAAAAGTTACTAGTGGTACAAGATGAGATAGGGTCTAACTCCAAACCCAACTAGAGGAAAAATAAACCAAATAAGAAGTTTGACAAGAATAACAAGAAGGGCGGTTAAAATTTTAAGAAATCGTAGGAAATCGCTTTTCGGGTCAAGTGTTTCAACTGTGGAAAGATGGGACACTACAAAAAAAACTACCGCAACAAGAAAGGTAGAGGAAACAACTCGCAACACGAACAATCGGAGAAGTAGGATATAATCTGCGTCATTTTAAAATGTTTGTACATGGACCGCCTGATGACTAGTTGGTGGATATACTCGAGAGCTACTCGACACATCTCAAAGACAAAAGAAGGGGCAATGGATCTGAAGTAATACAAATCCGGGGAACATCAAGTCTACATGGGAAATAATACTTTCTTGGATGTTTTGGGTATTGGGTCCTTCAGAATATTTGTACAAAGTAAACCGATTGTATTAACTGATGTATTAATACTTCTTCTACTTATATTAAGAGTGCCTTTACTATTGATATGAATATGTGGCATAAACGCCTTGGGCAAATAAGTTTGAAAAAGTTGAGAAAATTATCCAACTTTGACCTACTGTCTGGATTTGAGGAAAATACTTTCAATAAGTGTGAAGCTTGTATACAAGGAAAAATGACAAAGAAAGTTTTTTCTAAGGAATCAACAAGGGCAACAACCTTGTTGGAGGTTATTCACATGGATTTATGTGGGCCTTTAAGAGTAAAGTCACATCATGAAAAGAGTTATTTTATAACATTTATTGATGATTACTCTAGATATATGTATTTATATCTTTTGGCACATAAATCTGAGACACTTAATGCTTTGAAAGAATATAAGCAAGAAGTGGAAAACAATTAGAGCATTCAATAAAAGTCTTAAGATGAGACAAAGGTAGTTGTAAACACCCCAAAATCAAACGATTTTAAAAAACAAACACCTGGTTTAAAAGTCTATTTCAAAACCAAATTTCAGAGTTTTCAAAAACCTAGGAGTTGCGAAAGCTCTAAACTTTTGTTCAAACCCCGTTCGAATTGAAAATTTCTCAAACATTGGCCAAGTCCCAATTTTGTAAAAACCCAAAATCCAACAGGTGAAGCCTGAATCAAAAGTAGCCTCAGAAAGCATGTTCACAAGTCTAGAAAACACCCTAGCTTGATAAAAGCAAGATCAAAAGGTAAAAGGAAAGCCCAGGCAAGAAGCAGACTACAAGCCCATTGCATCAAATACCAAGCCAAGAGCATCCACCAAAATAGCAAAAATCCAAGCCTGAAACGACAAAGATGAACTGAAATGGAGTCGAGAAAGGTGAGAAGGAGTTCAGACGACAAAGTTGGGGAAAACCCAATACAAGACGGAGCGCTGATGAAGCTAGGGCCTGCACAAAACGTCCGTCTCGAAATGCCAAGAAGGACTGAAGAAACAAAAATTTAGATTAGACCTATACCCAAATATCCAGATCTAGACCCAAATAGTGTTTGGATTGGATCTAGATCCCAAAATATCAGAGATCCGAGATCTATACCCAAATAGTGTTTGGATCGAATCTAAATTCCAAGATCTAAATCCAAGACCCACCTCATTTGCCTATAAATAGAGGTGAGGGGGTGCCCACAAGTTCACGTGAAATTCAAGGAGGCTTGGAGAGAGATTGCATAAAGTAGGTGAGAGAAATAGTGGGCTAGCCTTGTGGGCTTGATCAAGGGCATGGGTTCAAACCTTATGAACTTAGGCTCAAACCAAGGGGCTGCACCAACTTGTAGAGGGGCTGCACAAGGGTTGCACAAGGGCGTGGAAGCATGGGTGAAGCATGGTGGACCGACTCCAAGAGATAGGTCTCTAAACCTAACCCTAAACTAGCCTAAACCACCTAACCCACCTCTCTAAACCTAACCCTAAACTAGCCTAAACCTAGCCCTCCCATCTAAACTGACCTAAACTCCCATCAAACCACCTGCCACCCTAACACCCCCGGCACCCTACCGCACGCCTAGCGCCTAACAACCCCACCATCAGCCCCACTCCATCCCACCACCTTACTTGTCCCTCACCTTCCCAGCCATACCACCATCTGCCCCACACACCACATCACACCCTCCTACCATAGCCAACTTGCCTTAGCACCCATGCCCGCCTAGCTCCAGCTGCCTATCCCTCTACCTAACGCTAGCCGAACCCCCTGCAGCAATGGCCAGGCGCGCCCAACGCTTGTCTCCTGCCGCGCGCCCAGCGTCTGTCTCCTGCCGCGTGCCCCTATCGCGCCCCTGTCGTGCGCCACTGCCTGCATCCTACCTTAGCCAGGTCTAGGCACAAACCACCTAAGACTCCTACTTAGGCTGTGACCTACCTCAGCCGAGACATCCCAACTGCACCTTTCCCTTAGGGCCGACTAGAACCAGTCACACCTTAGGTCGTGACTCACCCTAACCAGACCTATATCCGACCGAACCTAGGCCCTTCCAAGCTCCAAACACACAAGCCTCCCCCAAGATCAAACTCACGTCAATAAACCCACCTAGGGAGACCCGTCTCTTGGCTGCCAACATGGACAAAAGCCCAAGCACGAGTGAGAGGAAAAGCCATCCACTTGTAAGTGTTTAAATTTGGTTTTTACCTTACTCCTTTTAAATTTAATTCAATTCGATACGGGGTTGTAATAATGGAGCGTGGTCTCCTCCCAAAATGTAATATTGGTGCTTGATACACGAAACACACACGTACACTTGAGTCATATTGCTCATAAACATACACAAGACACCCACGTGCACTTGAGCCTTTCCGCTCTTAATTGCACACTATTGCACACACATTGAGCCTTCGCTCTTAAGCTAAAGACTTTAGTGAAAGCCGTAAAATTCAATTCTGGGTTGTTACATTCATGTCATGTGAGTTTGTCATTTAAATTTCACACTCGCACCCAAGAAGTACTTGAGCACTTGCTCCACACTCTCACGCACCTTTTGAGCCTTTGTTGCTAATAAGATATAGTGTATTTATATACTTTCCAACTGCGTGAGTTTTACATTCAGTTGTGTATGCACTTACATTTCCGGGTGGTTCAATTTATGTCGTGTGAGTTTGTTATTTAAATTTCACACTACACACAAGCGTGCATTGAGCCTTTTCGCTCTTAACATATATCTATATTTCAATTTCGGCAAAGTTCAATTTATGTCGTGTGAGTTTGTCATTTAAATTCCACAATACACACACACATGCATTGAGCCTTTCCGCTCTTACTATACTTATATTTCAATTTCGTTAAGTTCAATTCCAGTTGTGTGAGTTACTTTCCATTTACACACCAAGAGCACTCACTCACAATTGAGACTTTCCACTCTTAAGATATAAGTATATTTCAATTCTGCAATTTACATTCAAGTTGTGTGAGTTGCACTTCCATTCAGGTATTTACATTAAGTTGTGTGTGTGAGTTGCTTTCGATTCGAGCTTAGCTCACATCATCATACCAAACCCGACAAATATTTGTGCATCATTGCATTCGCGTATTTTCAAAAAGGAAACCTCAAAACTACGCTCAAACTCTCTAAATTTAGGTCACTTGAAGCACACACATCCGGCCTAAAATAGCTAAAACTCGAGAGACTTGAAACCATCAACCCCGTAATAAAAACTACAAATTAGGCATACATCGAAACATTTACTTTTCTTTCAAAAGTATACGTTTGTTTAGATCAAAAAAGGTTTTCTAAGCACTTAGACCGACCCTTGAGCACCGGTTAAAAAAGGTTTCAAGCAAAAAGATCCCGCTTGCTCACAATCGCTTTTCAAAATGTCAGATACTTTAAAAACTTTGCTAGCTTGAGCAAGCTAGCTGACACGCCCCTAAAAGCAATGTAAACTCGAAAAGGTTCACTTCAGGCCCCAAAAGCCAAGAGTGGGAATTTTCGTGCTTATAGTTTGGCACGTCCGGTGGGACCCGGGTCTTGAAAAAACCTAGATCAAACAAACAAAACTCTTGAAATTTTTTCCAAGAAAAGTATTTAAACTCTTCGCCTTTTGCATTTTGTAGTTGATTTTAAAACAAAGGATCAGAGTCATGTTGTGTTTAGACTCCAATGAAGTGTCTAGCTGTATCTCGCGCTCATCAAGTTCCCATTCCAAAAGATTTTTGAAAAATTTCAAAAACAGAACAGAAGAGATTGAAGACTTGCGAAAAGACTTGGAAGCAAAAATCATTGGCCAAGAGGTAGAGGCAGTTGATTCCTGTTCGTCTCATGGCGAACCGGCAAAGGCTAAGAAAAAATTTGACAAGTCTAGAAAACCCAAGAAAAACTCCGCAATGGAGGGAAACCAATATCACGAGTCCTTCACTCACAAGGACCGAAAAGCCCTACAGCAGCTGCTAAAAGAGCAAAATAAAGAAAAAAGAACATACGCCCTATCTGATTTCCTTCCTTTGGATTACGAAACAGACAGTGACAACGAAATATTGAACTTTCATCGGTATGATGACACAGGGTATCCTAGATACCACCTGCAACTCTTTTCCCGTCGAGCCCACAAAAAGAAGGACTCGACAAAGTGGATATATTGGTTTCCCCTTTCCCTCAAAGGCACTGCTTCAAAATGGCTTGCTTCCTACGATTTGAGCCAGTTCGTGACTTTTAAACAGTTAGCGAACTGCTTTATGCAAAGATTTTTATATAATGTAGAAGAAACGCCAAGTTTAAATACTTTGAGGAATACGAAGCAAGCTGTGAATGAGGATGTACACGCATTCATCATTCATTGGAGGTCCCTCCTGGGGTAAGTAAGAGATCCGATTTCTGAAGGATGCGCAGTAATGCTCATCCTTGACAATTTCAAAAATTAATTGAAAACTCTTCTCTCTTTGCACGAAATCTCAACTTTCCATAAGTTGATCAAGAAAGCTTCCCTCTTTGAAATGAATCTGAAAAAGGGAGTCTACGATCACTTATGGAAAGGAAATATTTTGCAAAAGTCATGTTTGGAAAAACTTGGAACTTATGGGTTACCCATAATGGACAAAGGGGCAAAACCCCAAAAAGTTGCAAACGTCCGAGTGGATCCAAGCCCAGCAAGCACTTCAAAAGAGTTTAAACCAAAAAAGAAAAAAAATTATAAAAAACTTTTGAAAAACGGGAGTATACCTCACTGGGCAACCTGTCTGAGAGGTCCTTGACCTCCTTCTTGCCCAAGGGTTTATCACACTCCCCGAAATTCCCAAGGGAACCACTTCAAAAGGGAGGTTTTTAAATCGATTTTGCAAGTATCATCGACTCAAGGGCTATGATACAAACCAATGTTTCTCCCTTTTAAATAAAATCGAGAACTTGATAGAGCAAGGCCAGCTCCAGGTCACTGAGAAACCAGAGCCTGCCCAAGCTATATTCAAAGAACCCTTTCCCAATCATGCAAGCACTAGTGGGAAGGGCAAAGAGGTATGTGCTTTCTCAACTTTGAAAAGTTTAGTGCATTCATCACATTCTGGTTTTACTACTTGTGCATCATCTCTCATCATTTGTAAGAAAAACGCCCAAGTAGTAATCCGGGGAGCGCTTAGAGTCCCGTCCCCGGTTAGAGCCATTCTAGAAATTTGAGGTGCTCCAAAGCACTCAAATAGAGCCACAATAGGAACGAGCCTTAGGCAAAGTGTAGGGAAAGTGACTAAGTCCGAGAGGATCTATCAACCCCAACACTTAGAAAAAACTGCTAAAAAAGTGGTCAGTATCCCTGGCCCTTCAAAAGCATGCATTCCTAAGGTTTCGCAAAAAATGGACAAAGGTCAAATTGTTTTAACCACATATGATTTCGAAAATCATCTTTCTAAGATCTCAATAAACATGTCCATCCTAGAGCTGATACAAACCTCACCTAGGCATAGGCTTGTTTTAGAAAAAATCTTAGAGAGAGCCAAGGTTAACTCAAACATAACTCCCGAGTCCTTGTCATTTCAAGTGACACCTATCTGTGCAAAGACGCCAATCGTATTGTTGGAAGAAGAGATAGAAAGACCGTATGAAACCCACAACCAAGCTTTGCATATTGAGGTAGTATTGAATCACTATCCTCTCGACAAATGCTTAGTTGATGGGGGAGGAGGTCTCAACATCTGTCCGCTCCATGTGGCATGTCAAATCGGAGTCACCTTGACTTCCATGAACCCAAGTCCCATCATAATCACTGGATACGATAGAAATGCATCTAGACCTTTGGGAGCCGTAGAGTTACCCATGGAAACAGGGGGCATAGCCCACGCCGGGGTGTTCCATGTCTTAGACATACACCCCCATTTAAACCTACTGCTTGGAAGACCATGGATACATAGCCTGCGAGCTGTGCCATCCACCTTCCATAAATGCGTGAAAATCCCTTATGAAAACCAGATTGTGGTAATTCTAGGAGAAAACCATCTTAAACTTCAGGTAATACAAAACTTTCCTTGCTTATCAGGTCACCAAGCTTATGAGGACAACCTTGGGAAACCTTTGGTCGAAGAGCCCAAGATCGTTCTCCAAAAACCTAGGAAAATCCTACACATCAAGGGGCAACCCAAAGCTTGCCCGCCCAAAACCATAATCATCCTAGGAAAGGCCAAGGGCCAACTGCTTCCAAAGTCCCTAAATAAAAAGCCATTCAACAATGACATGGACGATAACAAGTTCCAAGGCCACCCCTTATACAAAGAATTTGCAAAACTAAAAAAACCTTGGAACATGCTATTGAACATAGGTTACATGCCCTACCAAAGCCTAGGGACCCAAAACCACGGTTGCCTCGAGCCCATAATACCAAAGGCCAACCCGAGTAGGTATGGGATAGGATATATCCCATCCGTACCCCTAGAACCACCACCTGTGACCACTTGGGTCAAGGGTGCCCTGGAACCTATTTAAGCAGAAACCTATGACTTAGACCTCTTATTTAGAGTCTAATTTGTGGCGTTTTCCTTTGTAGGTATGATGGAAGATCCCTCCTTAACCAAAAATCTAAAAAAATTACAAAATTTCAAAATCCAAAAAATGGAAAAATCTCAAAAACCAAAAACATTAGAAATTTATGAAAAATCTAAAAAAGTTGTAGTTTGTATATCTCCAAATATCTCTTCTTTGCAAAAAACCAAAAAATCAAAAAATTGGAAAATTCAAAAACAAAATCTTGTATATACCAGCTCCTGGTAAAAATTTGGAAAAAAACAAAGATTTTGAAGAAAAAATCGTCTTCATAAAAGGATCCAAGTCTTCAAAACATGTAGAAATTCCAAAACCAAAATGAGGTGTTTGCAAAAACCTTGCATCAACTCCAAATTCCCTAAGATTTAGAATTCTCGAGAATGATCAAAGCATAGAGGAGGATCCCCTTCTCCCTGAGGAGGATCCAACCTCTCAGCTTCCCGAGTTTAACAAAATCCTTGATTTTGAAAAACCTTCGAATTCTGTAGGAGGGATTTCATAGAAATCAACTTAGGGAGTGAGTCAAAGCCTAAGCACATTAAGGTAGGCGCATGTTTGCATGAGCATGAAAAAGCATCATTCATTGCATTCTTGAAAACCTATATCGATGTGTTTGTATGGACTTATGAAGACATGCTAGGTATAAACCCAAAAGTGGTAGAGCATTGTCTTCCCCTAGATCTAGATTCGAAACCCATAAAAGAAAAGCTTAGAAAGATTCACCCAAATGTACACTCGCAAGTGAAAGAGGGTTTAGAAGATCTGCTTAAAGCTGGTTTTATAAAACCCATTGTGTATTCTGATTGGCTTTTAAACATTGTTATAGTTTGAAAAACCAATGAGAAAATTCGAATTTGCATAGATTTCAGAAATTTGAACAAAGCCACACCAAAGGATAACTTCTCTTTGCCAAATATTGATTTGATAGTCGTTAGTACTACAAATCATGAAATGTTTTCCTTTATGGATGGCTACTCGTGTTATAATCAAATCAAATTAGCCCTAAGAGACCAGGCTAAAACTGCTTTCACCACACCCTGGGGCACGTACTGCTATACAGTCGTGCCCTTTGGTTTGAAAAACGCCGGTGCCATATACCAAAGAGCCATGACTATGATCTTTCATGATCAAATTCATGAGCTCTTAGAAGTGTATGTGGATGATCTCTTGGTGAAATAAAAAACCTGAGATACACACATCGAATATTTGCAAAAGGTTTTCAAAAGATTGAGGCTTTATAAAGTAAAACTAAACCCTCAAAAGTATCTTTGCAGTAGAATCGGACAAGCTTTAGGTTTTATGGTAAGCCAAAGGGGCATTGAAGTTGACTCCTCTAAGTGTCGAGCCATCATAGATATGCCTCCATCCTCTAATTTAACTCAAATTCGAAGCCTCCAAGGTCGCCTCCAATCAATTAGAAGGTTTATTTCAAACCTCGCTACAAGATGCGAACATTTCAACAAACTTTTGAGAAAAGGGGTGTAATTTGTGTGGGACGATGATTGCCAAAAGGCTTTCGAAAGATTAAAAGCGTATTTGGTTAATCCTCCTGTTTTAAACCCTCCAAAGCAAGGAAAACCTCTTTTACTTTACATTTCTATGCATGCGAATGCCTTGGGTGCCTTATTAGCTCAATATGAGGATGATACCCATAAAGAGTATGCCATCTACTATATTTCAAAAACTCTATTGGCTTATGAAAGAAACTATCAAGCCATGGAGAAGACGTGCTTGGCCTTGGTATGGGCCTGCCAGAAATTTCGATATTACTTCCTAGATCATGAGATATGGATAGTGTCTAGGCTTGATCCAATCAAGCATTTGTTTGAAAAACCTATCCTCATGGGTAGGCTAGGTAAATGGCAGCTCCTCTTGATGGAGTATGACCTGAAATTCCACCATCAAACCTCCATCAAGGGGCAAGCCCTAGCTGACTATGTAGCTGACTTCCCTTTAGAGGATTCATATCCCACACTTGATAAAATACCCGACAAAGATATCTTTCAAAACCAATTTCAAAATCATATCTTATCAAATTGCTCAAATGAAAATCAAGTGTGGAAGATGCACTTCGATGGGGCACGAAACCAAAGAGGGGTTGAGGTAGGAATCATCCTCATATCCCCTGAAAAGGGAGAAATATCCATCGCCAATTACTTAGATTTTGAATGTTCCAACAATACAGCCGAGTATGAAGCACTCATACAAGGCTTGAAAATCTCGAAAACTCTAGGGGCATCATGCATTGAAGTCTTTGGAGATTCTTTACTTATCATAAACCAAGTGTTAAAAAATTAGCAAGTCAAAAATGAAAAACTTCTTCCATACCACGAATTGGCCACCAAGCTGGTCGAGTCATTCCAATCGTGTACACTCACACACGTAGGAAGAGAGGACAATGGCATAGCTGATGCCCTCTCATCCTTGGGCTCAGCCCTAAGGGTCGATCCCACTTTGGGAACTCGATCCTTAGAAATATGGCACTCACCCACTCCATCTACACACGATTTGGAGATTTGCCAAAACAACACAACTTCCACTGAAAAACCCTAGTTTCAAGACATTAAAGAGTTCTTAGAAAATGGAGGATTTTCATAATTCGCTTCGTCTAAAGACAAAGTTTTTATTCGAAAGATTTCAACCCGATGTATAATTTTGGGAGGGATTCTTTATAAAAAGAGTTTTACTGGCATCTTACTGAGGTGTGTCGACCTTGAGGAGGCTAGGATGGTAATGCATGAATTCCACGATGGAGAATGTGGAGGGCATGTAAACGCCATTATGATGGCCATGAAAATACTTAGAGCTGGTTACTTTTGGTTCACTCTAAAGCAGGATTGGCATGACCATGTTAGGAAGTGTCACCCATGTCAAGTGCATGGACACGCCATTCATATCCCGTCATCCACATTGCATTCCGTGGTCAGCCCATGGCCATTCACCATGTGGGCGTTTGACATCATAGGACCAATTTTTCCAAATGCATCATACGGGCATAGGTTTATCCTAGCAGCCACTGAATACTTTTCCAAATGGGTTGAAGCTACCTCCTTGACTAACGTCCAGGGGCAACATGTAGTGGCGTTCACTAGGAAAAATATTTTGGCTTGATTCGGGGTTCCAAAAGACCTAGTGTCTGATAAGGGCACCCCCTTCAAAAATGAGAGGATGGTAAAGTTATGTAACACATATGGCATAACTCACCACTTCTCATCGCCTTACTTCCCTCACGGCAACGGCAAGCCGAAGCCACCAATAAGACTCTCATAAGCATTATGGAGAAAACTTTGGAGAAGGGTAGGACGTGGTATGAGAAGTTGGATGAAGCCTTATGGGCATATAGGACTTCCATCCGAACTCCCACAAATGCTACACCATTTGAGCTGATCTATGGCACAAACGCCATTCTCCCTATTCATACCAACCTGCTTCATTTCATACATCACTTGCACTCGACCTTCCCCTAGAGACGCTTCATCATTCTAGGATGGTCGAGCTTGATTTATTAGATGAGAGAAGGCTCCTTGCCATGGATCATGCACATGCATACTAGCAAAGGGTAGCTCGATACTATGAGAAGCATATGAAGCCTCGCCACTTCAAAGTGGGAGACCTTGTGCTGAAAATCATCCAACATCGTGGCCCACATCCACTTGGAAAGTGGCAGCCTAAGTGGAAGGGTCCTTATTGTAGACACTAAAAATCCTCACCTCTGGTTCTTAGGCCTGAAGCGAATCTTTTCGTGTGTCTAAGTCGTATTTTAGAAAAAGGGCGTACCAGCTAGCTTGCTTAAGCTAGCGAAGAAACGTTTTGAATTTTGACTTCTATCGGGGCGACTGTGAGTAAGTGAGCTCTTTTCGTCACAGACCTTCTTGCACCGATGCGCAAGGGTCAGTCTGTACGCTTGGCAAATTCTTTTTAATTAAACCTCTTTGAAAAATACCCTAAGTGTTTGGGGCTTTGTATGTGCGATTTCAAATTTTATTACACGTGGGATTTGCACGTGCCTATGTCTTTCTTTTTATCTCTTTTTTGGGCCAACTAGGTGTGTGTGCAAGTGACCTAGATTGGGAGATTTTTGAGCTGGAGTGTGGGGCTTGCTTTGATGCAATATGCGTCCTAACTCGTGGTATGGCGTATATGCAATGCAAACTCACGCAACTCCAAAGGGAAAACCCAAATTGAAAGACAATGCGGAAGGGAAATGACTTAATATAAATTTACAAAAGGGAAATATGGCTATATCTTAAGAACGGAAAGGCTCAATTATGCAAGTGTGTGTCGTGTATATATGTAAAGACTACACACACTGCTGAACCTTAAAACCCAAATCTTAAAGACATAGCTGAAGGGAAATACTTATAACATATATGGGCTCGAAGGTTGCCAACGTGTGCGTGGGTGTTGTGTGTATATTGAAAGACAACTCACACGACTTGTAATGAAACCCAAATATAATTGCAATATGGCCTTGACTAAGGTCTTGGGAGTAAGAGCAAAAGCTCAATGTGTGTGAGTGTAGAATTGAAATACTACGCACACGACATGAATGAAAACACCCCAAAATGAAATTGCAATAGGCCCTTACTAGGGTCTTGGAAATAAGAGCGAAAGCTCAATGTGTGTGAGTGTGAAAATTGAAAGACAACACACACAACTTAATAAAAACCCATGCAACTTAAATCATATAAGTATAGCTATATCTTAAGGGCTGATTAGGCCCATGTGTGTATCAAAATCGTGTGCAGCTAAGAGCAGAATAGGCTCAAGTGCACGTGTGTGTGGTGTGCCAAACCACATTATTACAAGCGGGGGGAGACAACTCTCCATTATTACAACCCCGTATCAAATTTAATTAAGCATAAGCAAGTCTATAACAAGGACCGAGTTAGGCACTTACGTATAGCTGGTCCGGGGGTGACTTGCTTGGCTTTGGCCTAGTGAGTCTCCTTGGACAACCGAAGGGGAGCTCCTTTGGTGCGGGTGGGCGCCAAGTAGGGTCTTAGCCGAGTGGGTGCTTTGAGGATGGCCGAATGTAAGGCGCAGCAAGGAGGGTCTTCGAGTGAGTTGGGGCAGGTTCGGGTCTTAGCTAGGTGGTGGCAGGTTGAAGGGTGGAGGTTTAGCTAGGGGCTGAGATAGGTGGCTGAGGGAAGGTGGGGATGTAGGGTATGAAATGGCCGGGTTTTAGGGAGATGTTGGGGGCAGTCGGGTGATGGAGTGGCAGGTCCTGGCCGGGTGGATGGAATGTTGTCTTGGCTGGGCTTGAAGTGCTTAGGGGAGGTAGGTTGAACTAGGGTATGTCACTAAGGCTTGGGATAGGTCTTAGGGAGAGGTAAGGTGGGTGTAAGGCGCGACTGGCCGAGAGAGGAGGGGATTGGCCGGGTAATGATGTGTTGGTGTTGGCCGAATGGGAGAAGGTCAGGTATAAGGCACAACAAAGGGGGATATGAAGTGAGTTGGGGGAGGTTAGGGTGTTAGCTAGGGGCTGTCACTAAGGCTTGGGGTAGGTCTTAGGAAGAGGTAAGGTTGCTAGCTAAGGGAAGAGGGGCAGGTGGTGCAAGTGATGGTCCTGGCCGAATGGTGGAAGGTGGCAGGTGCTGGCCGGGTGGATGGGATGTTAGCTAGGCTAAGGGAAAGTGGCGGGTGTATGGCTAGGAATGGAGGGGAGTGGAGAAGAGGTGATGTTGAGATGGGGTACTAACCGGAAAGGAGGTGGCTGTGGTAATGACCAGAGGTGGTGGAGGGAGGTGGTAGCCGGAAGATGGTGGCAGGCGGGTGTGAAGTGCAGGTGGTAGCCGAGTGGAGGTGGAGCCAGGTGGGGGGCGACGGTGGTGCTGCTGGGGGTTGATGGGAGTGAAGTGGGTGAGAGAGAGGGCAGGTGAGAGAGGAGAGAAAGGGCTCAGAGCTGCCCAAAAATCCCATGCCTCGCCCGCATGAATGGGAGGGATATTTATAGGCTTAATGGGGTCGGTGGCTGGGATGGTATTGGGGAGTCGGTTGGGCTGGTTTGGTGGTAGTGGTTTGGGGGTATGGTGTGCTAGATATTTAGATGGGCCAGATTTTTGTTTTGGGTGGTTTGGGGATATGGTGTGCTAGGTATTTAGGTGGGTTGGTTTTGTGGTTTAGGGCTTAGTTAGGTAGGTTGGGCTTAGGGTGTGGTTTAGTGGAGTGGGTTAGGTGTTTAGGCTAGGATTAGGGTGAGGTTAGGGGGATTAGGCTAGGATTAAAGAAGTGGGTTAGGTGATTAGACTAGGATTAGGGAAGGATTAAGGAAGTGGGTTAGGTGATTAGGCTAGGATTAGGGTGAGGGTTAGGTTTTAGGGAAAATGGTTAGGTGGGGTGAGCTAACTTAGGGTTAGGTTTAGAAGCATCCCTTTGGCCTTCGACCCATGGACCTAGTTACAGTAAGTTGGTGCAACCCTAGGTTAGGCGTAGGTGCATACAAGCTTAAACCCACACTCATTAGGCTAAACCCACATGATTAACCCAAAACTTGACACAAAAGTCAAGCCCACCATATTTTCACTCATATTTTATCTCCCATTCTCTCTCATACCCAAGCTTTTCACGTGAATTTCTTGTGGGCCTCACCTCCATTTATGAGAAGGTGATGTGGGCCATGGATGTGGATATTGGATTGGATCTTCGGATCTAAATCCAAATCCAAACCCATATACATGTTTGGATTTAGATTTGGATCTGGATATATGGTCCAGATCTGAACCAAATATGATTTTCTAACTCCTTTATAGTATTTTTGAAACGGACGGTTTGTGCGAGGCCTGACAACATCAATACTCCGTCTTGCGTTGGGTTTTCGCCAACATTGTCGTCCGCTCCTTTTCTCACCTTCTGGAGATTATTTTGAACAATTGGTTGATAACAGGGGCTTGGATGTTCGAGATTTTGGGGATGATTCTGATACGAAAGTTGATGTGTCGGGCTCGACATATGCTCCGATTTTGGGCTGTCTTTCGCTTCACTGGTCCTACTTTCATCATGCTAAGTTGCTTTCCAGGGTTTCAAAATACCTTTTTAAAGGTTTTAAAACTATATAACACATATTTTAAAACATGTATAGTTTAAACATATGTATAAGGTTGCCTAGAAGGCTCCTGGGTTTCTAGACTCAAAATAGCCCTTTGGGGCTGCTTTTGCAAAACTAGGTGTTTTGGGGAAATCGTGGGATTTTGGGGTATTTACATATGCCCCTCTTTGGCATTATCCAAATTGATTTGGATAATGGCAAAGACGACAACACCCCTTTCGATGTCTCCCTAAATCTATCCACAGAAATATGGGATCGTCCCAATCTTTAGCAAAATCTCACTTTTAAAACCCTAGTAGGAGGAGATATCACGCCAAAGGGATATACAAATGGTTCATGGTCCTAAACGGGATCATGTTTATGCAAGTGTCCATGCGTGGGTATGCAGATGCATGATATGGATGGGACGCCAAGAATGGCGACCTCCTAGAGACCAGATATGGTCGAACTCTTGAGACTTACGAAGGCCTGCTGCTCCAAGTGAGTAGACCCTATGCTGTTCGATGTTCTATTTTTCAAAATCTATTTACAAAAGGGAAAACTGCTTTGAGCCTCAATCCTAAAGATCTCGAGCTCTCCGTGTTTGCCTTTGCTTGAGTCTTGACACTCGCTAATCTAGCGGAGGTTTTATAAGAAAACAAGCTACATTTCAAGATTCCTACGTCTTACTCGAAACGTCGAATTCTCAAACAAAATGAAATTCAAGTAAGTAAATCCTATTTTTACTTTAGGATTCCTCGAAATGAACCATGTTTTACTTGGGATAAGCCAGGGATGGGAAAGAGATACCATAGTCCTTTTTGAAGTGTCCCGTGGTTTAAGACATAGAAGGCGGAAAACTGCTCTTTTTGAGCTTTTTGGCCTCTTTTTTCTTTTTTTTCATAGAGGGTCTCCCTCTGGGAGTATTTTTTCTTTAATCCCTCTTTTTCACAAGAGAATCAAATTTTTCTTTTTGATTCTGGTTTCTTTCTTTTGGAAAGAGACTTTTGATGGGGAATTCCCTTTATTTTGGCCACGTTTTCCTTGTGGAAGGAGAAGAGAAGAGGGGAGGACTTATCCCAAGGTCACACTCGATCCATTCCAGATCAGCCTATTTAGAAATAGCACGTACTACTTGCAAGTATCTTGCTATATTTAATTAGGCCTTTCTTTGTAAGAAGGAGGATTTTGAAAAGTAACCACGTGTTTGGAAAACTCCACTCTTTCACAAGTGCGAATTCTCTCACTTAGGGTCACACAATTCGCCTTTGAACCTTACTTTCGAAGTTTCAAAGCAGCTATCCCTAAGGGTTTTTGAAAATGAGAATTTAACCCAAATCCTACACATAATACTTCTTTAAGTATTGAATGTTGATAGGATCTGCTAAATTCCTACCTTCTACATCGATCAACCAATATGAGTTGTTCGTGGTGGTTGCACGTACAACATAGGGTCCATCCCACTTAGGGTGCCACTTTCCAAGTGGATGTGGGCCACGATAGTGAATGATTTTCAAAACTAGATCTCCCACGTCAAAGTGGCGAGGTCTCATGTGTTTGTCATAATGTCAGGCTATCCTTTGTTGTATGCATGAGCATAATCCATAGCAAGGAGTTGCCTCTCATCTAGCAAATCTAGTTCGGCCATCCTAGCATGCTGAAGCGTCTCTAGGGGGAGGTCGAGTGCGATGGATGTATGGAATAAATGCAATTGTGTATGAATGGGAAGAATGACGTTTGTGCCATAGACCAATTCGAATGGTGTGGCATTCGTGGGAGTCCGGATGGAAGTCCTATAAGCCCATAAGGCTTCATCCAGCTTCTCGTGCCACGTCCTACCCTTCTCTAAAGTTTTCTCAATTATACTAATGAGAGTCTTATTCGTGGCTTCAGCTTGGCCGTTGCCATGAGGGTAGTAGGGCAAGAAGAAGTGATGAGTTATGCCATACGTGTTGCACAACTTAACCATCCGCTCGTTTTTGAATGGGGTGCCATTATCGGACACAAGGTCTCTTGAAACCCCAAATCGAGCCAAGATATTCCTCCTAATGAAAGCCACCACATGTTGCCCCTGTACGTTGGTCAGGGAGATGGCTTCCACCCATTTGGAGAAATACTTAGTGGCTGCTAAAATGAATCTATGCCCATTCGATGCCTTTGGAAAGATCGGGCCTACGATATCAAACGCCCACATGGTAAATGGCCAGGGGCTGACCACGAAATGCAATGCAGATGAGGGGATATGAATGGCGTGCCCATGTACTTGACATGGATGACACTTCCTAACATGATCGTGACAATCCTTTTTCAGGGTGGACCAAAAATAAACCGCTCTAAGTATTTTCATTGCCATCATGTTGGCATTAACATGACCTCCACATTCTCCATCGTGGAACTCATGCATAACAGTCCTAGCCTCCTCTAGATCGACACATCTTAGTAGGATGCTGGTAAAACTTTTTTTGTATAAAACCCCACCCAAAATGGTGTATCGGTAGAAATTTTACGGATGAATGCCTTATCTTTGGATGTGGCATCCTCGGTGAATCCCCCATTTTCTAGAAAACGTTTGATGTCATAAAACCAAGGTTTTTCAACAGAATCTGGATTATTTTGGCAAATATCCAAATCATGTGTGGATGGGTTGGGTGCATGCCATATTTCTAAGGATTGAGTTCCCGAAATGGGATCGACCTTTAGGGATGAACCCAAGGAGGAGAGGGCGTCGACAATGCCATTATCCTCTCTTCCTACATGCGTGAGTCTACACGATTGGAATGACTCAACCAATCGAGTGGCCAACTCGTGATATGGAAGAAGTTTTTCATTTCGCACTTGCCAAATTTTCAAAACTTGGTTTATAACAAGGGGCGAATCTCCAAAGACCTCGATGCATGATGCCCCTAGAGTTTTCGAAACCCTTAAGCCTTGTATGAGTGCTTCATACTCAGCTATGTTGTTGGAACATTCAAAATCTCGGCGGATTGCTATGGGAATCTCGCCCTTTTCAGAGGATATGAGGATGACCCCAGCACCAGCCCCTCGTTGGTTTCGTGCCCCATCGAAGTGCATTTTCCACACTTGGTTTTCAAAAGAGTTTGCCAAAATGTGGTTTTGAAAATGGTTTTGCAATATGCCTTCATCAGGCATTTCACTAAATGTGGGATATGCGTCCTCCAGGGGGAACTCAGCCACATAGTCTGCTAGGGCTTGCCCCTTAATGGAGATCTAGTGATGGTATTTCAGGTCATACTCCATTAGAAGGAGTTGCCATTTGCCCAATCTACCAGTGAGAATGGGGTTTTCGAATAAGTGCTTGATTGGATCAAGCTTGGACACTATCCAGATCTCATGATCTAGGAAATAGTGTCGAAATTTCTAGCAGGCCCAGACTAGGGCCAAGCACGTCTTCTCCATGGCTTGATAATTCCTTTCATAAGCCAAGAGAGTTTTCGAAATATAATAGATGGCATACTCCTTATGGGTGTCATCCTCGTATTGAGCTAATAGAGCTCCCAAAGCATTCGCATGCACGGAAATGTAAAGCAAAAGAGGTTTTCCTTGCTTTGGAGGATTCAAAACAGGGGGATTAACCAGGTATGCCTTTAGTCTTTTGAAGGACTTTTGGCAGTCGTCATCCCATGAAAATTTCGTGCCCTTCCTCAATAATTTGTTAAAGGGTTCGCATCTAGTCGCCAAGTTTGATATAAACCGACGAATGGATTGTAATCGACCCTGGAGGCTACGAATCTGTGTGAGTTTGGAGGGTGGAGCCATGTCTATGATGGCTCGACACTTAGAGGGGTCGACTTCTATACCCCTTTGGCTCACCATAAAGCCTAGAAGCTTTCCGGATTCTACCCCGAATACACATTTTTGAGGGTTTAGCTTTACTTTGTAAAGTCTAAGCTTTTTGAAAATCTTTTGCAAATATTCAATATGAGTGCATCGGGTTTTGGATTTTGCCAAGAGATCATCTACATACACTTCTACGAGCTCATGAATCTGATCATGGAAGATTGTGGTCATGGCTCTCTGGTATGTTGCGCCGGCATTTTTCAAACCAAAGGGCATGACTGTATAGCAGTACGTGCCAAATGGTGTTGTGAATGCGGTCTTACCCTGATCTCGTGGACTTAATTTAATTTGATTATACCCTGAATAGCCATCCATAAATGAAAAGATCTCGTGATTTGCAGTACTATCGACTATCAAATCTATGTTTGGTAAATGATAATTATCCTTTGGAGTGGCTTTATTCAGGAAACTGAAATCGATGCATATTCGAATCTTCCCATTGGTTTTTCGAACCACAACGATGTTTGATAACCAATCAGAATACGCAATGGGTTTTATAAATCCGGCTTTTAGCAGATCTTCTAAACCCTCTTTGACTTGTGCGTGTACATTCAGATGACGATGTTCGACAATGCTGGGGTCTATGCCCGGCATGTCTTCATACGTTCATGCAAACACTTCTAAGTAGGTTCGTAGAAATGCAATGAATGTTGATCTTTCATGCTCATGCAAACATGTGCCTACTTTAATGAGTCTGGGATTAGAATCACTCCCTAGGTTCACCTCTATGAA
The DNA here is from genome assembly GCA_036023115.1 of Brasenia schreberi. Taxonomy (NCBI): domain Eukaryota; kingdom Viridiplantae; phylum Streptophyta; class Magnoliopsida; order Nymphaeales; family Cabombaceae; genus Brasenia; species Brasenia schreberi. Next base: position 23,038,446 of record JAYKKT010000090.1, read on the forward strand.
ATCTCCTCCTACTGAATTGGAAGGTCTTTCAAAATCGAGAATTTTATGAAATTCTGGGAGTTCAGAAGTGAGATCTTCCTCAAGGGGATTCACTTCTAGGCTTCGATCATTCTCGTGGGTTATAGACCCGAGGGAATTTGATGCATGGATTTTCAAAAGACCTGGTTTTATACTTGGAATTTCTATTGACTTCGAAGTGTTTGGTCTCGTTATGCAGACGACGTTCCTTTCAAAATCCTTTTCTTTTTCCAAAGCTTTACAAGGAGCAGCTAGGTACAAAATCTTTTTGGTATTTTGTAAATTTTTGATTTTTTTGTGTTTTTGCGAAACAAGAACTTTAGAAACTATACAAACTACTCTTTTTTCGAGTTTTTGATTTTCCAATATTTTTGGTTTTTGCAATTTTTCTATCATACCTACAAAGGGAAAACACTACGGGTTAGACTCGGAATAAGAGGTCCAAATCGTAGGTTTCTTCTAGGGTAGGCTCCAGGGCACCCTTGACCCAGGTGGTCACAGGGGGTGGCTCTGGTGGTATTTTGGGAGTATAGCCGATCCCATATCTGCTTGGGTTGGCCCTAGGAAGTATGGGTTCTAGGAGACCCTGGTTTTGTGCCCCTAGACTCTTATAAGTCAAATAGCCCATGTTCAACAGCATGTTCCACGATTTTTTGTTTTTGGAGAAGTTTGAATACAAATCGTGGTCTTGGAACTTGCTGTCGTCTATGTCGTACACATAGGGCTTCTTGTCCAGGGGTTTTGGAAATAAGGGATTCTTGGGTCTTCCTAAAAGGGTTAGAACTTTGAGGGGGCCAGCCTTGGGCGGCCCCTTCACATACACAACCTTCCTAGGGTTTTTTAACATGAGCCTTGTTGGCTCAAGCAGCGTTTGCCCCAGTTTTACCTCATGGGTTTGGGAGCTTGACAAGCAGGGGGAGTTTATGACCCCCTGAAGTTGAGGGTGACTCTCTTCTAGGATCACAATGATTTGGTCCCTGAATGGGATCTTGACACACCTGTGGAAGGTGGATGGCACAACGCACAAGCTGTGTATCCAGGGCCTTCCCAACAAGAGGTTATAATGGGGGTGGATGTTCAAGACATGGAACACCCCCGTGTGTGCTATCCCTCCCGTTTCCATGGGGAGTTCGATAGATCCTATGGGTCTAAACGCATTCCCATCGTATCCAGTGATAATGATGGGATTGGGATGAATGGATGTCAAGGTGACTCCGATTTGATTCGCCACATGAAGTGGAAGGATGTTGAGCCCTCCTCCCCCATCGACAAGGCACCTGTCCAGAGAGTGGTTATTTATAACCACCTCGATATGCAGGGCCTGGTTATGGGCTTTGTAGGGTCTATCTACATCGTCTTTCTAGAATACGATGGGCATTTTCGCTCCTATAGAGGCCACATGCTTGGACAAAGACTCAGGGGTGATGTTCGAACTAATCCTGCTCTTTCTAGAATTTTCTCTAACACTAGTCTATGCCTAGGCGAAGTTTGTATAAGCTCTAGGATGGACATGAATCTTTGAAAGATGGTTTTCGAAATCATACACCTTTAAAATAATATTTTCTTTGTCCGTTTTTTACGGAACTCTAGGAATACATGCTTTTGAGGGGCCAGGCACACTAACCACCTTTTTAGCACTTTGTAGATGTGGGGGTTGGTAGATCCTCCCGGATCTTGTCACCTCCCCCATGATCAACCTAAGTTTCGTACTAATAATGGCTCTAATTGAGAGATTTGGAGCACCTTGAATGATTAACATTGGTTTGACCAGGGACGAAACTCTTGATGGTCCCCGGATGACTACTTGGGCGGGTTTCTTATATAGTATGAGAGTAGACGCACAAGTAGGTGAACCAGACTCACATGCATGCACTAGATTCTTTGAAATTGAAAGAGCACATACCTCTTTTCCCTTCCCACTGGTACTTGCATGCTTGGGGAAGGGTTCTTTGAAGATAGCTTGGCAGGCTCAGGTTCTTCAGCGACTTGGAGCCGGCCTTCTACTATCAAATTCTCGATTTTATTAAGGAGGGAGAAGCACCGCCTTGTATCATAGCCTTTGAGCCGATGATACTTGCAATAATTGTTTAAAAACCCTCCCTTCGAAGTGACTCTCTCAAGAATCTCGGGGAGTTCGATCATGCCTTGGGCAAGTAGGAGGTCTAGGACCTCTGTCACAGGTTGCCCCAGCGGAGTATACTCCCATCTTTCGAAGGGCTTTTGAAAATTCCTCTCCTTTTCATTTTCAGATTTTTCAAAAGCTTTTGAAGCACTTGCCGGGCTTGGATCCACCCGGACATTTATCGATTTTATGGGGTTTTGCTCATTTGTCCATGGTGGATGGCCCATAGTTGATGGGCTTCTCCAAGCGAGTTTTCAAAATTGGATTTCCTTTCCATAAGTGGTCGTACACCCCCTTTTTCAAATTTGTTTTGAAAAGGGATGCTTTCTTTATTAACTTATGGAAAGTAGAGATTTCATGAAGCGAGAGAAGGGTTTTCAGCTCGTTTCTAAAATTATCGAGGATGAGCATGACTGCACATCCTTCTGATATGGGCTCTCGCACTTGGCGCAAGAGAGACCTCCAATGAACGATGAACGTATGTCTGTCCTCATTTGCACCTTGTTTTGTATCCCTCAAGGTGTTTAAAGTCGGCGTGACTTCTACGTTATGCGAGAATCTCTACATAAAGCAGTTCGCTAACTCTTCAAAAGTTACGAACTGGCTAAGATCGTAGGAAGCCAGCCATTTGGCAGCTGTGCACTTGAGGGACAAAGGGAACCAATACACCCATTTCATCGAGTCCTTCTTTTTCTTATGGGCTCGACGAGAGAAAAGCTACAAGTGAGACCTAGGGTCTCCCATGCCATCATACCGATGGAAGTTCGGTATTTCATCGTCACTGTCTGTTTCGTAATCCACACGTAGGAAATCAGACAGGGCGTAACTTCTTTTCTCTTTATTTTGCCCTCTTAGCAGCTGTTGTAGGGCTTTACGGTCCTTGTGTGTGAAGGACTCGTGGTATCGGTTACCTTCCATTGCGGAAGTCTCCTTGTGTTTGCGAGGTTTTTCAAATTTCTTCTTGGCCTTTGGTTCGCCATTGGACGAACATGAATCGCCCGCTTCAGCCTCTTGGCTAAGAGTGGCGATTTTGGCCTCGAAGTCCCTTCTCAAATCTTCAATCTCTTGTTTTTTCGAAAACCTTCGAGATTGAGAACTTGATGCGCAAGAGCCACGGCTAGATACCTCTTGGGAGCCTGGACTCGACATGCTTCAATATGCTTTTTCTTTTCAAAACAAATCCTATGTATGAAAAATGCAAACAAGCAAAGTTTAAAACACTTTAGGAAATTTTTTTTATGAGGTTTCTCTACATGAACTGACTCTGCACAAGGCGCAGGCCCCACCGGGCTTGCCAAATCTGTAGACACTAAAAAACCTCACCTCTGGTTCTTAGGCCTGAAGCGAATCTTTTCGTGTGTCTAAGTCGTATTTTAAAAAAAGGGTGTGCTAGCTAGCTTGCTTAAGCTAGCGAAGAAACGTTTTGAAATCTGACTTCTATCGGGGCGATTGTGAGCAAGTGAGCTCTTTTCGTCGCAGACCTTCTTGCACCGATGCGCAAGGGTCAATCTGTACGCTTGGCAAAGTCTTTTTAATTAAACCTCTTTGAAAAATACCCTAAGTGTTTGGGGCTTTGTATGTGCAATTTCAGATTTTATTACACGTGGGATTTGCACGTGCCTATGCCTTTCTTTTTATCTCTTTTTCGGGCCAACTAGGTGTGTGCGCAAGTGACCTAGATTGGGAGATTTTTGAGCGGGAGTGTGGGGCTTGCTTTGATGCAATATGCGTCCTAACTCGTGGTATGGCATATATGCAATGCAAACTCATGCAACTCCAAAGGGAAAACCAAATTGAAAGACAATGTGGAAGGGAAATGACTTAATGTAAATTTGCAAAAGGGAAATTGCAAAAGAAAAATATGGCTATATCTAAAGAGAGGAAAGGCTCAATTGTGCAAGTGTGTGTCGTGTATATATGTAAAGACTATGCACACTGCTGAACCTTAAAACCCAAATCTTAAAGACATAGCCGAAGGGAAATACTTATAATATATATGGGCCCGAAGGTCGCCAACGTGTGCATGGGTGTTGTGTGTATATTGAAAGACAACTCACACGACTTGTAATGAAACCCAAATATAATTGCAATATGGCCTTGACTAAGGTCTTGGGAGTGAGAGCGAAAGCTCAATGTGTGTGAGTGTAGAATTGAAATACTACGCACACGACATGAATGAAAACACCCCAAAACGAAATTGCAATAGGCCCTTACTAGGGTCTTGGAAATAAGAGCGAAAGCTCAATGTGTGTGATTGTGAAAATTGAAAGACAACACACACAACTTAATAAAAACCCACGCAACTTAAATCATATAAGTATAGCTATATCTTAAGGGCTGATTAGGCTCATGTGTGTGTCAAAATCGTGTGCAGCTAAGACCAGAATAGGCTCAAGTGCACGTGTGTGTGGTGTGCCAAACCACATTATTACAAGCGGGGGGAGACAACGCTCCATTATTACAACCCCGTATCAAATTTAATTAAGCATAAGCAAGTCTATAACAAGGACCGAGTTAGGCACTTACGTATAGCTGGTCCGGGGGTGACTTGCTTGGCTTTGGCCTAGTGAGTCTCCTTGGACAGCCGAAGGGGAGCTCCTTTGGTGCAGGTGGGCGCCAAGTAGGGTCTTAGCCGAGTGGGTGCTTTGAGGATGGCCGAATGTAAGGCGCAGCAAGGAGGGTCTTTGAGTGAGTTGGGGCAGGTTCGGTTCTTAGCTAGGTGGTGGCAGGTTGAAGGGTGGAGGTTTAGCCAGGGGCTGAGATAGGTGGCTGAGGGAAGGTGGGGATGTAGGGTATGAAATGGCCGGGTGTAAGGGAGATGTTGGGGGCAGTCGGGTGATGGAGTGGCAGGTCCTGGCTGGGTGGATGGAATGCTGTCTTGGCTGGGCTTGAAGTGCTTAGAGGAGGCAGGTTGAACTAGGGTATGTCACTAAGGCGTGGGGTAGGTCTTAGGGAGAGGTAAGGTGGGTGTAAGGCATGGCTGGCTGAGAGAGGAGGGGACTGGCCGGGTAATGATGTGTTGGTGTTGGCCGAATGGGAGAAGGTCGGGTATAAGGCGCAACAAAGGGGGATATGGAGTGAGTTGGAGGAGGTTAGGGTGTTAGCTAGGGACTGTCACTAAGGCTTGAGGTAGGTCTTAGGGAGAGGTAAGGCTGCTAGCTAAGGGAAGAGGGGCAGGTGGTGCAAGTGATGGTCCTGGCCGAATGGTGGAAGGTGGCAGGTGCTGGCCGGGTGGATGGGATGTTAGCTAGGCTAAGGAAAAGTGGCGGGTGTATGGCTAGGAATGGAGGGGAGTGGAGAAGAGGTGATGTTGAGATGGGGTACTAACCGGGAAGGAGGTGGCTGTGCTAATGACCGGAGGTGGTGGAGGGAGGTGGTAGCCGGAAGATGGTAGCAGGCGGGTGTGAAGTGCAGGTGGTAGCCGAGTGGAGGTGGAGTCAAGTGGGGGGCGACGGTGGAAGGTGGTGCTGTTGGGGGTTGATGGGAGTGAGGTGGGTGAGAGAGAGGGCAGGTGAGAGAGGAGAGAAAGGGCTGAGAGCTGCCCAAAAATCCCATGCCCCGCCCGCATGAATGGGAGGGGTATTTATAGGCTTAATGGGATTGATGGTTGGGATGGTATTGGGGAGTCGGTTGGGCTGGTTTGGTGGTGGTGGTTTGGGGGTATGGTGTGCTAGATATTTAGGTGGGCCAGATTTTTGTTTTGGGTGGTTTGGGGATATGGTGTGCTAGGTATTTAGGTGGGCTGGTTTTGTGGTTTAGGGCTTAGTTAGGTGGGTTGGGCTTAGGGTGAGGTTTAGTTAGGTGGGTTGGGATTAGTTAGTTAGGTGTTTAGGCTAGGATTAGGGTGAGGTTAGGTGTTTAGGCTAGGATTAGGGTGAGGTTAGGGGGATTAGGCTAGGATTAAAGAAGTGGGTTAGGTGATTAGGCTAGGATTAGGGTGAGGGTTAGGTTTTAGGGAAAATGGTTTGGTGGGGTGAGCTAACTTAGGGTTAGGTTTAGAAGCATCCCTTTGGCCTTCGACCCATGGACCTAGTTGCAGCAATTTGGTGCAGCCCTAGGTTAGGTGTAGGTGCATACAAGCTTAAACCCACACTCATTAGGCTAAACCCACATGATTAACCCAAAACTTGACACAAAAGTCAAGGCCACCATATTTTTACTCATATTTTATCTCTCATTCTCTCTCATACCCAAGCTTTTCACGTGAATTTCTTATGGGCCCCACCTCCATTTATGAGAAGGTGATTTGGGCCATGGATGTGGATATTGGATTGGATCTTCGGATCCAAATCCAAATCCAAACCCATATACATGTTTGGATTTGGATTTGGATCTGCATATATATGGTCCAGATCTGATCCAAATCTGATTTTCTGACTCCTTCATGGTATTTTCAAAACGGACAGTTTGTGCGGGGCTTGACAGCATCAGTACTCCGTCTTGTGTTGGGTCTTCGCCAACATTGTCGTCCGCTCTTTTTCTCACCTTCTTGAGATTATTTTGAACAATTAGTTGATAACAAGGGCTTGGATGTTCGAGATTTTGGGGATGATTCTGATATGAGAGTTGATGTGCCGGGCTCGACATATGCTCCGATTTCAGGCTCTCTTCCGCTTCACTGGTCCTGCTTTCATCAGGCTAAGTTGCTTTTCGGGGTTTGAAAATACCTTTTTAAAGGTTTTAAAACTATATAACACATATTTTAAAACATGTATAGTTATGTACAGGGTTGCCTGGAAGGCTCCTGGGTTTCCAAACTCAAAATAGCCCTTTGGGGCTGCTTTTGCAAAACCAGGTGTTTTGGGGAAATCGTGGGATTTTGGGGTGTTTACAGATGCCTCTCTTTGGCATTATCTAAATTGATTTGGATAATGGCAAAGACGACAATACCCCTTTCAATGTCTCCCTAAATCTATCTACGAAAATATGGGATCGTCCCAATCTTTAGCAAAATCTCACTTTTAAAACCCTGGTAGGAGGAGATATCACGCCAAAGGGATATACAAATGGTTCATGGTCCTAAACGGGATCATGTTTAAGTCTCAATTTTGCAAAAACTCAAAATCCAACAGTTGAAGCCTGAATCAAAAGTAGACTCAGAAAGTAGGTTCACAAGCCTAGAAAGCACCCTAGCCTGACAAAAGCAAGATCAAAAGGCAAAAGGAAAGCCCAGGACAGAAACAGACTACAAGCCCGGAGCATCAAATACCAAGCCAAGAGCATCCACCAAAATAATAGAAATCCAAGCCTGAAACGACAAAGATGAACTGAAATAGAGTCTACAAAGGTGAGAAGGAGTTCGGACGACAAAATTGAGGAAAACTCAGCACAAGATGGAGCGCTGATGAAGCCATGACCCACACAAAATGTCATTCCCGAAACGCCAAGAAGGACTGAAGAAACAAAAAATTGGATTGGACCTAGACCCAAATAGTGTTTGGATTGGATCTAGATCCCAAAATATCCGAGATCCAAACCCAAATGATATTTGAGCCAGATCTGGATCTTAAAATATCCGAGATTCGAGATCTTGACCCAAATAGTATTTAGATCAGATCTGAATTCCAAGATCCAAATCCAAGATCCATATCTAAGACCCACCTCATTTTCCTATAAATAGAGGTGAGGTGGTGCCCACAAGTTCACGTGAAATTCAAGGAGGCTTGGAGAGAGATTGCATAAAGTAGGTGAGAGAAATAGTAGGCTAGCCTTGTGGGCTTAATCAAGGGCATGGGTTCAAACCTTGTATGAACTTAGGCTCAAACCAAGGGGCTGCACCAACTTGAAGAGGGGCTGCACAAGGGCGTGGAAGCATGGGTGAAGCATGGTGGACCGGCTCCAAGAGGTAGGTCTCTAAACCTAACTCTAAACTAGCCTAAACCACCTAACCCACCTCTCTAAACCTAACACTAAACTAGCCTAAACCTAACCCTCTCACCTAAACTCCCATCGAACCACCTGCCACCCTAACGCCCCCGGCACTCTACCGCGTGCCTAGCTCCACCTTCCCGCACGCCTAGCGCCTACCAGCCCCACCATCGGCCTCACTCCATCCCACCGCCTTACATGTCCCTCACCTTCCCAACCATACCACCATCTGCCCCACACACCACATCACACCCTCCTACCATAGCCAACCTGCCTTACCACCCATGCCCGCATAGCTCCAGCCGCCTGTCCCACTACCTAACGCCAGCCGAACCCTCTACAGCATCGGCCAGGCGCTCCCAGCGCCTGTCTCTTGCCGCGTGCCCCTGCCTGCAGCCTACCTTAGCCAGCTCCAGCCACAAACCACCTAAGACCCCTGCTTAGGCTGTGACCTACCTCAACCGAGACCTCCCAGCTGCACCTTTCCCTTAGGGCCGACTAGAACCAACCACACCTTAGGTCGTGACTCACCCAAACCAGCCCTATATCCGGCCGAACCTAGGCCCTTCCAAGCTCCAAACATACAAGCCTCCCCCAAGCTCAAACTCACATCAATAAACCCACTTAGGGAGACCCGTCTCTTGGCTGCCAACATGGACAAAAGCCCAAGCAGGAGTGAGAGGAAAAGCCGTCCACTTGTAAGTGTTTAAATTTGGTTTTTACCTTACTCCTTTTAAATTTAATTCAATTTGATACGGGGTTGTAATAATGGAGCGTGGTCTCCCCCCGAAATGTAATATTGGTGCTTGATACACGAAGCACACACGTACACTTGAGCCATATTGCTCATAAATGTACACAAGACACCCACGTGCAGTTGAGCCTTTCCGCTCTTAATTGCACACTATTACACACACATTGAGCCTTCGCTCTTAAGCTAAAGACTTTAGTGAAAGCCGTGCAATTCAATTCCGGGTTGTTACATTCATGTCATGTGAGTTTGTCATTTAAATTTCACACTCGCACCCAAGAAGTACTTGAGAACTTGCTCCACACTCTCACGCACCTTTTGAGCCTTTGTTGCTCATAAGATATAGTGTATTTATATACTTTCCAACTGCGTGAGTTTTACATTCAGTTGTGTACGCACTTACATTTTCGGGTGGTTCAATTTATGTCGTGTGAGTTTGTCATTTAAATTTCACACTACACACACGCGTGCATTGAGCCTTTCCGCTCTTATCATATATCTATATTTCAATTTCGGAAAAGTTCAATTCATGTCGTGTGAGTTTGTCATTTAAATTCCACAATACACACACGCGTGCATTGAGCCTTTCCACTCTTACTATACTTATATTTCAATTTCGGCAAGTTCAATTCCAGTTGTGTGAGTTGTCTTTCCATTTACACACCAAGAGCACTCACTCACAATTGAGCCTTTCCGCTCTTAAGATATAAGTATATTTCAATTATGCAATTTACATTCAAGTTGTGTGAGTTGCTTTCAAGTTCAGGTATTTCTCTTAAGCTGCGTGAGTTGCACTTCCATTAAGGTATTTATATTAAGTTGTGTGTATGAGTTGCTTTCGATTCGAGCTTAGCTCACATTATCATACCAAACCCGACAAATATTTGTGCATCCTTACATTCGCGTATTTTTAAAAAGGAAACCTCGAAACTACGCTCAAACTCGCTAAATTTAGGCCACTTGAAGCACACACGTCCGTCCTAAAATAGCTAAAACTCGAGAGACTTGAAACCGTCAACCCCGTAATAAAAACTGCAAATTAGGCATACATCGAAACATTTACTTTTCTTTCAAAAGTATATGTTTGTTTAGATGAAAAAAGTTTTCTAAGCGCTTAGATCGACTCTTGAGCACCGGTTCAAGAAGGTTTCAAGCGAAAAGATCCTGCTTGCTCACAATCGCTTTTCAAAACATCAGATACTTTAAAAACTTCACTAGCTTGAGCAAGCTAGCTGGCACACCCCTAAAAGCAACGTAAACTTGAAAAGGTTCACTTCAGGCCCCAAAAGCCAAGAGTGGGAATTTTCGTGCTTATAGTAGTGAATATACCTCGGTAGAATTTCTTAAATTCTGTAAAGACTTTGGTATTGCAAAGCAAAATACAATACCTAAGACACCTCAATAAAATGGTATAGCTGAGAGATACAAGAGAACCTTACTAAATATGACAAGGTCTATGTTGATGAATGCCTCTCTATCAAGGGTATTTGGGGGAGAAGTAGTAAGTACAATGGTTTACATACTCAATAGAGTACCGTGTAAAGCTGTATTCATTACACCATATGAAATGTGGTTTGGAAGAAAACACAACCTAAGTCATCTCAGGAGGTGGGAATCTATTGTACATGTAAAGATCCTTGATCAGTCTAGAGATAAGCTAGACAGTAGGTCCTTAAGATGTATATTCATTGAATATCTGAAAGGTTTAAAAGGATATCAGTTTTATCATAAGGACTACAGACTCATTGAAAGTAGAGATATTGAATTCTTAGAAGATACTAAGAATGACATCCTGGAAAACAATGATAAATGTGTTGATGATCTAGTAGATCTAGATCAATCATCTTTTGAGCCCATTGAAGATCTTCCTGAAACTACCGAAACCTTAAGTGAACATAAAAGGCCAAGAGTCACTCCGTCCTACTTAAAGGATTATCACACTTATCTTGCAGAAGAAATATAATTCGGTGGATTTAGATGAGTTGACTGATAACTTGACTTATCAGGAAGCTATGAACTCATCAAAAGCAACAGACTAGGGGAAAACCATGGATGAAGAAATTGAATCCATTGAGAAAAATAAAGTCTAGGAATTGACTGATTTGCTAAAAGAAAGGAAAGCCATAGGCTATAAATGGGTTCTGAAAAAGAAATATAAAGACGATGGTATAATCAACAAGTTTAAAGCGAGGTTGGTTGCAAAGGGTTTTTCGTAAAAAGAGGGGATAGATTATGTTGAGACATATTCTCCAGTTCCAAAATTTGCATCCATACGTATAATCCTAACAATATCTGCATACTATGATTTGGATTTACATCAGTTAGATGTAAAGACAACTTTTTTACACAAAGATTTAGATGAAATCATATACATGCAGCAACCCGAAGGATTTATGGTTGAAAGCCAAGAAAATAAAGTATATAAGTTGAGAAAATCCCTATATGGCCTGAAATAGTCACATCGCCAATGGTATTTAACTTTTCAAAATGCCATTATAGAACTTGGGTTTGTGGCCAATAAACTTGATCACTGTGTATATGTCTAGAATAGTGGGAGCCACTTTGTCATCTTATCATTATATATAGATGACATATTGTTGACTGGAAATGACAACGAGATGATTGTCAAAACCAAGTCATGGTTGAACTCCAAGTTTGAAATGAAGGATATGGGGAAAGCATCCTATATCCTGGGAATAAAGATCTATCGAGATAGAGAATCTAAACTCTTATGCCTGAGTCAGGAGATATATTGACTATATCCTCAAGAAGTTCAAAATGGGTGAATGTAAGTTTGCTGATACACCTATTGTAAAAGGGGTCAAATTAAGTAAGGCTGATTGTCTCGATGAAGGAGACGATAAGCTTAATGTTCCTTATGCACAAGCTATGGGTAGCTTGATGTATGCTATGTTGTGTACAAGACCTGATATCAGCTTTGTTGTTGGTCTTGTAAGTAGATATCAAAGTAATCCTGGTTGGCATCACTAAGTAGCCGTGAAAAGGATTTTAAGATACCTGAAAGGAACAAAAGACTTGAAACTGTGTTTTCAAGTAGATGAACTGAAAGTGGTAGGATACTTAGATGCTGACTATGAGCAAATATTCTTATTTGGAGGTTTGTTTCTTGGGCATGCAAGAAATAGGGCTGTATAGCATTGTATACACAGGAAGATCAGTATGTAGCTTGTTGTATGGCTGCAACGAGTGTTGTCTGGATAAGCCGCTTCATAAGAGATTTGAAGTTGGAAATAACCGACGAGCTAATTGTTATTTACTGTGATAACAATACAGCAATTACTCTTATTAAGAGTAGAGCTGATTGCTAAAAAACAAGCATATAATGGTGAAATACCACTATGTTCATGATATGGTTATGAGAAAGGAAATATCCATCTCATATATGTCAACAAATGATATGTTGGCAGACCCCTTGACAAAAGGCATAACAGAGGAACTTTTCTCAAAACATGTTACAAAATGGGTTTGAGGTATGTTTGATTGTTGTGTAGCGAAATAGCTACACAACGGATAAAAGAGTTGTATAGGTAAACAACTATACAACGGATAAATTGTTGTGAAGGGAAATAACTACACAACGAGTATTGATTGCAGTAGCAATCATGAAAAGACAGTACTAGGTAAAACCCTGCAAAAGTGGGAGGAAACCAGTATGTCTGTTTTTGGTTTGACAGAACCTACCGACTACTACTCTTTCAGATTGTCATACAAGCATTGCTAGCATGAGTGTCGTCGCAGGCCTTGTTCCTATCCATCATGGTCTTGCATTGAAGGTGAGTGTCAGACCCTCATTTTTTTGATGACAAGTGAGATAGGATAATTGTGGAGAATTTTATAAAGAACATCGAAGGGATTTTCAGGTTGCTTGAGTCACTGAAGCCGAGCAATTAGTAGTGGCTGCCTTGTTTTGAGGGGAGGCATGAAGCTTGGGTGGAGGATGCACCAAACTTTGGTATGTGAACAAGGCCGTGAACAATCTTTTCGTAGGTTTAGCTTAAGAAGGAATTGTGGAGACAGTTCCTACCCACTAACTGGTAGTTTTCGTGCGTGAGGTCAACTCCATCAACCGAGACAAACCGGATTGAATGTTTGAGGAGATTCAGTGGTATATTGTTAGAGGTAGAGGACATGTGTGAGGTACATTTTCTTGTTCACTGATATCTACAAGCATAAAAAAATAGTTCTGAGATACATTTGCTTGTTTATACAAAAAAGAGAACATAGTAACATTTCAAAGGAAATTATTTAAGTAAGCAATTTTGCAGTTACACTTAAATGTGCATATACGTACCATTTCAATGGTAGGGATGCCGAACGAGACAAGCTGCACATTCATCAGCTTGTTGGCATCAGGTAGGACTGCAGCGAGACAAGCTAAGCACGATGTATATGGGTTAGTTAGTAAGATGGCCTAAGAACATATCTGGCTCACGATCGCTCTTGTCCTTCATTATGTATAGCATTCACAGATGGACTATATAATATTCACATTCTATATGTTGACAATGTATGAGCTAACCCGATGTGGTTCCAAACATCCTTAACATTTAGATCAAACGCTTGCTAAACATAGATTACTAAGAAGCAAGACCGAACTTGGGATGTGTTGAGCGCCTAAATGAAGCCACCCCTTTTTATAGTTGAGAGCCGTCTGATTCCAGGTTCTTCTCCATTGCTTTAGATGACTCTTCGGAAGGTGAGAAGCTGCCCTATTTTATATTAGAGAATGGGTTGATTTTAGCTTCTTCTCCACTCTTCTAGATAGTTTTTTCAACTTTTGCAGCAGTGGTTCATAACTCTTACGACTAATTTTAGAAAGGTTATTTATATGTTAATGAATCATTATTTTTATTTTAATGATGATAGTGGCTCACTATTCATGAGTTTCCATGCTGCCTCCTCTAGTTCATTTCCTATTGCTTATATTGGGAAGTGGGCAATTACTTCTATAAATGACTCCTTGAGTTCCACAGTTTTTGGTCTTAAAAGGTTTGATATTCCAAATCCTATTACTCTATCTAAGCCCACCATTTGGGTTCACTATTTGAATTACATCTTTATATAAACAGTTTAGTATTTGGATCTTCGTTTCTTATAGATCTGTATCAGGCAGCTACATCTGAAGTAGCTAACGATAATTGAAACACAAAATCTATCATAATGCTGCTTGAATCTGTTTATTGGATAAGGTTTTGAATTTGTATATCTCCTGGATATCTGATTAGACGTCATCCACGTTTGATGCACATGTAAGCACCATCAAATAAAGAACAACAGGAACATTAACGTTCACACGCTGAAGGTAAGGAGATCGGTGATCTAATATATCCAATCTATTCTTTGTGATAAGAAGATACCATTAAAGTTAAAAGGTAAATATTATAAAGCAACAATTAGACCTACCATGTTTTATGGTTATGAGTGTTGGGCAGTTAATAATCAACATGTACAAAAGATGTGTGACAGAAATGAAGATGTTGAGATGGATGAGTGGTCATACAAGAAAAGACTATTAGAAACAAATTAGGAGTGACACGAATAAAATAAATGAGAGAATATCTCTTAAGATGGTTTGGACATATAGAAAGAAGATCAAAAGAATAACCTGTAAGAAGCTATGAAAAACTAGATTTTGAAAGTATTAAAAGAGGTAGAGGATGACCACAAAAGTATTGGAAAGAAACAATAAAGAATGATCTAGCTTATTGTGAGTTAACTGCTAACATGGCACATGATAGGGCTATGTGGAAACAAAGAATCCATGTAGCTGACCCCGTCTAGTATGAGAAAAGGCTTAATAGTTATTGTTATTGTATCCTAACCATTTTCTAATCTAACTAATCGAATTAAGTATGAAAATTCATATCCAAATAATATTTGGATGTCCATATGAGTTCACCTTATAGGATATAGTTTATGTACTAAAACAAAAATAATTTCAAGGCATTTATGGATTTATTTTTGCATCCCACCCTTTAAGGAAGACAGGCAGAGAGAGAGAGAGAGAGTTGCAGGCTTTGAGAAGAGAGCAAGATGAAGCAAGAGACTCTCATTTTGTTCCCTCCCCAGCATGGCTCACCATGGTGGGGCTAGGCAAGCTCCTATATCTCACCCATGGGTTCTCTATCACAATCCTCATCGGAAAACCTCCATTCAACCTCGAAGATCCCCAACCTATTATTAACACTATCGAGTCCATCTGCCTCAGCATCACCTTTATCGAGCTGCCTATGTGACGAAGCCAAGCACGACGAGTTCCTCATCTGAATAACTCTACTCTTGCATCCTAGCCACGCATCAAACCATGGGCGTGACCATGAAGTCGTCCAAGATCATGGCCTTCATAATTAACTTATTTTCCATCGACTCCATGAGTGTTGCAGCAAGCTTAGTTAGATGTGCCTGCGTATGTTTACCTCACTTCTTCTGTTGGAGTGTTCTTGGTGTTCCTGTACCTTAACGTGCTGGATCGTCAATCGGATCTGAGCTCCAACAACTGAATTCGGTTCTGAATATTCCCGGCAACCCAGACCTGTCTTCTTTAATCATGCCTGTGCGTATGTTGGATCACTAACAAAACTTATGATTGGTTCTTAACTGCATCCAAAGGCCCCACTAGAATCGATGGAATCATCATAAACAACTTTGTTGCACTCAAGCAAAAGGCCCTTCGGGTGATAACCAAAGGCCGGTCTTTGCTGGATTGGCTCAGATTAACGATCTGTAAGATCAGACCCATCATCGCGTTCTAGAACCTGACGAGCTTGTGTTTTGTTTTTGCTTTGGTTGCCAGGGGAGGTCCTCCTTGGCTCAGATCAAAGAGATTGCAGACGGCCTTCAGCGGAGCAAGTCAAATGATTCTTGTGGGTTGTTCGGAACCCTCCTGATGAACTGGGTTGGATATTCCTTGTGAAATCGGACCAGGATCCAGATTCACTCCTTCCTAAAGGGTTCTCCAATAGCAAACTAGGGAAAGGGGGTTTCTAGTGGTCTCATGGGCTCCACAAGCCAAGGTGCTCAGTCACTCAACACTTTTAGCATGTACTATTAATTTTAGGTTATGCGGAATCCTCAACTTGCATTCAATCTTCTTAATTTTATGAAAGCAAAATAAAAAACTAAATGAAGAGTGACTCACCTCATATTCATTTTTCTTTTATGCATTATAAACCCAAATCAATTTCTTTTTACAATCACCTTCTTGATCCCGTGAGCAAGAGTCAGTTCTTATGCAACAAAATTTCCTGCTAATGAAAGGAGAAGATATCTCAATCTTTTAATTAAAATATAAGTACAAAAAGGATCTCTATTCCTATTGGTTTTGAGTTTCAAGGGATATAGATCTAAATTGGATATGGGTCTAAAATGAATATGGACTCTAAATGGATATGGATATAAAATAAATATGAACCTAGAAATGGATATGATTAGAATGAATCCTAAGAAAATGATGCCCTAATTAATAATTATATAATAAATGAAATATACAACTAATTATAAAAGTGTTAAGACGTAAAAATTCTAAAGTGCAGAAAATCCTAATATACAAAAAATCTTGATTTGAAGAGATCCCAAGATATAAAAAATCTTGATTTGCAAAGATCTTGATAAGCATTGCATAAAAATATTAAATATTTTTTTATAAAATCAAATGCGCATAAGAGTTAAAGAAAACCTGTGCAAAGAGATGCAAGAATACTTATTATGAAACTAGAACAAGAACTCTTATGCTACTTTTCTTTTCTTTATGCAATGCTAAAGATGTAAGTGATGAACCTAATGTAAAGCAACTAGAATGAATGATGAAACTAATAGAAAGAAAAATCAAAATATACACTTTATTTGAAGAAAACTTGGATCAAGCATCCTCTACCCTTCTTGAATAAAATCACTGACAAATACACTTAAACAAAGAAAACAAAAGAAGAAGAGGAAACTAAAAAGCTCTTGTGCTTTCTTGATCCGATCTTTCTTAATTTTTTTTTGTTGCTTGCAATAGGAGAGGAGACTCCTTTTTATAGGAAAGCACTGGGTATACAAAATTAAAAGGTTTACAGTAATTTTCTAGTAAAATTTCAGCAATTACACATTTCTACTTTTAATTTTAATTCTAATGAATATGAAAGTCTACAAAGAAAATAACAAGTCTTCCAAGGCAATGGTTGATCCTTTTCTTCATGAAGCTTTGTATACCTCCTTTTCCATTCAATGCAAAATATGTTATTATTGTGAAAAGAAACTTGACCATTTCATAACTTGTAAAAACTATTTTATCATGAGTCATCCAAAATAAGTGACTCAAATATGGACCAAACCATATAGCTATGTATATCAAATATGAGTAGAGCCATATAGGGTGATAGATGGGTTAGGGTATCTGAATATAGGTTAACCAGATATCACATAGGTTAGATCATCAGAGGATGGAACTGCACATCAAGTGAACTAATTAGATGATGCTATTTAACTTTTCAAAAATTAATTAATTTTTATTCAACCATATAACACATACCTAGGCTCATAATTCAGATTTTATGAAAGTCAAATGGTTTCATTTAGATATACAAGTCGAGTTTTTAAAGTTCATATTCATAAGATAACTTCCTAAATCATAACTTTCTAAATTCATTGAATATGTCATAGCTTTCCAATTTTTTTTATAACCTTCCAAATTCATGAATATACAATTAAAATTTATGACTTTCTAAATCCATGAATATATAATTCAGATTTTATGATTTTCTAAATTTTATTAACATATAGTTTAGATTTATATACTTTCCAAATCCTGAAACCAAATTTTTAATTTTCCAAAACTTTAAATCATATTTTTAACTTTCAAAACCCCTCAACCAGATTTTTTAATTTTCAAACTCATGAACATATTTCAAAATTTAGAAATTTAGATATCATAAATATATAATTAAGATTTATATAACTTTCTAAATAAAAAAATCAGGTCTTTAACTTTTCAAATTTAAAAATAGGGTTTTTTACTTTTTCAATTCATGAACATAATTCATATTTTTGAAATTTGAAAACCATAAACATAAAGTTCAGATTTTTGAATTTTTTAAAATCATCAATATATAATCATATTTTTGGAAATGATTGATATATAATCCATATTTTGAACTTTTTTGAAAACCTTTGAATAAATTCAGTTTTTATAAAGTTTTATAAACAATAAAATTTAGATTTTGTAAAACTTTTGGAAATAATTAGTATAATCCAGATTTTTAAAACTTTTTGACTAAGATTCAATTTAATTAATTTATTTATTTCAAAAGCTTAGCATATACAACCAAATTTATGGATCAAACCCTTTATGGACATATATTAAGGCTCGCATATTCATGCTTCATGAAAATCGAGCCAAGAATATATATACATTTACGCACACATACACACACACACATATATATATATATATATATATATATATATATATATATATATATATATATTCATATTTGTGTGTATATATATGAGGATACCAATATATACAAATAGTATACATTTATGTAGCCTAATAGATTCTTCTAAGGTTTAACTCGATATGGCTAGGACAAATGTTTAGGTCAAATAAATGGACACAATTAAGGCTCAATGATGTTTAAAAATGGATAAGATAAGGAAATCAAACTTAGTTTTATGAAAATGACAAAGTTTAGGCTCAAAATGTATAAATAGAATATGAAAAAGATTGAACTCAACCTTTGACGACCCATCCTACGGTCATGTTAGGTGACATACGCGTTGATGACATCATATTAATGTGGGGTCTCCTCAATTGAATACAAAACACTAATTTAGTGGCTTTTTCTCCAATTGTTCAAGATTTTTAGAATCATATCAAATGTTTTAAAAATGAATATCTAAAACCAATTGTATGAATCAAAAAAAATTCTTAAGAAAAATTTTAGATGTTTACAATGAGTTAATGAACCATTTCAGGTCGAAGTATGGTAACAGGGGTGCCAATGACCGCATGACGTCTGTGCGCAGAGCAATGGATGAACCACGTTATTGATCAAGGAGTTAGGTTTGGCCGTGTCCGTAAGAGAGGACAAAATAGACACGAAAGATAGAGAGGTATATTCGGTTGCTGATGGACTCAAAAGAGAAAGCTCAGCTGAGGCAACAGGCTGAGGCAGTAAGAGATGCAGAGGCCACGGCATTTAAATTAGAGCAGGGCAACTCGTCATGGTTGAACCAAGCAAAGCTGGTCAAAGAAACAGCAATAGTGGGTTCATTTAGTGTAGCTTAGTATCCTATGCACCTCCCTCAAACAACTCAAGTGAGAAGGTTGGTGTATTTCTCAGATTGCTCTAGACCCGTGTCACTGTTACCTTTACCTTTTCACCGTGCAGTGTCGTCTCTTTCTGTTTCCGTTTATAGACAAAGTCGTGGGCAACGTCACGCAAGTCCAGAGCCCTACCAGGTGAGCTAACCCACTGAGTGCAATTGTGCTTTACTTTCTACATATGCAAGTCTTTCCCGGCCGGTGGGATTCCAAAATGTGAACAATAATATCGGAGCCAAAGGAGCCAGTATGCGCTAGCATATTGCTCGGCTCACAAATAAAGGAGCTAGTACGCACTAGTACGGTCCTAAGAGGTCACGTTCTGTCACTGGTGCTAGACCGGGCCTTTACTATGTTTTTGTTTTGCTTCTGTCATATACCTGTTCTCTAGGACCTTCTATTGTAAGTGAGCCTGGTCGGGTCTGCATGGACACAGGTCATCCTTTATATAAGGTCACTTTCAAGTTGTAATAAGCATGTTTTAGCATGAATGTAAGAGTTCTCTTATTCATGATAAAAAAAATTGTAGGGCTACATGTATAAATAAGTAATATACAATAAGCAAAAACATACCGACATCAACAAAAGCCATAAATCTATGGAAATCTATAAACAAACACAAGCACAGCAAAACAAAATCAATAACCTATTTATCTGATTGGTCCTCATGAACTTGCCTTAGAGAAATCAATACTCCTTTATCAAATACGCACAAGCACCAATATGCTATCAAGTATGCACGAGTATCAATACCTTTCTTTCAAGATAAAATAATTACTGTGAGTAGGAGCACATACTTAGACTCAAGCTGCCTTTGAACACTCCTCAGTCACCTATCCGATCAGAAAGCACATACATTCACCGTAGAAGAAAATCATAGGAGGGAAGGTGAGTAGAGAAGAGAGAGAGGATGCAAGCAATTTCGGTGTTAATCACACTGATTAGGGGGGCCTAATAAGGCATTATACTAAAGTTAGTAGATCCAAATATCAAATCTGCTCCAATAGTCGTACCTCTTCGAATCTATCCTGCAACCATTCCATATCTCTTTGAGTAGGGATCCATTTAACTATTAAGTCAAAACTTTTTTGCGTAAAAAGAAATACTGAAGACAATTCTCAAACCTGACGCGGCACGCATGTATGTGGTCTTCCATATCCTCCTCAAGTTCTTTGGACTAAGAGCTACCATGTATATAAAATAACATGCGAGAATTCTTTTAACCATCAATATGGGACTAAAGAACGCCTCATAGTATTCACATGCAAAAGACCCCACAATATGTGACTTTCACCTTAATCAAAGGTATATCAAATAAATATTTAGGGGTACTTAACATGAATTAAATGTAATTAATATCACATGGGTTTAATTAACCCAACCATCATGAATTAGTCATTAAGTCTAACAATCCCCACAATGTACAAAGTGTGAAATGCCCTATCGAGTCAACAATCATATTATGCTTTCAGTAATGGTACCTTCCGGTTTGAACCATTACCTACATTATCTAATATTATAAAGGCTATGACAATAATATTTAGGGTTGATGAATTAATGGTCATGCATCCATATCCTATATCATTATTGATTTCAGGGAACAACCCAATTCTCCTATTGCAGCCTTACAATATCAATCACTTAGTTGGGCATCTCAAAGGATGTATTGCTAGCATTCTATCGTAATACTTGATCTCATTCAAAGAAAAATCTCTGACTAACTTATAGATATTAAAAATATAACTTATATTATTAATTGTTATCCAATTTACCTAACAACTTATTCCTACTACATTGAACCTATTTATTGGATGTCAACTCAATTAGGTTGAGTTATCACTGTTTGTAAATAACTCACGAGTTTCAACCCCATCTCCAACCTAAATTTCTCAACTAGTTTTACTTCTAGACCCTTAGTCAAATGATATGTTGTATTATGTTTAGATTTAACAAAATCTACAATCATAACTCTATCAAACTCAAGTGCTTTTACAAACTTTAAGTCTAACTTGGATGTGTCTTTTTTGCTTTTAATTGTACTTTAAAAGTACTGATTTTAGCAATGAGAGTTTTGCTATAACAATACAATAAAATTACATTAAGTAACTTCTTTACCATAGGTAAATTGAACATAAGTCTCTTAAGTCATTGTACTTATAATTTAATTTTATCTAAAGCACAAAATTTTGCCTCAAAGATACAACAAGACAAACTGGTTTGTTTCTTAGATTTCCTGATGGCAACACCACTAGCCAGTCGAAACATATATCCAACCTCATAAATCTTAGAGTTCTTGTCAATTCAGCTTGTATCACTATATATATTAAGAACAAAAGAATGTTTCTCGTAATGTAGTCTAAGGAAAATGGTTCTCTTTAGATACCAAAGTACTATGTGTAGAGCTTTGTAATGGATTCTATTAGGACAACTGCTATATCTACTCAACTTACATATAACAAAAGTAATATCTGGTCATGTATAATTATTTAGATACATCAAACTTTTGATAATCTGAGAATATCTTAATTGAGACACAGGAATATCACTCTAATTCTTATACATGGCCTTTGAGGAATCACATGGGGTCTTAAGAGCTCCATAATTTGTATATTTAGATCTCTTTAAAATTTCTCAACATAATGACACTTAGAGATTACTATACCATCTGTAGACCTTATGATTTTAAATCTTAAAATTATATCAATAACACCAATATCTTTTATCTCAAATTTACTATATAAGAATACTTTTGTCTCATTAATAATTCTCATATTGGAACAAAATAATAAAATATCATCTATGTATAAGCACCAAATGATGAATGCATCATTGACAAATTTACAATAGACAAACTTCTCAAATTCATTCAAAATGAAGCCAAAAGATTATATTACACCATCAAAAATTTCATGTAATTATTTAGGGACTTGTTTTAATTTATATAATTATTTAACAAGTTTACATACTTTAGATTCATTCCATGGGCAACAAAATCATCTAGTTGTTACATATAAATTTATGCATGGAGGTTACAATACAAGAAAACAGTTTTCACATCCATGTGTTAACTTTTTAAATGATTATATGGATTGAAAAAATCCCCTAAACAATTGCATGAAAAGTTTGATTGTACCATATCAACTTTTGTCATTATTTATAACGAATTTGATAAGTGTGTAGTTTAAATCTATCAATGATACATTTATCATTTTGTGCTTATATGTAGTTGAAATCTTTTTGTTTGGTTTCAATATGAAAATTAATAATGAGGCAAAAGCATTCTTCTATAGTAAATTTGAGATTAAAAATATGGGTGTTGTTGATATGATTTTAGGGCATAAAATCATAAGGTCTACTGATAGTATATTAATCTATAAGTGTTATTATATTAAAAAAAATTACAGAGATTTGAATATACAAAATATAGACCTATTAAGACTCCATATGAATCCTCAAAGACTTTGTACAAGAATAAAAGTGGTATTCGAGTGTCTCAATTAAGATATTTCCAGATTATCTACAATTTGATATATCAAAATAGTTGAATTGTGGTCATGCAAAAAATGATAGAATAAGTATATAAATAGTATAATCTTTCTTTTTGTAAATAACTACTTCGCAAGTAATTTGACTTTATACTTATTGATTATCTCATCTGCATTTAGTTTCTTGTTAAATATGCATTTACAACCTTTAATAGAATAATAAGGATGTAAAACAACAAATTCTCAAGTACCATTCGAGAGAATTGATTGAATTTTATGATTAATGATTATTTTCAAAATTGAACCTCTGATGAGGTTATAGCCTACTAAAAGGTGATAGGATTATCATTGTCATTGAAGGTAACAGAATCATTTCCAAAGTTTTTTAATGTCCTAGACCATTTATTCCTCCTTAGTTCAGTTATTTGCTCAGAGTCTTTTGATATAAAAATAACACAATCAGGATCAACTCTCACATTAGTCATCTTATCCATATGATCAATAACAAAACCAATAGCAGGGATATAATCTCTAGAAGATATACTTTGGGACATACTAGTTTTCATAAAAAATATATTCTCAAAGAATATAGAATCATGAAGCTCTACAATCATATTGTCATCTATGCCACAAACATTGTATCTAACAACCAATAATCTTTATGCATAATTTGTCTTCATGTAACCCAAAAATATGGCATCCATAGTTTTATGTTCCAATTTCTTTCTTCTGTGTTTAGAAATAAATATTTTTGCAAAATACCTCCATACTTTGAGATATTTGAGACTAGTCTTTCGACCATTCCAAAGTTCAAAAGGATGACTTTGTTTATTTTTATGAGAAACAATATTAAGAATATGACAAGTCATATTCAAAGCTTCCCTTCAAATGTACATAGATAGCCCAAAAAATTGTATTAAAATATTTACTATATCACAGAAGGATTTTGTTTTTTCATTCAACTATCACATTGGACAGAGGTGAATAGGAAGCGATAACCTTGTATACAATACTGGTGTTTTGATTGTATTCTTGAAAGAGATTTGAAGAATACTCTCCTCTCCTATCCAACCTTAATTATTTAAGTACCCTATCAGTTTGGGTTTGAGTCTCGTTTCTAAAAATATGAAACATTTTTAAAGCTTCATCTTTACTTTTAAGTAAGTAAACATCACATTATCTACTATAATTATCAATAAAATAATAAAATATATTTTATTATCCTTATTTGTCATTCCATTGAATTTATAAATATTTGTATGCATTAAATCTAATATTTTGGATTTTAATCAATCATATGAATGGTTTCTTAGGTTGCTTTACCTACACACATATTTCAAATTGATGCTTTCTATCTATAACAGTCTTAGGAATAAGATTCAAATTCATCATACGTTTCATAGAATTAAAATTAACAAGATCCAAGAAGAGGAACAAGAGGCTTGCTTTTGCCTTTTCAAGAAAAACTATGGTTCTGGATCTTTTAAGGGTTCTTAAATAAAGATACCTTAAACGAACTCATTTCCGTTCCAAAATTTCGTATGAGCCTTAATTGCATCATTCTCAAAAGATCAAATGTTAACAAAAACCCAAAAAAATGACTACTTTATCCTCAAGGACTAATTGGCGAAAATTATGCAAATCCAAATAATTTACTTCAAAGAAAGAATGGTTCAAACAAGGTTTTCAAGGAAACAAATAAAAATGAGACATTGAGAACCAAGCCCACAAAATGAAGTAGGTCACCTACGCAAACAAAAGCTGAGGATGAGACTCAGTTGTTCTCTAAAAATATTTGAAGATTTCAGTAAAACTCTTTATTTTCAAATATATCTCAAATAAAATAGTTTTAAATAATAAAAAAATGTTTGAACCATAAAATGAAATCTTACCTCAATCAATTAGAGCAGGCGATCCCAAGACATGCAAGGTTGCTCTGGTAAGTCAAGGCTAGAATCCATTCAAGCCTCGAGTTGCATGGACCCAAAAGGCAAGTCTAGCCCAAATCAAGCCCTAGTTGATTCAAAGACAATTTACAAGTTAAAGCCCAATTCAATTCAAGTGGCTAACCAAAATTCAAAGTTTAAGGTCAAGTTACAAGTCAACACCAATGACCATATCAAGTCATAGGCTCGACTAAGACAAGGAATCAGGCCACAATCAAGTCACGGGTGGAACGAGTCAAGTTCAAATGTTAAGGGGGGTACTAAGTCAAAGAGAATCAAAATCAAGGACAAGATAAAGGACACACTCCTACACCTAGACACGAGATACACTAGACACCAAGGATCAAGGTTGCAACTCAACTAAGCAAGAAAGTGAGTTGCCTTAAGAACATGACCACATCAAAGCACGGGCCACTCCAAACCATGCAGAGTGCATGCAATATGTCATGACCGATTGCACCTAGGGTTGCACCCTTGACCAAGACAAACCCACATGGGCTCATAGGGGACCATTCCCATGTCCCACATGACCCATGTGCAGCCCCAAAATTTGGAAGTTTTTGGTGGATTATGATTCAAATCAGGTCTCCTATGATGAGCCCAAATATTGATCCAAGAAAGGCCCTAGCCCCCCTTGAAAATCGATAAAAGAGGGTTTTGGAGGGCTGATTAGAGGCATTAAAGAGAGAAAAAAATTCTTGCAATTAGAGAGTAAAGGAGAGAAAGAGAGAGAGGAAGAAGGAGGAGGTATCGCCCATCTCCCTATAGCTGCTAACCACCAAGAGAAGCTGTCGGCCATCTTATCTTCTTCCGAGTTTTAGGTCCCTTCTTCCCTTCCCTTTCAATATTCTCTTATTCTTTTCCATTCAATTTAATGGGGTTGTAATTAAGGAGTGTATGTCTCCTTCTTTGATGTAATATTTGAGTGTTATATTGTCCAATTTTTTTTATGCTTGTTGATACATTTTATATGTTTGATTCTTAGTTCCTTCTACCCCAATATACATTTTAAGATCTTATATCTTATAATCTCTCCTATGCTTAAGTTATAATGATAATTTCCTTAAGTTATTTCAGTTCCTTATACTTTGATTGTTGTAGATTATATTTCAATTCGATCGAATGCATTCACATATTTTCTATAAACTAAAACTCGGTTTTCTGGATCCTATATAAGATCGATGTCTGATTTTTGTTTCCCTATTCTATATTCTGAATGTGTTGAAATTTGACATACCTAATCTACACACAGGCTCACTTTTTATAAAATTTGCAAGAATTTCAGGATCATATAAGGCCATAAATAAAATTAGAAAAAACCAAACAAAATCGAAATAGAGTCTGTAAATCCTTCATGTCCTACAACAGAGGTTAGATCAAAATCTGATAACTTTATTTGTAGGGAACCAATTTAATTGAAAATGATCACATTGGAAAGCTCAAATCCATAGCTTTTCAAAGAGACTAATTTCGTAAAAATTACAGATCTCAGTGGTGAGATAAAGTTATTTTTCTAAGCCTGTGTGTCTCTATCATAGACCTATCCCAAATACTAGAGTAAGAGACTTTTTTAGATTTAATTGCATATATTCATAGCACATCAAATCAAAATCAAAATAGTTTGAGAATATTCTCATGTTGCTATACTTTTTGTGAATTTTTGAGTATTTTTGGAGATTCGCAAACTATCCAAAAATAATTAGAAAATAAGTATCTAAAAAGAGAACCAGTTTTTGTTTTTAAAAACTTGCGTTATTTTGATTCAAGAGATAGATTCACGATTTTTGCAAATTCATTTGAATTAAAATCTTATTTTGAAAATGTATCGAATCTAAAATAATTTTCAAGTACCTAGATTGACCATTGAGTATCGGTTAAAGAAGATCTATGGTGAAAGACTTCACTTACTCACAATAGCCAAGGAGTTAGAAAATTTTATAAGACTTTCTAGTTTTAGTAAACTAGTTGGCACGCTCGCGCAATGGTAGTTTGGAATTAGGTTTTGAGTTTCTATATAGGCTTTAGAACGAAATTCACATCTACAATCTTATCCGTTGGTCATTGATTAGTAGCTCGAGAGAGAGAGAGAGAGAGAGAGAGAGAGAGAGAGAGAGAGAGAGAGAGAGAGAGAGAGAGAGAGAGAAAGTATAGTCAATGCACATTCATTCATGCTAAAATCTCTTTAAGGGTCAGAACGATCAACACTTCAAATCTTTAAAGCAAAATGATACCATATGTACCTACAAAAAATAATTTAAATTTTAGCCATTCATCTAAGCAATCAAATGATTGAGATGTTTTAGCATGTTTCAACATGGATTGGGTGTGTGTTATTTATCACTCTTTCAATCTCTTTCTATATATATATATACATATATGTATATGTATAGATACAAATATAAAAGAACTTGGATGAACCAATCATTGATCAATAATGAGTATAATTAGTCAGGATTTGGTTAAACCAGGTACAAAATGAGATGACTAGATGTTATATCAATCATATTGTATCCAATCCTTAAAAAAATGTTATATGAATCGTGTTGTATCTTCTTCAACTTTAAGAAAGCCTTTGGCGTTTTCTTTATTATATAGAATTGTCTAGATCTAAGGGTTCATCTAGATGCATCCTACAGTTGCGGAACAATGTTCTTAACCTTTCACCTTAGCTTGATCTATTTACAACATCAAAGGCTTTTAGGAATCTTGTTGGTATTTGTGGATCACAGGACATTGTCTCACATGAGCTTCGACGTCTGCAAGGTCTGACTGGTGGGATTGGGATGGATTCTCAGAACTGGATTATTGGCAACATCAATATTTTTTAGCTTCCAAAATCTGTTATTATTTGAGTATAATATTTCACTGTCTTCGATAGTGCAGTGTGATGGTTAGAGAACATTGCAGCATCTTCAAGCACGTAAATGCTTTGCAATCTCTCTCCATATTCTCCTCTTAGGTAATCCTTAAATGGTAGTCTTAGTGTTTCATATTTAAGTGGATCTTGCTTCAGAGACTTACCCATGCTTAGTTGCGAAGGTGATTGAGTTACAAAAAATGGAAAGACAAAGAGTCATTTTTGGTTCCTTACAAAATAAATAATCCCTTGTTAATTATTTTTATTAGTATTTAGTTACATGCCTGCAATTACAGTAATTTCTTTTGATCAAATTTGGAAGGTTGCAACTGAGGCCAACTATGCTTGAAGACAACTATTGATTCTTTTAAGGAGCAAAATTTTGTCGAATCATATTTTTTTTATGATAGGCAAGATGGTTTTTTGGGGTAGTTCACACTTAAGTGGTCTCCCAATATACACACCCACACACTTACGTACATATAAATAAGTTCTCGACTATTAAATAGATTTCACACAAAGTGCACTCATGTTTAGAAAAAATATGAAAATTTTAGCATTTCTTTTATCCAAGAATTTCATCCACATATATTTTATTACATATATATATATATATATGGGAAAATTTCACAAAAACATCTTATGGTTTGCTAAATTTTATACATTGAGATCTCAATTGGACATGAGATTTTCACGTTTAATCAAATAGGGACAAAGTTTTCCTTGTTAGTGAAATAGAGACCTCATAAGTGACAACATTAGCATTTCGTATGTGTCATAAAAACCTCGGGCGTTTATTTGATTAATAATAGAAACCTCATTAATAATCAAAACCTCATATTCTCCCTAAAAGTTTGAAAAGTTGAGGTACAAAATGTAAAATTTAGAAAATCACAAGGTGGTTTTGTGAGTGTATATATATAAAGAGATAGAAATTGATAGCAATAAATGTTCAAACCCCATCTATACTCAAATAACCTTCATGTTCTCTACAAAGATTGAGGTGATAAAATAAAAGTATTTAATGTAATAAAATTTTTACCATTGATGTATATATATAGAGAGAGATTGGTATATGTGCACATCTATCTATATACGCAAACCCACTCAAAGACCTCTATCATTCAATAAGTGTGATTGATGGTGAAGATTTGAATTTTGAAAAGCAAAAAGCAACAATATACTTTTCATATTTGATATCCGATACATTAGATATTTTTTTATTTAAATCTCCACTATTGATTATGATGATCGAATGTTGAAGATGTTTAAGCATATTTAAGCATGGTAATGTGTGCACATGGCTCTTTCTCTCTATATATATTTGTGTGTGTGTTATGCACCACGCACACAATAATATATTTTTCATATTTGACATTTGATACATTAAATATTTTTAAATTCAAATCTCAACTATTGATTATGATGATCGAACATTGAAAATGTTTAAGCATATTTAAGCATGGTAATGTGTGCACATGGTTGTTTCTCTCTCTATATATATATTTATGTGTGCGCAACTCTGGCCATGTAAGGGATCACCCTTACATGGCTGGTCCCAAGCCCAGATAAAGGAGGGTTGCTTTAGGCTTTTGAGATCTAGCATAAAACTTTGTTAAACTTATTTGTCATGGATTCTACAAATTATGATAGGGCTATGTGGAAACAAAAAATCCATATAGCCGACCACATCTAGTACGGAAAAAGGCTTAATTGTTGTTGTTGTGCGTGTTTATGTACCATGCATGCACGCTTCATCCTATTTGCATTAATCGAATGTGTATGAAAAGAGTTATATAAATTATGAGATCAAAATGTAGAATATTTTAATCCACATGCCTTCTTTTTCAAGATTCAGGGTAGGCACTCCATTTTCCAATGAGGTCTTTTTCTAATTTCTTGAAGATTATGAAGTGGGCATATGTTTTTCTGAAATCTCGGGGAGGGGGGAGGGGTGAGGTGGATTTTCACGCAACCCGCACCACAACCTTCTCTCTATGCCCTGCCCTATGGGTCTTGGGGAATCAAATCCACACCCATCCCACACTGAATTGGATCAACCTGGCCCCACTTTGCCCACTTCACCTAATAAAAACAATTTTTAATAAAAGTTATTTAATATATATTACATAAAATATAAAATTTGTTTATGATATTTTATATTATTAAACTAAATTAAACAAAATCTTATTTATATTTATACATATAAATATATATAATACTTATAATAAATATATATTTTATATAAGTAAATTGTAATATATATATTATTCATATTCGGAGGTGGGGCAGGGTGGGTCTACCGTCAACCCACCCTTGCCAGCATCTCCTTCATGCCCCTGCCCCATACAAAATGAAGAGTGAGTACACTTATACCTGAAAGATAAAGGGAGGCATTGAGAACCCAAAAGATGTATGAGGGAATGAAGAGCGAGAACACATGTACCTATATATAAGAAAAAGGGAGGCATTGAGAATTGTTTGAATTATCAAGATATAAAGTTAATGAATCATACTATGAAATTATGGGAAAGAATTATCGAACATAGGTTAAGACAAGAATCGAGTACAATAGATAATCAACTCGGATTAATGCCTGACATATCTATTATTGAAGTGATTCACCTATGTAAACACCCTAAATAAAATTTTTCTGAAAATACTCCCAAATTCGAAAATTGACTTATTTTAAAACTTCTATCTTTAAAATGAAATTTTTAAAGTCTTTAAAATGAAGATTTTAAAAGGTTTCAAAATAAAGTTAAAAGTATAAAAACCCAGAAGTATTGAGTAAAACACGTTGACAGATGGGGCCCACTTCGAGACAGGGACGATTTCACGAAGGGTAAGCTGGAAATCAAAGATGAAGATCAAGTCAAAACAATATCCACACTCAAGATCAAATCAAGAATGGACGGCCTCATCAAACCCATCCCAATTGAATCCAGTGCTAGACATGACTAGTTTGAATTAAACATCAAGTCTTGTTTGAACCGAATGTTTTTAATTCAAGCCAATATTGGATTTTTCTAGCCTTGTTCATCCTATGTTCTTGGGCCAAAATTTATCAAATCACCTTCTTACCTAGCCATTGATCAAGTGAAGGAATCAACAAATGCAAGCAAGGACCGACCAATTTGAAGTAAGGGTTCAAGGCACCTAGCCAGTCATGGCTAGGTGAACCCAATCAAGTCCACAACCGACCCACATGGGGCTGGATCAAGTTGGATCTTCGGGCACCCGCCCCATGGAAAGGCCTAGAAAGACCCTCCCTTAACCTATAAATAGAGGCTAAGGGAGGCCGTGAAGATCATCCTCATCATTTTGGAGTTTCTTGGAGAAGTTGTTGCACTTTGGGCTGCTTGAGTGAGAGAATAGGCTGCTAGGTTGAGGCTTAGAGAGGGAAGATGGTGTTAGGATCAAGGCTCTTGGGTTTGAGTGAGAGAATTGAGTGAAAAGAAGGGGAAAAAAGGGTTGAATACTATCTTTTTAGGGCATCTCCTTGGGAATCTGGGAAAGTGATGGTTCTAAACTTGATTAAATCTCCATCTCTTCTCATTATTCAATTGAAAAGGGGTTGTATTAATGGACCTTTGTCTCCCCCCATGATGTAATAGAAGTAGATATGCTGAAAATTTTCTTTCCTTTGCTTATGCACTCTATGTGTTTGAGTTCTTGATATTGGATTTAAACATAAAAATGCTTCACTTTATTGATAAATAAGAGTACTTACATCGAACATCGAAAAGTAGATGTTGGTCGGCCCCCTGCAGCTGCCATTCCCTTTCACGTTTTTCTCTTAACTCACAACCCTAATGACCCACTAACTATATATACTAATGATCTAACTTGAAAGACCTAACTACCCCTAATTAGTGATAGACCCAGTTCCTAATAGATCACAAAACAATCCACTAGGACCTGTATTACATCTACTTAAATATACATAAAAAAAATATCCCAAACAAACACAAAATACGTATAAACTAGACAATCAAGATTCAATTTGATCTCCAACATGCCCCTCAAGTTGAATCTTGAAAATTTGTAACTTTTAATTGACGAAGAGTTTTCTGAAATCCTCCGACTGATGCAGGCAATCTTCCATTTTTGTTTCCTTCAATAAATCCATAATATATTTCCTTTGACATAATAATGAATAACCTCTATATCAAGAAAATAATTTAGTCTTCCCAGATCTTTCAGGTCAAATAATAAGTTGAGTCTCTTCTTTAGGTCAATAATATCTGCAGTATCATCGCCTTAATAATAATATCATCAACATATACCAGTAACATGATATTTTTCTGACCTTGTTTAATAAATAGAGTATGGTCACTGATGCATTGTTTAAAACCCAAGGTTCGAACTCCATCACTAAACTTTTCAAACCATGCCCGTGGATATTGCTTCAACCCATAAATTTACCTTCACTTGTCCTTTCCCATAAAGATATCCCGGTGATAAGTCCATATAAATATCTTCTATGAGATCACCTTGGACAAATACATTCTTCACATCCAGTTGTCATAATTCCCATCCTTTATTAACTGTCAGACTTAATAGAATTCTGATAGTATTCATCTTGGCCACAGGAGCAAACATTTCAATATAATCTATGTCGTACGATTGACTGTATCATTTAGCTACTAATCTAGCTTTATATCTTTCTATATTTCCATCAGCCTTATATTTTACAGAGAATACCCATTTACAACCCACTGTTTTTCTTCCTGATGGTAAGTCTGTAAATTTCCAAGTTTTATTTCGCACTAGAGTTGAAATTTCCTCATCAATGGCTGCTTTCCATCTAGGATGTTGTTTAGCTTCTTCATAAGTCCTTGGTACAAAGGTATTTTTTGCATTCATCACAAATAACTTATATTCTCTAAGACAATTAGAGTATGATACCATTCCTTCCAAAGCATTTTTACCTGTTATACGTTTTCCTTTTCTGATAGCAATAGGAAGATCATCCATCCCCATATCAGGATTATGGGAAGTTACTTGAGGAGGATATAAATTTGATTCTTGCTGGGAATCTTTATCAACAGTATGATGCGAAAACATAATCTCTCGGCTACCTCTATTATACACTTGCCATTCATTCTCTTTAGGAGGAATCATGTCAGCCTCTGTATTTTCATGAATAGATAGAATTTCATTTGGAGGAAGAGGTATAACTTCAGTAGACTGTATATTTGACGTATGTAAATTTCCAAGTTTTATTTCGCACTAGAGTTGAAATTTCCTCATCAATGGCTGCTTTCCATCTAGGATGTTGTTTAGCTTCTTCATAAGTCCTTGGTACAAAGGTATTTTCTGCATTCATCACAAATAACTTATATTCTCTAAGACAATTAGAGTATGATACCATTCCTTCCAAAGCATATTTACCTGTTATACGTTTTCCTTTTATGATAGCAATAGGAAGATCATCCATCCCCATATAAGGATTATGGGAAGTTACTTGAGGAGGATATAAATTTGATTCTTGCTGGGAATCTTTATCAACAGTATGATGCGAAAACATAATCTCTCAGCTACCTCTATTATACACTTGCCATTCATTCTCTTTAGGAGGAATCATGTCAGCCTCTGTATTTTCATGAATAGATAGAATTTCATTTGGAGGAAGAGGTATAACCTGAGTAGACTGTATATTTGATGTAGAATCTTCCTGCACTTTATAAAATGGTGTATCTTCATGGAAGGTAACGTCCATTGTAACATAAAGTTTTCTTTTTGACGGATCATAGCACTTATATCCCTTTTGAGTAGTTGAATATCTCAAGAAAATGCACTTAATTGCTCTAGCATCTAATTTATCTTTGGCATCTTGATAAATATAAACAAAACATGTACAGCCAAAAACTCTTGGTAGTTAGTGAAAATGTTTCTAGGAAGGACATAAAGAGTGAAATGGAGTATTTTCATTAAGAACTCTATTTGGTATGCGGTTTATAAGAAACACTAATGTCAGAACAGCTTCACCCCAAAAAAGTTTTGGAACGTTGCACCCAATTAAAAGAGTCCTTGCCACTTCTAAGATATGTCGGTTCTTCTTTTCGGCAACACCATTTTGTTGAGGAGAGTGAGAACATGAGGTATGATATAAAATCCCGTGTTATAGAAAATATGAATGAAGAGATTGAGACATAAACTCTCTCCCATTATCACTGCGATAAACTTTTATAGTGCTCCGAAATTGAGTCTGTACAAACTGACAATATACTAGGAGAATATTCTTCACTTCATCTTTAGTTTTCATAAGATTCATAGTAAATCTAGTGCAATCATCAATAAATGACACAAAATACCTATATTCATGCACAAAGATCGTAGAACATGGGCCCCAAATATCTGAATATACAATATCAAATGGAATAGAAATTTTTTCTTCATTTAAAGGAAAAGAAATACGATGGTGTTTTGCCTTCTGACAAGTTTCACAATTCAAGTTCAAATCATTACAATCACTGAATTCTGGTAATAACAACTTTATTTTAGAAAATGGTAAATGGCCTAATCGCTTGTGATACCCAAGTATATCCTCCTTCTGTTTCTCTGTAACGATAGTTAATTGTAATGTAACTCCTTTATTGTCCTCATAGAAATAGAGGCATCGCCTCACATTACCCTGACCACAAATCTTCCCCGTCTTCATTTCCTAAAATACACATCTAGTGGAATCAAAGGTTATACTACATTTCAAATCCTGAGTCATAGCAAATACAGATAATAAGTTCACTGATATGTTGGAAACATGTAAAACATTTTTCAAAGTGCCAAAGGATGTAATAACACTTCCTTTTCCCACTATTGGAGTGAGAGAACCATCTGCCAGTTTGATATTGATGTTGGCCTGAGTCAATTCAAAAGTATTAAAGAAATCTCTTCTGCTAACCATGTGATCTGTGGCTCCAGAATCAATAATTCATACTCTTGAATAGGAAGAAGTTGCATTACCCTGAGTCAGAGATGAGAAGGGATGAGCAATGGTTGCTTGTGAGTCACTATGAGATGATGAAGATGACAATTTTGAATCCGTCAGATGGGATTTTAACAACTTAATCTCCTTTTTCATATCAGCCAATGAAATTAAACTGTCTTCAGTCTTTTGTTTGTCATTCTGATCATTGCTAAAGTATGCCTTATTAGGTTTATTCTGAAAATAGGTAGGCTTTTCAACTAGGTCCCAGCACATTTCCTTGGTATATCGTGGTTTACCACAATGAGAACAAATTAATTTTTCCTTTTCTTTAGGTGTCAGTCCAGATCTACCTCTTCCACGAGCGAAGGGTGGAATATAAGAATTCTTCCTGATGAATGCTGAAGTTTTAGAATTGATTTTAGTTTCCTTCTCCAAATATTTCCTGTCTTCTTCTCTGAAAAGAAGTGAATATACGGTACTCAAGGAAGGAAGCTATTCTCTGCTGAGGATATTATTCTTAACAGTCTCATACTCTGATGATATGCCCCATAAAAGGTTAAAAACTTTACGTTCTTCAAATTCCTCGTTCCGCTCTTGTGTGCAAGTTTGTCATTTGGTCTTAGAATAAAGTTGTAATTCTTTCCACAGACCTCTAAGTTCTGCTTAGTATTCACTTACTGATCTACCCTTTTGTCTGCATTTTCTGATCTTCTCAATAATGTCATATTTCTTTGCTATATTCTTTCGCTTGGCATATACTTCTTTAACTACTAGCAAAATATCTTTTGCTGAATCTAAAAACATAAATATACTTCCAATAGAAGGTGTCATAGATTGTAATAAGTACATTTTCTCTACACCACCGAGAATACAGAGGATCTGTTATAGGTGGTTTGGGAATTTCACCTTTAAGGTAATCCCATCGCCCCCTTGCCATGATTGCGAGTTCTATAGATCTGGCCCATTGAAGATACTTCTTTCCATCTAGCTTCAAATTAGTTATTTGAAAAACTTCACCCTTGTCCAACAAATTGTCACCACCCTTTGTTACTTTGTTCCTGTCCATTTTTTTTCGTTTTCTTGCTATCTTTGAATACTGATATGTATTAACTTCACAGAAAATATAACCCACAATTAAGAGTGAATATCGGCCAGTAAGTATATGACTCTAGATATGAGTCAGTAGTAAACATGTATCATCATGAATCAGTCGGCCAACACTATATGATCAAACAATAAAATATTGATCAAATCGGCCAGTATTAACTACACACTGTGAAGAGGCTAGGAACCCTTAAATCGCGATTTTCACATATCACGTTGTAAATTTTGTTATGTACCCACACCAACAATGAAATCTCAGCCCAACACACTGGTATTTTCTAAGGTTTACACAACCAGATTCACTGAAGATCTTAATACAAAGCCTGTCCAAAAAACAGAAAATTTCTACACCTTTTAATACCAATTTTTCTTAACTAATTTTCAAAACTCACTGCTGATTTTTTTCACAGAGTAGGCTCTGATACCATGTTGGATTTAAACATAAAAATGCTTCACTTTATTGATAAATAAGAGTACTTACATCGAACATCAAAAAGTAGATGCTAGTCGGCCCCCTACAACCGCCATTGCCTTTCACGTTTTTCTCTTAACTCACAACCCTAATGACCCACTAACTATATATACTAATGATCTAACTTGAAAGACCTAACTACCCCTAATTAGTGACTAATTGAACCCAGTTCCTAATGGATCACAAACCGATCTACTAAGACTTGTATTACATCTACTTAAATATACATAGAAAAATGTTACAAACAAATACAAAATACGTATAAACTAGACAATCAAGATTCAATTTGATCTCCAACACTTGATTCTACCCCAATATATGCTATAAACACTCTATATCTTCTTATCCCTTCTATGCTTAAGCTATTAGATACATTTCAATTCATTTCTCTTCAGTATTTAATTTCGGGATGTTATGTTGTTGTACTTTTATTCGCGTGAGTTTTGCATTACATATGTTCTAAAACCTGAAAACTGATTTTTAGCATTATTGCATATGTTGATTATATAATTTTTCATTTCTGAACTACTACTCTAAACCCTCCAAAATTTTTCACACTATATCTGCACACACAGGCCCACTCCTGATAAAATTTTCAAGAATTTTAGGGTCATGCAACAATGTAATTAAAATAGTGCAAGATCAGGGAAACTTTTGTAGACTGTTTGTACATTCAGTTTCCTTGAAATAGAGTCTTGATTTTTATCCCATAACTCTATCTGTAGGCATCCAAAATCAATGATATTTAGTTCATTAGAAAGTTGACATCCATAAATTTCCAACAAGATAAAATTCATTAAATTTAGAACTCTGAGCACCGAGATAGAGGCTCATCTTTAAGCCTCTGTATTTATATAACAGAACAATTCCGGGTGTCTTAGTAGAAGTACTTCATTGAATTAATTCTACAATATCCTAAACCCAAATTCAAATATAAAAAATGTCCTAAACTCTTCACATCTCAGGCTTAGTTCTCTAAAATTTTGATAATTTGTGGAGGTCTTAAGGGTACTCAAAATAATTCAGGAAATAACTCCTGAAAACAGAATTTTCTGTTTTTCAAAACTTGTACATTTTGAACTTTGAAACTAAGTGCAACACCTTGTTTTCACGTGAGTTTGGAATATCACCAATCTATTTGGAATCCTTAAGTGCTTAGGCTAACCCTTGAACATCGATTTAAGAAGGCTTAAAGCGAAAAAAGTCTGCTTAGCCACAATCGCCTAGTCGGATTCATACTTTTACTAGTTTTTAGAAACTAGCTGGCACGCTCGCGCACAAAGTAGAATTGAAAGTTTTCCTTCAAGTCTCTACATTAGCTTGGAGTAAAAATTTCACGTCTATAACCTATTGAGACGTCTTATGAAATATTTTACAGCAAAAAAGAGCCCTTACATGATATTTATTGATATAGAAAAAGCTTACAATAAGATGATAAGAGATTCTTTAAAGAACTTTGGAAAAGATGTATCCTATTGACACATATAAATCTTATAAGAAACAAATACAATGGTGAAAAACTTTTTAAGAACTCATGAAGGAATAACAAACTCCTTTGATGCTAATCTTGGGTTACATTAAGGATCAACTTTAAGTCCATATTTATTTATATTGGTCATTGACGAGTTAACAAAGTATATTGAAGATGAAGTATCTTTGTTTATGTTATTTGTAGATGATATTGTGTTAGTAGATGAGTCTAAGGAAAAAGTTAATAGGAAATTTGAACTATGGAGAAAAACATTAGAAAGTAAAGTCTTGCGACTTAGTAGCACAAAGATAGAATATATGGAATATAAGTTTGATCATTTGGGTACTTGAGAGGATATAAAAATTAAGATTGATACACATTACATCCCTTAAAAGGAAAGTTTTAAATACCTAAGGTCAATTATTCAAAGTGATGGAAAATTGATAAAGATGTTATACATAGAATTAATGCCAGTTGGTTAAAATAGAGCGGGGCATCAGGTATTCTGTGTGATAAAAGGATATCATTAAAGTTCAAAGGTAAATATTATAGAGTAACAATTAGACCTGCTATGTTTTATGGTTTTGAGTATTGGGCAGTTAATCATAACATATGCAAAAGTTGTCCATAGCAGAAATGAAGATGTTGAGATGGATGAGTGGTTACACAAGAAAAGACCATATACATAATGAGGTTATTAGAAACCAATTGACAGTAGTACCAATATGTAAACACCCAAATTTTTTTTAAAAATAAAAAAAATTCATGTTTTAGAAATTTTGCTTTTTTTGGCAACTTTTGATTTTTAAATAAAAATACATCAAATGAACTCATTTTGGCATCAAAATTTTCTAGCAACCTCAAAATAATGATATATTGCATTCCTTTGGAAAAAAATCAAATTTGGACAAAATTTTATAAAGATGATTATTTTGCCTTCAAGACCAAATTGGCAGGATTCTGCCTTTTTAAATGATTGCCTTCTAGAAGAGGATCATTTCAAACAATTTTTTTATATAAATAAATGAAAAAGAAAACATTAGGAATTAAACCCAAAAATGTTTGCAAACTGATAAATTTATGAAATTCTAAAACCCCTAATATTGAAGAACAAATTAAATTCAAATCAAACCTCAAAAATTTGTTCGGTCGAGAATAGTCTCATTTTGAGACCTAATACTCAGGGTTAAAATGGTTCGATACCCTACACCCATTGAAGTGGTTAAAGTGATTCGATGCCCTACACCCATGAAAATGGTTAAATGGTTAAGGCGGTTATATATTGACTCACGAAGCAAAAATAGGTCACTCTTATAAACAAAAACTGGGAATGAAATCCAATGTTTTTCCAAAATAATATTTGAAGATTTCATTAAATTTGATATTTTCAAATATAAAATGTTTTTTTATATATAAAGTGTTTGAAACCTGTCATATATAAAATTTGGACTGGAAGAAGGTAAATTCCTCGAAAAGAGGAGATGGCATGAACCAAAAAGGCAACGACTGAGAACCTACCAATTTTGGCATTGTTCGACAAGGTAACCTATTATTTTTAGTTTTAAGTATTAGAAAGGAAAGTCGACGTTCAAAAAAGGAAAGTTGATGTTGAAGAAGGAAAGTCGACATGTAGAAAAGAAGGTTGGCATTAAAAAAGAAAAGTCAATATTTAAGAAGGGAAAGTCCATGTTCAAGAAGGAAAGTTGATATCCAAAAAGGAAGGTCGACATCCAAGAAGAAAAGTCGACGTTAAAGAAAGGAAAGTCGATGTTCAAAAAGGAAATTCAGCACCGAGAACGGAAGGACGGCGTCTAGGAAGAAAAGTCGGTGTTATCCATGCAAAATGAAAGTGAAGCTCGATTTGACAATTAGTGATGTTTAATTTGGTAAGCCATTAAGAGGAAACTTACCAGTTTCAGAGTTTAGCATCAAAGGATTAAACAACTTACCTTATCAAGCTTCATCAAATGAGTAACTGCACTTACCATATCAAATTAAGCAGATTTTTAGGAAGAAGGGTCAGCACTTTACTTACCTTATCGAAGGGAGGAGGTTTTTGGCAAGAAGGGTCAACACTTCACTTACCTTATCCAAGGGATCAATTTTTGGCGAGAATTACCAGCATTCACTTGCCAAATACAGTTATCTTCAACAAGGCAACTTGCTTTATAAAAATTTATAGCAAAGAGGCAGCCCTTGGCCTATGAAAGGGGCCTTAAGGGGGCTGCAAATCATGAATCTGAGTTTAATCAATCTAAGATCAATCCGAGTTCACCAAATTATTCAACAAGAAGGAGAGAAAGAGAGAGAGGGAGAGGAGGAGGAAGAGAGGAAGAAGAAGGTGCCGCCAGTTGCTAGCCGTCCTCCACCTTCCACCACAGGTCCATTCTTTATTCATGCTCTCATAATTATCTCCTTTTTCATTGAATTTTATGGGGTTGTAATTAAGGAGCTTAAGTCTCCATGAAGATGTATTAATCAAGGTTCATATGTTGCCCCATCTTTCTTTCATTCATATGTCATTAGTTATATACTTTAAATATTGATTCTTTCTACTCCATAACACAACGTAAGATTATGGACCTCTTACTCTCCCTATGCTCACATGATAATTAGGATTTTTGTTTATTGTTTTATAGCTGTAGATTCAATTTTGATTCAGACTAAAACACAAGTACAACTCTGAAAATATAAAAACCTGTTTTTCTGCACTCAACACACGTTCGGTAAATAATTTATATTTCATTATTACCTGCTCCAAATATTTCAAAATTTTACACATCTAATCTAGACATACAGACACACTTCTTATAAAACTTTCAAGAATTTTGAGCTTGTTAAACATCATAAATAAAGTCAGATAAATTTTATTAAAATTAGAACAGATTCTAAAAAACCAAAAGTTTCTGTGACATAGGTTGGGTTCTTCCTAAATATCTTTGTGCACAGTGAACCAATTTGATTGAAAATGGTCTCATTGGAAATGTGAAATCCATATCTTTCCAACAAGATCAATTTCATTGAAATTAGAGGTCTGAGTATAAAAATATAATAGTTTTCTTAAACATCTGACTTTTTGGCATAGGTTTATCCCAAATGTCTGAGTGAGGTCTATTTTTGGATTTAATTACATGAATCTATAGCATATAAAATTAAAATAAAAATATTTTATGAATCTGTACATTAAAATCTGTTTAAAATTTTCACAATTTTTAGAAACTCGGAACTATTTCAAAAAAATCATAAACAAGCCTCTGAAAATAGAACCAATTTTTGTTTTTCAATACTTGAAATAATTTT
The DNA here is from genome assembly GCA_036023115.1 of Brasenia schreberi. Classification (NCBI taxonomy): domain Eukaryota; kingdom Viridiplantae; phylum Streptophyta; class Magnoliopsida; order Nymphaeales; family Cabombaceae; genus Brasenia; species Brasenia schreberi. The sequence goes on from JAYKKT010000090.1 coordinate 23,079,101, forward strand.
AAGTTAAGAACCAAAATCACGATTTTGTCAAACCTTTGAAATTGGAATTTTGTTTTTTCGAAAATTTACTGGATCTCAAATGATTTTCAAAGCGTCTAGGCTGACCCTTGAGCATCGGTTCAAGAAGGCCTACGTCGACAAAAGTTCACTTGTCCATGGTCGCTACACGAAGTCTGAAAATAAATCTTTGTTAGTTTGAGCAAACTAGCTGGCACGCTCGCACACACGACATAGTTTGAGAATTTTATTTCAAATCTTCACATAGATTTTGAAATAAAAATTCACATCTACACAATAGAGGATAAAATTAATAAAAATCGTTTAAGACATATAGAAAGATGACCAAAGGATGCTCCCATAAAAAGATATGAAAAATTAGATTGTTAAAATGTTAGAAGAGGAAGAGGATGACAACAAAAGTATAGGAAAGAAATTATAAAGAATGATCTAGTTTATAGTGTTAACTGCTAGCATGGCACATGATAGGGCTATGTGGAAAAAAAAGTCATGTAGTCAACCCCATCTAGTATGTGAAAAGGCTTAGTTGTTTTTGTTGTTGCTAGAGAGTCAATGTGCTTTTACTTGATGCTAACATTATCGTTGACATAGTTGTTTGGATTTTTTCTTGATGAGATAAAATGACATTCTTGAAATAATTTTATTCATGATTTTATTAGTACAATATTGGGGATGCCAAAGTCATATTCACTCCCCTCGTATCGAACTGATGACCTTCTACTTGTTGATCAACCCCTTAGTCATTAATGCATGATATTTTTCTAACTTAGAGACAATGCAGAACCCAATAAATGAACATAGTATCAACACGAGCAGTGGTTTTGACAAACAGTGACCCAGACCCCATGTAGCCAACTCCCCTTAATTTAGGTGAAGAATTGGTCTTAAGAGTGCAACACTAAGGGTGCCAAACCCACGTATAAATCCGCATACTTTCGAGTTGGAGATCTCAAGTTGTTCCTGGTGTCAAGATGTCAAGCATGTATGCTGAGTTCCGTTCAAGTATGACATCCAAAGAGTTCTATGTTACATTAAGGTCATCGGAATTGAAGTGGAGATGAAGGCCCTACTTAAGCAATGACTGAGAAATGCTTTTATTAAGACTCCAAGCACTGCCACCAAAATAAAAAATAAGGTTTTATCTAACTCAAGAAAGGCATGATCATATTTTTCCATCTTCTTTCAACTTTACTACTTTTTAAAGTTTTCACAATCTAGATCTCTCACATGGAACACTCGATTTAGCAAACCCTCCAAATGTGCGAACCACCTTAAGTATATCGCTTTTAAATAATACATTTGATTATACCAAGGCTAACTTTTCTCTAATTATCTCACTGAAAATCTTATCTTTCCTTCTGTAGGCAACTCTATACCTCAACATCTTCATGGCATATATTTGTACACATTAATACATGATATCCATTGACCCAAACTCAACTAAGCCTTCACGTAGGTCGTCCTACTCCTCAATTAATACCACATGCATTTTTGAAATAAAATATTAGAGCAACGTATAAAGTTTCCTAGAATTGAGTGCCGAAGTCCTTCCTTCCCTTTTTGAAACGCAAGCCTGTCTCCCAAACTGCCTTTCTTGAATTTAATACATGTGATTGCACCAGGCACCTAATTTTTTGGGGAGCAACCCGGGGTCATTCTTTTAAATAATAATAATAATGAGAAAACAGTGTGTTCCACCTACCTCGCTCACAAGCTTGTTGACAAGAAAAACCAAAAGTCTCTTTCAAAGTTTAATTTCTTCCATGAGTTGATGAAGCCCTTTCCACAAGTTTAAATTTATACGTTAAATCACATTTAAATAAAGCTCCTATTAGAATATTCCCAGTAGCCCATCTTTGTGATTGACAACTACAATTGATTGATCATCCTCAGTTGGGAACAAAATCAGTGGTGGATCTAAAAATTGGTATAGGGTGGGTGAATAGCGAGTGAAACTGCTTAAGGCGGGGCGAACTATGTATTATAACCATAAATTTAACTCTAAGCTACAATTTTTCCATTTATATTTCAAATTTCAGGCGCTCTGCCTCGCGTGTAACTCGGCCAATGAGGAAAATGAATGGATTGATTCCATCTCTTTGGCTAGGAACGGATTCTCTTTGTCTATGTCAGGATGGCGCATTAGGTTGAGTTGACTGGAGTATGATGACAATTAATATTTGTTTCCTTAAAAGTACTTTTTTTTCTTCTGAACGTTGACAATAAATTAAAGCATCCTCCAGTAAATGCTTCATCTTTGCTGCAAGCTGGGGTTAGGGAGGCACGATAACTCAATATGAGCACAACCCGAAAGGATTGTAGTAGTTCTACTAAGAATAACACGAAAGTCGATGCATGTACACATGGAAAGTTACTAAGCGAAGCCTGCCAACCTCTTTGAGTTGATCTGTTTCAGACACAAACACGAAATGACACGACTTACGGGAAACACTAATCACTGTGCTTTTTTTGAGATATCCACCGCATTTTCCAAAGATTGTCTTTAGTTTAAGCCATGGGTATACATTTCAAGCACATTTATTTCTATTAAGATATACAAAGACACTCAAGTGAATATGCCTTTCAAACAATTGAGCTGCTCATGGAAAGTCGGGTATACATTTGAATATGAGGTTTTTGAAATATGCACGGAAAATTGAAATTTAATAAATTCATTTATATGTGATATATACTTTTCGATGATTAACTACCAATTACCAAGCTTGTTTTGCACCGAAAGTTGTTCCAAAGAAAATCAGCATTTCTTTTTTCTTTTAGGGAAATAAAATTAATATCGTAACTTTTGGAGGTGCCAGTAGTTATTTGGTTCAAGTGTTGTTCCCCTTGCGTAAGCAAGGTCTCTAGTTCGAATCATGTAAAATTGCAAACCCTGTGGATCCCATGGCACAAAGAAAGAAGTCGGAGGTGTTTAGGTCCCCACTCGGACACGACGCGGAGAGACACGGTGTTTTGAAGTGAGACATCGGTCGGCAGGCAGTCAACAACTACTCAGCCCGCTTGAAGGATATTAAGGTAATATCATCGTAAACCTTGTGGATCGCATGGCACTTTGGTGGAAAAGAATCACAATCCCCCTTCCTCGAACGGTGTCCTGAGAGAGAGAATTTCTATGGTGCCATGGCAACGGCGGAGCAGCGCCCCTTGACCCCGACGTCGGATCGAATAAGCAGCGAAGAGGAATCAGGCGCCGTTCCTCCAGTCGGCCGCAGGAACCACCCCCGGATGCGTCGCGCAATCGGGATTGCGGCCGCCGTGGTCCTCGCGCTCGCCATCGTGATCCTCGCCCTCTCGCTCACCGTATTCAAGGTGAAAGATCCCGAGCTAACGGCGAACTCCGTGACGCTAAGCCAAGTCCGTCTTGACCTCTTCGGCGGGAAGCTGAACATGACGGTGACCGCCGACGTGTCCGTTAAGAATCCGAATTCCGCGTCGTTCGACTATGGCGAGAGCACGACGACGCTCTCCTACGACGGGACGACGATCGGAGAGGCCACCGCCCCGGGGGGCTCATCTCCAGCGAGGCAGACGGTTCGGATGATCGTATCGGTCAACGTGATGGCGGATCGGCTCCTCTCCAACGGGAACTTCTTCGCGCAGGTGGCCACCGGGAGCGTCTCTTTGAGCTCCCTCACCATCGTATCGGGTCGAGTCAAGGTACTCGGAGCGATACGTCCCCGAGTTAGGGTCAGAATGAGCTGCGACTTTGACGTATCGGTTATGAGCCAGTCGATTCGGAATTTCTCGTGCCGGCAGAGCGTGAAATTCTGATCTGCTTTCGCTCTCGTCTAGTTTTCTCATTTCTGTAGATTACTATAATACCCTCTTATTCGAAGCACTTAGCTAAGTCGCATTTGTTGTATATTTCCAGCACTATTTTGTGATTGTATTTCTGTAACTAACTTATCGGCTTTAATGATAAAATGGTGCCATATATTCGATGTGCAGAGACATTGGCTTTATTTTCCATACTTACTAAGGGTCCAAATCGGGTCAGTGGCTTCCGGTCAAAACAGGTTATCCTGAGCCCACCTGTTTTACTCCGGTCAGTTCGCGCAACCCAACCTTTGGGTATGTCAACCCTAAGCCCACCTGACTTTAACTGAAAAAAATTATTTGTATTTAAAGCTTTAAAAAAATAGCAATCTGTAGTAGGGTTTCTTCACCCCACACTTCCACCCAAAAGAAAGCTAACAGATTAAGAAATTCCTTGTAAAGTAGCTAAAAGAAAGACAAAAAATGTAAGAACAAATGGTTGTGAATAAGAGAAAACTGGAGATATTAAATGCTCAGTTAGGCAAAATATAGTAAGAATAGAGTAGAAGGTATATATATACACACGATAACAACAACCAGACCTTTCTCTAAACTAGGTAGTGAAGTTATATATAAAGAAAAAATTGAAATATATAAAATCTGAAAGGGGTTGGGAAAGGGTTTGGTATCTCTAAACCCTGTCCTACTATTGCTTGGTTGCTTTAATCGGGCCTGACCTATTTGTGCTGAATCCCAACCTGAACTCGATCCTCTCAAGTCGGTTTCACTTAGGGATCCAAAGTTAGCCAACCTTATTGGTATCAATCTTCGAGTTGCAGCAATTTTCCTAAATTAAGAAAATTAATTCATTACTCTAATTTCTTTTTTATCAAATTAAACACTACCAATAAGAACCTTGTAAAATGACTTGGAGATTGAAGGACTTGGGGAGATTTTGTTTAGTACTTTCTGTTTGATTTCAAACTTGTCAAGTCTGAGATACTAAATCATAGGACTACGCACTCTGCCAGCCAAGTCCTTGACTGCCAATAAAGCACTTCACAAACATTGAAGGGGATCAGACCAGGTTGTTGAGTTTAATTATTCCGCCTCTGAACTACAAGAACTAAGCCTTTTCTCATACTAGATGTGGTCGGGATTAGGTAGAGGTTTCAAGTTTATTGTCTCAATCAAACCTGAAATGGGACTGTCCTGCCATCAAGAGATTGCTCTCTGGCTGCTTCCAATAGCTGGGTAAAACCAAGGTTTGCTTAAGCAAAGTAGCTCGGTGGCAGATCTACTTTGAGCGGAGGTGGGGCAGACACCCCACCCAGAATTTGAAAAATGAATGAAGAAACTATATCTCGAAGGTGAATATATGGCTATAATGCATAGTTTGCTCCCACTATAGACGTTCTAGATCTCCTGCATTTGATGTCAAATGAGTTTTTCCTTTACCTATGCTTATGGCAAATGAGATAAAAGCGAGTCTTAAAAGAAAAGCCAAGGTGACTAACAGACGTGGTCGAAGCTAAGCTTTAGCCAACTGGAGCGGGAAGCTTGGCTACAGCGAAATGCTTGACAAGCTTTGAGGAAAAGGACTTCCTGCAGCCAGGGGAGCTTTAGTATCTGAGCTTACCCATCAAGATTTGAGAGAAGGAATAGCCAGACCAAACAAAGTCAAGCCCTTCCCAACACCAAGTGAGGTGGTCTAAATTGATTTTTCATACCCATTGTGATCGTTCATATATCACATATGTCTCGTATCATAATATCTCATATATAGTTGTAGGCTGGTTATCTTTATATTATATTCGCAACAAATTATAATACAAACAGTAAACCAAGTGTATACATTGGCTGGGTCAGTTCAACATGTGTTGGGTGCCATGGGCTCGCCCAGGACAGGGCCTGTTTGGGGTAACCTGAGGTTCTCAAACCTGGCCAGGTCAGGCCGGCCTGCTCGTGGTGCCAGTTGCCCAGCCCTGTGAATGAATGGTCACCAATGTCTGTTGGTTGATGCCTATCCAGTTCTGCCCCACAAAGCCAATAGCTGATACTTCTACAAACCTATTCTGCTACCACAAATCCGTTTTCCGAGAAAGCACTCATATTTTCCTTTTCCTATTGGCGAGCTGAAAATAGACGTATAGAGAAATCCGATGGACAAAAAATCGGCCAATTCTGATAAAAATTACTTGAGTTATAACCTTTTCTCTGTCAGGTACTTCTAACAATATCAGATTTGTATCTCATTCTTTCGAGCTTGGATTCAAGCAATTCTTGATTGATCTCAAGTAGACAATACAAGCTTTTCATAAGTTAAAGAATCGGAAAAATCTATCTTGCAATGAATTTTTGATGAATTTTGTAAGTCGAGATAGGCTATGATAGAATGACAATAGCAATTTGATTATTCAACTGAATGCAAAAAAACCAAATGAACTTACAAAAAAAGCAAAGGAGAATGAAAACAAATTTTTATTAACTAAGAGATGATCTATAAGTACGAACTACAACCAAGGTTTACAATTAGAAAAGAAAAGATAAAGGAAAGGAAATAAATAAGTTGATATATGATGATCAATGGATGATTCTTCAAGGTGAGTAGCTACTCTTTTTTATAATTGAGGATGAATCTACTTCTGAATTCTTCTTGACTTTCTCTTGATGACTCTTCGACTTCTGTCTCTTAAAATGATGGTTGATCGCTCTTGTAAATAATTTTAGAAGACGGATTTTTACAAAAGTCATTACATTTATCTTAATGGTGATAATGACTCGTTACTCATCGGTTTTGGTAGTACCTTCTTACGTTCCTTATATGTACCCACGTTGTGAAAGAGGTACTTACTCTTGTAAGTGGCTCTCCGGCTCCTTACAATTTTCAGGGTTAACACAAATACGTGATCTTCCACTTGGAAGTCAACCACCTAACAAGGTCAGCTATTGCTCTTTGTGTGATTTACTTCACATTAAATCCATAAGGGCAAGACCATTATGGATATCTACTAATACTTTTTTTCGGCCTTCCGCAACCTCTAGCACAATGTATATCATCTACTTTAGCTCAGCTTCACACTCGAGTTTCATTTGGTTGTCTGTCTATAAGCCACATGAAATGTATATCTTTCGATTGATATTTTGTATTTGAAGCACTAACTCCTTCCTAAGAATACGCAACGTAGCGGGCTGGGCCGGCTTTCACCCCACTCGCACTCAACATGAGATCAAAAGCTTCTATTAGACCCCGTCCACCTTGCCCCACCCCACGAGTCTTGGGGATCAAACCAAGCACCCAATCTGCTATAACCTATCTCATCCCACCCCAACCTACAAAAAGTAATTTTTTAAAAACAAAAATATGGTAATGCCATATATTTTAGATAAAAACATGAAATATACTATATGACATGAAAAATATGGCATTTCAAATTATTTAATTGGAAGTGATTATATGTAAAATATATACTTAGTATATATAACATATATATACATGACATATATATATTTTATATAAATACATACACATATATATATATTCAATGCTTGTGGTACTTGATACCTAAACTGTAAAAAAGGGGTCGTATAAAGTGGTGGTCTCCATTGCATTACTTTTCAATTGTGAATACCAATTGATTATGACATGCATTCAGAAAAACCCATCCCCGAGGTGTTTATGTGTGGTGAGGTAAACTCTATCTCACCCCTCCCTACCCCATGTCATTTGTCGGTCTTCTCTTCTTCGCAACCTGCTCCATATAGGGGCATGGCCGGTAGAAATTGCCATCTCTACCTCTTCCCTAATAGTCTCCCAGACCAATTCTTTTAGACAATAAATCAAAATTATTTATGGTACCACTAAAACTAGGTCTACTGTTGGATACATCTTTACACAACTTCTACGACATAACGGATGCGGGTCCGGTCCATGTACAAATCCAAATCAAATTATCATAAGAGACATATCAATGTGTTTCCACAAGACCAATGTATTCTTCTTTAGATGTAAACAACGAGAATGTACTTGCTCCAGTTCATCTGTACTGGAGAACAGACGTGGACCACTGGATCCAAATTGATTGTGCCTATGAATCCATGAGTGCCTTGTTAGACAAAGGGGTGCTTCCATGATAATCTATACAATATAGAAAGCTTATTGGAATGTCAATTTCCTAGGAAAAGCCGGGGGGGGGGGGGGGGTGATGATAGATAACCATTACAATTAAAAAACCACTAAATAAATAAGGAACCTATTTGTATACCTTTTAGGGTTGCTGAGAATAAGAACCATTTACTTATTTGTTTTTCAATTAGCCTTTTTTGCCATTTAAGATGCAATATTTATTAAAAAAATGTTACTCTGGGATGATGCAATAGATTTTTTATTCTTTTATTTTATACTCTGTGCATGCATATGACTTGCCCCTAGGAACAACCGAAGGCGCATGGTTCATGAACTAACTATATGTAATCAATTATTTGAACATCTGCCTTGAAATGAGGCATCATGGTTCCCAATTATTGAATGAAATTTGACAATACAAAACTATGAAAACGAAACCTCATGACCAACTACAGTGGCATGATCTTCATAGGAATGCATTAAGATATGTGGACCCAGTGTTTCGCAACTGGGTCTAGTGGGCTGCATGTGGCCCTGAGTTCAATCTCTTGTACATGCCCAGCCGGTTGGCCGGCGCAAGTGCCCAGACAGCAGAGAACTAACCGTGAACGACTCTTTCGATCGATGCATTGGATCCTTCAACCCCGTATGCAAAAAAAAAAACAGAATGCATGGCTTAAGTGGGACACATGGAGCCCACACAAAACCATGAGAGAAATGGTCTATCGCAGCACTCAAACACCCCGTTAGGTTGTTTTTAACTGGACTAGGTGCCAGACCAATGTCAAGTTTTATGACAAAACAGAAAAAGGGGAACACTAGAGTTTCTTGTCAAAGCGCATGAGCCTATTGTTCTAAACATCAGCTTGAAAATCCATGTCTGTTGGCGCTTTTAACCTCACCCTTAAGGAGTTTACAAGATTTCAATCAACTCTACCAAACTTGATGAGTGCTAAGTTCAAACAAGAGGCTAGCTTGAGGAAATTAGGAAGAAATTATTTATGTATTTGTTCTTTATACGACCAGGGAAATCATGTCTAAGTAGAAAAAGTTTCCACAAAGCTCATGTCTAGGGTTGACCCAAAAGAACCTTCAAGTTGGAGGTCACGAGTTCAATACCCAATCCCATGCATGTCTCGAAGACCTCTACTTACTAGCTCATACGAAGAAAAAGAGAGGAGGTAGGACTAGGCATAACCATGTCAAACGCGTACGTCAGTAATTGAACTTGAAAGGCTCCTTCACGTCTAAACTGGAAGAAGCAAACGGTGTCATGAAATCCAGGTCTCATGTTTGTGCAAGGTTCTCACGATATATAGATTCCCACTCTCATGAGAATCAAAGTCCATGGGCAAAATCAAATGTTTTCTAGAAAGAATCCCGTTCCGGGAGTTCATTGGGTTCACCTGGATCATGCAGGTAGGCTCAGAGGGACGCGGGTCGCCCGGCTTAGGGGGTTGCTTCTAACCTCTAGGTCAAGAGTTCAACACTTATATGCATGAATGTGTGTCTATGTGCATGAGTGCTTGAGTCTGTGCGTGCATGCATGTATATGTGATCCTACTGTCTATAGAAGAAAAGGTATAAATGAGTGCCTCTGGTGGGGTGCACCAAACCATCCACGCACACTGAAATAAGTCGAGAACTCATATTGCACTCAGGGCAATAGCCCACCTCGCAGGTTTCTTGACTCATGTAAAGGCTGACCACGAGTTCGATTCCCCGGAAGTTTACTCATCTTACCAAATGCATTGAAATTTCCATGTTGTTGCATCTTGACACTCTTAAACAGCAGTGACATTTTCCTTTTGCAATAAATTAAAAAGATTATAAATGAGGGAAATACTTTCCCAGCTTAGGTGTTCAATATCACGGGTGTAAACTAGAAAGAAGGATCAATAATAAGGAAAAACTTTCCAAGGAATCTTGGCTCTTTTGGTTACGTGATCACCTTGAAAATCTTTTAGGTTAAATGAGTTCAGGATCTCAATACTGGCGCTACGCAACTAGTAGGCGTGCACCCCTCACTGCATTGTTCCTAAGGTAAGCTAAGAGGGGAAAAGAAAGACAAGGAAAAATGATTTTTGTCTATTTTGGTGATCGTAGACTAGTGAGCACATTCAACTTGCATGAATTTGGGTCACTTGTGCTTGTCCTACTCTTCAATCATCATAGCACATGCCTTGATGTCCATTGGGCAAATAATACTCTGTGTATGTGTTTCATAAAATATACACACCAGGTGAAAGTTGGAACTGAGATTAATCATATTATGCTAGAAATATTGACCTTAAACTAAACATTTAAACACAATCACTAGTGTACAAGATCCAATCAATGTATGGATATAGGTGTGTGCATGCATGCACAGGCGTGCTTGCATTCACAAACACTTTGGACTACTCTCCTATTTTTCGTAAATAAAATATCCACAGTACTTTCCAAAAGATCAAAATTATTGTTCGATTGAGAACAAGATAACATTTTCCTTAAAAATGTCGAAGAGAATCGCTCCATACTAGGAATAATTTAAAGAAATTATTTGATAAAGCCAATTCCTAAATATCCCGATCATATCCTATGAGCGGAGAGAATCGGTTAAAGCCTCTCAAACTGTTTATACCCTATTCTCATAAACCAATGCTTAAAAAATTGGCTTCACCACAACTCGTCGGGGACCAACCTGTGCAACTCATAGACTTCAAACACAATCTTTGCTCTTTGGCTTAAATGTACCAGAACGGGCATTAGGTTGTCAGACTTACGACACACGGGTGACGGAAGGCATTCGATCCAAATACCACCTGACTACGGAGGTGCTCGAGTAGGATGACGCTTTGTGTTTCCGGCCTTGTTTGTGTCGTACTGTTTCGTGTTCGTGTCTAAAGTAGGTTTACCCAAATACCAATCCTGTTTTTGCCACGTGGAGCGTACATGAACACGAATATTGAATCCTTTCTTGGAAATTTTGTTAATTGTTTTACTGTCAGCAGTTTGTTTTGTATGATCGTTGCTGGTCATGTCAATCGGACACAGGACAGCACATTCTTTTCCGCATTACTTTGGTGGGACTTTTAGCTCGCATTCGTGTCGGCTACGCCTATGGCGTCCCAGCTACATGCGACTCGACGAGAACAGACAACGACTATGTTGGGGGTTGTTTATAGCATAGAGTTTCTTGTGTTACGGGAGTATCTAATAATTTACTGCTGCTTGCCTGGTTGTACATATTCCTCTTCGAGTTAAAAGGCGCTCTCAGTTTTATCCTTTCTTTATTCCGAGGTGCTTTTGGAGGTGTTCTTTGCATCATCCGTTGAGAAGTAATCATCAGCAAGTCGTTCTATTGTTTCGAAAGGATTTGCAGGTTTACTCTGTTCAGTTTCTACCCTGCCCAACATCGTAAGCGGTCTCAATTTTATCCTCTTTCTTTCTTTCGAAGTGCTTTTGGAGGAGTTCTTTGCATGTGTTTAGCTGGCTTTGGGCTCCCAATTGTACAAAAGAAATATAGAATTAAATATAATGTTAAATAATATATAAAACCAAATGTATATGAATAGCATGCATTTGCTAAAGTGGAATTGCTGATTTGTTTCTTCCATGGGCTATGAACTCCATCCTTTGAGAAATTGTCTGATCAAAGAATCTGCTTTGTGGGTCCTTTGCGTAACACACATAGTAGGCACACACATGATTGCGGCAGAGCTAAGCTTACCCTCGTCTGCAAACACAAAAAGGAAGAAACTCTTGAAATCATAACTTGCAACGAAGTATATGCTGAATTACTCCAAGTGTTGATAAGCTCACCATGAGGTATCCGATGAAAAATGCAATCAAGGAAACTGTTGCTGTAAAATCCTTCTGTATCTTGAAAGTCCATGCACCCAGGTTATGGCACAAAGTGACCCTGTGGAAACTCCACTGAGCTAGTAATATCTGAGTCAAGCAAAGGCTCCATTCCATTCCTCTGGAACAACTCATAGCAGCTTCTCGATGAGCTCACGAAAACTTTTCCCTATGCCGCAGTATGGTACCGGTACCCAATATAGGTACGGGTACAGAGTAAGCAATTTTTTTAAAAACTAAGGTATGGAGTACGCTACTATTAAAAAACATAATAAAAAATTTAATTTACATAAATATATATACACAATTATATAGAGAGAATTCTACATTTTAAAGAGCATGTGCTTGACAAATAAATATCAGTCATGGAGGTAATCAAAGAATAATAGCGGCTGAAATGCATAAGCAACTTATCATGATTCAAAAATGTACGAAAAGAACTTTTGATTAAGCTTGCTTTTGATGTCATGTTCATGTTATGCGTTGGCTTGAGAACGAGCTTTCGTTAACCCAAATAGTATGATTATGGCATTATTAAGTTTCTAAGACATGCACAACCAGGTACTGTTAGATGAATCTTTAACGTCCAAAAACCACACGAAAAGAAAGTACCATGTTTTTGGTGAAAGGCTATGGAAGTTGGATATACCATTGGTTGAACAATTCATGAAGTCGTCATGCCATTCTAGTTTTTGAGAATAATTTTATTCTAACTATGAGAATGTCATTTTTTATATTATTCTTTAAAGTCAGAACAATTAAACAACTTACCCAAACATCCAAAAAATCTACACATTTTCTTCCAAGACTGCTATTGTTGCACCAGACAAGATGATCTTAAAGCAAATGCAAATGGGTTGAATTTTCAATATAATTTCTGTAAGGAAATAAATAGAGTCACAGAACAAATATTTTTTTTAAATAACAATAACTGCAATAAGAACAACCAAATATGTCAAAATTGACTCATCACCTGAAACTTCATTATCCAACCTTTTTTTTTGTTTGGGCATAGTTGTAAAGTAGACGACTTAGTAAATGCATTTAGTGTTCATCACCAATAATCACCACACGAGCATAATCCACTATTGAAATTGTGAAAGCAATTCATATCCCTAATAATAATCTCATGACCAACAACCTTTGAGATCAACTTGATTGCAGTATGGCAATCCGAGCATACAAGAAGGTTCTTGATTCCACGAATAGGACTTGAAGCTAGTAAGTTAATAAGCCCCAAGGCAATAGCATGTCTTTCACTGTGGACCAAAAGCAGTTGTTCCTTTTCATCTGCCCCAACATCACGAAGAACAATATTTTTGTGAGGGATATATCCAGATCTATGCGGTTCCTTCTTTAACCATTCAAGAATCCTTTTGATTTCCTCCATTCGAGGATGGGATGTACCCCCCCACTACAAAGGAGTGTACATGACCTTGTATTTCTATCCGGCTAAGGCAAGGTTCCTTTTTTAGTCCTTTTACTCTCATAGACTTTTTTATGATTGTTGCGTCTTTCCATCTACCTGCAGCGGCACACATATTTGATAATATCACAAGAAAAAGGGGAGAAATCGTACCTGAGAATGTGGTAGAACAGAGAGAGACGACTGAGAATGGGCATATCACAGAGAGGGAGAGACACTGTCACGCTGGGAATAGGGTAGAATAGAGTAGAGAGAGATGGCTGAAAATGATAATATCACAGAGAGGGAAAGACACAGTCACATAGGAAATGGGATAGAGCAGAGAGAGATGGCTGAGAATAAGTTAAAAATGTTTTTATACGTGTTCTTTTGGATTGGGTATGGGTCGATCCGAATCCAATATGTACCCGATATGAGAACTTGATGTACCCATATTGGGTACGCGTACCAATACATGTCTACACGTATTGGTACGTTGTATGTGGTATTGATACGTACCACACATACCGATACATGTACCTGTATCGGATACATACCAGGTATGGGTACGTCAAGCAAATTGACGTACCCGTGTGACGTACCCATGCAACATAGCTACAAGAAGAAGCCAGTAGCAAGAATGGAGAAGTTGTGGGAACCCTAAAGAGGGTTCAATGGCTTTCCTTAAAACTCTTTTAGCATGGTCTATTCTAGGGGTGACCGAGCAAGCATAGAGCCCTTTGCATATTGAAAAGAACATAGGAAGAGCGCCAAGCCTAGTGGATGATGGAACAGAGAAGCATATGAGCATAAGCTCTATTAGAGTTTATAACAAAGCAACTCCACAAGGTTATCTTCACCATCATCTTTGGCCATGTCCTAATGGATTTCCGCCATAAGAGTGAGAAAACCAAGCCGGTTAAGGTGGTCGTGCAGCTCCAAAGCCATAGGAGTTATCTGACCCTCCCTTATGCAAGCTTTTTCACCCATCCACAACATCCAAATCCATATCCACATAATATTCAAATAACATTTTCATATCAGCACATGCAAATCAAATAATGCTCTTTATCAACCACATCATAAATAACATTATTTCAAAGCGTATCAAATAACCCATAATTTCAAATATCATTTAAGAATCATCAATAAAATATTTAATAATCATGCATATTTAAATCCATCCAAAAGAAGAAAAATTACTTCTAGCATGATTCTATTAAACAATGCATAACTCCCTACCTATAGGAGCACCAAGATCTAATCCCAAACCGATTGGTCGCTTTTATCACTACAAAATCCTCAAATTTTAATATTTAAATAATTATAAATAATAATATTAAAATTTATTTAATTGCAAGTCTAACACAAGAAACCGAATCCAAATCAGATCATAAACAATTCAAAACTTAATCTAGATCTAAATAAGTTATCTTGGATCCAAACTATCACTTGGATCTATTTATAATCTAAACTGGACAACACATTAGTTATTCCATGTTATTGATTCAACAAAAAAACTCGACCCAAACATGAAGCTGCTTAAACTGGTTTTGTTTCTAACCCAAAACTTGTTTCAAGACCCAACCCAAATCTTTTGTGGTATAGCAGAGCAGAACCCATAACTTATTTATAACACAAAAGAGAACCCATCTAACCCATAACTACTAGTGTGACATAAAACACAAAGACACAACATGGTACAGTGATATTTCATAGTGGTCTGACGTAACAGTAAGTATGAACGAGAACATATGCAAAAGGGGTCGTTTTCCATAGTTTTTTGACAACTTTTTCCCCATTTGCCATCATCAACAGGGGCCAACAGTGGCCTTCCACCGCCTGCCTGCCTCCCCTCTTTCGGCCAAGCCCAACATCTATCAATAGCAAAGGTGTTTTGGCAGTGGGGGAAAATCCATACATGTTTGGGTTGTCATTAAATTCTGTGTTCACTAGTGGTACCACACAATAAGATGCTTGATATATGCCCTCCAACGTAATGGTTGGGTCATATAGGAAAATGGAGCACTCGATGTGCTCAAGGAAATGTATGGAGAAACTAAGTTACTGCTACTCCTAAGAACATGAAACAAAGGAAAACAAAAAAATAAGACTGATTGTATTGATTCATTTCCCTTTGTTGTAAGTGTTGTTTATAAACTTTCACTCAAATAATAGGGAACGTGTCTTTTTCGGGTACCATTTTTCATAACTCACTTTTGTGTTAAAGTTATCTTTCTATCATCATATCGGTTGGAACATGCTAACAGACTCTATGATCAATCCGTACTTCTAGATTGGTAAGCATGGTGGATCTGATTTTCTTATTTGTAACCCCTCGAGAGCCATGCTAGATATCCCTAGCTTCTCTCCACGTCAATAGACAACAGATATGAAACTTTTCAATTGAAACCTAGGAAGACATGACCTAAACAGACTCTAAGTCATTGCTTCAACCCATGGGGGCGATGCCTTGGTGTGAACCAGAAGACGTTTATGCGGATTATCCCTCAATTTGTTGCAGCTCGCCGAAGACGTTTATGCTGCTAATCCCATCAACTACGCAATGAGTTGTAGCTCGGCTCGCTGGACGAGCGAAAACAAGACAGGCGTGAGCAGAGCAAGTAGCAACTCATCTTTGTTTTGCAGCCCTAATTTATGTTCTCCATATGTGCGAACAACATAGTGAGAACCCCAACAATCTTCAGCTAGAATTGGACCATTTAATTAGACGTAGATTGCGTCCCCCGAATTGCCCCAAAACCGAAAGCGCCTTATCTGTTACGATACGTTCTGCTCGAGAAAAGAGATCATCTTCTTGCTCTTTGGAGATGAAAAGAAAATGTTTTCCGACTCCGTGGATGAATCGAAAGATAAAAGGAAAAGGGAGATGCCGCAGCAATACGTATATTGGTAAAAGAGAGAACTGTTGGTTATGTAAAATCTCCACCGTCCATCTCTGAAGTCCTAAGTTTAGGACAGTTTGAGAGCGTGCCACCCTCTCCCATATTTAAATTAAAAAAATAACTTGAATACACTGATGCACTGCTATCCATGGTGTACTATATCCCACTTTTATATATATAAATACGAAGTATTGCTCATGCAATATCTCTACCGTCCATCCCTACAGTTCTAACTAGATGGGCCCCGAGTGGTTCCCACTCTCATAACCCACTGTTGGTGAAAGATCGACTTATGTGACAACACATCAAAAGATTCACAACTTAGAATACCACCAAACTGCAACTATCAGAACTACTGTTCAAAATATACTCTCTCTCTTCTTTCTTTTATATATATATTTATAAAGTTGCTGCTTTCTTGTTGAAACAGACAAATTCCATGAAAGAGAAAAGCCCACTCTGTCAATCGTAGTAGGATATGTTTATACACTCATATAATTTACAAAAATTGGAAGAAAAATAGAAGAGAGAAAAGAGAGAGCCACCGGTCCAGTGGAATTGCGTGACAGAGTACAGAGATGTACAGACGTTCTTTATTAACCTAAATACCAGAAACCAAGCTCAGGAGACCGGCTGCGGCAGCGGCGGCACCATCGTAGCTACTTCCTCTGTAAAATTCATCCAATTCAAAATAAAAAAATAATAATTAGATAAATAGATACAAAATAAAAGAGAAGAAAGTAGGGCTGGTAAATTAACCAAGCTGCTCATCGTTTGGCTCCACGAGCACATTGTGGTGTCTGGTTCCAACCTCTATGAACCGAGCTGAATATGAAGAAAACTTGTTCGACTCGGCTCAGCTTGTATATATAGAAATGCATGTATGATTTGCTTAAGCTCGCGAAGATTGTGAAGATAGTATATTGGTTTTGTGCATAGCTATTCTAGAAAAATCATGACAAGTACCAAATTTTTCAGCTTCACAAATATATCGACATGAAATTTGCTAAATTTTAACTAAAACTTCTTTACAATGAAAATATTCCGCGCTTGATCGATCAAATCAAGGCATTCAAGGTGAACTACGGGGCCGTTGTTGTTCTCATCATTTTGCAAAGAAAATTTTCGTGTAAAACAACGCTTTTTTCTTCCTTGAAATTAAGGAAATTTCTTTCATTTGTTACTGTTGAAGAATGGCAAACCATTTGTGAACATGTTTGAACAGAGGATCTTCATGTCGAGAATTAGCTCAGCTTGTTCGTATACGATACTAGCAGAGCTAACACGTTATTGGATTTGTTCAGCTCGCTTACCAGCCTAAAAGCTAAAGAAGGGTATTTAAAGACCGTTTGCGGTGAGGAGAGAGAGAGAGAGAGAGTAACCGCTAGGGGCGTTGAAAGACCGTTTGCAGTAAGCGATGGCGCTTTGAATCCCGTCTTCCTGTTGCAGCAAAGAATCGTCACGGCGCTGCGCTTTCAAGACCACTGGTGTCGCCGGAGACGGCACTGTTACCCCAGGACGGATCTTCCCGAGATGCTTGTAGGCAACTCGGAGTCCTGTCGGAATACCACCCTGCTTCGCTGGCTCACCGTCGTCCACCGGCGAAGACTCGGCATCCTTCGGCTGAGACGCAGCACTAGGCTCACAGGAGAAGCTCACTCTCTCTCCCTGCGTCTTCCTTGAGACGCGGTCGTACAATGGCTTTATGGCTTTCAGGTACCGCTGCACCGCTACTTTCGCTCGCCGTGCGTCCTTCTCCACCGCCTCCTTGTCAGAATTTTCCCCGGCTCCCGGCGACTCCTCCTCCTTCGCCTTGCTTCCACTCCGAGATCCATCTCTCGTGAAGAGCGATACTAGCGGGACCTCCTCCACTTTAAACTTCACGGTGAAGAACCGACCGCTTTGGCGGTGCTCCGCTTTCCCCTTCCCCTCTCCGGCCACCTCCTCCATCTTCTCCGGCGAGGTAGCCGGAGAAGAGGAAGCGTGCTTCTTTAACCCAAGAAGGAAAACTCTGAATTTCGTTGCTGGCTTCAGTATGGATACCGGAGACTCGGTTGGTTCCTCGTTTGACTTACCGTCCGAGCTGGACTGATCGACCGAGACAAGTTGTCCGGTAATCAACAGGTCCTCCTCCCCGTTGTCAGCGTCGTGGGCCTGTTCGTCGTTTGAGACGGTGATTTCTATAGATTTAATGTCCGTCGACTCCCTCCCTTCTTCGTCCCTTCCTTCATTCTCTTCTCGGCCATTTCCGGGACAGATTGTGCCGTCCTCAGACTCTTCGTCCGGAACAGAGAATTCAAGGTCGAAGAAGGGACCCTCGTCATAGGTGGGAGGCAGGGAGGTGGCGGAGATGGTGGTGGCTCCGCCACCGCCACTTCCGGCTCCACCTTTGGTACCGCCTCCTCGCCAGTATCTCAGCATGCTGAAGACTTCCATGGTCGGAAGAGCCAGAGGGGAGACAGTATCCTAATGAGAGAGAGAGAGCGTTAATGGCGGTGGGGCGAAGGGTGGTAAATGCGGTGGCAGAGTGGAAATGAAGGACGGTTTCTCGCTTGTGAATGCTGACCAAAGGGCAATGGAATCTCTCTCTCTCTCTCTCTCTCTCTCTCTGTGTGTGTGTGTGTGGTTTACTAGTTTAGTTGCCCTGTGTATGACATGATATATTGTTTATGGCGTCCTTTACGTTTTGTGCAGAGGAGCCATGTGAAGCGGCGAAGTCTTGGCGCCAGACACGCTGCCAACAGGGTATCTTACGTACCGTATCTAGTACGTAGTTTATACAGGGTTGAATCGGATACGTATTGAGGAGTTGGATGGAAGTAGACATGGCCGGTTCCCAACCGACCGACAGTGGACCGGGATTAATTCGGTTCAGTTTCGGTTTCACTTTTTCCATAACTAGAACCGGAATCAACTGTTTCAAACTATTGATTCCAGTATTTTTTTAAACTTTTTAAAGCAAAAATTATTTTTTTATAAAATTGACGGTTTTGAAACCAAACCGAAATGGACGGTTCCAAAACCGATCATGTCTAAATGAAGATCATGTTGTAGTACATATGATATGATTGATTCAAATCTCCTTTGATATTATTGACCTTATTTACATTTATGTTAGATGTAGACATGGTTGATTTGGAACCTGTCCTGTGGTTACAAACTGAAATCGAACAGGGCCCAAAATCGATTGAAACTGGGCATGGTCAGAGTCAGTACAGAACCAGGGTTTGGTTTTGACTCCACTTTTATAAAACTAGAACTGACCCAAACCAGAACAGGTGGTTCTAAATTGTTTGTTCTGGTATTTTTTTCATAAAAATTTTAATCGATTCTGTTACAGTTGACGGTGTTGGGCAGAGTGGTATCAAACATATCTAACTACATGAACACGATACTAATTGTGGGTCGGGTTGTGCATCAAAGAAGCTGTCGAAAAAAAGACCTTATTTCATTACTGAGACCCATATTGACCCAGGAAAACCTTTGGTAAGACAAACATGAGTCATTTAGAAAGACTTGGGCGAGCCGGGATGAAACAGTTTTGGGCCCCAAACCATATCTGAAACGGCTCTTGGATTGGATCATACGTGTGATTTGGGTCAGATTCAGTTTGGAACTATGATTGTATTAAATGCATCATATTGGATTGGCATCCCGTCCCGTGTGGAACCACGATGCGAACACACCCTCTTGGAACCGTAGTGACAAAAACATGCTTCTAGAAAACAAAATGAGAGAGTTGAGAGGGGTCCACGTTTTAGTTCTGGAATTCTATTGGTTTTTCACTTAAAATTTTAAAAACCATATCTTGACGTGATTTTTAGGGTTTTTGAAACCCATTTTCCGGTACTACACAAATATGTTTTTGCTTTGTTTAATAATTAGTAATTTTCCCCATTAAAAATGCAATACTTTAAGAAGAAAAAAAATTCTTTATAAAGATTTGGCCTTCTATTTTGTTGTTTAAATCAATATTTTTAGGGAAAGTGAAGTTCTCTCTAACCACATGAAGACATAGCCTGTTCCTGGTAAATCGATTTAGAACCACTTGTTACGGCTCAAAATGCTAGGATGGTTCCAAACCTAGCCATCTCAAAAGCATTTTTCCTAATGCTTTTACTTTGATATTTCACAGTTGGAATGTGGTTTTGGTACAAATTTTCAGAATCCATACTAGGGTCCACCATAATCAGATTTTGTGGGTCCGATTCAAGTAAAGAATGGGTTTTTATAACATGGGAAGTGGTGTGGTCAAGCCCGACCCTTGACATCTCTAGTTGAAAATACAGAGTGCATGACCCAAATAAAGAATGGATTTAAGGTCCGGGTCCTAGTTTCATGTATCGTGTCATATTTGTATCATGCCATCTTATATTCATGTCTAATTCAGCATGATTAATTTTCTTCTCCATGACACTTCAGGTTGTGACACAACCAAAGTCATTATGGGTCATGTCGGATTTTCATGTAATGTCAGATCATTTTCGCCAACATCAACCTTTAGTTATGGATTTGCAAATAAAAAAATGGACAAAGAAGAAAAGAGTGCATCGAGCTATTCGGACAAAATGGTGGAACCTCAAAAGTGAGAAAGAAGATATATTTAAACAAAAAGTCCTTCAAGATGTTTGAAATTATGTTGGTACACCCTCTTATATATGGAACAATATGGCTATACATATTAGGGAAGTGGCGAAATATGTGTTAGTTGTATCTAAGAGAGGTGTACTGGCACAAAAAGAAGCTTGGTGGTGGAGTGAAGTAGTGCAAAATAAAATCAAGGTAAAGAGGGCATGTTACAAATTACATTATGCTAAGAAAACTAGTGAAACTTTAGAGACTTATAAGAAAGCAAAGAAGGAAGCGAAAAAAGCCGTGAGTAAAACAAAAGCTAAAATTTGGGAGGATTTAACTCAAAAGAGGGTGAAAGAGATATTTTTAGGAGGATGAAAAAATTCTAGTGGCAAATGATAACATAAGAAATAGATGGAAAAACTATTTTTATAAGCTTTTTAATAAAAATAAAGATGTTAGTATTAGTTTAGGAGAGTTAGCCAAATCAGAAAAGTATATAAACCACAATTTCTACAGATGTATTCAAAAGAATGAAGTCAAAGAGGCTCTTAAACATATGAAGGGTGGTAAATCGATAGGACTAGACAATATTCCTATAGAAGTTTGGAAAATACTAGGAGAAATAAGAATCACTTGGCAAGGTAGAGCATGTTGTAAAGATTGCAAGGTAATTCCAGGAAAAAGCTTATAAGAGTGGTTTATCACAAACACAAATTGATTACTTTATTTGTAGAAAAAAAGATAGTGCGTGTTGTAAAGATTGCAAGGTAATTCCAAGAGAAAGCTTAACCACCCAACATCAAATTTTAGTTATGGATTTACAAATAAAAAAAATGGACAAAGAAGAAAAGAGTGCATCGAGCTATTTATACTAAATGATGGAACCTCAAAAGCGAGAAAGAAGATATATTTAAACAAAAAGTCCTTCAAGGAGATGTTTGAAATTATGTTGGTACACCCTGTGATATGTGCAACAATATGGCTATACATATTAGAAAAGTGGCGAAAGATGTGTTAGGTGTATCTAAGGGAGGTGTACCAGTACAAAAAGAAGCTTGGTGGGGGAGTGAAGTAGTGCAAAATAAAATCAAGGTAAAGAGGGCATGTTACAAATTACATTATGCTAAGAAAACTAGTGAAACTTTAGAGGCTTATAAGAAAGCAAAGAAGGAAACAAAAGGGCCGTAAGTGAAGCAAAAACTAAAATTTGAGAGGATTTATATAAAAAAACTCAATTCAAAAGAGGGTGAAAGAGATGTTTTTAGGATAGCTAGGGCTAGAGATAAGAAAACTAAATATCTTAATTATGTTAGATGCATCAAGGACGAGGATGAAAAAATTCTAGTGGCAAACGATGATATAAGAAATAGATAGAAAAACTAATTTTATAAGTTTTTTAATAAAAATAAAGATGTTAGTATTAGCTTAGGAGAGTTAGCCAAATCAGAAAAGTATATAAACCACAATTTCTACTGACGTATTCAAAAGAATGAAGTCAAAGAGGCTCTTAAACATATGAAGGGTGGTAAATCGGTAGGACCAGACAATATTCCTATAGAAGTTTGGAAAATACTAGGAGAAATAGGAATCACTTGGCTCACAAGACTATTTAAGGAAATAAGGAGAAACCAAAAGATGCCCGAGGAATGGAGAGCGAGTACACTTATACCCATATATAAGAACAAGGGAGACATTCAGAATTGTGCGAATTATCGAGGTATCAAGTTAATGAGTCATACTATGAAATTGTGGGAATGAATTATCGAATGTAGGTTCAGACAAGTATCAAGTAAAACAAAGAACCAATTTGGATTCATGCCATGCAGATCTATTGTTGAAGCGATTTACCTTTTGAGACGTCTTATGGAATATTTTAGAATAAAAAATAAAGACCTTCACATGATATTTTTTGATCTAGAAAAAGCTTATGATAGGGAGGTTCTTTGCAGAACTTTAGAAAAAAGAGGTATCCCATTGACATACATTAACCTTAAAAGAGACATATACGATGGTGCAAAAACATGTGTGAGGACTCATTAAGGAATGACAGACTTCTTTGAAATTAATATTGGGTTACATCAAGAATCAACTTTAAGTCCATACCTATTTATAATGGTGATTGATGAGTTAACAAAACATATTCAAGATGAAGTACCAAGGTGTATGTTATTTGCATATGACATTGTGTTAGTGTGGGAGTCTAAGGAAAAAGTTAATAGAAAATTGGAACTATAGAGAGAAACATTAGAAAGCAAAGGCATCTGACTTAGTAGAACAAAGACAGAGTATATGGAATGTAAGTTTGATCATTTGGTTATTTTAGAGGAAATAGAAATTAAAATTGGCACACATTGCATTCCCCAAAAGGAAAGTTTTAAATACCTAGGATCAATTTTTCAGAGTGATGGAAGAATTGATGGAGATGTTAGGCATAGAATTAATGCTGGTTGGTTAAAATGGGGAGGAGTATGAGGTATTCTTTGTGATAAGAAGATACCATTAAAGTTAAAAGGTAAATATTATAGATTAAAAATTAGACATGTCATGTTTTATGGTTCTGAGTGTTGGGCAGTTAATTATCAACATGTACAAAAGATGTATGAGAGAAATGAAGATGTTGAGATGGATGAGTGGTCATATAAGAAAAGACCGTATACATAATGAGGTTATTAGAAACAAATTAGGAGTGACACCAATAGAGGATAAAATGAGAGAACATCGTTTAAGATGGTTTGGACATATAAAAAGAAGATCAAAAGAGGAACCTTTAAAAAGATATGAAAAACTAAATTTGGAAAGTATTAAAAGAGGTAGAAGACAACCACAAAAGTGTTGGAAAGAAACAATAAATAATGATCTAGCTTATTGTGAGTTAACTGCTAACATGGCACACGATAGGGATCTGTGGAAACAAAGAATCCATGTAGCCGACCCCGTCTAGTATGGGAAAAGGCTTAGTTGTTGTTGTCCGACATTGCCAGCAACTTCGAGCTTCGGGCCAAAATATTAAGTCTATTTGGAAACAATACAAACTTTTTTGAGTCTTTGTGTCCGTTTATATATCATATCTCAAGTTGCAACCTGAGAAACAGGTATTGTTGACTTGATTTATTTTTGACAGGAACACAATGGCATGACACGAACATGGAAGACTACCCAGTCGACTAAAGGACCGGCCTTGTGATCTTTAACCGAGTTCAACTGTAGCATTCCAGACTTGGGGAGTTTATGATGTGAAAATGGACAAAGTGGTTCTGGATCTTTATCAGATCCTTGAATCCAAAAACTTTCAAGTATCTGATCTATTGTCGGCATCCTTTTGGATCTAGGGTGTAGAAGTTAAATGCCAGAAAGCGCCTTTGCCTTTACTGCAACGGCCAGAGACAAGTCTGATCTCCTCTTATAAATAACAAAGGGACAAGGGGAAGTGCTTGTACACTTGTTTTATCCTGCATTCTCTTGAGTAAAATCAATAATATGTGGAATATCGACATGGTTTATTCATGAAGTGTAAACGAAATACGAAATGAATATATGAAGGTGAAGGGTATACATGAAGTGTAAACGAAAAATACAAAGCCTTTCTCACACTAGACTAATTGTCACCATTGAGCTCTATCTTTTGCAAGCGAAAATGGGAAATGAGTTCTAAAAGTGATGGCTTTGTTATCCATGTTGCTTGGAAAATGAATGTATGAGTGGTTCTACTAGAACCCTTGTCCTCATGGCCTCTATTAGGCTTGCATTTAGGTCCATGTAAGGTTAAGACAAATATCAAGTACAATAGAGAATCAATTTGGATTCATGCCAAGAAGATTTACAATTGAGGCAATTCACCTATTGATACGTTTTATAGAAATTATAGAGCAAAAAAGAGAAATCTTCTCTCATTCATGACAAGAAGATCTACAATTGAGGCAATTCACCTATTGATACATTTTATAGAAATTATAGAGCAAAAAAGAGAAATCTTCTCATGGTATTTATTAATCTAGAAAAAACTAACAATAGAGCCATGTATGATAGTATTCTTTAGAAAATCTTATAAGAGACTTATGTGACAACACATCAACAAAGTAACATATTCTTTGGAGAATCTTGAAAAAGAGATGTATACAATTAATGTATATCAATCTTATAAGAGACATGTATGATGGTGCACAAACAAGTGTTGAGGACCCATAAAGGAATGACATATTTTTTTGAAGTTAATATTGGATTACATCAAAGATCAACCTTAAGTCTATATTTATTTATATTGGTTATTGACGAGTTAACAAAACATATTCAAGATGAAGTACCTTGGTGTATATTATTTGAGAATGACATTGTGTTAGTGGATGAGTGTGAGGAAAAAGTTTATGGAAAATTGAAACTACAAAGAGAAACATTAAAATGTAAAGGCTTCCAACTTAGTAGAACAAAGATAGAATATATAAAATGCAAATTTGATCAATTTCTTACTTCACACTTCACATGGCTTAGAAATTAAGATCAACATATATTGAATCCTTTCTAAGGAAAATTTTAAATATCTAAGGTAAATTTTTCAAAACAATAGAAAAATTGATTGAGATGTTACATAATATAAGTTGGTTAAAATGGAGAGGTGCATCAGGTATTCTATGTGACAAGAAGATACCCTTAAAGTTGAAAGGTAAATATTGTAGAGTAGCAATTAAACTTATTATGTTTTATGATTTTGAGTATTGGGAAGTTAATGATCGACATGTACAAAAGATGTCCATAACAAAAACGAAGATACTGAGATGGATGAGTGATTACACAAGGAAAGAATGTATAGATAATGAAGTTATTAGAAACAAATTGGGATGATACCAATAGATAATAAAATAAGAAAAACTCATTTAAGATGATTTGGACACGTAAAAAGATTATAAAAGAAGTTTTAGTAAGAAGGTATGTGAAACTAGATTATGAAAATGTTAAAAAAAGAAGAGGAAGACCAAAAAAGTGTTGGAAAGAAACAATAAAGACTGATCTAGCTTATACTGAGTTAACTACCATGGAACATGATTGGGCGCTATGAAAATAAAGAAGCTATGTAGTTAACTCTATCTAGTATGGAAAAGGGCTTAGTTGTTGTAGGGTTTTGCCAAAGGTGCCTCTTCTGTGAATTTTGTGTTTAATTGGGTAGGTTAATGATATTATGGTTGGGATCTTGGTTGACATGTGATCTACCTATAATTTCCTTCATATTTCTTTGACAGAAACCCTAGGGTGTCTCTTTGAAACCAAAGGCTCTTCTACTGTTGATAGTTGGAAAAAAGGAAATTGCACCTTATAACCAAGTATGCAAAATCATAGGCTTGCCCATCCATGGCTTTGATGCTATAGTCAACCTTTATCTTATTGCTATTAAAGGAGTTGTTGATATGTTAGGCATATCAAATAATAGAGGGCATGTTTTGGGATTATAGCAAGATGCAAGTTACTTTTTCCTATTGGGGTTTGTTACACCCTAAAAGCTAAAAAGTGTCCTCCCTAATTGAAGCTTAGCATAAACAATCCATATGAGTCATGTGCATTTATGTACACTTATATCTTAACTAATACTTTTTTTTGGAGTTTTCAGCCTAACTGGCCAGCATGCAACTCTTTCATCTTCTTCCCTTCATGCCATGCAGCCCCTAAGCACCCATATGCTTGCTCCTAAGTTACACACTAATTGAACCATCTACATTGGAGTTGACCCCTTTGATTGAAATTGATCCCAAGGCCAATTCAATGGCTTATGTTTTTGAAAAATATTTCATGTGTTTGTTGAACCAAGGGGTTTCTCTCTGTCTTGAGCTTTTGATCATCATATAATCTTGAAGCTAGATATTGATCTTATTTGTGTGAATCCCTAATAATATGCATATTCCCGAAAAGAGATCATAGATGAGCTTGTTCATGAGATGAAGCAAAAAACTATCTTAATGAACTCTTGTTCTTTCTCTTTATTGGTCATATTATTGAAGAAGGATGATCCATGAAGATTTTGTATTGATTATAGAGTTGTTGATGTTGGCATGGTGAAAAATAAGTTCTTTGTACTCGTCATTAAAGAGTTACTTGATGAATAGATAACACTGTTTTTTCAAGTTGGATCTTCGTATTGGTTACCAACAAATTTATACAGATCCCAATAATATCTATAAGATTGCATTACATATACTGTTCTTTCAAGTTGGATCATTACTAGTTCCTGGTTATGCTCTTTGTACTAAGTGATACATCAACCACCTTCCAAAGAAGCATCAAATAAGCATTCAAGAGTCTTCTTCACTTATATGTCTTGGTTTTCTTCGATAATATTTTGGTTTACTCAAAATCTTGAGATAATCATCTTCCTCATGTACCTACACTTTGGGCTAACCACTTTTTGTTAAGATGTTCAAGTGCACTTTTGGACTAGGGTTCGTTATTATTTGGGATATAGAAATTGTCTCAAAAGGAGTTATCAAGGATGACCCCATTTAAGGTTGAAGATATGCTTTCCTAGCCCAGGCCAAATACCGTAGAATTCTTGCAAGGTTTTCTTAGATTTACATGTTATTATAGGAGCTTAATCCAAGGCTATGGCTTTCTTGCAAAGCCTTTAATAGATCTATTGAATAGAGACTTATTTTCTTAGTTCGAGAAGCTCAAGTTGGTGATGTTGATTGCAATGTTCTTACTTTATAGGATTTCACTAAAGAGCTTGTGGTTGAGATTGATGCATGTCATATTAGAGTAGAGGTTGTTCTTATACAAGAGGAGCATCCAATCATGTACATGAGTAAAGTCACATCACCTTGCAAGAGAAGCTACTCGACCTATGACAAATAGTTATTTGTCATTCCTACCTCTTCACAAGTCTAGACTGTACCTACTTGAGAGGTGATTCACCCTGTGCGAGTGTGCCAACTAGTTTGTTCAAACTAGCAAAGATAATTTATGACTTCTATATCGATTGTAGGTAACTGAATTCTTTTCAACATAGGCTTTCTTGAATCGATACTCAAGGGTCAGCCTAGACACTTGGAAAATTGTTTTAGATCTAGTGTGTTTTCAAAATCTAATTTTAATAACCAAAAAATTGACAAAATCGTGGAGTTAGTTTTTGAATAAAAGTATATCAAATCCTGAAAAACAGAAACTAGTTCTCTTTTTAGAAACTTGTTTTTAGATTTTTTTATAGCTTCTAAATCTCCAAAAATCTTCAAAATTTTGTAGAAAGCAGAGTTTGATATAGAGATTCGGGAACTATTTTTATTTTAATTTTAAGTGTCGTGGATGTGTACAATTAAATATGAGAACATACCTTACTCAGGTATTCGGGACAAATCTATGAGAAAAACGTAAAGGCTTAGAAAAATGGTTGTATCTTGGTACACAGACCTCTCATTTCTATGAACTTGGTCTTCTTGAATATCAACTTTTCAATGAGACTTTTTCAATAAAATTGGTTTACTGTAGACAAAGTTATATGATTATGACCCAACCTCTGTTATAGGAAGTGCAGGTTTTTACAGACTTTGATCCGATTTTATTCGGTCTTCTCTTATTTTATTTACATTATTGCACAATCCCAAAATTCTTGAAAAATTTATTAACAGTGGGTCTCTGTGTGTAGATTAAGCGTGCAAAAGTTTAATGCATTCGGAGTAGGGAGTAAGGAATTAAAAATCACAAATCAGATATATACAAAGTATAGAAAATAAATTAAAAATTTTTATAAGATACGTGAATACATTTCATCTGAATTAAAAGACAATCTACAGCAATTAAAATGTAAAAAATTTAAGCAAATGAAAGAAATTATGATTATAGCATAAGAATAGAGGAGATTATGAGATATAAGATCTTACAATGTATATTGAGGTAGGAGAAATCAAAAATCAAACAAATAACATGCATTTATAAACGTAAAAGAAATTGGGCAGCATAAACTCTTAATTATTACATCAGAGATGGAGTCATCAGCTCCTTAATTATAACCTCATTGAATTGAATGAAAGAGAAAAAAAAGAAATTTGAAAAAAAGAAGGAAAGAGATGACCTTTACCATGGAAGATTGTGTGGGGGCCAATGGTTTTGTGGGGGCGACACCTCTTCTTTCTCCTTCTCCTTCTTCTCTCTCTCTCTCTCTTTCTCTCTTTCTCTTCCTCTCTTATTGTAGGATTTTTCCTCTCTCTTCAATGTCTCAAATCAGCCCCCAAAGCCCCCTTTTATAGATTTCAAGGAAGGGTCTCTAGGGCCTTCCATGGGTTTGGGTCTTGGCTTGATATTCAATTAGGTTTTGATTTGATCGAAGGAAATTTCTGGTTCATAGATGCACATGGGTGCATATGGGTTGGGGAGTGGTCCCCTTCAAGCCCACATGGATCGATCTCCACCATGGGCACGACTAGATGAAGCTGAGTCACCGCTTGGCTTGATCTTGGTGACTTTGCTTGATGGCTTGAGGTGAGTCTTGATCTTACCTTTTGACTCGCCTTAGCCCATTACACTTCATGCCTTGACTTGATTTGGGTATGGTCCTTTGCTTTTTCCTTATCTTGATTGAGTTCAAGTTCTTGATCAAGTCATCTTATTATGTCTTGGTCATATGGTGCCCTTAACTTTGCCTTAAATGAACTTGATGCAGTTACTTGAGTTTGAATTTGCATTAAATCTTCTTTTGAGTTTGATTAGATCAAGCTTAGCTTGGGATGAGCCATGCTTGGCTTTGAGATTTTATTGGAGTTTGACATTTGATCATGCCTTGACCCATTCCTTTCTTCGAGTTAGACTTGTATGGATTGGGTCGAGCCTTGGTCGGCTAGACTTGGTCCGGCTCTGAATCGCCCTCTTACTTTATTTGGATGCACTTGACTTTGTGGATTCATCCTTATCTCCTCCCGAAAATCTTGTCTCCTATTAATTCGGGCCTTGTTTTATCTTTGGGCAAATCAGCATCTTTTAGATTTCAATTCCAAAACTTGATTCTGTGACTTCGAGGTTCAAAACATTTTTATTTGAAACTGATGTTTTGAAATTTTATGAAATTCGTAAGGTGTTAAAATCGTGGATTTTAAAACATGTCCCAATTTATTTTGAAAAACATTTTTAGGGTGTTTACAGATACCCCTCTTTGGCATTAATCCAAATTTATTTGGATAATGGCAAAGAAGAAAACACTCATTTGATTGTCTTCCCAGATTCATCTTGAGAGTATGAATTTTTCCCTCATTTCATAACATTTATTTCCTTAAATTTATTTTTGTGAAGGAGGGGATCTTAGCCAAAGGGGATTTGATGAGAAAACGCCTAGTCCTATTCATGCATGGATGACCCTTTGATGGATGCATGTATGCTTGGAATGTGAGGTGAGTATCATGTGTGTTTAGAGATCCATGCATGTGATTCATGAGCTTGAGAAGAAACCTAAAAGGGCAGTTGCCCCAAGCAAGATGGTCCTGTATTGTTTCCTTTGATGTTTTGGGTTTTCAAAATTTCTTTTCAAAAGGGAACTCCTTTCAGTTTCTATCAAAAAGATTCTAATTTCTTACATTTCCCCTCACTCGGGTTTTAATACCCACTACTTAGCAAAGGTTTTGTAGAAAATTTTGAATAGCATTTCAAAATTCAATTTCTCACTCAACAAGGTCTAATTCTCAAACAAAATGAAATCCAAATAAGTAGATCCTATTCCTACTCTGGGATTTTAATGGTAAACTTTTCTCCATTGGGATAAGCTGTGGGGATTTTGGGAAAGAGTTTCCCACGTTTCCTTCTGAAGCATCTCGTGGTATATGGCCAAGAAAATTTTGATAGAAAATTGTTCTTTTGAGCTTTGACTTTTCTTTTTCTTTTCTTTCAAAGGAAACCTCTATATTGGAGGTTTTTGTTTTTTTTTTGTTTTTCTTTTGTTTTTCTTTTTAGAAGACCTC
Source organism: Brasenia schreberi (assembly GCA_036023115.1). NCBI lineage: Eukaryota > Viridiplantae > Streptophyta > Magnoliopsida > Nymphaeales > Cabombaceae > Brasenia > Brasenia schreberi. Next base: position 23,109,668 of record JAYKKT010000090.1, read on the forward strand.
TATATTGGAGGTTTTGTTTTTCTTCTTTTTCTTTTGATTTTACCAATTTTCCTTTTTGGGGAGGAATGAAGTGGGGGAATACAACTCATCCCTTTAGATACTTGATTCAGCCAAGTATATCCCATTTCCTAATAACACCTATCATTTGAAAATATTTTGCTATTTTGAACTAGGCCTCATTTTGTAAGCCAAAGATTTTTGAAATGTTATCAAATGATTTTGAAAACTCCACTTTTCATAAAGCATCAATTCCCTAATTCAGGACCACATAATCCATTTTGATCCTTCTTTCAGGAAATTCAAAGGAGACCTATTTTAAAATCTTTTCAAAAGAATTTAAAGTAAACCCTATACATAATATTTTTTAAAGTATTGGGCATTCATAGGGTATGCTAAATTTCTTTCCTCAACATCAATCAACCAATATGCATTATTTGTGGTTATCCCTATTACAACATAGGGACTATCTCACTTGAACCGCCACTTACCGAGTTGTTGTGAGCAACGATAGTAGATAGTTTTCTAAACAAGGTCTCCCACTTTGAAGTGGTGAGCCTTCATATGCTTTTCATAGTGTCGGACTATCCTTTGCTGGTATGCATGTGCATGATTCATGGCAAGGAGCCTTTTCTCATCAAGTAGGTTATGCTCAGCCTTCCTAGCTTGTTGTAGGGTCTCTATGGGCAAATCAAGTGCAAGAGATGTATGAAATGAATGTAGTTTGGTATGTGTAAACACCCTAAAAATGGTGATATTTTTCAAAAAGCTTATGAGTTTCAAAATCCAGCTTACAGCCTTCTAAAACCTTTAAAAACCCAAAATTTTAAAACTTAAATCTTTTGGGAAATATTTCAAAATAAAGGTTTTAAATTCAAGCTAAAAAGCTCATGGATTTCAAAGCAGCTCAAATGGACAGGTGAAACTCGATCCAAAATCCAGTTCGAGATCTAGTCAAAAAGTCAAGGAGAGGCCAAGCTTGTTTAGATGAATGACAGATTGAATATTGAATCCTGTTTTCATATCGAAGCAAGTTCAACTTTAAAAAGACGAAATGAAACCAAGACCCTGATAAGGCCATCAAAAATCAAGAACCAGCCTGTTAAAACGAAAATCAGAGTCCGATTGAAAATCTGAGATCGATCTCATTAAAAACAAGCTCAAGACAAGGCCAGACGGATCAAATCAAGCCTCAAATGAAAAGTCCTAAAAGCAAGCATTGGCCGGTTAAAAGGGCCGGGAAAAACCCAATCTAAAATTGGGTCACCGAGGAACCGGAGCCCACTAAAAAACCATCCATTTCATGCACTAAAGAAGGACCCAAAAGAAAAATTTTGGATTGAATCTAGATCAAAGGATCCGGATCCGTGTCCCCATTGAAAATTGGATCGGGTTGGATCCAAACCTGATCCAAAGATCCACCCTTGACCTATAAATAGGGCCAAGGGGGTTCACTTGTAGGGTTGGAGGCTTGAAGAAGGAGGAGAGAGGTTGGAGCTTAAGGGCTTCACGTGAAGAAGCTTGGAAGCCAAGGGGGCGCTGCACCCAGCACCCGGCTGCACCAAGTGGAGGTAAGCCTAAACTGAGAACTCGGTTGCACACCAAGGGACGCTACACCAGGGGGGGCGCTGCACACCAAGGAGCGCTACACCCAACACCCGACTGCACCAAGGGGCACTGCTAATCACCTTAAAGGACCCGACCGAACCAAGTGAAGTGAAGGGGTTGCATCAAAAGAGCAAAAGTGAACAGAAAAATTTGTAAGTGCTTTAAATCATATTTTTAAGCCAGTTTCTTCATTAAATTCAATTTAAAAAGGAGTTGTATTAATGGAGTGAAGCCTCCCCCCATGTTGTAATATTTGTACATGAACACGATCGCACCCACGAGCACTTGAGCCTTTCTGCTCTTAACTGGTGGATGAACACGATCACACCCACATGCACTCGAGCCTTTTTGCTCTTTACACTCACAAGCACTTGAGCATTTTCACTCTTAAATTGGTGGATTGAACACGATCACACCCACGAGCACTCGAGCCTTTCCGCTCTTTACACTCATGTGCACTCGAGCTTTTCGTTCTCTTAAGCTAAATATATATATATATATATTTCAATTCACAGGGGTTTTACTTTCGTGAACCTAGAGTGGCTTCACTTTCAATTCGCGTGAGTTTTACTTTCATGGAAGTTGAGTAAATGCACTTTCAATTCGCGTGAGTTTTATTTTTATGAAAGTAGAGTGAATGTACTTTCAATTTGCGTGAGTTTTACTTTTGTGAAAATAGAGTAAAAGTACTTTCAATTCACATGAATTTTACTTTCGTGAAAGTAGAGTGAAGGCACTTCAATTCGCGTAAGTTTTACTTTCATGAAAGTAGAGTAAAAGTACTTTCAATTCGCGTGAGTTTTACTTTCGTGAAAATAGAGTAAAAGCACTTTCAATTTGCGTGAGTTTTACTTTCGTGAAAGTATAGTGAAAGCACTTTCAACTCGCATGAGTTTTACTTTCGTGAAAGTAGAGTTAATGCACTTTAAATTCACGTGAGTTTTACTTCAGATGTAAGTGGGTACAATTTCAATTTGAGTGAGTTCGCATCATCGTTCTTGAAAACCCAAAACAGAATTTATAGCATCTCTACATCCGCTCATTGTGGCAAATCGCTCGAACACTCGCTCCAACCATGTTAAAACCAGGCCACACATTCCACACATACATCAGGCCAAAATAAATAAAACTTGCAAGAATATTAGGGTCGTCCAACCCCGTAATAAAATTGGCAAGAGTGCACGAACCGAATTCTTTCAAAAACACTGATCGTTCAGTTAATTTGAAGTAAAAACTTGTTTGAAAATAGAAGTTCCTAAGCTCTTAAACCGACCCTTGAGCATCGGTTTAATAAGGTTTAAAGCGAAAAGAGTCCACTTCCCTACAAATCGCCAAAAGTCAGAAAATAGTTTCAAAAACCTTCACTAGTTTATGTAAGCTAGCTGGCACGCTCGCACAAGCGTAAGCACGAAAAGGTTCACTTCGAGTTTTATAACTTAGGAGTGAAAATTTTCATGTTTATAGTATGAATGGGAAGTATGACATTTGTATCATAGACCAACTCAAATGGTGTGGCATTTGTGGGTGTACGGATAGAAGTCATATAAGCCTATAAGGCTTCATCTAGCTTCTCATGCCATGTCCTATCCTTTTCTAAAGTTTTCTCAATGATAATTATAAGGGTTTTGTTCGTGGCTTCGGCTTGGTCGTTGCCTTGAGGGTAGTAGGGTGATGAGAAATGTTGAGTAATGTCATAGATCTTACATAACTTTTCCACCTTCTCATTTTTGAATGGGGTGTCATTTAGGTCTCTTGGAACTTCAAATCGAGCCAAGATATTTTTCTTAATGCATGCCATTACATGTTATCCTTTGACATTAGTTAAGGAGGTAGCTTCAACCCATTTAGAAAAATATTCAGTGGCTCCTAAATAAACCTATGTCCATTTGATGCAATGGGTGAAATTGGTCCAATGACATCAAATGCCCACATGATGAAGGGCCATGGACTCACGATGGAATGTAATAGAGATGATGGAATATGAATGGCATTTCCATGCACTTGACATTGATGATACTTCCCAACATGGTTATAACAATCTTACTTCAAAGTGGATAAAAAATAACCTGCTCTAAGTATTTTCATGACCATCATATTTGCATTGACATGATCTCCATATTCTCCCTCATAGAACTCATGCATAATGGTCCTAGCCTCATCATGGTCGACACATCTCAACAAGATGCCGGTAAAACTCTTTTTATAAAGAAATCCTCTCAAAATCACATATCAGGTTGAAATTTTTTGAATAAAAGCCTTATCTTTAAAGGAAGCAAATTTGAGAAATCCTTCATTTTCTAAAAAGTTTTTAATGTCTTGAAACCAAAGTTTTTCATTTGGATTTTGGTCGTTTTGGCAAATCTCTAAATCATAGGTGGATGGAGTGAGTAAATATAGGATCTCTATGGATCGAGTGCCCATAGTGGGGTCGATCCTTAGAGATGACCTTAAAGAGGAGAGGGCATCTACTATGGTGTTATCCACTCTACCTATATGAGTGAGTGTACATCATTTGAAAGAATCAACCAACTGGGTGGCCAATTCATAGTATGGAATGAGTTTTTCATTTTTGACTTGCCAAATTTTCAAAACTAGGTTTACAACAAGCATAGAATCTCGAAAGACTTCAATACATGATGCTCCTAGATTTTTTAAAATTTTTAGGCCTTGTATGAGTGCCTCACATTCAGCTATATTATTTGAACAAGAAAAATCTAGTTGGAATGCTATTGGGATCTCTCCCTTCTCGAGGGATATGAGAATGATTCCTACACCTTCTCCTTGTTGATTCTTTGCCCCATCAAAGTACATTTTTCATACTTGATCTTTCTTACAATAATTTGATAAAACATGGTTTTCTAATTCGTTTGTGAAGATGCCTTCACCGGGCATTTCATCAAGTATGGGATATGTATGTTCAAGGGGTAACTCAGCCACATGATTGGCTAGGGCTTGTCCTTTAATGGAGTTTTGGTGATGGAATTTTATATCATACTCCATTAGGAGGAGCTGTCATTTACCTAGCCTACCCGTTATGATAGGTTTTTCAAAAAGATGCTTGATAGGGTCAAGTTTAGACACTATCCAAATTTCATAATATAGGAAATAATGTTTAAACTTTTGGCAAGCCCATACTAAGGCTAAGCACATTTTCTCCATGGCTTGATAATTTCTTTCATATGCCAATACAGTTTTTGAAATGTAGTAAATAACATGCTTCTTAAGACTATTATCCTCATATTGAGCAAGTAAAGCACCTAATGCATTCTATGAATGGAAATATAAAGCAATATAGGTTTTCCTAGCTTTGGAAGTTTTAAAATTGAAGGATTTACCAAATAAGTTTTTAATCGTTCAAAAGCTTTTTGGTAATCGGAATCTCAATCAAATTTATCCCCTTTTCTCAAAAGCCTATTGAAAGGTCTGCATCTTGTTGCTAAGTTGGAGATGAATCTCCTAATTGCTTGGAATCAACCTTGGAGGCTTCAGATTTGGGTCAAGTTGGAGGGTGGAGGCATATCTATGATGACTCGATACTTAGAGGGGTCAACCTCTATGCCCCTTTGGCTAACCATGAACCCTAAAAGTTTTCCTAATTCTACTCCAAAAACACATTTTCAGGGTTTGTATTTGACTGACTTCCATGGATAACTCTGTGGAGCCTAAGGGGTAGGATGAATTGTCATCGTATCCTGTGATGACAATTAGCTTGGCTCAAGCCTGGATATGGGTACTCCTATTTGGAAGGCCACATGGAGAGGAAAAATGTTTAGACCTTCTCCCCCATCAACCAAGCACTTATTGAGAGTGTGGTGATTCAATACCACCTATATGTGCAAAGCTTAATTGTGGGTTGTATCAAGTCTTTATAATTCATCCTCGGTAAACACAATTGGGGCCTTGGTAAAGATGGGGGGACACCAAGAAGGATAGGGATTTGGGAGTTTTGGTAGTGTTAACTTTAGCTTTTTCTAAGATTCCCTCTAAGACTTGTCTATGCTTAAGTGAGGTTTGTATCAACTCTAATATAAACATGTTTATGAGAAGTTTTGAAAGATGTAGTTCTAAATCATATGGAGTTAACACAACACTTTTACCCTTGTCCATGCCGTGAGATGAATTAGAGACGCATGCTTTTGGGGGCCTGGGCAAAACGACCACCCCCTTGCTAGCTTGTTTAGCTAAGTGTGGGGGTTGATAGATCCTTTCGAATCTAGTTACTTCCCCTACACTCTCCCTAAGGCTCGATCCTAACTTCGCTCTAGTTTGATGTCTTAGAGCAACTCAAATTTCTATAAAGGCTCTAACCGGTTGCGGGATTCTAAGCGCTCCCCAAATCACTACTTGCTTGTCTTTTTTTATTACGACATAGAGTGATGTATGGTAAGTAGTGTGAACCGTATGCAATGCATACTTAATCCCACAAACTTGATTTGGATGAAGACATACTTCTTTGTCCTTCCCACTTGTGCTTGCGTAGTTCGAGAAGGGCTCTTTGAACATGGCTTGAGCGGGCTCCAGTAACTCCGAGATATGGAGCCTACCCTGCTCTATCAAGTCCTTGTGCTAACAAAATTTGTAGGACTTCTGTGAGTGGTTGTCTTAGATTGGTGTATTGTCTTTCAAACTTTTTTCTCATTTTTTTGGTTTTTTCCAAAAGGTCTTTGTCTAAAGGGTTTAGAAAGCCCGACTGAACTCAGCTCTACTTGAATGTTGGCCACCTTTTGAGTTTTGACTCCTCCTTTCGGTGCATGTGGCACATATGCCCTAGGTTTCTCAAATTTGTTTTTTAGAAAATTCTTCTCATTCCATAGATCTTTATAAACTCATTTTTTTAAATTAGCTTCAAAAGAGAAGCCTTTTTTATCAACTTTTGGAAAGTGGAGATCTTGTGAAGGGAGAGGAGTGCTTTCAAAACAGTTTTAAAATTTTCAATAATGAGCATTACTACACACCCTTCATAAATGGGCTCTCTGACTTACCCTAGGAGTAACTTCTACTTGACGATGAATGCTTGTGCATCCTCGTTGGGGACTTGTTTAGTGTCTCTCAAAGTGTTGAGAGTGGGTGTGACTTCTACGTTATGTGAAAATCTTTGCATAAAGCAATTTGCCAAGTTCTCGAAATTTGCGAATTGACTTCAGTCATAGGAAGCCAACCATTTTGATGCATTCCCCTTTAGAGAATGGAGGAACTAGTAAACCCACTTGGAAGAGTCCTTTTTCTTATAGGCTCTTCCAGTAAATTCATTTCCATCATACTGATGAAAGCTCGGTATTTCATCATCACTATTAGTTTAGTAGTTAGACGGTTAAAAGTTAGATAGTGAGTATGACTTATTTTCTTTTATTTGGCCTTTTAACAGTTGTTGTAAGACCTTTATATTTTTAATCGTGAAAGAATGGGGTTTTGGTTCCTCTTCAAATTTGGATGTCACTTTAGGTTTTCTTGCGTGATAGGGTCTCTTATGAGCCCTTGGTTGCTTGTCATGAGAGGAGCAAGATTCTACCATATTGGCCTCTTCGCTTAATGCAGTGATTCTCTCCTCGATCCCTTTCAATTCTCTTTTTAGGGAGGCAAGCGTATCATTCTGGTTTTTCAAACTTTTTTTAGAAATTCTTTTTGAAAACTGACTTGTAGAGTATGAGGATTGGCTTGACACCTCAAAAGATCCCTCTAAACTTGATATTATTTTTGCAAAAATAAACCTGTGCACAAAGAATGGATTAAGAACCACGATTTTGAAAAGTGAATTATTTTAAAACCCAACACTGGATCAACAACTCTCAAAGACTCAAGTCCCACCGGGCATGCCAAATCTATAGATGCGAATTTTTATTCTAAAGTCTATGTAAAGACTTGAAATTAAATTCACATGCTACGAATGCGTGAGACAGCTAGTTTGAGCTAGCAAATATGATTTCTGACTTCTATAGCAATTGTGGGTAACTGAATTATTTTTGACGTAAGCCTTCTTAAACCGATGCTCAAGGGTCGGCCTAGACGCTTCGAAAATTGTTTTAGATCCGGTGTGTTTTCAAAATCCAATTTCAATTCCCAAAAACTTGACAAAAATCGTGGACTTAGTTTTTGAATTGAAAGTATATGAAATCTTAAAAAACATAAACGGATTATGTTTTCAAAGACTTATTTTCAAATTTTTTGATAGTTTTCGAATCTCCAAAAATCTTTAAAATTTTATCAAAAGCAGAGTTTTATATGAAGATTTAGGAACTATTTTTATTTTGATTTTAAGTATTATATATATGTACAATTAAATCTAAAAACATACCTTACTCAGGTATTCAAGACAGATCTGTAACAAAAACACAAAGACTTAGAAAAACGGTTGTATCTTATTGCACAGACCTCCGATTTCTATGAACTTGGTCTTGTTAGAAATCTATGAATCGCATATTTCCAATGGCATTATTTTCAATAAAATTGGTTTATTGTAGACAAAGTTATGGGATTATAATGCAACCTCTATTGTATGAAGTAAAGGTTTTACAGACTGTGTTCTGATTTTATTCGATCTTTTTTAATTTTATTTATGATGTACGATCCTAAAATTCTTGCAAATTTTACTAACAGTGGGTCTATGTGTGTAGATTAGGTGTGAAAAAGTATAATGTATTCGGGGTAGGGAGTAAGGAACTAAAAATAAAAAATCAGACATATGCAAAGTATAGAAAACAAATTTTCAATTTTTATAAGATACATGAATACATTTCATATGAATTAAAAGACAATCTACAACAATTAAAATGTAAAGAACTTAAGCAAATGAAAGAAATTATGATTATAGCATAAGAATAGAGGAGATTAGGAGATATAAGATATTACAAAGTATATTGGGGTAGGAGAAACCGAAAATCAAACACATAACATGCATTCATAAACGTAAAAGAAATTGGACAGCATAAACCCTTAATTATTAGATCAGAGATGGAGTCATAAGCTCTTTAATTATAACCTCATTGAATTGAATGAAAGAGGAAAAGAACGAAATTTGAAAAAGAAAAGGGAAGAGATGACCTTTATCGTGAAAGATCGTGTGGTGGCCAACGGTTTGGTGGCAGCGGTTTGGGGGGCACCTCTTCTTCCTCCTTCTCCTTCCTCTCTCTCTCTCTTTCTCTCCCTCTCTTGCTGCAATATTTTACCTCTCTTTTTAATATCTCAAACCAGCCCCCAAGGCCCCCTTTTATAGATTTCAAGGGGGAGCCTCTAGGGCCTTCCATGGGTTTCGGTCTTGACTTGATATTCAATGCGGTTTTGATTTGATCCAAGAAAAATTCTGGTCTATAGATATACATGGGTGCATGTGGGTTGGGGAGCGGTCCCCTTCTTGGTCCATGTGGGCTTGGTGTAGCCCACACGGATCGATCTCCACCTTGGGCACGACTAGGTGAAGCCGAGTCACCCTAGCCCGCCTTGGTGCTTAGCTCGATCTTGGTGACTTTGCTTGATGGCTTGAGGTGAGTCTTGATCTTACCTTTTGACTCGCCTTAGCCCACCACACTTCATACCTTGGCTTGATTTGGGTATGGTCCTTTGCTTTTGCCTTACCTTGATCGAGCCATCTTATTGTGCCTTGGTTATACGGTGCCCTTGACTTTGCCTTGAATGAACTTGATGTAGCTACATGAGTTTGAATTTGCTTTAGATCTCCTTTTGAGTTGGATTGGATCAAGCTTAGCTTGGGATGAGCCATGCTTGGCTTTGAGATTTGATTGAAGCTTGACATTTGATCATGCCTTGACCCATTCCTTTCTTCGAGTTAGACTTGTATGGATTGGGTCGAGCCTTGGTCGGCTAGACTTGGTCTGACCTTTAGTCGCCCTCTTGTTTTATTTGGATGCACTTGTCTTTGTAGATTCATCCTTATCTCCTCCTGAAAATCCTGTCTCCTATTGATTCGGGCCTTGCTCTATGTTTGGGCAAATCAGCATCTTTTAGATTTCAATTCCAAAACTTGATTTTGTAACTTTGGGGTCATTTTTATTTCAAACTTATGTTTTAGAATTTTATGAAATTCATAGGATGTGTTTAAATCGTGGATTTTAAAACATGTCCCAATTTATTTTGAAAAACATTTTTAGGGTGTTTATAGTGGGCTTGTAGGGTGGGAATCTGGTATCTCCATCCCCACCCAAATCCCAATCGAGTGTCTCAACTCTTCTCCCAACCCCAACCTCCACTTCATATTCTCCCGAATCTACCTTGATCTAGGTGGGACTCCATGGGCGGTGGGGGTTCTCCATCCCATGAACATGCCTATTGTTGCTCGTCTGAATCGTTCAGTGCCTTGTACATGCTCTCCAACATATCAATCCACTCACCTAGTTCTATTGGATCCTCTACTACTCCCTCAAATTCCTTGTAACCATCTTTTGTCATCCTAACGATTCGCACTTAAAGATTTCACCTAATGCAACATAGTGCCTTAGCAGTACAAAAATGATGCATAGAATTGCACCACCTCTTCCATGTCTATGTGACACTAAAACCTAGGTTCAAGTCATGCCAACACAAATCATATACAAAAGGATGACATTTTTTATAGAACCTTACTAACAACTACACTTTAACTAATCTATACTCTCATACCAATTTATCATACTCACACAAGTCACGACCACGACCCAATCTGAGTCAATGTCACATGGGTATGAGCATAAATAGCATTTACAACCAAGCATACCCAACAACTCAAATTGATATATACAATGTTAACTCAAAATCAATAAGGTTCAAGAAAGGTACTAAGTATTAAATATATGCAATGTTAACTCAAAGTTATACTAAAGCATGCATGTTTTATAAACATTTCATAGCAATCAATATTTTATAAACATGTCATGAGTCATGATACACACATATTATTAGTTTTAATATTTAGATCCTATATTATGTCTACCTTGAGGTGGCATGAGTTGTCCAATGCTCTCTCAAGTATGATAATCAAACGATGTCGACTTTCATGAGAGAATATCTAGGAACATACTCTATATTTGCTCCAAGTTAGAATTCTGAAAGGGCCTAGAAGTCTCTAGAGATCCAACAAACAAAACACACAAGTACGACTCATGGATTCACTCCATATTATATTCCAAACCAATTTCATATTATTTTATCCATATGTTCATATCCAAATCCACATATTTAAATCCATATCTACATGATATATGATATCAAAATACATTTTTCTATAAGGTACATGCATATCAAATCATACTCATTATTTATCAGATTATAAATAAGATTATCTCAAATATAATACCAAATAATACATAATTTTAAATACCATCAATAAGATAATTAACAATCATGCACATTTATATTTAAATAGGAAGTCTTTCAAGGAGATGCTTGGAATTATGTTGGTACACCTTGTGATATATGGAGCAATATGGCTGTACATATTAGGAAAGTGACGAAAGATGTGTTAGGTGAATCAAAAGGAGTTGTACCGACACAAAAAAGAAGTTTGGTGGTGTCGTGAAGTAGTGAAAAAATAAAATCAAGGTAAAGACGGCATGACACAAATTACATTATGCTAAGAAAACTAGTGAAACTTTAGAGGCTTATAAGAAACAAAGAAATAAGCTAAAAAGGTCGTTAGTGAAGCAAAAGCTAAAATTTGAGAAGATTTATATAAAAAACTAACTCAAAAGAGGGTGAAAGAGATATTTTTAGGATAGCTAGGGCTAAAGATAAGAAAACTTAAGGATCTTAATTTTGTTAGATGCATCAAAGACGAGAATGAGAAAATTCTAGTGGCAAATGATAATATAAAAAATATATGGAAAAAGTATTTTTATAAGCTTTTTAATGAAAATAAAGATGTTACTATTAGCTTAGGAGAGTTAGCCAAATCAGAAAAGTATATAAACCACAATTTCTACCGACGTATTCAAAAGAATGAAATCAAAGAGGCTCTTAAACATATGAAGGGTGGTAAATTGGTAGGACTATTTAATGAAATAGAAGTTTGGGAAATCCTAGGAGAAAAAGGAATTACTTAGCTCACAAGACTATTTAATGAAATATGGAAAAACTAAAAGATACCCGAGGAATGGAGAGTGAGTATGCTTATACCTATATACAAGAACAAGAGAGACATTCAGAATTGTGCAAATTATCAGGGTATCAATTTGGATTCATGCTAGAAGGATCTACTATTGAAGTGATTTACCTTTTGAGACGTCTTATGAAACATTTTAGAGCAAAAAAAAAAACCTTTACATGATATTTATCAATCTAAAAAGAGCTTATGATAGGATACCGATGGAGGTTCTTTGGAGAACTTTAGAAAAAAAAGATATCCCATTGACATAAATAAATCTTTTAAGAGACATGTGTGATGGTGCAAAAACATGTGTAAGGACTCATGAAGGAATGACTGACTTCCTTGAAGTTAATATTGGGTTACATCAAGGATCAACTTTAAGTCCATACTTATTTATAATGGTGATTGATGAGTTAACAAAACATATTTAAGATGAAGTACCTTGGTGTATGTTATTTGCAGATGACATTGTGTTAGTGGAGGAGTATAAGGAAAAAGTTAATAGAAAATTGGAACTATAGAGAGAAACATTTGAAGGTAAAGGATTCCGAGTTAATAAAACAAAGACGGAATATATGAAATGTAAGTTGGATCATTTGGTTACTTCGGAGGACATAGAAATTAAAATTGGCACACATTGCATCCTCCAAAAGGAAAGTTTTAAATACCTAGGGTCAATTTTTTAGAGTAATGGAAAAATTGATGGAGATGTTATGCATAGAGTAATGTTGGTTGGTTAAAATGGAGGGTATTTTTTGTGATAAGAAGATACCATTAAAGTTAAAAGGTAAATATTATAAAGCAGTAATTAGACCTGCCATGTTTTATAGTTCTGAGTATTGGGCCGTTAATCATAAATATGTACAAAAGATGTCTGTAATAGAAATGAAGATGTTGAGATGGATAAGTTGTCATACAAGAAAAGATCGTATACATAATAAGGTTATTATAAAAAAATTTGGAGTGACACCAATAGAGGATAAAATGAGAGAATATCATTTAATATGGTTTGGACATACAGAAAGAAGATCAAAAGAAGAACATATAAGAAGGTATGAAAAATTAGATTTTGAAAGTATTAGAAGAGGTAGAGGACGACCACAAAAGTGTTGGAAAGAAACAATAAAGAATGATCTAGCTTATTGTGAGTTAACGGCTAACTTGGTACATGATAGGGCTCAGTGGAAACAAAGAATCTATGTAGCCAACCCTGTCTAGTATGGGAAAAGGCTTAGTTGTTGTTGTTGTTCACGTGAACTCTAATTTATATCAAAACCAAGACTCGAGATCTCATCCTATACGCCTTAAAATTAATCTTTTAAAAATAATTTTTAAGAACATATTTTTCTAGGAAATTTTTTATTGTTTATATATAGGAAACTAAAGGGCTTCATTTACCTAAAGCCTTTCTTTCAAGTTAAAAGAAAATTTGTCTTACAGTTACCTTAAGTACTGTAACACAATTGACATGGGGTATGGTTTAGGTAAAAATTCTAAAATATAATTTAATGAGCTTTCACGAGTTCACTTGAGGTTTACTCAAGTCAAATGGATGTTCATCTTCGCTCATACACTTTAAGGAACCAGCATGAACGAGCTAGGGACGAGCCAAAATAGAAGCAGCTCAGTTCATTTACTGGAAGAGAGCTTCTCATTGTAGAGAAAAATAAGGGAGCTGTTGGTTCAAAATGAAGCACTCAAACTGCTACAACAACAACAACTAAATCTTTTCCCATACTAGACGGGTCGGCTACATGAATTCTTTGTTTACACGGAGCCATTACGTAACAAATATTTTTCTGTCATCTTATCTTCCTTTTCATTCAGTAAAAGAAAGAAAGCTTCATTACAAAAGAGGCAAGAAAAAGAAGCGATAGAGTACAGGGACAAAGCACAATGAATCTTGCACGTCACCTCCATTAAAAGGCCCTTAGTGGGCGGCTAATTACAAGAGAATTTTGTACGTACATTGAATTTCAGAATAAAGATTATGATCTAGAACATGCAAAAACTTGGTTCCGAATGAGATGAAGCTAATCTAGGATAGAACTGCTTAAGGTCTCCCTTTTCCTTTCCACCAATACAATTACAGTATGAATGTAAGCCGTACTTCAGATATGACTCCTCAGAAATTACGGGACATGTTCCATACTTAATATCGTAACTGGCAAATCATGACAGTGATACTACCAAACTGCTATGAAATGACATACTGTTGGAAGATCTAGCTGATTGCACATGCTTGTTGCTATGACCATTTTGCTATTTTAAATGGACCCTAATTTTTTATCCTTCTCATCACGCATTGACCTTCATATTTTTCTTTAATCAGCAGAAGGTTATCATTCTTAATCAAGTTATGGCACATGATATCTGTAAAAATATTCCTTCCTCGGCAGAGTTTGAGCATCAAGTCCATGTGTAAGCCAAAGCCCACTAGAGGCTACAAATTGGAGTCCTAAGCAGTCACGGACCTAGAATTGTTACAGGGTGAGGAGAAGTTCAGTGGGGCGATCAATATAGTTTTCCAAAAGATCCAAATGAGATAATCTTTTGTTGTTTCACTCATTATAAGCTCGTGTTTCCTACGTTAGAAGAGTTAATTAAGAAAGTGGAGCAATCAAGCGCTGGGAGAGCTTTATCCCCATAGTGAGCGGACCCCGATCTTACCCAATTACCCAAAAGGAGGCCGAAAAGGAACACACATACACCCTCTCGGAGTCAAATGCCCCACCAGCAGCACCGGCACTAGAGTGCGCTGCCGTTGAGATGACGCCCTGGTTGAACCAAGTGATTTTGTTGAATTGGCTGAATCGACCTGAATGGTTCTTATTGAAATTTTGGCTTTTCATACATTTCGAAAAAAAATTCCACAGCCAATTCATCGAATCTTTTCGAACAAACGAAGTAATTGATCCATAATCTGATATACAGATCTTTTTTTTTCAGAAAAGCTTTTCAAATCTTTTAAATAGGCCCTCAACAAGCTATAAAAAACTAGCAAAGGAGCGGAGCTCTCCTGGCTATACACCGAATCAGAAGATGAGCACGGTTTGGCGTTTTCTGTTTTGGGTCGTCTTCCTGTCATCAAATTGTTCACGTCAGAAACAGATAAACTCTATATGGGTTGTGTTCGTGACAGCTTCTAGTCTTGTTCTTTTCTTCATTAAAAAGAGAAATCATTCTATCAAGAAAACAAGAACAGATAAATCAGCACAAAGAGCATATGCTCACCTAGCAAGAGCGTTAACTAACAAATTAAAGGTCATGAGTTCAATACCCACGGCGTGCATCTGGCTTCAGCCACCAAATGTACAAAAAAAAAAGAACAGATAAACCAAATGCAACTCAGTTTTTTTTGTTGCTTTGGGCAGGTTTGGTTCATGTCAGGTTCTCGTGTTGTGTCTGGAATTATCAGCCACTTAGCGTTTCAGTGCAGGCTCAAACCATGTTATTTCGTGTTGGTGTGTGGTCGATCCAAACATTATCCTTTTTCCTTGACCTTCAATTTGGAGGTCATGAGTTCGATAGTCAAGGCGTACATATCTAAGCAAATTATGCCGTGAATTGTTTGCGAGACCAAGATGGACAACAGGCTATATTTATAGCGACGCTTCGACGAATGAGTAAAAACTTTATAGTCTCCAAGAAGAAGAAGAAGCCAAACGACGTCCTGAATGATGAATCGTCCATCCCACCCAAGACTCCGGCGTCGGGAAATATTTTTGTGTGAGAGAAAGGCCTGATTTTGTTGCAATAGCAAATGATCAAAACAATAGCATTTGGATTCGAGAGAGGGAGAGATGCTGATGATAATTTGCAGGTTGGATGAAGAGGGAGAGGCATGATTTTGTAGCAATGGCAAATGAAAGAACAGAACAGAGAGAGAATGATGATGATGGTAAATGATGATGATTTGCAGGCCAATAACAGATAAGAGAGAGAACGATGATGATGATAAACGATCATGATTTGCAGGCCAATAACAGATAAGATCTAGTTGTAGAGAGAGGCCTGATCTTTTGGCAATAACAAATGACCAAACAGACAATCGACTGTGTGTGTGTGAGAGAAAGAGAGGATGATGATAGGTACGATGATTTGCAGGGCCATAACAGATAAGATCCGGTTGTAGAGAGGCCTAGCAATAACAATAAACCGACAACTGACTGTCTGTGTGCGTGTTTGAGAGAGAGAGAGATGATCATGATGATTTTCAGGCCCAAAACAGCAACAGATGAACAAATTTGACAAGGGCCACTAAGAGAAAGAGGAAGCGAGATGACCTTCATGCAAAAAGCCCACACTAAATGCTCTCTCTCTCTTCTGCCTCGGTACACTTTCCTGAATAAAGATGGGGAATTCAACGCCTCTATTAATTGCACTCGGATGCCAACACCACCATCCCACAACGCGCATAATAACACTCCCCTAAGCCTCCCCACTTCCCTAAAATGCTTCCCCTTCTTTCCCTTCTTCTTTCCAGCAGC
The DNA here is from genome assembly GCA_036023115.1 of Brasenia schreberi. Taxonomy (NCBI): domain Eukaryota; kingdom Viridiplantae; phylum Streptophyta; class Magnoliopsida; order Nymphaeales; family Cabombaceae; genus Brasenia; species Brasenia schreberi. Next base: position 23,125,835 of record JAYKKT010000090.1, read on the forward strand.
CCTCAATGTCCGGCGACGGAACCGGCGCCGGCAACAACATCGGTGGTGGTTGCGGCGGCCGAATGGCTTGCTTTCTGCAACACAACTTCACCAACTTAGGCATCGGCTACTTCATCGTTATCGCACTCGGATTCCTCATCCTCCTCTCCACCATCCTCCTCGCTTCCTACCTTTGCTGCCGCTCCAGGCGCCGCCGGCATGCCCCCTCCCCTCCTCCGGCCGGCGTCGTGCTCCCCAGCGTCGTCTTCGTTGCCGAGGACGACGAGGAGCGGGCCCTCCCCGGCCTGGGCGGTGACGTCATCTCATCGTACCCGAAGTTCACCTTTTCCAAGTCGAAAGGCGGCGGTTTCTTCGGCGACGGCGTTTGCTCGATCTGTTTGGGCGATTATAAAGATGGAGAATTGATGAGAATGCTGCCGGACTGCCGGCATTTCTTCCATCTTGGCTGCATTGATTCATGGTTGCGGCTGAACGCGTCCTGCCCGGTTTGCCGGACGTCACCGATGCCTACGCCGGTTTCGACGCCGTTGTCGGAGCTCGTGCCGCTCTCGCATTATCCGGTGAATCCAAGGAGGTGATCTTTCTTTTCTTTGCATTTTTTTGAAGATTTTCGATCTTTTCTTTTCCGAATTTTTGTTGGACTCTTCAACATTGGGGTTGTACAGAGTTGTTTAAGGGATAAAGAGTTAAGCTTAGTCTTGTTAGGGCTCTTAGGTACGAAGGATTCTGATGTATTTCTGTTTGTTTTTCAGACATTTTGAGTGTCTGTGTTTGGAGTTGTTTCATGGTTGGGAGAAACGGAGAGAAGATGAATTTTTTCTTCTTTTTTCTTCTGTGGTTTTATAGAGTGAGATTAAAACTATTAACGCTTAATTTGAATTGGTTGTGAATCAAAAAGAGAAAAGTTGTTGATAAATCGAGCTCAATCGTGACTGAGGATCAATATAGCCTACTCCACCTAGTGCAAGAGAATGCTTGTTTTTGGTTTTCGTTTAGTTAGTGCTAGTCTTTGGTTTGTTGAGTTGTGTTCAGATGAATGACCATTTTTAAAGATTCTTTTTCTTTTCCATGACTGTTCTCCTTTGAAAGAAAAATGGTGGCATATTTACTTTCCTTGTCTTTGTGTGCTTTATTTTGAGCAACTTTGTTATATAGATGTATCTTTTGGATTTGGAAATGCTGCGATAAGAAATTAAAGATATTCATTAATGTTATGCTCTTCTTTAGGAAAGCCATCGTCCCTCTAGACATGGTTTCGTGGACAATTATGCTTGTGTGCCTTTTTAACTTGGTAGTAATCTGTTGACAGAACTAGAGAGCATATGGTACTCTACTAATGGTTTCTTTTCAACTTAGTGAGTTGGCATCTGCCTCACATAGACACTTCTTATAGGGTGGAAACACCCATGTCCAACACTCCGATGCCCTTACTCGTACTTCCCTTGTCCGATTCACCACTAACTATTTTAAATATTTGTTAAGTAAAACTTTTGACCGAGATAATTCAATTCCATGTCACAAGGAGATTTGATAGAACATTAATTGATTATTACTTTATTAATGAATAATAACTTGTGAAAACTAAGTTCTTTAATTTTATGAGACTCATATATATATATATATATATATATATATATATATATATATATATATATATATATATATATATATATATATATATATATATATATATATATATATATATATATAGTGCTTGGATCCTTCCTACCAAATGGCATGAGTGCTTTTCGGGAGCATGCATGTAGTAATACTATCCTTTATTCCTTTTTGAAAACCCTTTAAATTACCTCATGCCACTGAGTAACTCTTTTTTAAAGTAGGACTAGAAGAGATAGCATAAAGATCCTTCCTACCAAATGGCATGAGTGCTTTTCGGGAGCATGCATGTAGTAATACTATCCTTTATTCTTTTTTGAAAACCCTTTAAATTACCTCATGCCACTGAGTAACTCTTTTTTAAAGTAGGACTAGAAAAAGATAGCATAAAGAAGGTAATTTTCAAGGAATTAGATACGATAATTTAAATAATTTTACAAAAAAGAATGATTTGTTTAGAAGAAGATTTAAATGAACACGTGGGTAAAGAGGCATTAGGATATCATGGCATTCATGAAAACTATGGTTTTGAGGATTTAAATGAGAAAGATAACAAAATTTTAGATTTTTCTATGGCGGATGATCTCTTTATTTTTCATATAATTTTCAGAAAATATATCAATATTTAATTATTTGTAAGAGTGATTTGTCACATACACAATTTTATTTTTTTACATGTAGAAAAAAGATTGATCATGTTATTATAAGGTAGTTCCAAGAGAAATCTTAACTATCCATCGTTGACTTTTAGTTATAGATTTGTTGATAAAAAAGTTAATAAAGAGACAAAGAGTGCATAGAGTTATTTGGGCAAAATGGTGGAAACTAAAAAAGTACAAAATAAGATATATTTAAATACATAAAGTTCTTTAAGGAGATGCTTACAATTATATAAGTGCACCTTATGATATATAAAATAATATGGCTAAGCATGTTACAAAAGTGACAAAAAGATATGTTAGAAGTAGTGAAAGATAAAATTAAGGCGAGGATAACATGTTGCAAGATTAATGAAATTTGGAATGCTTATAAGAAAATAAAAAAAAAGTAAAAATACTATCATTAAAGCATAAGTCAAAATTTGAGAGAATTTATATAAAAAGTTAAACTAAAAAAAAGTTAAAGAGATACTTTTAGGATAACTAGAGATAAGAAAACTAAGGATCTTAGTTTTGTTAGATGCATCAAAGAGAAGATTCTAGTGTTAAGTGATATATAAAAGGTAGATAAAAATTTTATTTTTATAATCTTTTTAACGAAAATATAAGTATTAGTATTAGCTTAGGAAAGATAATCAGATTAGAAGAGAATATAAACCATAATTTCTATCGATATATTCAAAGGAACGACGGTAACATATAAAGGTTGATAAATATGTAAGACTGGACCAGACAATATTTTTATAGAAATGTTGAAAATTCTAAGAGAGATGGGTATCACTTAGCTTAAGAGATTGTTTAATGAAATATAGAGAAATCAAAAGATACTCAAAGAATGAAAAATGAGTACAATTATACCCATATACAATAAGGAAGGAGACATTCATAATTGTGTGAATTATCAGGATATAAGTTGATGAGTCACATTATGAAATTATTAGAATGAATTATTGAATGTAGATTGAGAAAAGTATAAGTACAATGGAGAACCAATTTGGATTCAAGTTAGAAAAATCAACTATTGAGGTTATTCACCAATTAAGACGTCTTATGGAACATTTTAGAGCAAAAAAAAAACTTCACATAGTATTTATTAATCTAAAAACAAGCTTACAATAGGGTACTAAGAGATATTTTTTGAAAAACCTTGGAAAAAAGAGATTTCATTGATATACTTAAATTTTATAAGAAGCATATCTATGGTATACAAATAGGTACGAGAACTCATTTATGTATGACAAATTTCTTTAAAGTTAATATTGGATTACATCATGTGTCAGCTTTAAAGTCCATATTTATTTATATTGTTCATTTTCAAGTCAACAAAACATATTTAAAATGAAATATCTTGGTGTATGTTATTTGTAGATGACATTGTGTTAGTGGATGATTATAATGAAAAGCTAATAGGAAATTGGCTCTATGGAGAGAAACATTATAAAGTAAAAGCTTACAACTTAGTAGAACAAAGACAAAATATATGAATTGGAAGTTTGATTGGCTACTTCAAATGACACAAAAATTAAGATCGGCACACATTGCATCTCGTATAAGAAAATTTTTAATACATAAAGTTAGTTTTTGATAGCGATGAAAATTTAATTAAGAGTTATGCATAGAATTAATGTAAGTTTGTTAAAATGGAGATATGCATAAGGTATTCTATGTGATAAGAAGATAACATTAAAGTAGAAAGGTAAATATTATAGAACAACAATCTGGCAAAAAATATGAGAAACTAGATTATGAAAATGTTAAAAGATGAAGAAAAGGACCACAAAAATATTAGAAGGAAACAATAAAGAATGATTTAGCTTATTTTGAGTTAATTATTAACATGACAGAACTGTATGGAAACAAAAAAATTCCATGTAACCGATCTCAATTGGTATGGAAAATGGTTTAGTTGTTTTATATGTATACCACAAAAAAGCAATAGATGAACATGATTGAGCTATGTCAAAAGTGGGCAGGACCTGGTTTTGTATATTGTATGAGAGAGAGAGTGAGAGAAGAAAAAGAAAAAATGATTGAAGTCTTTCATGTAAACTCAAGCCAAAGACTCCTCCCAAACACAGCCATACAAGTTATGCCATTATATTATATTATATATATGCGTGTGTATAAACACATTGCATGGCACATGATAGGGCTATGTTGAAAACAAAGAATATGTGTAGCCTATCTAGTATGGGAAAAGGCATAGTTGTTGTTGGTGGTGTGTGTATAATAAGCACATTGTCTGGCTGAAATGTTACCGAAACATGAGCAGGTTTCCGCTACCATGTTTCTTTTGAGCAACCTATCCTGGAACCCATGGTTTTAGAAACCATCGTATCCACAACCGCACCGGCATCCATGTCTGCATCCAGACCCTTGTGATGCACAAATCATGGCGCGTTTAGTTGCCTTTGTCATCCCTGAACTGTACCAGGCTACCAGCGATGTTGAATAGAAGGATATCTAATGATGTGCGTTTAAAAAGTGAATGAGTAGTACCTCCGTATCACCGTTATTTCTTCTCGCTTTCCTTGAACTCCTTTATTCTCTCTCAGTAAAAGACTATACCATCTCAGCTGACAGAAAGTTTGATTCCTTCTGCCTCTAATAGCTCGGAAAAGAGATGTGGTGGTTAGAAGGGAAGGCTTTAACATGACACTGATCTTTTCGCAGAGAAGTTGAGGAATAATTCAATTTTCTGGTCTCTCTTTTCTCGATTGACTTCTCCCTAGTTGCCTTTGGTAATTGAAAATCTGCTGACAAGTCTCATCTACTTTCTCAATCCAAGTACACAGAACATTTCTTCCTTTGAAACAGCTATATAACTAAAGTTGTCACTTTTGGTTCAGAAAATCAATTTTTCGCGAGTGAACCAATGCTATACTGTTGTTCTTTACTAGTTGTAGCTCTTTGCTATGTTATTCAATAGCAATTAGCGGATTGTTGGTGCTCGATTCTAATATAGTGGTGGTGGGATGTAACGGAGTTAGTGGTCAGTATTATTTAAAATTTAAATATATATATTGAATTCTCCTAGAAGATTATATGGAAACATTCAATAAATTCTATGTGGTACATTATACATGTCGAATTATTAAATTGAAAAAGCAAAGATGTAAATGTAAGCAACTATTCCAACTAGCATTGAAGAATATAACCTAAAAATAGTGAAAATATCTTTCTAGCAAAATTAAGAAATGAATGCAACAACCTACACGAGTGAAGAACTTTCTTTCTAGTAAGAAAAGCATGCTAGAGTGCAGTAAGGTGAAATTTTTCAAAAAGTAAAGTTTCATTGTAACTAGCTGAAATTAAATAAAGAAAAACAGTTTCAAGAAACCAGTTTGACGAGTAGGTCGAAGAAAAGTCAGAATCATTAGATTCTACCTCATAGGCAAGAAACTGCCACCTATTCTTGATTAAAATATTCCAACATGAAACAAAATGTGGAAGTAAGTTTGATTATTATGACACCAAAACATAAACTAAATAAGGAGCACTAAAACTAATTCAAAAAAGGATAAACTAAAACTAAACTGATTATATGACAGTAAGACAAGCTAAGCTGATTATACTAAATGTCGAACATGATACTAAAAAAATGTTGAAAAGATTTAGGTGCTGGATGAATTCAGCAGTGCTAAATTATTTTTGTTGTTATGGGGTAGATGTGTGATGAGTGTTATCGGTGAAAGTTTTCTTGCTTAAGATCTTTTGTTTCCTTTTAGAAAGCAATGATTATGTAAGGTGATGTATTAAGATAATTCTCCACTAACCACATCGGTGGGGAATGTCCTACCGTTGCTTTATAGGTCATTTTGTGAAAATAAGTTTTGAAAAAGAATATTTAAATTATATTTTCAGCTTCGGGTTGGTTTCTAAATACCATAAACTGTAACTGAACCGAGGGGTCTTGAGTTCCAGGGCCAGTTAGGTTGGTTCTGGTTATCACTAGTTCTGTGGCTGGTGTGATTCTGGTTCGAACATCCGAGCCAGTTGTGAACCGGCTATGTCTAACCCAAACAATGATGGTTTTGAGGATAGTGCATAGTTTTTTGTTCCTACAGATTTACCAACATTTATATGTATAACATCATTTTTTATTTCATTCTTTTGAATATATAAGTATAAATTATGATTTATATAATTTTTTGATTTGGTTAACTCTCATAAGTTGATACTAATATTTGTATTTTTATCAAAAAAACTTATAGAAATATTTTTTATCTATTTTATATGATCATTTATCACTAGAATCTTCTCATCTTTAATGAATCTAAAAGTAATATCCTTAGTTTTCTTATCTCTACCCTTAATTATCCTAAAAATATCTCTTTCACCTTATTTTGAATTAAACTTTTTATATAAATCCTCATAAATTGGGGCTTTTATTTCACTAACGACCTTTTCTGTTTTCCTTTGCTTTCTTATAAGACTCCAAAGTTTCACTCATCTTCTTTACATAATACAATTTGTAACATGTTTTCTTTACCTTAATTTTATCTTACACCACTTTACTCTACCACCAAGCTTCCCGTTGTACCAATACATCTATTTTAAATTCATCTAACACATCTTTTGACTTTTTAAAGAACCTTTTATTTAAATATATTTTGTTTCTCACTTTTGAAGTTTCATCATTTAGTTTGAATAAATCTATGCACTCTTTTCTTTTGTGTCCATTTTTTATCAAAAAATAAATAATTAAAAGTCGGTGTTGGGTAATTAAGTTTTCTCTTACAATTACCTTTCAATCTTTAAAACATGACCTATTTTTTCTTATAAATAAACTAATCAATTTGTGATTGTGACAAGCCACTCTTATAAGTAATTAAATATTCATCTCATTTTTTGAAAAATATATTAGTTATAAAGAGATCAAATGTATAACAAAATTTAAAATCTTCTTACCTTCTTCATTTAAATCTCCAAAACCATAGTTTCAATGAATACTTCGATATCCTAATGTTTCTTTACCGACATATCCATTTAAGTCTCCTCCCAAACAAATCATCTCATTTTATAGAATTCTTTTAATTACTTTGTCTAACACTTTTCAAAATGTCTTTTTTATACTATTTTCTAGACTTACTTGAGGTGTATATGGACAAACTATATTAAAAACATCTACTCCTAATACTAATTTCACCATCATAATATGGTCTCATGTCATTGTATATCTACTATATTATTGTTTAAATCTTTATTTATAATAATATAAACTCTATTTCGAGTATTTTTCTTTCTTAAGTATCATAATTTAAAACCTATATTCTCAATATTTTTTATCTTTTCTACAATCCACTTTGTCTCTTGTAAACAAAGAATGTGAATCTTTTTCCTAATCATAGTATCTACCACCTTTATATTATGATATTCTAAGTACCAGTATGAATCTTATTATTTAGGATTAGCTTCCTTATTCCCCACATCTGTTCATGCTGAAAATGTAGATACCCTCTCTATAATTTGTTCATTATATTTGAACGATAATAACGGGACTAACTTCTTTACTCACACCCGTTCATGATGTGAGAACCTTCTTTGTAATTGATTCAATACATTCGAGCGAAGATGTAGAGGCCCTTGCTTACGTTTCATTGTATTCGGCATTTACAGTGCATCGCTAAGAAGGGACGTTCTATTATAATATTTATAATTTGTAGAATCTATAATACATAAATCTGATAAAGTTTTATATTGTCTGTCGGAAGCCTAATGCAACCCTTTTCCTTTATGCGAGTTTGGGACGGGTCATGCATGAGTGACCCGAAGCCACACAATGATACAAAATTATCATATTAATTTTCCTAGACAATATACCGTGTGATATGTAAAACTCAATAACACCTGGACGGGCATGGTGAACTCTTTCCCATGACGCTGATAATGCATCTGAATCGAAGGTTGAGTTTTATGTGTTTCATACCCCTACGGACAAGTGCCAGTTTGATTCTAATGCTAGTTTCTTGTTTCAGATGCAGTTGTTTCTTCTTCTTTTTTGGGTAAAGAGCTACAATGATATCATAGTCGAGAAACAATTACAAGACCCTGGTTTTTCTCCTTGAATTCCGTCAGGTCATTCAGTTTTGTCTTCCATATTATGAGTGTTGTGAGGGTGGCTCATGGATAAGGACTAGACATGGCCAGTTTGGATCCGGCCCAGTGGTTCAACTGCAGCCAGACTCGAATATTTTCTGGCTCGGTTACTATTTGTCTATTTGAACCGTCCTGTTTTGAATAGGTTCGAATCCAGTTTTGAGGCGATTTCATATCCAGATCCAGGAATTTCTGGATCCAAGTTTTTTATGGTTTTGAATTCAGTTTTAGGGCGATTCTAGATTTAGTTTTGGGTGGATCTAGATCTATTTTTTATGGTTTTGAATAGAGTTTCGAAGTGATTCCAGATCCATTTTTTTATGGTTTCGAATCCGGTTTTATAGTAATTCCCGATCTGAATTTGGTTTAGTTATATAACTATTAAATAATTTAAACTATATATAAGAGTCTAAGAATATAAGTTTATAACTATAAGTATTAGTGTATAATATATTATATTATACATACATGATATATGTATTATATTAAAAAGGGTATAGTTTCATTATATAAGTTCTTATATATAACTTATAAGTTATAAGTGTTATATTCATTAACTAATTTATGTATACATAATACATTACATTACAAATTATGTGTACACTATATAGTAGACTAACAACAATGTAGCTATATAAGTATATAGTAATATATATATATATATAATGTAATAATGTAACTACCTAAGTATATAGCATATTATATATATATATATGATATATGTAATATATTATATAGTAGTGTACTACATTATACATAACATAATATTGTATTATATGTAAGTATATAGTATTATGTAAGTAATATATTATATATAATACATTACATATATCATATATATGTAATATGTTATATGCCTACATAGTTACATTATTACTAGTATACTACACAATTTGTAATGTAACATTATGTGTATATAAATTAATTAATTGTCTTAGTATATAATAATAATTATATGTATTATATATATGTAATATGTTATTTATATACATACATAATTATATTATTACATTATGTATATATATTACTATGTACTTATATGGTTACATTATTGTAGACACCGAAAATTTTCACTTACGGGTTCTTAGGCCTGAAGTGAACCTTTTCGCAATCTACATTCTCTTTATGGGCGTGCCAGCTAGTTTACTTTAACTAGCAAAGTATGTTTTGAAAATAATCTGACTTTTGAAAGGCGATTGTAGGCAAGCGGGATTTTTACGTCGCAGACCTTCTTGTACCGATGCGCAAGGGTCAGTCTGTACGCTTAGAGACTTCGTTTTGAAATAAGTTTAACTCAAAATATATTTTGAATGAAGAAGTGTTTTAAAACCTTTTGAAAACCATGCATTTGGGCGATTTTGATTTTGTAAGGGTTGGACGACCCTAAGTCTTTCAAATTTTAATCTACTTAGGCACGATGTGCATGCATCGAAATAGCCTAAGTCTTGGCATATTTGCACGATTGATTCGGGTTGTTTTTGTATGATTTTCAGATTTTAGATCACGTGGATTTGCACGTGCCTAAGTCTTCCTTTTTATCCCTTTATGGGCCACCTAGGTGTGTGTTATGAACACTCCACTACATGGGGCGAATTTGAGCGGGAGTACGGGGCTTGCTTTGATGCAATATGCGTCCTACCTCGTGGTATGGCGTAGATGCAATGCAAACTCACGCTACTCCAAAGGGAAAACCCGAAATGTAAAAACAATGCTGAAGGGAAATGACTTGTAAAGTAAATAGCCGAAAGGAAATGACTTGTAAAGTAAATAGCGGAAGGGGAAATATGGCTATATCTTAAGAGCGGAAAGGCTCAATTGTGTGTGTGTCGTGTATATATTGAAAGACAACGCACACGACTTGAACCTTAAAACCCGAATCTTAAAGACATAGCCGAAAGAAATACTTTATATAGAGTATATGTAGGGGCCCTTACTTGGGTCTTGCAAATAAGAGCGAAGGCTTAATGTGTGTGCATGCTTGAATTGAAAGACTTACACACACGACATGAAATGAAACCCAAATATAAATTGCAGTATGCCTTGACTAAGGTCTTGGGAGTAAGAGCGAAGGCTCAATGTGTGTGCGTGTGGGAATGTAAAGACAACTCACACGACATAAATGAAACCCAAATATAACTGCAATAAGGCCTTTACTAAGGTCTTGGGAGTAAGAGCGAAGGCTCAATATGTGTGCGTGTGGAAAATGGAAAGACAACACACAAGACTTAATTAAAAACCTCATTGACTTAAAATATATAAATATAACTATATATTAAGGGCTTGTTAGGCCCGTGTGTGTGCAAGAAGTGTACGACTAAGAGCGAAAAGGCTCAAGTGCACGTGTGTGTGGGTGTGTCAAACCACGTTATTACAATCGGGGGGAGACGAAGCTCCTTTACTACAACCCCGTATCAAAATTTAATTGAATATAAAGCAAGTTAATGTAATAGACCAAGTTTAGACACTTACAAATAGCTGGTCATTGTTCAACTTGCTTGCACGTGGGCTCACGGTTCACCTTGGGCATCCAAGAGGGGGTTATCCTAGGTGGCTTGGAGGGAGGTTCTATGGGGCACGGTTAGGGCCTTAGGGAAGCTTAGGTTCGGCCAAGACAGGGGCTGTGTAGGGTCTGTCCTAGGGTGCAGTTCACGGCCAGGGTGCAGGTCAGGTCGGTAGGGGGGTGGTCAAGTCGGCTGGGAGGCAGTCGGGTCGGCAGGGAGGTGGTGGTGTAGGTGGCGGTACAGGTGGTGGTGGGATGGAGAGCAGGTGGAGCAGGTGGGATTCGGCTGGACTTGGGGAAGGAGAGGACCCAGCTAGGATGGGTGAGGCCGTTAGATGATGGAACCCGCCCCCAAGGGGGGGGGGGGGAGGGGTTTATATAGGGATGGGTAGGTCGGTTAGGGCTAGGTTTGGGGGTAGTGGTTAGGTGGTTTAGGTAGGGTGGTATGATAATAAGGTGGGCTGGAAAGGGTAGGGCCAGATATTTTAGATACTAGTGGTTTGGGTAGGTTGTGGGCTAGGGGTGGTTTAGGGGTTTAGGGTTTGGTTAGGTGGGTGGATTCTAGGGTGAGGTTTAGTGAGCTAGGTTAGGTGATTAGGCTAGGATTAGGCTAGGTTTAGGAAAATTAACCTAGGTTTAGGGAAGGATTAGGGAAGTGGGTTAGGTGATTAGGTTGGAATTAGGCCGGGATTAGGGAAGTAGGTTAGGTGATTAGGCTCAGATTAGGGGCGGATTAGGGTGGAAGGCTAGGATTAGGTATTTTGAGTTAGGTTTAGGTGAAGGAGCTCCCTTTGCATGGCCCATAGACCTTAACCACATCATGTTGGTGCAGCCCTAGGTTAGGTTTTGGCTAATTACAAGCTTAAACCCATTCAATTAGACATGATTAACCCCAAACTTGACACACAAGTCAAGCTTAATTACAACCACACTTAATCTTATCCATCCCCACTCTCTCTCATGCCCATAATCCCACGTGAATTTCAAGTGGGCCCCACCTCCATTTATGAGAAGGTGATGTGGGCCATGGATATGGATATTGGATTGGATTTTTGAATCCAAATCCAAATCCAAGTCCATACATGGGTTTGGATTGGGATCTGGATATATATGGTCCAGATCCAATCCAAACTGAACTCTGACTCCTTTGAGCTGTATTCGAAACGAACGGTTTGTGCGGGGCCTGACAGCATCAGTGCTCCGTCTGCGTTGGGTCTTCGCCAACATGATCGTCCGCCTCTATTTTCGCCTTCCGGAGATGACTTCAAAGGATGTTTTGATGATAATAGGGTCTTGGACGTTCGAGATCCTGGGGGTGTGAATTTGATACAAGAGTTGTTGTGCCGGGCTTGACAGGTGCTCCTGTTCCGGGCTCTTCTTAGCTCTCCTGGTCCTGTCTGGATTAGGCCAAGCTGCTTCGAGGTTTCAAAACATGTTTTAAAAAGGTTTTAAAAGCCATATTGTATATTTTTGAAATACAGAGTTCAAAACATATGTACAGGGTTGTCTGGAAGGCTCCTGGGTTTCCAGACTCAAAATAGCCCTTTGGGGCTGCTTTTGCAAAACCAGATGGGTTTGAGAAATTCATGAGATTTCGGGGTGTTTACAATTATTACTAGTCTTTTACATATGTAGTACATACAATTTGTAATGTAATATATTATGTATACATAAATTAATGAATGAATGTAATACTTATAAGTTATATATAAGAACTTATATAATGTAATAGTATACACTAATACTTATAGTTATAAACTAATATAATCCATTACTATTAGTCTTATATCGTTTAAATTGTTTAATAGTTATATAATTACACTTGATCCAAAACCGGATTTGAAACCTTAAAACTGGATCCAGATATGCTTCAAGACGGATTCAGAACCATAAAAATAGATTTTGATCTACCTAGAACCATATTCAAAACCATAAAAATACGGATCCGAAATTGCCCAAAACCAAATTTGAAACCGTCTAAAACTGAATTCGGAACCAACATGAAATCGGAATTGGAACTGAATCTGAAGCTATCATAAAACCAGAACCTCCATTGAACGATTTAATTGCGGTTCTTGGTTCCGAGTAACCCAGAGTCGGACATGTCCAGTAAGAACACCAAGAGGTCCCAAATTTTGAAGCTAGGCCACAAAATTTTAGACACTTAAAGTTTTAGGCCCCAAGTTGAAAGCGCTTTTCTCTACTTCAATAATAGTGCATTACTTGAAGGTTTTGAATAAGAGAAACCGATTTCATAATATAATTAGAGTTTTGAATAAAATAACCCCTTGCACTAAGAAAGAAAAAGCGGTAGTGAGACTCCTAGTTCATTTTTCATGGCATTGATGGTGCAGTCTGTGATCCACTCCGTAAAGAGCATTAGCTCACAAAGTTAGGGAGTCGATTCACAAAAGGTCATGAGTTCAATACCCCGGGCGTGCATCTGTCTTCAGCCACCCTATTGTAAAAAGGAAACAAGGTGCATCCACTTCCATAATGCCTGATGACAAAATCAGTAAAGATATGTTCTATGAAAACAATAAATCAATTATTTCTCGATTCACAACGGCCATTTTAAATGAGTTGTGGAAAGAAAAAAAGTTGCAAAATGCCAAATCCAAGGCAAATGTCACATAGGGCAGTTTCTTAGGTCTCTGTCACGACTCTTGTTCCGGGAGCACTAGCGACTTGTGCGATCCACACGCACCGCACTTTCGAGAAGGACACATGCACACATTTGTTACACATGCCACTGCAATACACGTTTATTTGCTCTTTTTTGTAATAAGCGTTCATGTTGTGTGCGTTCGACTGGTAGCCCTATACATATTTCTTCCATTTAGGCCTAGTCGGCTATCGTAAACTCTTTTTGGGTGAACCTAATAATTGTATAGTGGTCACTTACCTTAGATTGGATCCATTATCCAAATCCCATAGAGTGAAAGCTTCCTCAGCATACCACCCGATGGCTATAAAAGGTTTTGATTATCTTATAACCAAGAAACAAAACCAAATCACTTCCATGTCAGTTTCAACTTCAGTTCTGAATCGTCTGTTCATGTTTGAGTTTTAAACAGTTCGAGATGGAAATTGAAATATATATATATATATATGGAACCAGACAGTTTGGACTTCCGGTTCTGACTTGGTAGACAGTTTGGACTTCCGGTTCTGACTTGGTATATATATATATATATATATATTGTATATGGAACTACTTAGTTTGAAGTTCTAATTCTGACCTGGTTCTGGTTCCATGGAACCGGACCCAAACCGAGTGGCCGCCAGTTTTCCGTCTGGTTTGATCAGTTGCAGTTCCAGTTTTGTTCATGATCAGATTCGGCTCCAGTTGAAACCTAGTAATGCGAGAGGAACGGATACTAATTAAGGGATGCATTTAATATAATATGTAAATTGTCAACATCGGTGTTATAAAACCTTTGATATATATAGATAACATCACACCACATCAATAGAATCCAAATACCTAGTATCATGTGATTATACAACGCCTTTCTTTTTTTGTTTTTGTTTTCTGCATTTTAAAATTCACTTTTTTTATTAAATGAACAAAATAAATTATAGTATGCCGCTGTGTGATATGCTATCGTATATGTGACAACGTCGTGTATGATACAACACCCTGTACTATTTTGATAACATATGTAAACATATTCTATACATATGTGATGTATCATGGATATAACTTTCAGAAGAATGAATTCAATCCGGACCTGGTTCCTGTTGCGACCATCAATCGAACAAAATTCTTGCTAGGTTCGATGAGTTTTAAGCTGATTCTGTGTGTGCGTGTGAGAGCGAGCGGGAGAGAGAAAGGTGCACGGGGTATTCTGTTGGAAAGATAATTGTGTGGTTCCTCTATGGAGAAGCATGGGGCTTTTCCTTTTCCAAAGAATTCTTAATTGTTCAGGCATTGCAGTATACATTTGACAGACGTGAGACAAGCTCGTGTCAGTGGTGATAGTGGATTCTGCTGCGCCTGTTATTTTGGGAAAGTAACTGACAGGGTGGGTGAATGAGAAAAGAGAAAGCACCATCTGCTTCAAGGAAAAGAAAAAGGTCCCGCAGCACAGAAATGGTGGAAAAGTGTTTCTGCCAAAAGATTCAATCTTTGCAATGCACCGAAAAGCAATGATGTCTTAGATTTCCAGGAATCCATCGAAGGATAATGCGAATCTACGAGAACTTCTCAATGAAGAAAATTGTATTAAGGGATAATGAGATGATCTTCATACGTATGGAACTGGAAAAGATAAATGCAGAATTTAAGCCTTATTATTTATGTTCAGATGTGATGTGAAAAGAGATGGGTCTAGCAAGACGCCTGCAATCTCACACTGGGATGTGCTAATTATCATATAGATGCTCACCATAGAGAAAACCATTTTGAAGGAACAAAACAAAAGTCAAGGAAACAGAAAAGAGGATTTATCTCGGACGCAATTAAGCTCATGAAATATTTATTCTACCACTAAAAGCTTATTTAATAAATGTTTAATAAAGTTGAAAGTCTAAAGTTTTAAAGTCACGTGTGTAGGAGGGTCTTATACATGTGCATGAACTTATATTCTAAAGAACTTGAATGGAGGACTACACATGCACGCGTGCATCAGGTTAAGGCTTAGGTTCTCGAGAATTATCTTTGGGTTCTTTTCTACACACGAAAAGTTACAGATTTGAGGAGACCCAACCCATATGTTATTATAGTATAAAACCATATTAGGGTTTCTAAGGACTTGATAGTGGGGCTTTAAGTCAATTTTGTGATGACGACTCGATCAAATAAGTAATTATTTACCTATTATATGTTGTGTTTTTGTTTTGTTGTATTGTTTGCTTATTGTTTTCTCTAGATCTATGCTTTTGATTGATATGGGTACGTTAATATTTGGTGTATATTATTTATATGTTTATGCATGAAACCCTACGATTTTTGCTAACATTCTTAGAGGAATCATTTGTAGTTAACTGAGATGCCGTAAAAATTTGTTGGACCTTATTTTAAAATGTTGGCAATAATGTATAAAGTTTTGGTTAACCATGTTAAGAATGGTTTTATTTATTGAGTTGGATTGTTCTCAACTCGGTATTTCTAACCTTAAAAGCTCGAATAAAATTGTCGAGTAGAAGGAGAAGGACCAATTGTATCATTGTTGTATATGATGACACTCTTAATGTTTTATTCAATGTTTCCAGTTCTTTTTCTTGCACAAAAACAAAAAGTTTGTGAGCAACCTTGGCTCGGAAATACAATATTCAAGACTTGAGTCTTGAAAAATATTTAATGGGCACTTTAATATCAAATGGTCAAAGAAAAATCTATGATCGAGCAAAAGCATGAGTTTTTGTTTTTGTGCCATGGTATCTGGAAGGAGATATGAAACTTCTAAAAAATTTATTATGCCTATTGTTGAGTTTGATTCTTTAAAACTTCTTGTGTCATTGTCAATGCGCAAAAGTATGAGTTTCTAATTTTTATTATCGAGCAAAAGCATATGATGTTTGGGCAAGAAAGGTTGGGACATATAATTTTGATTTTATTAAAAAAATAATAAATTTGAATTTGATTACTAAAAGTGTCATCGATAGAAAACACAAATGTAAAATATATGTGCAAGTGAAATAATGAAGAAAACCTTTCCTCTACATTGTTAATCAAAAATTTGAAATTCTAGATTTATTGTATATTGATATTTGTGAATCCAATGAGATGATAATTAGGGATGATAATAGTAGTATATATTGTTATGTTTATTTACTAAAAAGTAAAGATTAAGCTTTAGAGAAATTTTAAATTTATAAGAATTAAGCTCAAACTAAAATTGTTAGTATACTTAAAAGATTAAGGTATGATAGAAAGGAAGAACAGACCTCAAATATTTTTTTAGTATTTTGATACTAACTTCTCTCTTTCTCGCACCATTAACAAAGATAGGTAACTCGATCTACATCGTGAGTACTGTCACACAAACTACACAAATCATTTAGTTAAATTAGACATGAGTGTATATATATATATATAACCTGTTGCTATCTTAATCAACTAGCACCTTAAGGTTCCAGTCAGGGCTCGGTTTAGGGATACTCGTCGCGACCCGCCGCATTGCCATCGATTATGTTGAAAGAAAAAAGAGCGGCTGTCCATCAGAAGTTTGGACGGCTGAGATGAAGAAAAGTTTGCGATAGGATATGACGTGTCATCTCGACCGTTATCTGAGAAAATAACGGGAAGCCCAGAAAAAGCGGGAAAGAAAACGACCCCACGACGACGTTTGTAATATAACGACCGGTTCCAGCCTTCCGGCGTCGGAGGATCTGCAGATTCCCGGAACGACGATCGGAAGTTAAGGCTTTCCTACTTCGGCGTCCACCCTTATGATCGGGTAGTGGTGGCGAAAAGCGCGCCTCTATAAATACCGCTTCCGGAATGTTGCGCCACAACAGTAGGCCCTTTCTCTAATCCGTCAACGAGAGAGATAGAGAGAGGGAGAGGTACTTCGTTTCGGAAGTTCCGGATCAACTTTCTTCTTGATCACCTTTTCTGTGGCTCGTTTTCTGTGTCTGGTTACCATGAATTTCGTACTTCCGGTCTCGTGAAGGAGTTTTCTTTTTGCTTGTTCGGTTGGGAAAGGGAGATTTTAGCGTCTCGGTTGTTCTGCTACGGACCGGCCGGAAAAGGCTGTATTTCGACCCTTTTTTCGTGGAAACTTGCCGGAGTTGTGAATTGAAAGTCCGGATCGGTGTAAAAGAGTCGTTTTGGTCTCGGTGTAATGGCGCGAGAATGACATTTTTAGGCGGCGAATTCAAAGGTTAAGGTTTGGTTGGCTTGGTTCAGGTCGTGATTTGATCACCTATTTTATTAAGACGAGCAAGAAACGGAAGTTTCTGGCTGAGATAGAGTTCCTCTGTTTCATCTTGTCTCTTCCTCCTTGAAACGGTTCAGTCAGACAGATCATTCTCTCGATTCTCCGTTTCCTACTCCCTAGTTGTCACTCTCGAAGGAGAACTGACGTCTCCAGATAAAGTTTGATATTGGTTGCGATCTCACTTTTCCCGGTTCGCCGAGAGGAATCCGGCCGGAAGTTCCCGTTCTCTTTGTATGTTAGGCTCTGGGAAAGCGAAAGTCAAGTTGCGAAGGTTGCAGGCTGCAAATTTTGACGGGGATGGAGCAAAAACACGTTCTCATGTCAGCATTGAGCGTCGGACTAGGCGTCGGCGTTGGTCTTGGTCTCGCGTCCGGCCAGACGGTCGGCAAGTGGACGGCATCGTCTTCGGCAAACAATTCCGAGCGGATCGAGCAGGAGTTGAACCGGCAGATCGTCGAGGGGAAGGACAGCAACGTCACGTTCGATGAGTTCCCGTATTATCTCAAGTAAGCGAAAACTCTTTCTTCTTGCATTAATTGTTTGACCTCGGCAACCCGTAGTACTGATAAGGAACATTGGCTTCCTATGTGTTTGCCACCCTTCGTTATTGCCATACTCTGGTAATTATTGCATTACCCTTTGCTTTGCAAGTTGAAATAATCGACCCAATACGTCCAGAAGAGTTCTTTGTCGGGTGGTGTTCTTGAGAAAATATTTCTCTATTTCAGGGGATATAGATAACCGACTGCCATTGACGAGCTGTTTAATGCGCTTTTTTTTTCAATAGGTTGGGAAATCCGTAAAATTTGTGAATGATGGTGTCTTCTGTTTTAGAAAGCTATATTCCATAATCTACAGAAAGGCCATATAAAGATGAAATCCTTCTATGGTCGTAAACTTTGGCTTCCTTACAATTTTCTTTTCTCAGCCTTAAGAGAGCAGGAGACCGTGGTCCTGGATCCCTGACGTGAAGATGGAATTTATGTACAAATTTGTACTGAGATGATAGTGGGCCAATGAAAATGGGAACGATCTTTATGAAGTCAATCCATGCATCTCAGGCTTCATGTCCATCTATTATGGCATTTCTCCGGTGCATGGGTGGCAGGCTGCTTATCCATAGGGCCAATTCTCGACCAAACATCCACATTGGTTCAGATAAGTGCACTTGAAAGAGCTGTAGATAAGGGAGTTTTGAATTTCAATTCATGCTAGGATGGTGCACGGATTTTCCCAGAAAGCTAGGACCTCCTTGCCCCTTGGAGAAAGAACCCATATGTTTTTTCCCGAGAGAGATGTTAAATACCTTCGTAATTTGACGGTTTTGCTTCCATCAATAAGTCAAAGAGTTGTTTTCTTGAACTTTGAGAGTGCTAAAGTGTAACGACGGACTCAGATCGCATATAAAATGCATTTCCTCTCAATTTTGAGGGAATCAAGTGTTACATAAGCGTTCTTGTCCACTGTGGAGAGGGAGGACATTGTACGGAAGGCCCTTTTCTCAGGGCTTCATTTTTGTTTTTCAACAAGTTACATGCCCGTGGATTAAAGGGAGAGATATGGTTTCAGTCAGTAGTCACTGACACCCGTGGCAAGTTTTACTGTTCTATTGTTCACAAAGCAGGTGTCATCTTGCGTTATTTAGTATCTTGTGTCAGAAAGTTGAATCATGGTTTGTGGGTTTTGCAACTTTATATTTCTAAATGCATATTCAATAATGTGATAAACAGATTAACATATTCGTGCATTATATGTGGTGATTAAGAGAACTTTTGGCGTTTATATTACTCGAAAAACAGTGAACAGACAAGGGTCATATTGACAAGTGCTGCATACGTTCATCTAAAGCAGACTGATTTTTCCAAATATACCAGAAATCTTTCCCCAGCAAGTCGGGCTATTTTGCTGTCTGGTCCTGCTGGTATGTTGTCGAAATCTCCTTTTGATCCTTCCTGAATTTGTCATTTTTGTTTGTCTCACGCATGTAGTTACTTGGCATCTTCCCTGCTCGCAGAGCTCTATCAACAAATGCTTGCAAAGGCTTTAGCGCATTATTTTCAGACCAAGCTGTTACTGCTTGATGTAACTGACTTCTCATTAAAGGTAAGTGTCGAGATCCATACTAAAATGTACCTCAAGATGCTACGTGATAAAAAAGATGGCTTTTCTTGATTTCAGATACAGAACAAGTATGGCGCTAGCACGAGTGATGGCAGTGGTGGTGTAAGTAGTTCTCCATGTTTCTCGGATATCTTTAATTTGTCCCCTTTTCATGTCCTTTCGTATTTAAGCTGTAATAGAAACTTACGAAGTTACATATCTCATGTACATGTTGACGACATCCAGATGGCATTGTTTTTATCTTTTCCTGTGCAGTGCATGGCCGTTTCCATGCTAAAGTTTTTTTTATGTTTTCATGAGAGAAAAGAATTCAATCCCCTCTCTCCAGCTACCCGAGTTCATAGTGCAACTGTTTCTCCTTTAGCTTCCATTAGTTGTGAGATTATTGCATTTCTAGTGCATGGGCGTGGTCCATTGTGTTATGGGTTAGATAACTTATCACCCATGCCTAGTTCAATAAACTTTATTTATGGCAATCAAAAGAAAACGAATTTGGTTCTGGTGCATGGGCATGACTTATGAGTATGAAAATGCTTTGAGTTCCTCCTAATCTTTGTTCCTTTTATGCCAACATAGTAAATGAAATTGACACCCTTTTTGTTCAATTCCGTCATCTTACTTCTCTATTTCAATGAACAATCTTTTGGTGCAGTCCTTTCGGCGATCCATCTCTGAGATGACACTGGATAAAATATCGGGCTTATTGAGTTCCTTTTCCATCCTGCCACCCCGTGACGCGCCTAAAGGTACACTGGGTTGAACAGTTTGTTCCATAATTTATGGTACAGATGATTCCATTGGCCATGCCGCAAGATTCCTATCCCAGTTTACATACTAGCAATGCCCTCCTGGCCAACACACGTAAATCTATGCCTGGGTGTGAATTTCACTGAACAGAGTTGGATTTAGCGGTTAAGTCTTAGATGGAAAGGATTATGAAGGTTTTACTGTGGCATGCTTGAAACCAGATGCTGAACATTCAATACGATGGATGAACTTTGTTATGGCAAACCTGATGTTCCTTTTGTGTGGTTATGAGATTTTCCTTTTCTTGGAGAGACACCATGCAATCAATTTCGATTAGTTTTAGTCCTCTGATGCGCTTTTGGCGAATCTGGAACTAACTAGAGATTTCAACAGTTTAATATTTCATTACTTGCGTATTCTCTTGCAGGCACCTTACGGAGACAAAATAGTGGTCTGGATTTGCGGTCAAGGTATCTCCCTCTCCCTAATCAAGTTACAACCTTGTTCAATACCAGTGTACATTTTAATATTAGTGTAACGCCAAATCCGCCCAAGTGACGCTTATGCGGCAATTTCCCGCTTAAAGGATAGGCGGCATAAGCGGTGTCAACACTATTGACAGCATAGCAGTGTGTTTTTGAAGTACCATTTCACTTCATCTGCAGGGGTTCTGAAGCCATGCAAGTCCCGAAGCTCCGAAGACATGCCTCAGCTGATATGAGTAGCGTTGCAGCCCAGATTGCTCCTGTCAACCCAGGTTAACTCATTGATGCTTGAATGGCATCCCAAAATTTTGAGTATATTGTGTTACATGCTATATATCTTGTTTTTTATTCTTTTACGCTGTGTTTCATAAATTGTAGCTCCTCTCAAGCGTACTAGCAGCTGGGCTTTTGATGAGAAAGTTTTTATCCAGTCCCTTTACAAGGTAAAGTTCTAAATATTGACTCATGATTTTAGTTTCTTACTGTAGAAATTGTATTGGAGGTAGCTGGTTTGCATTTTCTTTAGATATAGAGAAGATGTTTTTTACTTATCATGGAACGAATTCCGTAGTAAGTGTATGGCTGCTGAAATCCAATTGTAATGTACTGCATAGGTTCTCGCCAGAGTATCGAAAAAGTATCCAATTGTTCTTTATATCAGAGATATTGAGCATTTTCTGTCTACATCCCAGAGGGTATACTCCTTATTTGATAAAATGTTGAAGAAGCTCTCGGGACCCGTTCTCATCTTAGGCTCAAGAATGTCGGATTCAGGCCATGATCACAGGGAAGGAGATGAGAAGTTATCCCTGTTGTTCCCTTACGACATAGAGATCAAACCACCGGAGGAGGAAAATCACTTAGTTAGCTGGAAGTCTCGATTGGAAGAAGACATGAAAATGATTCGTTATCAAGATAACAGGAATCATATTACAGAAGTTTTGGCAGCTAATGATCTTGATTGTGATGATCTAGCTTCTGTCTGCCTCACCGACACCATGATTTTGAGCAGGTACATAGAAGAGGTCGTGGTATCTGCGGTATCTTACCATCTAATGAACAACAAGAATCCCGAGTACAGAAATGGGAAGCTTGTCATATCTTCCAAGAGGTAACGTCAATTTTGCTTTCTTGGGGTCTTATACTTTCTTAATAATGCTCCATATATTTATATGATAGTCTGGCACATGGATTAAGCATATTCCAAGAAGGCAAGCTTGAAAGCAAAGATACTCTCAAACTGGAAGTAAATGCTGGTGCCTCCAAGGTTAGTCTTACTTGAATTGAATATGACATTCAAGTTATCCTTTTCTCTGCAACTTACCTTTGAATTCGCGTCTTCCAGGTGATTGAGGAGAAAGATCCAGCACTCACAGTGAAGCCTGAAGCAAAACCTGAAGCACCAGCACCACCAGAAAACAAGAATGATACTGAGAACGCAGCTTCGGTTGTGAGGAAGGACGGTGGAAATCCGGGTACTCCAGCTAAGGTATCTTTCCCTCATTCTGTAATTCCCCTTCGCCTTCAATGCTCGTGTTCTAGTTTATACCTGTAGTTTCCTGTATTCGACCGCTTCTCTACTTATTTAAGATAGGAGAAAGAGATGTCTGTCCCCTTTTCTCTTTGATATCTTTTCATTTCTGTCACTTATAAAATATGTAAATCTGCTGATGAATAGGAAGTGCCTCCTGACAATGAATTTGAGAAGCGGATAAGACCTGAAGTTATTCCTGCAAACGAAATTGGAGTGACATTTGCGGATATAGGTGCTCTTAGTGAGACAAAGGAATCACTTCAGGAGCTGGTCATGCTTCCGCTTCGAAGACCAGACCTTTTCAAAGGAGGGATACTAAAGCCTTGCCGGGGCATATTACTGTTTGGACCGCCAGGGACCGGGAAAACCATGCTCGCGAAGGCAATAGCAAAAGAAGCAGGGGCCAGCTTCATTAATGTTTCCATGTCTACCATCACCTCGAAATGGTTTGGTGAAGACGAAAAGAACGTTAGGGCTCTCTTCACTCTTGCTGCAAAGGTTTCTCCTACAATCATATTTGTTGATGAAGTTGACAGCATGCTTGGCCAAAGGTCCAGAGCTGGTGAGCATGAAGCCATGCGCAAGATCAAGAATGAGTTTATGACCCACTGGGATGGACTTATGACAAAACCAGGTGAGCGAATCCTCGTCCTTGCAGCGACTAATAGGCCATTTGACCTTGATGAGGCAATCATTCGGCGGTTTGAGCGCAGGTAAGTATCATCATATGATCTTTTTTTAGTTCCCTACGTAAGTTATATACATTACTTTAGCAACTTAACAAGATCTCTGAACGTGGGATATAGAATCATGGTCGGTTTACCATCTGTGGAAAGTAGAGAGCAAATATTGAGGACTCTCTTGTCAAAAGAGAAAGTGGAAGGACTTGATTTCAAGGAGCTTGCTACAATGACAGAAGGATACAGTGGCAGCGATCTCAAGGTGGGTTTAGGTTTTCGTATAAAGTCCTTAAAGATTTCTTTTGATAATTTGAATAAATGTGGCCTCTGGATGTGACCTTATCTTGTATTTTCAATACTTCTGTTGCTCCGTGATGCAGAATTTATGTACGACTGCTGCGTATCGGCCCGTCAGAGAGCTAATACAGCAAGAAGTGGAGAAGGTAGATAGACTAAATCATGTTATTCTTTGTGCAAGGTGATTACCTTTTCTCTCTCGTATATTAAGAGCAAATCTACGGCTTTTAGGAGCGAAAGAAGAAAGCACAAGAAGGAAACACGGCAGCAGAAGAAGCTGCAACAGCTAGAGGAGATAAGGAAGAAAAAATAGTTACTCTCCGGCCTTTAACCATGGAAGACATGAGGATTGCAAAGAATCAGGTGAGAGCATTTCCACAGCTGTGTTTGGTGCAATTTCTCTGTCAATACGAACTTATCTATATCTAGGATTGAACGCATCTGATGATGCCTGATGGTTTGTGATACGGGTCTAACTAGCTTAGTACAAGACAAACTAACCTGGCCCCACTATAGGGTTGACTAATGGCGGAGGAATATAAGCAAAGGTCATACAGGTTCAGTTCCTCCAGCAGGTGCGGCACTGAAGGCAAAGTGATCGTCCTCATATAGGGTTAAACCTAAAATAAAGTTTCCCCATCCTCGGGGGTGGCATGCGTGGTGTGTGTAAGGTCCGTCTTAACCAACAACAGGAAAGAAATAGACGGGCCGACCGATGATTGCTGCTTGTTCTTGGGAGAGTGAATAACTTAAGGCAGCTCCTTGATTTGATGGGCCCTTCAGTTTCTTCCATGCCATGGTTGTGCTGCCATCGCCCTATGCAAACCAATCCTCAGCATAGGCCTTAAGGGCTAGTGTGTTGGCCATAAAGGTCTGCATTGGGTTAATCTAATCCCAAAAGACGGTACTTGGCTCAAAACCGAGACGAACATATCTCCCTCTTCCACGTAAAGTGGGATTGCTAACATGGATTCATGTTTACTCTTCTGCTCGATCTTGTGTTGTCTTAGCATTCAAGGAAAACATAAAGTAGGATCATATTTTATAGTTTCCTTTTGCAACTTTATAGGTCTTGATTTCTCTCTTTTGAGAAGCTCACTATGTCGTTCACTTTGACGTAAAAGATGGTTTCCTTCCAATACTTTATAATGTCTTACTTCGTCTCAGAGCTCCATCTCACTGCCTTTCCACTCCAAAATAACCTTAAGCATGTCTCTTATTTTTTTTAGTGATGTCACATTAACCTTGTATCTAATAGTCTCACTACAAATCATCTTCTTTGTATAGCCATACATCCGCCTCAATGTTCTATCATGCACAAGTTGATAGTTAACAGCCCAACAAAATGGTTTTTACAAGAACAGATTTGTTGTGGGTGAGATCTTGTGCATGCAGAGCATGCTACTTTGACTTAACATTTCGGATGTGGGCGTTGGATTTGCAGGTGGCTGCGAGCTCTGCCGCTGAGGGTTCTATAATGAGTGAATTGAAGCAGTGGAATGAATCGTATGGCGAAGGCGGTTCAAGGAAGAAACAGCAGTTAACATACTTCCTCTAATGCAAGCACCAACCTGAGAAAGCTTTTTTCTGTCTGCGGGAGTCTGGTAAGCCTGCTCACGTTACCTACTCCGAGTATAAAATAGCTAGTCAGGGCCCTGGTTTGTATTATGGGTGGTTTTAGAAAATCACGTTCATACTACACTGACTTCTCTGATGTGGATTAGCTCATTATGTAAGAATTTATGCTCCAACAATATGTTACTTATCGATTAGGTTTTGTGTATTAGTCTGTAATAAAAATAATCTGAAGTTTGTCCAGTCAGACCTATGTATTACATGACAAAGGAAAGAGTCCAACCATGGTCTCATGCAATAATAAAAATGACAGTAAGCCAATCTGTTGTTTCCTGTAGTGCATAACAATGGCTTGTTTGGGTGTGTGTTAGGCTTCGGCCTCCCATTCTAACAAAAAAAAAAACTGTTTGTTGAATGTCGGGAAACTAGCATAAGTGGCACCCTCGTGAATACCATCAATCAAAATTTCAAAATGAGCCATTGTATTGATCCAACATTTACGTTATATTCTATGTCAAAGTTTAACTTTTCCTTTCCCCAAGAAAAGCAAGGGTTAGGCAAACCCTTCGCAGTTACGCCCACAAGCAATCAAACCCTTAGCTAGCAGCGCAGTCCTCCACCATACGTTGCTGCATATGCCAAAGTTTGATTTTAACACGATAACTTGACCCTCTTTCTAAAGCTTCCCTGTATTCATTTATCGCCTTAATGATTGATAGGGAATTAAACTTTCAGATTACAACGCCCCAAGAGAAGAGAATGCGTACATTGACTAGACTTTTTCTCAGGGTATCATAATTGAATTTTGATAGTAGAGCGGTAGACCGATCACAAGGCATCATAAGGTATTTTTTATCAAATTAATATTGGTAGAGCTAGTACCTTTATCTCAACTTAACGACCGATGAACTGCCGTTTCTATAGTGAAGCTTATAGAACACAAATCCTATTCGCAAGCTACACTCTACACCACGGTCAGAAAGATAAACTGTAAAGAAAAATAAAGAACTTTAAACCGTCGACTTTAAGTTCGAAACCACAATCTTGGAAACAAGTTTCACCCCACCCACCAAGACTAACATCAGCATCTCCAAACCAAATCGTTTAGTTTTCTTCCCGGATTCTCTCAAGACTTCTGATTTATAAAACCAAATGAGAGCTCCAATACTGAGTGTCTTACTCAAAAGACAATATGTTTCGGTTCTACCATTCCATCCCACAAATTAATTGACGTTAATTAAATGCTGTAATAATTAACAAAATTTAGGAGATTATGAACATTCCCTTTACTCATAATGTCTCATATTTCTCATAAAAGCGACTAGATTGATAGGATTTGGTAAGATAGATACAGAATAGATGATATCAAGACGAAATAGATGTCCAAATCTTTCTTGTTAGAAGATATTAATTTGACAACATAACAACGTATTTCCTTTTCCTAAGATACCACCGACATCCAATTCATCATGTTCAGAACATAACAACATAACAATGTATTTCCTTTTCCTAAGATACCACCGACATCACCGAAGGACCCACAAGAACAACTAAGCCTTTTCCCATACTAGACGGGGTTGCCTACATTGATTCTTTGTTTCCACAAATCCCTATCGTGTGTCATGTTAGCAATTAACTCAAAATAAGCTCAATCATTCTTTGTTGTTTCTTTTCAACACTTTTATGATCGTCCTCTACCTCTTTTAATACTTTAAATTTAACTTTTAATACCTTCTTAAAGGTTCTTCTTTTGATCTTCATTCTATATATCCAAAACATCTTTAAAACGATATTCTCTCATTTTATCCTCAGTTGATGTCACTACTAATTTGTTTCTAATAACCTCATTATATATACAATCTTTTCTTATATGACCACTCATCTATACTTATTCATTTTTGTCTCTAACATCTTATGTACATATTGATGATTAACTGCCCAACACTCATAACCATAAAACATGACAGGCCTAATTGTTACTCTATAATATTTACCTTTTAACTTTAATGGTATATTCTTATCACAAAGAATAGATGATGCTCCTCTCCATCTTAACCAACCAACATTAATTAAATGCATAACATCTTCATTAATTCTTTCGTCACTCTGAAAAATTATCCCTATATATTTAAAATTTTCCCTTTTGAAGGATACAACGTGTGCCAATTTTAATTTCTCGGTCCTCTAAAGTAACCAAATGATCAAACATTCATTCCATATATTCTTTTTTTTGTTCTACTAAGTTGGAGGCCTTTGCTTTCTAATGTTTCTATCCAGATTTCCAATTTTCAATTAACTTTTTCCTTAAACTCATCCACTAACACAATATCATCAGCAAATAACATACACCAAGGTACTTCATCTTGAATATGTTTTGTTAACTCATCAATCACCATTATAAATAAGTATGGACTTAAAGTTGATCCCTGATTTAACCCAATATTAACTTCAAAGAAATTTATCATTCCTTCATGAGTCCTCACACATGTTTATGCAACTTCATACATGTCTCTTATAAGGTTAATGTATGTAATGGTATACCTCATTTTTCCAAAGTTCTCTAAAGAACGTCCCTTAAATACCCTATCATAAGCTTTTTCTAAATCAATAAATATTATGTTAAGGTCTTTCTTTTTTGCTCTAAAATGTTTCATAAAACGCCTCAAAAGATGAATCGCTTCAATTGTAGATCTACCAAACATGAATCTAAATTGGTTATCTGTTGTACTTTATCTTAACCTATATTCAATAATTCTTTCCCACAAATTCATAGTATGACTCATTAACTTGATCCTCTATAATTCGCACAATTTTGAATATCTCCCTTGTCCTTATATATGAGTATAAGTGTACTCGCTCTCCATTCCTCGAACTTTTGGTTTATTCATATTTTATTAAATAGTCTTATGAAATTCTATAGGAATATTGTTTGGTCTTAATGATTTACCATCCTATATATGTTTACGACTCTTTGATTTCATTCTTTTGAATACGTTTATAGAAATTATGCTTTATATACTTTTATGATTTGGCTAACTCTCTTAAGCTAATACTAACATCTTTATTTTCATTAAAAAATTTATAAAAATATTTTTTTATTTCTTATATCATTTGCTAGTAGAATTTGTTCATCCTCCTCCTTCTGCATCTAACATAATTAAGATCTTTAGTTTTCTTATCTTTAACCCTACCTATCCTAAAAATATCTCTATCACCCTCTTTTGAGTTGAGTTTTTTATATAAATCTTTCTAAATTTCAGTTTTTCCTTCTTTGCTTTCTTATAAGCCTCTAAAGTTTTACTAGTTTTCTTAGCATAATGTAATTTGTAACATGCTCCTTTTGCCTTGATTTTATTTTGCACTACTTCACTCCACCACCAAGCTCTTTTTGTACCGATACACCTCCCTTAGAACTCCTAACACATCTTTCGCCACTTTCCTAATATGTATAGCCATATTGTTCCACATATCCCAGGATGTACCAACATAATTTCAAACATCTCATTGAAGTCATTTTTATTTAGATATATCTTATTTCTCGCTTTTGAAGTTCTATCATTTAGTCTGAATAGCTCGATGCACTCTTTTCTTCTTTGTCCATTTTTTTGTTTGTAAATTCATAACTAAAAGTCGATGTTCGATGGTTAAGCTTTCTCTTAGAATTATCTTGCAATCTTTACAACACGCTCTTTCTTTTCTCTATAAATAAAGTAATCAATTTATGTTTGTGATAAGCCACTCTTATAAGTAATTAAATGTCTCATTTTTTGAAGATTGTATTCACTATAAAGAGACCAAATACCATAGCAAAATTTAAAATCTCCCTACCTTCCTCATTTATATCTCCAAAACCAAAGTTTCCATAAATACCTTGATATCCTAATACCTCTTTAATGACATGTCCATTTAAGTCTCCTCCTAAACAAATCATCTCCATTTATGAAATCCCTTGAATCACCTTATCTAACTCTTCCTAAAAAATTGTCTTTATACCATCTTATATTATTACTTGAGATGCGCAAGCACATACTATATTCAAAACCTGTGCTCCTAACACAAATTTCAACGTCATGATTCAATCACCATATTGTTGTATGTCTACTATAATATCCCTTTTCTTTACCTTAGTACTATACTTTAAAACCTTTATCTCCTTGGATTTTTCTCCAACCCAAATTTGTCTCTTCTAAACATAGAATATGAATCTTTCTCCGAATCACAGTATCTACCACCTCCATTAAATTATCATATAATATTTTAATATTCTAAAAAACAATACTAATCTTATTATCTACGACTACCTCACCCTCCACATCCATCCATATTCAAAATGTAGACCCTCTTTAAAAATTATTGACTATATTCGAACGATAATGTAACAAGACTAACTTCTTTACCCACACCCGTGCATGATGTGAGAACCCTGCCTACAATTGATTCACTACATTCGAACAAAAATATAGTGGTTCTTGCTTACTTATCACTGCGTTCAAGCTCTGCAACGCGTCGCTAGACAAGGACACCCAAAGCAATGCTCATAAGTTTTGTAATCATGTTATAAAAATCATTGGGACTCTACAAACCAAGGGTAAGTATTCAAGCAAGGCTGAGGGTTCACCTCGTAAATAAAGGAACTTTAACTATGGTTGCTCACATGGCACAATGTAAGCGACGAAAGCTATTTTGAGATATATAAAGTACACATCATATACAAACTCGGCTATAAATTTCAAAAGAATGATCCGCAGAAAAAAGATTGAAGACTTTGAAAATGACTATTCTGCCATATTAAAAAACACACATACCAATTCAAAACTAAATGTGAAGTTAGACACACAATGTGTCGTCATTAGCAGCTTCCAACCAACAAAATCTACTGCAAGCAATGAGGAAGAAACAAATCATGAATCTGCTCTATCTTTCTTTTCACCGACGCTTACAGCCTCTGAAGTCTGGCATGTGAATTTGAATACCATAACACATACAGCAGAAGCACAAGAGTCAGCAAGTATAACTATGAAAGGGTAGAAAAGGCTCGGTCTCAGTTTATTTTTACTGCAAGAACAAGATTGAACCTTTAAAACAAGAGGCACAACACACTCTAGAGTGCGAAGGAATTTAGATCACAAAATGTGGAGGAGATGCTTGAGTTACCTTTCAAAAGCCAGAATGAGAAGCAAAGCATCGGATGCCTGCTGGGAACCTAACTACAGAGAAGATGAAGGGAATCGCCACAACGATCGTAAGAGAGGTAATGTCATCAGAGATTGGAATACAAAGAGAATCATCTTGTTCATATTGTTGCAGTATTTCCCTCATCACTTGACCTGCTCCACTAATAATTCACAAAATTCAAACCCAGCACCAATCTAGGAAACCATACAACCACTCTGACCCTTCCCAGTATTAAAGCCCAGATGTCTGAACCACATCCAACAGGACCCTCTGCTTAAAAGATCGAGGGGTGACTAACCCAAGAGAAAGACCAATTCAAATCTTCCATACCTTACACAAAGTATACTCAAAAGCTAAAGCCTGCAACCCCATGAGAATCATGATTTCAATCACATAAACCTAAACTAAATAGATGAAAAACTAGCTATAAAAATCCTATCGGGTCCTGCACCAGGATGTCAGAAGCTTGAAGATTGACAATACATAAGAGAAAAGGCATTAAAGAGGGTTTGAAGGAAAACGTAGAAGATGATCTCGTGCTTCTGCATTTTAAATACAGGTCGGATTCGAGACAAATGCATTGCTATGACAAATCTTTTCCACATAAACAACCTTTGTTGAAATTAGCTTCACCCCACATCAAACCAACAATTTTAGACCCCAAGAGAAAACTGGAGGATAAAATTCATAACCTGAAGCGCCTTAACCTCATCTATAGTGAGAATTTATCTCCAAAATACTTATTGATTGAAAAGGGACAAGATCGTAGCAAATGACAACGGCTGCAAATCATATTAAAAGAGAAACCAAGGAAGTATTGTGATAGACTAGCCGGTAAGAAGGAAGTATTGTGATGTGTAACCAAAGATCTGGTTGCACCAACTACTAACGGAAAACTTCTAAATGGGGCAAGAATTAAATGAATTTAAAACAATCAATGTGTTATGTAACCGAGGATCCGGATGCACCGACAAGCATTGAGCCGGGCATCCTACGACTCAGATGGAAGGACCTCTCCCTTCATCCGCGAAGGTTGCCTCTGTGTTAGAGATAACTCACTCTTATGGTCTGCACCTTTGCTCCATCATCAACTTGCATTCAATTGCATATCCGAAGAAATGTCAAACAACGGACCAAGAGAAATTGTTCTATACGTTGAATACTACAAAAAGAGAGGCTGAAGAATGCTTTGTAATGGAAGAAAACAATAAACAGTACTTTGGCTTTTCAAGTTAAATGTGCATACGACCAACGATCACATTGTTGATGAAGAATTCACGTAGTCGACTCCCACTTAGTACGGTGTCGGAAAGAAAGGCTTAGTTGTGATTTTGGCTGGTTTGTGCGAACGGCGAGATGTAGACCGGAGAAATCAACATGAAATATTTCCCGGCGATCATCCCACTCGCTGATTCTCTTTACGAAGGCAAACTTGGAAAGAGTGCATTTCTAAATAGAGTCACTCCCTCCATAGGTCCCTCGATCACGAAACCCACTGACCAATCCCTCTATGCACTAGAAAGTGAAAGAAAAAGAGGAAACGGGCGCGAAAATCGCTATACGAAACACAAGGACTATCAGATCGAGCAACGATAACACTAACACCAACAACAAGAAGAGATGAACAAAAAGAAAGAAATAGAGGAAGAAAACGAAAGATGCTCAGAGAATACGAACCAATAACACTCCTCTCATCCTGTGATAAGAAAGATCACAGTCGATGGATAAGAGTAGTTAGTCATCACCGCATCTTGATATGATGAAGAGCAGGAAAGGAAAACAAAGAGAGACACCGACCAATATTCTCGCCGGATTCGGAAGGGGAGACGACTATTTTGAGGTGCTGAAGCTGCTGGAATGGAGACATGAACGTACAGCATTAGGTTTGGGGGACGATGGTTTCAGGAAGAGAATGGAACGCTCATGCAAAACCCTAAATAGCTGAGAACTCCATGGGCAAACCCTAAAGCCTCGTATAAAAAGGCAAGGATGGCAACCACTGGGGCCCCAATCCGACCCGACCTGAATAAAGCGGGTAACACGCAACCAATATGCACGCCGTATCCGAACCATACCCAAGGAATCGGTATGAGTGAGCCTGGTAGGGGTGTTCAACAAGCCGTCCAAACCGAACCAAACGGTTTTTACAGAAAAAAAATTGACAGTTCAGTTCATGATTCTAATGTTAGAACCAAACCTTAACAACCGAAGCAAACAGTTATAGAGAGAGAGAGAGAGATAAATTAGTCTGTGTGCCTATTTAACCAATCTCAAAGTTTTTAACTGTTGGATGGATAAGATTGGTAGTTGAAATTTAAATTTAAAAAACAAAAAATATTACTTTTTACAATTGGCACTATTTAAGTTTTTAACCAGACCAGCGGACTCGACCTGAACATGGCAGAGCGGGGTCGGGGTCGGGGTCTTAAGAGCAGATCCGTTAGTGTAGGATGTGATGATTCCTCTTCTAATCACCCTCAGGGTCGGTTTTTGAATAGAACCTTTTCAGCCAAATTAGATCAAATCAAATCGCTTGAGTTCGAAAGTTCTAGAATTACGAAAATGAATATAATAATGATATTTTCCGTAATATTTGAAAAAAAAAATTAGGAAAAAAGGAGACGTCAATGTTGACATGGCTCCTAACAGTGTCCCATCTGTTCTATCTAAATTAGCAGATCCAAGCCATATTGTGAAATTCTTATCTTAGGCCTAGGGTCCTCTTTCTCAACCGAAGAGTCATTTATCCCACTTGGGGTACTGTATACCATGTTCTCACTGGAAAAATCGGTCTACATGTACACGAGAAAGACACAGACTGACGTAACTGGAAACCACAGCTTAAAATACATTTTCAATAAAGACCATTCAATTCTTCACGTGAAGAATATGGCATTTATATGTATGTGTGTGTATGCGTGCTTCTCCATCCTCTGCAGTCTCATCAGGAAACGTGAACGGTTCGAATTAAAGCAATTAAAGTTGCCTTTTTGGTACTATCACTAAGATTATTTTTATGCTCATGATGTTTTGATCTCAATAGTTCTCGTGATTGAGTGAACCAAATATGAAAGGATATCATCCCTCGTCCCTAGCGTGTGTACATACGCACCCATGTATATTTAGGCAAAATTATGCTTTTGGTTGTGTAAGCTTTCTTGAGTGAAACTTCAACCTTGCACTGTGGGTTTCATAATTTAAAAGTCAAAGACAGGACGAAGAAAACACTGATTTGTTAATAGACCAACCTCAGTGAAATGGGCCTCTGGCTGCAAAACAGTTTTGAACTCTCATGGCCACCACCGTTGCATAGGCCCCGAAAGTTTTACACCGAGTTGTTTCAAAACAGGGAGTTTCACAGTGATTGGGGAAAAGTTCCACTTGTTTACATTCAACTGAATCACATGGCCTCCTGCATGATCCGGTTCTCATCGATTCGCAATAGTTGGTGTAGCTATTGACTCTTTCAGTTGAGAAAGGACAGATAAGGCAACTCCTTTCATACCATCAAATGCTTGATCTTAAGAGGATATCCAGTGAAGTAACAGAGAGTCCGATTTTTTTACCAAGAAGTCAAGGTACATTAAGGTATTTGCACTCCCCAGACATATCAATGATAACCAGCAGAAACAGCAAAGAATTAGATATCACATTTGAGTGTTGACAATGCATATTAAAAAACAAAAAAAATAAGGGAAAAGGGGAAAAAGTACAATAATTATAGCCTTTGAGAAAATTGGCTTCCCTGGGCCTAAACATATGGACGAAACTCTACCTTATACACAGACAAACCGTCCCTAATGCTTAGAGAATGGGCTTGGGTACTGATATGCACTTTCAGAAAATGAAGATCTAGACGGATTTAAAGGTACATTTGAGAATTCAGAGTCGTACTGCTGAAACTGTTGAACTCCTCTTGATGACACGGGAGCCGAGGACTGAGCTTTGGGGCTGTATGATGTGCCACGAATTCCTTCATGAGTTTTCCTTGAGCCTCCGGAACTTGTACTGGCTTTTGCTGCCTCCCTCCTCTCTCTTTCTTGAGATTCTTTAAGGAGGAAATCAACCCAGAGGTCTGCAAAGGACTGGAAAACAGAAACCTCTTGTTAGCAGAACAAATTTTCCTTTGTATCGTTTAGATCTTAGACAAATCTTCACTAACATTGTCTTAATGGGATTGCTTGAGCTACAAGGCTTGCCATCTAAAAGCTTATTAACCTGCTCAGACTCACATTAATTCTATGCAGAAAACAAGTATTGACATGTGATGCACAGTTGCCAGTAAGGGTGTAAATGCAGATGCACGATCCAAAGAATACTACCCCAAAAGCTTCATAGATCATGGATGTCATCACACAACCACACACACCAATAAAAGGAAAGTAGGCCTTTTCAGCTTGACAACTTCATTATCCTTTATCTACACAACCCAGGGCTTTCAGCGGGAGTTGAATCTTCATCGCTATTTCTCAGCGCAGTTTCACATAGTTTTATAAAGCTCAAAAACAAAGGTTGGTTTTCATAAGCTATTATGTATTAAAAAGTAATAATTAGTCAATCTTCAATAGAAGTAATCAAGAATGCCCAAAAAAGTGACTTTTTAGCCACATGCGTATCCATGTCCAACAGGAGGTTCCATCTAAGTGGAGCATCTTGGTGAGTTAATTATTATGTATATTTTATAGCTACAGATCAAAATAAAGCATATGATCAGGATCTTCTGGTTTTGTTTATCCTTTGAAGCTACGTCAGCACTCAGAGCATGTCCAATTGGTTTCAACTTAAGAAGTTGGTCAGTTATGTCTGGCAAATAATTCAGTAGATCAGGTGTTGTCAGTTCCCTACCATAAGTTTGTGTGGTCGATTAGCGCATAGATCCAGTTGCCTAGAGTCGTTCTCAGATGGTGTTGAACCTTATACAAGCATAGCTTAGACCATATAGTTTTTATACTGATATCTCTAGATACTGGAAGAAGCAGCATAATAATTAAGATCATAAACATTGGCTAAACTGACCTGGTTATCAGATGGAACATTTGCAGGCGCAGGAGAAGAGCTCCCACCCAAGATGCCCCCAACAAGGCGTCCTGGTAGACCAAGTACACCACGAACAAGACCTTTTCCACCAGCATGCTGGAGGCCTATTCGCGTCTTATCCTCATCAGAGAAACCCAGCATCCGAACCATAAGATCCAGAACCTGGAGAACTATTAATTGTCAAGTACTTCTACGCACAAAAGGAATCCACAAGGAAAATATGGTTTCCAAAAGATGGTTTCTGAAAAGAACACTGAACCTCTTTGCTATGGTTTCTCTCCAAGTATGTCACTAGCAATTTGATCACAATTCTCCTGCAAACAGTATCCAACAGATCAGCACTCTGTCCTGTCCTTTAACCAAAATGTGAATGAAAATGCACGCATGTGCGCATGTATCTTTATCCCTGCATGCACATGTGTATTTGCTAGCAAAGTTCCTCTGACAAAGCACAATAAAAGCTACGAAGTTCTAGTGGCAATCCATTTGCATCCTATAGTTGCTTTGCTCATTAGTTCATCGGTCTCAAAATAAAGTTAGCTAGGGCTTTGCTCATTCATTTAGTTGGCTTTGACAAAGAATTTGGCTTCCGGTCAAGTAAATGTGTATTAGAAGGAAGCGTGCTGCTACTTACTATATAGAAGGGATAGCAGCGAGCTGCTACTGATATAATAAATAAGAAGGGAAAAGCGTGCTGCTACTGTGAAAGAAGACGTGAGGATAAGGAATATTTATAGAGGTATGACGCATTTACTGAAAGCCTCTCTGGAATCAGAACGGAAGGCAGTGTATGTGTATGTGTGAGAGAGAGAGAGGGTCAGGTATGCAAACTGAAGGTGCAAAACCCAATTTTCAAACTAACATATTACTCAAGTAGTTCCAAACAAGTTCCTACTAGCAGACAAGATCGCAAGAAACGCCATGAGAATGTGAAACCAATGCTTAGTGAATGCAAGCACACAAGCCACAAATCAAGCAGGTCTGCATGCACTTCAAAAGGCAAACTGCAGGCTATACACATATACATATATGTATGTATATATATAATATATCGTGTCACATTTGTACAATGAGCATTCCACTGGGGCCCACCCATTTGTGCCTCTGCGCATCATCACAAATGGCAGCCTATATATACCCCTTTTCCATTAACTTATGATCGTTAACCTATTATGCATCAATGAAACAACAGGGATTCAGATGTCCATTTCAAGGGTATTTTGCATATGCCTTATAATACCTAGGATCTTAATAATAAGAAAGTACAACTTTGAATATAGGAGCTAACCTGTCTACATAGTAATCTGAATCCACTGACATGCGGTTAATTCTTGTCATGCTCTGCTCAAGAGCACGCTTCAGCTTCAAGTTATCTTCCTCTAGCATTTTAAATAAGTTGTTACTCTCCAGTAACTTGCGTTCAACTTGGGAAAGCTTAAGCAGCAGATCATATTTTTCCTTCTTCGACACCTCTAATATCTGATTGGCTTCCTGTGAGGGAAAAAAATATCTTTTATGAGGTGAACAAACAGCATCGGAAAACATCTGCCGGCAAACATAAGATGCAACCATTTGCAATATTAATCATCTCAACACTAACTTGCAGAGTTTTCCTATTCTCCATGGTAGCATCATTAGGGTTTGATCCCCACAGGCACCACTCCCTGCACCAACCAATGCCCAGCATAGGCCCTGGGCATGAGGGTCCTAGCCTTGGAATTTTAAAGTTTCAAATCGTGTTGCTTCACCCCTTCCAAAGGTGGTTCCCCAAAATACAATTGGAAAAAAGAAAAGTTATCCAAAGGGTTATGAAGTTAGAAGAGATAACCCTAATATTAAAAGTATATAAATCGGAAAAGAAAATATCAATGCAATGCATACCCTTAATGACCCGGATGTACGAGATAAATCCTCCCTAGTTGCAACCAAATCAGCTACCAACCGTTCCTGTCACAATACACAAATAAAGATCATTACACAACAAATACAAAGAAATAAAACAAACGAGATGGATGGAAAAGAGTCAACCACTCTTCAAAGGAACCGGCAAGATCTAGGTAAAATTACTTTGGCGTCACTTTCAGCATAGAATTGACCAAGAGCTGTCTGAAGATTCAACAGTTCAACGTTCTTTGAACCTATTGTACTCATACAACTTGCCAGCTTCTGCTTAAGATCCTTAATAATCTCATTAGACCTCTGGATTTCACTGCCATTGGCCTTCTTCAGCTCTTCCTGATTGAATATTGCCTGCTTCATGGAACTTTCTAACTGTAATATTCTAGTTCTTTGAAATTCACAATTTGCTTGGAGCTCCTCAATGAGTTTGCTATCAGCGTCCATCTTCTCCGATTCTTCAAAATGCTGAATAATGCCACAGCACAGCAAACAAACTTA
This sequence comes from Brasenia schreberi, assembly GCA_036023115.1. Classification (NCBI taxonomy): domain Eukaryota; kingdom Viridiplantae; phylum Streptophyta; class Magnoliopsida; order Nymphaeales; family Cabombaceae; genus Brasenia; species Brasenia schreberi. The sequence goes on from JAYKKT010000090.1 coordinate 23,163,645, forward strand.
AAGCTCAGCATCAACTTTTCCGAAAAAACTTTACTATTGTAGCTCAATCAACTTATAAATAGAATCGATAATAACCAACATGATAGACAAGGCACCAAGGTGGAGCAGAAGGGAACAATTTTTTAAGCCACAATTTAGAACAATGCAAATAGCTAACTACATAAACATGTGTACGCATGCGTGTCTCAGAAAATGAACATCAAATTTGCCACCAAATGCACCCTGTACCCCATGAGCAGATGACTGTGCTGATTTGGCTTCCCAAGGGCAAATTCACTGCCACAGACGTTGAACTATAAAAGGATGAGAACTGGACAAAGCATTAAATGCTTCAAACTAATGAAATCAGTTGGATAGTTGCTTGTACTAAAATCATTGAAGATTAGCAAGGAGTCGGGAAATGATTGTCAAGCATGTACAAGCCTTGTGGACATACTACCAATGTGGCATGCCCAAGTGAGACAGGTTAAGCTGTTTTCTTCTTGTTTTAAGCAGGAAGGTGAAGCCATGTTAGTCGTTACAAAGTCTCTAGTACCATTAGCGTTTCAAAATTATCACTAAAATGTTCGTGTCAATGGATATAGACTAATAGACCTTGAAAAGCAAAAGGTAGTACAAAATCAGAATTTTGTTTAAGAAAACTTGCTCTTTCATATATATCTGTAATATAAATTGCAAATGTTTCCTTTTAGAGTGACAAACAAGATAGAATTGTACAAAGGCAAATCAAGTAACGGGCATTTCAAATATTTAAATGATTCAGAAAAAGGAGTGTGATACTTCTTTTTTCAGAAAAAAAATGCATGGACTGCAGGCTTGGAGATTTATATGCATGAAGCAAATATGTAACATAGAATAACGGAGACTCTTAAACATGGAAATTGAGATGCTTAGTCATTGGAAGTAAGGCAATGACAGCTAATCAAGATCCCTTATCACTTTCGCTTCTCTTCAAGATGGAAATGAAACTAATTTCTTGGTACTTTAGGTATATGATAGGCAATGATTTCTTCCCACCTTTAAAATCTAATGCTGGTATAATAAATAGATTACATATACTAAAAGAGTGATAAACCTTGTGCAAAATAAAGGGGTCAGAGTGTGATCAAGCATAAACTTCTAGTTAATGACCACAGCAGCAATTGCTACCTTATCCAACAGATGTTTCTTCAGCCGGGCAACCTCTTGCTTTGCTTTGTCCCTCTCCTGGTATGCATCCTTAAGCTTTCGCTCTAAACAAAGCTTTGTAGTGGCCTCCTCCTCCTCACGTGAATACTTTGATAGTTGGTCCTGAAATAAATATACTATGATCAGTAAGAAAATTTTTGGTTGGAAACGTTTTTTACTTTTCTGAATCAACTCAAATCACCCGCCCACTGTATCAGCTTAGTATTTTCTCCCTGAATTATCTCAATCTTGGAAAGGCTCAACAAGGCTACGCAGTTACTAGCTGTGTTTGTAGTCTTTAAGAACTTGGAAGGGCTTTGTGCAAAAGACTATATTTGAATAGATCAGGAGTAAGTAATAACCACAAGAACTGAGATGAACTAATAATTCATTGGTTTTCACCAGAGTTATGTTGCATATTTGTGAAAAATTAACCTTTGTTAAAAAAAGTATCGATGTTCTAGAAAATGAGGAGCCTGACAAACCTAACAACTAGAGATCTTCTCTTAATATCTCGACTCAACCACCAAAAGTACCAAAGTTTCCAGCGAAGAGATTGTCCAGCATCCAGTAAGCCATAACAATAAAATATCCAACAATGGTAACTTTTTTCAAGTTTTACACAAAACACAAGTACATTTGTTAGACTGCCTCTATTCCAGCAATCGCTTTGCATTTATATTTTGGAGAGAGTACGCATGATTAGTAAGGCTTCCTCCCTGAGATGCGAACAACAAATTGAAGAGAACCCTGAAGTAAGATAAACACAGCTTTCATGGGCAGGTGAATCTGGAACTGGAGCCAGAATCTGGTTATCTATTGCTGAGATCCTTCCAGTAAATTATCTTCAATCTCTGAACAATATTACAACATCCTAAAAATATAAAGGTCGTTTGCCATATTCAAAGCAAGAACAGATGACCAATTTATGATTCCCACAAACATATGCAAAACATGGGAAACAAAACGACATCCTCAAAGGAGGATACAGTAAGGCATCAAATAGTCGAAGTATGTAAAAGATAAAATTAAAGAAATAGGACCACTTCAAGTGGCAGTGATATCATTTGCAAACTCAGATGCATGCTCGTACAGGGAAAGCATGTAAAAGAATCTAGAATCTAAAGAGACGTGAATTCACACCCAAATGTTTGACATTCCACAATCCTGAAAAACATTTTCGTATCAACGCATCGTCCCAATGTGCAAGCTATTTGCAATCCTACCCAAAATCATGCTATGATAGAACATGAATAAGGAGCTAACCTTTAGGTTAGAATTCTCTTTCTCTAGGGCAGCAGTACGTTTTGACATGCTTTCTGAAGCTTGGGCAGATTCTTCTCTCTCTCTCTTGATCAACTCTGATTGCAATTTTTCTATTTCCAACCTTCTCGCATTCAAGTCATCACGAAGCTCTTTCATCTCAACCAAAACCTTTTAGACAAGCATCTAGTTAAGCCATTAGCATATGATGAAATCCCATAAACGCAACAAGAACTAAGTAGGAACTAAAAGATTCAACCACACCCAACAAGATAGTACAGAAAATTCTTTTTAATTATTAAAGACATAAACATGCATATATCAAGAGGGAGATATGATAATAATAATTCCTCAGTAAATGGACATTCAAGGTAAAGATTCTCTATTACTTAGGTATCCATCAATATGGACATTCAAGGGTTGTAACTAATTGATCAAGAACCACTTGCAAGCTACAGATTCTTTTCGTCTCATTTAAGCTTCCTAAGGAGTATTGCATGGATGATTTCCATGCTATAACACCTGGTACTCAAGCAATGGATAGAGGGCTTTCCTGTACGTTGAAGACACCCAAAGTCACCTTACATCCTCAAACTATTGACCATCTATCTACATGCACAAATGCAGATAGAGCATGCAAATGAAAACAAAAAAATATTGAATACACTTGATCAAAAACAGAAAACAAGAACAAAAACCTGAGGATCCATATGAGCTCAGAGAAACATATTTGGTAGAGTACAACAGGCACCTCACTTTAAAAAGACTTTGCTGCAAAACTTTTAGAATACGTTATTCAAGCTTGAAGAATACGTTATTCAAGCTTGAAGAAGCATATCAGGAAGTTTACTCACTTCTCCACATCTCAAAAATGGCATATCCTGCATTCTCCATCTCCCAACACTACAACCAGGTCCCCCCACCACCACCCCAAAAAAAGGAGAAGAAAACATTTATGAAATTTAGAAACGATACATGTGAAAAAACATAGGATACAAATAGTAACGAATGTACAATATGTATAAGAAAAAACATTTAACGACTATATGCTTAAAGAATCCACAAACTCAACTTCAAGATACTCAAATAAAAAGGCAGGAAATTCAGAAAAGCCGATAGGACATGCCAGAGCAATATCAGCGAGAACTTACCCTATCTCTGTCAGCCTTCCGAGCATGAAGTTCCTTTTGAAAAGATTCATTTGAACTCTGTTCCCCTAGAGAAACCAAATGTTATGTTCAACAAGCAACTTGAAACAAGCCCCAAATAATCAAATCATCAGCATATGTACCTTGCAACTGAAGCTTCATATTTGCCAACTCTGCTCTATCTTTCTTTAGCAGATCTCTTAGCTGCTTCATTTCTGGCAATGATATCTCGTGATCACCACAAAAGGTTTCCAACTCTCTTTTGCTTTGATCCAAAAAGCTTGCAAGTTCCTAGAGGCATTAACAGTGCAAGTCAGAGATACTTCAAACATGACATATATAAAACTATATGTGTTGCGCAATTCACTAGTGAGAGTCAATAGACGACTGAAGAAGCCACAGATTAAATATCAACAATTATCTTTGTCAAAACAACAAAGGCTATGGCAAAATCAATTCCAAGAATACATGCATCTGATAGTCAATAACACTATAATAGATAAACTGAAAGCATAAAACATAACCTCCTCACGCCCTTGTGCAACAATGTGCTTTGTTCGAATCTCATCAAGCTTGGTAGGTTGTATACTGCCATTACCAGGCCCACCATTCGTTGAGATATTAGCCCCATATGCATGGTTGGTGGATAACCGTGAATTTGTTTGTAGGACATGCCTTATTTGCCTTGTGGGTAACTGATTTCCATCTTCCTGCACAAAATTGTAATTCATACCAATGAATAACGTTATATAGCAATTATTGCTGCATATTCATTTTGCCATTCATTCGCTATTCGACTATACTCCACATCAAATAAAGGAGGAGGGTTACATTAGGCTTCTTACAACCAGTGTAAAACTTGTCAGATTTATCTACCATAGATTCTAGACATTATGAGCATCGCGTTGGAACGTCCCCTCTTAGTGACGCACTGTAGAGCCCGAATGCAATGAAAAATAAGCCAAGGCCTCTACATCTTTGCTCGAATGTAGTGAATCAATCTACATCTTCGCTTGGATGTAGTGACTTAATTATAGAGAGAGTTTCCACATCATGGATAGGTGTGGGTAAAGTAGTTAGTTCTACTATATTATCGCCCAAATAAAGTGAACAAATTAAAAAAGGTCTATTTATTTTCAACATGAATGGATATGGAGGTAAGGAAGCTAGTTCTACATAATAAGATTCATATTGGTACTTTGTCTACAAGGAAGGACCATATATGTAATGAGGTTATTAGAAACAAATTGGAATGGCATCAATCGATGACAAAATGAGAGAATATCGTTTAATATGGTTTGGTTGAACACGGAGAAAGACGACCAAAGGAAGCTCCGATAAGAAGGTATAAGAAACTAGATGGTGAAAATGATAAAAAAAGAAGACCACAAAAGTGTTGGAAGGAAACAATAAAGCATGATTTAGCTTATGTTGAGTTAACAGTTAGTATGAAACATGATTGAGCTCTATAGAAACAAATATCTATGTAGCTGACCCCATCTAGAATGGGAAAAGGCTTAGTAGTTGTTGTTGTAACATGCCTTCAATACTCCATAAGCAACTTATAATCTACACAAAATAAAACATGCTTTTCTGTGCCACAAGTTCCACTTCACCCCTAACTGGTACATGCATGGATGTAAGGTAGATCACTGATGCAGCCCAATTATATTACCTATATCACTAGTATCAATGTTGGTATACGTGTCTCAGCAGTTCTTCAATTCATGAGGAAAGAAATTTGAGGATAAGCTTCAAAGAAAAATAAACTCCAGCTATTACGCTCAAGGAACATGGGAAAGCAGATGCACTGGCATCTTAAACATTAAGACAACGGCGTCTAGACAATTTCCAAAGTAATACGCATGTAACAAAGTGAGTGATAAACTCTAACAAACTTTACCAACTTATCAGAACTTTTCAAATGGCTTAAGACTATACGTATTAACCTTTTACAGCAATCCAAGATTGACTATGCCTAAGGCCCAAAACAATTTGAGACTTTGGTTGATGTACTCAATAAGACAATTTTCAGGAAAAACATATGATTCCCATATCAAACTTTTGGTAAACCCGGTAGTCCTCTACAAAACTGAGCTCTTAGTGATAGGTAGGAGGGCAACAAATTCAGAAGAAATCATCACTAACATATAAAAAGAGCAAATCAAGCCTAAAACAATTGTATAGAGAATAGCAAATGAAGAATAATCTACATACCTAGGATCAATACCACACAAGGTAAGAAAGGACTGTGTAACATGGGATGTAAAGAAAGGAATGTGTAACATGGGAATAGACAGTTGCATTGGTGCAATATTGCACTTGAAGACAGTAGAATGACGCACAAGCAAAACAACTTAAAAAGACAAACTTAGTAAGATTAAGAAATAAAATGCACCAGTATCTATCACAAATTTCAATAATAGAAACAAGTATGCACAAAATTTAAGATCATAGTGAAAATAATCTTAACCAAGTTCCGTGGCAATTTAATGGTGTCCATGATGGTTAATGCTTATCCAAAATTCATGCTGGTGCTTATCATATATGAAGCATCGGTGTTGGGTAAGAAAGAATGTTCTAATTCCACTTATATAATCACAATACCGCCAAAAGAAGTAATGCAATTTTCAACACACATATGCTTCAAAAGTACCTGGGAGAGACTACTGCTATCTGTTAGTTTTCTTAAGCTTTCATTTTTTGCTGCAATCTCAGCAACGCTGGCCGACTCGAAACTTCTCCTCAATGAGCTGTTTTCTTTGTTCAGATGAGAGAGATCTTCCTGTTAAAGAAAATAACATAGATAAAAAAAATAAAACACCTTCAAAAAGAATTCATTGCTCATAACATGTAAGTATTATGTATTTACTCCTTTACATCTAAAACTTATATTCATTCTGCTCAAGGTCCAGGTTTCACCAATATAACTGAATGGAAATGATGCAACGTCAAGGAAGGATACACGAAGTCCAAATTCATCATAGTACCTCTCTTTCCCTCAAAATAGTGGCATAATTGATGGATGACCTTTTTATTTCAGCCTCAGATGCTTTAAGCCTTTCAACTTCTGCTTTGTAGTGATCAAGCTAGAACGGAACCATAAAGAACAATGAATGATCACCAAACAGCAATGCCAAATGATATATACAATATCGGCAATAATACAAGTCAAGAGATCAAACACGGTAATGAAACGGCACCTTAAGTGCTTTGATAGGGACTGCAACAGTCCGATGCTTGTATCCAAGGGAATCAGCCACCAAAAAGTGATTATAACAATGCCTTAGATAAGGCTCAAATCACTAAGCAAGAATGCATAAATACACTTAAATGAATCTATATAAATCAGCTAAAAAGCTGTGTAATTATGTACAATGGAAGGGGGTTTATATAGAGAATGAAGTTAAGCAGAACCCCTCCAAACAACTAGATTACTAGCTATTGGAGGGTGTCCAGTGGCTAGAAATCTAGCCATTGGAGACCTGGCCATCCTGATGGCCTAGCCCTGAGAGCCTGGGCATGATGGCATGGGTCCGAGGGCCTGGGCACGCAGGGACCCGATTACAAAAAAGAAACGAAAAATTACATTTCATACATTGCATTGCTTTTTTCAACAGAGGCTGAAAATTTTAGCACACTCATAAGAAGCAAAGCATATTCTTCTAAACTAAAAGATCAACACATTTTTCATTATAAAGTGTGAAAGTGAAACAACTTCCCTTAAGCCCAATTAACTTTTCTCTGATAAAGTTACGCTTGAACAACAAATACAGAAAGCAAACATAAGCCATCAGAAAGTGTAAATTTAGGACTCTTGCATTAACCAAGAGATCTAGCTCGAGACATAGAACTTTATTATCAACTTGAGAAAATAGTTTCTTATTACATCACATGTTTCTGCAGCCAATATCAGTGGCCATGTTTACACTAGATAGAAAATACTTGAAAAAGCACCAATCCGCATGTGCTTATTGCAGAGCTAACTAAATCCTGTACAGCCACCATTAAAAGAAAAAACACTATTCTACAAAAGCACTTTAACGCTAGGTAACCAAGAAGTAATCCGGAACTGGTGTTCTTCTATGAGATTGGCAATTAAAATGAGCTAAAAACGTCTACCTAGAAGAATTAGATAGAGAAATGGAGTTAAATTTCAGATGAACTAAATCATGAAAAGCCTAACAAAAAATTATTTACCGCAGTAGCTGAACACCGAAAGCTGCTTGCCTGCTTCCGATATCTAAAGAACCAACTGCATAATTGTTTGTATTCGTTATGAATTCACGATTTCATTTAATTGCCTGCAGTTTCTTGAACAAATTAAGTGGCATCGTTTGTGCCATCTTGATTGGACATATGGCCTCCAGAACCTCTCCCCAAGGACGTAAATTAATATAAGTTAAGAAAATCTTCAACTCTACAGAATCGGATTTTAATCATTTTAGAAGGCTAAAATCGCAGCGCGTCAATTCACAGGCTACTTTCCAATATTTCCAGATTGAAATTGATCCCAGACAGCCATTGTACAATGCTTCCAATGATTGTGATTTTAAAACAACAATTCGCTTCCCGTTTCCATCTCTGCCTGAACGAACGCATGGACATGAGGCAAACCAACAACGTCAGCCTAACAATAAACTAAACACAATTACAGTATCTACATTACAACCGAAAGAAGATTTACAACATCTGGTCCACCACATCAAAATTCATATATGCATTTAAGTAACACAGAAGGCCCAGTTATCGTCTCCATAACAAACCAAACACGATGAATACCACATACCTCCGCTTGATAACTCAATTCGTTCCCATTTTCGATAGGAGATTGGTTAGACTGAGCGAACCGCTGAGAAATCCGGCGATCGGACACTGTGTCGTCCTCTGCAACTAAAGATCCGGCAGAATATACATCATGCCGCGTCACCGTGGACATCGAAGGCAATGTGCGAGAGATTATCTTTCAAACTAGCAATCGAATTCCGCATTTACACCGACCCGGATCAGACATCCATCGGCAAAAGCACGGATCTCGATACGATCTCTCTGGATCCTCTAAATAACGACACCGTAGATTTAGGGCAAAATTGGGCGCACGAACTCTAGATTCAAGGATGGAGGATAATTTGCGAAGAGAGAAAAGAAACGTCAAGGAGCCGATAGGAAGGAACCCAGCAGAGAGAAACGGAAGACGACGACATTTGGTGCGCGTTCACTACGGGGTTAAATACGGGCCCGCCTTCCCACATGCAGCGCCGCTATGTGATGCGCTCGTGTTATGCATGGAGTTCTATGCAGCTCCGACGCATAGCTCCCCAGGATCGAGATGAACGGACAGCGCACCGCAGATCGAGGGCCGCCTTCACATCTTGGCCGTCCATCTCAAGTGGTCTATCGAGTGTGTATGGTAGCCAATGGTTCGGACACGGTATGGATCCAGGTAAGTTCGGATGCTAGATCATTTTAGTATGCCATCATGTTGACAATTTTCATGTTGGTAGCCAGCCCTCCTGGTGTCTTACTGCTCGTGTTACTCGTGTTCAGTCATTAACAGGTCAACTCAAACACGATAATTTTGGATTTGTGGCAGCATCATATCAGTACCATATTGCCAGCATGTTTCAGGTGAACTTTGTGTCCTCATTACATCATCGTGTTAAAACAAGTGCCATATCGGATGCAGCTCAACTTTTTTTCACATTACTACCGATGCAATCATTTTCATTTCATGCCTTATATTGCCAGCCCTTGATGACTTAATCATGCAGACTACTCAAGTCCGTATCTTTGTGGATCCATTATAGGAAAACCATGCCCAAACGTTATGGGAAGAAATGGATCATGTAGAAATGAGATCACTCGTCTGTGACTCCCCGCATTGAGAGTCTCAGCGGAACTTGGGTCGGACAGGAGTTTGATAGAAATTTTCGGCACCGTAACAGGTTTCATATGGTTGTCGGATCTTATGAGTCTGACCTAGGTAACCATTGGATCTATTGGGTTGTACGAAACACTAGCATAATGGGTTTGGTACGGGTTAAATTAGGGTCGAACCCGACTGATTGACATATTAGGATGTCAATCGTTCCTGTACAAATCAGTAAGCATCATGAGATGATACTTAAGACAAGCCATGTCTGGACCCGCACCCCCGGGTGTCAAACTCGGTCCTTCAACCTTGAGTCGACCCTTGGCCAGGAGAGCTGTAGCATTTCTTCGGCATATGCCATTACCACAAGTCAGAGAAACAATTTATGCAATTATGGTAAAATCATAGAGAAAAAACATCAATTTCTTCGATTCATGCTCAACAGCAGGTACAAAGAGAGAACCAGTGTCACTACTCTTGATGTAAGATGAGAAAGCCCTTCCGCACTATCACCAGATTACATGAACAACATAAATAATGGGTCACCAAAAACGTCAAGGCTCAAAGCCTGACTCTGCCATCTCTTCCACGTCAACTGTCGGCTGATTCAACTACCACTGCAAATGTCAATATCATGACAGAAGCTATCAACAAAGATGGATACAAAGCACAAGAGAATAGCTTCACTATGTCGAACATTGTTGTCGGAGTCGTTTTTGAATCGAAACCTTTCTCTTACCATAGATTCAGAAGATCGACCAAACCAAATTGAACAAAATCTTGGTTTTAGAAAATCAGAAAATCCTGAAGGAAAAGGCCCAATAGATTCTAAAGAAGATTCTTGTCTCTCCGATTCAAATTGAATCAGCTGATTCTGACAATACTGAAATCAAGAAGGGGAGGAGAAAATATCGCAAGTTAGGTTCTTCATTTCTTCCCCTCCGACTTTTTGTCTGTAGATGCTCCCCTTCCATGCCTGATATTACAAACAGGCCAATCTCCATTTACTTGGTACATCCTAATCAAAGGATGAACTTTGAGATCCTTCATGAGCAACCTATGCCCCACATCCAACTCACTCAAATCCACGTCAATATATGGCGGGACAATGTCGGCCGGGCAAAGCACTGGTACTGTCCTTCTGATAGTGTTCAAATAAGCTCCTGTTGGATAAAAGAACTAGTTAACAGACAGTAAAGCTGGGGATACCCATCACCAACAGTTGCAACAGGCAATGGTCAAGTGGGAGGCGCCACAGGTATGGCTGATTGAAGTTTTATTCTTATGGGCTTCAAGCCCATGCATGAACCTGCATCACTTTATGGGTCCTGGAAATGAGGAATTGAGGATGCTAATCGCGGAGTCTTACACCAAGTGGATCCATTTGCATGCCTCCCAAGGGCAGTTTGTCCAAGTTATAGCAATAGGAGGAAAAAACATCAAATATCTTATCAGATACCGGAGGTTTCAAATGAAGTTGAAAGACAAACCAACCTTTTCTTAGACCAGGGCATGCATCTTCTCCTCTGAACATAAGTGGAACGTTGATCTTAAATTTAGCCTCTGAAGGGGCCCTCATAAATGTAACATTAAGTACTTCATCGGTGCCCGAGTGCAGATGTAGCTAAAACAATCCCAACATGCATAAGCATTTTCAGATTAGACGAAAGCTTTCATCAAATGATTGACAATATAGTATGTAGCTGAAAGACGGCCAGCATTGTTCAACTGACACGAGGTTATGCAATAAACCAATAATATATAACTGAAACAAGATGATGGTATTATTGGGCCCATTCAAATGATACAAAGAACACATTTCGTCAAGACATAAGGTGCCAGTAGACACTTCTATTCATTGCAATGTTGAAATCAATAAATTTATTGGTAAAAATAAACAAGTATGCAATACGCAGACACAAAAGAAGAGAGGCAAAAAACTGCCAATCTCTTAAGTTTTTTTTATTAGGGTTAGTAATTTGATTACAACACCTTTATAACTTAAAAGACAGACCTATCCTTAATTAACACACATTGGATTGGATCAAATCCATCTAGATACGATCCACACATTTAACTCCTCCTAACTGACCAAGTACATTCATAAGAACGATTCTCTTGATCATTTTTGTGAGAATGTCAACATATTGGTGTGAGAACTTTACATAAAAACACTTGATTGGCTATTTTTTCCTTTATGAAGTGACAATGTCACAATATGGAGTGACAATGGCTGTCTTACGGATGGACAAATAGGTGAGAAAGGACCTTGTTAAACCTTCTTGTCTATTGTCCTAAAGGACTTATTATCTAGAAAGGTCCGAGGAGATGCACATTGCAGAGATCCTAAGACAAGAGTTTGATAAGGTGATATGCAAGGTTGGGGTAGAAAATGTAGTCCAATTCATTACAAATAATGCAACTAACTATAAAGCCGGTGGGAGGGAGTTAGCAGATACTTATGGGACTTTCTATTAGACACGATGCGCAGCCCATTGTTTAGATCTAATCCTTGAGGTATTGGTGAGATAGATGAGATAAAGGCAGAAACTGAGTGTTGCCAAGATATCACCAAATTTATCTACAATCATGCCTTTGTATTGTGTATGATTAGGAGATATACAGATAGTACAGAGCTTCTTTGTACAACTGCAACTCAATTTGCAACTAATTTCTTATCTGTACAAAGTATTGTGAGACAGAAGCAAGCCTTAAAAGAGAATGTTCTCCTCAGATGAGTGGCAACAATTTGTAAAGTTGACTCAAAATAGAAGAAATAGAAAGTTGAATGAGATTTCAGAGACAGTCTTCAAGAGTATATTTTGCAATGCATGTGTTAGACTATTGAGGATTACAGGTCCTTTAGTGAAGGTTTTGAGATTGGATGATAGCGAGCATAAATCATCTATGGGCTAGCTTTATGAAGCCATGGATAGGGCAAAAGAAGCCATTAGAAATAATTTTAATAAAAAAAAGAGAGATTATGTGCCCGTGTGAAAAATTATAGATAATAAATGGACCAAACAATTGCATCAGCCTATTCATGCAGCAGCATATTATCTAAACCCAACATTCAGGTACTTAACAAGCTTCAAAAAGGAAATGTGAGGTTAATCGAGGCATCATTGATTGTATAGATAGATTAGTCCCTGATGAGAGTATAACATATGCTATACATCGAGATATGGAGATCTATGATAATACTCTTCACTTAATGGGTTTACTTATGGCAATTTGCAACCGCACTAATATGCGCCCAGGTAAATTGTTTATCTTCGTATTTAAGTTTCTTAAATCTTATATTATTGTGAATTAAGTCTCTAATGTTGGGCTTTTTCTATAAATGTTTGGTGGAATAGGTTTGGAAGTGATTGCCCAAACCTTAGAAATTTTGCAGTAAGAGTTCTAAGCCAAACTTGTAGTGCAATGGGTTGTAAAAGGAATTTGAGTGTTTTTGAACACATCCATACAAAAAAGCAAACAAGTTGGAACATAAGCGGCTCAATGACTTAGTTTTCATCTGTTGTAACATACGGCTTCGCAAAAGGTAATCTTGTATTAGTTAGTACTTAAAGATTCAATTTAATATTTTGTTTGACTTCAATTGTTAATGTTATTTACTAATTACTTATCTTTCTTTCACGTAGGCAATTAAAAAAGGTAAATAGAGAAGAAAGCCAATTTGATCCAATAAGTTTCGATAAATTTGATATATTAAAAGACTGAATTATGGAATATAATGAAGAAAATGCACTCCTAACTGAAGAAGACATTGCATGAATTAATTTGGAAGGAGCATAACAACATCATCAAGAAGATGAAGATTTTTATTTTGAAGCAGAAGGTGGTGAGGATCTTCAGCAAGGAGAAGATGAAGATTATTTAGTTGATGATCCTGATTACAATATGTAAATGTAAATGTATTTCATTTTTTACTTTAAAATATGTAATTTTTTTTCAATTGTTCAATGGTGAATGATCAATATGTACTAAACTTTGCATTATATGAATTCTTTGTAATTATAAGATTTTTCTTAATTTTTAAAAAGGAGAAGAAATTGACCCAGTAATTTATCGTAATAGAAGCATATTGTGACTTTAGATAATTCTTTCTACAATGTCAAGAGAAAAAAAATAATATTAAATATTTTTTAAGTTATTAAAAAATTTAATACATTTAATTTTTTGATTTAATACTGTTTTATTAACTGTTAATATAATTTGCTAATATATTTTTAGAAAAATATAACTCAACTCTTAAGAAAAGAATAAATAACTCTTATTATATATATATATATATTGTTAACCTTCATACTTTAATGCTTTAATGTAGAGGTTGAAAAGATCAATATATATTTTTTTTAAATAACTTAATTTTAAAGATATTTTAGTACTTAACATTGTCATATTATAAAGAAATAGAATATCAATACAAGTTTTAAAGATGAGAAATTTAACTCTTTTCATTAAATAAATAAAGATAAAAGATAAAAAATAAAAAAAATTTCAATCATTTTTTTATAAACAAATTGTTTACATGAAAAAAGTTAAGAACGTGTAACTAAAATAATAATATATATTATGTTAGATTTTTAATGTGTTTATTAGTTTTTTTTAATGAATGTGTTCATTGTTTACGTTAACATGTCCAATTTTTTTAATAAAAAAATGTATTTTTTTCATTATTTTTGTGAGCTGTATTTTTCTTCTTTTTTTATTACCTCTTTTTTGTGTTTTATTTATTAAATAAATTTGTAAGCATTAAAATTGGTAAAATATTGTAAATATTAAACATTGTAAATATTTGTATATAAAATTTAATAATTAAAAATTAATAATTAGACTTAATAATAAAGTCAAGTTTTCTATCTTCATTAAATTTGAAGTCAAACACTTCTCTTCTTCAATAAAATTTGTCTTCTTTACCTTTTTTCGTTAAATAGACTAATTTAATCCGTTAGATAAAAACAAAAATTAAAAATCAAATTTTTTATAAAATCTTTTTAAATTACTAAAATATCAATTAGTTTAAATTATTTAAAAAATATATAAATTATTTTATATAAAATAAAATATACAAATTGTTAACGTCCACGTGAATATATATGGAAGTTAACAATCCATGTATATATATATATATACATATATTGAATGTATATTACATGTGAATAATATTTATTATAAAAAATAAAAAAAAGAATTTTAATTATTAAATTTTATATAAATAATTAAAATTAAAAATATAAAATATATATAATTTTTTTAAATATTTACATAACTTTTAAATAACTTTTAATCTTAACGCATTTAATATATAATTAAAATTTATTTTTTTTACTCTTTCTCGATAAAAACTCATTTATCTTTAACGCAATATAATGTCAATTGAACCAAATCTTATTGGCATTAATTTTACTATTTTTTTAATATTAAAGTACGATGCGCTATGATATGATACGATACGATACACCCGTATCGTGGACCAAAACGATACACGATACGATACGCGTCAAACAACACTGCTTCCATCTGAGTTATACCATAGAATTCATCACCATCATACATCCTTGAGTAGAAGAATATTCAAATGAGTGAGACATATCCCAATCACCTATTTCTGCCCTCTCTCTCACCCTTAATCTTTTTTTCTCCTTCAATACTTACTCAATCTCGTACTTCACTGCTTCAAGAACCCGAGGTCATGCGCATCCTTCTTGGTTCCCGCAAGGTAGTATTTCATACAAGAAATACCACCATGTTTACTGCATTGCAAAATATGCACTTATTCACAAGCCTATTGCCTTCGTAAACCGAAGTGCAATATTTCCACACCGGATCAACTCGATCGAAAGCCAATAAAACAAGAATAGACAATCAACAAAAAAAAAGGCTTTTTAGAGGTTCAGAATCACAGAATTTGTAAAACCCTCAAATTTTTCAAGTGAAAAATTGGGTAAAATAAACAAAAAAAGAGGTATATTACAGATTTGACAAAAACTCTAGAGATGGGGAGTTGAATTGGGTGAAACACTTGAGAATCTTGTAAATAAACCACGAAATCAATAAGAACAAGGTAAGAAGAGGATCTGAAAGCAAGAGAATGATGTGAAAAATGGTTTGAAAAGAAGCATAAATGAAATCCACAACTTTCAAACTTTATAACATAAAAATCAGCATTGACTCGTACGATACAAGTTGTATCGTACGATATAGTGCGATACACCCCCGTATTGATACGGCATGATAAATCGCTTATTGTGATATGTGCTCCTATATCGTATCGTATCCCCATATGATATACGATAAAATTGTATTGTATCGATACGATTTTTATAACATTGCTTAAATTCATGAAATACAAAGGAAGAAAGAAACCTATGTTTGCCTAGTTTAGAAAACTGTATCATTAAATTGCTTTTTAGATCCACCGATGGTCAAGCGAGACAAAACTTGAATCAAACAAAAAGAAAAGTTATGGAAGTATGTCGGCCAAATGCATACCAGAAACGAAAAACATAAGTACCAACATGTTAATTCCGAACAGTATATTGATTAAAGAGGGTGTTTTGATTTGCTCCACTTATGGGAAACCTGGACAGCTTGGTTAACTTGGGTTGCATACTGGACCCCAAAATGCAAACGCCAACTTATCATGCTTTCCCAGGAATCAGGATAAGTGTTAGACCAATCACATCTTACTTTTCACCCAATCTTAGAACCAACATCAAATATTCGTAGGTTTCCAATATACCCTACTTCCACCTAAATAGGTGGCTGCCGATAATGATATACTCAATGTTCTGAGAGTTCATCACAGAACAGCAGTGGTGTAGTACATAGGAAATTGACCCACTTATCAGAAAATAGGGAAAATGTAGGAAGTTGAATTGCGTAGCAAAATGTCAGTACCCAACTTATCCTGCTTTTCAGGATGAGTGAGGTACAACAATCATGCCTCTTACTTTTACCCTCCATTCTGAAAATCAGCATCAAATATCCCATGAAGAAAAACTGCCTACTTAATACCTAGATCACCCAAAACAATTCAGTCAAAAAAGGAGTTCAATGTGACTTCCCAATAACCGATCAGTAATCATGAAGTGTCTTAGCGACAGCACTAAATAATAACCGATCAGCAATCATGAAGTGTCTTAGTGACAGCGCTAAATAATACCTAAACTTAGGTAGTGTTGAGTCACCGAGAAGTATGGGTATATGACGCAGCTGCGGAACCTGTTAGAAGTGTAAACATGACAGTTCCCGAGTCATCCCATTTTCCCGAGTCCGACTAGTTAACTTATCCCGCTTCTCCAGGCTAAGGTGGTGCACCTACTTTTATCCCCATTCTCTGAATCACCAATAACTATCCCTAGAACTGTTGCCATCATTAGTCGTATTACCAACAACAACAAATCACACTCATCCCTCTTTTCCAGCATGCGTTACTACACCAATCACGCTTCTTACTTTTAATTCCAATCTGAATGTTCAGCATCAATCATCCCTCAAAGTCTAGCTCTTTTCATGCCTCAGATGACCCAAATGATTAAAAGTAATAACAACAAAGCAAGCAATCGAGTTAACAAATCGAAATAGCAAAAACTCTTCAAAGAATCGAATAATAGGAGAAGCAATAGCCGACAGTACCTTGCGAGGGAGTACACGTACTTTCTCGATGACATCTTCGGACTCGAATTCGGGGCGAACCTCGAGATCGAAGAGGCGGGAGAGGAAGAAGGATTGACCGAGTTGGGAGACAAACTTCTTGATCTGGTTGGTCTTGACGGAGATGAGTCGCTTGTTGCCGCCGTGCTCGCCGTCCGCTTGCTCGAATATGATGCTCGGCACTCTTCCGGATTTTCTCTCTTTTCCCGAGATGATCCGACCGGATTTCTCCCGTGGAATGCCGACGATTGTCTCCGCGTACTTTGGGTCTGGCCGGGGGAACCCTTCCAAGTAGATGAAGGGTGTCTCAGCCGTAAATTCGCACAACGCCTCCGACGAAGACGATTGGGAGAGGAACCTTAAGCCAATTGATCGCCGGAACAACGAGGCAGATGACCTCATTTCTGAGAGAGAGAGAGAGAGAGGGTTTTGGGAGAGGGAGGGTTTCTGTTTTAAATGAACTAAATATCGTCCGCCAATTTAAATATGGCAACAAAATTAGAGAGAAACAATTAGTATCGTTGGTGCTTTAAATGACGACGAGAAAAACGAGAGCTGGGGGAGGGATCGATGCCGGGGCCTATGTTCCTAATAAAATACAAAAAGCTTTGATATGTATAGGAAAATTATCGGCTTGTACTTCAAATAAGAACCAGGGTTGAGACGCACGCGTATCGTATCGTGTATCGCTGAGCTTCATGATACGAGCGTATTGTATCGTATCGTATTTTAATATTAAAATAATGTAAAAATAATTAATAATTAATAAAAAATCGAAAAAAATCAGGAAAAAATCAGGAAAAATCTGATAATTACTTTAAATTCGTATAATGTAAGTTTAGTACAAATTGAGCATTCAGCATTGAACAATTGCATCCAAATTTACATATTTTGAATCCAAAAAATAAAATACAAACATAGTTTACACTTTACAGTACACTACAGTTACATATAATGTTACATTTTACAAATTATAATCAGGATCATCAACTAAATAATCTTCATCTTCTCCTTGTTGCAGATCCTCATCATCATCAGCCACGCCCACACCTTCTTCTTCAAAATCAAATTCTTCATCTTCATAATGTTGTTGCGCTCCTTCCAAATTAATCCAGGCAATGTCTTCTTCTGTTAGGAGGGCATTTTCTTCAGTGTCTTCCATAACCCAATCTTCTAATATATCAAAATTATCCAAACTTATTGGATCGAACTGACTTTCTTCTCTATTTACTTTTTTTAATTGCCTACGACACAAACAAAGATAAACAATTAGTAAGTAATATTAAGTTATTAACAATTGAAAACTGAAGTTAAATAATATCGAATTGAAAATTTGAAAGTAATACAACATTACCTTTCACGAAGGCGCATTTTACAACGAATATAAACCAAATCATTAAGCCTTTTGTGTTCCAACCTGTTGCGCTTTTTTGTATGGATGTGTTCAAAAACAATCCAATTTCTTTCACAACCTGTTGCACTACAGGTTTGGCTTAAGACTCTAACTGCAAAATCTCTAAGGTTTGGACAATCACTTCCAAACCTATTTCACCAAACATCTGTAAAAAAAATATAAACATTAAAGACATAATAATCCACAGTAATGTAAGATGCAATTTAAATATGAAAATAAACAATGTACTTGGACGCATCGTATAGCGGTTGCGAATTATAACAGGCAAACCCATCAAGTGAAGAGCATTATCATATATCTCCATCTCTCGATGTATCGCATCTACTATGCTCTCATCAGGGACTAATCTGTCGATACATTCAATGATTCCTCGATTAACCTCACCGTCCCTTTTGAAGGTTGCTGAGTACCTCAATGATGGGTTTAGATAGTAGGCTGCTGCATGAATAGGCTGATACAATTGTTTATTCTATCTACTATCAATTATTTTCTACACGGGCACATAATCTCTTTTTTTTCTATTAAAGTTATTTCTGATCGCTTCTTTTGCCCTGTCCATGGCTTCATAAAGGTAGCCCATAGATGGTTTCTCCTCGCTGTCAGCCAATCTCAAAACTTTCACTAAAGGACAAGTAATTTTCAATAATCTGATACATGCATTCCAAAATGAACTTCTAAAAACCGTTTCTACAATCTCATTTAACTTTCTGTTCCTTCTATTTTGTGGCAACTCTGCAAATTGTTGCCACTCATCTGAGGAGAACATTCTCTTTAAAGCTTGTTTCTGTCTCACAATACTCTATACAGATAAGAAGTTTGTTGCGGACCGAGTTGCAACTGTGTGAAGAAGCTCTGCACCTTCTGTGTATCTCCTCATCATACACAAAACAAATGCATGGTTGTAAATAAATTTTGTAATATCTTGGCAACACTCAGTTGCTGCCTTTATTTCATCCATCTCACCAATGTCCTCGAGGATGAGATCTAAACAATGGGCTGCACATGGTGTCCAGTAAAAAGTCCCATAAATATCAGCTAACTCATTTCCAGCTGCTTTGTAGTTAGCTGCATTATCTGTAATCAATTGGACTACATTTTCTAGCCCAACCTCTTATCAAATTCCTCTCGTAGGATCTCTGCAGTGTTCCTCTCCTCTGACATATCTAGAGATCTCAAAAACATGAGTCCTTTAGGACAATATACAAGAAAGTTTAGCAATGTCCTTCCTCGCCTATCGGTCCATCCATCTGCCATGATAGTGCATCATGTTTTCTTCCACGATTGTCTCAAAGTCGAACAGTATTGCTGCACTTCAATCACGGTCTGATCTAATATCTTCCCTCTCAACTTCTAATAAGAGGGCATCCTGTATCCTGGACCAATGTTAGCAATTGCATCTGCCATTGCTTGAAAATGAAAACTGTTTGCTGCATTAAATGGAATGCATGCATCATAAAACCATCTGCCCACTGCAAGGCCTGCTTGATCGTACAGTTGTTCTGAAGCCATAGCAGCACGAATTCTTGGCTGAGCACCAGGTGTAGTGGAAGGAGGAAAGAGCGAATGTATGCTAGAAGAAGAAGCTCTTCCTCTACTCCTTCCTGAACTTCCTCTTCTGCCACCTCCAAAGTCTTCAGCTGCAACCCTCTTTCCTCTGCTAGGTGCTCGCGAACTGCTACTACCAATATCTGTTCTAGCATCTAAAGGCAAACTATCAGTGAATCCAACTCCAGTGGCAGTAGCATCATCAGCTTCTTCACACATCTGGAAATCATTCTTTTGTTGTCTCCTTTCCTGTATGCTCTCAATCATCTGCAAGCATTGTCATTTAATACCTTCTGGCACACTTCTAACTCTGCCTGTCCATGGAGCAACTTCTTTCCTGGTTCCTGCTAGGTGGTGTTTCAACCTTGAAATTCCACCACTAACCACTTTTTCACAAAATAAACATCTGATTTTTAACCTTGAAACCTCAACTAGTATACCCCACTGCCATGCCGGATTATCAGACTTTGAATGAGAGTCTCTACCACCCCTTCCTGCCATCTCAATGGAGTACTTTAATTCAAACAAAAACCTGAAAATAAAAGCACTTCGTAAATCTCCCAATCTTCAAATAACACTCAAATCGAGTGTCTCCCACTTCATGAATGCAATAAAAATCGTATACACACACTTAATAACTTCATATTTTGTCATTAAAAAAAAACTGAAATAACACAAAAAACAATAAATATAAAAGAAAAAAAGAAAAAAAAAACATTAAAAATATACCTAAATCCGAGTTTGGAAGCTTAGACGGACACCGTAGGGCACGATTTTAGAGCTTTGAACACCAAGGAGGCGAAAACCGACTCTTAGGGAGCTTGAAGAACCCAAAAGGAGAGAGAAAACCCGCGAAAAATCGCGGGTTTCTCTCGGGCCGGGACTCTTTATAAGGGTCCCAGGGCGTATCGTGCCATACGCCCGCACCTGCGATACGGGGCCCCGTATCGTGGTGGCCCACGATACGATACCACGATACGGTGCGATACGGACAACACTGATAAGAACTATAAAAGGTGGAGTCGTGATTTATATGAAATTAGAAAAATTGCTATCTATTTAAATTGTTATATTAATTTTGCAAAGACCGATGTAACAAATGTGTCGTGATAGTTCATTTTCTTAGTGTATATAGAGGGACATATGCTCAATCGTATTTATACTTAAAATCCACTCAAACACTTGTATTGTTCGATTGATGTGATCAATAATGGAGATTGAATTGTAATGTATTAAACATGAGTATAAAAAGTATAATGGTAAAAATTGTTTTCTTATTCAAATTTATATAGTAGATCGCATTGCGTGGATAGAATGATAAAAATGTTTGAAAAGATTTAAGTATGGATGGGGTTTGAGCACAAGCCACTATATATAGAGAGAGCATCCGAGATAATAGAGTATCATTTTTGCTAGAATCTTCTTGACAATCTACATAGTTCATCTCTTTAACTTAAAAAGAAAAATAAAAGTAATTTTTTTAAAGAGTAAAAGATACATTTACTTTTTCCTTTTGATCTATGGTGTAGATTTGAATTCTAAAAAGTATCATGTGCATTAAAAACTAAATAGGAAAAGTATAGCGATATTTTTTGCTTTTTAAATTGAAATCTAGACAGTTGATGAATCCTTGTAATACATCTCTACTTATGGAAGAACAACCTCATGAGTATGAAGGGCTTCGTTCTATGTGTGGTTTGGATCGAGAAGACTCTAAAGTTTGTATATGATCAGCTAATAATACAATAGGCTGAAAAGAATAGTTGTTTCACTGGAAGATGAAGAGGCCATACACTCTGATGGATTAAGGTTGTAAAGGTGAGATGGAGGTCACATAAGAACTAATATGTCCAAGAACATGAAATAAAGACAAATCCTTAGTAGTTGGAGAAAAGGACGAAGGCTTAGGGTAGACTCCTATAAAAAAAGAATCCTCATAAGGAATTAGAAGAGTGGAATCAAAGACTCGAAGGTAGAGTGTTAGAATGATACTTTGGAGGAAATGTCTCAAAAGAATACTCTAGGAAAGTGAGCGAAGATGAAGGAATCTCCAATGAATAATCTGGAAGTGACAAATGAATCTTAAAGAAGTAGTTCAAAAAGAATAAAGGAGTCTTCTCAAAGTGGTTCAGAGGATGAGAGATTCTCTAGAGAATGATTTGGAGAGAATGGATGCATGTATCTCTTGACATGTTTTGTAGCAACTTGCCCATCAATTGTACCTTGTTACATGTATCTCTTCACTTGTTATGTATCGATTTCATCCATGATGTATTTCTTGATGTATCTTGAGGTGAATAATATTATATCTTTGCTCCTTGATACTTAATTAGGAGATCTTCAAGGATTAAAAGGTTTAAGGTCAATCTTTAAAATTTGATTACTCGATTTATCATAATGAAAATTTTGGGGTGTTTATAGTTTTCTAGTTCATTTTGGTTTCTTTTTGGATTTGAATAATGAGTAGCTCATTTATGTAAAAGTTTGTGGTTTCTCAGCATAAAGAAATGAAATGCATATTATAGCATTTTATGGAATGACAATTTTGACTTTAGTACTATGTATTTTGTTATCATATTAGTACCTCATGAATATGTTAGTATCCCGTATGTAGTATATGATTTGTTTTTTCTCGTTTTCTTTGTTGAAAGCAATATATTGTTTACTATTCTTCCTTCTTACTCTTTGGCATATAAAATGACATTGCTACATTTTACTTGCAAAATATTTAGAATTTTGGGTATTATTTTGGTTGTTATCATAGAGGGGATTTAATGCTTTCACAATATGGTATAAGCTTCATGATGCTTTTAAGAAGTCTAAGTACGTTGAGTTAAATATAGATGATCATGTTTAGACAATGCTCAATATGTATGTAAGCAGTGATATTATCCAATTATATTATAGGACTTTGATGGGTTGAACATTATTTTCTCAAACAAAAGAAGAGGTAACAAAGGAGGAATACGCAAACAAGTAGTTAATGAAGTTGAAATTGAGTTTGAGCATGAAGAAGCATTGGGGGAGATAATGAAGAGGAAACAATTGATTTTGACTCTGAGTCCACAAAAGAGGAGTCAATAGAGGAAGAGCTATTTAAATCACAAAAAAAGACATTTATAGAATGTGATGAAGATGACACATCTATAGAAGATAAAGATGCAACATCTAAAAAGAGGGAGAATGTTTAATCATATTTAGAAGGTGAGTATTGGGTACAACATAATGCAAGACATTCAAATGATGAGGATAAAGATCATGATTAGTGTCTATCGAATTCAAAAAAAGTACAATTAAAGGATGAAGAGTTCGAGGAGAATGTTAATGTGTAGATCCACACACATCCTTTGTCTCCTTGTGTAAGCAATGAAAACTATATGTGTAGCCCATTAGAGTGAGATGAAGAGCATGTTCAATAACAAGAAGTATAATTTGATAAGATTTTTTTTATAAGGATACATATATATGCCAAGGAACACATTTCAGAAACCATATAATATATAGAAATGAATTGAGACATTAGTTTGTATCAAGGAACTTTGATTACAAGCATATGAAAAATAATTTACAAACGATCACAGTAAAGTGTAAAAATAATTGTGGCTTCTATTCATGCTTTAAGAAATAAAAAAACAAAAATGTTTCAAATAAAAATATGGAAAGCATAAGATAAATATATGAGTGACTTTAGGAACAATTTAGTCTATTATCGATATATAACAAACAAGTAGAAGGAGGGCATATCTTATAACCCAATATAGTTGGCATGTACAATGCAAGTGCAAATGAAAAGGAAGGTGGGGGCACATATATCATACCAACAATATCATAAAGCACACAAAAGGTGGAGAAGGAGATCTTAGGGATGCTTCAAATGCAATATAAGAGAATCATGGACGGCTATAATATGGTATTGATAATCAACCTTGGAAGTTGTAAAATCAAAACACAACTCGGTGTTTGTCAATGGTTATTTTCATAGTCGACCAGTGACCAAAGTTACCCATCATACATTCCATCGGAGTCAGTTTTCTTATTTCTTTATATGTATCTTCGGTTTGATGCACAAAAGCATGGCTATTTGTCAAACATTCACTCCTTTGTTGGCCTTGATGAATGTCATTTGAAAGGTGTATTTGGAGGAGAGTTGTTGTGTGTAGTTACACAAGATAAGAACAATGACCTCTATCTATTGACACTTGCAGTAGTTGAAATTGAATGCAAAGAAAATTTAAATAGTTTCTTCAAATGTTAGTGGTTGACTATGGATCTCTAAATGAAACTAAGTGGGTCATCATGCCAAACAAGCATAAGGTCATACTATAATAATTGATGTAATTGGATTTATTCTTCTGATCTTATTTTGTTTTATAGATCATCATCTCTTTTATGTAATTTTCATGATTTTTTATGTTTTACATATTGGAAGAGGAAATGTGAGAGGTTATGCTTAGAGTGGACCATGGCATATGCTTGAACCACTTGTGCAAGAATTTGAAGACCAAGTGAAGGGAAAGGGGGCAAAGTATAGGAGAAAATTATGAGATATTACAACTACATGTATAATGAAAGAGAATATCATGTATATAAGTTGAAAACAATACCTGATGGAGAGGCTATTTATGTATGCTTGATGCAAAATGAGCCTAACATGTGGTGCAAATCATACTCTTGAGAGCACTGGAAGACAAATTTACTAGTGAGTAATATATGTGAGTCATTTAATGGTTTTATCTTACTAGTAAGAGCCCAACCTATCTTAAACATGTCGGAGACAATCAAGAGGTTATTGATAACTAGGTATTATGATTATCATTATTGCCTTTTTTAACTTTTTCATGAAGTTATGAATGGTCTCTTTTATATTCTCAAGTTGTCTTTGTCAATATTATTCATAGTTAAATATTGTCAACACTATGAGGATACATTTAAATGTAATACTCTTTTGAGTCCTATAATATAATAACAATTTGAAGAGATCAATGTGTAGAGCAGAAATTGCATGGCCCTACAAGTTGGACATAGTACTTACAAAGCTATATTCTTCGATAAAAATTACTCTAGATCTACTTAAGCGTGAATGTGGGTATAGAAAGTTGCAACTGAGTAGTCTCTTATATGAGCATGTTGTAGTTGCCATACATACACATATAAGAGTACTTGAGGATTATGTTGACAAAGAATATAAAAAGAAAACCTACATTGATGCATATAATGAAGTAATTCAT
Organism: Brasenia schreberi; assembly: GCA_036023115.1. Taxonomy (NCBI): domain Eukaryota; kingdom Viridiplantae; phylum Streptophyta; class Magnoliopsida; order Nymphaeales; family Cabombaceae; genus Brasenia; species Brasenia schreberi. The sequence goes on from JAYKKT010000090.1 coordinate 23,188,947, forward strand.
CTCATTCTTAGTTATGACTAGTGGGTTCAAAGTGATCATCGGGATGTGTGACCTCCAATTATTAGTAAGTAAACCTAAGAAAATGAGGAGGAGACTTTATGAACCACTGATTCTAGGGGGTTACAATTAACCTAGGCACAATTCTAGGGAGTAAAAGGCAGGCTGGATTGAAGAGAGTCCATATCTCATTCTTAGGATGAGGTTGGACGAGGAGCGCAAATCTTTCTCTATTTCACAGGCATTGCAAGTAACCTAGGCACAAAACTAGAGGGTGAAAGGCGGGCCAAACTTGAGAGAGTCTATATCACCGTAGGATGAGGTTGGATGAGAAGCATGAAGGGATTGCATCTTCCTACTTCATAGGTTTTAGATTCTTTTTGTTTCGATTGATACATATGATATTATTGAAATATTTTCTATTGATTTTTAACATAGTTGTGCTCATAATATTCTTTCTTGCATTATAATCTATAGGTTCATGGGAATAGAAGAAGTAAGAGGTCAAGGGGTAGTCATAGTTGTCCACCACGAAAAAATATTTCATCACAAATATCTACTTCATGTGTAACATCAGTTACTCCTTCACCATCTTAGGCAAGAGGTGAAGGAGAATCAAGCTCATCAGCTCTAGAGGATGAGGCAAGGGAGAAATAAGCTCATCAAGAAGAGATATACAACAACCACCATAGCAATTGTGGTACATAATTTTTTTGGTTTAGTTGGCCTATAATGGTCAAACAAATTGTATAAAACCATGTAATATGTTATCGTATGCATGGACAAATAATGATGTCATTTATTCGAAGTCATACTTTTATGTGATGTTATCATAATCTACCAGAAATGCTCATAGGAGTGATAATTGAAATGTTAGTGTGATAAGTGAATGTTTTCAAGTGTGATAACTACAATGTAAGTGTCAAGTGAAATGCTTTATGTGTTTTATGTATTGTTGAATGTTTGATGTAAGACATGATGTTTCATAATTCTATTGAAAATGTTCACAAGAGTAATAATTGAAATGTTAGTGTGATAAGTGAATGCTTGCAGGTATGATAATGGCAATGCGAGTGTCATAAGTGAAATGCTCCCTCTGTTTGATGCATGGTTGCAGCTTGATGTAGGACATATGGTGTTTAATATTATTGTTGGAAATGCTCGTAGGAGTGAATTGAAATGTTAGTGTGATAAGTAAATGCATGCAAGTGTAATAACTATAATGAGAGTGTCATAAGTGAAATGATCCATATGATTGATGTGTCCTTTTCCCTATAATAGGATACATTCAACTTTTTTATCACAGTTAATACATACTTGTACATGATACATTTTTCTTTTGCAAGGTCACACTCTTTTATCATTTTTTAAAGTTTTATCTCAAGTTCAACATCTCTTTTCCACTTCTTATCTTCAATAGGGTTTGTTGTTATGAGAATGTCTTCAATTTGATCTACATGAGACTCATTGTTGCTTTTTGACATCAGTCGCCCATATTATATACCTATATTCCTCAAATAAGAAGATACAAATATATAATTAAATACACAATATTTCAAAACAAATGTAATAAGGCCCAAAAATTCATTTCACTAACATTGTTTCGATAGAGGAAGGAATGATGTCGGATTGTCTCTCGACATTTGGAAATTTGGATGTCCATTGAGCTTTGACATTCGGTACAAACTTATATAGAAAACTTATTACACTATAGCCTTTCTTCAATAAATCTTGTAAATACAACCTCTTTGTCGTCTTTATATTAAAATGAACAATATACAACTTCTTTGTACATGCTTATTTGACTTTAACAATCTTCTCAACAATTGTACATGCCCAAAACCCTCCCAACAAAAACACAATATGTCTTCCTTATTTCTTCTAGCCAATACCATCATAAAAACATCATAGGGAATAAACTAGTATATCTAAACTAATATGACTACAAGATACTAACATAATAACAAAATACATAGTACTAAAGTAAAAAATGTCATTCCATGGGATACCATAACAAGCATTTTAATAAACTACAAACTCTTACACAAATGAGCGTACCTCTATTAATGAAACTCTAAATCGATGGAAGATATTAAACACATACGAAACAACAAACTTTTATGCAAATAAGCTTACCATTGTTAATAAAGCTCTACATCGATGGAAGATGTAAAAGATGAATATGAATGCATAGAAAAATACAAAGATACAGAAGACAAATATACAAATGAGCATGCCTCTATTAGGGATTGTGGGAGAAGGAAGTTAGGGATTGGGGAGAATGAATATGTAAAAGACAAAGCCTGCGTGGAATAGAGAGATTGGGGAAGAAGGAAATTAGGGATGAGGGGAGGATGAATACACAAGCCAACTAGATCTTTGTTTGGATATTCATGAAACCATGGATATCAGACACAAGATCTGAAATAAATTGTGTTTCCTTTATACAGTTGATATGGACGTTGAGTCAGTAACATACACGCACCCCCATCTGCCACATCGGATAGTGCTAATGACATTAGCTCCGAGGTACCAAAATGTGGAGTTTTTCAAACGTAAGTCTTTGAAGTTTGAGGTAGTGAAATTCAAAGTATTGAAGTGGATAAGAGAAAACTTTAGGGTAGCAACCTAAAGTTTTCTCTTTCTTAAAAACCATGTGGATATGTATAACATGTGATATAAAACCAATTTTTGGGCTTGACTCAGTAGGTTTTAGGACAAAATGGGTGTAACTGGGTCAAATAAGCTAAGGTTTCATGAATCAGGTTCTAGGCTCAAATGTATTTCAAAGAGGTTGGACTCAAGACTTGATCGACCCAATATGTTGGACGGTTTCTAGTGGGACCCACGCTGCCATCATATATCTGCAACCAAATTTCCAAGTTGGATCTTGTTTCGTCTTTTTGAAATATTCGTATTTGTATTAATTGAATGCAATGATGCAGTAGATCCATAAATTTTCCATAGGTGGTTGCTCCTTCTTTGTCTTTCTTTTAAAATTAACCTGGACCTAAAGTTGGATCCATGATTGTATTGAACTGAACTACTAAGGCCCATAGGGTTTTTTCCTCTTCGTGAGCTATCTAAGCTTAGTCCCTCATGTGAGCTAATCTTATGAAAATTGAGACATCACTTGACAGATAAAATTGTCCCCAATTCGACATATTCAGGTCATATTTGGATCAACTGCACAGTTTTTGACACGAAATGACATACACAAACTTGACCTATGACATGAAATTCTTGTTTGTTTGGAGATGATGAGAAACCCAATACAGGCACAAACACTACCTGACATAAAATTGACCCCAATTCGACAAGGTTGGGTAATATTTGGATTGGCTTTGACAAACAAGAAATGATATACACAAACTCAATCCGAGACATGAAATTCTTGTCAATTTGGGGATGATGAGAAAGCAACACAAGCATGACTAGAAAAAGTTCGTGTTGATGTCCGCCCAATGTGAAAAGAAAATGACCATGTTCATTTAACCTACTTTTCCTATGTGAACATGACCCGACATAACACAAATATGACTCTAAACACGAAACTGGCATAATTGGATTCAAACAAGGGAAAGATAAATGAGCATCAAAATAAAAATTATCCTACTTTCACAATTAAAATATGTGTGTGTGAAACCTCTTAAAGCTTGCATTTCATGTATGAGCTCTGCCCTCCTTTCTTTCTTGAAAGAAAAAAAGAACTTGCATTTCATATATATCTCTATGCTATTAACATGTTGAAATAATTCCCTTTCGTTATATTCCCATTTCTTGATTTGATTAACCACAATTGTTTAACCTTCCATTCAATTGCTTATTGCATATATGTCTTCTCATCAATATGGTATCCTTTAGCTTTAAGTGGTTTGACACTTTCATAAGGAAAAACTGGTTTGACATTTGTTCCTCTGAAGTAAGGTTTCAAGTTCGAGTCTTGTAAACGGAGAGAAACACTAAAAATGTTTTTCCCCATAGTGGACAAACTAAGCTCAAAGATTAGTCGGAGTCATGTGGACTTTCCGATATTGTGGTTTACACCACAAAAAGAAAGTCCTCTTGTGCATTAACTAACTACTAGAATGCTAAAGAAAGATACCAGTCAAGCTAGTCACTTAACACTCAAAATTTTCTTTTGAAAAATAAAACATTTTTATTAAAATGATTTTGAAGTGATGACTATGAAAATACATGAGATGAAAATTAAAGTTGATAGGGATGTCAAGTGAAAAAAAGGTTGAGCTCGAGATTTTGCAAGATGGTCGAGGTAGAGATGCCATTAAGTTAATATTAAAAGCTAAAACTACCATTAACTTAGTATTCAAGTGAAAAAAAGGTTGAGCTCGAGATTTTGCAAGATGGTCGAGGTAGAGATGCCATTAAGTTAATATTAAAAGCTAAAACTACCATTAAGTTAGTATTAAGGTAGAGCTACTTATAATCATCCCAACTTTTGGCCCCCATGCAGTCCTAGCTCAAGTCATTTTTCGACATGTTTGATCAATTGTAGCCCACACTACCATGTCCGAAGCTTAAAAAAATGAGCTAAGAGGTGCCTCGTATGAATGCATTAGAAAAGAAGGTAGTTGTCAAGACCGAAAAGCGAACATCAGGTCCTTCATGGCCATTTCTCTTGACCACAAAAGTGGATCCCCTTTCCCAATGTTGAATGTTGATGCGGGCGGGCGGGCGGGAAACCCGATTGGGTTGGCACTTCCAACAGCCTTAGGCTTGATGTATGAATAGCAATAGGGCATATATACAGATCTTGTAATGTCAAAATAAAGAGATTTTGCGACTCATGCGATGGTTCCTCAAGCTTTCTTGGCAGATACTTGGGTTAAAGAGGAGAGGCCATACTCGATTCCAAAAAGCTGATTGGGACGAACGAAACTACGATTCCAGAAAACTGGTTGTGCAAACAAATAACGTGAATACGAATCTAAAGTCAAAGGGGTTGGATGCGATCCCAAAAGTTGCTTATTGACAAATAAACAGTATGAAAACAAATTCGAGAAAGCTGCCTGTGATGAACAAATGGTATGATAATGCATTTGAGGTGGGAGAACAACTATTCCACATCTAGAACTAAAGTGAAAAGAAAATAGAAAAGAAGAAGAAAGAAAACTTGAACGAGAAACTTAGATTTTCATTGTTGGGTGTCTATGTAAGATCCTTTCTCTCTCTTTTTTCTTCTCCTTTTATCATAGTGGTCGTATTGTTGGTCATGGTATCACGACGACGTGTTGGTAGGTGAGGTAGTACTGAAGCATGTCTGTTTCTTCCAAGGTGACTTATTGGTCATATTGTCCGTTATCATGTACAACCCTCACTATCCAAATTGTCCCCCGAAATGACATTTAGTCGAACAGTGAGTGTCGAATCCAATGAGCATGTTCAACAATTGTGTCCTAGGTTATATCGACAGGCTATGGTTCGGTATTTGTTAGTTTGATGGCCTATGATGCCTCGTGAAGCCATTTGACAACAACCAACACTTAATCTTCTTTCGTACAATTTTGTGAAAGAAGGGTCCTCTTCTAAGTTTCTATGAAATTTCTTTTTCTTATAAAATATAAATATTTTAAAATGAAACTGTTTTGGTTTATTAAAGATAACAAAAATCTCTTACAAAGAATATGACTTCAACAGAAATACTAAAGAGGAAAACAAAAGGAAGTAAAGCAAGTATATAAACAAACATAAGTTTGTTTATGAAATATACACACAACAAAGGTAAAAACAACTTCCTTGCTGAAAATCCTCTACGGGTAACCATGATCTTCCTCTTCTTTTGTTCGGCTCGGCTTCCATACTTTATTTGGCGACTTGAGGAATGTTAAAATCCTTCACTAGTATCAAAGCCACACGATTGTTTTCGACATCCAATAGGTGCTGCTTCGTTGGCTTTAAGGTACACTTTCTTGTCGTCTATCGCAAAACAAATCGAAACAAAGGTTTTAGAAAATAATCGATCTGTTATACATCTAAAAGGATAGAAGTATATCACTATCTATTTTGTTTAGATTCAAGAAGAGCTATATGTTAAAAAAAAGAAGCCGATCAAAAGAATACTTATCTTTTGATCGAGCTCCTTTATCTTTTCCTTCTTCTTCTCCACCTTATGTTCTTGCAATTTTTTTATCTAAAAAGAGGAACAAAAAGACAAAAGGAACATAGTATAAAGAAGAAACTCATAACAACAAAAAGAAAAGGGATAGTTTTTCAGTAATAGAAGGTGAAGAAAAAAGCAAACAAGATACTATTTATCTTCAGTTAACACACGCAAAACCACTTGTAGCAAGAGTCGACTATGGCTGTCGAGAGAAACAACCAAAGGGACAACTCTAGCCTTCGAGAGAGACATCTCTAGCCATAAAGAGAGACAATCAGAGAGACATCTCTGTCTAATGAGAGAGACACTAGATGATTCCCACCCTCACTCTCCACTCTGATGCTCTCTCTCTCTCTCTCGTCTTCTTCCTCCCTCACTCTCGCAAAAGTGAAAAACCAAAGAGTCTCTAGTTTCCTGAAAGTTGTGTTTTTTTTTAGAAAACTAGGGGCCAAAACTGGGTGTGGTCTTGGTTTCTCAAAAACTGAAACCACCTAGTTTCGTGAAACCGCTGACGGTTTCACACAAAACTATGGACTGAAAACCACAGTTTGCAAAACCATTAGCGGTTTTTAGGATAAAATTATAGTCATGCCCATACAACTTGCAAAAATATTATTTTGTCTAGATATTTTGTATCAGTGTAATATTCTTGGGAGTGTGTTTGTACAGTTTTGTCTTTTGACATTTAGTTTAAATTACAAGCATACCTTATCTATGAATTTACAATCTTATCCTCATCTATCCTAGGAATCATAAAATTAGGTTTATAGTGATTTTACAATTTTGCTCTTATCATCTAACAAAAATATGTTTCTGATATGCAGAATTATAAAAATATAACATGTCAAATTTATATTTCTGCCCTAATTGTTTATTCAATTTATAGAATAACCAGACACACCATTTTACTATTTTGTTCTTAAGACTTTGACAAAATTACTAAAAAAGATAGACAATTAAATTACTAATTTGTCCATTTGTTGCACACAGAATTATAGAAATAGATAACAAGGAATATTATTATAATATCCTCAAATTTATTTTTAAACTATTGAATATGTTGAAGTTCTACCTATTTCTAAAATGATACCTGTAGCTTGTCTAACAATACAAATAGGTATATGCAAATATTTGTAATTTAATACATGGATATTTATGTTATTGTAGTTTAGTACCTAGCTAGATTTTATTAGTTTTTTAATGGAATTAGTTTTTTTCATTTATTACTTGTTTATTATTTCTCATTTGAAATATATAAACCGTCTTATTGTTAGCTTTACCAAACCTTTAAAATAACAACCAGCATATGTATTTCAGAATTAACAAAGACTGACAAATTGAATGACCTACATTTTCAAACATGAAAAAGAAGAATTTCATTGGCCTTGTCCCTAGAGGGTGTTGACTATGTACTTAGGAAAACAATATTACCACCTACACCAAATGTAACAAACAAAGAAAAAATATAAAACCTTTATGAAAGATGACACAATAGCCCAGACTATTATACTTGCTTATATGGAGGATGATCTGATTAGGTTTTTGCGAAATGCAAAGAGTTGTTTGATTCGATAACAACTAAATATAATACTATATCTAAACTTCATATTCAATTAATCCAAAAATATAATTCTCATAAAATAAAAGAAGGAGATAATGTAGTTAAACATGTAAACCAAATATTGGTTATAACTAAAGACTTAGTTGTAGCAAAATCAGTCATTTTTGAACTCATGCATACATCTACTATCCTAAATAGTCTTCCTCCTTTATGGATTATAGTGACCACAAACCCTTAGACCTCTATACGACTTCACCCTTTCTGAACTTCGTTTGAAACCTCTAATTGAACAAAAACATATGAACAAGGGTAAGTAAGAAAAATTGTCAGTTGATAGAATGATTTAGGGTCTAGCTCCAAGAACAACCATAATAAAAGAAAGACAAATAAAAAGTTTGGTAAATATAATAAAAAAGTAGTCAATATTTCAAAAAATCACAGGAAACCACATCTTTCGAATCAAGTGCTTCAACTATGAAAAGATGGGACACTTCAAAAGGAAATGTCAAACAAAAAGAATAATGGTAGCAAAGCTCAACATCACAGTTTGAAGGAGAAGCAATATATAATCTACGTTATTTCTAAGTGCATGTACTTGGACTGCCCTATGACTGATTGGTGGATCGATTTTGAAGCTATCTAGCATATCTTCAAGAGTAAAGAGAGTTAGGGAACTCGAGAACATCGAGTCTACATGAGAAATAATTCTTTTGTTGATGTTATAGTGGTTGGGTACTTTAAGATTATTGTAGGAGGCGTACCTATTGTTTTTACTGAGGTATTAATTGTCTTCTATTAGGCACAATCTTGTGTCTTTGTCTGCCTTGATCAAGAAAGGGTTTGAGGACATATTTTTTTTAAGAAAAGTCACTGGTAGAGTAGTTTTTTTTGGCTTTTTTTATTAGGTACATGGTTATTTAAGTTCAACATTAATGATAATGAAACCTCTTCTACTTATATTTATTGTGCATTTATTATTGATGTGAATGTTTGACATAAACAGGTAGGACATATAAGTTTGAACAAGTTGAGAAAATGAACAAACTTTGACTTATTTATTGAGTTTCAAGAAAACACTTTTAATAAATATTTAGCTTGTATATTATTCTCTAAATAAATAATTACGACAACCATATTAAGAGTCATTCACACAAATATATGTGGACACTTTAAGTTAAGATTTTATTGAGAGAAGGTTTATTTCATAACTTTAATAGATGATTATTTGAGATATAAATATATATCTCCTAACAAATAAATCTAAGGCACTTGATACATTTAAAGATATAAGCAAGAAGATGAAAATCAATTAGGAAAGACAATCAAAGTCTTAAGGTCTAATAAAGGTGGTAAATACACCTCTATAGAATTCTTAGAATATTATAAAGGCCTTGGTATTTCAAAACAAAATATTATGCCCAGTACAACTCAACAAAATGTTGTAGCTGAAAGATATAACAAGAACCTATTAAATATGAGTAGCTCCATGTTAATCCTAGGGTATTTTGGAAATAACCAATAATAATAAGCATACAACAAACAACAACAACAACAACTAAGCCTTTTCCCATACTAGACGGGGTCGGCTACATGGATTCTTTGTTTCCACAACGCCCTATCATGTGCAATGTTAGCATTTAACTCAACATCAGCTAGGTCATTCTTTATTGTTTTTTTCCAACACTTTTGTGGTCGTCATCTACCTCTTTTAATACTTTCAAAATCTAGTTTTTCATACCTTCTTACAGGCGCTTCTTTTGATCTTCTTTCTATATGTCCAAATCATCTTAAATGATATTCTCTCATTTTATCCTCTTTTGGTGTCACTCCCAATTTGTTTCTAATAACCTCATTATGTATACGGTCTTTCCTTATATAACCACTCATCTATCTCAATATCTTCATTTCTGCCACAAACATCTTTTGTACATGTTGATGATTAATTGCCCAACACTCATAACCATAAAACATGACAAGTCTAATTGTTGATCTATAATATTTACCTTTTAACTTTAATGATATCTTCTTGTCACAAAGAATACCTGATACTCTTCTCTATTTTAACAAACATGCATTAATTCTATGCGTAACAACTCCATCAATTCTTTAATCATTATGAAAAATTAACCCTAGATATTTAAAACTTTTCTTTTGAGGAATGCAATGTGTGTCAATTTTAATTTTTATCTCCCCTTAAGTAACCAAATGATCAAACTTACATTCCATATATTCTTTGTTCTACTAAATCAAAAGTCTTTATTTTCTAATGTATCTCTCCATAGTTTCAATTTTCTATTAACTTTTTTCTCATACTCCTCCACTAACATAATGCCATCTACAAATAATATAAACAAAGGTATTTTATCTTGAATATATTTTGTTAACTCATTAATCACCATTATAAATAAGTAGGACTTAAAGTTGATCCTTGATGTAACCTAATATTAACTTCAAAGAAATCTGTCATTCCTTTATGAATCCTTACACATGTTTTGCACTATTGTACATGTCTCGTATAAGGTTTATGTATGTCAATAAGATACCTCTTTTTTTCAAGGTTCTCCAAAGAACATCCTTTGGTACCATATCGTAAGTTTTTTCTAGATCAATAAATATCATGTGAAGGTCTTTCATTTTTGTTCTAAAATATTCTATAAGATGTTTTAAAAGGTGACTCACTTCATTAGTAGATCTGTTTGGTATGAATCTAAATTGGTTCTCTATTGTACTCAATAATTGTCTTAACCTATATTCGATAATTCTTTCCCATAATTTCATAATATGACTCATTAACTTGATATTTCGATAATTTACACAATTCAGAATATCTCATTTGTTCTTGTATATGGGTATAAGTGTACTTGCTCTCCATTTCTTAGGCATTTTTTGGGTTCTCCATATTTCATTAAATAGTCTTGTGAGCCAAGTGATTTTTTGTCTCTCCTAGGATTTTCTAAATTTCTATAAGAATATTGTCTGGTCCTACAGATTTACTACCATTCATATATTTAAGAGTTTATTTGACTTCATTCTTTGAATATATTGGTAGAAATTATGGTTTATATACTTTTCTGATTTGCCTAACTCTCCTAAGGTAATACTAACATCTTTATTATCATTAAAAAGTTTATAAAAATAAATTTTCCATTTATTTTTATATCATCATTTGTCACTAGAATTTTTTCATTCTCCTCTTTGATGAATCTAACAAAATTAACATCCTTAATTTTTTTCTCTAGCCTTAACTATCCTAAAAATTTATATTTCACCGTCTTTTGAGTTGAGCTTTTTATATAAATCCTCCCAAATTTTAGCTTTTGCTTGACTAACGACTTTTTTCACTTTTTTTCTTTAGTTTTATTAATCTTTTTAGCATAATATAATTTGTAAAATGCCCTCTTTTCCTTGATTTTATCTTTCACCACTTCACTCCACCATGAAGCCTTTTTTGTATCAGCACACCTCTCTTAGATTCACCAAATACATCTTTCGCCACTTTCCTAATATAGTCATATTGTTCCACATATCACAAGATGTACCAATATAATTTTAAGCATCTTCTTGAAAGACTTTCTGTTTAAATATATCTTCTTTCTCATTTTTGAGGTTCTACAATTTAGTCTGAATAGCCCAATGCACTCTTTTCTTCTTTGTTCACTTTTTTACCTATAAATCAATAACTAAAGTCAATGTTGGGTGGTTAAGCTTTCTCTTGGAATTACCTTCTAATCTTTACAACACAATCTATCTTTTTTCCTACAAAAAAATTAATCAATTTGTGTTTGTGATAAGCTACTCTTATAAGTAATTAAATGCTCATCTCATTTTCTGAAGATTGTATTAACTATAAAGAAATCAAATGCTAGAGCAAAATTTAAAATCTCCCTACCTTCCTCATTTATATCCCCAAAACCAAAGTTTCCATGAATACCTTGATATCCTAATGCCTCTTTGACAATATGTCCATTTAAGTCTCCTCCTAAACAAATCATCTCCCTTTGTGAAATTCATTGAATCACCTTATCTAACTCTTCTCAAAAAGTTGTCTTTATACTATCTTTTAGTCCTACTTGCGGTATATAAGCACAAACTATATTCAAAATCTCTGCTCCTAGCACTAATTTCAACATCATGATTCAGTTACTATATCGTTGTATGTCTACTACACTATCCTTTAAATCTTTATTTATGATAATACCAACTCTGTTTTGAGTGTTTTTCTTTTCTCGATACCATAATTTAAAACTTGCATCCTCAATTTCTTTTGCTTTTTCTGCAACCCACTTTGTCTCTTATAAACATAGGATATGAATCTTTCTCTTAATCATAGTATCTACTACCTCTATTAGCTTACCGGACAATGTTCTGATATTCCAAGAACCAATATAAATCTTATTATCTAGGACTAGCTTCTTTACCCCTGCATTCGTCCATGCTGAGAATATGGAGACCCTCTATGCAATTTAATCACTACATTCGGGTGACATTATAATGGGACTAACTTCTTTACCTACATCCGTCCATGATGTGGGAATCCTCTCTGCAATTGATTCACTACATCCAGGTAAAAATGTAGAGACACTTGCTTACTTTTCACTGCATTCGGGTTGTACAGTGCATCGCTAAGAGGGGACACTCCAATGCAATAATCATAATTTGTATAATCCATGGTATTAAAATCTAACAAAGTTTTTCGTTGGCTGTCGAAATCCTAACGCAACCCTCCTCCTTTATCCGAGCTTAGGATCGGCCATGCAAGGGTGATCCTTTACATGGGCAGAGCTCAGTAACAACAAGCATGTATAAGAATACCTTATAAAGTTGTATTCTCTATACCATATGAGATGTGGTTTGGAAGAAAATCATATCAGTGTCATCTATGTAGGTGGAGATCTATTAGAAATGTTAAGATCCTTGATCAATTTAAAGACAAATTAAATAGAAGGTCCTTGAGATGTGTTTTATTAGATACCCGAAAGATTTCAAAGGATATCTGAATGAAAGGAGTGGGGAGCAGGTTGATGGTGTCCCAAATTGATGGTGGGTCTAGTGGTCGACCCTTAGGGTAAAGAACCTCGCTAGGTAGGATGGTAGAGAGAGTGAAATTAGAAGCCCCAACTGGAGCAATAATGGAAGTAACGATACTAAAGGGACAAGATTTGCCCCTAGAGGGAGTGACAAAGTATGAAGGTGCTCCTTAGGAGGGCCAAACTCCATCACAGTTGCAACAAGCTCATCCCAACTTAAATGTGCTACAACCTCGGGTGAGAGGTTCATATTGTCACATGATGATGACACACTCATAGGGCAGATGGGATAAGATGCTAGAGTTGGAGATGACATGTGAGAAGGTAGATTCTGGAAAAGTGGGGCTTTCAAGAGTAAATGTCAATTAGAAGAGAAAATTCCTAAAGATATTGGGATATCCAAAAGAGTGAAACTAGGAGAGTCAATAAGATTGAGTCCACAAAGCTCAATGGATTACTGATTAAAGAGGAAATATCTGAACTAGATCCATCTGTCCCAAATGAATGATTGGATAGATGATGGCCGTCATGGTTAGGATCATCAAGCTCAAAGAGTTCATCTTGACTCAACTGGACTAAGGTCTCTTATGATAGGTCAATGAGAGTGAGAAAATTAAGGATAACTTGCTCTGGGGTAGCACACTTGGAGGTAGATTGTGTAAGTAAATCCAACACAGTGGATGCATCCTCGCAATCCATCTATGCCTATGGAGTAACAACTCCATTTGTGGAGAGGGCTATATTCAGACTCTGTGTTTGGTTAGTATCTAAGGGACTCTTGAGTTCGTGTGTGATCACTAGTGGAGCTAGCACTACAGTGTGTTTAGTAGATGTATGTGTAATAGTGGAAGGTGAAGAAACCGTAGGCTCGGATGTTTTAGGGTTAACTCTAGACTGTAACAATTGTGAAGATGAAAGCATATTAGATGATGGGAATGATAATGAAGGCACTACAAAGGACCATGCTTTTGGGACATACCCTTGACAATCACTAGTACAAACTCAAATGACGGAGACTCTGATGAAGATGCTTGGGCAATTTGATGAAGTCACTAGTACATATCCCCAAAAGAACTTCCTAACGACACCTCATGTGAACAATTTGAATGTATGAGAGGAGACACTGATGAAGATGCTTGGAAAAGTGAGCACAAAAGGTGCTCGGCCTAGGGAATGGATAGGCAGACCACACAAATTGAGTATTTAGAGTTAACCATAGAGGGATGAACCTTAGTTGGTGAGTATTTAAGAGGAAAGTGTAGATGTCCAGAATGCTCTAAAGGTGGACCCTCAAGTGAAGAAGATGTTTGAGAGGTGAATGGAGTAAAAAATCCTAGTTGAGGTTGAGTAGGAACTATGAAAGGGATTTCAGGGGTGATTGTGGAAGGAGCCATAGTCGGTGGGCCTTTGAGAACTAGCTTTCTATTAACTCGTCTTCTTTTTCCACTTAACTCATTTATAGCTTTTATAAAGGACCAATGGAGTAGAGGTTTTACAGTTGTCCCGGTTGACAAGTATATCATATTTTTTGATAATGGGGTTTGAGACAATTATTACTCTAGAAGTTGTAGGGCCTTTGATGACTACAAAGGAAAAGGAGTTGGACAATACCTTATCCTTGTTTTCCATCCTATAAGTCGATCTCTAAATTTATCTTTCTCTTCATGACTTAGGTGATATTTTATGATTTTTTTATATCTTTCTCATAGTTTTCGAATTCACTCCAAGTATTGTGTCTTTTATCTTACTCCAAAGGTGAGCTAGCATTTCTATTTTTTTGTGATCCATGCTACTTGGGGATTCCTATTTTCTTCCCTAAACCACTTTTTGTATTGATCATATGGAGCCATGTTAACAATTTAAATTAGTTCTTGAACACGCCTAGAACTGCTAAGTGGTTGTGTGTGCAAGTGATACAAATATATAAAATAAAATGTACAAGAATGCATGCATGAGTGTATATCAATGTAACAATTTAAATTAGTCCTTGAACACGCCTAGAAACGTTAAGTGATTGTGTGTGCATGTGATACAAATATCTAAAATGAAATGTACAAGAATGCATGTGCGAGTGTATATCAATGTCCATGTGTGAAACATATAAGAGTGCTTTACACTACGTGCATAGTGTATAGAAATACTAACTACATTTCTCACCACATGCAAATTAAGATTTAAACTAAACAAACAATTTTGGTAAACCCATTAGGTGTCATCGGGCATGCTAAAAGAGAATCGTATGTAATGTTTTGGTCCCGTATGACCTAGATCCATGATATGATACTCTTAATAAGAGAAAAGAAATGAGAAGTAATTAATGGGTAAACTTGAAAAGTGGAATACCTATTAACGCTCTCCTCTTAATGTGTGATGTGGATCCCATTGGATTCTTTTTGTCAAAGTACTTCTTGTTTTGCTTAGCAAGCATCAATCTCCCATGCTATCAAGGTTCCTCGCTCGAGTAAATCCGAATTCTTTGAATATTTGGTGAGCTTCACATGAGACTTACTGCAAGACTAGGAGAAGTGGGGTTTTCGAATTAGGAAAGATGAAAATTAACTGGGTTTGGGTTTAAGTTTAAGAATGGATTCGTAATTGGATTTGGGTAGGGCTCAATCGGATCTAACTCAAAATCAGATTTTATGTTGGGTCAGATCCAATTAAAAAATGGGTTTGGTTTGGAAAGGAAGCGGGATTTAGATAGTTGAGCAAGATTGGGCCTAGATGGAAACCCAACTGAATGAGTCATTTTTGTAATGGGTTGAGATGGATCAGATTGAACAAAGAAGAAAAGGGGTTTGATTTGAAAATGATCCGAGGTGAGGCTAATAGATCGGATCTGGATGGGCTTCGGTTCAATCCAAAATCTTGTAATGACAAAGCGGATTTTATTTGGACTCAAGGAGAAATGGATCAGGCTTAGACAACCAGACCCGATCCAGTTTGTTGCTTTTAGTAAAGTGGTGAACTAGGGCACGTATGAGAGAATGTTTCAGGTGCAAAGCAAAGGGGAAAACGCAGAGGGATGATGGTGGCCAAACAACTGAGCGTTGAGTGGCAGGGACAGTGGTCGAAGGTGCAGTGTTGGTCGGGCTTGTCGGTGGTGGGGATAGAGGTTTCAGCCAATGGTGGTAAGGTAAGACTTTTCCCCTCTCCATGGAGAAGAGGGAAAGAGTGTGTGTCACACCCACATGAGTCGCGACTATGACCCGAATCGATACCACATGACCGCTCCTCGCACAAATATTCTTGCTCATCCATATAATCTAATAAAAGACAAAATAAAATGTCATACTTAAATATATCAATATCACTTAAATGATCGTAAATGGCAAACAAAGACAACTATAGCAAAATTCTAGCTAATAAAATGTCAGACTTAAATATATCAATATCTATCAGTCTAGTTAATCTATTCAAAATGCTACGGGGCTCATCGATATAATCTCCAAAAGTCTACAAAAATCTAAGCAAACTAAGTTTAACCATCTCTCTTATATCATACCATCTTGAAATGCAACTTGATCTATCTACTACTCAGTACTATATGATAGGGTTAGTTCTGACCCATAACTCAATATAAAAGTTATATATTTTTTAACATAATTTATGGAAGTTTCATAAATTTTTCATAATAAAATAATATTCACATTTCAAATCATATTTTCAAATTTATACTCATACTTTCTCACACACATCAATCAATTACTATAAGTATAGCCCATATTGTGTCCACCCCAAGACCATAGGAGTCTTCCGGCCCTTCCTTGGGTGACCTTAGTCACTCCATCCATGACATTCAAACCACACTGACTCTCATGGTAGAGTGATCAGGAACACACTCGATAGTCACCCCAAACCTGAACGCTCAAGGGGACCTAAAAGTCTATAGAGACCTCTCATAAATCACACAAGTACTGCTTATTTATTAACACATCATTATATTTTAAAATCAATTACATCTTATCACATTCACAAGTTCACATTTGGATCCACATATCTAAATTCATGTCCACACAATGTTCAAATATAATTTTTATATCAAAACATATTCTTTATCAACTAGGTCATAAACAAGTTTAATTCAAAAGCTTACCAAATAACCCATAATTTCAAACATCATTTAAGAACCATCAATAATATATTTAACAATCATACATATTTAAATTCATCCAAAACAAGAAAAATCACTTATATCATGGTTCTATTAAAGAATGCATAACCCCCTGTTTTTGTAGGGGATCTTTCTCCATTTGTGTAAGAGATAAAAAATATAGGAGAAATACTTTGAATGCCTTTCCTCTTTGAAGTCATTCATGGCTGCCGCTGTTTATCTCTGTTTGCAGGGATTGTTTGTGCATAGGTGGTCTTGGCTGCATCTTTGTTTGTAGAGATTGTTTCTTTGCAGGTGGTTGCTTGTCTTGTCTTTTTTTCAAGGACATGTGAACTTTGTTGGAACCAAGCAACATCACTTTATTTTGAATTTTGATTTGGTCTTGTATTCAAATCCGATCCAGTTTGTATCTATATTTTGTATTTGAACCCCGATATAGACTGTAATTGTATTTGATCTAGTTAGTATATGAATCCAATCCAATTTGCATTGGTATGTTGTATTTGGATCTGATCCATCCATGATTGTATTTGATCTGGTCTCTATTTATATTTGATTCAGTCAGTATTTGAATGTGATCCAATTTGCATTAATATGTTGTATTTGGTCCAATCCAATCCGATTCAATTTGTATCAGCTTCTTATTTAGTATGCGGTTCTTCGGTGTTTACAACTGACATCCCATAAAGAGCACTGGAAGGTGATCTCTTCCTCAGCTTTATTTCCAAATTCTCATTTTCAGCAGAACATGTTACAAGTTGAGGTTACATGGGACCAAATATTTGCGCACACTAACCATATATTGTCTCATGAAACTTTTTTTCTCAATGAATCCAAATGTGCACACCTTGAGAATGAAACTCATATATTGTCTCATGTATGGTTAAGAGCTCTGCCAGGTGGACTAATGCCCTAAGTGCAAAACAATGGATGAGAGACTGATAGCAAGTTATGCATGCAAATAATTTATTATAAAGGAGCATGTAAAACAAGTTTTAAGATAAATTCTCCATCTTCCTCTTCCTTTGTTATGAGTACAGGTACAAGAGGAGCTTTTTTGGGCCACAAGGGAGAGCAGTAGTTGCTTGGCCTCTTCCAACCCCTCTTTTTAAGATATCTCCTCGAACTCTGTCCCTCTCTCTCTCTTTTCCTTTTCGGTGAAGGTGAGAGTGTAGGAATGATGAATCAAGTAGTTTTGTACTCATAGGGGCCTTTCTATACGTGGAAGATGTGCAAGTGCTCGCGTACCCGAAAAAAGGTCGAAGTGTTTCTTATGGTAATTAGTTATGTTTTTTATGGTGCTTTTGCAAAGCGATAGGTTTCCATCCGTATTATGTTCTTTCCCTATTATCTACTAAGAGTTTATATATTTTTTTACTTTAAAAGATCTCTTGTTCTTTATTTATATTGTTCTTTGATGTTATATTGTCACATTGAGCTCCTTTAACCTTCTTGCTTCATGAACGAAGTTCCTATCTTTTAGTGGACATAAAATAAGAGTTTTCAAAAAAGTTTTAATAAGGACATACATGTAATATTTACTTTATGGCCTTCAATTTTCTGCCTAAGTTCCATAATTGAGATTTTTTATTAGTCTATGGTGTAAGTTTAGCTAAAGAGTTTTCCATAACTTTAGAAATTGTCATATAAAGTGAACTTCCTCTCCTTTTTTTTGTTTTACAATGGAAGGTTGAGTGAACTTTCTCTCCTATTTTTTTTCTTTTGTTACTGGGAGGACAAAGATGTGTGTGTGCACGCCCAATAGTCAAACTTGCAACTAACATCATGCGAGTGAAGAACCTCCACTAAACGAGCTAATGCTCCGAGTTCAGTTAACTTCCTCTTTATTTTTGTTACAATACAGAGATCGAAGCTAGGTATGCATGCCTCAAGTTTCGAATCCAGAATCTGTATTTGAGTCGAGAGCCCCCACTAGGTGGGCGAACGCCTTGAGTGTGGTGAACTTCTTATTTTAATCTTTTGTTACAACAGGATGCCAAAGCTAGGTGTGTAAACCCCAAAACCTAATTCATGCCAGGCGCCATGTGTAGTTGAGAGCTCTACTAGGTGGACTAAACACCCACAGTGCAAAATAAGATGGACGGAACTTTGAGGGAAAGTTATACATGTAAATGATTTATTATAAACCTACATGTGAAACATGTTTTAAAAAACATTATACATAATACTCTAATAAGGGCATACATGTAACATTTGGTTTATAGCCTTCAATTTCTCCCTAATTTCTATCATTAAGATTTTCTTGATATATTCAAGATGGGTTAGGCATAACCCGACCGGATTACAGAAGGATTGGGTTAGGCATAACCCAACCAGATTAGACAAGGATTTACAGTATTTGAAAAGGACCACCATTCGACTGATCTTGTGAACAAAATAAAAAGAAACAAGGCACTCATCTACTTTTCCAACATAATAAAAGAGAGAGGTACCCAATCACAATGCAATAATTAACTAAAAAGAGAGGCAACTTTCTTTGCTTCCCTTCCAAGCAAAACAGATCAATAGATGCTCAACTTCTACTGATTAGAAAGAAATAGAGTATATTTAATAGAGTAACTATCCCAATATCTTAGACTAATAATTGCAAAAACTCCATGTATGTAACAGGTACTGTCAAGAGGTGGTATACCATTAGCACACAAAGCTCTATAACAACATCGGCTACCGGCAGATAATTTTTCCTGTATCGCAAACTTCTGCAATTTGTAAATCAAAACCAGCCACCTTGCACCATGTTTCATCTCTAGTTGATCATGGTAGAGAGTTTTGTTGAAGAAGAGGCGTCGCCTTCACATATTGCATCCTCTTCCTCATCTTCGTTGCCTAATCTTAGTAATACTTCTTGTATTTTATTCGTTGATGTACATTAGAGTGTCCCTGTTTGGCTTTCTATTAAGTGACGTCTTTTTCGAGGAGGTTTCACAAGGAAGCAATCTTTTTTTGAGAGCAAAAAGAGATTGTTCGTATATGTTGTCTGCAACTCCCTTCTCTTTCTATTTATCCTTGCTTTCTTTTTCTTCCTCGGATATACATTTGAGCCAAGTGAAACGGCTCCATGCTTGTGTTGCTCTTTGGTTTTGTTGCTCTTTGGTTTCTTTTGTAAAATAATAACTGATATTTTAATTAAGAAAAATATTTTTATTAAAAAAGAAATGGTGCATGCAATATGGAAGGGGCTTCTTTCTTTATTGCATGCCATTATGATGGAGGCCTTATGACCACTCATAAACGGAAGTTATCCTCTCCCATTGGTCATATGAGCTGAATCATAATAAAATGGTTTTCTCTACAATTTAGTTGTTTTTCCAATTATACTAAAGTATACCTCCCATGAGTTATCCCGTTATGCGATTTTTTGTAATCAACACGCTTTTTCTACATAATAACTCATGTCAATGTTTCCACAACTAAAAATCCTAAACATATCTTAACCCCATATTGGTAATATGTTTAGCAAACAATATCTATCATATCCTCGGTAGGAAGGTAAGTAAATGATATTTCATTCTTTTGTACCATATCATGTACATAATGATACTTTACCATTATATACTTGTTTCTTGAGCTATCAACTCTACTCTTTAGAGTTATAGTTGTTGTATTGTCACATTAAATGATAGCGGCTCATTGGCTATATCCAACTTCAAATTATGAATGAATGAACTTATCTAAATGACACTCGTTGTAGCTATACTACAAACAATATACTTAGCCTCTTCTCTATGCAATGCTATACAACCTTGCTTCTTGTATGAACAAGCAACAACACCTTCAAACAAGAAAATTTGACACAAGGTTGATTTGTTGTCATCTTTGCACCTAGCAAATTCAGCATTTGAATATTCAATAATTTCTAATTCATCTACCTAATAGCATATTTTCAAGTCTTTTGTTCCTTTTAAATACCTCAAAATTCTCTTTATAACAACCCAATGCTGCAAACAAGAATTATTTTAATATTTACTCACGAGACCAATTGATATCATGTCTCATACATAATATAACATGCATTAAGCTACCAATAACTTGAGCATAAGGAACATTAGATTTTTCTTGTCCTTCACCAGGACAATTAACTTTACTAAGCTTGACCCCTTTCGCAATAAGTGTGTAAGCAACCTTGCAATCACCAATTTTAAATTTTTTGAAGATATAATCAATATATCTATCTTGACTTAGACATAATAGTCTAGATGCTCTATCATGGGCAATCTTTATACCCAAGATATAAGAAACATTTCCTATATCTTTCATCTTAAATTTAGAGTTTAACCATGACTTAGTCTTGACAATCATATCATTGTCATTACTGATCAATAGGATGTCATCTATATATAATGATAATATGACAAAGTGGCTCCCACAATTTCAGACATAGACACAGTGATCTAACTGATTCGCTACAAACCCAAGTTCTATAATGCCATTTGAAAAAGTCAAATACCATTGACGAGGTAATTGCTTTAGGCTATGTAGGAATTTCTTCAACCTATATATCATATCCTCGTGACCTTTAATTACATAGCCTTTAGGTTGTTTCATGTAAATAATTTTATTAAGGTCGCTATTTATAAAATCAATCTTTATATCTAGCTAATGTAAATCCAAATCATATAAAGCAGTAATTTCCAAAATTATCCTTATGGATGCAAATTTCACAACAAAAGAATATGTATCAACATAGTCAATTCCTTTTTTTGCAACCAACCTATTATATCCTCGTTAACTTTATATTTTTCTTTCAATGCCCATTTACAATTAATTACCTTCATTTCTTTTAGCAAAACAGTCAACTCCCACACTTGGTTTTTCTTAATGGAATTAATTTATTCATCCATTTCTTTTATCCAATCTGGTGATTCAAATGAGCTCATGAAATTCTGATAACTTAGATTATCAAAAACCTCATCTAAATAAACTAAATAATATGTATTCTCAGCTAAATAAGTATGATAGCCTTATAGGTAGGATGGATGAGCGAGCAATCTCTTGTGTGTAGTTTCAATGGTCATTTGGTATAAATCATTATGATACACTAAACTTCTTCAAAATAATATGTATTCTAGAAAATCATCATTTGGTGTAGTTTATAAGGAAAGGTCACTTGGTGTAGTCTTATGACCACTTAGTCAACCTAAGGTCTTTATGATAGAACTGATATTCTTTTAATTTTTTTGGATATCCTATAAAGATACACTTCAAAGATCTATTGTCTAGCTTATCTCTAGACTAGTCTAAGATCTTAACATATGCTATGGAGCCCCATCCCCATAAGTGACTAAGGTCTACCAAACCATAATTCATTCATTATAGTGGATACAACCTTATAGAGAACTCTATTTAAGATATACATGGTTGTAGATATTGCTTATCTCTAAAATATTTTTGGTAGAGAAGCATATCTTAACATTGACCTTGCATATTTACTAAGGTCATGTTATATTGTTCATCTGCACTATTTTATTGAGGTATTTTGGGTATTATATTTTGTCTAATTAGATAGAAGAAGAGTTTGATACTCTAAACGGTTTCTTTAAAGAGATTTTCCTAGAAGAAATCGAGATGAATATCATTGTATCTCATCTCTTTAGTTGTTCATCTCCTTTTTATATTAGTCTAGCATTTTCTTATGTATTCCTATTTTTGGCTTTCTGTTTCAACCTACACAAGTGACTACGAGGTTCTCATTTGCTTTAATAAAGTAAAACCATTTTATTTAGAATATTTTATCTTTACATCAAATGTATCTTGTGAAATCAAGGATGAGAGCCCTTCTTTCTTGATTTCATAGGTGATAATTATCAAGGCCGAAAGTGGCTACTCGATAACTTACATCTCCCACTTGGTCACTTGAGCCGAATTATGATACACTAGTTTCCTTTCACTATTTTATGAATTTCCAACTTGTACCATTTTGAGTTGCAAGAGAATTGCAATTAATACATGTTATGCAATTTTTCGTAATCAACGTGTTTGTCCTTCATAACAATCATATAATGTATTTTCACACTAAGACTCTAGGTATATCTGAAACTCATGTGTGTAACATGCTTCATAAATAAATATTCAAAAGTGCCTTTAGTCAAGGGGTCAACCAACATGTCTTTAGTTGGCATATAAGATATTGATATCTCATTTCTTTTAATCTTATCATGAAGATAATGATATTTAACCATTACATGCTTACTTCTAGAGCTATCAGCTCGACTTTTAATCAGAGTAGTTACTGTATTATTATCATAATAAATGATAGTTGGCTCATTGCCTATATCTAACTTCAAATCATGTATGAAGCGGTTTATCTAAACGACACTAATTACAACCATACTGAAAGAAACATACTCAGTTTCTTATGTACGCAATGTTATAGAACCTTGTTTCTTCCAATCCCAAGAAACACAACCACCTCCAAATTAGAATATTTGATCGGAGATTGATTTGTTGTCATATTTACTCTTAACAAAGTCAATATCTGAGTAACCTACCACTTTTAATTCATTAACATGGCAACATACTTTTAATTCTTTTGTTCCTTTCAAGTATCTTAAAATCTTTTTCATAGCAACCTAGTACTGCTAACTAAGATTACTTTGATATCTACTTACTAGACTAACAATAAAGTTGATATCTGGTCTTATACATAACATAATATACATCAAGCTATCCACTGTTTATGCATAAGAAATATTAGGCTTATTTTGTTCCTCACGATGACAATCAAGTTTACTTAGTTTGACCCCTTTAGCAACAAGTATACTTATAGGTTTGTAATAACTCATTCTAAATTTCTTAAGGATATAGAGTTCAACCATGACTTGATTTGACAATCATCTCATTGTCATTTTCAATCAACAATATGTCATCTACATATAAAGATCTAATAACAAAATGATTTTTTCTATTCCAAACATGTACAAAGTGGTCAAGTTCATTAGCCACAAACCTAAGTTTTAATATGGTATTTTGAAAAGTCAAATACCATTGACGAGGTGATTGTTTAAGGCCATATATGTATTTCTTCAACCTATATACTTTATCTTTCATGCCTTTAATAACATATCTTTCTTATTGCTGCATATAAATGATTTCATTTAAATTATCATTTAAAAATATAGTTTTATATTAATCTCATGCAATTACAAAAATAACAAGAATAATCCTTATAAAACAAATTTTACAAGAGAATATATACTTACATTATCAAACTCTTCCTATTGCAAAAATCTATTTGTAACCAACATTACCTTAAACTTATCGATTGATACATTGACTTTATATTTCTTTTTAAGAACTCATTTACAACTTATGACTTTCCTTCCTTTAGGAAAATATGTCAACTCTCATACTTAGTTTTTCTCAATGGATTCAATTTCTTCATTCATACCATTTTCTCAATTTGTTAATTAAGATGAACTAATAGCTTGCTAATAAGTCAAGTTATTAGTTAACTCATCTAAATTCACTAAATTATAGATTTCTTTTGCAAGGTAAGTGTGATAATCCTTTAAATAGGACGGTGTGTTCCTAGGTATTTTATGTCCACTTAAAGTTTCAATTAGAACACGAAGGTCATTTGAATTACTATCCATCAATTCAAATGATGTATCCAGATCTACTAGATCATTTATCATCATTTTCAAGGATATCATTTTTAGTATATTATAAGAATTCGACCTCCTTAGTTTCTATTAAACCATGGTCCTTGTTATAAAATCTATATCCCTTAGAATCTTTTGGATATCTAATAAAAATATATCTAAGGATCTACTATTAAGTTTGTCTCGGACTGATCAAGGATCTTTATATGGATACTAAATTACCACCTCCTTAGATGATTAAGGTTTGGTTTTTTGCCTAACCATGTCTCATATGATATAGAGATTACAACCTTATAAGGTATTTTATTTAATATATACATGGTTATAAATACTGCTTTTCTCAAAATACTCTAGGTAGGGAAACATCTATTGATATGGACCTAATCATATTCAATAGGGTCCTGTTATATATTGCACCTATATAATTTTGTTGAGGTGTCTTGGGCTTGACATTTTATTTTAAAATAACAAAGTTTTTATAATATTCAAGAAATTTTATAGTAGTGTATTCACCACTTTTGTCTGATCTTAAGACTTTAACGATATGCCCCAATTGATTTTAAATTTCTTGCTTATATTCTTTAAATATATCTAGTGCCTTAGATTTATGTGATACGAAATACAAATATTCATATCTCAAACAATCATCTATGAAAGTTATAAAAAAATCTTCTTACAATAAGACCTTACCTTGAAGGGTCCACATATGATTTCTAATAAGATTGTTGCCCTAATAATTTCTTTAGGAAAGAGTTTTCTTATCATTTTACTTTGTATACATGCTTCATACTTATTAAAAGTGTTTCTATAAAACCCATACAATAAGTCAAAATTTACTAATTTTCTCAACTTACTCAAACTTATATGTCTTAGTCTTTTATACCATACATTCATATTAATAATAAAAGCACAATCAATATAAGTAGTAAAAGATGATTTTAGAAAAACAACAAGGGTAAATATGTAACTTCATCCCTTATATGAAATTGAAATTTTCACAAAATGATAGAACAGGAAAACCAACCTCAAGGTTTTTCTATAAATTCACAACCAAAAGTCTCGACAAAACCATAATTTTATTGTCCCGACCGTTTGAAGGCTTTAATACCAATGACAAATGCATAAGCGAACCAGATTGTGCAGAAGCGGAAGATGGAAGAAGAGTTTGATGTTGTAAACGGTTTCCACAAAAAGTTTTTGTCAGAAGAAAATCGAGATGAATATCATTGTATCTGGTCTTTTTAGTTATTCATCTCTTTTTTATATTAGGTTTGTATTTTTTTCTGTATTATCATTTTTGGCTTTCCGTTTCAGCTTACACAAATGGTTGCGAGATTCTCGTTTATTTTAATCATGCAAAACTATTTTATTTTGAAATGTTTTATATGTATCTAAAATAAAATGACCATTCGATAACTTACAAGGGCTTAACACACTCGGCTGCCGCCTTAGTGTGTTTCTCCAAGTCATATAAAGCATGGTATCCGAAAGCCCAAAGGACCGTGCGTAATCTGGTTCAACGCCATGTTGGCCGAGTTGGGGAAAAGCTTTCCTGGTGCTGGTTTTCTCCATTGACAATGCTCCCAATATTGCTTTAAGGAGAACAATTACCAAAAACACTTGAACAAAAAGATCCTACTTCACTTCCAAACAACAATCTCAAAAGTTTTCTGTGAAGAGCTCAATCTTCTACAGTCAACAAGGAATGACACGATGCAAACACGACTCGGAACACGAAATTCCCACCCTTTTCCCAACACGAAACTAATGCTTGTTTTCATGGCGGATTCTGTTAAGGGTTCGACGTCTGACGCGTTTGCGGTCCACTAACCAGATGATGATGCAAAGGGAAAAGAAGGGCCGCGGTATATTCTTGACATATTCTGCGTTGGCCTGTTGGTATTCGGTGGCAAAATTTTCTAAAGAGACGAAATGAATATTTGATCATTTATGACGAAAACACCCTTTTCTCAGAAACAGAGTTGCCCAACGTTCAAGCAGTATGAAAAACCATGTAAACCTTGAAAGAAACCATGCGCAGCACAAAGATCAATAGCTCACCTTGTTAGAGGCTCCATTCACAAGTTTGAACTCGACTGTATAAAAGAAAAGAAGAGATCATGCATGTGCGTCCTCACAAAAAACTTTGAGTTATATTGTATGGATCTTGTCGTAACATGAGTATAATAAAATTGTTCTTCATCATTTTTTTATATATATTTTTAATTTTTTTTAAAAAGTAACGATCCAATAAATATATATATATATAAGAGAGAAGAGGGGGTTACGTACAATTGGTTTCGCTTTTGGGTTGTATTGGTCATGTCACTCTCTCTGCTCGATAAAATAGGTTTAAATTTTCTAAAGCTCGCTAAAATAGGTTTAAATTTTCTAAACTAGTTTTGCGTATTATTCATATAAAAAACACCAGTTAGGAGGAGGCAAGTTAAGTTGTTGTCGCTCAACTTTAATCAAAACACCACCTTTTTTATAAGACAAATTGTTTGAGGCAACAAGGTTTTGACTTAGTCCATCGTTTGCTTCACAAATGAGTCTATCACGTCACGGAAGTGTGCAATACATCCTTGAATGATGAATCAAACTAGACCGTTTTTGTGTTGTTTTGGTTCGGAATGCTACAGTGAGGCAGACCACTACCACATGGATGCCCCTGGGCATCAAACTAGTGACATTAGCCTGAAAGGTTCTTTGGAGTCGCCCAGCTAGCCATGGCTGCCACGGTTCCTTGTGTAATCAAAGTCCTCAAGCTTGAAGCTTCTCAACAGCAATCCGGCCACTCCAACTTGACTCTGTCGTGCCTCTTTGCGTGTCCTTTTATACACAAAATTGCACAATAAAATAACATTGTCATGTCGTTACAACGTGTCTCTGTCACGTTCGTATCCCACTTGAAGTGTTTGGCATTTTTAAGAAACATAAGGAGGGTGGATGTTCGTAATTTGAAAGACAGAGGACGGTCCATCGTATTCGTATAGCAACGGTGAAATTTTGGGGTGTCCATGTCTTTTGCCTAAAAGTTGGTTGAGCTAACGGTAAACTTCACGAGTATATTGAGACCCAAGGTGGGATCCGAGACGACGCCTCTCTCTCTCTCTCTCTCTCATGTTAGAATCAGAATGCATTTCGACAGTTCTAATGTTTGTTTTGCGTGAAAGTGTAGCGTTGATCCTGAGAGGAACGCACTCATTATCTCTTTCTGTAAGTTAACGACTGATGTTTTTCATTCTTTTCGTTTATTATGTTGCTTTCGGAATGGAAGTTAACCAAAGTTTCTAAGAAGTGTTGATTCGTTCGAGCACTTACTTTGTAACTAGATTTCCTTTTAGGCTTGAAGCTTGTCGTGTATGCTCTCAATCGTTCACTAACCTTGGATTGGTGGAAACCTTCTAATGAAACTCTGAATACGTTTGGATGTATAGCTTTTGCCTTTTTATTTCAACTCCATTCGTATTTATGTTGGTTTCATGGAGTTCTATTGCGAAGAACCGATATTGGTTTCGTGAGTAACGAAAGGATTTGTCAGATTTTAGCTATAGCTATCTCCCTCTGACGAATTGTTTTTGATGGTATAGGTGTGGTGACGGTTTTTTAACCTCCTATGCCTCTAGTGATTACTAAAAATTTTCTGTCTTGGTGCTATGGATTGTTTGGCACTAATGAGAAATCCAATGTATTTAAGCAATTTTTTTCTTCCACAAAGATCAAATTTAAGTTACCATTTCTCGTGGATAGAGTGTTGTTAGAGTGAAATATGATCCCCATAGTTGTTCTTTTTTCCTGTTATGATTGATGAGAAACAGGTGTTGAATAACTTGACTTTTATATACTATTATCTAATTTTCTATTTGTTGGAGGCACCGCTGTTGGTCGTGGAATAGGGGCGCCCTTCCTCACATGAAACTTCACTGTGAATTCTTTTTGTTGTTTATATGTAACTGTGTACTTTTTAAACCGAAGTATAATATTTATATAAATGTGGATTCGATTAACAATGCCTTGTTTTGCTTGTACTGCACTCTAAGTGAGTTTTCCCGCCGTCTCCGATGCATGCTCATTATTATATGATGCTAGACTTAGTAATTAAATAATATTTCACCGACATGGTGCATTATTTATATTTAATGCTCTACGTTTGATATATTGGAATTTTCTAATTACAACATGTAATCTGCAAATCTTAAAATGAAAAAAAACATGTAAGGAAGACTTAAGATAAGATCGGTTCTATGGTCTGCCTACTCTTTGTTGCATTTGTAAAGGATCAGAAGGAGAGTTGGATTTCAACCACCTCAATCTCTTCATAAATTATATGTGAATCTTCAAAAGTGAATCCCAATCCTTCTGAAGCTTTCTTGCCGATCTTTGGATAAAACAAGGAAGCACAACCTAACTCAAGATAGAACATTAATCTCACGTTGAGCTATAAGATGTATGTAGACGTGCCTTTCATATCTGTGCATGTATTGAATGTGTGTGCATACTTGTTTTCTGATAATATGGGAACTTGTTCTTTTATTTTGTTTCTGTAATTGTAGCTTCTGTTATCATCTAGATTCTCTTAGGTGCTTGACTGAATTTGTCTTAGATTGATGCTGGGAAAACATTATTGATGAATAAGTAAGTATGCAGTATCATCTTTTCCTAATATTGTTATTATTCCTTTGGCAATTTGTCCTCCATAATTAAACTGAAGAAAGTGATCTTGAGAGGTTTCTAGTCGAACCACCAGGTATAGAATGGCTAGGACACTCATCCCTAAGCTTTATATACAGAATTTCAGCTTATGCATGGACTTGTTGCTTAGTTTGACTGATTGACAACCTCTCCTGCGGTTAGAGTTGAAGGAATTAACAACCTCAGCCATGGGAATCAAACCCTGGCTGCCTGTTTTGATGGCCAACTCCTCTTCCATTTATGCCAACACCGGCCCTGCAGGGTGAAGTCATCCTGAATTCCTACTCTTTTTCTGTTCTGACAAGCCTAGAGATTTGAGAAGCCAGAATATTTATGAATCAATAATTAATTGTAGTTCGTATTGGTAAGAGCTTCCATGCGAGGATTTCTTTGGTCTAACTACTAACGAGTGATTGGAAGAGGCTTCATCACTATGTAATACTTCCAAAATGCATAACATTTTCTTTTTCAAAACAATATGCACATATGAGAGAGCTTCAAATAAATGATCTTTTCTTGAAGTTTGTAGACATCAACTGGTTGATTTTCCTTATTTTCAGCTTGTTGAATGGGTATTGACCCATACAAGAACAACTAGGATTCCATCTTCTGGTTCCAAGTCATCCTTTGTTTGATTTATGCACTGCAGCATGTAGGTGTATCTGGATAACTCTATATTTCTGGATATAATGTATCTTGACTAGCGTTATGCAGTTGAAACGAGGTGCCTTTTTCCATCTCAACGACTTAAGTTTTTATAATATTTGATAGAAAACGTATGGAGTCACAAAAACATTCACAAACCCAATGGTTTCTTGTGTTCATTGGTTTTTTGGATAAATATTTTATTTTATTTGCTATAGTATGTAGAAGAGTCCTGGCATTGTGAACCTGAACACCTTAAGTTTTTGAGGGATTTTGTCAAAAACGTATAGAGACACCAAAACATTCACAAACACAATGGTTTCTTGGGTTTTGGTTACTGTATAAATCTTTTATTTGCTACAGTAAGTAGCAGAATCCTGGCACTATGAACTGCTCACTCGTGTTCTGTGGTTTTAATGGCTGTCTATTAATCAT
Source organism: Brasenia schreberi (assembly GCA_036023115.1). Lineage (NCBI taxonomy): Eukaryota > Viridiplantae > Streptophyta > Magnoliopsida > Nymphaeales > Cabombaceae > Brasenia > Brasenia schreberi. The sequence continues at coordinate 23,219,164 of JAYKKT010000090.1, forward strand.
CTTCTAATCCTTCTGCTCATGCTATATCACTTGTTCATTAGTTATAGTTATATTTATAAAACACTCATGATATATACACATGGCATGACTAATTTAACATTATCAATCTTTGTGTCATGTATCATTGATTCGTATAAAGCTTAGTGGAGCCACTCTGTTTAAGTTCTTAACACATTCTAAACTTGATAATATTCCTTGCTTTTTCTATTTGTCAATGGTAAATAAGTACAGAGTTGCCCACCGTGTTGATTGTGTAGCAGGACAGAGATATCTCAATGTAATGAATTTTATGCTAATTAGGTTAGGCTAATGAAAGACTGGTTGTCTACGTTTCTGTGATGTAGGTTTTGTAAGGCTATCATTACAAGTCGGAGTGTATACCTGAATGCTACTATGCGATCTTTCTTGCTATTTATTACCTGTCATTATGAGAATTATCTACTCATCATCATGAATTGCTGATGTAACCAGCTAAGCTTCTCCACCACTTCCCTTCCCTTCCATTTCCATAGCTCAGTGTCCTTGTTCCCTTTTATCATCTGATGGACTTAGCCGACCATGAGTTGAAACCCTCCTTCCTTTCATTGGATTGCGGACTTATGGTGAGTACCTGCTCAGTTTGACATGCCCAAGTATGTGTAGAGTGAAGTGCCCAAGGTGGCATTCGGTCACAAGCAACAATGCGTGTGTGAGCACCCCTGGCACACTCATGCTCGAGTGATGTGAATGTCACGTTGAAGAGCTAAGTCACGCAAACACTTCTAAGAGGTGGAGTGTCGACCTCAACATGGGTGCGACACCGACACCGACACCGTATCGGTGCGGCGTGACAAAAAAATGCAAAAAAAAAAATTTTTTTTTTTGTAACTCACGGTTCTGCCATTTATTGTGTATTTATCATGGAGAACCCGATCAAAGAGGGAGTAATCCGTGAAGATGATGAAACCGAAGCCTCTTAGTCGACTCGTAACCTTCTCTCCCATGATGACCACCTGAGTTACCTCACCATAGTTTCCAAAATGCTCCTTCAGCTTGTCTTCCATCATCTCCCATGAAACTTCGCCGATGAACGTAGAAAAATATCTCAACGCGAACCTTCGTCACTTCCTTTTGTTTGGATATTCTACGCTTCAAAATCTAATATCGATTTTGAAGTTCGGGTCTTTTTGGATAAATGGGTCCGGATAGTAAAGATTGATTTGTGTATTATGATGAAATTAGTAGTTGTTTATAGTTTATGTGTTTTGCTTTAATATAAAGTTGTGTACTTGCTATTGTCATATACTTATGTTAATTGATGTCTCACTTGTTGTAGCTTGAATATTATATATAATATATAATATTATATACCCTAGTCGCGTTGCCGCACCCAAAATTTTTTAAATTTGCCGTATCCCGCACCCGTACCCGTGACATAGTTGAAGAGCCCAAGTGCATCCTTGTTCATCTCTATATGTGCTTTTTGCTAACCTTGTCCGGTCCTTTAACAGAGTGTAGTAGACTTATGCTTTTGTTGCCTCTTTCCTCTATCAAGATCAGAAGCAAGCATTCTCCAAGACTTGAGTAAAATCGGTGTTGGCTCTTTCATCTCATTTTGTTAAATAAACCGATCTACTAACTTTCCTTTTGTCGCCTTCATCATGTTTGGTCAAAGAAGACATGGCTAAAGAAAAGAGAAAAGGATACTGTATTATACCACAAAGAATTGTCTTTGACGGAGAAAATGATATTTCTAAACAACAGAATAAAAGATACTTCTATTATACCATGAAATGTAGCTTTTCTTGGAGGGCTTTTGGGGTATTACTATTCGGTAGTTGATTCTCTCCTTGTATGCTGATGTGTGGTTCTCCAGTAAACAGATTGCTGCAAACCTTTTGAGTGCACTTTGTCGTGCTCTTTCTCATATCTTGCTGAAACAAGCACCTACATGTGATCAGTCTGAAACAAAGCAAAATGCGTTTTCTTGTATTTGTTTGTATGAAGTAGAATTTATGATTAGTAATTAGTGTCATGCTACTGATTGAATGTTCTTCGGTCATCTTGCACTGTCACCTGTCTAATGCTTTCGACTTTCAACATACATGTGATGAACAATAAAGCACATGGTGTTCCTCTAGTGCCTTGTAACATGAATTCAACCAAATGATCAAACTTACATTCCAGATATTTTGTCTTTGTCCTACTAAGTCGGAGGCCTTTGCTTTCTAATGTTTCTCTCCATAGTTCTAATTTTCTATTAACTTTTTCCTTAGACTCCTCCACTAACACAATGTCATCTGCAAATAACATACACCAAGGTACTTCATCTTTAATATGTTTTGTTAACTCACCAATCACCATTATAAATAAGTATGGACTTAAAGTTGATCCTTGATGTAACCCAATATTAACTTCAAAGAAGTTTGTCATTCCTTCATGAGTCCTCACACATGTTTTTGCAAGGTTCTTCAAAAAACCTCTCTCGGTACCCTATCGTAAGCTTTTTCTATATCAATAAATATCATGTGAAGGTCTTTCGTTTTTGCTCTAAAATGTTCTATAAGACGTCTCAAAAGGTGAATCGCTTCAATAGTAGATATGCCTGTCATGAATCCAAATTGGTTCTCTGTTGTACTTGATACTTGTCTGAACCTATGTTCGATAATTCTTTCCCGTAATTTCATAGTATGACTCGTTAACTTGATACATCGATAATTCGTACAATTTTGAATGTCTCCCTTGTTCTTATATATGGGTATACGTATACTCGCTCTCCATTCCTCGGGCATCTTTTGATTTCTCCATATTTCATTAAATAGTCTTGTGAGCCAAGTGATTCCTATTTCTCCTAGTATTTTCCAAACTTCTATAGGAATATTGTTTGGTCCTTCCGCTTTACCACCCTTCATATGTTTAAGAGTCTCTTTTACTTCATTCTTTTGAATAAGAAATTATAGTGTATATACTTTTCTGATTTGGCTAACTCTCCTAAGTTAATACTAACATCTTTATTTTCATTAAAAAGTTTATAAAAATAGTTTTTTCATCTATTTCTTATATCATCATTTGACACTAGAAATTTTTCATCCTCGTCTTTGATGCATCTAACATAATTAAGATCTTTAATTTTCTTATCTCTAGCCCTAGCTATTCTAAAACTATCCCTTTCGCCCTCTTTTGAGTTGAGTTTTTTTATATAAATCCTTCTAAATTTTAACTGTTGCTTTACTAACAACCTTTTTCACTTTCTTCTTTGCTTTCTTATAAGCCTCTAAAGTTTTACTAGTTTTCTTAACATAATGTAATTTGTAGCATGCCCTTTTTGCCTTGATTTTATTTTGCATTACTTCACTCCACCACCAAGCTTCTTTTTGTGCCGGTACACCTCCCTTAGATACACCTAACACATCTTTCACCACTTTCCTAATACGTATAGCCATATTATTCCACGTATCATAAGGTGTACCAACATAATTCCAAACATCTCCTTAAAGGACTTTCTTTCTAAATATATCTTCTTTCTCGCTTTTAAGGTTTCACCATTTAGTCCGAATAACTCGATGCACTCTTTTCTTCTTTGTCCATTTTTTTATTTGTAAATCAATAACTAAAAGTCGATGTTGGGTGGTTATGCTTTCTCCTCGAATTACCTTACAATCTTTACAACACACTCTATCTTTTTTCCTACAAATAAAGTAATCAATTTGTGTTTGTAATTAGCCACTCTTATAAGTAATTAAATGTTCATCTCGTTTTTTGAAGATTGTATTGACTATAAAGAGATCAAATGTCATAGCAAAATTTAAAATCTCCCTACCTTCCTCATTTATATCCCCAAAACCAAAGTTTTCATGAATACCTTGATATCCTAATGCCTCTTTACAGACATGTCCATTTAAGTCTCAAATCATCTCCCTTTGTGAAATCTTTTGAATCACCTTATCTAACTCTTTCCAAAAAGTTGTCTTTTATACTATCTTCTAGTCCTACTTGGGGTGTATAAGCACAAACTATATTCAAAACCTCTGCTCCTAACACTAATTTCAACGTCATGATTCAGTCACCATATCGTTGTATGTCTACTACACTATCCTTTAAATCTTTATTTATAATAATACCAACTCCGTTTTGAGCTTTTTCCTTACCTGAGTACCATAATTTAAAACTTGTATCCTCTATCTCCTTTGCTTTTTCTCCAACCTACTTTGTCTCTTGTAAACATAGAATATGAATCTTTCTCCGAATCATAGTATCTACCACTTCCATTAACTTACCGTATAATGTTCTCATATTCAAAGAACCAATACGAATCTTATTATCTAGGACTAGCTTCCTAACCCCCCGCATCCGTCCATATTGAAAATGCGAAAACCCTCTTTGTAAATTATTCACTATATTTGGGCAGCAATGTAGCAGGACTAATTTCTTTACCGACACCCGTTCATGATTTGGGAACCTCTCTGCAATTGATTAACTTCATTTGGGCGAAAATGTAGTGACCCTTGCTTACTTATCACTATTTTCGGGCTTTGCAGCTCTTCGCTAGGCGGGAACACCCGAAAGCAATGCTGATAATTTGTGTAATCTATTATATAAAAATCCGATAAAGTTTTACGCTGACTGTTGGAAGCCTAACACAACCCTCTCCCTTTATCCGGGCTTGGGACTGGCAATGCAAGGGTGATTTCTTACATGGGCGGAGTTGAGCTATTTAAACAAAACAACAGAGAGAAATTAGAAACGAAAGTATGCAAACTTAAGGGATGCACGGTGAAGATGAAGCTTCTCATTGTTTATTTAGGTAAGGTTGGTTTATCTCGTGAGCTCGGAAGACGAGCTATGGCTCAGGATGTAACAAAGTGTTGAGCTGCAAACGTTTCTGGCTCATCTCACTCAGTTTGTGTTAGTCACTCACTTGGTTAATTGACAAGGAGTAGGCTAGAACTGGCCAGGCTATTACTGAGTTACACCACTTGTCTGAGGCCAGTCTTTCGTCACGTAATGACTTTGAGGAATAACAACTATAAGGTGGTGGTGTAAAAGAGTTCAAGCTTTATTAGAGTTTAATAAACAACCTCGCATAGCATAATACCCTGCCTGCAAGTGGATCTATCCATATCAATAACGCTTGGAATGTAAGTGCCAATTTTGTGACTTGCATCCTGTTCATGTCGTGTCATTCCATGTTTTAGCATCGTTGCTGCTGGTGGAGAGTTTGATTCCCCGAGGGTGCATGTGCAGGTGGGTGTGTTAGGCTTCAGCCTCCTCTTGTAACCACACACACAAAAAGTGTGTCAACTTAACTAACATGACCCCTTTTTTGTGTGTCACTTTAGGTGGACACAAACACAAAGCTCTCTAGTCAAGTCTATCTTGGGCCTTATATTGAAGATTGTTTCACGTTTTGGGTATGATCAACAACACCTAAGCCTTTTCTCGTACTATTATATTGTTTTGGGATTCTTTGTTTTTGTAGAGTTCGATTATGCTATGCTAAAAGTTAACTCATCTTGTTCTTTATCTTTTCTTTCAAATGCTTTCCTGGTCTTTTCTCTCTTTTTTTAATATATTTACAGTTTAGTTTTTTCTTTTTTTGTCACCTTTTAACATGTATGAATATCTTAAATAATTTTTATTTTATTTTATATGTTATTAGTATCACTCCTAAATTGTATATGACAACCTCACTGTGAATATGATCTTTTCTTATATCATCACTCATACGTTGTCTTAACATCTTAATTTTTCACATGGATATTTTCCACACAATTTAATGGTTAAATGCCCAATACTCAACACTATATAAATGGTCTATTGCCATTCGAAGTGACAACTCTACACAAATGAATGAACATGGTAAGCTCGAGAAGAATGCTATAAAAGAGGACTGGATAAGGTAATATGCGATGGAATGGGTTCTCAAAAATTTGGTTGTGTATCTCGATTGTCGATACGAGTATGTACTCAGGAAGCATGGTAGAGAACTTTGACCTTCGTTCTTAATGGGAAAATAGAACTGGATAAGGTAATATGCGATGGAATGGGTTCTCAAGAATTTGGTTGTGTATCTTGGTTGCCGATAGGAGTTGCATAGGCACTCGATGTACTCAGCAAGATGAAATGATTATGTTACGTCTACTCCTAGGAAAAGTAAAAGAAGAAACAAAATTATAACTATATCATTAATTTCTTTATACCATTTTTTATTACACATGCCTATTTATAGACTTTTACGAAAATAATAAATATCATGTTAAGTTTTTTGGGCATGATTTCTTGTAACTTTCCACTTTTTTGTTCATGTCATTCTTTTTGTTGCTATGTTGCTTGAGGTATATATCAACTGACCTCATAATCCATACAAATAGCTTGAGATAATAGGCCTATCTTGCATGCTTAAAGTCATAACCCTTCACGAACCACATGTTCCTTCATTTTTCGAAACTCTTCGCCTCCTGCCATGTATCCTCATACATTTTCTAGCATCAACAATGTTTAATTGTTGTTGTACAATATTTACCTTTCAACTCTAATGAAGTCTATTTGGCATGTAGAATATCTATGCACATCTCTATTTTAACTAACTTAATTGTATGTGTGATATTTTCATCAATTTTTTATAGCTTTGAAAACCTGACTCTAGGTATTTAAAACTTTCTTTTCGAAGGATGTAATATGTGTTAATCTTAATTTTCATGTTCTTTATAGTAACCAAATGATAAAACTTGCGTTCTATACATTCTCTTTGATTCACTAAGTTGAAAGCCTTTATTTTGTGATTTTCTATCATAGTTTTAATTTGTTTGTTACCTTTCTTTGTGTATACATCTATTGATACAATCTTACTAACAAATTACATCAAGGTAATTCATCTAACTCATCAATAACCAAAGTAAATAAATATTGACTTAAAGTTTATGATTGATGTAACCCAATATTAACTTCAAAGAAATTCATAAGTCCTCACACGTGTCTCCGCATAATCAACAACTAAGCATTTTCTTAGAGTATATGAAGTTTAACTACATGGATTCTTTGTTTTCATAGAGCCCAACCATGTGTCATGCTAACAGTTAACGCAACACATATTAGATTATTCTTTACTATTTCCTTCCAATAGTTGTATAGTTTTTCTCTTTCAATATTTTCAATCTAGTTTTTCGTACTTTCTTATCAGATCTTCTTTTGATTGTCTTTCTATGCATCTAAACCACTTTAAACGATTTTTCCTTTTTTTAGCATGTATTAATGTTAATGGTAATTTAGTTCTAATAACCTTGTTATGTATATAGCCTTTTCTTGTATGACCGTTCATCCATTTCAACATCTTCATCTATCACGGATATATTTTGTACATGTTGACGATTAATTGCCCAACACTCATAACCATAAAACATAACGATTCTAATGGTTGATATATAATATTTACCTTTTAACTTTAATCATATTTTTGTCACATGATTACCTACCCAACATTTAGAAGCATAAAACCTAGTGGGTCTAGTTGTTGCTTATAATATTTACTTTCAATTTTAATGGTATTTTCTTATCACATAGAATACCTAATGTACCTCTCTATTTTAATCAACTTTCATTAATTTCATATATAACATCTCAATCAATTTATTTGTCACTCTTAAAAAACTGACATTAGGTATTTAAAACTTTCTTATAAAAAATGCAATATATACCAATTTTATTTTCTCATATTTCTCTCCATAGTTTTAATTTCTTATTAATTTTTTCCTTAAACTCATCCACTAATACAACACTATGTCTTCAAATAACATATACCAAGGTATTTCATCTTAAATATATTTTGTTAACTCGTCAATGAACAATATAAATAAATATGGACTTAAAGTTGAATCATTATGTAATCTAATATAAACTTTAAAGAAATTTGCTATTCTTTTATGACTCCTCACACATATTTGTCCACCATCATACATGTCTATTATAAGTTTGATGTATATCAATGAGATACATATATTTTCTAAGGTACTCCAAAGAATAACTCTAATCATCGTATCGTAAGTTTTTTCTAGATCAATAGATACCACGTGAATGTTATTTTTTTTCCTTTAAAATATTTTATAAGGCATCTCAGTAGGTAAATCACCTTAATAGTAGTATATCTCCATAGCATGAATGCAAATTGGTTCTTTGTTGTACTCGATACTTATCTTAATCTATGTTCAATAATTTTTTCTCGTAATTTGATAGTGTGACTCATTAATTTGATACCCTAATAATTCACATAATTATGAATGCCTCTCTTGTTCTTGTATATAAGTATTGTACTCATCTTCCATTCTTTAAACATCTTTTGATTTTTTATATTTTATTAGATAATCTTTTAAGTAAAATGATACTCGTCTCTCTTAGAATTTTTATATTTATATAGTAATATTGTTTGGTTCTAGAGATTTATCAACCTTCATATGTTTAAAATATTCTTTGATTTCATTCCTTTAAATAATTTGGTAGAAATTATAGCTTATATACCGGTATGATTTGATTAGTTTCCCTAAGTTAATATTATGGTTTCTTCATAATTCATTAAATAATCTTATAAGTCAAGTGACACTTAGATTTTTCATTCTATAGTAATATTATTTGATTTTTACTTGATTTACGAACTTCATATGTTTAAGATACTCATTGACTTTATTCATTTAAATACATTGGTAGAAATTAGAGTTTGTATACTCTTTTGATTTGGTTGGTTCTTTTAAGTTAATACTAGTACCTACAATTTTGTTAAAAAGTTTATGAAAATAATTTTTTAGATTTTATATCATTACTTGTCACTAAAATCTTAGTTTTCTTATCTCTAGCCTTAACTGTCTTAAAAATATATCTTTTACCTTCGTTTGAGTTGAATTTCTTTATATAAATTTGTCTAAAATTTGGTTTTTATTTTACTAATAACTCTTTTGACTTTTTTCTTTGCTTTTTTATAAGTCTCTAAGTTTGATTTGTTTTATTAGTATAATACAATTTATAACATACTACGATATGGTGACCGAATCATGACATTGAAATTAGTGTTAGGAGTAGAGGTTTTGAATATAGTTTGTGCTTACGCACCCCAAGTAGGACTAGAAGATAGTATAAAGACAGTTTTTTGGGAAGAGTTAGATAAGGTGTTTCAAAAGATTCCACAAAGGGAGATGATTTGTTTAGGAGGAGATTTAAATGGACATGTCGGTAAAGAGGCATTAGGATATCAAGGGATTCATGGAAACTTTGGTTATGGGGATATAAACGAGGAAGGTAGGGAGATTTTAAATTTTGCTATGTCATTTGATCTCTTTATAGTCAATACAATCTTCAAAAAACGAGATGAACATTTAATTACTTATAAGAGTGGCTTATCACAAACACAAATTGATTACTTTATTTGTAGAAAAAAGATAGAGCGTGTTGTAAAGATTGTAAGGTAATTCCAGGAGAAAGCTTAACCACCCAACATCGACTTTTAGTTATGGATTTACAAATAAAAAAATGGACAAAGAAGAAAAGAGTGCATCGAGCTATTCGGACTAAATGGTGGAACCTCAAAAGTGAGAAAGAAGATATATTTAAACAAAAAGTCCTTGAAGGAGATGTTTGGAATTATGTTGGCACACCCTCTGATATGTGGAACAATATGGCTATACATATTAGGAAAGTGGCGAAAGATGTGTTAGGGGTATCTAAGGGAGGTGTACCGGCACAAAAAGAAGCTTGGTGGTGGAGTGAAGTAGTACAAAACAAAATCAAGGCAAAGAGGGCATGTTACAAATTACATTATGCTAAGAAAACTAGTGAAACTTTAGAAGCTTATAAGAAAGCAAAGAAGGAAGCAAAAAAGGCCGTTAGTGAAGCAAAAGCTAAGATTTGGGAGGACTTATATAAAAAACTCAACTCAAAAGAGGGTGAAAGAGACATTTTTAGGATAGCTAGGGCTAGAGATAAGAAAACTAAAGATCTTAATTATGTTAGATGCATAAAAGACGAGGATGAAAAAATTCTAGTGGCAAATGATGATATAAGAAATAGATGGAAAAACTATTTTTATAATCTTTTTAATGAAAATAACGATGTTAGTATTAGTTTAGGAGATTTAGCCAAGTCAGAAAAGTATATAAACCACAATTTCTACCGACGTATTCAAAAGAATGAAGTCAAAGAGGCTCTTAAACATATGAAGAGTGGTAAATCGGTAGGACCAGATAATATTCCTATAGAAGTTTGGAAAATACTAGGAGAAATAGGAATCACTTGGCTCACAAGACTATTTAATGAAATATGGAAAAACCAAAAGATGCCCGAGGAATGGAGAGCAAGTACACTTATACCCATATATAAAAACAAGGGAGACATTCAAAATTGTGCGAATTATCGAGGTATCAAGTTAATGAGTCATACTATGAAATTATGGGAAAGAATTATTGAACGTAGGTTAAGACAAGTATCAAGTACAACAGAGAACCAATTTGGATTTATGCCTGGTAGATCTACTATTGAAGCGATTCACCTTTTGAGACATCTTATGGAACATTTTAGAGCAAAAAAGAAAGACCTTCACATGATATTTATTGATCTAGAAAAAGCTTATGATAGGGTACCGAGGGAGGTTCTTTGGAGAACTTTAGAAAAAAGAGGTATCCCATGGACATATATTAACCTTATAAGAGACATGTATGATGGTGCAAAAACATGTGTGAGGACTCATGAAGGAACGACAGACTTCTTTGAAGTTAATATTGGGTTACATCAAGGATCAACTTTAAGTCCATACTTATTTATAATGGTGATGGATGAGTTAACAAAACATATTCAAGATGAAGTACCTTGGTGTATGTTATTTGCAGATGACATTGTATTAGTGGAGGAGTCTAAGGAAAAAGTTAATAGAAAATTGGAACTATGGAGAGAAACATTAGAAAACAAAGGCCTCCGACTTAGTAGAACAAAGACAGAATATATGGAATGTAAGTTTGATCATTTGGCTACTTCAGAGGACATAGAAATTAAAATTGGCACACATTACATTCCCCAAAGGGAAAGTTTTAAATACCTAGGGTCAATTTTTCAAAGTGATAGAAGAATTGATGGAGATGTTACACATAGAATTAATGCTGGTTGGTTAAAATGGAGAGGAGCATCAGGTATTCTTTGTGATAAGAAGATACCATTAAAATTAAAAGGTAAATATTATAGAGCAGCAGTTAGGCCTGCCATGTTTTATGGTTCTGAGTGTTGGGCAGTTAATCATCAACATGTACAAAAGATGTCTGTGACAGAAATGAAGATGTTGAGATGGATGAGTGGTCATACAAGAAAAGACTGTATACATAATGAGGTTATTAGAAACAAATTAGGAGTGGCACCAATAGAGGATAAAATGAGAGAACATCGTTTAAGATGGTTTGGACATATAGAAAGAAGATCAAAAGAAGAACCTGTAAGAAGGTTAGAAAACCTAAATTTGGAAAGTATTAAAAGAGGTAGAGGACGACCACAAAAGTGTTGGAAAGAAACAATAAAGAATGATCTAGCTTATTGGGAGTTAACTGCTAACATGACACACGATAGAGATCTGTGGAAACAAAGAATCCATGTAGCCGACCCCGTCTAGTATGGGAAAAGGCTTAGTTGTTGTTGTTGTAATACAATTTATAACATACTCTTCTTCTCAAATTTTATCTTGCACAATATTTAGAATATCAAAACGGTGACAGACAAGTTAAACAAAGTGGTACATATTTATTATAAGGTCAATACAAGTCAGTAAAATACTTCTCTGATTTATTTTTATGATTTTTCAAAATGAGAAGTTCTTTTAGATCAATAAACATCATATAAAAAGTTTTTTTTTTACCCGGATGAATAACTTGAAGAATAGATCTTTTTAACCCCACTCTAAGTTTGGTTCTCCTTCTTCATGTCACCCTTGGTGCCACCTTTGTCTAGTGATAGGTTCTCGTTTTCAAAGTAGAATTGAATTCTCAGGTACCGTCCGTCAACTTGGTGAACTTCGTGGGCAGGCGCGGGTCGGCGAGTAGTAACAGGGAACGCATGTGATCAAGCACGCTACGGTTGTTCGCACTCATCATCTCCGGTGAAAAGGTCGCTTTCCAGCGGGGATCCAGTACCACGCAATTGTGCTGGACCCGCCGAAACTGCACAGAGCGTGACGCTTTCTTTCACTTCCTGAAGTCACGAAAACACCCGTCACCGTTCGCCGCCGAGCATCTTGAACATTCAGTGGCATTTTCGTCATCAGAAAATGCTGTGATTTTGCAGCAAATTGAATAATATGAAAATATCAGTTTCTGGAGAATGACTTCATTGCCCTCCAGCACGTGGGTCCGACCCTCCCTCGCTTAGTTCGTCGGCACCAATCAGAACGTCCAGCATCTGCCACCTCTCCATAACGAAAGGACGAAAATATTCACATGAAATTAAATATTACCAAAAAAGAATAGCTTACTCTGTTTGGGTTTAGTCTCCACTTTCAGGACCTTTTCTGACATTTGAGGCGACTAAAGTTAACAAGTCGTGTTCATTTCCGCCCCTGATCTTGAGGCTGTCGGGCGTACGCGTGTAAAGAAACGGAAATAAAAACGTCGTTAAGATTCACTAATATAAACCGTCGATCAGATCTCCCGGCAAGTCGCCGCTTAGTGACGTCCGTTTCCCGTCGGGATCAACAACGACGGATTTAAATAATGGTTTTACCTTGAAACCCCGAGCCTTACGTCCGGTCTGAGGTTCGCTTGGTCGGACGGTCCATATCGCGCGATCGAGGTTCGGGCCATCCCTGGCCGTTGGCTTCGTCCGCGATTTTAGAGAGATGGGAACCCGGGATTTGTGAGTGCGAGAGAAAGGGAAGGGGTTCATCTCGTTTTGGTGCGAGCGTCGGAGGACGTTAGGGTTGCTATCAAATAGCCGTTAGAGTTAGGGTTTTTGTGAGGTTGCTTCCATGGCGGATCACGAAGAGGGCGCCGGGTCGGTGATCGAGAACTTGGTGGAGAAGGTGACGGAGAAGATCCATCATCACGATGGTTCGTCGTCGTCCGATTCTGACGACGACAAACCGAAGCCGTCCGTTTCGGAGGCGATCAACCGGCTTTTCGGGAGGAAGCAGTCCGTACACAAGGTTCTCGGTGGGGGAAAGCGTGAGTATCTCAAGATCTCTATAGAGATAATTTCTTTCGATTCGTTTCACGATTTCGCTTCTGGTCTGATTTGATTGGTCATTTTTTAAGCTGGAAATTCGAATATATTGGTTCTAATGGGTTTCGTTGAACCTTGATCGTGGATGTTTCGCGGAGAACTGATTTTTTTTTCTTTTCCTTTTAGGGCGTTTTATTGAACCGTGACGGATCTGATGGATATAGGGTTAAGAAACATATATAGATTAGTACAGTTCGAGTTTTAACTGTTTTATCTTTTCATTTTAAGTTGTTCCTTCCTTTCTGGTTTGGGAAATCCACGGTCGGGTTTTCGCTCTTGTCTACTCGTAAAGAGTTGCAATTTGAATCAAAGATTGTTTATTTTTGTTGGCCTTTTCGATAGTTATTCATCATGATTATTTTTGTTATTGAGAAGATGAGAGTTTCGATTTTTGAGTGGATCTTCTGGAATCAAGGGTTTTAGGTTTCCCATGTGTCATTTTGGGACATGCAGTAGGCTGAACTTTAAGCCCGTAATTTAGATGAAGTGTATAGAGTTCATGATCTGACACGTGGTTCTTCTATGGCAAGGCCATTGCTAGATGCCCATGGGTTTGATTTAGTTTGGGGCTTGAAATGGTAATTACACGGTGTCGGTGAAAATGCGCAAAATGGGGATTAAAAGAATGATGTTCTCAAACGTCTCTGAAGGGATTGGTTGGTGGAGGGGAAATGAAGTATAGAATGGGAGGAGGTTGTGACGAACGAAAGGGTTAGTGGCCAGAAATTGAAGCAAATGACTTCTTGATGAATGGGGCAATGTTGTAATTAGCGTATATCTACCCATATCATATAGAGCACTGATACGTGATAATTGTATTGAATGGAAATAAAAAATCAGATGATAAAAAATAGTAAAAAATCATCACTTATCATGATATCTCGTATCGTGTGATATGGGGTGTATTGTACGATACATTATATATGTATGGTAGTGCATCGCACGATAAGTTGCTATATGGGTGCAATACATATCTATTGTGATAAATGTATATGAATCAAATTGGTTGAGGTCTACGTTGCACGGGTACGCCCATTTGGGCGACGTACCCGTATCCGGTATGTATCAGGTATGGGTACACGTATCGGTATGCTTGATATGTATCGATACTATAAACGACATATCGGTATACGTGAGTGCATAACGGTACACATACCCAGCACATAACGGGGGTGTGAGAAGTACCAACCTTTGGAGACAACGTTCATTGATTGAAAGCATCAGAGGCAAAGGAGAAGGCTGGAAAGCGGTGAGTTTCACCACTTGGCCAAAACGATTGAGGTCGCTGACGGACTCGCGGACGATATCAGTGTTCTCGCCGATCTGGTCCGTGTCGTAGGTGTGGAACAGAGCGAACCCCGAAGTCATGACCATCTTGAATATGGATTTCATCATCAGCGATGTTTATGGAGAAAGATGATAGGCGGGCAAGATAGGAGAGGATTTCTCTCGTTTGTGTGACTTGGAGCCGTGAGAGAGAGAGATTTTTTGCTCAATGCTTGTTCTTCCAACAACAACAACAACAACTAAGCCTTTTCCCATACTAGACGGGGTCGGCTACATGGATTCTTTGTTTCCACAGATCCCTATCGTGTGTCATGTTAGCAATTAACTCACAATAAGCTAGATCATTCTTTATTGTTTCTTTCCAACACTTTTGTGGTCGTCCTCTACCTCTTTTAATACTTTCCAAATTTAGTTTTTTATACCTTCTTACATGTTCTTCTTTTGATCTTCTTTCTATATGTCCAAACCATCTTAAACAATATTCTCTCATTTTATCCTCTATTGGTGGCACTCCTAATTTGTTTCTAATAACCTCATTATGTATGCAATCTTTTCTTGTATGACCACATTTTTTATACATGTTGATGATTAACAACCCAACACTCAGAACCATAAAACATGGCAGGCAGGCAGGCCTAATTGTTGCTCTATAATATTTACCTCTAAGTCACACAGACACTTCTAAGGGGTGGAGTGTCGACCTCGACACTGGTGCGACACCGACATCGTGTCGCAGCAGCATGACATGCATTTTTTTTGTAACTCACGGATAAATGGGTCCAGATAATAAAGATTGATTTGTGTATTATGATGAAATTAGTAGTTGTTTACCATTTATGTGTTTTGCTTTAATATAAAGTTGTGTATTTGCTATTGTAGCAGTATACAATATTAGGTTGAATGATTTTGGGTGCGAACAATTGGTTTCTTATATATCAATCTGATTGGATTCTTGACTCCATACTGTATGCCTTTGCACAGAATAATCTCTGTCACCAAACACATTTGAAGACCAGGAACATTGCCACATCAATAGAACAGAAGAGTATGACATCACTAGTGGATCCTAGCACAAATACTAGTATATGCTATATCCTACAAAAGATCTGGTAACTCTTTGAATCCATAACTTGGATATTTTGCAGCTCGTAAAATCATTCTAAGTTTCAAATCATTATGAGGAAACTTGCTAAATGATACCTACGTGCACTCAAAATTAGCAAATACTAGTTGTATTATGATTGATTTATGTAGCTTAAATATTATATATAACATATAATATTATATACCCTAGCTGTGTTGTCGTACCCAAAATTTTTGAAATTTGTTGCACCCGCACCCCGCACACGTGTGACATAGATTTACCTTTTAACTTTAATGGTATCTTCTTATCACAAAGAATACCTGAAGCTCCTCTCCATTTTAACCAACCAGCATTAATTCTATGCGTAACATCTCCATCAATTCTTCCATCACTCTGAAAAATTGACCAAATTGACCCTAGGTATTTAAAACTTTCCTTTTGGGGGATGCAATGTGTGCTAATTTTAATTTCTATGTCCTCTGAGGTTACCAAATGATCAAACTTACATTCCATATATTCTGTCTTTGTTCTACTAAGTTGGAGGTCTTTGCTTTCTAATGTTTCTCTCCATAGTTCCAATTTTCTATTAACTTTTTCCTTAGACTCCTCCACTAATACAATGTCATCCGCAAATAACATACACCAAGATACTTCATCTTGAATATGTTTTGTTAACTCATCAATCACCATTATAAATAAATATGGACTTAAAGTTTATCCTTGATGTAACCCAATATTAACTTTAAAAAAGTTTGTCATTCCTTCATGAGTCCTCACACATGTTTTTGCACCATCATACATGTCTCTAATAAGGTTAATGTATGTCAATGGGATACCTCTTTTTACCAAAGTTCTCCAAAGAACTTCCCTCGGTACCCTATCATAAGCTTTTTCTAGATCAATAAATATCATGTGAAAGTCTTTTATTTTTGCTCTAAAATGTTCCATAAGATGTCTCAAAAGGTGAATCGCTTCAAGAGTAGATCTGCTTGGCATGAATCCAAATTGGTTCTCTGGTGTACTTGATACTTGTCTTAACCTACGTTCGATAATTCTTTCCCACAATTTCATAGTATGGCTTATTAACTTGATACCTCGATAATTTGCACAATTTTGAATGTCTCCCTTATTCTTATATATGGGTATAAATGTACGTGCTCTCCATTCCTCGTGCATCTTTTGGTTTTTCCATATTTCATTAAATAGTCTTGTGAGCCAAGTGATTCCTTTTTCTCCTAGTATTTTCCAAACTTCTATAGGAATATTATTTGGTCCCACCGATTTTTCACCCTTCATATGTTTAAGAGCCTCTTTGACTTCATTCTTTTGAATACGTCGGTAGAAATTGTGGTTTATATACTTTTCTGATTTGGCTAACTCTCCTAAGCTAATACTAACATCTTTATTTTCATTAAAAAGCTTATAAAAATAGTTTTCCATCTATTTCTTACATCATCATTTGCCACTTGAATTTTTTCATCCTCGTCCTTGATGCATCTAACATAATTAAGATCTTTAGTTTTCTTATTTCTAGCTCTAGCTATCCTAAAAATATCTCTTTCACCCTCTTTTGAGTTGAGTTTTTTATATAAATCCTCCCAAATTTTAGCTTTTGCTTCAGTCACGGCCTTTTTCGCTTCCTTCTTTGCTTTCTTATAAGCCTCTAAAGTTTCACTAGTTTTCCTACCATAATGTAATTTGTAACATGCCCTCTTTGCCTTGATTTTATTTTACACTACTTCACTCCACCACCAAGCTTCTTTTTGTGCCGGTACACCTCCCTTAGATACACCTAACACATCTTTCGCCACTTTCCTAATATGTATAGCCATATTGTTTCACATATCACAAGGTGTACCAACATAATTTCAAACATCTCCTTGAAGGACTTTTTGTTTAAATATATCTTCTTTCTCGCTTTTGAGGTTCCACCATTTAGTCCGAATAGCTCGATGCACTCTTTTCTTCTTTGTCTTTTTTTTTATTTGTAAATCCGTAACTAAAAGTCAATGTTGGGTGGTTATGCTTTCTCCTCGAATTACCTTGTAATCTTTATAACACTATCTTTTTTTTTTCAAATAAAGTAATCAATTTGTGTTTGTGATAAGCCACGCTTATAAGTAATTAAATGTTCATCTCGTTTTTGAAGATTGTATTAACTATAAAGAGATCAAATGCCATAGCAAAATTTAAAATCTCCCTACCTTCCTCATTTATATCCCCAAAACAAAAGTTTCCATTAATCCCTTGATATACTAATGCCTCTTTACCGACATGTCCATTTAAGTCTCCTCCTAAACAAATCATCTCCCTTCGTGGAATCTTTTGAATCACCTATCTAACTCTTCCCAAAAAGTTATCTTTATACTATCTTCTAGTCCTACTTGGGGTGCGTAAGCACAAACTATATTCAAAACCTATGCTCCTAACACTAATTTCAACGTCATGATTCGGTCACCATATCGTTGTATGTCTACTACACTATCCTTTAAATCTTTATTTATGATAATACCAACTTCGTTTCAAGCCTTTTCTTTGCCTGAGTACCATAATTTAAAACCTGGATCCTCTATCTCCTTTGCTTTTTCTCCAACCCATTTTGTATCTTTTAAACATAGAATATGAATCTTTCTCTGAATCATAGGATCTACCACCTCCATTAGGTTACCGGATAATGTCGGATAATGTTCCGATATTTCAAGAACCAATACGAATCTTATTATCTAGGACCAGCTTCCTTACCCCCTGCATCCGTCCATATTAAAAATGCGGAGACCCTCTTTAAAAATTATTCACTATATTCGGACGGCAATGTAGTGGGACTAACTTCTTTACCCACACCCGTCCATGATGTGGGAACCCTTTCTGCAATTGATTCACTACATTCGGGCAAAAATATAATGACCCTTGCTTACTTATTGCTGCATTCAGGCTCTGCAGTACGTCTCTAGGTGTGGACGCCCCAAAGCAATGCTCATAATTTTTGTAATCCATGTTATAAAATATGACAAAGTTTTACGATGGTTGTCGGAAGCCTAACACAACCCTCCTCCTTTATCCGGGCTTGGGATCGGCAATGCAAGGGTGATCCCTTACATGGGCGGAGTTAAATTTACATATTTTGAAGCGAAAAATGAAATACATTTTCATATTGTAATCATGATCATCAACTAAATAATCTTCATCTTCTCCTTGCTGAAGATCCTCATCATCATCACCACCTTCTGCGTGCAAATCAAAATCTTCATCTTCTTGATAATGTTATTGCGCTCCTTCTAAATTAATCCATGCAATATCTTCTTCAGTTAGGAGGGGGCATTTTCTTCACTATCTTCTATAATCCAGTCTTCTAATATATCAAAATTATCTAAACTTATTGGATCAAATTGGCTTTATTTTCTATTTGCTTTTTTAAATTGCCTACAAGAAAGAAAGATAAGTAATTAGTAAATAATATTAACAATTGAAGTCAAACAATATATTGAATTGAATCTTTAAGTGCTAGCTAATACAAGATTACCTTTCGCGAAGCCGTATGTTACAACAAATAACAACTAAGTCATTCAGTCGCTTATGTTTCAACCTTTTGCACTTTTTTGTATGGATGTGTTTAAAGACTCCAATTCCTTTCACAACCTGTTGCACTATATGTTTGGCCCAGAACTCTGACTGCAAAATCCCTAAGGTTTGGGCAATCACTTCCAAACCTATTCCATCAAACATCTGTAGAAAAAGGCAAACATTAGGGACATAATCCATAATAATATAAGATTTATTAATTTAAGAAACTTAAATACGAAGATAAACAATTTACCTGGACGCATAGTAGTGTGGTTGTGAATTGCTACAGGCAAACCCATCAAGTGAAGAGCATTATCATAGATCTCCATCTCTGGATGTATAGCATTTGCCCTACTCTCATTAGGGACTAATCTGTTTATACAATCAATGATGCCTTGATTAACCTCACCGTCCCTTTTGAAGCTTGCTAAGTACCTGAATGCTGGGTTTAGATAATATGTTGCTGCATGAATTGGTTGATGCAATTGTTTGTTTCATCTATTATCTATAATTTTTTACACGTGCACATAATCTCTCTTTTTTTCATTAAAATTATTTCTAATGGCTTCTTTTGCCCTATCAATGGCTTCATAAAACTAGTCTATAGATGGTTTCTCCTCGCTATCAGGCAATCTCAAAACCTTCACTAAAGGACATGTAATCCTCAACAGTCTAACACATGCATTCCAAAATATACTCTTTAAGACTCTCTGAAATCTCATTCAACTTTTTGTTTCTTCTATTTTGAGCAAACTCTACAAATTATTGCCACTGATCTGAAGAGAACATTCTCTTCAATGCTTTTTTTTGTCTCATAATACTCTGTATAGATAAGAAGTTAGTTGCAAATCGAGTTGCAGCTGGATGAAGAAGCTCTGCACCATCTGTATATCTCCTCATCATACACAATACAAATGCATTATATGTAGATGAATTTGGTGATATCTTGGCATCACTTTGTTGTTGCCTTTATCTCATCTATCTCACCAATATCTTCAAGGATGAGATCTAAACAATAGGCTGCGCATGGTGTCCAATAGAAAGTCCTATAAGTATCTGCGAACTCCTTCTTAGTTGCTTTATAGTTAGTTGCATTATATGTAATGCTACATTCTCTAGTCCAACCTCGCATATCACCTTATCAAACTCTTGTCGTAGGATCTCTGCATTGTGTCTCTCCAACATGTCTAGAGATCTCAAAAACATAAGTTCTTTAGGACAGTAGAGAAGAAAGTTTAGCAAGGTCCTTCTTCGCCTATCTGCCCATCCGTCTACCATGATAGTGCATCTTATGTCCTTTCATGACTCTCTCAAAGTCGAACAATATTCTTGCACTTTAAGGACGGTCTTATCTAAGATCTTTCCTCTCATTTTTTGATAAGAGGGTATCTTGGATCCTGGACCAATATTAGCAATTGCATCTGTCATTGCTTGAAAATGAAAACTATTTGTTGCATTAAATGGAATGCATGCATCATAAACCCATCTATTCACTGCAAGGTTTGCCTGATCATGCGTTGTTCTGAAGCCATAGCAGTACAAATTCTAAGTTGAGCACCAGGTGTAGTTCTAGGAGAAAAAAAATGAATGTATGCTAGAAGCAACCCTTCCTCTACTCTTTCTTGAGTTTCCTCTTCTACCACTTCCAAAATCTTTAGCAATCCTCTTTCCCCTGGTTGGTGGTCGAGAACTACTACTACCAATCTCTGTTCTGGCATCTCAATAACATCATCATCTTCCTCAATCTGCCATAAATCATTCTTTTGTTGTCTCTTCTCTTGTATACTCTCAATCATCTAAGACATTGTCATTTAATGCCTTTTGGCAAACTTCTAACTTTGCCTGTACAAGGAGCAATTTATTTTCTAGTCCCTGCTAGGTGGTGCTTCAATTGTGGAATTTCACCACTAAACACCTTCTCACAAAACATATATCTGATCTTTAATCTTGAACCCTCAACTGGTATACCCCATTAACATGTCGGATCATCAGACCAAGAATTGGTGTCTCTAACACCCCTTCCTGCTATCTTAATTGAACACTTTAATTTAATAAAAAATCTGAAAATAAAAGCACTTCGTAAATCCCCAATCTTCACATAACACTCAAATAGAGTGTCTCCCACTTGATGAATGCAATAAAAATCATATCCACACACTTAATAACTTCATATTTTGTCATTCAAAAAAGGAAAAACGTAAATAACACCAAAAAAACAAAAAATACAAAGAAAAAAATTCAAAAGAATACTCAAAATATGCCACAATCCAAGTTAGGAGGCTTTTACACATACACTGTAGAGCACATTTTTAGACTCTTGAATCCCATGGAGGAGGAGAACCATGGAAAGAAAGCGTGGGGATTCGGCCAGGGACCATTTATACAGGTCCCTAGGCGTATCGCCCATATCGTACGATACATGTCGTATCGCACGATACAACACAATATTTTGGTTTTTACGATACAATTACATGCACGATACGAATAACACTGAACAATACACATACTCAGCACATTACGGGATGTCAGAAGTACCAACCTTCGGAGACGATGTTCATTGATTGAAAAGCATCAGAGGCAAAGGAGAAGGCTGGAAAGCGGTGAGCTTCACCACTTGGCCGAAACGATTGAGGTCGTTGACGGACTCGCGGATGACATCAATGTTCTCGCTGATCTGGTCCATGTCGTAGGCATGAAATAGAGCGAACCCCGAAGTCATGACCATCTTGAATATGGATTTCATCATCAGCGATGTTTATGGAGAAAGATGATAGGCGGGCAAGATAGAGGGAATTTCTCTTGTTTGTGTGACTTGGAACCGTGAGAGAGAGATTTTTTGCTCAATGCTTGTTCAGAGAAACGGAGTAGGGTTTTTATGAGAGAGAAGGGAAAATGGGGTTTAAATACCCATTTTTAAGATCCGTTGGATCCAACATCTCACATGGGACGAAATCAACGGTGTGGATTAATTTTCATCCAAGTTGCATTCGAGTTTGCATCCTTCACCTCTCATAATAACTATCTTGTTCGCTTCTATGTAACTTCTTTCTTTTTCTGTTTTGAACATCTTAGCTTCCAAGTCACTTCAAGTAGTTTACTATATTATCCTCTGTATTCTTTGACAAAACTAAAATATAGAATGCTCTATAATTGTGATTATATTTATTTATGTAAATTTATCTTTTTATTATGTTTTTTAATAGTGACATACCCGTACCTTAGTTTTTTTTTTTAAATTAAGTACCCTATACCTGTATCCATGCAACATAGGCTGTGAGGTACTGATACACTCGTATAGCAAATGGTATCATGCGATACAATATTTATAACACGATATGATATTTATAACATTGGTTTGGGGTGGTAGCTAGTCAATGATGGGGAGATGAAATATTGATTATGACTTTTTTGGTGTATGAGTTTCCATATGTGCTCACACCACATGTGGGGAGGATTTGTCGATGTCCTTGACTTAGTTTTCTTTTTAATTCAGAGAATCAGGGTTATAATGCTCCAAGCATCTCCTAGTTGAGTTGCATGCAATTGAGCTCCTGAATGTTGTATGCAAGACTGCTTTTTAGCTATGGGTTGTTTAGATGAAATAATTGGTTTCCATATGTGATCCCTAGTTGAGGTATGTGAATTTCTGGAGTTTATGCCAAGTACGGAAGTTCAGCGATAATGCACAAAGCTAAGTTAGTCGAATGATCCTTTTCCTCAATGTTATTTCAGTTTTCTTTTTTTGTTTTTTCGGGGGGGGGGGGGGGTTGGAATTGGAATAAAACAACAACAACAACTAAGCCTTTTCCCATACTAGACGGGGTCGGCGGGGGTTGGAATTGGAATATCTAGGGAAAATGTGGAGTAGAATAGAGAATGTATCCTGACTCCCTGCACTTGTGCTGCATTGTTTAGGAAATACATTCTTTAATGAATTAGAATTTGGATTTCTCCTTGCGAGGTCTTATGTTTCATTTTGGTGTTTTGATTGTTTCAACAAACTTTTCTGTTTTCCTTTTCATGTGACATGAGATAAGTGTTGATCAACCAAAAGGCAGCCAGAGGGTGTCTTTTTTCTTAATCTGTTCTAGAGAGTGGCGCTTGTCTTATGTAACTCTGTCCGTTTAAGTTTCTGATCATGTTGAATTGGATCGACTTACCGTGACTAGGTGATATATTGTGCCCTTAGAATAGTCAAGTTCCACTATTCTATATGCTAGAATTTCAGCCTAATTTTTGTCATTTTTGATGTGCAGCTGCTGACATCTTTCTCTGGAAAAATAAGAAGGTCTCGGCTGGTATTCTTGGTGGAGTGACCGTGGTCTGGCTTCTTTTAATTCAATTTACCACTTTGGTAGGATAGAATTGCTATGCTTAGTGTGTGACTCGTTGGGACTAAACGAAAGATTTGGACCCTACCTATTAATAACCAGCTCATTGCTTCGTATTCTCGAGATCCAAGGAATCGGTCATTATATGAGATAATAATCATATAGTTGTAGCAACTGAAATCCTTTTTCAATAAAGTAAAAATGAATCTTGATTTATTGTATAAGTTTAAGTTGTGAAGCAAAAATAGAGAAGTGCGGATGAATGGAAGGATGAGAGAAAGGGAGAAGGGGAAAAGCAATGACATATTATTCCAATATGTATGGTCTATCAATCATCTCAGAAAGGACAATGTGATAAGGCATCAATACTCTAATTCAATTCATCTAAAATTTTTAGATAGATTTCATAGGAGAAAAAAACGAGCCTTGAGTCGATAGAGACTGAGGAGATTGACTCATGTACGGATTACTTTAGAAGCTCCATTGTAGAATTAAGACCTCGACATTAATGGAGGAGAAGCTATGGGAACGACGGAACCTGTGACTGCGTTATGGCGTGCAGGTGATTGCTGGTCTGTGGGTTCTATCCATTGTAGGAAGTTGGTGCAACTTCCTTACTCTGTTCTATATTGGTGAGATTTTAAACCTAGACTGGTGCCTCGCTGATCGGATCGTTTGTCTGACACAAATTTTCTATCTTGACAGCTTTTGTAGCGCTGCAGACTGTGCCATTCTTGTACGAGAAATACGAGGATCAAGTTGATGCCTTTTCGGAGAAGGCCTTGATTGAATTCAAGAAGCAGTATGCCGTGTTTGACGCGAAGTTGCTAAGTAAAATCCCCAAGGGACCATTGAAGGAAAAGAAATTTTAAGCTTGGTCGTGCAGCATTTAGATTAGGTATGGTGCCTGCGGATATGCGTCTTCGACTGTGAATTAGCTGTTGATCTTATAAAGCTTGTCGCAAGGTTTGTTCCTGCCTGGGTTGGCCAGAAACGGTATATAATCGAATTGGTTGTTTCAGTTATATTTTGTTCTTTGGCTTTATTTTCAGATTTGTGTAGACATTCGCTTGTAGGTTTTCCATGATTGAGGATGTTTCCTAATTTCATATTTGCTTGTGTTCACGTTAAGTAGTTCCTGAGGAATATTTGTGTGATCTTTGTCTATGATTTGGATGAGTGGCGATTTGCCGAACTTGACCATGGAAAGATAATCTTTAGGTCTCCTCTATTGTTGTCTTAGGTTGTTCATTCCAAAGCAAAGAATAGGCAGCCAGTCTCGAAATTGGAATCTGGGCTATGATTTGGATGAGTGGCGATTTGCCGAACTTAACCATGGAAAGATAAGCTTTAGGTCTCCTCTATTGTTGTCTTAGGTTGTTCATTCCAAAGCAAAGAATAGGCAGCCAGTCTCTCGAAATTGGAATCTGGGCTTTCCGACTCTTGGGCCTCTCCTATTGCCAGCATGAGTTTTCATGGTTGAATTCTGGTTTATCTGGTGAATTGAAGCTTTTGATGGCTCTTATGATTGAGCCTTCTGTAGTTTGCTGCTAGTCATTGGTTGCTTCTGAATGATTTCATGCTTCTGGTTATTTCAGTAAAGATTATTGTTTTCACATGTTTCTCGAAGCAATTTGTGCTCGTCGATGCGCTTGCAAATTCGCTGGCCTTAATCTTGGTCTGGAGAAACCTAAGCTAGAGTGCAGCAATTTAAAGGTGGAACTTATGCGTGAGCTAATTTGTTCTGCCGGCGACAGCATCTGTACGAGAGTGAGCCCATGCTTGGTTCATGTATAACTTTAATAAGTCCCCGTATGAACTGATGCCGGTGGTTCCTTGGCTTGCCCAAAAAGTCCACACAATGTATGGCAACCAAAAATTGGTGATCTTGCTTCCCCTGAAATCCGATGATTTTGGCCACATTTGTGGCCGGTGGTGGCACCCAGTAACACGTCTAGCTCAGGCCTTCCATTCCATACTCGGCATGGCTTCTTCTGGTAAATACTCTGCTTAGTATGGCTGGTTCCGGTTTATATGAAAACCTGGCCAGCTTTGGTTTTGGTTTGGGGTGGGGAAAAATATAATTTTTTTAAAAGATAAAATAGATGAAACTGGTGGTTTGAGCTCAGGTCGGTTTCAACTTGATGAGAGATGGAACTGAAACTGATCTGAATTGTGATTTTGGGTCCGATTTCAGTTCCAGCCAGTTCTTAACTTGGTTCAGTTTTGATTGAAACTATCGAGTTTGTTTGAAACAGGTCATGTTTACTTTACTATCTGAATTTGTTGGATTCGTGCCGTCTTTCTGCCTTCGCTGGTATGCCATTGAACCATCAGCGAGACTAGAACCTACTCTTACCGGCCATGGATGAGGCTGACGTGCCTCTCGTGGAACATTCGTTTCGTTCAACATCATTGGGTACAATCACAAATATGGGCCAGAGGTTCCGAGATTCTAGTCTACCCAATCATAGAATGAGGGATTTCGATGCTGTTGATGATTTAGATTCGGAACTGAGGTCCTTGATTTACCGTATTTTTTCTTTGATGATTATCTTTCCTAACCCCTAATATAGAATCTATATCTCCATCTCTTTTCGGCTAGGCTTTGATTCCGTAATGACTCTTTGCACGACTCCGTAAATATTCTACTGACAAAGCTGGGACTTCTTTCTTAGGTCTTCTCTTGTCGGCTCTGAACTAATGCTTAATCCAGTTTGAATTGGATTGACAGATGCAAAGAAATGACTACCAAAGTCAATCCAATCAATCCCTGGTAGCTGAACCAGCTAACAGTTAACTCAACATGTTTTAATTCAACATATATTAAACCATTTTTTATTGTTTGTTTCTTTTCAAAGTTTTTGTGATCTTGTTCTTCCTCTTAACATTTTCACCATTTAACTTTTTATACATGCTGACTTATTTTTACCTTCTACTAAAAATGACATAAAAGGAGTCCTTTGTCTCAAAAGCTACCTGTTACACTATGTCATCTGCTAACAGGTTTCTTACTCGCTATCTCACACGCTCTGTCATCTGCTAACAGGTTCCTTTGTCTCAAGAGAAGGAGTCCTTTCTCATACATTCTTACATGCTATATCTCAAAATCATCTGTTTCAGGCTATTGGAGGTCCTTCAGCGGAGTTCTTTAAACAAGTCATTCTTTCTTGCCATTGCTTAATTAACTCCTCACTACCATGCATCACGAGTTTGCTCAATCCCACAGGGATGACTGTTGAACAGCAGGAAGAAGGTAACTCTTCTTTCAAGATTTTCTATCAACTATTCGTGTTCTTTTCTAGTAGAAGGGATGCCCTTGCATGATCGGTCCCAAGCCCGAATAAAGGAGAAGATTTGTGTTAAGCTTTCGACAACCATCGTAAAACTTTGTTGGAATTTTATACCATGAAATATACAAATTATGAGCATTGTGTTGGGATGTTTCCTCTTAACGATGCACTGCAAAGCCCGAATATAGTGAAAAGTAAGCAAGGGCCTCTACATTTTTTCCCGAATGTAGTAAATAAATTGTACAGAGGGTTCCCATATTATGGACAGGTGTGGATAAAGAAGTTAGTCCCACTACATTATAGTTCGAATGTAGTAAATAAATTGCAGAGAGGGTCTCCTCATTTTAACGTGAACGGATGTAGAGGTAAGGAAACTAGTCCTATATAATAAGATTTATATTGGTTCTTCGAATATCGAAACATTGTCTGGTAAACTAATAAAGGTAGTAGATACTATGATTCAGAGAAAGATTCATATCATATGTTTACAAGAGACAGAGTGAGTTGAAGAAAAAGCAAAGGAGATTGAAGGTACATGTTTTAAATTATGGTATTCAGGAAAGTAAAAGGCTTGGAACGGAGTATTGGTATTATTATAAATAAAGATTTAAAGAATAGTATAGTAGACATACAACGATATGGTGATCGAATAATGACGTTGAAATTAGTGTTAGGAGCAGAGGTTTTGAATATAGTTTGTGCTTACATACCCTAAGTAAGACTAAAAGATAGTATAAAGACGCTTTTTTGGGAGGAGTTAGATAAGGTGATTCAAAGAATTCCAAAAAGGGAGATGATTTATTTAGGAGGAGACTTAAATGAACATGTCATTAAACAAGCATTAGAATATCAAGGTATTAATGGAAACTATGGTTTTGGGGATATAAATGAGTAAGGTAGGGAGATTTTAAATTTTGGTATGGCATTTGATCTCTTTATAGTTAATACAATCTTCAAAAAATGAGATGAACATTTAATTACTTATAAGAGTGGCTTATCACAAACACAAATTAATTATTTTGTTTATAGGAAAAAATATAGATCGTATTGTAAAGATTGCAAGGTAATTCCAAGAGAAAACTTAACAATCCAACATCAACTTTTAATTATGGATTTAAAAGTAAAAAAGTGGATAAAGAAGAAAAGAGTACATCAAGCTATTCAAACTAAATGGTGGAACCTCAAAAGCGAGAAAGAATGTATATTTAAATAGAAAGTCCTTTAAGGAGGTATTTGGAATTATGTTGGTATACCTTTTGATATGTGAAACAATATGGCTATAAATATTAAGAAAGTATGAAAGATGTGTTAGGTGAATGTAAGGGAGGTGTATCGGTACAAAAAGAAGCTTGATGGTGGAGTGAAGTAGTGCAAGATAAAATCAAGGCAAAAACAACATGTTATATATTATATTATACTAAGAAGACTAGTGAAACTTTAGAGGCTTATAAGAAAGAAAAGAAAAATGCGAAAAATGTCATCAGTAAAGCAAAAGCTAAAATTTGAGAGGATTATATAAAAAACTAAACTCAAAAGAGGGTGAAAGAGATATTTTTAGGATAGCTAGCTAGGGCTAGAGATAAGAAAACTAAGGATCTTAATTTTATTAGATGTATTAAAGACGATGATGAGAAAATTCTAATGGCAAATGATGATATAGAAAATAGGTGGAATTTTTTTTATAAGTTTTTTAATGAAAATAAAGATATTATTAACTTAGGAGAGTTAGCCAAATCAAAAAGTATATAAACCACAATTTCTACTAATGTATTCAAAAGAATGAAGTCAAATAAACTCTTAAACATATGAAGGTCAGTAAATCTATAGTACCAGACAATATTCCTATAAAAGTTTGAAAAATCCTAAGAAAGACATGAATCACTTGGTTTACAAGACTATTTAATAAAATATGGAGAAATCAAAAGATGCCCGAGGAATGGAAAGCGAGTACACTTATACCCATATACAATAATAAGGGACACATTCAGAATTGTGCGAATTATCAGGATATCAAGTTAATGAGTAATACTATGAAATTATGAAAAAAAAATATTGAACATAGGTTAAAACAAGTATTGAGTACAACAGAGAACCAATTTGAATTCATGCTAGGCAAATCTACTATTGAAGCGATTCACCTTTTGATACGTCTTATGAAATATTTTAGAGAAAAAAAGAAAGACCTTCACATGATATTTATTGATATAAAAAAAGCTTACGATAGGATACCAAGGGATGTTATTTGGAGAATGTTGAAAAAAGAAGTATTCGATTGACATACATAAACCTTATAAGAGACATGTACGATGGTGCAAAAACATGTGTCAGGACTCATGAAAGAATGATAGGCTTCTTTAAAGTTAATATTGAGTTACATCAAGGATCAACTTTAAGTTATACTAATTTATAATGGTGATTAATGAGTTTACAAAACATATTCAATATGAACTACATTGGTGTGTGTTATTTGCACATGACATTGTGTTAGTGGAGGAGTCTAAGGAAAAAGTTAATAGAAAATTGAAACTATAAATAAAAACATTAGAAAGTAAAGGCTTAACACTTAGTAAAACAAAGACAAAATATATTGAATGTAAGTTTGATCATTTGGTTACTTTAGAGGACATAGAAATTAAAATTGGCACATATTGCATCCCCAAAAGGAAAATGAAAAAATATTGTTTAAGATGATTTCGAGATATAGAAAAAAGATTTAAGTATTCAAAGAGGTAGGATGACCACAAAAGTATTGTAAAAAAACAATAAAAATGATCTACCTTATGTTAAGTTAACTGCTAACATGACACATGATAGGACTCTATGAAAACAAAGAATCCATGTAGCGGACCCCATCTAATATGGGAAAAGGCTTAGTTGTTGTATTAGTGCTCTTTTCTTAAACCTACTAGGAGGAAGAAGAAAAAGGCCGCCAGTCTTTGCTGTTGATGCGGAAGAATCGGTCTTGCCGGGTGTAGAGGTTTATCGTCTCCTATCCTTACCAAGACTGTCGTTTTCATTACTTTTTTTCACAGTACTTTTTTTCACATTTGGTTCAAGTTATCCTTTGCGTCTGGGCCTAAACCCAACCCGAGGTACTATAAATCTAAATCATTCATCTTCCTTAGTCGAACATTTATTATATATGTAGTATTTAATTTTCAAAATTTCACCACTTAATCTTAGAAGTTTTAATTATTGAGGTTTGTGTTGGGTTCGGGGCAACCCCATAGCCACTCTGTTCGGTTGTGTTACAGGGCGGGTATGGTGCAGACATTTGAGGTTCAGGCATCAGGCTGAGCATAAGCATACCTGTCCCGAACCGCAAGGAACCGTGTGATCCTCGTTCAGCGGACAGCAGCTTAAAGTTGTCGTGGTTGTGAATCCAAGCACAACCAAACAGCTTCGTGGTTATGGGAATTCAAATCCAGGTTTTAGAAGAGTTTCTTTCCCAAGAAAACTGTTTGCCCATCAAACACCGTCTGGAAGTTGCTCAGGAAATCATATCCCGTTTATTAAACGGGACTTTCGTTGCACCAAGCGGATCCCAGGCTCCGATTGCAGACTCGCTCAAACCGCCATTTCTGAGCTCTCCCGCCGTCGGTGCTTCACGGTTTCCACTGGCATATTTAAGCGGCTCCTCTCTGTGTTTGTGTCTGTGGCATCTTCACAACACAAGGGTTTTCTGAGGAATAAGTATTGCAAGCTTCAATCATACCTGGTTAGAGTCAAAGGATCCTCAAGAAGTAGGTTTGTCATTTTCTTTCTGTTGGCAGCTCGTACCCAAACCGTTCCTATACTATATGTTCTGATTAGTGCGTGAGTCTGTGCTTTCTTCATTGGGTTTGCATAGTTCTTCTGGTTTTTCATAGCACAAGCAAGATCCTAACCTCAAGCATCTCAACAACTTTGAGTGTTTGCCCGCACTTTGATTGGGCATATGCTAAACTAGTGTTTCGAGTTGTTAACGAGTGTATTATTTGTTCAACACGCAGTTCCTTCGTTACTGCAGAATGTTTCCGTCTCATATCCCAGCGCCGATGCAGCCGGCGGGATGGCAAATACCTCATGACGTGCCTTTCGCGGTGAGCCAGTTTTGGCAGAGAGGATGCGTTAGCGAGAATCTCAAAAAGTTGCGGGATACGATTGGTCTAGCGAAGTCATTGTATGCCATTTCCGCTTTCTCTTTTGCATATTTATCTATGGGGGAATTAAAACGGATGGGCCACTTCCATCTAACCATCGTGTTCAGAACTATTTATATAGTGGGAATCTTCTCCTGAATCGCCAAAATCCAACGTCTAATGATGATTTTGTGGGGGTGTGACCTTTATAGATTTGTTGACTGTTGATTTTTAGCCTCACAAAGAATGCTTGATATACATTGGAGCCGACGATGCAAGAGCCCTATTTGCAGATTCCATCCGTCCAGTTAGTTTTGGAAAAAATGGGTTTCATTCATTTTGGGTGTTTGTCCATTTCAATTCCCCATATGTATGTATTTTATGGGTTTCATTCATTTTGGGTGTTTGTCCATTTCAATTCCCCATATGTATGTATTTTATGGTTTTCATCTACTCTTCTTCTTCTTCTATAAGAATCTCGATTTTTCAGACACCGAGAACTGGAGTCCTTATTGCTGATTAAAGGTGCTGATTGGACGGTGGAAGAATTGGATGGAAGGTCTTCCGGTGGATCACTTCAAACTGATGCGCCATCTTTATCTGATCCTATTTCTGCGAAAGGTCAGGATGGTGAAAAAGGTGTAAATGAAGCGCTTCGTTTGGTTTCTGAAGTTATAGAAGCGAAGAAGATTGACTTAGGAACGCAAGAATCTCTCTCTTTGGAAGCCGCAAACTCTTTGATTTCAACTTTGAGACACCAACTGTTGCCTTTTGATGCTTTCACTAGTCAAAGTAAATCATGGGAGGAGAGGTCAATGGCAGTGAGGTTGGCTAACAAGATACAAAAGGCTAAACGTAACAGACTGTGGAGGAAGAGAAAGAGGAAGCGAGTAGCAGAAATTCTCTGCAAGGTACTTTTGTGGTGACACTAGTCTTTGCATTTTCATTGAAATCTTATAATGACCAGTCCTTTTCTCTCACTAACCAAATTGTCAATTCTTTCTTCCTTTTTTTTTGTTCTAAGAACAAATTAGCTTGCAATAGTCTTGAGTCTCTTGACAATAATGTTCTTTGATCAAGGAGCGAGAAAGATACGATCAAGTTGATCGTGATGCTGATGAATGGAGAACAAGAGAGATTGCAAAAGATATTGCCAAACGCAAGGTAACTTTCTCAATCATCTCAAATGTTGCTTTCAGGGATAATGTCTACTCGAATCAAGTTTATACTACCATAAGATACATAGTCCATTGTCACCACAGAAATATCCATGTATAAAAAAGATCAGAAGAGGACAAGAGAGCAAGCCTTTATTCTTTGAAAACTATGAAATGCAGATTGAATACTGGCTACCTTAGTGGAAATAAACATGCTCTGCAAGTGACGGAGAGCCTTTCTTTTGAGCGTATCCGCCGAACTGTGAGGGTCAACCTCTTCTAATTGCAACATGAAAGCTTTCTAACATAAGGGCCTTTCTTGTTGATGGGTGCGGAGATGAATATTACTATGCTACATTGGGCTTCTTCTTCGTGTAAGACTATGTTTTATAGCAGAATCATTTAAAGAGAAGAGTCAATTGGATGTTTCTCTTAGATGAATTGTTGTTAAAAGATTCAAGCTTAATGGCTAAAATGAGCTTAAATCCTTTCTAGTTACATACAACAACAACAACTACTAAGCCTTTTCCCATATAAGACGGGGTCAGCTACATGGATTCTTTGTTTCCACAGAGCGCTATCATGTGCCATGTTAGCAGTTAAATCACAATAAGCTATATCATTCTTTATTGTTTCTTTCTAACACTTTTGTGATCGTCTTCTACCTCTTTTAATACTTTTAAAATCTAGTTTTTCATACCTTCTTACAAGTTCTTCTTTTGATCATCTTACTGTATGTCCAAACCATCTTAAACGATATTCTCTCATTTTATCCTCTACTGGTGCCACTCCTAATTTGTTTCAAATAACCTCATTATGCATATGGTCTTTTCTTGTATGACCACTCATCCATCTCAATATTTTCATTTCTATCACATACATCTTTTGTACATGTTGATGATTAACTGCGCAACACTCATAACCATAAAACATGACAGAATATTTACCTTTTAACTTTAATGGTATCTTCTTATCACAAAGAATACCTGATACTCCTCTCTATTTTAACCACCCAACATTAATTTTGTGCGTAACATCTCCATCAATTCTTCCATCACTCTGAAAAATTGATCCTAGGTATTTAAAACTTTCCTTTTGGGATGTATGCCAATTTTAATTTCTATGTCCTCTGAAGTAATGGAATGATCAAACTTACATTATATATATATATATATATATATATATATTATCTTTATTCTATTAAGTCGGAACTCGGAAGCCTTTACTTTCTAATGTTTTTCTCTATAGTTCTAATTTTCTATTAACTTTTTCTCTAGACTCCTCCACTAACACATTGTTATGTGCAAATAACATACACTAAGGTACTTCATCTTGAATATGTTTTGTTAACTCATTAATCACCATTATAAATAAGTATGGACTTAAAGTTGATCCTTGATGTAACCCAATATTAACTTCAAAGAAGTCTGTCATTCCTTGATGAGTCCTCACATGTTTTTGCACCGTTGTTCATGTCTCTTATAAGGTATATGTATGTTAATGGGATATCTCTTTTTTCAAGGTTCTTTAAAGAACCTCTCTCAGTACCCTATCGTAAGCTTTTCTAGATCAATAAATATCATGTGAATGTATTTCTTTTTTGCTCTAAAATGTTCCATAAGACATCTCAAAAAGTGAATCGCTTTAATGGTACATCTGCCTGACATGAATCCAAATTGATTTTCTATTGTACTCAATACCTGTTTTAACCTACGTTCGATATTTTTTTCTCATAATTTCATAGTATGGCTCATTAACTTGACTTCATTCTTTTGAATACGTCTATAGAAATTGTGGTTTATATACTTTTCTGATTTGGCTAACTCTCCTAAGCTAATACTAACATCTTTATTTTCATTAAAAAGCTTATAAAAATAGTTTTTCCATCTATTTTTTATATCATTATTTGTCACTAAAATTTTCATCCTATCTTTGATGCATCTAACAAAATTAAGATCATTAGTTTTTTTATCTCTATCCCGAGCTATTCTAAAAATATCTCTTTCACTCTCTTTTAAGTTGAGTTTTTATATAAATCCCCCCAAATTTTAGCTTTTGCTTCACTGATGGTCTTTTTTGCTTCTTTCTTTGCTTTCTTTAAGCCTCTAAAGTTTCACTAGTTTTCATGCCCTCTTTGTCTTGATTTTATTTTGTACTACTTCACTCCACCACCGAGCTTCTTTTTGTGACTGTACACCTCCCTTAGATTCACTTAACACATCTTTTTCTACTTTCTTAATATGTATAGTCATATTGTTCGACATAACACAAGGTGTACCAACATAATTCCAAGCATCTCCTTGAAGGACTTTTTGTTTAAATATACATTCTTTCTCGCTTTTGAGGTTCCACCATTTAATCCGAATAGATTGATGCACTATTTTCTTCTTTGTCCACTTTTTTACCTGTAAATCCATAACTAAAAGTCGATGTTGGGTGGTTAAGCTTTCTCCTGGAATTACCTTGCAATCTTTACAACACGCTTTATCTTTTTTCCTACAAATAAAATAATCAATTTGTGTTTGTGATAAGCCACTCTTATAAGTAATTAAATGTTCATCTCATTTTTTGAAGATTGTATTGACTATAAAGAGATCAAATGCCATAACAAAATTGAAAATCTCCCAACCTTCCTCATTTATATCCCCAAAGCCAAAGTTTCCATGAATACCTTGATATCCTAATGCCTCTTTACTGATCTCCTTCCCAACTTCATGATTTGGAGAAAAGCACTTGGAGGTTTAACACATCCTCGATCTTTAGGCTTATTCTTCTACCAACAGCTGTATGCTGGGCAAACTGATACATGGGTAATTAAGCTCAGCATGTTTTGACAAGAATGGAATAATTGGTATAGCATGGTTATGCTTCAACATGTATTAACAATGCGCATTTTAAATCCATATAGATAAAGCGAACTTCTTGTGAGTGATAGGATGTGCATGTCATCTTGCTTTGACAGTGTTGTTGCGATTCAAATGTTGTGTTGTTTCTAATAGTAGAATGAGTGTTAAGCTCTTCCGAGTTATAGTGGATGTGCTCTTCCTGGATTTCCTAATGAGATGTGGCACATTTTCCAATCAATTTATTTGTAAACTACTTGAAATTTGACATCCTTTATAGGTTGAGAAAATGAAGGAAATTGCAAAAGTCAAGGCAAAGGAGGAGAGGAAGAGGCTTGAATCTGAAGTAAGAATTCTTTTGTGCATTTTGAAAGCCCTTAGTCTCTTGTATTAGATTTTGTCCTTTATTTGCTTTGCCTTCCTGCTCACAAATTGTCTCAGCCTTATCCAATTTTTTCTTGATTATTCAGCTTGAACTTGTTTTGGTTGTTGAGAAGCTACAAGAGCTTCGGTCGTTAAGGATCGAAAAGCTGAAGAAGCAAGGCAAGTATCCCTATTCTTGACATGAAAACTGTTCGATAAGAGTTGTAAGTTCTGGTTGTTGCCATTCCAAAATCATTATGTAGGCAGTTTTTGTCATTGATAGTTATGTGCAAGCAGAGTCTCTATCGTTCCATGTTCCAGCTGTGGTATGTTGCTCCATATGATCAAGCCGAGTTCGTTATCATATATCTACATTTGTTTGTTGCCAAGCTACCTTGAGCTTATTGTCAATTTGATGTTGTACTTTCCTTGGTTAAAGTCTTCCCTTTATGAGTATGACTTTCAACTGCCTTGCTTTTGTGCTAATGTTGGATTTCCCGTTTCAGATTAAGTGGAACTTGTTTTTTTGCGGGGTTAATTTCCTCAAGGTCAATAGCATCAAGATTTACTTGAGCAATTCAAAGAAGACACATTCTAATAAGCTCAAAGAAACCTAACATGGCATGACATTCTTTAAAGACCCTTTGTCCATTCTGAAAATTAGTCTGAATGTTTTGTAGGGTCAGTTACAGGTGTCATTTTGACATACTCGTCCGCCATCAACCTATTCATGTATAGCATTATGTGTTGTATATGAGTTACTTAACTATTCACATGGATTGAATTTGCAGCAAGTAACTATATTGTGCTTAATGTTGCAATTTACTTGGCATTGGCATTAGTGATAATCCATTACATTCTGCATTAAGATGTCACTGTGTACTGTCATTTTATGTTAAACAGGTGTGTCATGCCAAGCATCACTATTTGCCAGTTTCAGCTTATTTATAAAACTGTATTAAGATGTCGCTGTGAACTGTCATTTTATGTAAACAGGTGTTATGTCAAGCATCACTATTTCCCCGTTTTAGCTAAGTTTATAAACTAGCTTCTATTTGAAACTTAGAATTTATCAAGGGCTGGATTTCCTGATTATGTATAGGGCATTTTCTTCCGGAAGAGGATGACAAGTTCCTCGAACGAGTACGGGCTGCTGTTGAGGAAGAGGAACGCCAAGCAGCTGCTGCTGCCAGTACTGGTACTGCCAAGGATGCCATTGCCACTGCTGAAGAGTCTAGATTAGGCACCAGAAACAGGGAGCGTGGTGTGGTGGATAACATTCATCATAAAAATGAAGCTGGCGCAACAGAAGAACATTCTGGAAAAGAGGATGTAGGGAACCCTGTCAAGGATGTTCCATTAACAGAGCCTGAGGAGCGAGTCTCGGAGGTTCAGAGACGAGGTGGGGGATATGGTCCTTTGGATGCTTTACCACTGGAGTTCTATCATTATTATCATGGTAGCAACAGTGACATGGGAACACTTTTTGAGGTATGTTGTTGCTCTTAGTGCATATGAATGTGGATACAGATAGCCTTTCTGAAGTATCTGGAAAAAATCATATGACAGCTGATTTATGTTGTTGATTTGGTAATAGTTTCTTAAATTTGCAACATATGTCATAGAATGTATCTTCTTGTTGTCAAAACTCTTTTACTGTTTCAATGTTGTTGCCTTAAGTCAGCTTATTAATTTATTTATTTTGGATAGTTGTAGTTTTTTGGTTGTATGGGAAAAGGCTTAGTTGTTGTTGTTGTTGTTGTAGTTGTAGTTTTTTGGTTGTGTATTTGCATGTTATTGTCTTTCTGTTTAGAGACCTCATAGGAGTTAACAGTTGTTATCTGCTATGATCTGCATCTTTTGAACTTTTCTTTGTTTTACCCATTAATATCATTACTATAGCGTTTCATAGAATTTACTCTGTTTATCATTTAAAAAGTTCCTTATAACTTAGCTTCTTACTTTCTGAATCTTCTGAAGTTTTAACATGATTGATTTTTTATTCCATTTTTCGTAGTCTGCTTTGGCAATGATTATCACCCACAATGGAACAAGTCAAAATATAAAGAAGCTCGTGTTGACTTTAGGGTTTGAACCAATCACTTCCATCACATCAAATAACACTGTGGTTAAGTTTAAAAATTCCTCAACCCATCAACAAATGCGACTGGCTAATCCGAGTTAAAAGGATCAATATCATAATGGTACTACACTCTTCATGAACCTGGAGCTGGGCCTTCTTTTTGCACTATTAGTCAAAATGGATGTGCTCGTAAAAGCAAAATATGAGCCGAGGACTTGTTCCACAATTGTTGAATGGTTACAATATCTCGACTGTGGCTGATGTATTTCTACAAATTTTGCAGGTCAGAAGAATGTGGGATGCATATACCAGACCGGGTGGGAGGTGGGTCATTTGAGTTCTGCTTGAGTTATGTTTTTTTCTTGTAGAACTAGTCTTCAAAGTATTAACCCATTACATCACTGCATTCTTTTAAACCATTAGTTCCTACCTTAACTCCTCTTCTTGGTGGATGAAATGTTATTTTTCAGCAGTCCCATGCCTCTGAATTTCCGCTTGTGGATTTTTATCATTTACTAAGTACATTTTCACTGCTAAAAACTTTTGGATGCAGTCGGATTCCTGGACACTTGGTTCAACCACCGCCTCCTGCCGATGATACATGGGCATCTTACCTGGTGAAGTCGGGAAATGTTCAAGAAAGAAACTAGGCAACAGATATGGTAATCGAGTATTCCTAACAGATCAATTTCAACTTAGGTCACTGAGTTTGCTGGTACGGCTTAAAGCATTTATACCTTTGGCAAAGAAGCAATGAGGTGAATAAACTCAATGGAGGGTTAAACACTTGGACCAGGTAAAAACCAGTATCATGTTCCCAGACGAAGCTGCAACCTTTTTTTTTTCTTCAGAATCTCTGATGGGGTCAAAAGGTATTCTTGTGGTGCCCATTACTATTTAGGGATGGGGGATCTGTTTGGGACTTGGCCCACTGGTCCTTCACTTGAGGACACAGCAGAACAATCTGTTGTATCTGCATGGCAGTAAATATGTCAATCTTTTAGCTGCTTATTAATTTTCTGATCGAGCAGCTTTTTCATTTCTTTCCCAACATGGCACTTGCTTGTGTTCATGAAGGTACGCATGTGTGTGTATATATGTAAGTTGATTGACACTATTTGCACGGATGCTGGAGCAATCGTGCATACCTTCAAAACCTTTCAAAATCATTGGTCCAGATCAAACATTTTCATTGTATATATATATATATATATATATATATATATATATATATATATATATATATATATATATATATATGTGTGTGTGTGTGTGTGTGTGTGTGTGTGTGTGTGTATGGAGAGAGAGAGTTGCGACTGTCCATGTCTTTGATCGAATGGTTCATATTCAAAAAGTAAAAATAGTTTTTTCAAAAAGCGAAAGATATAAAATATATTTATAGTTTTGACGTTTTTCTAATATGAATTGTTCGATCAAAGAAATAAATGGTCCATATTCTCAAGAAAAGTTTAGCATCAACTCCCATTCTCTCTCTTCAAATATATCTAGGAAAATTGGATCTTGCCCGCGTTTAACATGCTCACTCATGCATACCTATTGCTTTTTGGTAAGCTTGGTAAGTATAGTGTAATTTAAAAAAGAATGATTGGATGTGAGTGGGCAATGTCACTGGTGGTTTAGATCTAATCACTCTCCATACATGTACATACATACATACATGTACATACGTACATGCATATACATACACATACATATACGTACATACATGCACACATACATATATACATATACATACATATATACATATATACATATACATATATGTTTATAAACCTCTCTCTCATACACATGTCATACGGATTCATTTGTGTCAGGTACTGCTAGTATCGGCTCCGATATACCAACATCAGCATGTTTTTCCTGTTAGAAGCAATGTTGTCTGACGTGTATCGTATCGCGTATCGCTGGGCTTCACGATACGAGCGTATCGTATCGTATCGCCTGTATCGTAGGATAATATTAAAAATATAAAATATTTAAAAAATCAAGAAAATTTAGTAATTTTAAATAAAAAAATACAGATTGACTGGCACGTGAGTGCATGTCAATATGGTAGTGTGTATATATATATATATATATATATAAAATTAAATCAATATATAATGAGAGAAGTATTTATTATAAAAGGTGAGAGGAGTAAATTTTAACTATTAAATCTTATATAAATGGTTAAGATTATAATATAGATGCATGTCACTTTTTAAGTGGTCACATGATATTTAAATAACTTTTAATCTTGATCATCTATATGTATAATTGTATGGTCAAAATTACTAATTTTTTCACACTATCACAATAAAAATTTCTCTCATGGATATGCCATATATATGGGAGTATATATGGTGAGATGAAGTATTTATTATAAGATGAGAGATGTAAATTTTGATCATTAGATCTTCATGAATGATGAAGATGAAGAGAATATTAATACATGTGACTTTTTTAAGTGATCATATGACTTTTAAATAACTTTTAATCTTGATCATCTATATATGATTATATGATTAAAATTTACTCTTTCACAATAAAAACTATTCTCACTAAATATATCATATTAACTTAATCAAATCTTTCACTATTAACTTAATCCTAATGACTTTTTTAAATTAAATAATTGATTTTAATTTTCTTTCCAAATTTTTTGTAATTATCATTAAATACAGGATTACTCTTTATTTATAAAGTTGGTTATTTTAATTTAATTATTTATATTAATTTTTTATCACTTAGGAAATTCTTTAAATACATTTTTTAACTTTTATTTTAAAATCCTAAAAATTGTCCACACATTTAATTTTTTATTATTTTCTTAATTTTTCTTCCTACACAAAAGTCTTTACACATTTATTTTATCATTGTACACGAATGTATTTCTAAATTATTCATTCACTTTTATTTTATTTATTTATTTAGATTATTATTATTATTATTATTATTATTTCTAATAACTTATTTTATAGGAGGATGTTAAATTTATAATTTTAATTAATTAATGTATATTTTATTGATAATATAATTATAATATTTATACAAATAATATTAGGATATGATGCGTCTAAGTTTATATATATATATTACCCTTTAACTTTTTATTTTGTACTATACGTATTATACAATCATAGTTTTTCATTATCATTATATAACATCACGCCATCACATTTGCAACTCACTGATCAGATTGCAAGTCTCAATAATGCAGTATGGACATGCTAACGAATTGGTTAGATATAACATAGAAAAAAAAGTTTTAGATTTGATTTTTTTTTTTTTGGTACTAGATAACATAGTAAAAAAAAAAAAGTTTTTTTAGAAAGTTTTATTTTATTTGTTTTTGGTACTAGATAACACAGTAAAAAAAAGATTTTTTAGATTTTATTGAGTTCTCGTGTGTTTGATTTTTTGGTACTAAATAACACAGTAAAAAAAAGTTTTAGATTTGACTTTTTTTAGAAGTCCTTCATTAATTTTTTGTAAACATTATTTTAAGTATTTATTGAGTTCTCGTGTGTTTTTTGACCTCATTGTTGCTGTTGCTTATTATTATACTCTTTTATTTACTTTACTCTCACTTTCACTTTCCTTTGTAGGCATCAATAACTAATTTTTTTTTTGTATAAATTAAAAATTCAAAGTGATAAAAATGATGTCACCCAAAAGAGCATAAAATAAAATCCGGTAAAGAATGCCAAATTGTGAATTTTAGCGAGAGATATTCTATTCTTATACACCAATTCTGCGTAAGGCTCTCCTGCATTTTGCCACTTTTGCTTATCTCTTCAATCAAAATTACAAGTATCAAAACGAACTCGTTCACTACACTTTTATTTTGAGTCAATAATGATTTTCACAAAATAATCATAATTAAACTTGATATGAATTATTACTATTCTAGTTTTTGACACTACGTATTCACTAATATTGATTGGCCAATTATGGTCAATTTTTTTTGTCTAAATTTCTTATTTTTCACTTAATCACATTCACCCAAAATGAATGTAAAAAAGTAGTGTTGGATTAGGCAAAAATTGTTTAGGTGTTAGAAAAACTATTAACCTAGTTTGACACTACTAATTTCGGTCACGAGTTGAGTTGGCCAACCCATTGGTCAATTTTTTTTTAGAAAGAATTTCTTATGTTTTTAACCTAAAAATCTTGTCCTTATATTATTATTATATTTTTCTTTGCATATTTTAAATAACAATAAACACAAATAAAATAATTTTTGTGATAAAAATATTAATTTACATTAAAAAATATAAAGGTAAAACACTTTACATATTATATAAATTATTAATAAAGTAATTAAACATTAAGATAAAGATCGACATGATCCATTGTTGGTCGAAACTTACATTAAACTAAGTCAAATTCAAACTCACTCAAATAGTATTAAAATGTATTAAAATTTAAATTTTTTCAACTCAATTCATTCATATAATTATTAAGTCAAATTCAAATCACTCAAATAGTATTAAAATGTATTAAAATTTAAATTTTTTCAACTCAATTCATTCATATATTTTATCAGATTATTTACGTTAATTCATTAAATTTAACTCATTATGACACCCCTTCACGAAAGAAATTATATTTATTTATATAGATGAACACTCAAATGTAAATGCAAATTACATTATACATCTTTACTCTTGGCATGCTATGCATTGATAGTTACGAAGCCATCTAAGGCCTTTTCTTAATGTGTGATTAAAAATTTTAGGGCGAGGGGAATTTTTATTTATTCTAAAGTTAATGTAAATTATTAATTTTATTGAGAATTTACAGTGTAATTATATATTATTTGCAAACAAAAAATTCTAAATAAATTTGAACTTAAATTATACAATTATCATGAGTGAAATATCCACCAAGTAAGTCATTTACTATTAGCATCTAAGGCCTACTATACAAAATAAATCAATCAATTAATCTAATGTCTAAGCTCTCACCTCATGCCTATATATATATAAACATTTTTCCCCTTTCGACGGTAATAAAATGTAGGTCGACGGTAATAAAATGTAGGATTTCTTCCACACTAAGTGGGAATAAGTATTTCCATAATAAAATGTAGGTCCATGACAAATAAATATGACCTTCATTTCAAGAGAGTTGGTTAAATGCAATTTGATTTCTTCTAATGTCAAATTTTTGCTGCTTTTACACTAGAGGTAGAATAAGTATTTTACTCTTATATATATAGAAAAGTGATCAAACTTATATCAGTGTAAATTTTTTTTTTCTTACACTTTTTTTGCTATTGGTTTCACTTTCATCTAATGGTTGAGATTATTTCATTAAAAGTAATCATTTGATAAAAGTGAAACTAACGATTAAAAATAAGTGTAAAAGAAAAAAATTTTTTCTTGGTATAAATTAATCCTCCTCATATATATATATATATATATATATATATATATATATATATATATATATATATATATATAATTTGGTTTTATATCGTTTTTTGTCAATTTAGTCTCATATTTTACAAATTATTTTCAATGTGGTTCTTCAATTAAGGTCCTGTTACTCTCTAACCGAAATGATGATGTGTTATTAATTGGTGATAGTTACATTATTGTCATGTCACCACTATTAGTGACATGTTATTATTTCATCGGCGTACATGTTGGCCGAGTGGTCTAAGGCGCCAGACTCAAGTTCTGGTCCTCGTGAGAGGGCGTGGGTTCAAATCCCACTTCTGAATCTCTCTCCCTCTCTTCCCCGAACATCATTCTCTTCAAGGTCAATGTGTTCGCTAGCCTAGGTAATATTTTTTCCTTGTTCACTAATAAATCAATTAATTAAACTCATATTCCTATAATCAATTAAGTCCCCAAACCCGATTGGGGGGGGGTAAACGAAAGGATCCCTTGTAGTTATCCAAAGGTATTTTCCTTCTATCTAAAATCACATTTCTTCATTCATCTCGGATCCACTCGAAATAGCATTTTATTTGCTCACACTTTCCTCGGTTGGTACTTATAGGATATAATCAACACCCTCAAGTATCAAGACCTATGAGATATGCTTTTTCCAAGTATGAAAGTTCAAACTATTCAACTTTTGAGTTTTAGCGAGTTCGGGAACACAAACTCTAGAATTCATTTTTAGTTTAATATATTTGACAATTTTTTCCAAAAAAGAGGTTCTAACAACCAATACAAGCAAGAAGCAAACAAATTTTTTAATAAGCAACATATTAATGTAAATAATTAATAAGTTAATGCTAATGTAAGCTCTAAATAATAATTTCTAAAAATTACTAGTAGCAGTTTGCAAATAGTAATCACCACTTGTCTTGAATAGCATAATTTCTGGTATTGATCTAGAAATTATGCATATTTTTTTTTATTTAAGTTAAATTAAATGTGTTGTTGCAATTTCTAGCAAAGTGTGGACAAATCAATAATTTCTATAATAAGTATTGTTAAGTAATTTTCAAAATGTGAGCAGGCTTACAAAAAACAATATAAACAATTGATTTATAAATATAATCTATCTCAAATAGTCTTCTTGAAATATCACAACGTCTTGAATCAATGTGTAAATATTTCAAGGACAAGCTTGAAACTTTAAAGTCAATCATGGGTAAAATGGTAATTTCATTGCCTACAAAAACGTGATTATTAAATTAAAATCAGGGTCCGGTTTTTACAACCCCCTTAGGGTTTCCTGCAAACTAGAGAAATAGAGAAGGAAAGTTATTTTTTTATTCCAAGCGAGAATGTTAGACTATTCTCTATTCGTCTGTGATCGATTGGTTTGACCTTTTTCCTTGTTCTCTCTTTATTGTTTCTTTTTTGTTTTGTTTCAAAGAAAAGAAGGAAGACTAGTTTAGTCCTAGAGTGAGTCTTTGTTGGATTTGATCCGTTCTTACGTCTTTGATCGAAAAGGAACTCATCCCTCCAGATTAATCATATCTTGACAAACCAGATCAGGGAGTTACTCTAACTTTGGGTAAACGAGATTATTTAGTCAATTTTTTTTTTGTTTTTTATGTTCCTTCTCTTTTCTTTTTCAGGAGTCAGTTTTAGGTGGTGAAAACAAAGAAAAGGTAATCTACATCATAAATGATCTTCACACAACTGCTTGTATGGAGGAACAAAGACCCACTCGATGCTAAGGAGATAAGTCTTTTTTTTTCTTCATTTTGATTTCTATTCTTCATTCTTTGGATTACAGATTTTTGTCTATAATTAGCAAAAACAACGAAAAGAAAATTGGAAAGAGCAAAGTAGATTTAAATGGTGTTTGATTTAAATGGTGTTCAATTTGTTCGGACAATTACGATTCCTGTGATTTCTTATCAGTTGAATCTTTTCTCCTTTTTTTGTTCTTTTTTTATGTTTTTTCCTTTACAAATAAATTTTTGAAGTTTCACAATAGAGAGGGAAAAAAAAGAATCCGATAAGATTAGCGTCTGATCCGATTTGGTGTATTCCTCCCTTTGATTTTTTAAAACACTAATGTGAGAGATGAAATTTAAAGAGACTATTCATGTCTTTGTTGTATTTTATTTT
Source organism: Brasenia schreberi (assembly GCA_036023115.1). Lineage (NCBI taxonomy): Eukaryota > Viridiplantae > Streptophyta > Magnoliopsida > Nymphaeales > Cabombaceae > Brasenia > Brasenia schreberi. The sequence goes on from JAYKKT010000090.1 coordinate 23,264,046, forward strand.
GTTTGCAATGGATATGAATAGTGGATAGGTTTATTCTATATTCTAAATTTAAATAGGAAGAATATTTTTGATCAATATGTTAATAACTGATCAAGAAGTGCCTCTCTGATGTTATGCACTGTTAGAAATCAAAACAATGCTCTAATACTAATATTGTTTATTTCTTTGTAGCAGAATAACATCTTTGGGTTTTGGACCACTAAGCACAGTGTCATCAAGGAGGATTCTCAAAAGGAATAAAGAACAATAGAGAGAAAAAAGACATTGAGCGAGCAAAGAGCTTGTTTAAATCTATTTTATTGTAAAAAAGAAAATGAATAATGTAATACCTTATTGCATGACCGTTATACTGAATCATGATAACCATTACCATAACTAGGAGTTATCACTCATAATATAATCAAATCAACAACCATCGTAATTTAAATTGCTATTAGCAAAAATGCACGATCATCATATGTGAATGAATTACAATTCTTTGTCCCTCATAATTTGTCAACCTTGCGAAAGAAAGTAGAATATCTAGGAGGGAGACTGATCACAAGGCCTACAACTACCATGCAATTCTAGTTCTTGTCAAAATCAAATGCAGGCCTCAGCATGCAAAGAAAAGGAAGGTCAAACCTAGGCATATATGGTTTCGGTTCATTCGGAACCTGGAACCATCAATTCTGGTTTGGATCCAGAACTCGTAATTCTATAAAAAACTTAAATTTCTTTTTAATAAAATACTGGTTTAAGTTTGGATCCGGTTCCTGTTGTGGAAATAGTGAAACTGGAACTGGACCGGATGAGTCCTGATTCTGGTTCAAGTTTCACAAATTTTGGGTCTAGTCGATTGCTGGCTCGGTCCGACTCCGGCTGGAAACGCCGTGCTGGTTAGGAACCTGCATGAGAGGACCAAAGAGTAAAGCTTTGGCTGATTCCCTGGTATGCATTGAATAGAAACATCCATATTTGCAATAGAAACTTCAACGATATAATATTATATAAGATCCATAGTTGCAGTAGAAACTTCAATGCGCACACTAGTAATTCAGTAAATTTCAGCCAAAGCTTTCCGCTTAGGGTCTTTGCTTTGAAATGCCACCTCTCGCTCCGTTTTGTTTCTTTTCTCCGTCTTTGGCGCTGGCGCTATACGCACAGACGCATGCACACGCACACTGTTATACACACATACCCCTATAGACATAGAAAATAGGAGACTTCACTAAATCATAACTTATGTGCATGTGGGCGCAGAGATTTATTGTGAGAAATAGGGAATCTTGCAAGTTGACGGTTGATCAATTTATAGATGTTCCTAACAAATAAGATGGTGATTAACATAGCATAGTTCCCGGCAGATGGCACGAAGCAACTTGAGACTAAATAAAAGGAACACAACGAAACTTTTCAAGATTTAGTTTGAAGCAACTTAGCCCAATTGAGCCACATTGTGGACATATAGAAGGATCATTCTCTTAAATTTGTATCTTTCTCTTTTTTCTGTCTTTCTTTGTTTTGATAAGCTGTCAAGGCAAGTCATATGCACGCTCCAGGTATCGAACTGGTCACCTTCAATCTGTGAGTCCACCCCTTAGCATGGCGAGAGCTATGGTTCGTTCTGCTTTTCTCCCTCTCCTAGGAGATAATTACAGCACTCCTATCGCTCGACTGTTACTGAAGTGCATTGAAACCTCCGTCCGCTTCTGTTTATTCCATGTAAACTTTCAGGAAAAGGATCCACTCCATGGTAACAAAAGGCAATAATAAAACCTCCCTCTCGAGAGGGGAGGGTATTGTGGTAAGAACCAAGGAACCAGGAAAAGATTTCCACCAACTCTTCTCCATCCACATAAAGTTACTCTCTGAGAAGATATTTTTCTCTCTCTAAATTTCTTAAGATGAACTCCGTCTCTCTCTTCCTTCGTAAGTAATCAACTATCAATATAATACAGAGGTACCCTTTATTCAGCAAAGCTCATATGTCACATTATTGGAGATGTCATGATTGAGGTTTCCATTAGATCATGATGGACGGTTTTCATGGTGGGTGAGGATCCCTCTTATGCAGCAACGCTCCATATTAGATAGCGTATGCAGCATATAAGCTCCCCTCTCTCTATTGACTAAGCGTTCCCCTCGGCCCATACCCACATAAAGCGACGTTTCCAATCGGCTACCAAGTTGCTACAAAACCCAATCGCCCCCGAGAAGCAACTGTGTCGAATTTGCCGCCATTGTTTGAGAGGTCGTTCCTCTCTCTCTCTCTCTTCGTCATTGTTGGAGAGATCATCCTTCTCCCTCACTGTCTCTTTCCGCCATTGTTGGAAGATCATCTCTCTCTCTCTACATGGCTTCCTCACCTCCAAAGCGTCTGATAACCCGCGAAGAACTCCAAACCCACAATTCTGAGAGCGATCTCTGGATCTCAATCCAGGGCAAGGTTTACGACGTTACCCACTGGCTCAAACATCACCCCGGCGGCGACCTCCCTTTACTAAGCCTCGCCGGACAGGATGCTACCGACGCGTTCCTCGCCTACCACCCGGGCTCTGCTTGGCACCTCCTTAATAGATTCTGTATCGGCTATTTGCAGGACTACAATGTTTCGGAGGTCTCAAAGGATTATAGGAGACTCCTCAACCAGCTCACTAAGTCGGGCTCCTTCGAGGAAAATGGCTTCTTTGTCTACTTGTCCTTTTTGGCCATGCTCAGTATGCTTTGTTTATGCGTTTATGGGGTTTTGGCGTGTGAAAGCTTCTGGGTGCATGTTGGTTGTGGATGTTTGATAGGGTTTGCTTGGATCCAGAGTGGTTGGATAGGGCATGATTCTGGGCACCATGATTTTATTAAGAATAAGGCATTGAATAGATTTGTGCAAGTTTTGAGTGGCAATTGTACTACTGGAATCAGTATTGCGTGGTGGAAGAGGAACCATAATGCTCATCATATTGCCTGCAATAGTTTGGATTTTGATCCTGACTTGCAACACATGCCTTTCTTTGCTGTTTCCTCAAGATTGTTTCAATCCATTACATCCTATTTCTATGAAAGAAAGATGATTTTTGATGGTATTGCTAGGTTTCTTATTAGCCATCAGCATTGGACCTTTTACCCTGTGATGTGTTTTGCTAGAGTAAATCTGTTTTTACAGTCTATTCTTTTGTTGTTGTCTAAGAAAAGGGTGCCCAATAGGGGTCAAGAGATTTTGGGCGTTCTGTTGTTTTGGATTTGGTATCCTTTGCTGGTTTCTTGCTTGCCCAATTGGAAAGAAAGAGTGATATTTGTGGTTAGTAGTTTCACGGTCACTGGGATTCAGCATGTCCAGTTCTGTTTGAATCATTTCTCTTCACCTGTTTATGTGGGGAAGCCTAGTGGGAATGATTGGTTTGAGACACAGACTAAGGGGAGTCTTGATGTACAGTGCTCACCTTGGATGGATTGGTTCCATGGGGGATTGCAGTTTCAGATTGAGCACCATTTGTTTCCGAGGCTCCCGCGATGCCATCTTAGGAAGGTGGCTCCTCTTGTGAGATCTCTCTGCAAGAAGCATGGTCTTCCTTATAGTTGTGTGTCATTCTTCGAAGCAAATGTATTGACTCTGAAGACTCTCAGAACCGCCGCGTTGGAGGCAAGAGACATTGCAAATCCAACTCCGAGAAATCTCTTGTGGGAAGCTGTTAACACCCATGGTTGAGAACTGAAGATGTTTTCCAAGGAGAGGGAATTGGAGATGGTTTCGAGAGATGATGTCCTTTTGCAAACATCTGAAGTTGAGGGATATTTTGTTTATTAGAAGAATTGATGATGGAAGTGAAGGGAGAACAAGTTAGATCACTCTCAGGCAGCTAGATTTGTTTTTCTCAATTCAAGATTGTCATTTGTTGTCTTTGTAGATGAACTGGTTTATCATTTTGCATTTAATTTCTGTAAATTTTTGTTGCACCAACTTGATTTCTTTACTTTGATTCATAGCTTTTTATTTTGTTTGTGCTACTCTTACTGTCTAGTTTGCTGCTGCAATTGTAGATGAGCCGGTTTAGCATTTTGGGTCAAATTTCTTTAAATTTTTGTTGCATCAACTTGATTTCTTTCCTTTCCATAGGTTTTCTTTTGTTTTCTTTTGTTACTCTTGCTGTCTTGGTTTGCTGCTGCAACAATAAAGGCCGTAACTCTTAATGTGTATTAACTGCCGGAAGTAGCACTTAAAAAATATTACTTCGCTGTTCCCTGGTTTGCTTTTCATGTGGTTAACTGGTGGAAAGTCTAACCAAAAAATGGTGGATATTTCACATTTATCTCTCAAATGACTAAGAACCCCCGTAGCGATCCCATATACTGTGGAAAAGGCTCGATTTTTATTTTGATTTGGGTATTTACCTATTAAGAACTTGTGTTTCTTCGGGCTCGTAAGAAGCAATGGTTTATATTAAATTGGCTACCATATTTGAATTTTGAAGTATATGCAGAGTAAAGCTGAGTCGGTAGCCATTCAACAGCCAGTACTTGGTTTTCAAACTTTCAAAGCCTATTGAACACCATATTTTTCTTTCTTTTCATCTGTGTTGGGGGTTCAAATGGGGCAGGAGCCCGGGAAACAACTAACGCCTTCTAATGAAGGGGCCAATAATCTGATCAGCGAGTGGTTGAAAACCAGTCGTGTTGTCCCATGTGTAAATACGTGCTTTGTGTGGCTGATTGATCCACACGATGATTGGCCTCATGCCGGGTTCGACAAAGACAAGACTATCCATATATTAGCATTTAACTAAAGAAAAAAGCAAGATCATGTCTTATGTATTGTTTGGTTCCAATACTTTCGAAGCTTTTCTTGACAAGATACAAAGTCTAAAGAAGTGGAGTGCATGCAGTTGCTATAATTAGGATGATTTTATGTCATAATTAATCTTGAAGATTATAAGTATTTGCATATTTACAGTGCTGTGTTATTTTCTCTCGATATTGTTCTCTTTGTTTTCAAAGAGATTGCTGCTTACTCGGACCCCTTCGAGATGCTGTACTGAGAGAACTCCTGACCTCTTCTTGGAAGTACACACACACACACACACACACACACACACACACACACATATATATATATATATATATATATATATAGAGAGAGAGAGAGAGAGAGAGAGAGAGGTTTTAGCTACATCGATCAATCCATGTTCGGGTTTAACTTGTGTTGGGTCTTATGCTCAGTTTGGATCGGAACAGGCAACTAGTTGTAGTCAAACAGCATTATAAGAGGCCCCAATATTCGGCACCCATGTCTTAAAGCCCCCAAAATGGTCAAGTGGTCCTATGGCAATTATTTCTGCATTTAAACATGTAGCCAACTCATATTTCTACCAAGTTTTTAAGCGATCAATTCATGCCCACAGAAACCGTCCACAGCCTTTAGTTTCATGATACATGCATATACTAATAAGGTTAATATTATGAAATAATATATAATGTGAATATCATAAAATAGGTATAGAAAGCCAAATACACGAAGTGGTAGCTGTCTTGCACAGTGATATCATCAATCAAGCACATGGAGCACCCACCATGTGTTCTTTTTGTTTGATGCCTTCGCTTTGCAGTAGGAACGGAGTCCTTCATAAATAACCCAAATTAGACCTAATTTTTTTATCCAACCAGATACTAACAGGTCATGTTCGGGCTGTAATGGTGTCGATTACTTGGGTTTTTGTCATTATTATTTTAGTCCATTTAGCTAACATTATTTCTGCTCCAGTGGCCTGATTGTTACTTATCAAAATCTAATTATGTGACAAAATAATTCAATCAACAAATACATCATGTAGTGAATTGTGTTTAAAATACACTCAACAGTTTGGTTAAAGCTTTTATGGAGACAAATGACAAGATTTTCAAAGATAAACTCTTAGTTTTCTGCTATGAGATGAGATGATAGGTCTCGTCTCACTGCTGCGCGGTTTATTAAATGGAAAGCTTAATGAGATTGTTTGTTTGTACAAAACTTTCAACCAGATCGAACTAGAGAGCATCTTGGTAAACGCCTTTCGTGTACTCGTCAACCACGACAAGGAGTCCACAAGCCCCACGTGGACCAACGTACAGAATCTACACAGCATATCCTCTGAGCTGTTTTCACCAAACTGTCATCCACACATTCTCTCTCTCTCTTAAAAGACGATTATGGCATATATATATATATATATATTAAATAATTTTTTATTTTATCATTTCAATTATTCATTTCAAACATTGATAACTTGAGACTCAATGTTTATATACTAAAAGTTATTATGCATTTATCACTATCTATATGTATTGAGTATATGCTAGTAACATTACGTGTTATTTATTATATTAAAAAATATCAATCATCAAATTTGAAAGATCAATAATTAATATTTAAATTCAAAAAGCAAAAAATTATTTTTGAATCATTTGCACTTGTAAAAGTATAAGTGTATTTTTCACTTGTAAATTTCAAATATCGGTCATTCTTCTATGAAATAAATTGGATGATTAAGATTTATTTGGATATGCTAGTATGTATATATATACAATATAAATGTACAATATTTTGCAGTACATAATTTTTCATAAACATCTCCACCATTTAGTGTTTGAGAGGAATAGTTAGTGATAAACCTAAAAGTATAAACTACAAAAATACAATGATGTAGATGCTTGTTCAAGATTGTGCACAAAAGATATAGTAGTGCATTTACCCCTCTCTCTCTCTCTCTATATATATATAAGATTTTCATGAGGCAAAATTATGCTTCATATTTAAGGAAAAAAAGAAAGGAAAGAGTGGCAGGGATTGCTACAAGTCATACCAACGACCCTTCTCAACAATAAATCAAACCATACCAACGACTATAGTCATTGTTCCCTACTCGCTACAAGCTTTCCTCAGTCTCTCGCCCTTCTCAAACCAAGTGGCGTGAACGTCATAGGTGTAGGAGATTTCCGGATCTTACCTTTGTGTCTTTTGGGTTGTCGGAGTTTCAGTGAGCGCAGCGGATGTTGATGTCACGAGGTTTCCACATGAGGGTTTTCTCAAATGACTATGAATCGGTGAATCTGTGTATCTCTTAATCTGTTAATCTATGTTTCACCTTGTAAGTGGATGCCTTTTTATAGGCACCCGCTCCCCCGTCGTCTGGCTTTCTCCTCTCGTGGCTTCCCTCGTCTGGGAGTGGTAACGGATGGCCCGGTAACGGCTGTCCGTTACATATCCGGCCTCTCCTCAGGTAACGGCTGGCCCGAGCCGAGAATGGTCATTTTATTGTAACATCTCCAACTTGGCCATTTGAGCTAAGTGCATCGACATACTGGTTTTCCTCCTACTTTCCCGGGGTTTTCCCTAGTTATGTCGATCCCTGATTACTATTGCAATCAAAACCTGTTGTGTGGTTATTTCCCTACACAACAAATCACCTGTTGTATGGTTATTTACCTATACAACAACATATCTCAAACCCATGTTTCCAACATGTTTTGAGAAGAGTTCTTTCGTTATGCCTTTGGTTAAGGGGTCTGCCAACATGTTTTCTGTTGACATGTATGAGATGGATATTTCCTTTCTCATAACCATATCATGAACTTAGTGGTATTTTACCGTTATATGCTTGCTTTTTGAGCAATCTGCTCCACTCTTAATAAGAGTAATTGCTGCATTGTTATCGCAATAGATAACCATCAACTCATCTGTTATTTCCAGCTTCAAATCATGTATGAAGCGGCTTATCCAGACAACACTTATTGCAGCAATACAACAAGTAATATACTCAGCTTCTTGTGTATGCAATGCTACACAACACTGTTTCTTACATGCCCAAGAAACAACACCACCTCCAAATAAGAATATTTGTCCTGAGGTTGATTTGCTGTCATCTTTGCTCCCAGCAAAGTCAGCGTCTGAGTATCCTACTACTTCTAATTCATTTGCTTGAAAACATAGTTTCAAGTCCTTTGTTCCTTTCAGATATCTTAGAATCCTTTTTACAGCTATCCAATACTGCCAACCTGGATTACCTTGATATCTACTGATAAGACCAACAGCAAAGCTGATATCAGGTCTTGTACACAACGTAGCATAAATCAAGTTGCCAACATCTTGAGCATAAGGAACATTAGGCTTATCGTCTCCTTCACCGGGACAATCAGCTTTACTTAGTTTCACCCCTTTTGCAACAGGTATATCTGCAGACTTGCATTCACCCATTTTTGAATTTTTTTAGGATATAGTCTATATATCTCGCTTGACTCGGGCATAAGAGTCTAGATCCTCTATCTCGAGAGATCTTTATACCAAGGATATAGGATGCTTCTCCCATATCTTTCATTTCGAACTTGGAGTTCAATCATGATTTGGTTTTGACAATCATTTCATTGTCATTTCTAGTCAATAATATGTCATCGACATACAAAGATAAGATGACAAAGTGGCTCCCACTGTTCCAAACATAAACACAGTGATCAAGTTTGTTAGCCACAAACCCAAGTTCTATAATGGCATTTTGAAAAGTCAAATACCATTGGCGAGGTGACTGTTTTAGGCCATATAGGGATTTTTTCAACCTATACACTTTATCTTCTTGGGCTTCAATCACAAATCCTTCGGGCTGCTGCATGTATATGATTTTTTCTAAATCGCCATTTAGAAAGGTGGTCTTTACATCTAACTGATGTAAATTCAAATTATAGTATGCAGATATTACCAGGATTATACGTATGGATGCAAATTTCGCAACTGAGAATATGTCTCAACATAGTCTATCCCTTCCATTTGCGAAAAAACCTTTGCAACCAACCTCGCTTTAAATTTGTCAATTATACCATCGACTTTATATTTCTTTTTCAGAACCCATTTACAGCCTATAGCTTTTCTTCCTTTTAGAAAATCAGCCAATTCCCAAACTTGGTTTTTCTCAATGGATTCAATTTCCTTATCCATGGCTTTCTCCCAGTCTGTTGCTTTTGATGAATTCATTGCTTGCTGATAAGTCAAGTTATCAGTCAATTCATCTAAATCTACCAAATTACACACTTCTTCTGAAAGGTAAGTGTGATAATCCTTTAAATAGGATGGAGTGACTCTTGGCTTCTTATGTCCAATTAAGGTATCGGTAGTTTCAGGAAGTTCTTCTATGGGCTCAAAAGATGATTGGTCAAAATCTATCAAATCATCAACATACTCTTCATTGTTTTTCAGGATGTCATTCTTAGAATCTTCTAAGAATTCAACATCTCTGCTTTCAATGAGTCCTTGGTCCTTATGATAGAACCGATATCCTTTTGAACCTTTTGGATATCCAATAAATATATACTTCAAGGACCTACTATCTAGTTTATCTCTAGACTGTTCAAGGATCTTGACATGTGCAATTGATCCCCATCTCCTAAGATGACCTAGGTTGGGTTTTCTCCCAAACCACATCTCATATGGTATAGTGAACACAACTTTACATGGTACTCTGTTGAGCACGTAAACAGCTGTACTTATCGCTTCTCCCCAAAAGACCCTTGGTAGAGAGGCATCAATAATCATAGACCATGTCATATTCAATAAGGTTCTATTGTATCTTTCAGCTACACCATTTTGTTGAGGTGTTCTAGGCATTGTATTTTGTTTAATAATATCAAAGTCTTTACAAAATTCTAAAAATTCTGCTGAGGTATACTCACCTCCTCTGTCTGGTCTCAAGACTTTGATAGTATGCCCCAATTGATTTTTCACTTCTTGTTTATATTCTTTAAATACTTCAAGTGCCTCTGATTTATGTGCTAAAAGATATATATACATATATCTAGAGTAATCATCGATAAGGTTATAAAGTAACCCTTTCTTCGATGTGTCTTTACTCTGAAAGGTCCACATAAATCTGTGTGAATAATCTCTAACATGGTTGTTGCCCTTTTTGTTTCCTTGGGAAAGACTTTCCTTGTCATTTTTTCTTGTATGCAAGCTTTACATTTGTTGAAAGTATTTTCCTCAAATTCGGGTAATAAGTCAAAGTTGGATAATTTCCTCAACTTTTCCAAACTTATACGCCCTAGGCGTTTATGCCACATATTCACATCAATAAAAAAGACACTTTCAATATAAAAAGAAGATTGATGATTTTCATTATCGGATAACTTGAACAGTCTATGTTCTACATCAAATTCTCCTGAGAACAAGATTCTCCCATGTTTTCCCACAATCACCTTGTTAGGTACAAACCTAACTTCAAAACCTTTCTTTACTAAGGTAGGGACCGAGACCAGATTGCGCCTTATAGATGACACAATTAACACATCGATCAGTACAATTGGTTTGCCTTGTACAAATATCCTAAAGGATCCAATACCCAAAACATCGGAGAAAGTACTGTTTTCCATGTATACACGATGTTCTCCGGGTTGATATTCCTTTAGATCAATTGCCCATTCCTTGGTTTTTGAGATGTGTCTTATAGCTTCGGAGTCTATCCACCAACTTGTAACTGGGCGGTCTAAGTATAGGCATTCTGAAATTACACAGATTATGTCTTGCTTCTCTGATTGTCCGCGTTGTGGGTTATTTCCTCCACCTTTCTTGTTGCGGCAGTCCCTTTTGTAGTGCCCCATCTTTACACAGTTGAAGCACTTGATCTGAGAAGCGGTTTCCTATGATTTCTTAAAATCTTGACCGCCTTTCTTGTTATTCTTGCCAAACTTTTTATTTGGTTTCTTTTTGTGGTTGGATTTGGAGCTAATTGCCAACTCATCCTAGACTACTAACAATTTTTCTCTTTTGTTTTTGAGCATGTGTTCTTGCACAATTGCTAGCTTTAGGGGCAATTCTGAAAGGTTGATTTCAGGCCCTAACCTTAAGGCAGTGGTGACCACATTCTATGATGGAGGTAGACTATTCAATATAGTTGATATCTGCATTGGTTCGGGGATGACTGATTTTGCTACAGCTAAATCCTTAGCCATTACCAGCATATGACTTACATGTTCTACTACATTTTCTCATTCTTTCATTATAAAGGAGTTGTATTTTTGTAGTAGCAACTACACATGCAACTTTGTAGTTGTATCATACTTAGCTGTTAATAAGTTAAACAACTCTTTCACAGTCTCAAATTATTCAAAGACTCTAATCAGGTCATCCTCCATATAAGTTAACATTACAGTTCTTGCTATGGTATCATCTTTTAAAAATGTTTTATACATTTCTAACTGTTGTTGATTTGCGTCTAGTGGTGGAGGACGCACTGTTTCCTTTAACACATACTCTACACTTTCTAGTGTTAGAGCTAACAAGATTCTTCTCTTCCATGTCTGGAAGTTCAGACCATTTAGTTTTTCTGTTTTTTCCAGTTCGGATACACATATCCTAAAACTCTTTTTTTTTTGGCAAAAATACTAAGCAAGCGGTCTTTTTCTTTCTAAAGGAAACAAAGGAAAAACACAGAGCAAGAAACACGTTAACTTAATGCAGAATTAATAATTTTCCTAAGGGTTTTTCTGCATCTAAACCCTTTAAACGAATACCAAGGGATAAATCTGTAATTTTACTTATTTGTTCCTTTTTGTATTTTTGTAAAAACACAAGGACAAACTCGTAAAATCACTATTTGGTATTCTTGTAAAATTCACAACTGATCGGGGTTAAAAAAGTAATTTTAACTCTCAGGGCGAATCTCTAATTTTTTAAAAGGAACAGGGGTAAACCTATCTTTTGACTGAATGGCAGAAACAATATTTTCCAAACCGGGTTGGATAAAACCATAAATTAACAGCCTCTGATATTTTTGTAATTTTCGAAAATGGCCAAGGGTAAACTTGTCCTTTTATAGTGGCAATTTCGTAATAATCAGAAAACGACGGGGGGCAGTTCTGTCTTTCTCTCTCAAAACCCGAGGTGGTTTTCTGAAACCATTGGCTGTTTCAAAAAACCGTTGGTGGTTTTCGAGAAACCGATGGTGGTTTTAAAAACCGCTGGTTTTTCCTGCTGTGGTTTTGCTGAAAACCGTGATTTTTTTTTATTTATATCGCTATAAAAGAGAAAAATAAAAAAGCTTTACAAATCTGGATTTTTCTAGAGAGAGGGAGAGAGAGGTTCGGCCGATGGCCACCGTCGGCGTCGGTTGTCAGTTGTAGGGTTCTTCTTCTTTCAGGCACTCTAGCTGGCTGCTCTTCGTCGCTTGCTGTTTCTGTCTCGCCTTCGGGCTTTTTCCGGCTTGCCGTTGTTTTGCCTTTTGGGGCTTTCCTCTAGCTTACCTCATGTTTTGCTTTTGTGGCTTTCAGTCGGCTTGCCTTTGGCTTTGCCTTTGGGGCTTTCCGCCGACCTGCCTCTGGCTTTTTCTTTGGGGCTTTTCGCCGGCCTGCCTTTGGCTTTTCTTGTCTGGCTGCCGACCGTCGACTTTTCTCTCTTTCAATTTTTTTTTCTAACCCTCTTCTCTCTGTTTTTTTTTTTGCAGGGAACCAGGCCCTTATACCACTGTAGGAGATTTCTGGCTCTTACCTTTGTGTCTTCTGGGTCGTTGGAGTTTCAGTGAGCGCAGCGGATGTTGATGTCGTGAGGTTTCTACACGAGGGTTTTCTCAGACGACTGTGAATCGATGAATCTGTGTATCTCTTAATTTGTTAATCTGTGTTTCACCTTGTAAGTGGCTGTCTTTTTATAGGCACCCGCTCCCCTGTCGTCTGGCTTTCTCCTCTCGTGGCTTCTCGCGTTTGGGAGTGGTAACGGATGGTCGTTACCAGATTTTTCGGTAACGACTGTCCGTTACATATCCGGCCTCTCCTTAGGTAACGGCTGGATGGCCAGTCCAGCTGTTACCCAAGCCAAGAATGGCCATTTCATTGTAACAATAGGGGGTTCAGACCCTATTGAGTTTCGAGCAGGACAACTAAGATGTAGGGGTGGCAGGCCACTAGGTCCAACTAAGGCCTTGTCCAGATCCAAAATAATAACATGCAGTGGAGTCACATGGGCTGTCCCGTGATTCTCGCTACAAAGGACGGATGCTTTGGGAAAGGGCGAAGGAGCCCTTTGGGCATGGAGCACAACCCCTGAAAAGCCTGCAGGAAAGATCCAAAAGCCCTCCGTACGAATTAGGGCTGGTTTATTTCCTGCGTAATTGAATTTGAGGGGTTAATCTTTTACATGTGTAAGCCTCATTTATTGACGACGAAATCAATGAATCAGTGGCGTAACATGGCCAAGGTATTACCACTCAGTGAAGCAGGAAAAGAAATGGAAACCACCGCGCTCTTGCTTGGATTAAAATGGCGCATGGCCTGCTTTGGGCTCTCTGACAGAGGTCAGGAGTTCGATTGCTGAGGAGAGGCCATTAGTAGCTGATGCTTTTGTACCCTTATTATAGAAGGGCAGTTAAAATCCACCAAGCCAATGGAAACAAACATAAACATGAATGAACTGGGGTAGCAAATTTGGGTCACAAGGTCAGGTTCGGGTCGGTTTACTTCGATCCGGGTCAAAATCAGGTCGACGTGGAGCCAACGAGTTAGTTATTCATATCTAGGTCCATTTTCAAGCCCGGACCCAACATGGGTGGGGTTCAGGTCCTGATTGACCCGATTAACCTTTATAATATATATAGTATTCCGGGCACACATACTTTGGACCTCGACCATTAGACCAAGCCCAAAATCAACTATATGGATATATGTAAAAAAACAAAAAATGTTTTTGTATTTCTAAAGTACAAAACCAAATACATTAGTAAGCAGACGTAGAATTATCGACTAAGAGTGAATTACCAGTAGTCATAATGCAGACTTGATAGCAGCTGGACTCCAGTCAGGATGAGCTGCCTTGACAAGACCGGCCACATGCGGGCACGCCATTGATGTACCAGAGTCAATGTAATACTTGACTCGGCGATCGTCAACCTCAAGTCCTGTGGATGAAGCAGCCTCACTGTAAGCTGCAATGACCTTCACACCTGGTGCAGTAATGTCCGGCTTCACATATGCACAAGAATCATGTCATAATACAAATATTTAATACAGAAGGATTATATATAAGTTGCAGATGATGCTTATCGTGGATATTTATACAAAGGTCGGTGATACAAACCTTGAGAATCTCTGGGCTCATGACGTTGGGTCCTGCGGACGAGAAGGAAGCCATGACTGGTGCTTGGCGATTGAACAAAGTTTGCGGAGGTGATACATATGCCACAGAACTGCACAAGGTTCATTATAAATTTATGAATGCACGACAATCTAACAATTATAAAACGCAAGACGGAATATTGTGAGAAATAACCAAAAGGAAAAGAAACAACTAGAATACTATTATCTCAAATCAGCATGACCTTTTTATGTATACAAAGGGCATCTTTTATGTATGTATGTAATATATATATACTTAGGTTAATCTTACGTAAAAGATAAACCCTAAAGAAAGGAGGGATATCATGATATTAGATCATCGCTTCCCAATAAGAAATATATATCATAGCTAAAAAAAGGGTTTAGCAAATACCTTGTGGAATTGATGTATTGAAGAACCTTACGTGCATCTTGCATTGAGAGGTGAGCAGCTGGAAGAAAGTGGGGGTCGGCAACGACTTCGTCTACGATTTCTAGAGTATTACACAAGATCATTCCAGCACCTCCTGCCCTTTTTACTGCCAATCCCTTCATAACTCTAGAATTTCCACCGCGGATGCATGCCACTATTTTTCCCTTTGTTTTTTCCGGATCAAGGCTATCCTCAATACAGAACTTACTGGCAGAAGCAATTCACGGCCAAGTTATTTAACTAAGAGACGAACGACACATATAAGGATACTCTTTATATATATATGAGAGAGAGAATGAGAGTTGCTAGACTCCCATTCATATTATTTGAATGGTTTAAATAACAAAGTGTAATATAAGAAGATAGAAGTTTAACTTTATACTTATATTTTCAAAAAGTAACTTAAATTTTTTGATTTTTAATTTAAACGATTCATTTCTCTAATTGAATGACCAAAATAGAGTCTAGCCACCTCTCTCTCTCTACATATATACATATACAATCATACAAGCAATAAACTGCACTCTGAATCTCATGAGAAAAATGCAGCTGTAGAATCATGAATATCTATCCCTCGGCTTACTGTTTACTTACGCTGCAGTAGCATTAGAGATTGCGAGCTCCTCTCCTGTAACCAACGGATAAAAACTCTGGCAGTTGGTCTCTCGATAAGCTTTGTCCCTAATTCATAACAAATGGTGCATGTTAGGCCAAGTTTTTCTCCATCATAAATGAAAGCACAATGAATGCTTCTGCATAATTTTATTTAATGATATTAATAATCTTGAAATTTTTTGTATCTCTTCGTATAAGGATAATTGCTAAATCATTTGAGAAGCTCAAACAATGACTTACCTGGAGAGTCACGTTATTGCCAAGATTGACATTAGCAATGAAATTCCTATCAAGCGTACTCGCAGCAACCGTTAGAAACCAA
The DNA here is from genome assembly GCA_036023115.1 of Brasenia schreberi. NCBI lineage: Eukaryota > Viridiplantae > Streptophyta > Magnoliopsida > Nymphaeales > Cabombaceae > Brasenia > Brasenia schreberi. The sequence continues at coordinate 23,279,486 of JAYKKT010000090.1, forward strand.
GGAGCCAGGTCGTTCACCGTGGCGGCCTACGGGCCATCGTTTCCACCGGCGGCAACGACCGTAATTCGTCGACGGACGGCATAGAAGGCACCAAGGGCCATGCCATCGTCCAAGTAAGGGTAAAACTCATTGGCAACGAGGGACATGGATATGACATCAACGCTGTCGGCGATGGCTGCATCGAAACCGGCAAGGTTGTCTATGAAGTAACACTGAACGGGGTGAGGAGTCCAGCACACCTTGTAGGCCGCGTCGCGTGCTCTCGCCGCTCCGCCCTTGGCCGTGCCGTTGCCCTGGCCGAACACGTTCACATTGTGCACATAGTTACCAGCAGCTGTTGATAAGGTGTGGGTGCCGTGCCCATCATGGTCACGCGGAGAGACGAACCCGTCCCGGTCTTGGTGGCCAACAAAACTCACGTAGCCGGCGTCGAAATAACGTGCACCAATCAATTTCCTGTGACAATACCAATTCCGAAAAATGAAGATGATCCTTTGTTTCATTCTATCCATCATTGTGTCTGAGTAACACAAACCTGTTACATTTGACATCATTTAGATCGGTTTCATTCTGGCAGAATCCTCTCCACCTTGCAGGGACCGGTTCATACCCTTCATCACCGCTGAAGCTCTCAGATTCAGGCCATACTTCTGCATAAAAAAAACCCAATTTGGTTTTAGGATTCATGATGCTGACTGAAACTGCCCGCTACGACTCCTGCAAGTATTGTTGTTTCGGCTGCCTTTTGCTGAAGGGACTCAAGTTTTAACACATTAATGACAGGCTCGTTATATTGATATTACTTTAAAAGCTAGACACAGAACGATTACAATCCGGCACACAAGAGACTAAGTGTCACACCCGCACGGGTTGCGACCACGACCCGGCCCGAGCCGATGCCATGTGGCCGCTTCTCGCACGGGCGTGATGGTGAGCATTAAACAAATACAATACCAATTTAATTCAAACTCAAGAAATATCTAACTGAAATAAATATTCATATCGAAGTTCTAAACAACACGTCCAAAATGGTGCGGGGCTCACCTAACAATAACCCCGAATAAAAGACTTTCTAAATTATTCAACACTTATCATACCATCTAAAATAAAAATGTTGCTCTATCAAACTCCTACTCTGCTCCGTGTGCCTTCGAAGTGCTAGCTTCAGGATGAGCTGTAAAACAATAGGGTGAGCTCCTATACATAGCTCAGTAGGGAGGTTAAACATCTTTAAACAGAAAACATACTAAAAGCATGCATAGTTTCACAATCATTTCATAACAAACATATTTACCTTGAAATCATGATCTCAAATTCATACGCACACACTCACACACGCACACACATCATTAGTTTCGATAATTACAGCCCATACTGTGTCTGCCCCAAAGGCCACGGAGTCGTCCGGCCCTCCCTAACGTGACCTCGGTAACCCCGTCCACGACGGTAACCACGCCGACTCTCACGGCAGAGTGCCCGGGAACACACCCTGTATTCGCCCCAAGCCGGATCGCCCGAGGGACCTGCAAGTCTCTAGAGACCCCACACAAACCACACAAGTACGGCTCGTATATTCACACATCATTACATTTCTAAAACCAATTACAGTTCATCACATTCACAAATCATATCCAGATCCACGAATATCCAAATCAAACTCATATCCACACAACATTTAAATACCATGTTCACACAACACATGCATATCAAAACATGTTCTTTATCAAACAGTGTCATAAACATGTTTTATTTAAAAGGCATATCAAATAACCCATAATTGCGAATAACATTTCACAAACTTCAATAAAACAATTATCAATCATGCACATTGAAATCTATCTAAAACAGTAAAATCACTTCTAGCATGGTTCTGTAAAAGAATGCATAACCCCCTACCTGAAGGAGCGCTAAAATCCAGTCCCCAAACTGCTGGGCCACTCTTATCACCACCAAATCCTCCAATTTTAATCTCTAAACAATTACAAATAATTGAAACATTAAAATTTATTTAACTATAAGTCTAACGAAACAAACTATATCCGAATCGGATCCCAAACCCCAATTTGGATCCGTTTAAGCTATCCGAGATCCAAATCGATACCCAATTTCATATCTGATCCGAATGAGTGACACAATAGGTAGCTTGTGTCATTGTGTCAATAGAGAACCTTTAACTATTGACACAGGTCTTATTCTAAACCCAGAAACCCATTTCAAGACACGACCCAAACTGGACCCGTTTCCGACACAGAACCTATTTTGACACAGAACTGGTTCTTAATACGCGACACGAGGACATGACACGAACCAGTGTTGGTTCATGACAATCCAGACACGACATGACATGGAAATGAGGGACATGCCCAAAAGTTTTTTTTTTTTTTTTTCCAGCATCATCGTCGGTTTCCGGCGAATCACAACCGTTTTCTGGCCAAATCGACACCATTGCCTACCTACCCCACCAAAACGCTTAGTTCTACCTCAAACCTTTAATCCAAGCCCAAAACGATGATTTTCAACAAGTTTTTCATCAAAAATCAGGAAAAAAAAATGAAAATCTGAAAAATAAGTCAACTTACCGGATTCCGGCCGATTCCTCTCGTTTTCCGGCTGGTTCGAGGCTGCCCCAACTCCCTGGACAATCTACTGTGAAGGGCCCTTTTAAAGGCCCTTCGTTAAAGGCCCTTCGTGTTGCACAGGCTGTCGGGCGTACTGCACAGTCTGTGCAGTAACGCTTAGTGAAATACATTATGAAGATTTGATAGTAAAAGGTGGTAGTGCAATCGATAAGCTATCGGACCTACCCGACAAAAGTATCCGATATGGACCCGATAAACTTGGAGTGAGTTTCCTCGACTTAATCACTCGTCAACTCCTAGTCATAGGTGTCACACGTAGAAACACATGGTCACCTTCTTCAAATTCAAGCGGTCTTTGTCTTTTATCAGCATAACTCTTTTGTCGCGTCCGAGTTGTCCTCATCTTGTCTTGAATCATCTTCACTTTCTCGGTTATCTGTTGTACAAATTCTGGTCCTACCACAACACTTTCACCATCATGATACCAACACAATGGCGTTCTACATCGTCTTCCCATACAATGCCTCATAGGGTGCCATCCCTATGCTCGAATGAAAACTATTGTTGTATGTGAACTCTATCAATGGTAGAAATTCATCCCAACAACCAGTTTGCTCTAGAACACAAGCTCTCAACAAGTCCTCCAATGACTGAATCGTCCTTTTGCAGTGACCATCTGTTTGTGGATGGTAAGCGAGAACTCAAACGTAGCTTTGTTCCCATCGCTTCTTGCAAACTATTCCAAAATCTTGATGTAAATCGCGGATCTCGATCGAGAAATAATCTTGGATGGTACACCATGAAGTCTAACAATTTCATTGATGTACACTTGAGCCAACTTTTCCATTGAGTACTTAATATTAATCGGACAAAAGTGCGCCGACTTTGTAAGCCGATCAACAATTACCCAAATAAATTCATATCCTAAAAATTCATTAATTCCTTCTCCTTAATCATCATAATGAAGCATTAAGCATTTTCCTACTTAAAGCATCCGCTACAACATTCGCCTTTCCTAGGATGATACCGTAATCGAAAGTCATAGTCCTTAGAAACTCTAGCCAACGCCTTTGTCTCATGTTCAACTCTTTTTGGTCAAACAGATACTTTAAACTTTTATGATCACTAAAGACAAGAACACGTTGCCCATAGAGAAAATGTCTCCACACTTTCAATGCAAACACTACGCCGCCTAACTCCAAATCATGAGTTGGATAATTCCTCTCATGCACTTTCAATTGTCTTGAAGCATATGCTACAACTTACGGTTCTTGCATAAGTACACAACCTAACCCTTGGTACGAAGCATCACAATACACTCGAAAAGGTTCATTAGGATTAGGTAGAATCAAAACCGGTGAAGTAGTCGTCATCTTTTCAACTTCTTGAAAACTTTCTTCGCATGCCTCGTCCATACAAATGGTTGATTCTTTCGTGTAAGTTTGTAAGAGGTCCGCTATCTTGGAAAAACCTTCAATAAATCTTCGATAAATCCGGCTAATCCAACAAAACTACGAACCTCGGTCACAGTCTTAGGTCTTTCCCATTCAATAATTGTCTCACACTTTTGGAAGCATCAACTTCAATTCCTTCTTCCGATATAACGTGACCCAAAAATTGAACTTCGCTTAACCAAAATTCACATTTGGACAACTTCGCAAACAACTTATTCTCCTTCAAAAACCGGAGAACTATCGAGATGTTCAAAGATGCTCTTCTCGACTTCGAGAATAAATCAAAATGTCATCAATAAAGACAACAACAAAACTTATCCAAGTATGAATGAAAAATCCTATTCATAAAGTCCATGAATATCGCAGGTGCATTAGTCACACCAAACGGCATCACTTGATATTCATAATGCCCATAACGTGTCCAAAACGTTGTTTTGGGAATATCCTCGACCTTCACACGTATCTCGGTGATAACCGATCGCGTAAGTCAATCTTAGAAAATACGGCGGCTCCTCGCAATTGATCCATCGATCATCGATTCTTGGAAGTGGATATTTATTCTTTATCGTAATCTTGTTCAACCTGTCGATAATCTACACAAGACGAGAAGTTCCATCCTTCTTTTTGACTAACAATACTGGAGCTCCCCATGGTGATACACTTGGTCTCACAAATTGCTTTTCCAATAAATCCTCCAATTGTTTCTAAAGCTCCGCCAACTCTACGGCGACATCCCGATAAGGTGCCATAGATATAGGTCCAGCCTCAGGTACTAAATCAATAGAAAACTCAATTCTCTCTTTCGGTGGTAGTCCAGTATATCTTTAGAAATACCTCAGAAATTCATTAACTAATCTAGAATCCGCCAACCCTCAGAAAACTAATGTCTTTACTCGAATAGTAGAATAATTTCATCGGGATATGGTTAAAAGATAACCAATCCATACCCAAAACTACATCGTAGTTCGAAATCTCCAGCAAAACCAAGTCGGCTCTCAAGTCATGACCACCAACCAATACAGAACAATCTCGCAAAATCCGATGCGGCACAATAACATCTCCATTAGGGAAACATACAGAGAATCCATCTAATGGTTTCGGGTCTAAACCCGTACGACTTACAAAAGTAGGTGAAACAAAGCAATGCGATGCACCAGAGTCAAATAAAACACGTGCAAGCAAACCACAAACTGATAAGGTACTAATAACCAAATGAGAGGTACCTGGCTCATAGCCCTCTACAGCATAAACGCGACCCTGGTTAGTTACTTGAGGGTGAGGCAATCGAGGTGGTCCTTGTTGACGAACAGGTACTAGAGGACGAGGAGGCCCCATAGTGCTTCCCTGAACTGAAGAAGAAGTAAAATACGTAGCCCGTGGACAATCAACCTTACGATGACCGAACTCTTTACATATGAAACAACGACCTCTCATGTCTTCTTTCTGTACACTGCTAAATGTCTGAGTCTGAACTGGTTTAAAGTTCTTCTCTGAAGGACATTCTCTAGCTCTATGACCCGTGCCTCTACAGTTATAACATGTGATCCCTCGATTTTGTTGGTTGTTTTGCTCACGTGAAGGCCCACTTCTCGCCTGAGTCTGACTACCCCTATTTGTCCATTGATGAGCTTGGGTTGATTTACTCTTCTTCGTGCCTTCATATGAGTTGCCAAAGGTTGGTTCTGCTGGCCTCTTCTTACCCTTATAATGCAACATATCTGTCTCTACATGAGTAGCAGCAGCTTGTAATTCATCAATATCTGTATATATCTTTCCTCTCAGTGACTTACGGATCGGATCAGAAAGTCCCCAGAAATATTTATTTGCTCGTGCCTCAGGAATTACCATACCCGGGTCAAACTGTGACAGCCTTAGGAATTGGTTGGTATATTCTCTCACTGATAAATTGTCCTGCTGCAGTTGATTAAATTCAAGTTGTAAACGCATCCGATCATTGTGAGAAAAGAAATGACTGAAAAATGCCTTCTTAAATGCCTCCCAAGTCCACGGAGTGCTACGAGTCCCTTTCTGTGCTCTCCACCACTGTTTTGCATTTCCTTCGAAAAGACTCGACGCCAACTGCACCCTCCTCTCCTCGTCGGTAGGAGCCAATATGTCGAAAGCGTTTTCCAGTTTGTCAATCCATTCATAGGGTTCCAATGGGTCTGTAATTACTCCTTTGAACTCCTTACAACCGTTCTTTGTCAAGTGTTGAATGGTTACAGTAGATTCTCTCGAAACGTGTTGTAATAAGTTGATCATCTGACCAAGTAATATCGCTGCATCTTGACCACCTTGCACAAGAGGAATATGTGGTGGCTCTATAGGTCCTTGAGGTGTACCAGATGGAACCTCCACTGCTACAGCAGATCCATACGATAGCATTTCCTCGTTATCATCACTTATAACGCTTGGAGTTAAGTTAAGATCCAATCCTCGTGGGTCCTACACATAAATGCAACATTATATTTCAACGATTAACTCGCTATTAAATATACTTTAACAACCTTAGGCTCTGATACCAAGTTGTCACACCCGCACGGGTCGCGACCACGACCCGGCCCGAGCCGATGCCACGTGGCCGCTTCTCGCACGGGCGTGATGGTGAGCATTAAACAAATACAATACCAATTTAATTCAAACTCAAGAAATATCTAACTGAAATAAATATTCATATCGAAGTTCTAAACAACACGTCCAAAATGGTGCGGGGCTCACCTAACAATAACCCCGAATAAAAGACTTTCTAAATTATTCAACACTTATCATACCATCTAAAATAAAAATGTTGCTCTATCAAACTCCTACTCTGCTCCGTGTGCCTTCGAAGTGCTAGCTTCAGGATGAGCTGTAAAACAATAGGGTGAGCTCCTATACATAGCTTAGTAGGGAGGTTAAACATCTTTAAACAGAAAACATACTAAAAGCATGCATAGTTTCACAATCATTTCATAACAAACATATTTACCTTGAAATCATGATCTCAAATTCATACGCACACACTCACACACGCACACACATCATTAGTTTCGATAATTACAGCCCATACTGTGTCTGCCCCAAAGGCCACGGGAGTCGTCCGGCCCTCCCTAACGTGACCTCGGTAACCCCGTCCACGACGGTAACCACGCCGACTCTCACGGCAGAGTGCCCGGGAACACACCCTGTATTCGCCCCAAGCCGGATCGCCCGAGGGACCTGCAAGTCTCTAGAGACCCCACACAAACCACACAAGTACGACTCGTATATTCACACATCATTACATTTCTAAAACCAATTACAGTTCATCACATTCACAAATCATATCCAGATCCACGAATATCCAAATCAAACTCATATCCACACAACATTTAAATACCATGTTCACACAACACATGCATATCAAAACATGTTCTTTATCAAACAGTGTCATAAACATGTTTTATTTAAAAGGCATATCAAATAACCCATAATTGCGAATAACATTTCACAAACTTCAATAAAACAATTATCAATCATGCACATTGAAATCTATCTAAAACAGTAAAATCACTTCTAGCATGGTTCTGTAAAAGAATGCATAACCCCCTACCTGAAGGAGCGCTAAAATCCAGTCCCCAAACTGCTGGGCCACTCTATCACCACCAAATCCTCCAATTTTAATCTCTAAACAATTACAAATAATTGAAACATTAAAATTTATTTAACTATAAGTCTAACGAAACAAACTATATCCGAATCGGATCCCAAACCCCAATTTGGATCCGTTTAAGCTATCCGAGATCCAAATCGATACCCAATTTCATATCTGATCCGAATGAGTGACACAATAGGTAGCTTGTGTCATTGTGTCAATAGAGAACCTTTAACTATTGACACAGGTCTTATTCTAAACCCAGAAACCCATTTCAAGACACGACCCAAACTGGACCCGTTTCCGACACAGAACCTATTTTGACACAGAACTGGTTCTTAATACGTGACACGAGGACATGACACGAACCAGTGTTGGTTCATGACAATCCAGACATGACATGACATGGAAATGAGGGACATGCCCAAAAGTTTTTTTTTTTTTTTTCCAGCATCATCGTCGGTTTCCGGCGAATCACAACCGTTTTCTGGCCAAATCGACACCATTGCCTACCTACCCCACCAAAACGCTTAGTTCTACCTCAAACCTTTAATCCAAGCCTAAAACGATGATTTTCAACAAGTTTTTCATCAAAAATCAGGAAAAAAAAAATGAAAATCTGAAAAATAAGTCAACTTACCGGATTCCGGCCGATTCCTCTCGTTTTCCGGCTGGTTCGAGGCTGCCCCAACTCCCTGGACAATCTACTGTGAAGGGCCCTTTTAAAGGCCCTTCGTGTTCCAGGCTGTGCGTTACTGCACAGCCTGTGCAGTAACGCTCGGGCGTTACTGCACAGCCTCTGCACAGTCTGTGCAGTAACGCTTAAGCGTTACACTAAGAACCTTAACATTCACCGCCAACAATATATTTAGAGACGTCAGTATAAGTTCATCGTGCCTGACCGGTGTTAAGGCGCATGTCACAAAATATTTGACAAGAATGCTCACTATCAACGTCACTAAAAAAATATTTTAGCAGGCTTGTTACTGCTCATGAAAGCAAAGGGTAGATCTCTTTCAGAGAATGTCAGTGCACTTGGTAGATTTCTTGCAGAGAATGCTAGGGGAAACAGTGCGCCAGTTGAAATAACTCATGATGGTGTCTGCCAGGTTAAGTCTTTGCTTCTTGAGAGGCTGTTTGTCGTAACTCTCCTTTCTAAATTATAATGGTTATCTTCTACAGGATTAAATTTCTAATGCACAATGCATATACTGAATAATAGGGCACTGCTTCTGAAAGTTTTCATGTATGATCATTAGAACTAAAACAGCAGGATAACTTGCTCATTGTTGATTGTTTGTTTTCTTTCTGCAGTCACCCATTCTATCTTATTGTGCTATTCGTGTTGACAAACGTTTCACATGAATGCTCACTACGAACATCACTAAAGAAGATTCCAGCATGCAGGTTTTGCAAGAACACATTCAAACACAAACTAGAAAAAGATACAGGCATTACATTCTTGATTAAAACATTAAAGGGGTTCGGTGTCCGAAATAATTTTCCTATATATGTAGACAAACGCACACACACTAACATGCTCGAATCTAGTATTTTGAAAAATAGAGGTCCTATAAGCTACAAGTTAAAGTTTGATACATCTAGCAATCTGTTCTCGATACTAAATAGACAGATAGACGTACCAGTGTGCCTTCTTCTGCTCTTATCCCTCCTCGCTCCTTCCTACGCCAAGAAGGTTCTCTCTCTCTCTCTCTCTAAATTTGTCTGTGGTTTAGACCGCTGCTAGTAATGGTTTTTGATAGGTGGTAGATTGTTTTGGTGATGCAATCATTTTTCATGTGTTTTAGATTTTTGGTGATAAAGTTGATTTGCTGACATTGTTACTTAATGATTATGGTAGTCATACGTCGTCCACGGAAGAAACGTAGGATGAAGCGGCCTCGTCGTGGGGCCTGGTGATGCCAACAGCCCTAAGGGCCAGGGCCAGCCCTTACCACGAAGAGAAAAACAAGCATAGTGCTGGAATTGGAATGCTAATACATACATACATTCATATATGTATATATGTAAGAAGTTTTATATTTATGAATTAAGAGAAATATATATATATATATATATATATATATATATATATATATATATATATATATATAATATATATATATATATATATATATATATACACACACACATAAAACACACGGACATGTATATATACATATGTACATATATATTTTTTGGCTAAATAGTTGTAAATATAGATCAAGATTTTGTCATTTGGACTACCCCTTTGAATGAGAGGGAGTAGTACACAATGCTTTTGGAAGTGCACAGTAATTACAACAACTACAACAACAACAACTAAGCCTTTTCCCATACTAGACGGGGTCGGCTATATGGATTCTTTGTTTCCACATAGCTCTATCATGTATCATGTCAGCAGTTAACTCACAATAAGCTAGTAAATTCTTTATTGTTTCTTTCCAACACTTTTGTAGTCATCCTCTATCTCTTTTAATACATTTCAAATTTAGTTTTTCATACCTTCTTAGAAGTTCTTTTTCTAATCTTCTTTCTACATGTTCAAACCATCTTAAACGATATCATCTCATTTTATCCTCTATTGGTGTTACTCCTAATTTGTTTCTAATAACCTCATTATGTATATGATATTTTCTTGTATGAGCACTCGTCCATCTCAACATCATCATTTCTCTAACAGACATCTTTTATACATGTTGATGGTTAACTGCCCAACACTCAGAACCATAAAACATGACAGGTCTAATTGTTGCTCTATAATATTTACCTTTTACCTTTAATGATATCTTCTTATCACAAAGAATAACTGATGCTTCTCTCCATTTTAACCAACCCAGCATTAATTCTATACGTAACATCTCCATCAATTCTTTCATCACTTTGAAAAATTGACCCTAGATATTTAAAACTTTCCTTTTGGGGGATAATGTGTGCCAATCTTAATTTTTATGTCCTCTGAAGTAACCAAATGATCAAACTTACATTCCATATATTTTGTCTTTGTTCTACTAAGTCGGATGCCTTTGCTTTCTGTCATGTACAAGTCTTTCTTTTTTGTTTTAAAATGTTCCATAAGACGTCTCAAAAGGTGAATCACTTCAACAGTAGATCTGCTTGGCATGAATCCAAATTGGTTCTTTGTTGTACTTGATACTTGTCTTAACCTACATTCGATTTTCATAGTATGGCTCATTAATTTGATACCTCAATAATTCGCACAATTATGAATGTCTCCCTTGTTCTTATATATAGGTATAAGTGTACTCACTCTTTATTCCTCGGGCATCTTTTTGTTTCTCCATATTTCATTAAATAGTATTGTGAGCCAAGTGATTCCTATTTCTCCTAGTATTTTCCAAACTTTTATAGGAATATTGTTTGGTCCAACCGATTTACCACTCTTCATATGTTTAAGAGCCTATTTGACTTCATTCTTTTGAATACGTCGGTAGAAATTATGATTTATATACTTTTCTAATTTGGCTAACTCTCCTAAGCTAATACTAACATCTTTATTTTCATTAAAAAGCTTATAAAAATAGTTTTTTCATCTATTTCTTATATCATCATTTGCCAATAGAATTTTTTCAAATCATCGTCTTTGATACATCTAACTTAATTAAAATCCTTAGTTTTCTTATCTCTAGCCCTAACTATCCTAAAAATATCTCTTTCACCCACTTTTGAGTTGAGTTTTTTTATATAAATCCTTTCAAATTTTAGCTTTTGCTTTACTGACAACCTTTTTTCATTTCCTTCTTTGCTTTCTTATAAGCCTCTAAAGTTTCACTAGTTTTCTTAGCATAATGTAATTTGTAAGATGCCCTCTTTGCCTTGATTTTATTTTGAAAATGTTACTTTTGAGAGATAACAAAAAGAAGGTGAATATCATTTGTTGTTGGATAAGAAAATTAGGAACAGATATACCAAAAACACTATAATATATATAATTCTCTAAGAGTATATATTCTTCAAGGATCATTTGTTGATGAAGAACTATCCTTATCCCATAAAGGCTCTAGTATAGGCCCTATCATTCTTATAGGAATTCATATATCGTGATCTCTTGAATTGAGGCTATATTATAGTTTAGTGATATTAATTTTCAGCTTTTTGTTATAATTAGTGTTCAACTTTAAGCAACTATGGATGACCCATCTTTTTAACACGAGAAAAATTGCGATAGCTTACGAAAAAGCACTTAACACTAAATTGTTAAAGTATAACTGCAGATGTAAATTTTTTACTCTAAAGCCTATGCAGATACTTGAAATAAGTTTTTCAATCTACTTCGTTTTTGCGCGAGCTTGTCAGGTAGTTTTACTTAAATTAGCAAAGTTATATTTTCTAACTTCGGGTAGCGATTGTGGGGAAGTGAGTTCTTTTCGTCTTAGGCTTTTTTGAACCAATGCTCAAGGGTTAGCCTAGATGCTTTGAGAATTGATTTAAACGAGGTGTGTGTTTCTAAAATTCACTTTTGAATCACTTTTCATCAACCAAAATGTGTACTTAATCTAAAGAATAAAAAACTTTCAAAGTTTTAGAAAACAGAAACTGATTTTGTTTTCAAAGCTTGTTTCCTAATTTTTTTAAATATCTTTGGGATCTCCAAAATTCATAAAAAGTTTACAGTATGAATAGCAAAATGTTTAAATCCTGGAACTATTTTTATTTTATTTTTATGCTTTGTGATTTTACAGAATTAAATATGAGAAATGTCTCTTCTCAAGCGTTCAGAATGTGTTAGAAAAATATAGAGGTCTAAAAAAACTTCTGTATTTCGGTGCACAGAGCTTTGATTTTTATGAGTTTTATCTTGTTGGAAAGCTATAAATGTCAGCTGTCCAATAAGACTAGTTTCAACCAATTTTACTCACTACAGATAAAGTTATGGGAAGATTACGTAACCTCTATTGTAGGAAACACAGATTATAAAGATTTGACTATGAATTTATCTGATGTTCATTTATTTTATTTACATTCCTACACAGTCCTAAAATTTTTGAAAATTTTATTAGGAGTGGGATTATGTGTGAGGATTCAGTTACAAAATTTCAGATTATTTGGATTAGATATTCAGAAATAAAAAATGCAACATCAAACATATGTGGGATGCTAAAATCAGAATTTTAGTTTCTAAAGCATACGTGAATGCATTCCTCCTAAATTAAAAGCTAATCACAGTAAATTGAAAGTAAATGACTGAAAGGAAATGAATTGAAATATGTTTATAGTTTAAGCATAAAGGCGATTAGGAGATATAAAAGGATATAACATATATAGAAGTAGATAAACTTGAAATCAAATAATAGAATGCGTAAATGCAAAGAAATTAAATGGGCAACATTACTACTCTATTACATCATGGGGGGAGACTAATACTCCATTAATACAACTCATTTTAAATTGAATAAGAAGAAGGAAAGATTTATATCAGTAAAGAAGAATGATCAAACTTACAATGGCCTCTAATGGACCATGGCTCAAGGAGGGATCGATTCTCCCGTTTTTCTTTTATTCTCTCACTCTCTCTTTCTTTATCTCTTTCTCCTTTCTTTCTCTCTCTCTTTTTAGAGTACTCACTCTCTCTCTACTCTCTAAACTCCTCCTTCAATCTCTTGAATCCCTCTAATGCTGAAAATCATCCCCCAAAGCCTCTATTTACAGGCCAAGAGGGGGGGAGGCCTAGAGACTTTCACGATGTGGATTGGGCCAAGCTCTTTGGCCCAATCTCTTGCTCCAACTCCATGGCTGCCCATGTATTCACATGGGCCTTGGGCTGGTCTCCTTTGTGTCATGTGGGTTAGCCAAGATGGGTTTGGTGTAGGTGACTTGGTTAGACCAAGGTCAAAGGGGGTTTGATCAAGGCGAGTTTAGTCAAGGGAGTTCGACCAAGGCTTGGCTAAAGGGCCTTAGTCAAGATCGACCGAAGTGGCTCAATCAAGGCTGACCAAGGGATTTTGGTCAAGGTTTTTCAAGGTGACTTGGTAAAACAAAATCAATGCGATGTAGTCAAGTAAAGCCAAGGTGGTTTTGATCAAGAAGTGTCCGACCAAAGGGGTAAGTGGGTTTGGCTGGACTTGATATAGGTCCGATTGGATGCACTTGGGTGTGGCTCAACCAAGTTCAACTTGAGGCGGCTTTGTGTCATGCTTGGTGAGGTCTTGACTTCATTTGATCCACGTATTTGACTTTTCTTGATCTATATCTAAGCTCCGTCCTGTCTTGATGCTGGCTTCGCTCGACCATTACCTTGATCCTCGCTCCCATCCTGCTCTTATCCTTGTTTGACCTAGGCTTCATTTATTTCTATTTATGGTTTCAAATATTTCCTTTTTGATTATTTAAAACCATTTCATTTGAGATATATTTGAAAGCATCGGGTTTTAATGAAATCTTCAAATATTTTATTTGGAAAATAATTGAGTCTCATTCCCAATGTTTGTTAGCATGGGTGACCTACTTTCGCTCCGTGAATTAGTCTTTTACCGTTTCAACCACTTTAACCCTTTGTTGGGTGTAGGGTGTCAGACCACTTTAACCTTTGGTGGTGTGTAGGGTATAAGAGTAGGACTATCCTCAATGGGGCAAGTTTTTGAGGCATGATTTTGATTTGTTTGGTTTTTATTTCAAAAGGTTTTTGTAATTTTGATATTTTATAAATATTTTGGGGTTTGGTTCCCAATGTCTCATTTTCAATTGTTTCTTTGAAGAAAATTGTTTAAAACCATCATTTATTTGAATGAAATCATTTGAAAATGCAGAATCCTGCCAATTTGGGCTTGAGGGCAAAATAGTCATTTTTTGGCTCTTTGTAAAAATTGGATTTTTTTTAGAAGTGTGCAATTTATCCTTATTTTGTGGCTAGATTGAAATTTTGGTGCAAAAATGAGTTCGTTTAAGTTGTCTTTATTTGAAAACTCTTAAAAGATCCAAAACCTTAATTTTTTTTAAAAGGGCAAAATTTCTAAAAGATCAAATCTTTTGAGAAAATTGTTGGTTGTGTACAATAACTTTGTTTTCCTCTATGCGTACATGTTTCTCATGAGTTTTTGCACTCTTTGTCTTTGCATTTGTTTTGATACTTTAGTAATCAACAAAACATTTAGAATTTAATGGTTAAAAGAATCAATTATTTGGGGACATTAACATTACTAACTTAGCACTAATATCAAGAAGGTCAAGTAAATATTAATATTAGGGAGAATCATTTTCTTTTATGCACTTAATATAATTCAGTTGATTTGGTCTTTGTTAGTTTTGTCTCCCAAAAACTAAATTCTTTAGTTCATTCTATGATTAGTGTGAGCAGACCCACTTTATCTTTACTGTGCAAGATCATTTTATGATTAGGTTGGCCGCTTTATCTTGATGGTGTTGGCTTTTGAGATGTGTAACAACATGAATGAGACTGCAAATGACTAGTTGAAGCTCAATTTTGTTCCTATAGCTAGAACAAGAAAAGGTAAAAAGTGCCCAGAAGACATTTTTGCCAAATAAAATAAAACATTGATTTATTATTTTTGGAGACTTGGTTAATGACTAGTACTAATTTATATCTTTTATTATATGATTATTTGATGATTGTGATTATGTCCATATTATAGGTGAATATCATGAATATTGATTATTTATCTAATAGAACTTGGATTTATAGGCCTATGACTATGACTAAGAGTCAACATATATGTGATAGTGGTTACAATGCAGTAGTAAATGACTTTGTTCATTATGGTGTGACCAATATTCATCCTCGAAATGGTGGGACGATCAAAATTGTTTATGTTCGAAATATCATAATAGTAGTTTTGAAAGACCAAAACAAATGAAATTATACATTATTCGTTATGGTTCTACTCTAAACTATAATGGATGGATCTTTCATTTTGACCAATAAAAATTCAATGTTCTACTAAAAAATGATAAGATATGGTAAACATGGTATAAGATGCTTTTGCTCCACATGAGATGCAAATGTGTATGATAAGAAACTGGCTAAGTTTGAAGAAATATTTGAAAATGCAATGAAACCACTAGTCATGATGTAAAAATTACTCACTATTATCATTTTGGTATGCTTGCTTTAGGTCAAATATATACATAATATTTTGAATATGAATGACTTGTTAGATGTGTTTAAAAGCGTGACCCAAAAGATAAAATGGTTCCTAAATAATGGTATGATCCTAAGAAATTGATAATGAATTTTGGTTTGGACTATATCAAAATAGATACATGTCGTAATGATTGTGTCTTATAGAAAGCTAAACATGAGTATACATATAGGTCTCTCACCCAACATGTAAGTTGCCTAGATAAAAATCTATATATGGTATGACGCATAAGAAGAATGCATTTTTCAAGATAATCCAACACTTCCTACTAATACCAAGGCTTAATAGGTTGTTTAGATCAAGCAAGATTATGAAGTTCATGAATTGTTATTCGACAACTCAAAGAGATGCTTTCGACAAGATGAGTCATCCTAGAAATTCAAAAGTATGGAGATGGTTTAATGAGGTGCATTTATTGTTTGCGTCAAAGCATAAAAAATGTACAACTTAGCCTTCCAAATGATGGGGTTAGTCCATTCAAATTTTATCTAAAAGTAATTAGAGTTGTTGGCCAATCATGTTATTGCTATATACTTCGCCTCCTTAGATGGCTATAAAACAATCATTTATCATTACATCCTTAGTTATAGATGGACCAAAGTCACTTGTATATGATATTGACGTGTATTTCCAATCATTAATTGATAAGTTGAAAGTACTTTGGAATGATATAGTTCTTACATATGATCCAAATAAGTAAGAAATGTTTCTAATGCACGTAACTGTGATGTAGACGATTAGACTTTTCGACTTATAGCACATTGTTAAGATAAAAGACTAGGGATTATGTAGTTTGTCATGTGAATACTACTTGTATTCATTTGCCACATACAAAATATATATAAATATATATGAGACAACATTGTTTCATGCCTATGAATCATGCTTAACGAAATAATACTTCATCATTTATGGGAAGCCAGAGTACAAATGATCCTAATATGTGGCATATTTTTTTGAAATTAATTGTATTATATTTTTTCATACTATTAGGATTAATGAGTATATTTTTGTTGAAATTAATAGTATTATACTTTTCTATACTTATGCCATTGTAGTCAAATTTACTTATATATTAACTTGAAGAGTGATGATCCCAACATATTGCATGTTTTTGTTAAACTTAACAATATTATGTTTTTCATACTTATGTCAGTGTAGTTAAAATAACTTGTATACCAACTCGCTTCTAAAAGCATATCAACATCAAGAAAGGCCCACACTTGATGGGTCAAGTAGTGACATGCATTTAGGTATGTAACACTATTTATTAAAAGTATATTTGTTATGATAAAGTTATAATGCAGTTATATTTAAATAACTTAAATCTTTCTTATTTTTAGATATGCGTGTGAAAGAAGTATGTAGCAAGAAGAGTTGAGATCACGAACAAACAACAAGTACTTTAAACTTAATTATTATGTTATTTTTTATTTATATTTTCAAGAACATCAAATTCATATATACATGTATTACTTTTTAAATACAAACAAATATGATCAATCACAAACTAGAAAAAAAGTTGACAAGGAAAAAAGTATTATGTTACAATAAGAAACACTCCATTATGAAATAGAGGATATACAAGAAATGTTGTCGAGGAAGAAAGGAATATGAGACAAGGAAAATCAAAACTATTTTATGAAATTGCTTGCCTCCAAATGGAGAAAGATGATTAGTAATAGACAGTGGTGATGAGGTCATTGGCATTAATGTCAAGAAGTTATTTGTATGCCCTTGGTTGTTATGCAAAATTAGATAACTTCTTTCCACTTTATGAAATCTCGAAAGAATGAAATGCAAAAGAAGTGTTCAAAAATATTTGGGTTGAACTTTAGGTAAAATATAACTTTTAATTACATATGTCATATATATCAAATTAATACATCACACATATATATGACCTAACATTTGTATTTTGATATTATTACCAACAAAACCGGAAGTGTCATGACACTATTAAAAGGTCTTATAAGAAGCATTTATAGAAAACTTCAAAAATTATTGAAATGGTATCAAATCTAGATATTGAGAACCCTGCATCACATCTTTGCTATTTTCTCCATGGCATAGTCCCACAAAAGGCCTTAGAGATTCTTCATGAGAAATGCTTAAACAATTATATTAGTATGAGACAAAAGTAACACAAAGCTTGAATGTCAAAGTAGCTCGTGTAAAGAAAGATCCAAGGCATAACGGAAGAGTTACAATAATAGTTGCACATCATTACAATGTGGTAAGTGTATCATATTTTTATTTTTAATTAATCATGTCAAGTTTTTGTGTATAAGTTACTTATATCTAATTAATGATAATATTTTTATTTATTTATACTATAAGAAGAAGCATACCTGAATGAATTAACTACTTATATGAACTACTATAAAGATAAAACGCTGGAGAGTTTTTTGTGAGGAAACTGGCAAGACTTGTGTAAGTATTCGCTTTAATTTTTTCATATATACATATATATGTTTCAACTTTTTCTAGTTTATCATATAACATAATATTTTTCTTTAATAGAATAAAGTGTTTGACGAAGGTACCACAAAAAAATAATGGTTGTTGACATACTTTTGGTTGGTTAGATCTTTCAACAAGAGGTCCATTCAACCAAGCGTGTAATAGAAATTTAATGCACGAAATTGTGATCCTTGAGAAAACATCATGTTATATTGTTTTTTCAAATAATTTTGTAATAATTTCTGCATACCTAAATAGGGGCAGGTTTTAATAATATGTGTATATATATAATCACAAACGAGAAAGATAAGTCTGATATGATCGTTTTGGTCAATGGTTCAGCCAGACCTGGCTAAGTTGACCAAGCTCGATTGACAGAACTAGGGTTCCCTCAAAGGTAGGTTTTAAGTAAAGATTGGATCTGGTTGTATTGGAAAGGATTTAGTAGCTTGAATTTTATCTAGATCAATCTTCTTCAGTAGATCACGATAATGAAGAGGATGCACCAGAAAGGTGGGTTGATGCTGACGAAGAAGGGCGACAACGGCAACGTGCAAGGTGGTTCCAGCAGATAGAAAACAACAGGGTGGTGGCGTGCGTGCTGGGTGGGGTGACAGAGGTGTCCTTAGTGCAGAGTGCAACAGTAAATATGTTGAATGATCTTGTTATTTGGTATAGTAAACTTAGACTTTCAGAGGGGGGAGTCCCGATTGGAGCGGTAACGTAAGCCAGTGAAGGTTCCAAATCACAAGGGAAAATGAGTAAGGTGATTATGATTAGGCTATGGGTTGAACCGTGGAGAACTTGTGGAAGCCAATCAAGACTTGCAAATTCAAAAAAGATTGGGGAAAGCTCTATTGTTTTTGGGTTTGGAAGGGAAAAGCATATGGATCAGGTTCTTCATGGTGGATCTTGGAGCTTTGTTTAAGAACCTCCTCTTGATCCAGGATAAAAGTCATCTTTAACAAACAATTGTTTTGGATAAGATTCTTGATTTTCCTCTAATTCTATGAACAATTTGTTGGGTCAAAGGCTTTAAAGATTAGAAGTAGCTTGCTCTTAGTTTCAAACTTACTGATCTTGCACTCCACGTGAGCTTCTACAAGAAAGATGGTGATATGGCTTACCGCTTTGGGTATTAAAAGTCCAAGTGCAAAAGGTATAAGCAATTTTTTTATAGGAAACAAAGACCTCTTGCATGGCCGGTCGCAAGCCCGGATAAAGGAGGAGGATTGTGTTAGGCTTCCGATAGCCAACGTAAAACTTTGTTGGACTTATTTACCATGGATTCTACAAATTATGATAGGGCTTTGTGGGAACAAAGAATCCATGTAGCCAACCCCATCTAGTATGTAAAAGGCTTAGTTATTGTTGTTGTAGAATAAAGTGTTTGACGAATATGAAAATATTCACCATGAATCAAGTTCATCACCTACCACTACCTCTTTTAAGAAAGCGATGGAATGTGTTCACAATGCGCATCATGGATGGTATGACAGAGGTTTGGGTATTGACACACCTACAAGGATAAGTAGAACTTGTTCGAGGAGTAGCATAGAACATAAATATGTTCCTAGTTATACTCAACTTAATAATATTGAAAATTAGATAAATTTTTATATTTGTTGACTTTTGCTAGTGATTTTACTATTGAAGCAATTAACTTTAAAGTGATTGTTTCAGATATCGAGAATGGAGAATTACACTTAGTATTTCGCTCATCTTGTAATATGAGCATTTGGTTCGACATCACAACAAACTTGAGAACATGTTTTATATGCTTTTGCTTATGTTATTCATAACTTAGTTGTTTATTTGATCTTTTAATTTTCAATCTTCAAAAATCACAAAATTGTAGAGCGCCTCTTACAACAATCACGTGAAAGATATGCTAAATCAATAGAGTCTTAAGATAGGTTGATATATTATGCCAATTTAGTAATTGTTTTTGTAATGTGCATATATATATATATATATATATATATATATATATATATATATATATATATATATATATATATATATATATATATATATATATATATATATATATATATATAAACTCTTCTTTTTTGTACTTAGTCAATGTAGTATTTACTTTTTATACATTTGTAATTGTGTGATTCATTTTCTATTGTTATGTATTATACCTAATTCATTTACTAATGTTATGTATTATGCCTGCTTAGGTATAATAAACGATTATATAAATTCAAATTTTTCAATCCAACCGTGAAAAGAGGATTCGTTTTGAAACTTATTTTGATCGTTGAAAATTGTTTCGTCTCCTTATTTGAGGTCACCTTATTCTAACTATTAGCTAAAGTTATGTCTATTAGCAACCGTCAGAATAAAATATATTCTAACGGTTTTTATACTTTTTTCATCTGTTATGGACAACCTCAATAACAATCAATTCTGGCTATAAACAACCACCAAAATATATAAAGAAACAATCCAAATAAATATTATTGTGTCTGCTGCTTCCATCGACATATTATAATAGTTGGGATAATCTTATACTGACTTATTTTAATTCCAGCATTAGTATTCTGACTGTTTTTTTATTATTCCGACTGTTTTAGACCTTCGGAATTGTTGCAAGAACAACATCCGAAACGGTTGGCAATTGTAGAGGTGTCTTCTGCAGTGAACCTCGAACACACTGACGATGTGCTTTCGGTCATCTTGACACAAACTGGTTCAGGTAGTTAGATTGACTGACGTGAAACCTATATTTTAGGTCATGTTCAGGTTGATCTGTTTACGGCACGAACACAAAATGATAGGACACTAACATGACCCGGAATACGAAATCGCCATCCCTATGAATATATATACATATATATACATATACATGTACATATATATATATATATATATATATATATATATATATATATATATATATATATATATATATATATATATATGTGTATATATATGTACATATATATACACATATATATATATATGTACATATATATACACATATATATGTATATATATATATATATATACATATATATGTATATGCTTTTCTTGCCAACGTTTATTCCTTGCCAACGTTTTATGCTTTTCTTGTTTGAGCCATATTCCCATTTTCTGGAGAACTCTCAGTGTTTCCTCGAATATGTTCCACCACCCAGAACCGAAAATATTCTAATCTAACTGATATTCTACATAATATTGCAATACTTTTCAAAATAAAAATTGTTCTTATTACAGCTAAAAAAATGGGCTTGAAATTTCATGTTGAATGGTTCAATATAGATATGACCAGTTCTACTTCGCCCAGAACCCATGAACTGCAAAGAGAGCAGGTTCCACTCAATTTTGTTTCCTATTTGAACCAAAAACAAAAAAGAGAAGCTTTTTTATAAGAAAGTCGCCGAAAAGGACCTAAACAAGCAGCTTGAATGCCGGTTCCGGTTCCACGGAAGCAGGAACCATAACCAACCCGGAGAACCCGCCTTTCCCCCAACCGCCCTAGAACGTGTGCGGTCTGCCGGTTCCCGTTACGGCCAGTCCCTGGACAGAATTTCGGTTCCAACCGGTCCCCTAGTTTGGAAATAGCCATGACTAGTTTCAATATGTCAAAGGAACTCTGCTGTTCTGTTTGATGATATAAAAAGGCATGAAGAACAAGGTTTCTGGACTTGACGAATCTAAAATGGAGGGAAAATCGTTATTTTATGAAAAAGAAACAATGGCTTTTCACCTTCAAAAGTTACGAAATATTTTAAAAATTGCCCTTCATTTTTATGGTATGTAAGTTTTTTAATACATTTGTCTCATTTACTCTTGAATTAAATTTAATATTAAAAAGTCACTTCATAAAGTGATCTCCGTACTCAAAAATCTTATATATATATATATATATTGTTCTTTTATGGATGAAACTGAACCACAAAACGGACCAGATAAACCTATTGTTGAAGTTGATGTGGGATAGGCATTTGGGAACAAACTTGGGTTCCCACCCGCTCGTGGATGGCGCCGTATACGTGCATGGGAAATATATGCCTTTCAATGTCATGGAAAAAGAAAGGGAAGAGAATTTTAGGGGAAATAATGGTGGTTCGCGAGTTGGTCAGTGTATGAAATTATCAGTGGAGAGAGAATGTCACCACGTTGCATGCATTGCCCATTTAGGGAGACAACATGAACATTCCGTAGTCACGTCCTTCTGTGTCTTTTAGGGGTCAGTGGGTCTTCTTGTCATACTGCTCTGCAACTCGATCTCATGCCATCGTTTTTCTATTCTTATACTTTTCTTTATATAGTTTTTGTTAAGAAGTTTTACTTAAATACCGGCACTGTTTGCACGCAAACACAAAATATACATATAAATAAATAAATATGTATATATATATATATATATATATATATATATATATATATATATATAATATATATATATATATATATATATATATATATATATATATATATAATGTGGTGGAGAGTTGTGCGGAAATGTTGGCATCGAAAGTTGCTAGCATATATGAGGTTATATATAATATGTATTAAGAGAGAGAGAGAGAGATTAGTGTGTAGGCCGATGTGTAAGTGAGATATCTTCTGTATTCGAGTACAATGAACTCGTGTCTTTTGTTTACAAAAAATATTAACTGCTGGGATTTGCTTAGAATGTCGAAAAACCATGAAATGGTCAACCACTTCCGTGTTTCTGATCAATATAAATCAAACTTACAAGCTGCGAGAGTGAAGTCTGTGAAGATCATGAACTTTAAAACCTTATTAAGTATATATATATGTATATATATATATATACATATTAAGTATATGTATATATATGTATATGTATATATATATGTATATATATATATATATATGTATATGTATATTAAGCACACAGACATATATATATATATATATATACATATGATCTTTTTCAAAATACATGTGATATATATTGTGACAATGGCCTGAAATTGATTTATCTCACAATCTTAATTGTGAGGCACCGGATACTTATTCTTTTCTCTTGGATTAAGATGCTGCCTTTTAATTGAAATTGGAGTTTGAGGTGGATCTGATCTGCTTCATTCTTTAGACCTACCTCCAAGTCAAATTAAAGTGGTCCTAAAATTAGGAGATGCAACGCGGATGCTTCATACATTACCGTCTGCTTGTATATACAAACACAAACATGCACGCACACACACATACATCTGTGCGTGCACCTAAAGATGCACTGATAAAACAACCCTTATGGACGGATATAATGTTTAGATACGCCTAAAACCCAGAGCATCAATTTTAGAACATATACTGATAGTATTGGAGTCTAACTTGTGGTTGACGTGGACCTTGGATTTTCATCTTTTCCCGGTTAGAGAGGAGCCTTAAGACATGCATCCACCCCCCAAAATTGAACTCCTCACCTGGAGTGGGCATAGAGAGCCCTACCAGTGAGCTAACCTTGCACCTTTATTTAGACATGTCCGGTTTCAAGTAAACTGGATAGATGATTACAAACGAATGGTTTTAAGTTGTGTGGAACCATCAACCATGACCAAACCAATATTGGGATGGTTCCAAGTTTAAAACCGAAACAGTTTTACCAAAACAATGAACCTACAAATTAAAAAAGGGAATTTTTTAAACATTTAAAGTGGTTCTTTACTCAGTGAGTCAGTCTCATGATGACATGTATTTTTTTATTTTAGTAATAATATTACTTATAAATATTAATATAATGATTTACTTGTTAAGTATAAAGGATGGGTTATTTTCTACGTTCGTAGTTTCACTATATCACATCACATTTAATACTTTTTATTATCTAGTGCTTTTAATACTTTTTTTGTTTACTTTAGAGGATGAAAGGATGTCTCTGTTATCTACCGTAGAAAACGAATAAGAACAAAAAAAAAACAGCTGGGGAGGACTACTAGAAAAAGATCACGTGTTCAACTGTATTGACATGCATTTGCATCGAGAAAAATTAATATTATTTAAAATCAGAATTGACAGTTTTGAACCGTCAGTTCTATTTTCTTTAATATGAAAACCGTTACCGAATAAGAAGAAGATTGGGTTCGGGTTCAGTTACGGTTTTGGGTTTGGTTTAGTTAGTTCTTATTTATGCCGTTTTTGAACCGGTTCAGTTCCAGTTAACACCACCGCTCTGGTTATGAACGGGCCATGTCTGCCTTTAACTCCTTCCTTTTGGGTACAAAGGAGAGGCTGAAGACAAGTATGCACGCCCGGGAATCAGAATCAGACCTTTCGACCGGTGGAACTCAGGAATCTTGCCAGGGGGGCTAGCGCTGAATGTGTGTGCACCTTTGCTTTTGAGGCCTCATAAAATCTTGATATGTAATTAATTTAATATCCATCTATTAAGTTCTACTATTGTAAATAAAAGCGTTTTGTTCCCCTTCATTTATATTCAATTCCAAAACACTATGTTTGTTTACAGTGCTAAAAGAAGAATTTGGGTTATATTTTGAAAATACTGAAAATATCTCAAAAATAAAAGTTGAAAACGAGAATTGATTGTTAGAGATACGGAGCTTCCAATAACTAGTCATATATATATATATATATATATATATATATATATATATATATATATATATATATATATATATATATATATATATATATATATATATATATATATATATATTGTGTTTGTGTGTGTGTATGGTTGATTGTTTGCGTGTGCACACGTGAGTGCGGCAGCAAATTCATCAACTCAAAAATAATAGTGGCAAGATTTTCCATAACAATGCATACGGATGGCCAGGACCCGACGCTGAGAGCCGGTGCATGATGTACTAGTTGAAGAGTTCTTTCTAGTGTGGTATTCTTTTCCGAATGACGCAAATTCTTAGTGCATGCGTATGAGGTAGATGAACGTGACAAAGAGCTGGATGTCATGCATATATACTTAAAAGTTTCCCGGTTTTCAAAATTACAACACTCTTTTAAGATAAAAGAATCATCTTCACTTTTCAAATTGAATTTCGAAATAGACGTTTTATCAAAACAAGGCTCGTTTTCTTCTTGTGACTCCAACAGATGTTTTTAGTGTTGGATAAAGGTTAACGATTTGCTACGCTACATGTTTTGGTGTGAGCCATGTGGTTAGTTTCGAGATAGAGTTTAAGCAATTAAAGAAAACGAAAAGAACCGGATGTCGACGCATGCCCCTACCACTGTGAGTTTTTTAAAGCATTAAGCCCAAAATATATGATGGGCTTTCAAAATATTATTTTTGATTTGTAATGTCACTTAGATAACCTTTTATATGTTTAATTTCGATCTTTAACATCAACGATTGAAATCTTTAATAAAAAAAGAAAAGAGTACTGAGTACATTATTTGATGCATAAAAAAGTATGCAGGTATTGTTTTGCTTCTGAAATTTAATTTTAAATCACCGATCTCATGAAGTCTTTGAAATTGTTTAAGCATAGATGAATGTGCTAACGAACTAAACTCTCTCTCTATATATATATAAGAGTAGAGAGAGAGATCACGTATATTGAACACGAAAGAACATTGATTTCACGTACTTTTCTCACTCCTACATGCATGCTAACACAAATTGGTGCATCAATGATGCAACGTGGAAACCGTCATGCGTGTTATACACTCTCCTTCTCTGCGCTCGCGCGCCCGCCAGCTATAGTGGTGATCGAAGCATCTTTTGGGGAAGAAGGATTTCACTCCAAATTTTCTTGAATTATTTGGACCGATACTTATTCTCAATCGTTACCAAATAGCGTTCCATCTACTTTCCCACTTGCACCAATGCCCTTTATCTCCTCCTTAAATAAACCATGATCTTCAAACACCAGCCCCCACCAATCCAATTGCCCCCAACCAATTCGCTTGACCCCAATCTGGTTGAAATTCGTCATTCTAGTATAATTCACCAACAGGAGAGCCTTACACTTCAATTCAACCATTTCGTAGCTATCATCAAAGAGACGCTCTCTTATGTTACTGTTTTCCATCTCTTTACACTCTAAGATATGCAGAGAGTTTGATTATCTCTGCGCCTCGAATTGGAACCCTGAGTGGCCGGACTGGTGGCCAGGGAGATCGGAAACCGGCCTCTGCATTTAGTCTTCTCCATAGTATAATTAAGACACACCCCTTTCTCGGCAATCTTTACAATTAGATACTTAATTGCTTTGGTTTTGGTTGGAGAATGAATGGGAAGAAGGGGAGCCATGTTGCGGTTGAGATTCATGATCTTGCTCCCTCTATGATTGCTCAGCGGTCACATTGCGGCAAGAATTCCGACGGTGGTGCACCATCTTACCTGAGTTTAGCTCATCAAGTGTGGGATTTTTGCAAGGAAGATATCAACAGAGTGATCTTCTCACTGAAAGTTGGTCTGGCCGTGCTTCTTGTTTCTCTATTGATACTCATCCGAGAGCCCTATGAGATTTTCGGTACCAATATCATTTGGGCCATCCTTACTGTGGCTATCATGTTCGAATACACTGTAGGTACGTAAGGTTGGTCTCCATTTGACAATTTTATTTTTATAGTTATTTTTAGTTCTCACACACGCACACGTATATATATATATATATATCGTTGGCGAGTAGGTACTCGTAGTGTATGCTAACATTCCTCTTGTCTCTCATATGTGTGTGAGAGAGAGATGGTATGTTTGTGCCTGTGCATTTTGTGTGTGCTGGTTATTTTAATCAGACTAAATTACTTGGTTAAATCTAAACGTGTATAGTTCCTACACAACCAATTACAGGTGCAACTTTCAACAAAGGGTTCAATCGAGCACTAGGAAGTCTGCTTGCCGGAGTACTCGCCGTGACGATAGCTCAGATAGCCATCCATGCTGGCCATGTTGGTGAGCCGATCATCATCGGCATCAGCATCTTTTTCATAGGTTTGTCCTTACCTCTTAACTCATAGATATAAATAAATAAATAAATATTTATACATATAGATATAGATAATAGAAAGAGAGAAAGCATGTTGGATTGGATTTGTCTACCTATCACACAATATTCTCATGTTTATTTTTCACTTTTGGGGATACGAAAAATAACATATTTTTTATATTTTTTCAAACATCTTTATAATTTTATAAATGAAACTTATGCATTTTAAAAAAAAGTAAAGATGAAAATATAGTATTTAGCTTTCCTATATATACTATATGCACGTGTATACATGCATATAGATAGATAGATAGAAAGAAAAATAGTAGATGTTGTCCACATCTTACACACGTTCATGCCTACCTTTTTTTCGAAGATATGAATATAACAAGAATATCATTTATATTTTTTAAACAATATTACAACTTACTAAAGAACATCATGCACTTTAAAAGTAAAGGGTGGACATTAGCATGCAATGTCAAACCATAATATTTGACTTATATATATAGGATAATGGTAAATGTTCAAACCTCATTCATGCTTAAATTTACTATATCATTTCAACCGTTTAATCTTTGAGAAGAGTGATTGAGGTTTTAAACCAAAATAATTTAATGCATAAAATACATTAATCTATCATCAATCTTTGAGAAATGTTTGAGTAAATTTGAGCACATAGAGTTTGAGCATTTACTGTGCCCCCCCTCTCTCTCTCTCTCTATATATATATATATGCGTGTGTGTGTGCGCGCGAATTCTATCTAATTAAATCGGATGGTGTGAAGGGTAGCATGGTCTAATATACTAATGGCGTATCTACGTGCGCACACGAATGCAGGTACAGTGACGTCATTCATGAAGCAGTGGCCGTCTATGACCCCATACGAGTATGGATACAGGGTGATACTCTTCACATACTGCCTCATCATAGTGAGCGGCTACAGGATGGGAGCCCCAACCAGGACGGCCATGGATAGGCTCTACTCAATCGCCATTGGCGGTGTCGTCACCCTTCTTGTCAACGTCCTCATATTCCCGAACTGGGCTGGTGAGCAGCTCCACCGTGAGCTTGCTAAGAGCTTCGATGCGGTTGCCGACTCCCTACAAGGTCTGATAATTGCATTCCTCTTACTCCTATCTCATTGTTCTTGCTCTTCCTGCAATGGTTTGGGAAACCGGATCAGACTGGCCGGACAACTGAGCTCGATAGATTGAGATTAAATTGCTTATTTTTATGTTATATTTATAAGAATTTTAATATGGTGTATATATATTCTTTCTCATGGCTCTTTTTCTACTTGCTTGGTGATTTGGTATTCAAGAAGGTTTTTGGTTTTTTGCCACAGAGTGTGTGAAGAAGTATCTGTCGGAAGAAGGATTGAATCAGCCTGAGTTCGAGAAGACGGTGAGGGATGAGTTTTCGGATGAGCCAGCTTTTAAACGATGCAAATCCACTCTTAACTCTGCATCCAAAATTGATTCCTTGGTATGATCAGTTTGAGGAATAATAATATACACGGCACCATTTTCAAAGTTATGGCCAAAATTAAGTTTATTGCAAAGAGCAAAAAGATCCTGGTTTACTGAGGTAAAATGGTTCTCCATATGGTTGTAGGCAAGCTCAGCCAAATGGGAGCCACCACATGGAAGATTCCGGCATTTCTTCTATCCTTGGGACAAATACGTCAAGGTCGGCACGGTTCTCCGGCACTGTGCATATGAGGTCATGGCTCTTCATGGCTGCATCCACTCTGAAATACAGGTCAGTTCGTTCATTTCCTTTGAAAGAAAGACTTCACTGTAAGTTTTTGATATCAAAACATAGCGATACATCCTGGTTCCCTAACTAGGCGCTAACGCAAACTCTTTATCTGTTTTCCCAAGAATCACCACTAATCGATAAGCTATCAGACAAGAAGCCATTAAACCCACCTTTGTCATAATTCATTCAGGCACCATATAATCTCCGGATCACATTCCAAACTGAGATCGAAGATGCGAGCACCAATGCAGCCGAGCTGGTGAGGAACCTGGGCAAGGACATCAACGGCATGAGACTCACCTTGAAGACTGGCCTCCTAAAGAAGGTCCACCTCGCGACAGAGCGGCTGCAACGCAGTATCCAGACCCACTCTTACCTCCTCACTCCTGACAATGAACCCACCAAGCTCACTCCTGCATCCTCTGATCAAGACCTCGCCATGCATCACACAGAGACACCCAAGAGCACCAACACGAGCACACTAAGCCGTTCAGTATCTTACCATGATCTGATGAAGAAGCAGCAGAGGAGGCTCTATTCATGGCCATCTAGGGAGGTAGATGAATTTGAGGAAGAGGGTGCAGGTCAAGGTGTGGTGTCAAGGATGAGGACTCTAGAAAGCACAACCGCACTCTCGCTGGCAACATTCACCTCGCTGCTGATTGAATTTGTGGCGAGGCTTGATCACTTGGTTGAAGCTGTTGATGAGCTTGCAAAGTTGGCTAGGTTCAAAACCGATGGTGCAGACCAGGCAAATTCCTGAGAGTTTCGCTTTGGATGCTAGGCAATAACTACGCAGAGATGCTTTTCTATCACATAAACTCACTGTAATAAAGTTCTCCTAGATGAGCTTTGAATACATAATCTAGTACTCTGCATAATAAAGGTATCTATTATGTTAAGGCACTAATTGAACCATTGTCACTGGTTCAGGTGATGCATCAACAGCTCCTTTTGGTGTGTGTGTGTGCGCGCACGTATGTGTGAGAGAGAGATAACCATCAAAATAAAACATTGTCTTTTGGAGTTAAATGCTAATGTCGCGCAAAATTGAGATCAATGTCAACTAAGAATTCATGTAACTGACCCCACATTTACCTAAATGAACCAACTTAATAAAAGGAGAAGGTAAAAGGATTGCCGAGAGATTGCCCTACCAGCTACTGCCAGCCTGCGAAGCTCTCCATCCTCAAAGCACCAACTCCCGTTAGGTAGTCTGAGGCCGTCTCGTCTTATTTGTCTGAATCTTCTTTTTCATCAATAACCTAATTTATGTGATCGAGCTATATGGAAACAAAAAAAGCTATGCACGAAAAATATTCAGTTGTTGTTTGTATCTTCTCACTTCCCACCTCAATGAGTCACGACAGTGGATCATAGATGTTTTCAATCTGCCACCTACCAATGGATAACCTCCCTGTTGGACTAAGTGGCTGAATTTGTTCTAGTATCAGGGCTTCCTTCCAGGCTCTAGACAAGCATCAGGCGCCCCAAAACAGATTTGGAGAGACATGAATACCAGAAGCAAAATCCAGATGATGCGATGGTTGTTTTGAGATCCCACAACATTGGCAGATGAATCTGTTAGAATTAATGTTAATTAATAGATGGATTAATTAAATCATGTGTATTAATTGCATTTAGTTGTTGTTAAGAATCTCTAAATATTTATTTGATATATTTTTATATATATGAAAGTCCTAAAATATAAGTCACATGTGAGTAAGGGATTTATACATCACCAAGAGACAAAGTTTAGTCTCATAGTGATGGATGAGAGAAACTCACATGCTCTTTTATATAATTGGTAGCTCATGAACCTCAGTTCAAAGTGTTTGGACCACACAGTGCTTTGTGCTAAGCCTGAGCTTGGGTTTGGAAATTGTCTTTAATTTATCTTTTTGTACAATTTTTTTTTTATTTAACGGTCAAATTAATCCTACGTGAAAACCGTTAGTAGATTAAAGAGGTTGATTGGTTGCATTGGATCTCAGATTCATGATCCATCATACTTATTATAAAGTGGGATCAAAGCTTTCCTAATCCATGGTTAACACTCTTGCACTCTCTCTCCTCCTGCTTTTCTCTTCTTTATGTTTTCTCTCTCCATAATGACTACCTCTCCTTCCATTATTCGGCTAAAGTGATTGAAGCATGATCGAGGTTGGCTCGAGTCAAATACATGCTCTTACCTGTGTACATTTGATCCTTAGAGAAAAGCACAAGAACCTATGTGTACTCTGGACAACTCACACAGAAAAGTTTCTTATTGTTTCTTCATTCCTTACTTTGCTTGTTTCGTGTATGACATTCTTTGGATATATGATTTCATTGATTTGGACATGTTATTGATTGTTGTATATTGTTTATTTATCAATGTAATCCTATAATTTTTGCTAATAATCTTAGAGAAATCACTATCCATAACAAACATGTCTTTATCATTTTCTCTCATACCTAAACTTGACATGATTTTGATGCCAAAAAAATTAACCAGTTCAAACTTTAACCATTGGCAATAATGTATGAAAATTTGGTTGACTATGTTAGGGTTGTATTTATTTATTAAGTCTAATTGTCCCCAACCTGATGCTTCTTATCCTAATATCTTGAATAAAATCGTTGAGTGGAAGGACACCTTGTGTCAATTTTGTATTTTATCTACACTGTCAAATGTGTTATTCAACGTATTTAGTTCTTCTCATTTCATGACAGGAAAAGATTTGTGGGCTACCTTAGATCGAAAATACAATAATGAAGACCTTGACCTTCAAAAAGTATTCAGTGACAAAGTTTCTGAAGTATCAAATGATAGAGGAGAAATTTATGATTGAACAAACACATGAAGTTCAGTTTTTGTGTCATGGTCTCAAGGAAGCAGATATGATGCTTTTTGGTAAGTTTATTGTTATATTTATTATTGAGTAGTTTTCTAAGTCTTAAGAGGTTTTTGGCTGAAATCTCAAGCATAAAAAGAGTAATATAGCTCTTGATGATCTCATGATAAACATAATAATAGAAGAAAAACACAAAAGCCAAAAACCTATTATGCATGTTTACCCTAAAGTCAACTTGATGGTTGAAAAAAACAACCTAATGATCCTAGGAAAGAACCATAACCTATTATGCTTGTGTTTTGCTGACTAGTCTTTGTTTGTGTATTAACAAAATGTTTGTAGTAGAACTATGACCTTAGATAATCATTTGCATGCTAAATTCAATAGCAAAATGCATGTGATTTAAAGTTTTCTTCAAAAAATGTATAAACTCTTTAGGAAGTTAGACATATTCCTATGATTCACTGGAATATCCTTAGTGATCAACTTTTAGTTAGGAAGGGGTTAAAGTTATATTATAAATGTAATAAAGTCATAATTACACGACTTAGTAGTAGATGTTTCTTTTGAAAAGATTATTTGTGTGATGTAGAGGATCAATTTAAAATTCATGCTGAACATGTTATTGATTATTGTATGAATTTTAATGTTAATAAAACCTCTACTACTACTTTTTCTATCTACAATATTAAATCATGTGATATATGACATACTATGTTGGGTCATGTTAATTTTGATTCTATAAAAAGAATTATGAATTTTAATCTTATCCCTAAGATTGTCATACATAAATAACATAAATATGGTATTTGTGTACAAGCGAAGCAACTTAGGAAATCTTTACATACAGTTGATAGAAAATCTTAAATTTTACATTTGATACCACACATACATTCGTGAATTTAATAGAATGACAACTAGAGATAACAAAAAATATTTCATTACGTTGATTATGATTTTAATAGGGATAACAAAAGATATTTACTTGCTTAAAAGTAAAGATAAAGTTTTAAAATTATTTCAAATATTAAAAATGAGGCACAAACACAAACTGATAGGATACTTAAATGATTAATGTCAAATAGAAGAGGATCGTAGACTTCGTACATATTTCAAGAATATGGTCAAAATAATGATATTATACATGATGTTATTGCTTCGTATTCTCCTCAATATAATGAGATAGCTAAAGGAAAAATAAAAACATGTGTAATACGGTTAATATTTTACTTTAAAGTTCTAGGTTACCTACCTAAATGTGAGGAAAAACTTTGAATATGGCTTGCCATATTCTGAATAGAGTTTCATATGAGTATAAAGAAAGTAGTCCTTTGAACTTTGAAAAGATTGAAAGATCAATATCAAAGTGTGTGTCTTGTAAAAGTAGTTATTCCTAAAAAAAAAAAAATTGGGACCTAAAATTGTAGATGTTATTTTTCTGCATTATGTGGAGATTAGCTATGTGTATAAATTCTTAGTCAATGCAATTTGATGTATCTAACATAAACATTAACACAATTGTTGAGCTCTTTGATGCTATATTCTTTGAGAATATGTTTCATAGATAACAAATAAGGGGTTTATCCTATTGTGTTATTTTTATATTAAAGGATTATGAAGAAATAACTAAACTAAAGAGAAGTAAATAACTTAGGATATTCAAACACTTTAGAAGTGCTTCATTACCTTTGATGTTGAAGATATATTATCACCTTCCAATAGGATATGACTTCACTTGAGGTTAAGTGTTGGAAGAAGGTGGTTAATGATGAAATTGAATCAATTTTCTTAAATGAAACTTGTGAATTAGTTGATTTGTCTCTTGATTGTTCTATTATGAGTTGAAAATGAATTTTTAGTAAAAAATTGAATGTAGACAAAACAATAAATAAGTATAAGATCACGTTAGTTGCCAAAGAGTACACACAAAAAAGGAATATATTATTTTGATATATATTCTTTTGTTTCTCACACGACTATAATTCAATTGCTTATAGCACTAGGTACTATATATGATCTCACAATCTAATAAATAGATGCCAAGACTACTTTCTTGTATGATGAAGAAATTTATATGAATCAATGAAAGAGATTTATGGCTCGTGAAAACGAGTTTATAGTGTATAAACTTATTAAATCATTATATGGTTTGAAATAAGTTTCTAAATAATGGCATGAAAAGTTTGATTATGTTATGTAATTCTATGCCTTTATTTCTAATGAATTTTATTAGTGTGTCTGTTGTAAGTTAGTCAATAATGTATTCATCATTTTATGGTTATATGTGGATGATATTTGATTGTTTGGTTCCTATACAAGAATTGTAAATAAGACTAAATTGTTCTTTTATAGTAAGTTTGAGATAATTGATGTAGGTGTAGGTAATGTGACTTTAGGGCTTAAAATCACAAGGTCTACTTATTATATAGTAATCTCTCAGTCTCGTTATGTTGAAAAAGTTTTAGAGAGATTTGGATATACAAACTATAGACTATTAATTTCCTATATAATTCATCAAAAGCATTGTACAATAATATGAGTGATATTTTTGTTTCTCAATTATGATAGTCTCATATTATTAATAGTTTGATATATTTAACCAATTGTATATGACAGAATATTGTTTTTGCTTTGTCTAAGTTGAGTAGATATATCGGTTGTCCAAATAGAGCTAATTGAGATGCTCTAGACAGAGTACTTTGCTATTTTAAAAGAATTGTTTCTCTTGAGCTGCATTGCGGTAATCATCATTCTATTGTTGAAGGATTTCGTGATTGTAGATATATATGAAAAACTCTAGGAGTAATGGGGTTACTAGACTCGTGTTTGTTGTGGATGGTGGTGTTGCCACCTAGAAATCTAAGAAACATACTATATTGACTCATTCTACTTTTGTGAAAAAAATTATGTGCTTTGGATGAGACTAGATCGGAAGCAAAATGGCTTAAGAAACTTATGTCTAATTTACTTATAGTAAAGAAATCACTTCTTACAATTTTAGTTATCTATAAGGGCTCTTGTGTCTAATGTATTATGACTATCGATTTTGTTGGATCTAAAGATAATATAGTTGATCCCTTGACTAAGGGTCTAACAATAGCCTTACTCAATAAATCTAGGGTAGAGATGAAACTGAAACCCATGAGTTATTCACAAGTAGTTGCAACCCAACCTAATTAAGTAAAGATCACATAAAGGAGGTTTAATGTGATAATAATAAGCTATTAGATGAATAAGATGACACTTATTTCTATGTGATACTTTCAGTATTTGTGTATCTATCTACTGTAAATATAAAATATCATTACTATATGTTAACAAGAGATTATTCTCTAAATAAGATCAAGCCTTAGGACAGGATGTTAGCAATATATCCATGAATATGTCAAGTTAAGTGATTGATACTGTGAGTCTACAGGACAAGAATTTGGTTATTCCCTAGAATCAATCATGATAAAGGATATGAATGCATGACTATCATTGCATCAACCCTAAAGATCACATCATAGTCTTTATTGTGTTGTTACTAATAGAAACCTTTGCACCGAATGTTTAAGTTCAAGATGTATATTCACTTAGTTCCTATAAGAGTAATATTGGATAACTTAACAATTCAAACCGAAATGTATCATTACTAAAAGCATAATATGATGATTGATATAGTATGATACATTACACTTTAGAACTTTATAAGAGAATGTTAGAATTAATGTTAATTAATGGTTGGGTTAATTAAATGCATGTGCATTAATTGCATTTAATTCTTGTTAAGAATCTCTAAATATTCATTTGATGTATTTTTTATATATGTGAAGTCCTAAAGTGTAAAATTCACATGTGAGTAAGGGACTTGTGCATATGAAAACTAAGAGACAAAGTATAGTCCTTTTATATAGTTGGTAGCTCATGAATCTTAGTTCATAAAGTTTAGAGAGGACATGCATGACCACACACATGTGCACTAAGCAGGGCATAAACTTGAGTTTGAGAATTGTTTTCGGTCTTTAGTTTATCTTTTTGTGCAAAAAAGTTTTGATCTAATAGTCACAATTACGGGATTGAAGAGGTACCCTTCGCTATGCTCAGCCTAAAGTAAAGTCGCTGGCCACTTGAACAGGGACTACCATGTCACATAGGTATTTTACAGACAGAGTTCATAAAGTCTTCCATCATCAGTTGGATTGGATTCAAGATTCGTGATCCATCATGCTTATTATAAAGTAGGATTAGGACTTCCCTAACTCACGATTAACACTCTCATACTCTCCCTCCTCCCTCCTTCCTTTTCTTTGCGTTTTCCCTCTCTCTGTAATGACTACCTTCACTTATGTTCTCCGGCTAAGGCTGAGGCATAGTCGAGGTCGGCTTGAGTCAAGTATGTGCTCTTGTTGTGTGTACGTTTTATCCTAGGAGAAAAAGCACAAGAATCTGTGTGTACTCAACAACGAGTTGTTGATTTCTTTAAGAAAAGTCCATAAGGGCAACTTGTACAAATAAGTTTCTTAATTTATTTGTTCTTTGCTTTGCTTATTTCATGTACAATTTATGTATGACTTTGTTTTGCATCTGCCGCTATTATTATTTAGTCATGTTCATGATTATTGCATATTGTTTATTAATCCTACATTTTTTACCAATACAATCATAAGCATCATCATGATTAAGGGAATCCGTGACTGTAGTATGATCAAGAAAGAATAGGGTCCTCTTCTTGCATGTAGCTGGAATTCATAGCAACAAGATAGTAGCTTCACAAGAAAGTAAAAGTACCTTCTAGGTTGCTTATGAGTGTCAAAAGACTTGAACAAATTCAAGAGAAAATGAGTGATTCCTTTCTCTATTTGGACATAAAAGATCTCACGAAGATACAAGCAGTATGAGCCTCCGCCACAGGTCTTCTATCCAATAATTCTGCACAAATCTAGTAAGCATTAGGGGTGTGCATCGGTTGGTTCGATTCTGTTATTCGGTTTACCCTCTATGGCTCAATTCTATATATGCACATATATATAGGTATGTGAATGTATGTATATATAAATATATACACTATATATACATGTAAATATATGTATATATGGTTATATATATATACATACATATAAAAACATATATATGTATATTTGTGTATATATATAAATATGTATACATAACATATATATATGAGAAATAGGTATATGCTAACACCCTAGGTGGTATATATAATAATATAAACCGAACCCAAACTGATTTTTAGTAAAAACTAAACTGAAATAGAAGTTTCGGTTCGGCTATTTGGTTTTATCCTAATAATGCTCATCCCTGGCAAGCGTTTCTGCAAAACTTTTAGTTATCTAAATCTGTCGAAACAACTGTAGCACAAAAAAGGGTATCTGCTGAAAAGATTTAAAACTCATCACTATAAAGAGAACATTTATAATAGGCTGGACTGTTTGTCCTTATTAGAAAATAGACAAGATCTTTCAACAATTTTACAACTGGAATAGTGTTCCAGTTGCATGGTTAAATACACATAAAGAACAGGAAAATGAAGACATTAATGTTAAATCCAGGTGCTGTATGTAACCAACAATATAATTACCATTATGATGAAAGTTTAGTGCAAAGGCGCTTGTATTTATTGCAAACAACCGTTGTGAGATGTAGTATTAACAGTGGCAAGGTAACAAAACTACTTGAGATTTGTCAGACAGGACAGTGAGCCTCTTTCTATTCATCGGAGCATTGCTTGTGCTTGGAACAGGAGCTACAAGGCTCAATGAGGTGATCTGTCTCGATTAAGTTTCTTCTATGGAACTTATGATTGAAGAACTGCTAGCGAGCGAGTTGTGCCCCCAACACAATTCTAAGAAATACAAATGAAATGGGTAGCAGTAATTCTTTTTGATTCAGCATTTAACAGCACAAACAATATACTAAATGTTTGAGAATTTGGCAGTCAAGAATGCGCAACAAGCTATAGTTCAAGTATGCCAAGATTTACACAAGGAAAAAGTTGTGCAGAGAAGCTATTTTGCACACGAAAAGAAGTAAATAGTTCGAGTATGACAAGATTTACACAAAGGAAAAAATTGTGCAGAGAAGCTTGCATCCCACTGTCTGGAGCTGTCATTAGGAAATAGAGATGTTGAAATGGGCCAGGTCCTGAGGGCTGGACGAGGACCTTCTGGCCATTGGAGGCCTTAGGGGCTTATATGTGTGTATATATATATAAATAGCCCTGGCCAGCTCATATTTTCCCTTACCCACCGTTACTAGCAAGGCGTATCCGGACAGAAAGTATCACAATTTATACAGTTGTGGCAACAAACCCGCTCTCTGTTGTCAAATCAATGCTGATGGCTGTCTTTTTTCTTGGGCTTCAGCTCCAAGAGAAAAGACCTAAACCAATAAAAAATAAAATATGAGAAACATGTTAAAAGTACTTTTGGTACAAAAGTGGCAAGTTTTGATTTATAAAAAAAGAGAAATTTTATTAACGATGCATGTCACATATATACATATACATAAATACACATATATATAGCTATACATACATACACAAATACAAACATGTATATACACTGTACACACACACACACACACATATATATATATATATATATATATATATATATATATATATATATATATATATATATATATATATATATATATATATATATATATATTTGAAGGCAAACCTGAACATATACACCTCTCATCCATTATTTTTTTGTTGGCATGAATGTACTTTTTAAA
This sequence comes from Brasenia schreberi, assembly GCA_036023115.1. Taxonomy (NCBI): domain Eukaryota; kingdom Viridiplantae; phylum Streptophyta; class Magnoliopsida; order Nymphaeales; family Cabombaceae; genus Brasenia; species Brasenia schreberi. Next base: position 23,317,949 of record JAYKKT010000090.1, read on the forward strand.
AGATTTAAGAGTTTTCATAGAAAACCAATGTCAACGTTATTAAACTCTTGCTCCCAAAAAAACAAAAACCATAGTTATGTACGAGTAGACAACCTTAGTGGTGGTAGGAATGCATATGGATATGTCCGGTTCCAGTTTTTGTTTAAGTCCGAAACTGACAATTTAAAAAAATTGCTTTTATAAGAATGTTTTTTAAAATACCAGAACCCGGTTGGTAAAACGTGAAACCAGAATTCGATCGGGTGTCCCCTGGTTCTAGGCTCGGTTCCAATTTTGGTTTCACCTGTTCAGGATCCAGTTGGTTCCTGACCCGGTTCAGTTCCGGTTAGAACTGGCCGGTTAGGAACGGTCTATATGTATGCATGTAAAGTGAGTATGTATTACTTTATTTATTTTCATAAGTGATGCCATGTTGGTAGGGACTACACATACTAGGACCAAACAAATATTTGTTTATTTATTTATAAACTCTTCTTTCAAAAAACATTTATTTTTGTATAAAAGTCTCTAACGATAGATATTTCAGATTTGCTATAACGATCGTGGTATTTGCCTTTTTCTTTTTTAGTCAATTATGGATATTGAAAATTTAAATATTGGATTTGTCAATTATGATTCTTGTAAACCCTGCAGTTTGTCAAATGTTTTGATTATTTTATATGATTATCGTGGAACTTACCACTTTCCTTACGTGCGCGGCATTAACAGCGGATAATCAGCACCCGTAATGTGCGCGGCATAACGTGGTACCCGCAGAGCCCACACAAAACACGCGAGCGAGAGGCCGCATGAGCCCGGACCCACGAGTGCGCTCCCTGAGGTGGTCTCTGCCGCACCACATATTCAACGGGAATGCAAGCAAGGCGCTTGCGCGGCCCAGGGACCATCATTCATTTCTTTTGAGTTTTGAATCATCGTCATCTCCCTCCCTGGAACCCAAACAGAGTTGAGAATTTGCTGACTTTGACCTAAAACTAGACCCCAAGCAAACCATGGTTGGTTGATCTGGCCTACACCTGACCGACGATATAAAATCATGTAAGCTCTCACTCAGGGCATTGGCCTACCTGGCTCGGCTCTTGAATCCATCAGATAGAGGATGTGAGTTCGATTCCTGGGACGTGCATACCCACCTCCTTTTGCAACAAAAAACAGAAAAAGATATCATGTAAGTTCAACTAGTGTAAAATAAGCATATGAATCAAGTTGGCTCATACTTCAATTTAAGAGGGGCCATCAGTAGGGCTGGCAAAGAAGCCAAACTAACCATTGGGATGAACTAGCTCGTGTTCATATGCTTATGAAAATTTAAGTGAATTTTTTGTTGTTATATTCATATAACAATCTAAGTTTTAGATTGGTGCCATCAAACGTTAACTGCATGCCGACAGCCTTTGCGCATGAGCTGAGTGTCATCACACGTGATCCACGCAACACATGGACCCGGATTTGAAGGCACCATACATAATTTATAGTGTTGGACTTGGATTAGATTCAGATTATGTACAATATGTATTAGTGTTATTGTGTCTTATTTGGTGTATCACTTGATGGTGTCATGTCATCTTGTCTGTGTGATTATACATTGTGTCCCTAGCCTATATACAGGTGTTGATCCTATTATATTTGAGATTTGTTGTTTCTTGTTGAGTTTTGAGAGAGAAAGAGAAGAGTCATCCATTAGAGAGGAGAATTATAAGCATGTGCATGATAGAGGGAAGGACAGTCTAGTTATTCGATAGACGGTCGAGCAACACCATTACAGATTGAGTATAAAGTATAAGTGAGAAGGATAAAGAGGTATGCTTTTCTCCAAGTCAAATTCATGGGATTGATGTTCATGCTTGCGGTTCATACTACTTTTCACATACCACTCTCTCGTAATAAAAAAAGCTAAGTAAGTAGTGATCCGGGGAGCGCTTAGAGTCCCACACCCCGTCTAGAGCTTTTATAAAAATTCAATGTGCTCCAAAGCATCAAATAGAGCCAAGATAGGATCAAGCCCTAGAGAGAGTGTAGGAGAGGTGACTAGATCCGGAAGGATCTATCAAATACTTTCACATGGTTTTTAAGTTAGATCGGAGCTCGAACCATGACAATTGGTAACCAATTGATTTCATACTTGTTCGAACTACAAGTGTCGAATCATGTTTGAGCTTGTTTAAGTTCATGTTTGGCTTTTATTTGGTTACACAATTATTCAAGACAATATCCTAATATTATTACATAAAGGAACATGGATATTAACTACAAGTGAGCTACTATAACCATGTACGAAAGAACCGTAGCTGCTGTCTACAGACACTTCACTGCATTCTAAAGTGTGGAAAGCCTGCTCAAATTGAGTGTTGCTGCCCAGGGACACTTCTAACTGTATCTGGCAAATCGCCGCTTCTGTTGTAGCAGACTAGCTCTCTTCATATACGCATTTTATGCTATATGTCATTTCCATGATAGACTCGTTTTCTTTGGCAAGCTCCGCGAGTTGATTGAAACTCACACGAACTCTTTGTATTCGATCCAGTTAAGATCATGGGCCAAACATGAACGAGCTGGTAAATAGCCAAACTTGAACTGATATGGAAGTAGTTAGGTTCGTGTACCAGCCTATCGACCCATCAGCTTGATGTCAACGCTTGTGCTTTTTCAAGATTCCATGAACTGCAACTTGGTGAATGAATTGAAAAGAAGGTACATTATACGAAGCAAGTTCTCGAGGTGGCGTAAATTTAATGATAGTGTGAGTTGCACTCGAGTTTGCATCACACACAACATATATATATACATGTGTGTGTTGTGTGTATGTAGAGAGAGATCCTAATGTATAGGTGCTAGCATATTAAAATAAATCTCAACCACTACCTTAAGTAATAGATTGATTAAAATTTGAACTAAAAGAGCAAAAGATTGTGTGTATTTTTGGGTTATGTAATCTATTTTGTTCAAATCTTAAAAAGTTTTCCTTTCTTTATCATATGCACACTGCAGTTATCTTATCTATTTAGTTTGAAGCAGTATTACAAATATCATCTCACTGTATGAGATTATTTTCACGGATTTATGAATGTCTACCATCCATATTGAACATGCATATCGTACCATATGACTGACTTTTGTCACATTATTTATTTGTAACTTAAATTTAATTGCATCATTGAATAAATAAATAGCATTCATGCCACATGCACACCTGCTTTTAGTATTCACACACTCGTAACACGTTTTCTACTCAAAATATCCCCTCCCTCTCTCCCTCCTCGTTCCCTCTGTAGCACCCATATCGTTCCTTCTCACTCATTAGGACACTCTAAACACCTCTCCTTCTCAGTTTCTCTAAGTCTCTCGTTCTTCCTTTCTCTCTTCTCCTCTTAGCCTTCACCCTTCTCCTTGCACCTTCCCTTTCATCGGTCTACATCTAACATATGTGGACATGTCTTATGTTACACCAAAACACACATAGACACGTTTAATGGTTGCACCAGTTATGTTTATGTCTGGTGCACATACTAGATAGCAAACTCGACATGTGTATTGCATCTACTCTTTGGTACAGATGCACGTAAGCACGTTTGTTGTCACGTGCATCGGCTCTCAACTGTTTTATTTGTATTGTTCTTTTTTTTACTTTATATTCCTCTTTCTTTAACGTAATGTCAAATGATATATGAGAATATAGATATATTCCTAACAAAGAAATCAATGATTTATGCATCTGATGCATTTATTGAGTGTGAGGGTGATGTAATTGATTATTTATATGTATTTAAAACTGATGAAGTGCTTTGTAGTTGAGATGAGTTGATTTATTATTTAAGAAGGGTTAAAAGAGATTATAATATTATGATTGTAATAATTTATTCAAAATAGAAAATTAGAAAGGATAAAGTTTTTTTTTTATGCAATATAAGTGGTGAATATAGAAAAAAAGAAGTTGATGTCGAAAATAAATACTGGACTCATACAAAGAAAGTAAGATTACCTCATAGATAAGGTGAGGTGAATGGATTATAAGGGTTGACTATGATTAATGAGAGGCATGATTATTTTTTTTATTTGTATTTGAAAGGACATGCATATGTTGGCAGATTGGTTGATGTTGAATTCAAATTGATAAAGAGATAACAAAAGGTCATTGTAAGTCAAAGCATATACTAACATGGTTAAAGTTGAGCGGTAACCTAGATATTAATACAACCAATCACATTTATAATGTGAGGATGAAGATAAAGCGAGAAGAAATGAGTGATCAAACAATTCTCTATCAACCTTTTTATGAAATGGATCATTCTCATGATCGAACATGGCATTGGAGCATACTAGAGACAAAATATGTGGGTGATATTGTATTTGTAAATTATGCTTTAATTCAACTTTTAGATGCATTGAGATTGATTGCACTTGCAAAATTAATAGGTATAAGATGTGTTTTATTGAGGTCGTGAAATTTATATTTACTAATAAAATATATTTTTTGGGTGTTCACTTTTATAAGTTTAGAGATGAATAGGTCTTAAAAGGATTTATTGTTAGCTCGATCATGAGGTTCGATACGTATAGTCTCAACTCTCTTCATTGATTGAATTAGGAACTATGGGATTAAGAAATCAATTTAGAGATATTGAATCATTAAGAAACATTGTCATATACATATCTCTGAGCTTGGTAGGATGTTGAAGAAGAAGGTTTCATGGCATGTAATTGATTTGGTCATTAAAGAAGTGAATAATGAAAAAGTTGTTGGTTCTAATCCATTGGCATGTGGATGCAAAGTTCATATGGGTTACATGTGCTCATCAAATATTCATTTGTTAAAGTATGTCAATCAATACAATTGTCACCCATTGATTTGTTTTGTGAAAAACTCGATATAGAGAAGGAATGTTCTTATATATTAAAAAGGTAGAATGGAGAGAAGAAGTTGAATTGCAAAACTTTTTCAACATTTGAAGAACCATGTTTTTCTAGATCAACATAGGCAACTAATTAAGTAGTTGTAGAATGTTTAAATCTCCAATTAAATATTTGAAGGAGTCACTTATTTGTTACCCTAAAAGTGAACTATTTAGTAAATCCACAAAGGGAGAGTTGCCTTTATGGGAGTTCATATAAAGGAGTGTTTCTTGGGGTAAATCTATTTTAGTAAAGAGTTCTTTGGTCTTAGGATGTCATAGTAGTTACTGAGGACATGTTGTTTCTTTAGGATATAGGTCTCGTTCGTCGTCAAGTAGTATATCCTTATTGATTGATATTGATTCCAGATTGACTAAGTATAAAATATTATAGGATAATGAGATACCTTGTCTTATGGTACAATATGTTGCTAGATAGTTTAATGTTATAGGAGATTGTAACTATACATAGTCATTTGAGAGCTTTTGGGAGAAGGAATGGTATATTGGGTTTAAATTTATAGTAATGTTTTATGAAAGTACATACAAATTATCAGGTGTACTTTTGAGTTTGCATAAAAGGAGATGTGTCAGTATCATTTTGTGATATTGCTTGTAGTATTTTTGCATGTAGACGAGGTCAATGGATGTTGATACCTCATATGGGTTGGGTAATTTTTAAGCGATGAAATATTGTATTAATATTGCTTTCGAGGACAAGATTTATAATGTTTTTCTACTTAATTTATAATAGTGATCATCCACCAGCATGTGATACATTAATGAACCACGATAACTTTTAATAGTATGAAATGCTTTAATTTATATTTTGTATTGTATTATCCTTGTATTGTATTTTATTAGAGTTTTATATTATTGATATCCTCATGCCACTTGTTTGTCTTATGTAGGAAATAAATCGACATAAAATGTTAATTGGGATTTATCATTGTGCATACACAGTGAAAATTATTTATTACTAAGATAATCGAGAGATAATACTATTCACAATACTGATGAATAATTTTTATTTTTTGTATTTGGTATATACTCTTATATATTTATTTGTTTATGAATAATTATTGTAATTATGTGTTATATCACACACCATATATATACATATATGTCCATATAGTATGGTATTTCTCGACTCATTTGCTTAGTAATTCAATTTAGTATGTGCCTCAGCCCCCATTCAGTTAATAATCATGTTCAACATTGGGTTTGCTTAATTATATTTTGAAAGGAGAGTGAGACGATATACTCAAACATCACATATATGAAATAAAAGTTTCAATGACATTGCATCAAATAAGTACAATGTCTCATCATCATCATCATCATAAGATTGATAGGAGAGAGTAGGACTAGACACACAATGAGACGATATATAGGATGTACGCCATATGAAAGTCAGGCCTATATTCGACATCATCGAATTGAGGTTGTCTGACTACCTCTTTTGTCTGCTTGGAGCCGCAGATATTCTCAACATACAATCTCGTTAACGTGTTTTGGTCTTTATGAAATTGTGATTATATGCTACTCTAATCTTTTATAACTAGCCATACTTGATGAGAGAGAAAGGACAAATATAAGTTACTAATATAAAATAATTATAAGGTAGGTAAAAAGAAGAAAAAGAACTATGTGATAGCATACACATTTAGGCACATGTATTAAAAAAACATACATGCATAGGAGTATTTTCTTTGCAAAAGTATATGCTTTTGGGTGCATCTCCCTCAGAAAGCAGGCATGCCTTCTAAGGAAAAAGCATATGCTTTGAGGTACTTCTATTTGTCTAAGGCAAACGTGACCCAATAAGATTGTCTTGAGGAGGTAAACATGTGGAAGGTGTTTGTCTTCATTTGTAGATGCCCTCCAAGGTGTTTGTTTTGTTATGGTTGAAGAAAATCTAATAACCTACTAATGGAGTTGAAGAGAGGGAGATGAAAAGAGAAAGTGAAAGGAAGGAAAAGAGGAGGTAGAGGAGAAAATTACTCTTTTTTGTCTCTTTGGAGGAGAAAAGAAGAGGGAGAAAGAGAGAGATAAAGAGCTTTTCCGATAATACAACGGTAGATGCAAATAATATGAATGGTGGGAGAAACAACGGAAGAAAGGAAAAACGAGAGAAAAGTGTATACATTGAAGAGTACAATAGGGATATCCAAAGGTGTTTCTATAGTTAAAAGAAATGTATGAATAACAGCAATATACAATACCTTTTATGGAGTCTAAACCACCAGCATCCAGCAGCTCACAAGGAACCCCAAGGGTTCTAGCTGGGTCAGCCCACTGTGGGGGCTAAAGTTCTCTTCATACTATTGATTTTGTCATTCGCAAGATTCAAACTGGGGACCTCTTGCTTAAGGGGAACATGTGTCAACCTACTTGAACCAAGTGTTTGGGTATTAATACAATATTATATATATATATATATATATATATATATATATATATATATATATATATATATATATATATATATATATAAATGCTTCATATTTCCGCCACAACCACGTGACCATCTTTTGCAACTGACAGTAAAGCGAGCAAAAATATCATTAGAAGCAAACAGCGTAGCTCGTTGGTTTGAAGGTACGAATAAGAAGAAAACGTCCATTCGTGTTGCCAATGAAGCAAGCCCATGGTTGTGGCCCCATACCAGGGGCCGCTCCCTCTACTTGGGTCTTGTATGACCCATTTGGGTCTGGAGCTGGACTTTCATCATAGTAACCATCCACACGGTTCGCGTCCTTGCAGGTCATGTCTGTAAACGCCTAGCTCTTCTTCACCCCTATTCTCAGTGCACGTCCGAATCATCAACCCGAACCTCAACACCCAACTCAGAAGCTCTTGAGGTGCACTACCCAAAAACTCATGGGTTGGCTATTTCGTGTTTCATGTCGTGTCTGAAGCAGTTCAATCTTGCATCACTTTGTGTTATTGAAATTCGTGTTCTTGTTAAAAACAGGTTAAACTGCAGAACCTGTTTTGCTACTTGTGTAGAAAACGAGAACACCTTTTAAGGTCGTGTTCGTGTCCATATTGCCAGCACTCACAAAGCACTTGAATTTATTTTCTGTCTCAATAAAATCACAACACGCAACGTATGACTAGTTTCTATTTTTTACTCGTTAAAAACAGTCAAAATCAAGCCGAATAAGAATTAATTAATGAAGAAAAGGCTGGCACCCGCAACTCCATACAACCAAAGCTGCCTTGCCTGGTTTCGTTCTCCTCTCTTTAAATTGCCGATTTCTTAAGAAGAAATAGAGAGAGAGACGCACACACACAGAGAGAGAAGGTTGATGGCTCAGATCATACCGGCGGGGTCGATCCACGGCCGTCCGTTCTTCCCCGGCGACTCGTCTTCTTCCAGATCCGTTCGTACACGAAACGTAACCGAGAAGTTCGCCTTTCCGGCGAACGTTGTCGCAGGGAAGCACCGGAGGACCTCGGTGAGTGCGACGACCCTCAGAACGAAGCCCTCGGAACGCGATGTTCTTCCCCTCATCCAACCAGAATTCCCTCAGACGGTCTCTCTCTCTCTACTTCCCGTTCCTTGTCGTTGTTTGGGTTTCTTCATTTCATTATGCTTCCTTTTAGGAGATTTCCAGGTTTTAGTTCTCCTTATTTCCTACTGCATTAATTGCTGTGAGTTTGTGTGGTGCACAGAGTGTCCTTGAACACAGAGGCTTTTGCTATTATCTGTTTATGGGTGTACAATTGTCTTATGTATCTGGTGTCCAGGGTACCACACAAAAGGAAACGGTTCAATGTTTCAAATTTCAGTATTCAGAGAAAAGTGGCATTGTTGGATCTTCCCTAGTGACTACTCAACAAACACACAAATTTCTGATATGGTCGATCATGACAAAGAAAACTGCCCTCTTAAAAGCAGCTTATTTAAGTTAATAGGTATACGTGTTATTTAAAAAGAAAGAAAAAAGTAGTCTTCACGTCCTCTTTTGACTCAAGACTGAGCCATTTAACAAAATCTGTTTATGGTTATGTTGAAAATTTTGAGCATGATTGACAAAGCTTTATTGGCGCTAAAATTTTCTGTTTCGTCTTCTATTCTGTTCTTGTGTTTTGGAGCAAAATGCCAATATAAGACAAGGTAGAGCACAATGGCAACTAAAATCCACGTAGCCACCTACCTAATGTTAGACAATGCTTGATTTTGGTTTTAGATCTGCTTGTGCTGTGTCCTTATAATGTTACTGTTCACGCATATTTAGACAAGTTTTTATGACGACTCTGAAATTTGCTGTTCCTTAATCTGTTTACCGGTGTTCTTACTTGTTCATTAATTTTTCCATTACATGATTGTTTTGGAATTGATGTTGGGAGATTTATTTGCTTTTGTGAACAGGTAATTCCCAAAATTGTTAACCTTAGAGATGAAAGAGATGCACAAGAACTCGTTGATACATCAGCTACCATCCAATCCGTGCCAAATGTTAGACGAAAGACGAAAATTGTGTGCACTATTGGTCCTTCCACAAACACACGGGAGATGATTTGGAATCTAGCCGAAGCTGGAATGAATGTTGCTCGATTGAATATGTCCCATGGGGATCATGCATCACACCAGAAGGTTATTGATTTAGTGAAGGAGTATAATGCCCAGGCAAAAGACAATGTGATTGCGGTTATGCTTGATACCAAGGTGAGCTGTTTGTTCTAGTTTTTGTCCATCTTCCATCATAGAAACACGTATTCTTGAACAATTGATGCAAATAATGATGCGTGGAAAGAATTATTTATTGACCATCTCCTGCTAAGTCTATGTTCTATTTTTCTTTGAGCTGGTGCTTCAAATAAACTTACCAATAACCCATTTTTAGAATAAATGTTTCAGAATGCTTTTTAAACCAGTGTTGTTTGTATTGTATCGTATATGATAATATCTTATCGCATCGAATCATTTTTTAATACTAAAAATTGAAAAATCATAAAAATTCAGGAAAAGTCATGATAAGTATAAAGCATTTAAGCATTACATTACAATGTTTAGTAATTTTTTATTTTTAAAAAATTAGACGAGTTTCCTAATTCGTGGTATCAATAATGGATGTGGTCATAATTGGTAAGTTATTTAAGAAAATTGACTATTTTATTCTTTAAAACTTTGGAAACTGCTTAATTTTATGGTTCTTATTGTTATTCTTTGGAGGTCACCTTTTAAGGTAAGATAGTTGTGTTATATAACCTACTACTGGATGTGGTCATAATTGATAAGTTATTGAAATAAATTACCTTTTTCATTCTTGAGAACTTTTAAAACTTCTTATTTTATGGTTCTTATTGTTATTCTTGGGAGGTCACTTTTTAAGGTAAGATGTCTATAAAAAAGAAAAAATCAGTTCAATTCATGTCCATTTCAAACAAAAAATTGATTTTTTAATAAAAATAGGGTTACGGCCTGGATCGCATGATACATGCCGATACATAATATGTTGCGAGACCGCAATTTCAAAAATATTCTCGAAAAATCAACTAAACTTAATGAAATTATTCTTAGTCCACAATTTAAATTCAAAAAGCTGGATTACATACAAACCACCAAAATAGATAAAATAGATGGAAAAAGAAACTTCAGGATCAGCTGATGCAGAACAAGTAATTTTGACTCGGGTTGATTATGGACACCTCCTGAGCATGCATGCATGAAACATCTATGTTGTAAATAGCGGTTAGCGGGCTGTTAACAGTTAATCCTAATATAGTGGTATCAAGGATATAGCAGATTTAGTGGTACACTCTCATTTACAATTAAAAATAAGATATATATATATATATAATGTATTCTCTAATTTTTAATTTCTAAGAAATATCAAGAAACACAACCACCACATTCATAAATATAAATCAAACTAAATAAACAAATTCTAAGAAGATAAACAATAAATATAATGTGGCATATGGCATATGCATATTGAATTGTTAAAGTTAAATTAATAAACAAAAACATAAATCTAACCTAGTTATTCTAAGTAGTAAGTAGAAGAATTAAAATGAACTAATATATTAGACTTATCTGCTCAAGTTTGGTGACTATGGTCTAATCTAATTTGAGCAATGGACCTACTTACCTGCAAAAGAATAAGATAATGTTAGGACGGAAAACAAATGCTCTTAAAACATGAAAAAAACTTCTATATGCATAAGAAAATATAACACCTACCGAAAAATCACATAGTATAACAGGTTGAAGAATCAAAATATAACATCTACGAAATGACCAAAATATGTGTAACACTTTGGTGGTGGTGGGATGGTGGTGAAGGAAGCCGCATAAGGCATAGAGAGATGGTGGTGATGGAAGCCGTAGGAGAGTCTCGGTGGTGGTGGGGTAGTGGAGAGAGAGAGAGAGAGATAGTGAGAGAGAGTTGTTGGGGGTGGGCTTGTTCGTCACTGGTGGCAATAGAAGTGCACGAGAGAAAGAGGGTCGACTCATATGGATCAACCCGACTTGTGCGCTACGCTACCAACAATATAGTGGACCGCTATAACGCTCTTAATGGCGCTAATAGTGTTCATGCTGGATGGCCGTTAAGTTCGAGTTGTTATAGTCGCTAATACACTATAACGCGCTATTGATAACATAGTGAAACAAAAAGTTGCAGTTAACCCTTAGTTGATTGGTTGAGATCAGTTTGATTCAGTTACAATGATAGTGCTTGGTGGAAAAACTACTTTTCAGTCGGGATGGCTGCATCTTCATGGAGCTTCACCCATACCCAACATGGGAGCAGGCTTTTTTTACTACTGAATATGAAGCTCTCTTAAGGATGAAAAAGGAACTGCAAACCATGTGGTACCAGTTCTTTTCAGCTAAAGCACAACATATTTAGTCAGATCACATGATCCACTTACCCTATCCTGCCTGATTTTAGTATGTGCAAGGACAAAATGAAGACTGGGATATGTTTCTGAGATTGACCAAGTCCATTGGGTTTCACTTGATTATATTTTTCTGGAAATACTTGCATTTTTTTCATTTCATCTTGTTTATTAAATTCTGCGTTGGACTATGCTTCAGGGTCCAGAGGTGAGGAGCGGTGACTTGCCTCAACCAGTAACACTGACTCCTGGTCAGGAGTTTACTTTCACCATCACAAGAGGTGTTGGTTCAGACAACTGCGTCAGTGTCAATTATGACGATTTTGTTAATGATGTAGAGGTGGGCGATATGCTGCTTGTTGATGGTATGAGGATATTCCCTGTATAAACTATCTACTTTTTGCCATGTGGAGCTTCAAAACTTTCTGAACTGCATGGCCTGGGTCTTAAAGGGGAAAGTTCATTGTTACATTTAAAGCCATTTCGTTGCTTAGAACATACAATATCATGGATTTCTGGTCTTCTGGACATGCAATATTTGGAATGCCTATTTTTTTCACCACTGACATTTTTATTACCTGTTGTATCACTTATCGGCTAATAATATCATAGCCATTTGTAGCAGTAGTAGAAATAGTGTTTGTAAGTAATCTAAGTAGTTGCCATTTTATTTCACCGAGTGTAGTATTTCATGGTGTTTTCCTATTAGAATGAGCCCTATGCAGTGCATGCATCTTTCAACTTTGGCTGATTGTTCCATGGAGACTTGTGCCATACTATATTCGGTGTAACTTTTAAATGATGAACTTGACATTGATGTGTATAGGGGGTATGATGTCATTATCGGTGAAGTCAAAGACTGCTGACTCTGTGAAGTGTGAAGTTATTGATGGAGGAGAGCTAAAGTCTAGACGTCATCTGAACGTAAGAGGGAAGAGTGCAACACTTCCATCAATTACTGGTATATCTTTTGGGTGGTGAAGTTTTCATGATCCAAATTTTGAATATATGTAGAAACCTTTGGTTTTAAATGTTGCAGAAAAGGATTGGGAAGACATTAAGTTTGGGGTGGACAATCAAGTTGATTATTATGCTGTTTCATTTGTCAAAGATGCGGAGGTGGTTCATGAATTGAAGGATTATCTCAGACGTAATTATTTCAAATAATATTGTATTAGTCTTTTGGATTAAAATGTCCAAACACACATAATCTCGTAATGTTTTACTTGGTCGCATTTACATCTAAGGTCGTATGGTCTTTTCAGGACATTCTGCCGATATACATGTCATTGTAAAGATTGAAAGTGCAGATTCTATACCCAATTTGGATTCTATTATTGCTGCATCTGATGGGGTATAATATATTTGAACCTTTGACATTATAATCCATTCTCTTCACTACTGGTTCTCGTATCTGTTATCCAGTTGGGATCATACATCATTTCCAAAGTTCGTTCAAGTTAGTTTGCCTTTTTCCTTTTGTTGTTTCTATAAGCATGCAACCTTGAATCCATGTAGCCGACCCCGTCTAGTATGGGAAAAGGCTTAGTTGTTGTTGTTGTTTGTATAAGCATGCAACCTTCCTCACGGACAGTGCATTCAGTGTCAAGGAGCTGCTGACTTTCAATTATATTGATAAGCTCGTCTGGATACTTCGTAGGCAATGGTAGCTAGAGGAGATCTTGGAGCTGAGCTCCCTATTGAGGATGTTCCTCTTCTGCAGGTGAGTCTGTACTTTCCAGTTATTATTTTTACTGTAGTATCATAGGCTGCAAGCTGGATGTTGGAAGTTCATTCATCTTTTTTTTTTGTTGATCGGATCAAATTAAGTAAACTAATTCTGTTTTCACTGGGCATAATGTTCGTTAGGATAAATTTCTACTTGTGTTTCTCTATGTATAGGAAGAGATCATTAGGGTCTGTCGCAGCATGGGAAAAGCTGTAATAGTAGCAACTAATATGTTGGAAAGCATGATCGTTCATCCCACTCCAACAAGGGCAGAGGTTTCAGACATTGCCATTGCAGTTCGTCAGGGCTCTGATGCTGTCATGCTATCAGGGGAAACAGCTCATGGAAAGTATGTAATGTTGATTGGTACATTCTGAAGGGAAGTTTTTCAAAATGCAGGAAATTCGTGGTCTATTTTGATGGCTATCTTAACAACTAAAATCCTGTATAAGAATTGGAAATTACCATGTTCTTGGGTGGAACCTAGGAGAAAAGTCCCCTTATGGTTCTGCGTGTGTGCACGTGCACACATGCACTGTTATTGAGTACTTGTTTTCTTCAATATTGCAAGTTTGCAAACCGTGCGGTAAAAGTAACCTTCTGCTGATTTCGTTTTATGCAGGTTTCCACTGAAGGCGGTAAAAGTAATGCATTCTGTTGCTTTGAGAACTGAAACAACCATTCCGGCGGGAGAAGCTCCGCAAAATCTTGGTCGAGCTTTCATGGTTAGCATAACATGATAACTTGGTTCCAGAATTGATTACTCTCTTCTTGTTTGACCTTTTCTTTATTCAAGTTGGATATGTCCGTGCTTGCAGGACCATATGAGTGAAATGTTTGCCTATCATGCGACAATGATGTCAAATCATCTTAAAACAAACATCGTGGTCTTCACAAGGACCGGATATATGGCAATCCTTCTGAGCAACTTTCGCCCTTCTGGAACTATTTTTGCTTTCACTGATGAGTATGCTAATGCATTGCTGTGCTTTTTAAATATATCGTTTAAGCAGTTCATATTGTTATAAAATAAAATTCCTTAGGTAGGGGTCACATTGCTTTTGCAACTCAGGTGAAGATTTTGGGCTCCATATTGCCGGATATTCTTTAATATAAAGTATTTTCATATTTATTTTTGTTTCCATGCAGGGAGAGGGTGAGGCAAAGGTTAGCTTTATATCAAGGTGTCTGCCCGATACACTTGGAATTCTTGGATAACGCTGAAGACACTTTTAAAGCTGCCTTGTGTTTTCTACAGGTAAACAGTACATACTCGTTTGCATCATTTACATGTTACCTTGTTTTGATTCATTCTCGTTGTCATATAATTTGTTGCACAAATTCTTCAGCTATCTAATCATGAACCTCATTAGTATATTCGGAAGATATTTCATTTAACAACTGTCTTCGATACTAAAGTAGTAATTGTAGTGGTGATACTACTGAATGACAATAACAAATATGTACACTGATGTTGGAGTCACTTGTTAGAAATAATGATGACCGCAATTATAAAAGCTCTTAGGATTTTATCAACTTGTTGTCATTGTTACTCCGCATGAATCATCAACATATCAATCCACTGGCTGCATATTCCTAGCTTGATTAAGCTTTTCTCCTGGTTCTTGCTGAACGTGTCAAAAAATCAGCATTTTGATCATGACCTTTGACTCTGTTCTGTATTAATTCACAGCCGTGGGAATTACATGTTTGTATCATCAAAGGAAAATGGGAATACCCTTAATTGTCTGGCCGCTAGTTGGTTCGTAATTTAGTTTAACGAATTGTGTGAGCCATTTTTATCCATATTTTGTTCATCGTTAATAGATCCTGTGGCTGTTGGATGACTCGTGTCCCATTTTCAGCGTCATATTGCTAAAGCATGGTTTCATTACCATGGAAATGCATTTTGATATCTCAATCTTAAGAATTTGGTAATTTTATTGTACATTTCAGGAACACCGGATGGTCATTCAAGGAGAAGTTGCTCTGGTTCAAAGTGGCCGGCAACCAATCTGGCCTGCACAATGGACTCACAGTATTCAGGTCAGGAAGGTCGAGTTATAAGCTAACCCACTATTGCACGATAGAGACCGCCTGTCAATCGGCCTTTTTTTGCGTGTGGTCTGGCCGTGGTTTGATCTCAGAAGCATACCATCAAATACATTCTTTTTGCTGGATGATCGTGAAGGCTCAATAAGCAAATTTCATTTTTCCTATATGGAATATATATTGGTGAATCTGATGATTATTGTTTTGTTATTCAGTTAACAAGAGTAAAGTTTTTGCTTAATACTGAACAGTTTCTTTTACAGAAACTGCAAATTGTGTACTTGTATCAGCTTTTTTTCTTGCCTGTATTGATGCAGACTTGTTTCTTCTAAATATGTTTTGACTTCTCTTCAACTCAAGTTTTGTTTCTGGTTCCTTAACTGTTATACTTTCAGTTCATTTTAACATCCAACTTCCTATCTATTTAACAGCTATGTTTCTGGTTCCTTAAGGTTCTCCAGTATCCCTTTCCTGCACAAATGAACGGAAGGATTTCCTCAGCAATGTCTTTGTTGTCTTTGATAGCAGCCCCACTCAACAACTAAATTGTTTTGCTTTCGTGAACAAGAAATAACTGGTCAATGTTGGTCGAGCTAAGGTCGAACTGCCAATGGTCTTGCAGTGTTGGCTCGCAAACTATGACATCCATACCTTATGCAGCTCAACTTTGGATCATTTACCTCTTCAATTTGCACCACACCCTGTGCTCTGGTCCTTTTTGAATTGACAAGTTGGAGTTAAGCAGATATGTGCACTCATGGCTATCGAAGTCACTCATGGCTATCGAAGTCAGAACCTTCAACTTGAAGGTCTTTTAAGTTGAGCGTTAGGCCAGGAGAATCATGGCTCTTTGTGCCTAGGTTCAATGTTCTCCTAATAAGCGTGTCAAAAAGTCATAAAATGCTGTTAATGTAGCAACTTTCTTTCTGTTTGTGAAAATCACTCAAGTCAAGGAAACATTATAGTGTTGGTCTGTGTAACTATGTGACATTTTTATTTATTATTATTTAAATTAGAGGCGTATATGTTTTTATCGCCATCATGATGGGTTCAATCTGAATGATGTTGCATACTAATTAAGTTGGGCTCACCTTCTTTTGGCATGCAAAAAGAAATATGAAAAATCAATTCCACTTAATGATCCTGGTACTCCAAGTGGCTCTGCCTCTTGCCGTGGCACAAGCAAGATTCTTTTTTCCAATATTTCAGGACTCTATCCTAGATTCAGCCATTAACAGCTTATGAATCAATTTTCGTTCTTCTGGGTCTTGGATCGAACTAATTGAGGGTGGTAACAGCGCCACCAAGAGGTGCTACAGGCATTTACATAGCTGTGGGTACGCCAGCCTTGGAGTTGGAGACGGCCGACTTGGAAATGGCTCGGTAATTCCAAAAGGAATCAAACTGGGCCACAAACGGGCTGGAAAAAGGGGTCCATCTTATGGAATCAAAACCGGAGCCAGCGGTGTGGTCCATCTAATTAAACTGGAACTAGAACTGAAGGTTCCAAACCGCCTGTTTCATATTTTATTTATTTATTTTAATTTCAATTTCTTAAATGATTTTTCCAGTTCAGGACGGTTTAGGATTCAAAACCAGAATTGAACCGCCCGGGTCCCAGCCATGTCTATGTGGAGTTTTATGTCGTGTTTCTCGCAAATTGGAAAATTAAAAGATGGCTCGATGTCCTAACTTGAAAAAGTAAAAAGTAAATCAATGAAACCGCTTGGTGACATAAAAGCGTGAGCAACTTTTGCTTTTGAAAAAGTAAAGCAAAAGGATTGGTGAATGTGAGGGATGGAAGTGAGAGAGCTCGATGACTAAAGCTAAACTATCATAACTAGGGGCTCTTTAGTTCCAATTGCATGAGGTTTTTCCATCAGCTTCTCAATAAGGCCTATCGGGGTGGCAATTTGGGCGGCCATTCATGTATTAGGGCAAGTTATGGCAGGGACCATCAGTACCTCTACATGTCCCCCTTTCTCAAGGCAATGGTTGCGGCATATACTTTATATGTTTACTTATACTCTCTCTCTCTCTCTCTCTCTCTCTCTCTCTCTCTCTCTCTCTCTCTCTCTCTCTCTATATATGCATATATATATATATATATATATATATATATATATATATATATGAGATACTGGTATATACTCAATCCCATCCATACTCAAGTTTACTCAAATATATCTATTGTCCTATCAATGTCATCAATGGAGATATCATTTTAAAAAGTGAAATATGCCGCTATACTTTTCATATTTCATGTTTAATGTAAAATAGTATATTTTGCTTTTAAAATTCAAATGTTCATTGTTGATCACATTGATCTGAAATATTAAAATATTTGAGTTGATTTAAACATAAATGATTTTAAACACCGACTATTATCTCTTTATATATATATATATATATATATATATATATATATATATATATATATATATATATAAGGAAGGTGGCATGTATGCACACTCAGATTAAAATGCTAAGGCTCGCTGCACTATACTGCATTGGAGCCCAATATTTTACATTCTAGGTAGTGGTTATTCAGTACCATGCCCATTTGGTATAAGCCACATTTAGTTTTTTTTATATATATAAATAGAGAGAGAGAGAGAGAGAGAGAGAGAGAGAGAGAGAGAGAGAGAGAGAGAGAGAGAGAGAGAGAGAGAGTTGGAATTGGTAGACCATTAATGTTGAAACCGTCCGTTTGGAGGGATTGATGATCTAAGTTCCAAAAGCAAAAAGTAAAAATAAGTACAAGTTGTTCATTTTGCTTTCGAATATATCAGAATCTTAACAAGAATGGTTGAGACCTGCCCCGATATTGTAGCATATGTGTGAATGAATGTACATATGTATGTGTTGCATTGTGAATTGCGAGTCTCGTGGCAACGCATTAGTCAAGTTAATCAGGAAGAAGTTGGACTCTCTCATATAGCACATGGACTGCTGTTGTAAAGAGGAAAAAGAAATACGCTGCTGCTCCAAATGAGAAGCACTGACATCTCCATTGGAACGAGACCTACGCCATCCAACGTGGTCCAGGTCAGACCCAACCCAATGTTTAGTTAAAAGGCACCGATTCTCTTCCCTTTCCTTCCTTCTCGATCTCCATCACGTGCTTCCCAACTATACCCTGCAACACACGTAGTGGAAACCCCATTCATCACTTTTGGTTTTCATCAGAGAGTGAACCAGAAACTTCCACGACGATCTCCAAATCGAATCATATCCAATCAAGTGGATCCAACCGCAGCCCCGAATCATATCGCGTCAAGTGGATCCAATTAGGAGCGCCAAGCGTGTGGAATCTGAAAGGCAAAGATAACAGGTTAAACCGCAGTAAGGAGATCGCACACGAATAATCAAGGTTGGGCTCCAGCAGTTCTCATAAATTGAAAATTCAAGCTCCACAGTGAGAAATCCAACAAATTTTTGCATTTGCCGTCGACTACCTCTGGCAAACCCCTTTTGTTCAAGTTTGAAAGTCCAAACCTTTCGTGTAAGCATAACCAGATTCAACCAGTCTACCAATTATAAACACTGAAATGGAGAGAGAGAGAGAGAGAGAGAGAGAGAGAGAGAGAGAAATGCAAAGTTACAGCCCAAATGAGAAATGTATTTACAGACCTACATTGAGAAAGCAGACATATTTACATGAAAGCTATTTCAAAAGATTCTCACTCGTTTAGTAACCTAAAAGTCTAAAATCCCTTTTACAGTTGTTATTATCATCCCCATAGGGCCCCCCAATAGATGCTTCTCAAACAATGAAGGAATGAGAGCTACATAGTAATATTAACAATTCTTAATTCAAGCACTAGTACTTTTTTTCGACATTTTATTCTGTTTTTCTGGTATTTTATTGGCAACGCATTGCCATCAGACTTCCACCATGCACCCTGCCTTCAGGAACAGCAACTGACATTGGTATGTGGCCACCTTCCCCAGCTGAGACACGAGTACTTGCAACTTCATGAAGTCTAAAATCAGAACAAGTTTTCGCACCAGCTGTGCCCAGGCTACTCCCCATTTTCATCATATCCACATCCATGTCTTTGTCAATGAGTACCTGCTCTAGTTCATCTTGTTTACTAATATGAGTATCCTGAACAACTGATCCCAAGGAGACGCCTCCATGAACTCTCTTATCCTGCACTAGCCCACTATGAAGTGCACACAGGCCTGTCTTCCCCCTTGCAAATGAATTACAAGGACCACCCTGTTGACTGCTATATTCTGACCCAGGATGGCCAAGAGCAAGAGCATCTCTTCCTCCCCCCATGTGCCTTGCAAAAGTCAGTGCTACCTTGTGCACTCTTTCCACACCCTTCAAACTTGCATCTCTTGCTTTCTCCCCCATGACGGACACAATAATCAGTCCGTCCTCTAGCACTCTTCGTGCACTCAGGTACAGCACACCTCTTTCCACCCCCATGTGCCACACAGAAATTGGTACCTCCATGCACACTTTTAGTACAAATTCCACCACCCTGGTATCCACAGCGTTTCCTCCACCATGGCCCTTACAAAGGGCGTGGTCCCCTCAGCACCTTTGGTGCACGATGGTGCAGTACACCGTTTTTCCCCACCATGTGCTTTGCAGAACATCGTGCTCCCCTGTGCCCCTTTTGTGCATCCAGGAGCTTGACATCGCCGCCCTCCACCATGTGAAATGCAAAGACCTGATAGGCCTTCTGCACTCTTAGTACAATTTTCTCTCTGACATCTCTTGCCACCACCATGCCGAATACACAATCCAGATTTCCCTCTGGCAGCTCGGATACAACCCTCATGAGTGCATCTCGGCCACCACCATGGGCAATACAGAAATCTGTACGTCCTTCTGCACTCTTAGTGCAACCAAGATATTCGCATCGCCTGCCACCTCCATGAGCCTTGCAGTACACAGTCCGACCCTCAGCTCCTTTATGGCAACCAGGTTTCTGACACCTGCTACCACCACCATGAGATATACAGCGTCCAGAAGCACCTCTGGCTCCCTTTGCACAGTGGTCGTGATACCTGACTCCGCAGTTCCAGTTGATAGGCTCAGTTGGAGGTAGAAGCTTGAATCCACATCAATTACCTTGTCAGTCTTGGGCAAAGCAATTTTTGGACTCAGCATATTGTTGTCTTTTCCATTGCCAAGGTGAAGATGGAAACTCAAGCCGGGATCTATGGAGGACTCTTCGTCTGTGGCTGAAGTGAGGGTGCAACAATCGGAGCTTTCCTTGGTATCAGAAGAGCTGGATGATCTGCCTAATTCGAGGATCAACGAGGATTTATTCATGTTGCTCCACTTTCTTTTCACACCCTTTGCACATGACAGGAACTGAGGTGCGGGAGCACCTGGAAAATCCAGCCTTAAGGCAATATCTGCACTCGGTTGTGAGAAGAATTGTGCACCAAGGCTTTTGAAAGCGTTTACAGCAATAGGGTGCGTTGTGAAATCAAGTTGCTTGAACTTGGGATCCATCGAAGACTTTCTTGATGAAAGTTGGACCTCTGATCTAGCACTCGCAACTCTGAACAAGGGAAACAGTTTGCCTGACTTCCAGGATCTTAGAAAAGAACAAAAGAACGAACTGTGCAAGACATATCAGTATTTGAAAGGCCAACTATATGTTGCATCCCCCACTGACAAATCCGGAAGTGTCGTTACGATCCATTCTTTTAAGTGACCACGAAGAAACGCAGATGTGATCTACTTGGGCAGTATTTGAGGAGTCAGAACTCGATCCTAGTACGCATAATCACATTTCATCAATGCATGTCTGATGGGTCCTGTTTGATGTAAAAAAAAGAGAGAAAAAGAAACTCCTCGAGCATAATAATTGTAGGAGAACATAAAAAGTTATAAAACATACTAGCAACACATGAACTTGAAAACATGTATGAACAAGTT
The DNA here is from genome assembly GCA_036023115.1 of Brasenia schreberi. Taxonomy (NCBI): domain Eukaryota; kingdom Viridiplantae; phylum Streptophyta; class Magnoliopsida; order Nymphaeales; family Cabombaceae; genus Brasenia; species Brasenia schreberi. The sequence goes on from JAYKKT010000090.1 coordinate 23,339,385, forward strand.
AACGTGGCAAAATAGACCGGAGGTACCTACCAGCTATACAGAAAAAGCATGTACAAACAGGCAAACATGCAGTAGCGATTGATTCAGGCTAGAGTTTCAAACTAAATTAGACGTCAGCACAAACGCATAACAAAAAGTTGAGGCAATGAACTTCATAGAAATGCTTAGTGCGCCACAAACAAATACCAGTTGGCAGATGACCAAACTGACTCACCGAGCAATATCAGCGATACAACTTGAACACATTGAGTGACAAATTTCAGATTGCTGGGACAACTTTTAAAGGTTATAAAGCTCTATTTGCATGTAGTGAACCCTCACCAATCCAACAATAGCCGCATAGAACTCAGAGGATTGGTCCCTCTGTTTCAATTGGAAATAGAAAAGCATTCCACAAATGAAAAAGAGGTAGACTGCCAAATTTTTTCATGACCAATTTCAACAGGCTATAACACAAGAACGGAGCCCGCAACACTTCAACATCCTACATCTAAATAATATCTAAAAGGTTCCCTCAAGAAACGCATACTCAAAAAGCACACATGCAGTAAAAGTCCATTTTCAAAGCTTACGCATGTCATTGACAATGAGGTTTGAATGGTCCTCACCTACCTCGAACAGTAGGATTGATGGTGACAATGAGGTCAAATTTTCAAGACGGACTTGATACTTCATGATTGTGAATAGATCTAAAATGTCCAAGAAGCAAAGGTTGAACACAAAAGAAAGATGCTTCATGAAGCAAAAGAAGAAAAAAGAAGGTAGTGAATCAAGCATCAAGACTAAAAAAGGATTTATACTACTTTAATAAACCACTATTACCTACGGAACAGCAAGAAGAACAAATTTTGGTACGAGAGAACTATCGGAAGAAAATATTTCAAGAAACCACGTTAAGTTGAGCATTTTGGTTTTTCTTTTCTCTTTTAACTAATACACCGAATCCCATCAGAACCTGAAGGTATGTATCAAGCACACTTATTGTAGGAAAACTCTGGGTTTAGATTTTGATAGGAAGGGAAGCAAAAGGCACGATAAAAGGAGCAATAGGGTGAAATCCGCAGACAACCACAAATGGTAAAAGGCAAATCCAACATGCTCAAGAAGAACAAAGTGAAAAACTGATGCAATTTGGGAAAGAGACGCAAAAGCCAAAAGGTAAACACTTTCCAGACCAAATTTCCTGCGGAAAGAGAAGTCAGATGCGCAAATGGTTAGAAATAAGTAGAAACTACTCATGGCTCAATCACATGGATCGATCTCAGCAGAATCAAGGTACCCACGAAGAAATTTTTTATCAAGAAAACCAAATCTACAAAGTGGAATGTTAAAGGAAAAGCAAGAACATCAGAGGAAAAAATTTCTGTTGAACTTTTTTCAGGAAAGCACATGGAAAGAAAACCAGCATCCGGAAACAGCTTCACCAAGAAGAAAAAGAATAAGAGATAGATCATATACACCGGATTTAGATCTAAAATAGTAGGAGAGACTATAAGCCAAGCACAACTAGCATGATGAACCGTTGAAAGGAAAAAAAAATCAGAAGGGGAAACCCAGAGCTGATGGCTAGATTACGTTTCTATGTTTCTAAAGAAGTTCAAAAGAACTAGAAGAGAGAGACTATGAGCTGAAACCACAAAACAGGGCTTTTACTTACATAGATGGAGGACTTCAGAAAACAATCACAAAGGAGAGAAAGAACAGTTCTCTAAGTGAGAAAAAAATGTTCCCACAAGAATGAAAGCAAAGGGATCTACAGATGCGATAAGCATAACATATTTCAAGAGAAGAGGAGAACATAAAACGAGAAGCATATGAAATATTACACTCTGAAATTTACCATTACCTGAAAAATAAGTTTTCCAAAAGCATAAGGAAAGGTGGGAGAAGGATAGAAGACATCTGGAACGAACGAACACTCGATTAGATCAAAACACCGAGCGGAAGAAAATTCTACTAAAGAATTTACTGACTAACTAACCAATCTTGATTAATATGGTAACAAAATCTCCAGAATATATGGTAAAGAGAACGAAAACTCGCGAAATGAAGGAGATAGCACCAAAAACTAGGAGCAGAAGACATCAAGCTCACCGAAAACAGAGAAAAGATTGGAGTAGACCGGATACGGAGACATGAAAGGCATGGAATATATTGATTTGGATGGCCTAACCTCAAAAATCACCCGTTTTCTCATGGGAAAGATGAATCGGACGATCAAAGTATCAAGAGAAGACAAAGCGTATTCATGCAGAGAAGTCACCAAATAGAACGTCTAAAGACGAAGAGCTTTGTGAAAGCAGGCTTATCTCAGAGAAAAAATATATTTTACGGGATAAGAAGACCTACTGAGAAATTTACCTACAGAGTGTAAAGTGGGAAACAGAAATGATTCAAACGGTTAAACCTAAGCTAATGAAACGTTAGAAAGTTCATCGATAACGGAAGGATTCACAAAACTGGAGATGGATTTTAAGAAAACAAAGTGAGGAAAAGCCGAAAATCCTACACGCAGAAGAAGCCCTTCAAATACGACGCGCACTGAAAAATCCACGAATTTCAACAAATTTGAGGCCAAAACACGCCAAAAGTTAACTGATTTCCACAGAAACCGCGAATAAGACGAATCGCAGGAAGAAAAATCACAAACGGAAGGCCGAAAGGGCTGTCCTAGCTCTCAGACAACCGCATCATCAAAAGAGCAATTATTTCAAGTCAAAATCATCATAAAGAAACAAAAAAAACTTCATATTTTTTCCGAAGCAACAGAGACCCCTCCGCAACACACAAAGAGGCAAAGACAAAGCAGATTTCAGCGAGAGAGAACCTCTGAGATTAGCTTTTCGCTATCGGTGGTAAACGGACGGCCGGAATCCGTTCTCCGTCACCCGAACGAGAGAGAACGCCGAAGAACAGCAAAGTTAGGTTGAGATTGGATGAGTCGAAATTCGGGGATCCGAGAGAGAGATGTGAGCGAGGAAACAAGAGCGCGCGAGCGAGGAAACTGGAAAAGAAGGAAACAAAAACTCTCCGCAGGGAGTCTTACCAATCTGTACTTTAAATAGTTGCGAAGAACGAAGAAGAACATCAACTTCCTATAATACCCCAGTTTTTTTTTTAAAATGACTTCCGTAACATCCTTTGCCTTTGACATTAATGGTCTTGAATTTCTGAAGTCTGAACCGCGGTTATTTCGGTCTGGATCTGCAAGATTGGTTCGACCCAAACCCGTCCTGAACTACTTTGAGTTAGACGTGTATCTCTAGACAAAGCCACGAGGGGCCCCTCCCTCAGGGAATCGAACTCGTCACCTGTAAGTGGACATCAAAGACCAAGGTAAGAAGGCCCTTCGTCCGGAAGAGGGCTACATGAAGAGAAATAGCTCAACTGGATAAAGTCACGAGTGGAAGGTAGTGAGTTCAATATCCAGGGTGTGCGTCTAGCTTTGGACTCTCATTATAAAAAAAAAGAGAAAAAGAAGAAGTAAAAAACCCTCTGGCCTTTTCATGAAAGAGGGCTCACTGGCTTTAAAAGCTTCATGGGATCCACATACCTGAGCGATGTTAAAGGCCATGCCATCGTTTAGCATTTTGTTTTAACCTGAAATTTGAGAGATTGTCGTAACAAGGTGTGGCAGCTTCACACGCAAGACAAATACCTAACACGAACACGACCCAAGAAGCTCCCGTAGGTGTCCACCCAAGCAGACATGACAAACGGTGGTTTCAGGTTGGCTTTTTCTGACATGCAATTGAAATAACATGATATGATTTGCTGGCTGTATAATATTGAACACGAACTTGACACGAAAACCGTGTTCGTGTCCGTTGAATGCCCCGCGTTCAACAGTCACTCTTGTAGTAAGGGCGAGGAAGACGTCGTCATGCATGCTTTCGTCCCACAGGGTTTCTTGGCATCAACGCGATCACGAGTCAAGAATGTGAATAATAACCCCATAGTTTCCAAAGACCACGGTTCCGCATGAACGATATTTTTAAAATTCAATTTGCAGCTATTTATTTATTTATTGTTACAACAGGAAGCGGAAACTGTGCACCCACCGGGAGTCGAACTCCCGCTTGAAAGGCATCAGAACACCCTGCCTTTGGGTGCACTTTTTTTATAAATTTCAATTCTAATCATTTATAGCAAATATCTAATAACGTGGATTTTTGCCTCAGTTCCTTTATGTGTTGACTTTTTTTTTATAGGCAAATAGGAGTTAGACGAACCGTATTGATATCGGGACCTTCCATTGAGAGGTTTTTTTTAGGCAACCACTAGCAAGGAGAACCGTTACTCCTTGTGCATTTTTCTTGGCTTTCAGGATAGAAACTTTAATGATTTCTTCATTGATCTAGACTGAGCATAACTTAAATATTGTCTAAGTCAATTATGATTATGTGATCATCCCTTGTCCCATTAATATAATACTTAGATTTTACTAAGATCTTTTTTGGTTTTGATTTGAACCAACTGGCAACATATTTCGCGAAAGACCTCAAAAGTGTTGGAAGAAATATGATTTTTATACTATGAAAGTAAATGTTAATATGACGCACATGTTAAGTACAATGACTACTAAGAACCCATGTAGCTACTCTTAGTGTGGGAAATGTCTTACATTTTTGTTTTGCCATTGAATCGACTAAATTCTATCTAGAGAATATATACATATATCGTGTTAAATTATAATTATTTCACACTTTATTTTCTCGTTCAATAAAGATTTGATATGGTAACATTACTATGATTGGTTTCAAGTCTTGATGTGAAATGAGGAGGGTTGTGTTAGGGTTCTGATAGCCAACAAAAAACTTTCTTGAATTTACTATTATGAATTTTGGATATTTTGAGCCTTTTTGTTGAGGCATTTCCTCTTAGCGATAGAACCCGAATACATTTAAATGTAAGCAAGGGCTTCTATGTCTTTCCTTGAATATAGTGAATCAATTGCAGTCACCATAACCCAACTTTATCAGGCTACATGAGGTTGACTCGATCCAACCCGGGTATACTAAACTTACACTTGGATTAGTATCATTCATGTCCAACATTGCCACCCTAATGCATGCATTTACCATTTCAATCAATTTTCTATAGAAAAGGTTTGATTACATAGCTGCTACCCACACACTCCCAATTTTGTCACACACCCCTAACACTTGTTTTACCCAAAATGCTCTCATTGATCTCTCTCTTTCCACCCTCTCTTGGTCTCCCTACCAACATCTCCTATATTATCTTCTCCTCTCTCCCTATCCATCATTGTCTCTCTCACTTACTAGGGGCCCCACCACTATCACCACTCATTTCTATTGGATGAGGTACCATTGCCCCTTCCCCATCTCCTTCCTCCTTCTCATTTTCTCTCCTTTTCTTTTTTTTGCTTACATAATCAAACACTGTGACATGTCTACTTTGTAGAGTAGATTAGCCATCTGGCTTCTGCTCCCAAAATCTAGATGCATCAATAACGTTCATTTCAAGGAGAAGATGCCAAGTTGCACATATGGTCCATGCATGAGATGCATACAATGTATGGAGGAGACTCTCAGGCTTGTCTCTCCTTGAAATGGGCTCTAGCTCTTTTCGTTATTTTAGATTTATTTTACTTCATCTTATCATGTCTTGTCCTTTGTCTTATTTTTATTCTTCATCAATATAGGATGTCAAACGATAATTAGATATACTTATAATGAAGGAGTTCATGGTTGTCCAACAAATGCATTGATTGAGTATGTTAGTAATGGAATTGATTATTCTTTTGTATTTAAACTGATGAAGTGTTTTGTACTCGGGATGACTTGATTCAATATATAAGAAAGGTTGGAGGTGATTATAATATTGTATTTGTAATAATTTGTTTGAAATAGAAAGGTAAAAAACATAAATTTGACCTAGATGTGATATGAGTGGTGAATATAGAAGTAAGAAAATAGTTAATGTTAAAGTAGATGTTGAATTGATACGAAAAAAGTAAGATACCCATTTTTACTTTAAGAAGCTGGTGAGATGGATGGCTTGTGGAAGTTGATTGTTATGACTGAGATGCATAAGCATCCTTTTGAGTTGTATTTAGAATAACACATATTTGCAGGTATATTGATATTGAATTCAAATTAATAAAGGAGATGACAAAAGTCATTATAAGCTAAAACAAATATTAACGTAGTTGAACTTGAGTGATAACTTAAATGTTAGCACAATCAAGCATATTTATAATGATGATAAAGATAAGTGAGAAAAATGGGTGGTTGAATAGTTCTCCAACAACTCTTATTAGAAAAGGATAGTCATCAATCATCATTATTACACATGGTATTGAACCATAGCATAAATAGAATATGAGTGATATTGCATTTGTAAATCCTACTTCAATTCAACTTTTACGTGTATTCCTAAAGGTATTAAAGATTAATTTCACTTATAAGACGAAGAGGTATAAGATGCCTTTTGTTGAAGTCATGAGATTTATATCTACCAATAAAACTTTTTCTATAGTATTTACTTTCTTAAGTTTGGAGAAGCAAAACAATTATATTTGGGTGTTGAAGTATTTAGAGAGTTGTATGATCAAGATAAATTTTCTAATGTAATATGCACGGATTGTGAGCTTTCATCGATAAATGCAATTGATATTGTTTTCTCTTAGTCAATGCATTTATTATGTAGGCAACATATTGCAAAGAATATTGAAAGATATATGATCCGATTGAAAAGAAAGAAAGTATATAATATTGCATTTAGTGTAGTTGAAAGAAAGTTATTGAGTTAGGAGACGAGAATTTATGCCAAGCAATGTTAAACAACATTGATTGAAAACAAGAGTAAGAGAGTACAATAAAATAGTGCACATATATAAAAATGTAATAACATTTACATGAAGAATAAATCCTAGTCATTGTATGATGTTTTATTATTGTTGTTACCATCATGCAACTGATGGATAAGAGTGGAAGTGAATACAATAACGATATATATGTTAACAACACTGTTGGAGGATATTCTTAGGCACCATTATATACCTCGATCCAACCGATGTTTATCAGATGTCACAACCCATATAACCTTCATGGGAGATCACAAACAAATAGTTAGGTATACATTATCATCTTCATTCAATCAACCTATAAACAACATAATAAAAAACATACAACTACTTTACATTGTGCTAAATTTGGTGACATGGAGTGATTGCTTGGTCAAGAGAGTGATTTTTTACAATGTTGAATTGGATCTCTTAATGAAAATCAATAAGTACGAAAGATATACCAATTTATGTATGATCCATTAGTACTCATATGAGACCAAAGTGTTTGGATGGATTTAAGTAATGTGAATTTATCCCAACACTAATCCCGTAGGTCATACTTCACTATATATATATATATATATATATATATATATATATATATATATATATATATATATATATATATATTATAACTTCTTTTACTCGCATGCAATCATCGGTCTCAATAGAGGAAGAGGAATGTGTTTGATAACAAAACTAACGAACAACTCTATCAAGTATATATGCCTCAACAACATCCAAACAATGGATACACCACCATGATATCAAGACAAAAACTAACAAATAACTCTATCAAGTATATATGCCTCAACAACATCCAAACAATGGATACAACCATGATATCAAGACAACATTAACTTATATGTGATATAATCTCTTCAAAATAGGGCAGCTAATCAATTTGAAACAAAAAAGAGAAATCATACTATGAATAGTAACATAAAATAAATTTCAATCATATATTCATACTTAGCTATTCTCATAAGATTTAACTCTCACAATACCAGGCAAGACGATATAAAGGAGACTTCTTATGAACAGGATTTTCCATCCATTTGCTTGCTCATGGTTACCACTCAACCCACTCTAAGCATACACTTACTTTAAAGGATGAAAAACACTCATAAATCCATGCTTGAAACACACATTAAATTTGCTATTAACAATACATAAAACTTAGTATACCATATGAATGCAAAATAAAATAGGAAAGAAAGACAAATATTACCAGAAGTAGATTACTATGACCATTAAGCCATTGCGCCGTGACATAGGAAGCCTTATTATGTCGATATAAATAAGCAAAAAGTGTGGCTACACCCCAGGCATACTCGTTGATTGTGCAAACATCATGAGCTAAAAATTATACAATAGCAGTTGATACCTTATCCCTAGACTTGTTTTGAAAGAGCTCAAATCCAATATGATATAAAAGATATAATATTGTTCATATATCTGGTGTACAAGAAAATATTCGAGCTCTTTCATAGAACATGTCCATCTTCATAGCTCGTGACTTTAGTTGCATCTCTACCTCCTCGATACTTATGTTCATAAGGCTGGTAAAATAACTTCCTTCTTTTGCTCCCTCATCTAACGCATGAGTGCAATCATATGTCCATCCATTCAAAGGTAAAGGATTTCATGAACATCATAAAGAGTAACAATCATCTCATTCCAAGGTATATGAAAACTATTTATGTTTGGCTATAATCATTCAATAAAAGTTGAGCATCACGAGCAACTAAATGTCCATCCATTCGAAGGTCAAGGATTTCATGAACATCATAAAAAATAACAATCATTTCATCTAAGAGCATATGAAGACTATTTGTATTTGGCTACGATCATTCAATAAAAGTTGTGAGCATTAAATGATCCATCACTTTATAAAGTAGTTCTCCCTTTATATGTCCAAAATGATAGACAATCTCCCTTATGTGTTTGAGAGTCCTTCACTATCATATTCTATATATCAACTATTTTATATCATTAATTAGTAGTGATAACTTTTAATATAGTATGCATGCAATACACATCGATTATAATCATATTCAACTTAAGAAAATTGATCTTAATTAACTACACTTATATTGGAAATTTATTTGATCCTGACACACTATCACACCTTATATGTGATGTGACCTATAAAGTTTAAAAGTAAATTCAAAACTAGAGAAATGTTTTCCTCACCACCCTTTTCATCATCATCAGAGTCAACATCATCATTGTCATCATGTAGTGCATCAAAATCTCTATCAGCTGAAGGAGAGACTTTGTCATATTATTCTAAAGGACCGACATTATCTCCTTAGATGGTGCTAACATCGTCATATTGAGGTTTCATGATTGTTCGTTTAGAACCACAAACATGATCATGAAATGTAATTTTCTTAGAGCATTTCAGTCTTTCTAAAGTTGTAATTATACAACCATCCAATCTTTCACGAGAAGCCATACCTGATAAAAAATATATATATAATAAATTTTATTTTTTATAGCTGAGTATAAGGAAGGAAGAGAAAAGAAGTTCAGATGTTCCATCAAATGTGCAATTGTTTGTCTTCCTCTAGATGACTCCCAAGAGCATAACCTTATCTCTTTCTTAAAAGAATCCTGCAACCTTACGGATTTTTGACAAGTTACTAGAGAAAAAGGGAGTGGAGAAATGAGTGGGAGAGAAGAAGAGGAGAAGGGAGGAGTGTTGGACTAAATATTAATTAATGATGATTAAGCTTAATTAAGCTCATGTGATATTAGTTACATTTGGTTCATGTTAAGTACTCGTAAATGCTTAATATGATATTTTTTTGATAAAGGTGAAAGCCATGTGTGAGTGAGGGACTTGTGTATGTGCATACTATTAACATTTTTTAGTACATGGTTAGAAGAATCTCATGTCTTTTATATAGATGATAGCTCACGAACCTTAGCGTAAAGAGCTTAAGGAGGATATGGATGACCACACATGCATGTGTCTTGTCATGCTTAGGTTCGGGCTCAAAAATTGTCCTCAATATTTTCTTTTTTGCACAAAAGTGTTTTAATCTAACCGTCAAATGAGTCCTTCAAGAAAAGATGCGAAACGTTATAGGGTGGACCCAAAGAGGTGCAACTGTTTGTAGCGGATCTGAGATATATTAGTTTTATTATAAAACTTGATTAGAGCTTCTTAATTAGTATGATTTACAAAAACCCTCTCTCCTCTCTCTTTCTCTTTCCTCCAGCTTCTGCACTTTACTGCGCTTGTGGTGATTATTTTTCTCTCCAATTGGCTAGGCGATGAAAGTGTGGTCAAAGGCAACTTGAGTCAAAGAACGTGCTCTCACCCAAAGTGATTATTTTATTCTAGAAAAAATATTGGTACCATGCGTACTTATAACATAACATTGATTTTTTAAGGCAAGTTTGTTGGCACGACTTGATCATATAAGTGTCTTACTTATTTTTGTTTTGTTTTGTTTTATTTGATTGTTTTGTTTTATTTGATTCTTATATTGTTTACTTATAGATTTATGTGGATGTGTGGTTTTAATTGACGTTGTTTGTTCCATATTATAGACACTTATCAAGGATGGATGTCGTGGACAGTGTCCTATTGATACCACACAAAAGGAGGATAGAGATCAGTGGGCGCCGGAGAGGGTTGCGAATAACGACACCCTAAATAAAAAGTTGCAAATTGTGACGGCAAACAGGAAATCGTGAAGGCTGCGTTAAAATTGTCATGGAGGCCACCTTGCAAGTTTTTAGGCTCGCTCTTCCCTTTATTCTTCTAGAAACTAGAGTTGATAAAAAATTATAGTCAAATAAGATATTGTGCGATGCCAGCGTGGTTTGCTGCATTTATAAGAAATTTGGAATACACTCTGAATATTTGAAGCCGTGTAGGTACCTGACCTCACTTAACGGGCTTTGTTTGCCTTGACAATTTGCAAAGTCATGTATGCCCTCCAAAGAACTCTCTCTCTCTCTCTCTCTCTCTCTCTCTCTCTCTCTCTCTCTCTCTCTCTTGAAGTGTTTACCATTCAATTTCTTATATATTTGCCTGCCATCGATATTATTGTACCTAACTCCCCAGAAAACTTAAAGCGATAAGTGTTTTTGTTGGTTTTATAATGATTTGTAATGCTTACCTTTTAATGAGTGGTATCTTCCAGAGAAAAGTGTTTTTTCTTGAAATGTGCTCTTTTCTTTACAAAGAAAAGTAGTTACATCTACTTTATAATGCACGCATGCACACACGCACACACACACACACATATATATATGAGAGAAGAGAGAGAAAGGTCACATGTGAATTGGTCTATATGCGGTCTCTCAATAGAGAAAAGTGGTCCAAATTAAATAAACAAAAATTTACTCTTTGCATTTTTATGATAACAGCATGTAAAGTTAGAAATCGAGTACATTCACAACAACTACATCCACTCAAAAGCAAAATTGATTGTTTGCTATTCTTAGATCATTCATTTTTGTTAATCAAATGACCAAGCATGGATTTTTTTTGTGTGTCTATATATATGTGTGTGTAAATGCAAGCCTATTTGTGGGTGAGGTGAGGAGCTGCATCATTTGAAATTTTGGGAAAAGACATTTAAAAGGTAAATCAAAGTTAATTGAATCTTTTGAAAGTTTATATAGATTGCAAGCTTTCGAAAGTTAATTGAATCTTTTATTGGTGAGGAGATGTCAGCTGAGTGAAATTCAAGTGAGGCAATTTATATATATATATATATATATATATATATATATATATATATATATATATATATATATTCTCCATGACATTTACACTTTAGCTACTTATGTTACATTTTCATGGTTGTGCTTAAAAATGTCGGTATTTAGCTGCTGTGCTATCTAAGGAAAAAGATGCAGTATCGAATAATTCAAAATTTTCATCCATTAATTCCCTATTTTGTGTAGACAGGATTCATAACGCTTCAACACTAACCGTGCTTAATCTATTAACAGCGGTTCCACGAGTAACTCTCTACATGGACCACCGGACCCAGAAAGTTGTTCGGATATGTGATCCGATCCATTAATCACCAAGGCCCAGGGAGAAATCCGTCAATCAGAAACCAGTGCCGCAAGGAAACGAGGGTTGTTTCGTCCTTTAAAAAGTCAAAGGACAAAGCGTTGAACCTTTCTCGAGCGCGTAGGGATAGTACCGTCATTTGGGTAAACAGCGGCACCGTTCCGCGGCGGTTTAGGGGGGAGGGGGAGGGCAGTAGTTGGAAGCGAGTGGGACCCACAAAGAGAGCAGAACCTTTTCAAGAAGCGGGCGACGCCGTGCTCACGCCATAAATGACGTCACGGCACCACCACCAGCCTACGGGCCCCTCTCTCTCTCTCGCTGTAAATGGGTCGGATTCCGTCCGAGTATAAACCCGAAGACGAAATCGGTTACCCGAATCAAATACGCAACTGGATTCGTATTGAGTAGAAAAGTTTCTAGTAAATACAACCTATAAGTTGCACAAATAGTGAGAGTAGTGGGTGGGTGACTCACAAATCGAAGGTCACGAGTTCGATACTTGAGCATACATCTAGCTTCAGCCTTTCTACTGTACAAACATAAATGCAATTTATGAGCTGAAGCTACCAAAACCAAGTACTTGTATATTAAGTATGTTAAAGTAGATGGGTTTCTAGCTATTACTGCATCTTATGTCATATTAGCATTTAACTCTATAAACAAATCATGTTTCTTATTTCACTTGAAAACCAAGAAAATGACACATCCATGTAGTGAAACATATCGGTGATCCATTGTACACGCTCCACCTCAAGTTCTTCTTCAAAGTGGTGCTTGTTATTGGCTTCGATAAGGGAGCCAACACTTGAAGATTCATCAATAGAGCCTGATGTATGTTAATGTGAACCAGGATCTAGATCTGATTAACTAGATCCAACTAGTATGGATTCGGTATGGATGAAAACGTCTCACATTGTTGGGAAAGTAGTGGGGCACATAAGTAAAAATTTTAATTTTCCGCTTGATAAACGGTACCCCTGAACGGCGATTACTATTGGCGACAGGAACATGGTATTCCGGTGCTTCGAATAAAAGAAGTTTCCTGACGTGGCTCTCTTGTGGACAAAAGTACCCCCAAGGAAATATCATTTGACAATCTCTTATATCATTCACATAGGGGGCTAGGCCAATCTTCGTCCCTTATTTAGCAAACTCTTATTGTAGTAGGGCAGTTTCTTGTAAGTTTTGGGAAATATCTTGCACTTTTGTAACATTGGGAAAACAATGAATGTAGCCTTATTCTTATTGGCGGTGGCCAGTCGAAAAGAAAATTACAGGAAAATCCATTCTCTTATACATTTTCCATGTTAGCTTGGGAGCATGGACTTCTCGGGTAGCGTTTGTGTCGATTTTCAAATTCGTGTCTTATACTGCCTTCCTACTATTCACTATTTGTTCATTGAATTGCACATTGTTTGTATCAGTAACTACTTATATTGATAATCCAAAAAACTTGAGTGGTGGAAGCAGCTAGCACTAGCTCAGAGCTAGCTGCTCCCAAGCTCTTTGTCAGATCTGTTTTTGGTGGCGGTACCAGCTAACATGGATCAAGAGCTAGCTTGTACTGATTAGTGTGTTGAAAGCATTACCCTTTGTCATCATACGTAATACCAAGAGAAAATAGATATTATTCGGAAAACTTACCTTCACAGGGGGTATAGCGATAAATGTCATCACAAAGAAGCCGAAAGCTATTTTAGGGCACCATAATTTCCAAGCACTTCCTTCGAATCTTTGTCCTTTCCAGACAGCAATCTACTGATTCAGGAATGCACATTATTTATTTCGCAAAAGGTCCATTTTATTTTGACAATAAATTGGTCGCATTAGTTTCTTTTTTTTTTCTTTTGTTCTTGAAAATATGTTGACGTCATTATTTTTTTTTGTTACAAGAGGAGGCCGAATCCGAACACACCCATGCATGCACTCCCTTGAAGCTACTTATTAAGAAATACACATTATGATTTTGCAAAAAACCCATTTTATTTTGATAATAAACGGCATTCATTTCTTTTTTTTTCTTTTGTTCTTGAAAAATATGTTGACATTATTATTAATTTTTTTTTACAAGAGGAGGCCGAATCCTAACACACCCACGGATGCACTTCCTTGAAGCAGAACTCCCACCATCAGCAACGAGGGTCGACCTACCATTTAGCTAGCTTGCTGAACTACAATTTGGTGCCCTGTACCCACCTCCTTTTCGTAACACTTCTGAAGTTAAAAGTATCTTTAACTTAAATCTCATGATTTATAAATTTAATTCACATATTCTATGCTCCATTAAGATCGATTTGGGCCGGGGCTGCAAGTACTAAACCAATCAAGGGATGAGCTGGATTCCCTTTCTCATGGAAATCCAAATTTAAGAGTAAAGAAAACCTTCGCTAGATGATACTAGGGCGAAAACTTGACAAAGGGTATGGAAAGGATTCTCATAGGAAATGGATTCCCTTTCTCATGCGGATCCTGCTTTAAGGTCAAAGAAGACCTTCCCCAAATCAGACACTAAGGCCAAAACTTGACAAGGGAAAGGGGACACCCACCAACAAGGAAAACCATGAAGACTCATGTCAACTTGTATTTCCTTGAACTAAAAGCAATCACTACTCCTATCAACAACAATTTGAAGGTTTTTTTCAAAGTTCATCCCTTCACTTCTTGGTCTTGTTCAAATTGGTGCTTTTAAATCATGTGTATTCATATTGACCTAATTAGAAAAAAATAGATGCAAATCAAATTTTATAGTTATATACTTGAAGAAATTAGCTAAGTTAATGATATTAAATATTAGAAAAATTAACCCTTACTCGATCTAACATCTATATAACTTGTACATAATATTTTATATATCATGGCAGTATTCTATCTAATCGTGCTCTCCTTTATAGAAACACCCTTAAATGACCAAGTTAATATGCCCCTTTTGCTAATCTAAAATAATGCTCCTACTTTTCATACACAAGTCATTTTCATTCTTCGTTTTATCAACAAGCCAACATTTCCATATTCTTCATTAACAAATATCAAATCTTGACTCGCGGTATTTTATGCGGAGCAATGAATTTATGGAGTTGCAAAACAAACAATTTCTATCACTTTCAACAAAGTCGACTTTTGCATCTTGCTTAATTAACAACTACAATATGACACTACATGAACACAACCTAAAACTTGGTAAAATGTCTTTTAAGTAGTGCATTAACAATATAATTAAACTAATTGATAATGTTTGGGTGGCTTGTTTGGCAAACCGACATCCGAAATTATGCAGCCTATAGAGCTCAATCCAAGTTTATAATTGACCAATTGGAACCCTGCTGACATAGAAGCTGGTGTAGACGATGGTAATTTGGCGATCGAGGAATTTAAACAGGTGTCTAATGTGCCACTAACTTTAATAAAACCAAGTTATAAATGTTTAATATCAATCCCAAGTTTGTAACTATTTTGTTTATGGAAAAGCTCAGTTTTTTCACTTAAACCAGTGTTTAGACAAGTTGGTACAATAATGAACAAGCTCAATCGAGCTTAATCAAGTCAATCTTGTTTGCGCATAGTTCAAACGAACCTCGTCAACTGAGCTCAAGCCCAGCATTTTCTTAGCGAGTCAACTGGACCTTGCTTACACACCTATATATAAGTAAACCCAGTACCATAGGTTGTAGGATATTTGAAATCATCTGCTACATACAACCTTGATTCTAACTCAAGCACGTTATTTGGGTAATATGGAAAAGGCTGTTAAGTCAAATGAAAAAAATGATAATTTTTATATGTAGAAAGTTTGAAACTACAAAAGGCAAAAACATGAATTTCACATACTTAAGACTCCTAAATGAAATTAGATTGTATCATTATATTAGGTCTTTTCATAATGCATGACGTGGACTCTATTATTACTCTGAAAACTATGAAATAAAAAATAGGAACAAATTGTTCAAATGTAAGTATGAACCTGCACTTTACGCCAAGAAGTGACCCCACATAATCGTCAAGCTTTCTAGGTTTTATGTTCTTAACTATGTGACAATGTATATTATTTCGAGCGAGGGCTTAAGTATGAGCTTATATATCTCGATCCTTAGAAGACAGACTTGAAAAGACAATTCACCCAGTTTGCAGCTTGAATTAGAACCGGCGTATACTGTACTTGGCCAATATATGGAAACTAAAATATGAGTTTGTATGGTTGTGGGTTATGGATTTTGCTTACTGTTTAAAACTCTACACGTTCATATTATATTGTGAATATTGTTATTTATGAATTTTTTTAACTTGAATATCTATGTATATTTTCTGAAATGAAATGAGAACATAGTAACATGGACTTTGCGATTGGGCTCCTAAAAACGAATGATCTTATTCGGGTGATAGTTGATAGATTGACTAAGGTGACGCTTTTTACCTATAGAGAGAACTCTTGGTTGGACTCATACATTTAGTAGACTTCTACATCAAGAAAGCATCATGGTGTACAAAAAAAACAATCACATCTTGTAGATGACTTCTACATTTAGTAGACTCCATTTTACTTCTCATTTTTGAGAGCCTACAATACTCCTTGGCAACCAAGTTGAGTGCAGATACAACAATAGCTATCAAATTAATAAGCTAGTATTAAGATATCATCTTATGAAAGGTTGTATGGAAAAAACAATGTGTTGGAATGAGTAACAACCTATAATAGGACATAAAATGCCGCAATAATCTTCTAACAACATGAATCTTATCAAGAAGCACATTAAAACGGCTTAAGATCAACAAAAGAATTATGTAGATAAGAGACTTCGTGAGCTAGAATTTTTTATTGGAGACCGTCTTTGTGAAGGTGTCTCTAACTCGAGAAGTAATGCAATTAAGAAAGAAAGGAAACTTAGTCCTCAATGTGTGGGATCTTACAAGGTTCCAAAGAGAGTGGGAGATGTATCACAGTAATTACATTGTTTCGCTACTTGGAGTATACGATGTATTTCATGCGTCCGTGCTAAGAAAATATGCATAAGAGATCGATCGCACATAACTGAAGCTGAACCATTTCAACTATGAGAAGATCTAACTATTGATCGAGCACTTGTGGCCATCCTAGATCATAATGAACAACTACAATAATATAAAGTTAGTGAAGGTACAATGGAGTCACCATTCGCCGGACGAGGTTACATCAGGAGCTAGAGAAAGAGATAACAACAGGTACAATGGAGTCACCATTCGCCGGACGAGGTTACATCAGGAGCTAGAGAAAGAGATAACAACCGGCAGTTGTCGGCATAAGAGGCAAGGGAGAGGAGGTCAGAGGCCAAGCGAGCAGTCCGGTAGCATCTTTGGTGTCCGAGTCTTCGAAAATCATGGTGAAATCGACAAATATCATCATATTTTTGAGATAAATCAGCTTACCAAAACCACCATCGGATTTCAAAGAAGCGAGATCCAATTCAAATACAAAAGTAGTGGTCAATAGGTAGGGATGTTAGTAGAGGAAAATAAGGCAGACTGGTTCCCGCTAGCTCTATGGTGGCCCAAAACGGCCGAAAATAGCAGCCTGCAATGGTTCTGCCTAACCGGTCGGCTGGTTCAAGGAGGGTACTGTTGAGTCGAATCGCACAGCCG
Organism: Brasenia schreberi; assembly: GCA_036023115.1. Classification (NCBI taxonomy): domain Eukaryota; kingdom Viridiplantae; phylum Streptophyta; class Magnoliopsida; order Nymphaeales; family Cabombaceae; genus Brasenia; species Brasenia schreberi. The sequence continues at coordinate 23,356,856 of JAYKKT010000090.1, forward strand.
GTGCAGGTATCAAGTATGAACTGGTTGGATGAGTCAGATTTATGTCTGACAAGTTCATATTTTTTAAGGAAAAAAAGTTTTGGATCCAAATTGGATTGAAAATAGTACTTTGGCTATTATGGACCCGTACGGGTTCGATTTGCATGCAATTTGAACCGTTTGGACTTGTAGTTGAATGGACCTTAATATGTTAATGATTTTATGATTGATTAAGGAGTGACTTTGAGGAAGAACGTATAGGTCTAAGCCTTTTTGGAATCAGATTGGGAACCGTAAACGTAGTGGAATTTTTTATAAGAGTATGCTTAGGGTTGTTTTATGTGTTTTATGAATAAGTAGGATTTTATTTGATGTTTACTTATTATAACATGTTATATTGAGAAAATGACTTGCTTCGGTAATAAAAATGATGTTTTCATGAAATGTTTGTAAGGAGCATGTCTTAAGTAAATGATGCTACTTGTTGGTGATATGTCCCTCTACATGGAATTGCCTTTATACTAACTAGTATGAGAGTGTATGATGGGTGAATGAGCAAGGTTGGTGCTAACTAATTGGCTACTTCGTTAGACATGTTGATCATCAAGAAGTAGCATTTACATTGATAATTATGTATTTTGATTGATAATTATGTATTTTGATTTCATCGATGGTTTCTTGCTGAAAAAATTGGTGACGATCTTGAGGTTTGGATACATTTACTAGGTGGGCTCGGCGGATCATGACATACATCAAACAGAGTAAGTGTTGATGTTTAGGCGAATGAGTGACATAAATGAAGATATTATTGTGAATGTATAACCACATACAAAATCATAAATGAAGATGTTAAGATGGTTTGCACATTTAGACAGTGTTTCAATTGATATCCCCATGAAAAGATGATGAATATTAATTAAAAGGGGTAGAAGAAGACTTCATTCAAGTGAATCACAAAATATGATCTAGTTTTCTTTGAGAAAATCTACATAGCTAATCCAAATTGATGAGGAAATGCTTGGCTTTGCTTTAGAAAGCGATTTTACGGGAACAATTCCAACATAAGCCAATATGAAACACCAATAATTTGTGGGCTAAGAATCCATGTAGTTGACCTCACTTAGTGTAGAATTGCCCGCTTTGATTTGGTTTGGTAGAACCTGAACACCTATGAACATGAATGAGGCAACATATATTATATAATACCCAATCCCTACTCAATCCGAACTATATGAATGTATATACACACAAATATAATTTCACATATACGTGCATGTACACACACATATATGTATATATCAGTCTTAAAAAATTTCTAAATTAGATTTTAGATTTTAATCAAAACTGCTTTTAATTATAAGAATTTTGAGCTAGGAAAATAGATGCCTCATACCGTCTCGTTGCTCGTGAAAAAAAAACGTGAACTGGTAACAAGCAATAAGGCAGGTACATGAAACCTAGAAGTAGGACTAGGACTGAACCAGCCTAGCAGTTCCAAGATTGTCGTTTCGTGCTTATCTGAAACCTAGAACCGGAATAGAACCTGCCCATAGATATGGCCGACCCATCGGTTCGAACCAAACCGAACCTCCCATGGAGCCAGCTGAACCGGCCCCAAAACTGTATCAAGAACCAGGGACCCCCCGGTTCGTTTATGGTTCATCCTGCCTGGACAGTTTCGGCTTCGTTTGAACTGTCGGTCCCGTCCGGTTTAGAACCACTAGTTCAAAACCGATAGTTCCAAACTGCCTAGAACCCTTCCTGACTACAGTCCCCCTCGCACCAACCCAAAACTTTTTGAAAATCCGCAGGCACCAAATGGAGTCTGATACCTGGCCGTTTATCACCCCTTTGACGGAGAAAAAAATAAAATATATATATTTCAATAATGAAAATTTAAATTTTTAAAAAGAAATATTATTGATAAATAGTGCTCTTAATTTAAAACCTTGAAAGCGTCAGCCCTCTCGAATATGCTCTCTTCACTCATTTCAACAACAAATACACAAGCTTATTATTAGGCTATTCTTGATTCATCTCTTATTTCATGCTTACTCTCTCATTAATTCTGTGATTCTAAGTGGTTCTTTGTTATTTTTCTTCATATTTAATATTTTATTATATTCATATTATCATAAATTTATTTGTCAATTTATCAATCTCTTTTTTTCACTCTTAGTCATTGTTTTAACTCTACAATTTTTTAATTTATTTAATCTTTTAGACATGTGGTTCCAAACCACTGGTTCTAGTTTGCCTGAAACATAAACCATAAGGAACCACTCCTGGTCGGTTCCAGGTTGTAGTTTGAAGGCCAGTTCCGGTTGCGAATCTTGGGTGCTTCTAGTTCCAATTTAAAGGTCGATTTTGGGATGATTCCAATTGCGGTTTAAAGGTTGATTCTGTGACGGTTTTAACTTAAGTTTATAAGACAAATAATTACATTATATATAAGTATTATAAATATTATATTATATATAAGTATACTTATATATAAGTATATATAAGACATTAAATATAAGTTTTTAACATTATAAATTATAACCATAGTTCTTATATATACTTATATAATTCACTTACCTTTAAATTAAGCATCTTATATATCTTCTTGGGCGAAGAGGAATCAAAGCCTACATAGTTCTAACTTACCATTTAAAAAAAGTAATTTTCTCTTCACCACCATCATCTCTAAATTTATGAAGATCATAATGAGTAGTAATTACGTACTTCAAACTTAGTTGAATGCATAGATTTTGAATGTTTTCGAAACCTTGATTTCAAAATGTAATAAAAAAACTTACTGACAAAAGAGGAAGATGTATGATTGCTATTGCTTTCTTCGTCTATCTATAAAACAAGATGACCATGTACATAACTATAATTAATTGATGCTTGATCTATATCATTAATTATGTTATCGATATCCTTAAATCCATCTAATGAAAGGATATTATAATAAACATCAATACTCTTCTAAGCCATCTAATTTTAATCTAAGGTCTAATCAACAACAACTAAACTAATATAAATAATACTTATATAATAATGAATTCACTTTTTTATTATCTCCTACACACTATAAGTTAAGTAAGAAGTTTTACAAAAATGTGACAGCGTATAAATTACTTCTAAATATTGATAAACAAATGACAAGTTTGGTAGTAAACAAAAGATAATATATTTATAGCGTTATTAAAAATATACAAAATATCTAAACTACTTTATAAATATCCCAATTGGACTCAAACAAATTTTATTGTGAAAAATTAAGGTACATAAACTTCATTGATATGTCTCAATGGGGCATAGTTACAAACAACATTTGATAGGTCAAATTCCAATGATGTCTAATGTCCTTTACCTTTTCTTTCATAAAAATTTATTTATTGATTTCTAACTTAGAATGACCTTATAAAAAATTAAGGGTGTCTCTAATAAGCTACACTTCAAGTTGTAAAATCTTCAAACCACCTTTTACATACAAGTTAAGTACACGACAAAAACAACGAAATAAAAAAGTTTACTACCTAGAATAGGCCGACCTTTATAACTCATAAATAACACAAGTATTTGCAACAACATTATCAACTGAAATTGAGACATCTTACAAGATAATTGATATTCTTGAAAAAATAATTTTAATATATAACAAATATTTTGTATAGTTGTGACTTATCAAAATAATGAAGTGGAAGAAGATGCTTTTGAATTGACCAATTTCCATTCATGTATGTATGCAACTACTAGTTATCAGTCCATATATCAATGACACACTGCTCAAATAAACTAAAAAATGCAACTAACTTTTGTTTTATATAATTTATAAATGTGTTTATTAATCGAGTATTGATAAATATGTGTCTAATCAATATAATCAAGTTTTTTACTAAAATTAAATGGAAGATATTGTACTGAAACAAAATGTATAAACTCCTCTCTATCTCGAGTAGAATTACAATGGAAACCCCCATAGAAGTAGATACACTAGCAAAGGAATCTCTTTATATAAAATTTGAACTTACTGGACATCTAAACCGTTACTGTTAAATGTTTTTCATAACATGGTTTTATAGCATGCGATAACTATCTTCAGGCTTGAAGTTGTACACTTTTATACAGTAGTTACACTTCACATGATTTACAATAGCTTGTTTATCATATAACTTTATAAAATGAATCTTGAATAAGTTAGATCTCTTTGACTTGACTTTTGAAGGGCATCCATGTATAGTAGAGATTGCAATTTTGACCCACTCCATGGGTATTACCTGTCCCATTCACTGGGGCCGGTTTGAGGTAGATTTGTCCCCACCTGCCTCAAAGTATATGTATGGGTTTCTTTCATTAAAGTCTAAGATATTCATGCATTCTTTTTTGCGATTATGTGGCGATGTTCGATAAAGAATCATTGAAGAGTGGCTCTCCTCACTTGTTAGAAGTTTCACGAGAGTTGACACAATGCCAAGGTTTCATTTTCTTGGTGCCCATTTTCTTCATGTTCATCCTTTCATATCTATTCTACCTTTTTTTGTGAGATGCCAAAGGTTCGATTAGCACATGAGAAATCCATTACAAATTGGATGACTTAGTAAGTTGTTTATAATTGATTACTCTTTTTTATTTGTTTGATACGTCTTGTTTTATTTTTTAAGTTTTCTTGTTTCTTTCTTGAAATGATAAGTTTTTTTCTTGGTTTTCAATCTTTTGAGACGAGATTGAAAAAGGAATTTACAAAGAGAGCTTCTCAATATAATAGAAACACAATAAGTGGGGTTTTTATTTTTGTACCTTTTGAATCTTATTAGGATATTATTGCCTATGCTTCTGTTGCTTGTATATTGAGATTATCTTTGTGTTTTTCTCAGTCCAAAAATAATAAGAGTTAACTTATACTTTTTAATGGAGGTCTAAGAGCAGGTTTATGTGGGGTGGGTGCAGGGCTTGGACTTGGAGACCAATAAAGCAAGGTGAATAAAATTTGTGGGGCCGAGTTGGGTGGACATATAGAAAGAAGAACTTATAAGAAGGTTAGAAAAACGAAATTTGAAAAATATTAAAAGAGGTAGATGACGACCACTAAATTGTTGGAAAGAAACAATAAAGAATGATCTAGCTTATTGTGAGTTAACGGCTAACATGACACATGATAGGGATCTATGAAAACAAAGAATCCATGTAGCCGACCCCGTCTAGTGGGAAAAGGCTTAGTTGTTGTTGAGTTGGGTGGAGCCCCTACCCACCCCATTGTCATCCCTAGGTAGATTGTATTTATTGAACTTTTAGTAGCAAAATAATTTTACGTATAAATGATACATACGTTAATACTAGTAGTACTACCTAAATTTCTCATGCTTTCTTGACTCAATGCCATCTATAGGTCTTTGATGAATATGATGACTCTTACTTCTATTAAGAATGACTTTTTTTTTGTTTTTAGAGCTAGAAGTACTATCACCGCAGTGAGACATTGATTTAGTAAAATGAACTAAATACACTCAAAATTTATACAGTTAAGATAATATGAAAAAAGAAAATCTGACATAAAAATCAAGAAACATTGAAATGAGCTTGTTTGTTTGCTTTGAAACAAGAGCCTCATAATTGAAACTGAAAGTACTCAAATAAGTGAGAGCTTATGAGTTGTGTGTTTGTTCTTAGAGTAACAACTGCTATTTATAGAGGGAGATTTACTATTGATGAGTAGTATGTTTATTGAAAAATTATTTGAGTCAAATGTTGGCAACCTTTAACAACAACCGAATAAGTGGGTGCCATGTGGTGCTTGCCTATCTTTTAATTGTTTTTAAAGTAAGTTTGTCAATATAATCGCCGATACCAACTATTAAGTTGACATTAGTCAATGAGGTTGATGATCTCTCTCCAATACGTAGGTGTTTATTTTTATTTTTTAAAATGTTGTCAGTTTACCGTTGAGAACGACTATCAAGCTCACACTAATACCTTATTTGTTCATGAAACCATTTCGTCATTGGAGGTTCAATAAATACAACTTACATATGAAAGAAACCCTCTAAAAACCAATTCACAAGGATCTCACTTGTTAAAGATTCATTTTACACAGTTGTATGATGAACAAGGTATCGCCAATTAGGTGAAGTGTAACTACCATGCAAACATGTATATCTTTTAAGCCTAGAGATGGTTATGGCACACTATCAAACCGTGTCACAAAATATCTAGCAAAATGGGTTTAAACATCTAACAAACCTAATTTTCTAAATAAGGAAACTCATGTGCTTTTTTACTACAACTCTTCTTGAGATAGAGAGGAGTTTAAACATTTTGTTTCAGTAAATTAGTCAAAAACTTAGTTTTGTTGATTAGGTAAGAAATACACATAATCTTTTAGCAATACCTATTTTTATACAATCGGTTAGTAGACATATATAAGAATTATATAAAGAGAAAAAAGAGTTAGTTGTATTTTTTAGTTCATTTGAGTGTAATGTGTTATTCTATGTTGATATATGGGCAAATAATTGGCAGTTACATGCATATATGAATGTCATTGTCTACTATGAGAGTTGGTTAATTCAAAAGTGCCTTCTTACAATTCATTATTTCTGATAAGTGATATACTACACAAAATATTTGTTATATGTTAAATTAGTTTTTGATAAGTATCGGTTATCTTGTTAGATTTCTCAATTTCACTTAATAATGCTACAACAAATACTTTTGCTATTTTTGAGTTACAAAGGATATGTCAATCTATTTTAGGTGATTTTTATGTTTCTTGTTCTTGTCATATACTTAACTTATATGTATAAGATGGTTTGAAGACTTTATAACCTTAAATATAATTTATTAGAGACACCCTTAATTTTTTATGAATAATTTTAACATTAGAAATGAAAAGACGGAGTTGGACATAGTTGAAATTTGACCTATTAAATGTTATCCATGACCAAGAGAGACCTACTAATGAAGCTTTGTCTCAGTCTAATTGGAATGCTTGTAAGAGTCGTTTAGATCTCTTGTCTAATTTTAATAATGTAACAAAATATATATATGATGCTTATATATTATAACATTTCCGAGAAACTTCTTACTTAACATATTATATATGAGAGATAATAAAAAATGACTTTATTATTATACATATATTCCTCATATTAGTTTAGTTGTTATTGAATTAGACTCTAGATCAAAATTAGATTACTTAGAAGAGTTATTAGCTATTTAGTATAATATTTGACGGATTTAAGGATATCAATAGCATAAGTAATGATACAATATAAATCATGAATCAATCATGTATATATTATAGTTTTGAATGTAGTCATCTTGAAAACAATAACAGTCATACATCCTCCTCTTTTGGTGTAAGTTTTTTAATTATATTTTCAAATCAAGGCTTTAAAAAGCATTCAAAATCCATAGATTCAACTGAGTTTGAGGTATGTATTGCTACTCATTATGATTCTCATGAATTTGTATATGATGAGGGTGAATAATATTTTGTATTTTAAAATGTTAGAAAGAGCATCAAGTTACTTATGTTTTTTAATCTTTAATTGCTAAGAAAAACCTTAATTGTTATTATGCAACAAATATTTAGTGAAAGTGAGAACATATTAGACGAACATCATTCTAATTTATAACCTAAAATATTGGAAGCCCAAGCTTACCTAGCAAAAGAGCAAGGTGTCAAATACAAGAGGTTAAAGGAATACCAGCTAACATATATAAAACATGTTTATACTACTAAAAGAGAAACTAACATCGAGTACTATTGATATGAACGTAATACAAGCATGGAGCAATATGGATCATTAACTTCACAATTCAATAGTTTAGATAAGGGATGCTAGTCGAAAGCTAAGTAAGAACTACATGGGGATTTGATTACTCTCACCTAAGAGGACATGAAGCTTAATTCAAACGTAACCGAATTATGGTGAAACCCATTATTTGCTCTATTTTTTTTTTTGTATTTGTGTGATTGTAATTTATAAACATAATAATGCCAATTTACATTTTAAAAACTTAAGTTAAATGTGTTATATAATATTTTTCTCTTGAAGTCAATGTGTATATAATTTCATAACTTAGTTCATATTGTACATAATGATATAAGTTACTAATATATATTTAATAATTTATTGTTAAATAAAAAGATATGCACAAGAACCACCTTCCGAACCGTGCCAAGACTAGAACTGCACTGAAACTAACTCACAAATTGGAATGAGTCCCGGGTTTGTTTGGTTCCGGTTAAACTAGACATATCTATCTCTCCTAGGTTAGATTCGATTAAAATATTAATAAATGTATATATTATATAAACATAAAAAGTAAAATGACCAACCATTTTTTGTCAGACTAATAGCATGATAGACAGTTTGATAGCCAAATTAATGTATATATAATATTATATACAATTTAATACATTATATATATAAATTAAAAATAATGAAATGGATGACCATGATGACGATCATTTCTTATGAGGCTGATAGCTTGACAGTCCATTAATATATATGTTATATTACATATAAAAAAGTTTTATTTGTAAAAAATGCGAGCGAGGGGCTGCACCTATCCACTACTGCGATCTGCAATCGCTGGTTCCAAAGAAGAAACTGGACTTAAACCGTTATTTCTCCCCAATTCCTATCGAGTTTACAAATTCTCACCACCATCATAATGGAATTGAGGGAATGCCAGTACTGGTCACGCTTCTATTGGTTCGGGTTCGGCAGGTTTGTGGCCTGGTCTGATTTTGATTTGAATCGCCAGACCAGGTTCGAACCAACCATTTGAACCGCCGGGCCGGGTTCAATCCACCGTGTCTTGGTTCGAGTATGGGCTGGGCGGGTACAGGATACCCTCTCCGGTCTTCCCCTTTGTCATCCCTAAGATTTTCATTTGTGAGAAAATATCAAGAAAATTACTAAAGCTTGACAAGCGATATCTTGAAAATGTCCTGTATTTTCCAGACCGTTTGGAATTTGAAAAAATTAATTCAACGGCCAGCTTGGCGCACGGTGGGGCTAGGAGGTAGCATCTAATGCCACGTGGCTCGAGAGTTCGAGAAACATCGTCACGGCGGGAATAATCTCGAAGTTCCTGGGTTGAACCAGAGACGCTTCCTCGTCTGCCCTATTTAAGTTTCACCCCACACACTCGCCGTCTGTCAAAAGATTTGCAAGAATACAAAAGAGAGAACACATAATCTATTCGCTCCCTATTCCAGGGTTTCTGCGGGATCGTCAAGCTGATAATTTGTCTATTTGGACCGTGGATCGGATTGGAGGATTGCGGAAAACGATCGATCAATCAATGTAAGTCTTCTCTTCGTCTTTTCTTGGTTCCTGATCGGCTCGTTTTCTTTTAATCGAGCGCTGTACTTTACGAAATTTACGGTATTCTTGCGTATTGATTTCGTGATTCTGGTGTCATTCTCTTGATTTAGACTTATAAATTCATATCTTGTCAATGCGATCAGTGTTTCGTTTGAGAGATTAGTCGATCTTTACTAGATCAGTTTTCAATCAAGTTGTCGTAGAGTCGTTATTTGCTTATTTGTATTTCATTTCATTTTCGGATTCGTAGCCTGTCATAGCCATCAACGAGGTTAATCATATCAAGGTATCCACTGATCTTTGCTTCTTTAGTTTTCAATTAAGTTTCCGCTGGATGCTCGTCCTTTGATTTTCTTGGTCTTTCGCTTTTCCGTCGTATTGCCACCATTTCTCTACCTGTCCGTTATTTTGGATTCTGACATGAGAGACTTCCTTTTGTCCATGCACGATTAGGGTTGTGACACAGATTATATGGAATTTCGCCTTTTCTTGGGGCTTGGTGTTCTTTCTTGTAAACGCGTATTGCGTGAATGGTTTGTCTGCAAATTTAGTTTTATGATGAAGTCCATGGAAAGGAAATGTCCTTTCCATTCAGTCCGTCTCATTTTCCAATTTCTTTTTGCGAATACAGATGTAAACCTCTACGTTCTCTTTAATTCCTGATGTCACCGATTCCTCTCTATTGAGATTGTCTTTACGAAAGGAGATTCTAGATCGTGTGTGTTTTCTTTAGATTCAGTGATTTGCTTTAATCCTGACCGGGAAGAACCGGTTTTCAGTTACTGTTATGTAAGAGAAAGCCTTCAGCAGTAATATACCGTTCAGATGATAATGATCCGATTGGTTTATGGTTTGCGATACAAAGGCAGCAAAATGTCTGTCGTTGTATATTTCTTCATCGCCGATGTATAGATCTGTAGGTTGTAGCGTGGATTCTGATAATACTATTTACTTTTCTTCAATACCATCTACTTTCTTTTGTACATGCTTGTCATTTACCTGAATCACTGGAGTGGAAGGGGGCGACTTATTGGTTCCAAATCGTTCAGTTTTGCATATTTCAGATTTACTAGATGGTTTTATGTTTCCACTAGAAATGCAAAGCTGAACGATTTTGTATGTGATCTTAGCTGTATGGACAGTTTTCTCGTTTCCCCCTTTTTTCTACTAAAATTGGGATCTTAGCGGTAATTTGTGTTATTTCATCTCCCCTAAACTCTTCTCATTTGGAATATTCTCTTGCGGCAGTGTTTGAAAAGGAATTCGTGGTTTTGGTACATCAAAATAGCCTCTCTTTGTTTATCGAGGGGGTCTTGCTTCTGCAATACATCTTCAACTTAACTGTCATCTAAAATCATGTTCCCAGTATACTACCCATACCCAAATTGGCAACCTCAACGTCCTAACCACTATTATCCAGTCTATGTGGGGATGCCACCTTGCGACAAAGGCGAAACCTGGAGTGCTTATAGTGGACACGAACCGTGGCAAAATTCACCACAATGTCGTTGTTATCATGACCATACGTCACCTGGATATGCCCATCTTTGGCCACAACCCCAGTTAATGGTTCCTCCTCCCCCTCCTGCGTATTGCTTCCACTATCCCTCTTATCCTCAACCCCTACCTCCTCATTTTGTTGGTCCTTCTCGCTATGCCGCAGATCGTGGTCATTATGTGTATGACAAAGGCAATATGGGCCACTGCTGTGGATGGCCAAACCAGGCATGCATGAAGGGTCGAAATAGTGTGAAAGTTGAAGAGGAAAATGAAGATCCTGAATCGAAGAAATTTTATGAATCTCCAGACTTGCAGAATTGCCCTTACCCTGTGGTATGGATTCCTCCTGGCTGGAAGAAGAACAATGAAAATTTCCAGGCATCTGAAAAAGATCCGAAGGCCTTGACGAGCTGGTTTTCCGTGGAAAAAGCAAAGGATAATGTTCAAAATGAAAGTTGTGGTGTAGAGAAGAAGGAAAAGCCTGAAGAGATGAGGTGCTATAATTTCACAGATTTGCAGAATTTTCCTTGCCCCATAATATTGATTCCGCCTGACTGGAAGGAGAGCAACAAAATTTGCCAGGCATCTGAAAGAGATTCAAATAGATCGAAGGGTAGCGTGCAAAATGAAAATGGCGGCGTAGAGAAGAGTGACGGGCGTCTGCCTTTCCTCCGGATGCCTGGTGGCAACCACGGGGATGACAAGAAGGAAATCGAGGGTAAATTGGAATCTGGAGTTATGGCAGAGCCTATAAAAGTGAAGAGCATCCCTGTGAAGGTTCTTGAGAACCACTCTTCCTCACATAACCAGGTGCCTGCGGTGAAAAATTCCGATAATAGTGCACAGAGAAAGGTCTTAACGGAGGAAACAAAGCCAAAAGTTGAAATTGCTCAAAGGATTGAAGACAGCAAAGTGGATCAATCTTCCAACTCGAAGAATCCATTAAAGCATTCACTATCTTCACAGAGTAGTACTTCTAAGTTGCCACCTATTTGCTTGAGGGTGGACCCTTTGCCTAACAAGAAGAGGAAAAATGGAAGTTCGAGATCTCCTAGCCCACCTGGCGAGAAAGAGAAAGTCCAAGCACCAGATCAGAATTCTTCTATTAAAGTGCAGCCTGTAGAAGATAAGAAATTGGAAGCGGGTCGCTGGGAGAAGGTGACAAGAGTTTTTCCGGTGGTGGATAAGAACGGAAAGCAAGAACCTGAAACCATAACCGTGGAGAAAGTCAGCAATGTTGAATCAGGGACTGGTCCAATACATATTGTACAGAAGGACGTTGCACCCACGGAGAAGAGGCAATTTAGTGAAGGGACGAGTGATGGATATTTTCTTCCGCCGAAGCCCAGGGAGCCTCCGAAGAAACTCACTGACGAAGATGCTGCTCTCCTTATTCAGTCTGTTTATCGCGGATTCCTGGTGAGGAAATGGAAGCCTCTTGAGAAACTCAGGCGAATAAAGAAACTCCAACAGCACATACCCGAGATCACTGAGAAGATTCACAATTTAGAAATCTCGTGGAAGCTTGAATCGAATCAGAGGGAAACGGCAGTGGTTGGGGAGTCCATTATGAGTTTGCTTCTACAGCTCGACACAATACAGGTAGAATTTCACAATCTTGAATATGGTCATTTGGGTTTCTCTGTTTCGTTGCCTTTGTAGCTGTTGATTTGCTGTCTATGGTTGGTCCTGAACTTTGTTTCTGTTGTTTCAGGGACTTCATCCTGTCGTTAGAGAAATCAGGAAGTCTGTTGCCAGGCAATTGATTACTCTACAGGAGAAGCTTGATGCCCTGACTGCTATATCGGCAGACAAGCCAAAGGAGACAGTGGCCAAGCACAAGCAGGCAGAAGAAACCTGTGACAGTGAAACACCTCATGAAGTGTACAAGGGGCAGGAGGAGGTGATTGGTGAGCCTAACAATGATGATGCGGACAAGTTAAATGAGGGAGGGTTGGAGCAGAAGTGTGCAGATAAAAGCAACGATTATCAAGCACCACATGAAGTGTCGAGCGAGCAGGAGGCATCTTGTGAGCCTAACAACGATATATGCAGAGTTACAAAGGAAGCAGAAGGGAACACAGATGCATCCGCGAACAAAATAGAAACGCAAGCTGCTACTGCAGGCGCTGGACTATCATATCTGGAGGCACTCGGCGTAAATACTCATGGTAAGGAAGATCGGGATCTGGCTTCTGAATTCTCAGGGTCTGCCCTGTCATCAGTGAATGCATATGGAATTATTGATGAAATTGCCTCAGCAGATGTTAATGTGTCTCGAGATAATCTTCTACCTGCACAAGCCGATGCAGTTTCTGAATCAGAAACAGTAGGATTCACAGGATCCGCTCCATCGTCGACTGATACTAGCGGAAATGTTACTGAGGTGGCTTCATCAGATGGTCATGTATCTGGAGGTAATCCTCCACCTGCACAAGCTGATATGATTTCCGAATTTGAAACAGTAGGATTCCCTGGATCTGCCCCAACAAACACCACTGAAACTTTTACAAAATTGGCATCATCGGATGGTAATGTGTGTGGAGATAATATCGTATCTGCGCAAGTTGATCCCGAAGGAATGGAAATGGCGGATGCCAATGGGGATCCTGAGGACCCTCACGCACAATTCAATGAATCCAATCAATATGGAACAGAAGAGAACATCATAGAAGAACGCATAGCCCCTGTAGCTGATGGATGTGAGATGCCTAAAGTTGTTGCAATGGCGACGCATGGATTGGATACTGCTGACGGAGCCGCTGAGAAAGGGGAAATCGCAGTCAATGGGAACGAACCGAAGCGGCCAGCTGAGGTGCATGATGCAAGCCATAATATGCTTTCTCCGGGTGAAATTGATAACAGTTTGGGTTCTTGTAAAGGAAATTATGCACATGAAACATGTAAAATCGTCTCCGAAGAGCATGTTGATGGTGATTCAGAGTTGGAGGAACGATCAATTATTTGTGAAAAAATCGGATACGACGGGACCGATACCGGGGCGGATAATCCTGTCAAGTGTAAAATGGTTCATGGATTAGACGTTTCAGAGGGAGGCATTGAGAAAGAACAAATCCTGCCTGTAGTTCTTGCTGATGCGGTCAACCGTAGTTCAGATTCCAGTAAAGAAAATTCTGTTCAAGAAGGATATGACAGTGGCCTCGAAGGATATGAGCATGGTGATGTTGCTTTGAAGGTAAAGGAACAATCAGTTATTGGTGAAGAAGCTGCAATACCTGGTAAAACTGAGACGGATAATCCTGGTCCAACCAAGGATTTAGATCGTCAGTTGCTGTCAACTAATTGCGAAGAGGGGCATAAAACCATAGCTATTGACGCAAAGGTTGAAGGAAAATCTGGGGATGAGAAGGTTTGCACCGTGCCTTCGGAAGACGTCTCTGGTCCTGGAAGCGATATGCTGAAAGACTTGGTGAATAAGTTGATGGAGGAGAGCAAGAAGCAACTAGATGTGATCCAGGAGCTAAATGGGAAGGTAAGAGACCTGGAAGGGAAATTGAAGAGGAAAATGCGCGTTAAAGTAAGGTTACCGAGGCATTCTGTGAAATCTTGTTTGGAAACCACGCCTTTTCCTGTGGATACATCAGTGTTCTGAAGATTGCATTTGCGTGTAATATGCCAAGTTGTCTACATTTTGTATATGTAAGGTTAGTCCAATTTGTGATGATAAATCGATTTCATGATGGATTCGTATGTTGTATAAAGCGAATGGTCAAATTCAGCGTTGAGGAACTTGCTTCTGCCTTTTATTTACGTTCTCGCTGTTGGTTTGACACTGTTCACTTTTATTTCTCTTTAGATCAGACAGCAGCGGGTGCAACCGCATGTGTGAGAGAGAGAGGTGTTCATAAATTTTTTGTCCGAAAAATTTAGGTACGGATGGACCTCGTGTAATGCACCACTCGCTCTCTTTTGTCTAATCGAGATAAGGTGCAAAATTACTTCTAATGTGGTTACGAATGAGCTATTCTGCCCTTAATTGCCCCTAACGTTGCCCTAAAGAGTTATGTACTTGATGTGATATCTCTTGTTTTATTGCTTTGCTCATCGCTTTGAAAATAATATCGGGTGAGAAACATTAGTCTTTTTGTCCTGCTTCATATGCCCTCCCTAAATAAGCCTTCCTCCTTAGTAGTGAGAAAGGAAAAGATCATCTATCTCCCTCGTTGGATTCATGCAAGAGTAAACCTAGTTAGGGTCTTTAGAATAGTAAAAATGGTAATTTGCTTTATAGAGAGAACTTCAAAATCCACTTCCACGATATGGGTGTTTTCCTTAAAATACTTTGAAATTTAAAAAGTCACTAACTTGGTACCAGAAAAAGGATTTCGTTCCATTCTCTTGGCAGACAATTCATGAGTTTTTCTCTTGACTACAGGAACGACACTAGACATACGTTGTTCATTTTTAGTAAGGTTTACCAGGTGTATCTGAGCTTCACATTGTGATTGTGTATGATTGAACAACCTTTATTGATACGAATTAAGCATCATTCTGGTCTTTCTTCTTTTAGATTATTTTGGTTGGGCAAATGAAGGAAGTCTCTAAATCCTTTGTGAAATAACTAGTGCACAAGACAAATAACAATTCAGAAACCACATCCCATAATCGACAAGTGTCTCCATACACCATCTAAAAAAGAAGGATTGAAGTATCCGTGATAAAACTATTCGAGTCCTTGGGAAATTAATCGCGTTAATACTGTAATTATTCAAACGCATTTTTTATCCATTCCCTCATCAGAACAGGTAGGAAGTGGGATGTAAGAGCAATCACATAGAAAGCAGTAATTGATCAGGCAAAATCTTAGGAGCAATTTGGACCTTATCCCATCGGCCTCTATCAGTTTTTAGAGGAGCTGATGGTCATTTGGTTATTGAATCCTTGACATGATACCGAGTGGTTTCGTATATCCTCTAGGAGCAAGCAATAGAGGTTTCGTTGCAGATGTGATTAGGGCGAAAGCCATACTATCCTGCAGGCCAACACCCCTTCTGAAGTTACAGCAAGTACTAAAGACGAAAAACAAGCCTTATCCTACAGTAATTGACTTTGCTCGCGTGGATTCATTTACCATTTTGTTCATATTAGCGTTTGATGTTCCTCGTTTCCAATCAACTCCGTTGGCCTTTGTCTGCGTTAGTAGCCCTCTAATTCAATTGTTGAGACAACTTGTGTACGTTTTTGGTTGTAGTCTGCGTTGATCAAGAGAATGATAGGAAAAAAGGGGAAAGTCAGAAGAAGGATGCGCCGTGTGCGTCTGCGTCTGTGTGTTCGCTTGTCATTGTTGATGCAGTGGCTTCAGCATTTAATTAGCGATTCATTCTTCACCCCACCCTTTTCACAATAAAATATGTACGTCGCCCCTCCAACATTATTTTCTAGATCTGCCACTACATGTAATCCGTCTGTTCCTTTCAACATATTGTTCCAGCACATGCCTTTTGGAGCCCTTGCATCTAATTATGCTTGTCTAAGATACCAAAAAAACCTTGAAGTTGATTGGTGAATTTGTATATATAAATGAGAGTGATACTACTGTAGTTGCCGATATATTGTCAGAGATGAGATTTATCAAATGCCCATATAACTCAATCACTCATGCACTGTTTAAACATGAAATCAAATCACGATTCACATCTTTGAAATGACATTTAAATTTTTACATTGTCCACTGAGTTGAGGAGCCAAACTTTTAGTTAAGTTTTGTCGGGTGGCTGATAGATTAGGTATTCCATGAAGTTATTAATGGTTCAATATCTTCTTATTCTGCAGTCTGCAGTTTTGCCCTTTGGTTGTGCGTTCCTGTAGGTTACTCAAATTTGTCCTCTGCTGATGGACTGAGACATGCTACTAGCTAAAGGGAGGTCACTCTGTCTGCTTTTGTTGTGTTATACTCGTCAAGTCAAGCTCTGTTTGTTCCGATCTCATTGATCATATGGGCTCATTACAAGCTGTGATTAGGGCAAAGATCCATTTGAGAAGCCTAATTCAATGTTCAGATTATCAATATGATGAGCAGAGATAGTACGTGAAAATTGGCGCTGTGAAAGAGGTACTTAGTAATTGGTGATACTGTAAATTATATGTTACTTTCAAAGAACGTTGAGTTTAAGCATGTTGGTTCAAAAGCATTAAGATTTTATATGTTTGTCACAGGCGTTTTAAGTGTCGATATCGCTTTCTTTATCCCTATGGGAATGTCCATGCCATGCAAGACTATGCCCATTGCAAAGTACTACACGAAAAAAGATGATTCAATGGAACCACACCTCTATATAATACGGAGTCAAAACCAAAACTTCCTACCGTTTGGTTCAGGTTGGAGTCAGTTCTCTCACTTTTTCCTGTCGACATGGCGTGCTGTCCTACTCTGAGAGAGAGAGAGAGAGAGAGAGATATGATCATGTTTCGTTGTTCATGGGAGAGTTGGGCAAGGAAAGGGCGTTTCGGTCGAAAGATAAATAAATTTAGAAAATTTACTAAAACGGCAAAATAACTCCACTCTGCAACGTTGGGGGAACTATTGAGAAGTTAACGTTGACAGCGTTGTTTTTTGGACGTTACATTGAGGGCAAGATTACACCTTCTCCTATATGTATACATATAAAATATGTGTGTCATTGTTATATAAAAGGAATCTCAACCATCCAATGGTTGATACCAAAATGCTATAAATATGTATATGTATACATTTTTCATCTCATATATTTGTTCATCCTTGTAAATTTCAGTCATTCAATCGAAGATATTAAAAGGCAAAAGCAAACAATAATCATATAAATCAAGTATCAATGGTAAAAAATATGTCAATTTATTACTTTTTAATATCAATCATATGTCTCTTTAATTTTATCATATAGTTGAGATTTGTAAGAATATGAAGAGCATCTAAAATGACAAGTATATAGGATCAACCATATATATATTTATATATAGAGAGAGTGTTAGCAAAATGAGATTTCCTACCAGGCTGTGAATATGACGCCGTTTGTTGTATGCATTAGAAAATAGTGCAATGAAGCAAACAAGTTTCCTGATAGTAATATATACCCAAGAAAAAGGAGTTTCTGGATAACAACAGTGCAAATATGTACCATTGAGTATACACTGATAGAATGAGACCCTACTTTTAAGACGCTTGCAAAGGTATCTGCGTGTACACTGACTGCCCTCTTTATAATGTATACAACAACCGTGTCTAGATTCACGCCCATGGTGTTGAAGACTAAGAAAACTCCTTAGTGGACTCACGCACGCACATACACAGACGTGCGATGCATGTGCACACACATGCACTCACATGCACTCACACATAACATGCATATATATATATATATATATATACACGCACGCTCGTATACACACACACACACACACACATATATATATATATATATATATACGTGATCTATGATAATCTATAAACCTTGGTTATGACTAATTAACAGGATGGTAGTTCAACAATCAAACCAAATAGAGATAAACTGAACTCGGTACTAGACCCTGGAAAAGGATTGCATCATGCAAAGGACCATACACAGGTCCATGCTCGCAGGCCTATCTGGCTCCATATGTTCGATCGTACAGGCTCTGAGCACGGTGGAACGATTCATATGATTATCCATTTATCCCAACGTAAAGATCGTCTCTATTCGCACCGGGTGTACTTCATTTCTTGCTGCAAATGCACAGTCGAACTGTTGTACCATTTATCAAAAAAATGCATTGGATTTGATCTCGCTTTGATTAAGGGCAATCATCAAACTTATGATCCGAATTAATAAGAATTCAGGTTTTCCATCTATATAATTATACGTGAGCAGAAACGATTGTTTCTTGAAACGCTTTGGTTAGCAGTGCTTGTGTAAACAGTAGTTTAGCTTCATAGTGCGTGCACAGACACAGACAGAGAGAGAGAGCACTCTTAACATTCTTTTTATAGATTATGAGAGTAAGTGGCAGTAGGTTGGAAAGTAGCTACCAGTGTTGGAAGCCACTGCACTACACAAGGAGCTGCTTTAGGCCACTCAATCCAATATTATTAGTAAATTATGATGCAAATAAATTTAGTGGGTCAGCTGGCCTACATGGGTTATTAGTTGTCATTCTAGTACGTTCTTCGTCATACTCACACATAAAATTACAAATCCTTCTAACACTTACATTTTGCGGAGCATGAGTAACCCCATATTTCCATAAAAATATGTGCGGAAAATCTCTTAAAATTTGCATAATTGTACAGGGCATAAGGAAGCGACTGCAACGACTACCTCCAAAATAATTGGATGGTTTCAGCTTCAATTCAAAAGCAAGAAATCCTTATTCACAATGAAATTTTTATAACAGAAAATAAATTTTCTAATTAAATAGATAGGTATTGAATGTAGGTTAAAATAAGTATTGAGTACAATAGAAAATAAATTTGGATTCATGCCCGATAGATCTACTATTGAAGCGGTTCACCTATTGACACGTCTTATAAAATATTTTAGATAAAAAAATAATCTTCACATAATATTTATTGATTTAGAAAAAGCTTACGCAGATAACTCGCCTTTGACCACCTTTATAGATCGTTGTTTCGGTAGGGTTTTCACATGAGGCGGCCGGCTCACCTAACCCATGACTAGGTCTGCTATAGATCACACTGCATGGGCTCTCGAGAACCTTTGAAAGCATTTCCCTGAAGTGCAATTACACTGTCAAATTCAACTTTGGAGTCTTCAATGTCAATGTTCATTTTTGCATGAAGCTCAAGTAAAGAAAGAACTTTGTCACCAATGAAGGAAGGAATTCTTTTACTAGAGAGAGAGAGGGATAGTGGTAAATGCATAACTTCTTTGGGTACAAAATCTTACATAAACTTGTCCATCACTCGATTGACATAATATTTTTTGATACATCATGCCTTTGGTCACAAAATCTTATCTAAACTTTCCATCACTCAATCGATGACATAATATGTTTAGTGCATAATCTTCCATAAACATGTTGACTGTTCAATTGACATAATCTTTTATAAACATGCCCATTGTGTGCATTATATATATATATATATATATATATATATATATATATATATATATATATATATATATATAGATAGATAGATAGATAGAGAGGTAGTGGTTCATATATAATCTCTTCCAGTGAATAATATTGCATAAACATGTCCAACATTCAATTAACATAAACAATGATCCATATTTAAATTAAAAAGTAAAAAACTATTATTATACTTTTATACTTTGCAATATTAAATGCTTTTTATTTTATTACCTTAACTATTAGTCACAAAGATCGAATGGTAAAAATATTTATACAAGATCATGTATTGAATACATTTACCACCATATATATATACATATGTGTATATTTATAGTTGGAAACTATGTCGGGCATCATGTAATACCAAAGGAAATAAGTGGAAGAGCATGATAACACAGATGAAATGTGAGTGAACTGATTTTAATATCAAGCTGGTAGGGGTTATGGGCTCGTAATAGATGCACAAACACCCCGATGAGACTCACAACCAAGAGAATTGAATCTTGACCTACCACATGACAGACAGCTCTCTAGCCAGTGTTATTCCCCCCATTTTGCATCAAATGAATGATGGGGAACCGAATTTCTATATTTGGATCTACATTGTGGTGAGATGTGGCGACCGTTCCACAGAGAATTCTGAAAATTCGCAATTATGTATTAGAATTTTCAAAAGAATTGAAATTTTTTGTAGCCCATACCACCAGAACATGAAGTTCAACTCACCCGAAACAAGTTTCTGAATCCGCCATTGGCTCTCTTGGCTAGGGGGTTGAGTCACTAGTTTAAGGTAAGAGTTCCATAATGAGGGACTGCATCTAGCTTCAGCCTCACCATTGTACCCAAAAATAATTATTATTCAAGGAAAATGACGGAATAGAACATTGTGATTCTTAATGAAGCCAAACCAGTAAACTACAGAGGCAAAAAAGGAAAGATGAGCACTATTCATCTACGTAAACGACTTACATTATTCAACCCTACAGTAACATTGGCTGAATTGGACAATATGTTAGTTAAGTTCTTTCTATTATGCAATTTATTATTCAAGCCGGGTTACGTAGCTTGAAAGTACGAAACGAAGACGAAAAAGAAAACCGGAATGAAATTAATGTCTGGCATTATTTATTATTATAAGAAATTTCTCGAATAAAGACGGGTTAATTAAATTGCCAATTCATCATCAGACCATCCTCAATAGTACAAAAGCCCACATACCGAGAGAGAGAGAGAGAGAGAGAGAGAGAGAGAGAGCGACGGTGGATTCAGTGAAGAGTGAAAGGCAAAAAGAAAGAAACTGTCTTCCTTCCGTTTCTGGACGAGTCACCTTCCCTTCGTTCCTCTCTCTCTCTCTCTCTCTCTCTCGCGCGCGCGCGTTTATTCTTTTTGGGTGTCTCTTTGTTTTATCGCAGAAGCATTCCGTTGCTTCCTGTGAGAAGATCTGAGGGTTTGTCTGACAGATTTCGAGATACCCATCATCTCGGACTTGAGAAGACGAAGGGTTTTTTCCCAATCTCTCTGATTTCGGGTATGTATTTATAGCTCATTCTGCAAGTTTCTATTCATCGATCTCCCTTCGTTTTCTTCTGTCTTTTTCTGTATTCTGATGGACCTGAATCGAAGATACGGCGGCCATAAGAGCCCTACCGTTATCGAGAATTTCGGTAACAGATCACGTAAGAACACTCTTAACGAGGGAAGCCTAGTGGGATAACCGGAAAGAGGGAGTACGCGTTAATCTATAAACGCAAACGGGAAAGTAGTGATCTCTCAAAAATCTTTTCCCGAAAAACTTGATTGCGTGGAAACCTCAAAAACCACGAGAAAATCACGTACCTTTGTTTCGCTGCAGCTGTAGGTTTGACGAAGGAAAAAACACGTAGGACGGTCGAATGCGCAAGACATGGTCTATCGAAAGCCAAAAGACTAGAACCAAGATACAGTCGACCGAAGGCCAAAAGACCAAAACCAAGACGCCGTCGCCGCGAAGGCTACTGGCCGCCATAGAAAGCCGCGGGCCAAGGAATGGAGCGGGGCTCTACCTGCCTCTCCCTAATCCCTATCTCCCTCTCTCACTTTCTCTCCCACACTCTCTCCTTAGTTTTACACATCAAAAACCACCAAGCGGTTTGATAAAGATGAGGGTTGAAACTAGCAGTTTTTCGAAATTGCCCTTGGTTTTGGAAAACCGTTTCGGGCAGCGGATTGAAAAGTCCGTTCTGTCTCGGTTATTTTTCGAATATTACGAAAATTACCTCTGATTAAAAAGATTGTTTTGCCCTTATGAGCAAAAAGTTTTTTTTACCCTTTGACAGTTTGTGAAAATTACAAAATATCGAGATACTATTTTACGTTACTGTCCTTCTCGATTTGTGTTAATTTCCTTTATGCCATTATGTCAAAAGACATATTTATCCCTGTACTTTTGAGAAAATTATACATTTGAACTGAGGGTTAAAATTACAGTTTTAATTCGGATCAGTTACGAATTTTACAGAAATACCAAATACTAAGAAAGAGTAATTTTACGAGTCTGTCCTTAGGTTTTTCAGAAAACTTCAAAAGTGGACAGATACTTAAAATTATAGTTTTACTCTTGGTATTATTTGAAAAATGCTAAAGATAGAATTTTTTAGAAAAATTATAAGTTTGTCCCAAGTTGCTTATAGAATGTCTTTAGTTTGTTTTTATGATATTATGCATCGTTCTAACATGGTCCCTACCACGTGTGCTTGTTGCTTTATGTTTATTTACTTTTTAGATTGTCTAATTGTTATAATTGTCAAACACATAAAAATAAGTTTCAGATTATGTGTATGAATTGACAAAAATTGAGAAACTGAACGGTCTGAACTTCCAAACAGGAAGAAGAGAATCCCACTTGCTCTAACACTTCAGGGTGTTGAGTACGTACTAAAGGAAACCATGCGTCGGCCACCACCAGACGCAACTAAGTAATAAATAGAAATGTAAATATTTTTAAAGGATACCACAATAGCAAGGACAATTATATTGACCTTCATGGAGGATGACTTGATTAGGGTCTTCAAAGAATACGAGACCGCCAAGGAGCTGTTTCACTCAATAATAACTAAGTATGACACAACTGTCAAATTACATGTACAGTTGCTACTATAAAAGTAAAACTTCTTCAAAATGAAAGAATGAGATAATGTAGGAGAACATGTAAATCACATGTTAGTTATGGCTAGGGACTTAGCCGTAGCAAAATCAATCATCTCAGAACCGATGCAGAATTGCAGATATCAACTATCTTAAACAGTTTACCCTTGTCATGAAATATGGTCACCACTATCCTCAGATTAGGGCGTGAAATTAACCTTTCTGAATTGCCCCTAAAACTAGAAATAGAGTAAGAACATATGATAAAAAATAAGAAAGAAAAATCGCTAATGGTAGAGGATGAGATTGGGCCTAGCTATAAACCCAATCAGAAGAAAAATAAACCAAACAAGAAGTTTGACAAGAATAACAAGAAGGGCGGTCAAAATTTTAAGAAATCGCAAGAAATCACTTATCGGGTCAAGTGCTTTAACTGTGGAAAGATGAGATACTTCAAGAGAGACTATCGCAACAAGAAAGGTGGTGGAAACAACCCACAACGCAGACAGTCAGAGAAGCAAGGCATAATCTGCGTGATTTCATAGTATTTATACATGGACCGTTCAGTAAAGGTTGGTGGATAGACTCCGGAACTACATGTCACATCTCAAAGACCAAGGAAGGGGCAATGGATCTGAAGAAATACAAACTCGACGAACATACAGTCTATATTAGGTAATAATACATTTTCTGATGTTTTGGGTATTAGGTCATTTAGGGTTTATGTACAAGGCAAACTGATTGTATTAACTGATGTATTAATTGTGCTAACTATAAGGTGCAATCTGGTCTCAGTCCCTACCTTAGTAAAGAAAGGTTTTGAGGTAAGGTGATTGTGGGAAAGCATGGGAGAATATTATTCTCTAGGGAATTTGATGTAGAGCATGAATTGTTAATATTTTGTGATAATAAAATTGATACTTCTTCTGTTTATATTGAGTAAGCTTTCACTATTGATGTGAATATGTGGCATAAACGCCTTGGGCATATAAGTCTGAAAAAGTTGAGAAAATTATCCAACTTTGACTTACTGCCTGGATTTGAGAAAAATACTTTCAAAGTGTGAAGCTTGTATACAAGGAAAGATGACAAGAATTTTTTTTTCCAAGAAATCAAAAAAGGCAACAACCCTGTTGGAGGTTATTCACACGGATTTACGTGAACCTTTTAGAGTAAAGGAACATCGTGAAAAGGGTTATTTTATATAGCCTTTATCGATGATTACTCTAGATATATGTATTTATATCTTTCGATACTTTTAAAGAATATAAAGAAGAAGTGGAAAACCAATTAAGGCTTTAAATCAAAGTCTTAAGATCATATAGAGGGTGTGAATATACCTCGATAGAATTTCTTGAATTCTGTAAAGACTTTGGTATTTTAAAGCAAAATACAATGCCCAGGACATCTCAAAAAAATGGTGTAGCAGAGAGATACAACAAAATCTTTTTGAATATGATAAGGTCAATGTTGATCGATGCCTCTCTTCCAAGGATATTTTGGGGAGAAACAGTAAGTACAATGGTTTACATACTTAATAGAGTACCATATAAAGCTGTATTTACTACACCATATGAGATGTGGTTTGGAAAAAAACCTAACCTAGGGCATCTCAGGAGGTGGGGATCTGTTGCACATGTAAAGATCCTTGATCAGTCTAGAGATAAGTTAGACAGTAGGTCCTTAAGATGTATATTCATTGGATATCTGAAATGTTCAAAAGGATATCGTTTTTATCATAATGACCACATACTAATTGAAAGCAGAGATGTTGAATTCTTAGAAGATACTAAGAATGGCATCCTGGAAAACAATGATGAATGTGTTGATGATCTAGTAGACCTACATCAATCATATTTTGAGCTCATAAAAAATCTTTCTGAAACAACCGGAACCTTAAGTGGATATAAAAGGCCAAGGGCCACTCCATCCTACTTAAAGGATTATCACACTTATCTTGCAGAAGACGTGTGTAATTCGATGGATTTAGATGAGTTGACTTATAACTTGAGTTATCAGCAAGCTATGAACTCATCTGAAGCATCATACTGGGGGAAAACTATGGATGAGTAAATTAAATCCATTGAGGAAAACCAAGTTTGAGAATCGGTTGATTTTCCTAAAGGAATGAAAGCTATAGGCTATAAATGGGTTCTAAAAAAGAAATACAAGGTTGATGGTACAATCGATAAGTTTAAAGCGAGGTTGGTTGCAAAGGGTTTTTCGCAAAAAGAGGGGATAGATTATGTTGAAACATATTCTCTAATTACGAAATTTGCATCCATACAAATAATCCTAGCAATATCTGCTAGTATTGTTTGACGCATATTGTATCGCGTATCGCTGGGCTCCACGATACCGGCGTATTGTATCGTATCGCCTGTATCATACTTTAATATTAAAATAATATAAAAATTATTTAAAAAATTAGTAAAAATCTGAAAAAAAATAAAGAAAAATTTGAAAAAAATCTGATAATTGCTTTAAATTCATATAATGCAAAGTTTAACATAGATTGAACATTCAACATTGAATAATTACATCCAAAATTACATATTTTGAAGCAAAAAATAAAATATATTTATATTTTACATATTGTAAATTTGTATCAGGATCATTAACTAAATAATCTTCATCTTCTCCTTGATAAAGATTCAAAGTTTCTCATCACCTTATGCTTTAAAATTCCTTCATAATGTTGTTGCACTTTTAATTCATGTCTTTTTCGGTTAGGAGTATTTTCTTCGTTATCTTCCATAATCCACTCATCTAATATATCAAAATTAACAAACTGCTATCTTTGTACATGTAGTTGTCATATTTGCTAATTTTCATATGTGAGCAAAACAATGAGCTCAATTTCTTTGATTATTGACTCTATGACACCTCAGTGATGTGATATTATTACTTGATGATATCCCTTTTTCTCTTACTAGAGACTAGCTTTTTAACTAATGCTTGAGCTTCATTTCTAACTTCAAAGACTGAGTTAAGCCTTACACACGTTGATCATGTTCAACTCAATGGAAGTCACGTAAGGTGAACCCTAAAATAATGAAGTTGTGAAATGCCCACTCAATGAACTGAGACAACCAAATGTTTTTAATTGTTTGCGATCTCATGAAATTAGAAACTGCTAGCAGAAATATACCTAAAAGTTGGCAACAAAAAGGAAAATGATTTTGTCACAATTTTTATTTGTTTATAAATTATTCTTATTCAATAAATAAAATTATAAACTCAAATTACAAGCATATTGGAGGATTCCTTAGAGAGAAGGGAAGAGAGGCGAAGAGAGGCCAGAAACTTGCAAAAAATTTGAAAAAAAATTTTGAAAAATAAAAAATTGATTTTTTTTGGTGTATCACCCGTATCGTAAGATACGGCACGATAACCTGTATCTTATGATAAAGGTTACCATATCGTATCGTGTACGTATCGCACTGTATCGTACGATACGATGCGATACGGATAACATTGATATCTGCATACTATAATTTGGACTTACATCAGTTAGATATAAAGACAACATTTTTAAACGGAGATTTAGATGAAATCATATACATGTAGCAGTCCAAAGGATTTGTGGTTGAAGGCGAAGAAGATAAAGTATATAGGTTGAAAAAATCCCTATATGGCATTAAACAATTACCTTGCCAATGGTATTTGACTTTTCAAAATGCCATTATAGAACTTGGGTTTATGGCTAATAAACTTGATCACTGTGTATATGTTTGGAATAGTGGGAGCCACTTTATCATCCTATCATATATATATATATATATATATATATATATATATATATATATATATATATATATATATATATATATATATATATATATATATATTAGATGACATATTGTTGACTAGAAATGACAATGAGATGATTGTCAAAACCAAGTCATGGTTGAACTCTAAGTTCTAAATGAAGGATATGAGGGAAACATCCTATATCCTGGGAATAAAGATCTCTCGAGATAGAGAATCTAAATTCTTATGCTTGAGTCAGGAGAGATATATTACCTATATCCTCAAGAAGTTCAAAATGGGTGAATGTAAGTTTGTTGATACACTTGTTGCAAAAGAGGTTAAAATTAGTAAGGCTGATTGTCTCGGTGAAGGAGATGATAAGCCTAATGTTCCTTATGCACAAGTTGTTGATAGCTTAATGTATGTTATGTTGTGTACAAGACCTGATATCAGCTTTGCCGTTGATCTTTTAAGTAGATATCAAAATAATCTTGGTTAGCAGCATTGAGTAGCTGTGAAAAAGATTTTGAGATATCTAAAAGGAACAAAAGACTTGAAACTGTGTTTTCAAGCAGATGAACTGAAAGTGGTAGGATACTCAGACGCCGACTTTGTTGAGAACAAAGATGACAGCAAGTCAATCTCGGGACAAATATTCTTATTTGGAGGTGCTGTTTCTTGGGCATGTAAGAAACAGGGTTGTATAGCATTGCATACACAAGAAGCTGAGTACGTAGCTTGCTGCATGGTTGTAATAAGTGTTGTTTGGATAAGCCGCTTCATACGAGATTTGAACTTGGAAATAACCGACTAGCCGATTATCATTTACTGTGATAACAATGCAGCAATTACTCTTATTAAGAGTAGAGCTGATTGCTAAAAAAGCAAGCACATAATGGTGAAATACCACTATGTTCATGATATGGTTATGAGAAAGGAAATATCCATCTCATACATGCCAACAAATGATATGTTGGCAGACCCCTTGATTAAGGCATAACTGAGAAACTTTTCTCAAAACATGTTACAAACATGGGTTTGGGTTTGAGGTATGTTTGATTGTTGTGTAGGGAAATAACCACATAACGGATAAAAATGCTCTTTAAGAAAATAACCACACAACGGGTAGAGTGTTGTGTAGGTAAATAATCACACAACAGACAGATTGTTGTGAAGGAAAATAGCCACACAATGGGTATTGATTGCAGCAGCAATCATGAAAGGATATTACTAAGTAAACCCTACAAAAGTGGGAGAAAAACCAATATGTTAGTACACTTGGCTCGAATAGCCAAGTGGGAGATGTTAAGTTGTGGTCATTCTCGGCAATCCAACACAGGTAACGGTTGGACTGGCCATCCAGTCCGTTACCTAAATCAGGGATTGAAGATACGGTGGCCATAACAATGGAACCGTTACCGGGAATTTCGGTAACAGTCCGAATAAGAACGCTCCGGATGAGAGAAGCCCAGTAAGATAACCAGGAAAGGGGGAGCACGCGCTGCTCTATAAATACCGAGCAGTGCAAACGAAAAAGTAGTGAACAGTGAAAAATCTTTATTCGAAAAACTCCACTGTGTAGAAACCTCAAAAACCACCAAAAGATCACGTACCTTTGTTTCGTTGCAGGCGTACCTTGAAGGCGAGGACAGACGCAACGTCGGATTCTGACAACAATCAGCCATCAGTTTTTACTTTTGATTTGGGTATA
This sequence comes from Brasenia schreberi, assembly GCA_036023115.1. Classification (NCBI taxonomy): domain Eukaryota; kingdom Viridiplantae; phylum Streptophyta; class Magnoliopsida; order Nymphaeales; family Cabombaceae; genus Brasenia; species Brasenia schreberi. The sequence goes on from JAYKKT010000090.1 coordinate 23,385,320, forward strand.
TGGATCTCATGGTGAAAAGGGGTGATGTATTAGATAACACACTTTGAAAGCGAGGAAGGCCTGTAAATAATTGAAAAGGGACGATAAACCGTCAAATCTTCTGAGTTAAATGCTAATACAACAGAATAATTATCTGTGTGACTACTAAAACTCAATTCTTTCAACCCCTTTTAGTATTGGAAAGACCTGGATTTTGTTTTCATTATTGATGATCTTGTTTCGACTGATGCTTTATTTTCTTTCCTCCTTTTCCGATGAAAGCTAAATCGGTGTTCCAGTTTCTTGGTTATAATTTGTCGATATCGAGTCTTACCCTGCTTTTATATTTTCGCATTTGCTCAATTCTTTTTATCTATCGTAGTCTATACTGATTCTTTCTTTATGGAACTGTGTAGGTTTTCTTTCTCTTATGAGTTTTAGGATAAGGTGAGGTATCTTGGGTGACTAGCGGTTTTGATGAAATAGGAAGAGATCTTCAGTGTTTTGAAATGATGTCAGAAGGCAATGATGATGGTGAAGATGATTTCTGTCTGGTTTCTCTTGATTTTTTGCCTGATGATTTGCTAGAGAGGATTCTGGCTTGCTTGCCCATTGCTAGCATTTTCAGGGCAAGATCTATTTGTAAAAGATGGATACAGATTATCAATTCAGAGAGGTTTCTATGGCATTTCTCTAATATTTTATCACAAAAACCTTGGTACTTTATGTTTAAAGATAAAGATGATCCATCAGGATTTGCCTATGATCCGATTCTTAAGAAATGGTACCACATTGACCTTCCTTGCATCGATGAGCGGAGCTGGCTGAAAGCATCTTCATGTGGTTTGGTCTGTTTCATGGAGAACAGCAGCAGGAATGATCTCTATGTCTGTAACCCAATTACCAAGGTTTATAGGCAGATAGATGCCCCTCCCGAGATGCAATCATCAGATTATACTGCTCTTTCACTCTCTGTAGACCTTAAATCCAATACATATTCAATCGCAGTCGCCAAATCTAAGCAGGTGCCTCATGATTTCTCTGAGTGGGATTTGTCAATCCAAGTTTATAATTCGGAGACGAAATCTTGGGTTACCCCTGTCAAAGAAGTATTAAGGGGATGGAGGGGAGGTGATGAAAGTGTAATCTGCGATAGGGTCTTCTACATAATGATTTATTCTATAGGGGTTGCTGGCATGACAGGACACCGGCACGGTCTGATCACGTACGATCTTGCGAGTCGATCTTCTCGTGCATCTATGATGCATCACACTATTCCTATGCCATGTTCTTTAACTAACGGCCATCTGATGAATCTAAAGGATAAATTGTTGATGGTTGGTAAACATGATAGGCCTGATATAATCAAGGGGATCGGGATCTGGATGCTGAACAAGACCGAGTGGCAAGAGATCGCGCGAATGCCACACAAATACTTTCAAGGATTCGGGGATTTCGACGACGTTTTCTCGAGCAGTGGAACCGATGATCTCATCTATATTCAGAGCTATGGTGCTCCTATCTTGCTTGTTTTCGACATGAGCCAGAAGCAGTGGAAGTGGTCTCCGAAGTCTCCAGTGAGTAGGCGTTCTCACTTGCAGCTGTTCTCGGGCTTCTGCTTCGAGCCCAGACTTGAAGTTGCCCCTTGATTTTCCTCGGTTTCTTTTGGTAGTTTGTTTGGTACCTTCAAGCAAATTTGAAGTTCGAGTTGCACGAAGTGCTTAAGTTAAAAACATAGAATTGATAATTATTAACATGTACAAAAGATAAAAATATTGATGTACATAACAGAAACTAAGATCTTGATATGAATGAATGGTCACATACAAAAAGATTGTGGTTATTTGAAACAAATTAAGAATGGTATTAAAACATGATAAAAACGAAATAAAACAATCAAGAAGAATCGTGCTTATGTTAACTGTTAGCATCGCACGTGATCAGGTTCTACTCCATTTAGTACCTACGAGAAAAAGGCTTAGATGTTTTTCATATAGAATTGAAAGATCTATTTAATGATGACATTACTTCAGTTAATATGGTTTCGTATGTACGTAAGAACTATGTTTACTTTGCTAGTCAGGTTTATACCAGTAAACCAATCGTTTTAGGTAGAAATGCTTGGGCTTTCCACAATGTGGTTACCAGCGAATGCCTAGCCAGCTCATGTTCGGCTCATTTAAATCCCGAACAGAGCATGAATTAGCACATCACAAGCTAAACCAAGCCAAATCACAAGCAGTTGGTTTCATTTACCAGCCATAAAAACTGCTCCACAAACAGACTTAGGACATGGATAAGCCATGCCTTCGGCTGTGTGCCATTAGGCATGGCAATGTGGCGGGGCCAGTAAACCCTACCCTGCCCCGCAACAGGGCGGGTTTAATCCCTTATGAACCCGCCCCATGTAGGGTCCGGCCCGGTAGAAATTGTCCTCCCTATGTGAGATAGTGACAAAGGATAGCCAGATGGTGAATAATTCTTTATACTATCTGGTGGAAACCAATGCAACCTATGATAATACCACGTTTATGACGTTGTAATCATAATGATTATGACATTGAAGTGAAGTTATACTAATGGCAGACGGATGTGAACAGGTGACATTGAAGTGGGATCGCACCGTACAATTAAATTAGGTTTCGTCAGATTCTCTGTAACGATTCAGACGTATAATTATTAGGACATTAAATCCAATTAAAATTCACGCAGAATTCAAATTTCCTTAAAAGATATGCATTTTAGCCAGCAAAAAGTTCCACAGAATGTGAGAAAAACAACGTATTATTATTTACTACTGGTAAGTTGAGGTTAAAGAGACCCCTAACAGATGTGGTTGACCTTCAACTTGAAGTTTGTTTTGAGTTGATCTTTAGACACGAGAGACGTATTTCTACTGGTATTCAAAGGACCAATTAAAACGATCCAAAACCAGCACTTTGGATTTCGAACCCTTAGATACCTCCTTCTATGGCTCAACGGCGGATCCAGCGAAAGCTTGAATTTCTAAACTCTGCAACAAGACTTGTTCTTCTTGTCAGTGAAGTTTTGAACTTTGGTTTTGCTATGCTTGAAAACCAAATTGATATATATATAATATATATACTCTTAGACCATAGCTGCCCGATCACTTTTGATTGATGATTAAAGACAGTGTCAATGTATATGTAAGGAGAGAGATACAATGGTAAAAAATCTTATCTACATAGTGAAACATGCATGCAGTAAGATACCACATCAATGATAGCTGAAGAAGGCTAACAATCAAAAGCACAAAGTTATGTAGGAGTCAAACCCCCCACAAGCAGCAACAGTGATAGAGCGCCCTGCCATTGAGCTAACGCTCTGGGTGCTTCTTGATGAGTAATTTGTATATAAGAGTTTAGTGCATGGTTTTTCTTATAAGACGTTCATTTTAAGAAATGCAGTGTAGAGCGGTTACATGGAGTAAATTCCCGTAAATACAATATTCAATGCAAGAAAGATGATGGATATTACATATTTATTATATATTTATATGAATGGAATAAATTTACCCGAATGCTGAACAAAGCAAGCTCCGAACAGCCTCATGTCTAACATGTTCACAAATAGTTCCATCCCTTTCTCGGCCAAGCCAAACTGAGTTGAGAGAGATTGATTCCGCTTGTTGATGCACCAGCTTGATAAAGCTAAATGAGCCTAGTATGAACAACTGGGGTTTGTGTCGGCTTGGCTCGTATGACTCTATTTGATTAGTATATACATTGTTCTATGTACATATATGTATGTTGGGAGACTATGCATAGACCAGTTGTTTGGGTGGTTATACACGTCGCCAAGAGCTTCAATTTTGTAATAAAAATGCAGAAAAAATAATTTGTGACCTTAAAGGAGCAAGATTTCATTTTCTAGTGACAATCTATATTAAAATTAGGTTTTAGCTTTAGTAAAAAAGCTTTAGTCCAATTTTTTGATCGTTCAGTTTTGACGAGCAAGCTCGTGCTCAGTTCACCAAACTCCTGGCTCCTCGTGATTGCTCTCCCCTTCGTTAAATGAATAAACCATCTGGGTATGAAAACAAGTTTAGTGTGTCGAGAATGGTGGCGGATCTAGAATTTTTTGTGGGGTAGGGCAAACTTTCTATTCTACCATTCACGGTGGGGCAAACCATGTATATCAGCTATGAATTCAATCATTCCCCTTAACTTTTTCATTGGTTTTTCGAATTTCAGGTGAAGTGACCCTCCCACCTTGCCTCAATGTATATCTGCCATTAGTCGAGAACATAGTTTTAGAAGTTCTCCTAAACTCCCCTTGCTAAGGTATATTGTGGGTTATTACCCTTTTTTATATTATAAACATTATTAATATTGTTGTTGTTGTTGTAATTATTATCATTATTACATAGACCCCTTTATTAACAGTAATGGACAAAAAAAAATTCTTCTTGGTGAAGTGCACTACAGCTATCCCGAAGCCCGAAGGACAAACTAATCCAGTGTGACCCCGGTCAGTCCACTATAAGACTATACCTCTCACTACACTGGTTGGCTCCATTTGCAAGACTCGAACTAGGGTCCTTGATCAAGGGCAAGATGTGCCAAACCATTTTGAACAAACAAAAATGTACATTATATACATATCTCTACCATCATCCTAAACCATTTGCACAAGGACCTAATAGTCATTTAGTTAACATTTCATTGCTAATATCGGGGCACTTAGATATCTTCTAAACCACAAGGGCCAAATTATTATAATTTAAAAAGAAAGCAGGAGCTTCTATATCAATTACCTACAAGCAAGGGGTTTATATGAAAAAACTTGGAAATTCTAAGGTCTAGGTCAATGAAAATGATATGCATTTAGCTAGTTATGGTAAATATTTAGGAAAAACTTCATATTAGCATTTTGTGGATTACCTAAAATCCACTTTGATACACTCTAGTTTACTTTCTATTATTTAAATGACCTAAGTTTTAAAAACTTATCACTTTAGTACTATGCCACCAATGATGTTAACATGACAAATGAAAAATGCATGCATGACACAGTTGTTGACATGGCATATATATATCAGACAATCCTTATGTGACATGTCTAGTGTGGTGTTGACGTTAGTGTTAAGTATAATGAAAAGCTACTTAGCACTTTGTGATATCTTTGAAATTCTACCAAATTATTGGTACAAATTAAGATTCAAATGAAAATTATAATAATAATTATACAATAAATATTTATTATTAATACAAATTATAATTAATAAAACTTTATTGAAATGTTTAAATTATATTCTTAATTAATTTATGATAATAAACTTGCTTTAAATATTAATTAATTTATGCTAATAGATTTAATTTATTTAACTATTTAATTATTCATTTAAATGTTAGTTTACCTTAATGACCTTAATTTAGAAATAAATTAACAAATGATATGCCATATTAATTTATATTAATATATTGAAAATTAACTTGCGCTATTCAACTAAAAATTTCAATCTATTAAATATTAATAATCACATATTGATTTTATGAATTTAATTTTTATGTCACTAACATCAACTTAACTTTGATGCCTATTAACTTAATAGTCTTTAAAATCTACTCAATCAAATTTAATTTTCATTACCATAAAAATATAAATTTTATTCTTGTATTAGTGACTACATAGAAATTAAAAGTTATTAATGTAAATTAATCTTAAAATGTTTAAGCAAAATCCAAATTTATCAATATATATTAATAATAAATATTTAAAGTAAGCTTATTATCAAAAAATATTTTTAGATATATGTTTTAAACATTTCAATGAAGTTTTAATTATAATTTACATTAATTAATTTAAATACTATATGCCCTTGTCCCTCTTGCTGACCGCTCCTTCTCTCTCCAATAGGGCACTCCATATGCCCCTCTTTCTCTCTCTTAGCCTAATGCCCGAGTATGCCACTCCACCACCACCACCACCTAAAGGTTGGTCCTTTGCTCTCTCTTACTCATTTACCCCCGCTCCCCCACCCCCTCGACTTCTCCCTTCTATTTAACCAATTTGATGTTGCACCAAAATGCATGTAGGCATGTTTGGTTCTTGCACTGGGTGCACCTATACACATCTGATACCTATACACATCTGATGTAGATACCAAATTGCCTACTTGTGTATGTTATTGACATCGAGCGTGCACATGTGCATTTTGGTGCAACAATAGACTCTACCTTCCTATTAACCCATGGCATCTACTCTTCATACCAAACATATGTAAGTGTCTTTGGTGCTTAATAAGCGACGTGCCCATACACATATGCTCTTAACTGTTTTATTTATATTCTTTGCCAGGGTTTTTAACATATTCTTATTTACTTAATAGAATAACAAATGACAGATGAGAATCTGAGTATATCATTAATGAAAAAATTGATTGTTTGCATCTAATATATTGATTGAGTGTTAAGGTGATGAAATTGATTATTCATTTGTATTTGAAATGATGAGGTGTTTTGTAGTTAGATAAGTTGATTCAGTATACAAAAGGGTTGAAAGATATTACAATATTGTGATTATGTTAATTAATTTATTGAAAGCAAGAAGATGAAAAAGCTAAAATTTGACTTCATAAAAATGGTGAATATAGAAGCAAGAAAGTAATTGATGTTGAGAGTAAATATTGGACCTATATAAAGAAAGTAAGTCCATTTTCACTTTAGAGAGCTTATGGGGTTGATGAATTATTGAAGTAGGTTGTGATTAATGGGATGTGTAATCATCATCTTGGGCTGAATTTAGAAGAACATACATTTGTTAGTAGATTGCTGAATTCAAAATAACAAAGAAGATAACAATATTGTAAGTTAGAGAAAATATTAATATAGTCAAAGCTGAGTGATAATTACATGTTAACACACTCAAACACATTTATAATGTGAAGATGAAGATAAAGCAAGAACAAATGGGTGGTCCGATAGTTCTTCAATAACTCTTATATGAAATGGATTGTCATCATTATCAAACATGACATTATAGCATACCAAAGATAAAATATGTGAGTGATATCGTGTTTGTAAATCCTGTTTCAATTCAACTTTTATATGCATTTTCAAATGTATTAGAGATTGATTATACTTGTAAGATTAATAGGTATAAGATGCCTTTTATTGAGGTCATGAGATTTATATCTACTAATAAAACTTTTCCTATGGCATTCACTTTCACAAGTTATGATAAAGAAAAAAATTATATTTGAGTGTTGAGGTATTTGAGAGAGTTATATATTATGAGTAATTTTTTTAATGTAATATACATGGATCATGAACTTGTATTGATGAATGCAATTGATATTATTTTTCTTTAGTCAATATATTTATTATATAGGCTACATATTACAAAAATATTGAAATACATTATTCGATTAATAAGAAAGAAAGAATATGTCATTATATTTTGTGTTAATTGGAAAATAATTATTGAGTATAGAAATGAGAAGATTTATACAAAGCAATTGGGGCTAATGGAAGTAAAATGAAAGAACTTTCCATCCATACTATCTATGTTAAGCATCTCTATAAGTAAAAAATTATAGCAGCATGGATTGATTGGATTTTGAACTCTAATACTAACACAACTAACTTACATGAAATGTTATTTTGTGTGTGTGTATATATATATATATATTAGTGATTGAATCTTTCCCACCACTGACACGTGCTTTCTCGTACCCACTCATTGCTTTTGGATGACATGAGTATAATAAAAATATATTTCATACATTTTCAAAACCCTTTAAAATTTTAAAATTCTACTCATTCAACTCAAAAACAATGGTAGGCGTGCAAAAAGTGGGTAGGATACAATAGGTAGATAGGTAGTGGTAAATACATAATATCTTTTAGTGCATAATCTTATATAAACATATCAATTGTTTGATTGACATTATCAAAGATAGAGATTTGAATTAAAGTATTTGATGTAAAGTGTTTTTTGTGTTATCACCTACACCGGTCATCTCAAAGATTAGATAATAGAGATGTATAAGTAAGATTATACACTCAAAGATATTATGCATTTATCACTACCTCTCTCTCTATTATATATATGAGAATGTAGTAAATATATACACCCATTTGTTCCCAAACATCCTTAAAGATGTCAACTTTTGACTAGTGAGATCAACAATTGAGTTTTAAATTGAAATAGCAAAAAGCATTATTGTACTTCTTGTACACTACATTTAATGTATTTTGCTTTTTACATAAAGATCTTAATGATTGATCTTAATGTTCAAACAATTAAGATCTTTAAGTAGATTTGATCATAAATGAGTGTATGCATGGATTATGCTCTCTCACTCTCTCTCTATATATATAAATGAAGTCATATTTTGCATATATGTATATGTAAAGATATATATGTTATAATAATATTGTTTCTGGAATTGTATATGATCCAAAATATACATGTAAGGTTGAAAGAATTTATTGAAAGCTCTAGTAGGAGGCTTGATGTGATATGGATTGAACTTCATTCAATGATTGAGTTACAAATCATGAAATTAAAGAAATCATTTAAAGAATCTCAAATTATTAGCAAACATTATCTCACAAATTTCTTTAAGCTTGTTAGAATGTTTAAAAAGAAGGTTTCACATGCACATGATTTAATCATAAAAAATGAATCATGAAGAAGTTATTAATTCAGATCCAATGGAATGTTATGCAAGCAATGACTTTCATATAGATTATTATGTGTTCATGAGATATTTATTTTATTAAAAACATATTAGATGATATAGTTGTCAACCATTGATCTATTTTAGAGAAAGCTTCATATATAGAAAAAATGGTATCATATATTTATTGATGATGATATAGAATGGAGAGATGAATTATAAGAAAACTTTCAATGATTGAAGAACCATCATGTTTAGGATTCATATAGGCAACTAATTAAATAGTTTTATGAGAGTTTGAATTCTCAATCCATGTCTTTGCATAAGTCCAGTTTTCTTATCGTAGAGGTCAACTATCTAGGAGATTCATATAGATAATGTTGTATTAATGAGAGTATACATATAGAAAAGTGTATTTTAAGGTAAATCTAAGTGTAAGAGGAGTTCTCCAGTCTCATGATGTCATAATCATGGCGGAGAACATGTCTTTGTCTCTACTATAAAAGCCTTATTTGTCATCAAGTAGTGTATGTCCATTGACAAATATTTATTCTAGATCAACTAAGTATGATTATATATGATAAAATACCTTGGTTTTAGATATCATATGTTGTCAAATGAATTGATGTTATGGAGATAATATTGTGGATACAATCATTGGGGAGCTTTTGGGAGAATGGGAGACATTGAGCTAATATTCGTAGGAAATGTTTTATGAAAGTACATATATGTCGTGGTGTCCTAAGTTTTCATAGAAGGCGGTATCAATGACATTTTGCATCATATTGCTTTTAGTGTTTCTTCATATAAATTAGATCGATAGATGTTGATCCTTGACATAGGTTGGGTAATTGCTATGAGATAAAACATTGTATTAGTATAACTTTTGAGGATAGTGTCAACACCATTCTTTCTTCTATATTCTAATGACAGCCATCAACCATGTGATATATGGTATATGTGATAATAAATCAAGACAACACATTTAAACTATATGCAATAATTCAATTTCTATTTCTATTGTATTCTCATGTAAACAAAGATGGTTAGCTTGTGTTGAACTTTATTGTAGCTGTATATAATCGATGGATGCCCCATGTCACCTATCTATCTTATGTTGGAACAAAATCAACATCAAAGTGTTGGTAATTGAGGCTTTTCATTCTACATGCATATTGTAGAATATTTATTATAAATAATGTATTATAATTTTATTTATATAATTATACTATATGTTGGGTATATGGTAGGGTATTCCTTGACCCTTTCGCTTAGTAATTCAGTTTGATGTAGGTCTTGATGTATTAAGTTAGTTATAGATATGATCTAGCACCACATACACACACATAGGGTATATTGTATTTGAAAAAGAGAGGGAGAATATGATTGAAGATCGCAAACATGAAATACAACTTCTAATATCATTGTATCAAATAAGTAAAATTCTTAATCATTGTTTAATATCTCATTGCCATCATTATCATGGGATTGATGGGCAGGAATAATACTGGACACAATCCCATGATATACATGTTTGTAGCAGTGCTCAAGAACATTCTTAGATACCATTCTTGTACCTCGATACAATTGATGTATAATTGGTGTCACCATCCCACCATCTCTTAAAGACACTACAAACAATAACAATAGTTAAGTATAATTTAATTGGGTCATACTCTACTTTGTATATGTATATATATATGTATATATATATATATGTATATGTATATGTATATATGTATATGTATATATATATATATACATATACATATACATATATACATATACATATACATATACATATATATATATATATATGTCTTTTCTAGCCTATGTGCTACAAACAATAACAATAGTTAAGTATAATTTAACTGATTGGGTCATACTCTACTTTGTGTGTGTGTGTGTATATATATATATATATATATATATATATATATATATATATATATATATATATATATATATATCTTCTCTAGCCTATGTGCAATCATCCATCTCAATGAATAAAGAGGATTATGTTATTGATGACCAAATTGACAAACAACTCTATCAAACATATACACCTCTACAACTACAATATTGAGATAATTTGTACTTGTCAGAAATATAATTTCTAAAAAACAAGGGTTGTTGTTCAATCTTCAACTGCAAGGAAAAATAATACCACTAGATTTTCCTATGAGTAATATTTTCTATCCATCTAGCTCCTTGATGATGACTCTCAATCCATATTGATAGTACAATCACTCTAAAGAACATAAATACTCATAATTTGTGCCTAGAACACTTATTAAATGTCATATTAAAATATTGTATAACTTATTATATTAACTCAAAATAATATAAGAAAGACAATTATTTGTTGAAGTAGTGTGACCACTAGGCTATTGTCTCTCGACCCAAGAAGCCTTTCTTATTTGCCAGTATAAATAAGAAAGTGTTTTTGCACCCTAGGCACTAGTAGCTTATTCCTAGACTTTTCTTGAGAGTAAATCTAGGATTGGAGGAATATCAATCTCATCATCCTCAAAATAATATCATTTTCACCTTCTACTACACTAGGATCTCTCACAAAAAGGTTGATCTTGTCATGCTATTCTGGATGACAATGTGAAGGTTGACCTCATTCCCATGTGATAACATAACTACATTGATTGGTGTTGCTACACGAGATTCAACCCTATCTTTGATATCATATTGAGGTTGTTTGACTAGCTCTTTTATTCACTTGAAGTCATAAATGTGTCTTTGGTATACAATCCCCATGGTGCATATCAATCCTTTTGAAGTTGTGATAACACCCCCTCTAATCTTTCGCAACTAACACTACCTCATAAATGAGTTAGGATAAGTATAAGCTACAAAAAGGTGAATATGATAATAGACGAATTAGGTCATGTATGCCTTAAGGAGGAAGACACATTGGAGGGTGTTTGCCTTCATGTGCATATGCCCCTACATATGTGTTCTTCATGTTGAACAACTTTCTTCAAAGTTCGAAAATCTCATAGAAATGGGAGAGGAAAGGAGAAGAGAAGAGAGAGGTAAGAGACGTCTACTAGGATAGACATCCACTTTTGTTATTGTCATGATGTAGAAGAGAATAGAGAGAAGCGAGAGGGGTGATGTTGGTAGTTAGTCAAAATAAATAATGGTTGTTGCAAGAGGAGCACTAGAAGAGAAGAAACAAGAGAGAAGAGGGAGTGTATGTAGTGAAAAGGGTAGGGGTGTGATGATAGTAAAAAGGAGTGTATAAGTGGGTAAGAAAAAATTAATGAAGTGATTTTGTGCCAATAGAAGTCTTTTTGTACTTGCAAAGGGTTTTGGGCAAGTGTTTCTATGTCAAAGAATGAAGGTAAAACTTCTCTTTCGTAGTTAGAAACTATATCTCCTAGTGGTGTGTCTTTATAAGGTGGTTGACTAAAATTGGTATTTTATTTTTGTTTATCATTACATATTATAAGTTTTTATATTTTTCGGAAATTTTGTGGTGTGTTTATATTTTTCTTTGATTATGTGCTAGAATTTATAGCCTCTTTTACCTTCTTTCATGAATGAAGTTATAACATTTTTGTGAAAAAAACTGACAAATACTAGTATTAGCATGAACTAGCTATCTAATCTATTTTTATTATATATGATAGCTTCCTATAAGTATCTATGCAAAAATTTTGGTTCTAGTGAAGAACCAAGACCTATGATACTATTCCTTGAGATTTTAAATCTAAGTGTGAAATGTGTGACTTGATTTGGATTTCATCGGTAGCCTTCTACCCATGATGAGGTAGGACAATCCTCTCATGCTAGTGGTTCTCAAAATATGTGAGTAAGGAGGTGGATGTCTCAAATTTAGGTAAGGTTGACTTAAGTTGAGGTTATGAAGGCCATCAGTGAAGCCCAAACCAGGTTTTGTGCTTAAACTTTAAATACTTTAGAATCGTATAGTAAGTCTTGGTTATTTATTAGAACAAAAATTTATGAATATGATTCTCTTTTAGCACGTCCAGTAGGATTTAGAGGACTAGAAGTTGTCTTTTATTAGGTTTGCTCATATTTTTGTGTGTGCGTGCTTTGTATTTGATTAATTGTATACTTTTGTATATTTAATTTACTCTTGATTACATAGACCACTCATATAATACAAGGTCCAAATCCATATGAAAGTTGAGTACTGGAGAGATGTTGAACCTTGGATTTAGATTACCTCACCTCTAACAAGATAAGAAACTTGAACTCATTCTAGGAGGTTAATCTAGTTCTAAAGCTTGTCATAGATCCAAGATCCATATGTAAGTACAAGTCCTATGAGTCTAACTCATCTAGTGATTTAAATAGGGATCCTATGGCCCAACTAGGTAAGCTTTTTCTCGGATTCTAAAGGAAAAGGAGAAAAAAGAAAAGAAAAGATTAGATAAGGAAAAAGTTGTCCTAAAAGAGTCAATAGATGAAGACTTAGATAAATTGTACCATAACCAACCTAGGTCTAGATATGAAAGGACTTTTGGGTGGACTTAGATAAATTGTACTATAACCAACCTAGGTCAAGATATGAAAGGACTTTTGGGTGATGTTAGGAATACAATCCGAGATTATCCTTTGCTCCATAATCTTGGGACCTTCAAAGATCATGATTCATAGGGTGAATAAAATAAAGTGATGTTTGAGACTCAAAAGATGATTTAGAACTTCCAGAAAACTATAGAGAAGAAGATAAAAAAATATATGAAATTGAAGACTTCCTACCTATGGGATTTGAAATGAACTTAGATAATAAACTCTGAAATTTCACAAATTCAACGATTTTGGAGATCCTTGGAGCCACCTCAACTTTTGCATAAAAATGGATTCAACAAGAAAGAAGGATTGCTCTAGGTGGACAAATTGTTTCCTTTAGGCAATCTTAAGGGAGAATCCTTTAAGTTGTCTTGAAGCCTAAACTTGACTGAAATTAGCAATTTCAATGACCTAGCCAACTTCATAGATATTGTTCAAATACACTATGAAAACCATACCCATGTAGTCTACCCTAAAAGAATTAAAGTAGAACAAGATGCTCATATATTCATCACGAGGATCATCATGGCTAAGATTAGAAAGCCAATAAATGAAAATCTATGTAATCATATGATGATTATGGAGAATTTCAATAAGAACTTGAGAACCATTTAGTTATACAGAAGATTAATACCTTTGAAAAATTCAGGGAATTGGCTGCATGGTACAAGATAAACATTGAGAAATGTCTCTATGACGAGTTTCTTAAGAGCATGAACGCAAGAAAGAGGAGAAATGATACTAGAAGCCATGAATCTAAGGAAAATGTTAATACCTTAATCAAGAAAGATAATTTAAGGATAGAAGATATAGAACCAGCAAGAGAAGAACTTAGCCTTTCCTTGAGAAAAGAATGCCAAGAACATGTAACAGCTAGGAGAAAACTGGAGAGAACTTAAAACCTTGCTTGGACTCCAGACAGAAAGTTTACTTTTTTTGGACATCATTGAAAAAATCCTATTAAAGAGGGACCTCCTTTGGCTCCCTTGAGTCCCAAAACCTCTATGAGAACCAGAACCACAAAAGTAGGATTTGCCAGAGAACTTTTAGACTTGCCTCCTTTATTAAACTTAATTAGCTCAAGCTGCCCGCTAAAAACTTACCTGCTTACTTCACACCTGATCTTATTGGCTCAACTCGTTAGCCATTAAATCCCTCGCAGACATCAACTGAACTGTATCTATCTAGCTCAAACCCTAATTCATCCTAAACCACCAGCCAACTGAAAGTCAACAACTCACCTGAATCTTAGCAACTACCCTGAACAACTCAATTTAGAAATTCAATCATATCTCGTCCTGAACCGAGTAAAAAGATGCATACAGCCTAGGTTCTACCTTAATAGTTCCCAACCATATATCAACACCCTTATTTCCTTCCACCCGGCCCACATAGTCGAACCCTCTAGCATTTAACCACATGTTAGACGTTAGGTGAAAGCCATACAATTGACCTGCACCCTTTGCTGTCCTACCCAGGAAAAATCGGCTCTGACCAAGCTTCATCCAGCCCAATAAACCTGGCTCACAACGAAAATTCAGAACCCCAAATTACGTCAACCTTACCTATATTTGAGCAGCCCAAAACCCATAGCACCTCTTTACACGCGCACGCACACATCAATCCAACAAACATACTCACACAAATTTCTCATATCAATATATTCACAACCCCTAGCATGTCGAGGTTGACTCTGCCTCTTCACTGTAAAAGGACATCAATCAAGTCCGAACAGAGTCCTACATTTTACACTTAAATTTTAAATATAAAAGAGGAGTCATATCGTAGGTCTTGATTCTTAAATTTATGCATATAAGCTAATCACATTCTAACTCTAGCAACTTCCCTTTGTCCTTCTAACCCTTCATGTCTTTAAAATGAAAAAGATAACGATTGATTAGATGCTTTGCCTATTTTTTCTCTATTTGTCTACTTGCCCAAAAATGTTAAGAAGAAAATCCATGATAGCCAATAATCCTTGCTAAATTTGGCTATAGAATAAGAATACATGTTAATTCTTAATAAATGCAGCTCTTTCGATCTATGTCTCGATCGTGCATTGAATAACCCTCCTCATCCACTACAAGCATGTCCATATCAAGCTTACTTCCAGTGTCTCACAATTTAGAAATAAATATTATGTGACTTTTGATCTCATTATTGGTTTTTGACATTCACTTAGTCTATGTTTGAATGGAAATGAATTTTAGGGGAAAAATTCATATTACCTTCTAACTCAAGTTCTTATGTTTGGCTTTCACTTTAGAAAATGACGATTTGAAGTCCTAATACTTCAAATTCACTAATTAGATTTCTTGCATTCTTAGCTGGGAAATTCAGTGCCCATGAATACAAAAATACAGAGACCATGGCAAATGCCATAATTTCAAAGAATTGATCATGACCATGACCAATGCCATAACGAGTCTGAATTTTGGAGGATCCTTACACTTAAAAAAGCTTTGTATCTAGTGAACTCTTGAGCATTTCTTTTGGTACATTGGGAACGAAGCCAGATGCAGGCGCCAGGTATCAAAGTCATGACCTTCAAGTTGCAAGTTAATCCCCTAACCAGGTGAGAATCTGTATATTGTGCATCATGTTCTTCGGTGAGAACCTGATTCTTCGAAATATAGAAAAAAAGATAGTAACTGGGATCAATGCCAACTTCTAAGAATTAGAGATATTTATAGAAAACATGAACACATTAGGATGTAAATTGGTGCTGAATGAGATTTTCGAACTTCTGATTGTCGAGAAAGTTCTTACAAAATTTAACCAAAAACACTCTAGTGAACTCTTGGTATGCCGATTGAAATGAAACATAAGGGGAAAAGAGCCCGAATTACCAGCTAACGCGGCAAACATAATTTTAGTTCTCAAACCTTCAAGTTCCATGCATTACATGTCTTACCTCTTAGATCCGTATTGGGCCTTTCGTCAGATGAATTTAGGTGAGGTGGTTCATATAACTTTTAAAAAATTATCATGGACTTCTTTTTTATTCTCTTCCATGCAATATTCGTGATTTTAGAATGTAAACTAACATGACTTTATGATTCTAAAAAGCACTTAATTGCGCTTATTAATTTTGTTACGAGTCAATTCATCCGTGTATAATAAAATTAGTAAGTGCCTAGAAACTCAATTGATTTAATAATGTCAACCATGTTGATCCTGGGGTATTGACAAAAACATGAGTTTACCTCTGTAGAGATTCTATCTAAAACCCAATTTTGACTACTAACCCATCAATAGGTCTGCCAGTGTCCCATATGGGAATGGATGAGGTCATTTTGAAATCCAGACGGATGTGTGATAAAATGCAATAACAGAAAAGGGAAGGTTGTTATTTTAAGTATATGCTGTAATGAGGGTTGTTTTCTAAATTTTAATATCTTTTATGGGAAGTACACATAAATCATGCTTTTCGCTTAAAAGACCCCCACAGTTCTATGACTTGAAACTGTGGCACCTTGCCTTTTCTAATTGCCTCTAACACCATCATGATTTCGAATCAGAGTTGTCATTTTCTGCACTTCCCCTTCCCAAAGGAGCTCCCTCTGTAAAATTCGCACCACCAGAGTTCCCCCACAAAGTTACAAAAAGGAAAATGGAATTTCAGTAGAGAGAGAGATGGTGCTGGTGGTGAAGAACACGGTTCAAGGGGGCCTGCATAATGGCACACAAAGTGGGAAAAGTTCCAAGTTTTCCTGAGAAAATGGAAAAGGAGGCGGTGAGAAATGATGGGAATGAAAAAATAAAGGTGGGTGGTGTGAAAAACGAAGGGAAAGTCAGTGAAGAAGCGGGAAAGCCGAAATTTTTGGGCATAAAGTTGAGGAAGGGCATTCTGTTAGGGAGGAGAGGAGGGGCCTTAACTCCTGTTCCCTCATGGAAGATGCAATTGAACGATGAAGATGGATGGTGTGGAAATGATGAGAAAGGTGAAAGAGTGTCTGCTAGAAAACTGGGTGCTAGTCTCTGGGAACTTTATAGGA